>CM037597.1:78345077-79607935 GCA_021018995.1 Chloranthus sessilifolius | reverse complement strand
GGACGATTTGACCGACCCTGCTCCTGCCACGACATTTGCACATTTAGATGCTACTACCGTACTATCAAGGGGATTGGCTGCCAAAGGTATCTATCCAGCAGTAGATCCTTTAGATTCAACGTCAACTATGCTCCAACCTAGGATCGTTGGCGAGGAACATTATGAAACTGCGCAAAGAGTTAAGCAAACTTCACAACGTTACAAAGAACTTCAGGACATTATAGCTATCCTTGGGTTGGACGAATTATCCGAAGAGGATCGTTTAACCGTATCAAGAGCACGAAAAATTGAGCGTTTCTTATCACAACCCTTCTTCGTAGCAGAAGTATTTACTGGTTCTCCAGGAAAATATGTTGGTCTTGCAGAAACAATTAGGGGATTTCAACTGATCCTTTCCGGAGAATTAGATGGTCTTCCCGAGCAGGCCTTTTATTTGGTAGGTAACATCGATGAAGCTACCGCGAAGGCTATGAACTTAGAAGTGGAGAGTAAATTGAAGAAATGACCTTAAACCTTTGTGTGCTGACTCCTAATCGAATTATTTGGGATTCAGAAGTGAAAGAAATCATTTTATCTACTAATAGTGGCCAAATTGGCGTATTGCCAAACCACGCCCCTATTGCCACAGCTGTAGATATAGGTATATTGAGAATACGCCTCAACGACCAATGGTTAACGATGGCTCTAATGGGTGGTTTTGCTAGAATAGGCAATAATGAGATCACCATTTTAGTAAATGATGCGGAGAAGGGCAGTGACATTGATCCGCAAGAAGCTCAGCAAACGCTTGAAATAGCGGAAGCTAACTTGAGTCGAGCTGAAGGCAAGAGACAAGCAATTGAGGCGAATCTAGCTCTCAGACGAGCTAGGACACGAGTAGAGGCTATCAATGTTATTTCGTAGTAGTCGATGCATCAGAATAATCAAAAGAAGTTCTGTTTATACACCATATCATATTTTGATTCTGCCAATTAGATACAATCAATTGTAACCTGACGCACTGAACAAAAAAAATATGAGTAGAGTAGTGAAAGGAGAAAAGATACAAAATCAATAAAAAAAAGAAGGTGGGTAGAAAAACTTATTAGATACCATTGACTCCGGTATCTAATAAGTTTTACCTACTATTGGATTTGAACCAATGACTCCTGCCGTATGAAAGCAATACTCTAACCGCTGGGTTAAGTAGGTCCTTTATCATCAAAAAAAATAGGACACATCGGGGATTATAGATGAAATATTACTTAATAAGCAATATCAATCCTTGGCAGGAAACGGATCAGAGAACTATCATGTGGGATCATGAAATATCCATCTTGACAAGAAACTCTCTATATGTTAAGATATTTATGACTAAGGGCTATAGCTCAGTTAGGTAGAGCACCTCGTTTACACGCGCGCCAATGCTTTTTCAGGGGAGTCCATCATGCAATCAACAGAATTGATTTGATTGAGAAATCAATGTCTTACTCCATGGATTCGAGGGAACAAGAGAACAATAGCCTGACAAATATTAGGTTCGGTCCGATTCAAGTACCAAATAGAACCCATCATTGATTTGATAATTGATAAGGTGAATACCCAGTCCATTCAATGCTAGGCATAATGAGTATAAGGACTTCAAAATAACCTCTTTTCATCCTATGAACTTTAAGGTGTATGAAGTATCATATTTGACTCTTGGAGCGGAGCGATAGAGACTCCATTTCACTTAGGTTGATCTAGGCCGGAGGCAGACCTACGTCAAGGTAACCCTTCTTTGAAAGACTTTGGTATTGCTCCTGGATCAGAATCCAAATAATGAATCAGAGCACATGGAGCCATCTCGTTATCTTCTTAACTGTCAAGAAAAAATATGGTGGACTAGTTGATCTTTACATCAGTTGATGAAAGAGCCCAATGCAAAAAAAATGCATGTTGGGTCTTTGAAACAGTTCGAATCATTTCGATAATAATCAGTTTGATCTGTTTTACCGAGAAGGTCTACGGTTCGAGTCCGTATAGCCCTATACATTACATTTACATTTTTATATAATTTTGATTTCCTCATTAATACTTGTGGCCGGTCGGTTGGTTGGTCCATAGAAATGGAGTCATTCCCACATGCTCACGGAGATCCCCGGGGGATAAAAATGAAAACAATTAGTCATTTCAATGGAGCCAATCAAGATGTTTCAAATATCGGATAAAAAAATCCATTCTAATTCATTAATCCGCGTGGGTGAATTACATACAATTTTTTCCTCTTTTCTTGTCCATGATCAAAGAGTCAGTGATATGTGATATTCCTTTGTTTTTGTATACCCAATACTAGTACTAGTAAATTGACGAAGTCAAAATCATGACATGAGCCTGGCTAAAAACTCCAACCTGACCCAACCAAATCGAATAGCATGTCACATGGATCGAGGACCTACTCTTGTTCTTGTATTTGTGGAAAAGCCAGCGTTTCAAAAATGAAGCTCTTTTTTAAGTTTCATTGTAAACAATGTAAAGTAAAATAGGCTTTTTGTATAACTTGCCTAGCAAAGGAAAAACAAGTAATCATTTTTCTGTTTCTGTACAATCCTTATCCTTTTTTATTCCAATCTACCCCAATCTAATTGCTCATCATTCCAATTCTACTAATACAGACTTTATGAAAGAAAAGAAGATTAGGATGCAAGAAAAGAAGATTAAGGGCCCATTTGCACTTGGACGAGTTAGGAATCCCCCAACTCATCACTTTTTGGCGGAACAAAAATCCCAATTTATTGTTTCAGAGATCAAAAATGGGTTCTATTCTAAATGTATCAACGTTTATGCTCTCTTTCTATGAGTTAGTTTGGGTTGGGGATTTAGTCTGTCAAATCGTTCGATAACATGTGATTCCATCAGAAGTATCTTCTGTTGATCATTTACAATTCAGCCGACTCCACCACTACCACTGTGCTATGCTCCATTGTTCCATTGTGTAGGTTTGCTTCAAAAGAAACCCTTTTCTTTTATTGTTATGAGCGAAACCTAATCCATTGTGTAGGTGTTATTTTTTGAAATGAAAAAGTATTTCAAGCCATTCCATTTTGAACCAATTTCGAATACTAAAGATCGCGTGACTCTTTGAATACTTCTAACTGTATTTAAATAAGAATTAAATAACATAAGATTAAATAACTCGGTGGTTTCTGGGGGCCAGGGTCAGGTAGGGATAGTACAATCCAAAAGTCTCCAGTTTAGGTATAGGAACATATGAGTTATTATATGTAATGTAAGGGTTCCTCGTAATTTAACGGATTGCATCAAATTAATTAAGTATAAATCTGGACAAGGAGATAGAATCTAATCGGTCGATGCATTCTATTCAATAGAAGCAATGATCGATCCTCTACCCGGATCTTAATGAAAAGAATAGACCAACACCAACCGAGAAGAATATATCATAAATCCCAAGATGAAAATCCCGAGACATTCTACTCCATTTGACTACTTACTCTATTCTAACTCTATTCTAAATCATTAAGAAAAAGATCAAAAATGAGCCATCCCTCTTCTTTGATTTGATTATATCATATATTATTGAATATTTGAATATTCATATTGAATTCCTTTTTTTTACGATACAAAGTGTGAGAGAGTTTGATTTGTATAAGAGCATGATATGTCTACACCATATCTAATATAGAATCGAAGTTAAGTGTAAGTGGGATTCCGTTGGATGAATCTTGAAACGAGACATGCCCCGCAACAAATAAACGAAACTATGTAGTTCGATCAAAATCAATTGTTGTTTCGACTAAGCAGTTATGAATGAATTGACAATTTCAATTCGAATCGACTAATTCGGTATATTCCACATTCATAGGAGTGCATCTATGTTTCTGCTTCACGAATATGATATTTTCTGGGCATTTCTAATAATATCAAGTGTTATTCCTATTTTGGTATTTCTCATTTCCGGAGTTTTAGCCCCGATTAATGAAGGACCAGAGAAGCTCTTTAGATAGGATGATATCACCTCATCAGAACCTCTAGATAGGATGATATCACCTCTCCATAGCTTCCATTCATTACCTAGACCTCTCGATAGGTTGATTTAACCTCTCGACAGGTTATTTCCTTTGCTTCCATAGCTTGTACACAGCTTGGGGTGTTGTCTTTCATCTATCCAGCACTCAGTACCCTTTTGAGGGGTTCATTCTTCATCAAATACAGTTGCTAGTTTGCTCCCATGTGTACACAGTTGGACACATGACATTGCCATAGAATTTGGGGCTTTGTAGATCTACTTGATGGCTGATTGCTTAGGCTATATGTGCACATGTTGAAGCAGCAGGTCTCCTCTTGACACTTTTAGATGGATTTCTGCACTGACTGCAATTTATTACTAACTATAAAACACACTTATCAACTCAAAAGTTCATCAAAGGTCAGGTTAGGAGGTGAAAAATGGTATTTTTCATTGATTAACATGCGCCAAGAGCATTTTCGCCCCTAGTTGGCTTGACGCAACTAATAGTTACACCAGGTCACTTTTTGGCTGGGTTGTGACCTAGTGTGGGTCACACACACATAGCCTAGCCCTTTTTTATTTGTTTTGTATCCCCAGCAGGTGCACATGCTCCCCAATGGCATATCAACTCTCATTTGACTTGCTCGGGAAGCTATGCTAGAATAAATGAATCAAGATCGATGGCATGCTCAAAGAATCCCGACCATACATAGAAAATCTAAAAAAATCACATAAAATGATAGCTTAAAAATCTAAAAAAATCACATAAAATGATAGCTTAAAAATCTAAAAAATCACATTAAATGATAACATCGAAAATCCAAAAAGTCACATAAAATGATAATATCGAAAATCCAAAAAATCACATCAAATGATTGCTTAAAAATCTAAAAAATCACATAAAATGATAACATAAAAAGTCAAAAATTACTCATATAAAATAATAAAAAATATGTGCTTTGAAGAGGCGGCACGTACTCTCAAAAAGTGTTGCGACATCTATTCGCTCCGCTCAGGTAATCGTGCTAAATAAACCTTGGGATCAGTAGGTTCGCCCAAAGACCTTGAACCCTGCTTCAAGTAGGGGCACCCGTGACTAGTCAAATGGGGCAATCAAGGCCTCATAGGATTGGACGCAAACTATGAAACCTTACATATATTCTCTTTGCGCCTATCTTTAAGTGTGGGTCGATCACTCCTCTTACTTACGAAGCTACTGTATTCAGAATGAATCTCAAACTTCATTCACCTTCAAATTATCTCAAAAAGCGGACATTTTTCTTGACTAACAAGCTTTCGTAACTCGAGAAGCAGATGTTTTTCCCAGCTAGTGGGATTTTGCAACTCGTTTCACCTCGGTTATGCTCAGTAATGTCGCTAAGCACTTGGGGACCGATTACCTTGAGAAACAAACATTTTTCTCGATATACAGGGCTTTCGTTTTCTCTCCATGTTATCCATCTGATGTTTAAAGTTCATTCTGAATGTAGTGGACCCGTTAGTAACTCCCTTGGGCCTCTTTGGATGTCTTTTTTCTTTGGCATTCGATCATTCATGATCGGATACCAAAGAAGGGCATCTGTAGACACCCAAATTTGACCCAAGGCTCGATCGAAATATATTTCGAGAGAGGCACACTTTCGAGCTTTTGATGGTATGTATAGAACCCTTAAGAACCTTCTCAAAACCTTAGGAGCCATTCCAAACCCTTAGGAATCATCCCAGATCCCTTAGGAACCTTTCTGAAACCTTAGAAACCCATCCCGACCCTTGGAAACAATTCCGAACCTAAACCTAGCTTTCCCGAGCAATAGATAAAAAGTGGTGCACCGAAACTAGCTGAGACCTTTTACTATAATCAAATCATACACCATTTAAAAATAAAAGTCCTCAGCTTTCCAACAAGCAAAAAATTACCCGAATCGGGGCTGTACGTGAGAAGATATCGCATTCCAAAGGTCAAGGGCAAAATGGAGTTTTGAGGGGGATCCCCCTAGGGTTTTGGCGCATCTATTAGATGCGCCAAGCCATTTCTCCCTAGAAATGGCTTGGCACAACTAATAGTTGCACCAGCCTATAGGTGGGTCCCACCTCAGGTAGTCAACTTCCCAAAGCCCTGTGGAACACTGTTTTACTTTTTTTTTTTTTTTGCTCTGCAAAAAAGGGGTTAAAAGGGTCCCCCACCCATCAATTAATCAAGAAAGTAAATACAATGTCGCTTCCGTGAAGAAGGGACGAGAAGATAATAAGCTATGTACAATGGGACAGCAATAAACTACAAAACCTGCCCCATAGAATAGTAGATGAAAGAAGAACATACAATATAGTAAGAGCAGCCAAGCCAAAAAAAGGTGGAGTGTGCAAGATTAGATGCAGCACATCAGTCCACAACGAATGGGATGGTCCGCGAAAGGAGCTGATAGAATGCAGCCGCAACATCCCTGAAACGTAAACTCAAATGAAAGATAAAATGTTGCGCAATACATCCCTTTTACGTATTGGGGTGGAGTTCCCAATAGCTTTGAAAACTCTTGCGTTTCTTTCCATCCAAATAGAATAAATCGCAGCCGCACGCAGGTGTTTCAAGTGAACTGTGGTGTGATCTTCAAGATTGGCAATTAGATAAGTGATTTATTTCTTCAACAATGTTGTTCATGGGGCCTCGATGGATACCGTAGCGGCTAAGAATAGGTCGCCAAATCCAAGAAGAATAACCACAACGAAAGAAGAGGTGATCATGAGTTTCATTAGTAGCATTGCAAAGTAGGCACATTTAATCAACCACAACACCACGAGCAAGGAGGATGTCTTTCAGCGCAAGCTTTCCAAGTGCAGCCCTCCAAAGCACAAAAGCATGGTGCTAGATTCTACCCATAAACCACACGAAATTTGTCCAAGGTAGGGGGGGTAGTGGGTGCGGACAACATCCCAAGCTGATCTGAGGTAAAATTTGCCTTCAGAAGAAGGCAACCAAGAGTAAGTATCCTCGCAATTTTCAGCAATAGGGACATCCCGTATAAGGTTCCATGCATCAATAAGAGCAGCTGAGGTGGGAGGAGGAAGATCCTAATGTCCATTGGTAATGAATTGCGAAACCTGAATCCGTTGCCCAAGACCCAGGTCATCAATTTTCAGCAATAGGAACACTGTTTTACTATTCCTAAGCCTGTCGCATCTATTAGTTGCGCTAGGCTTATGAACAGTGACTATGGGTTTTTGCCTAAAAATTTGAGATTAGGGTTTGACTTGTTGACCATCTTCATCTTTGGGGTGTGTTTTGCCTATTCTGTTGTACCCATTCCCTATCTATTTGTAATCCTTTAAGTGGTTTAAAGCTCTAACCTATCATCCACCATTGGAGCTAACTTTCACATATTTCAAGGCTTCAAAAACCATAGAAAACATTAGTTTGCTAGATTACTTAATTCCTAATCTAGTTTAGCCTCTAAACACCCTCCTAACCTCTTCTTTCCTTATAAATAGAGAGGTACCCCCCCTTTAGAGAGGCTTAAATTTTTTCTCAAAATAGAGATTAAGAAACCTCTCTCTCTCTCTCTCTCATTATGAATTCTATTTTCCAAAATGTATTGATAGAAAGCAATACGTAACTGAAACGAGCCTTACCTTTCATCCAAAACCTCTAGGTTAGGTGTATGATAGCCCCCTAGACTTTCCTCTCTACCTCTTAGCTATCCATCCTAGGAGTTAGAATCCTATTTCAAACCATTCAAGCCATCAAAAGCTCACCGAAGTAAGCATACACAAGGTTCCACTGTGGTACAAGAAGGGCTCGAGAGCTCCTGCTCTCCCCTCTATTCCTCTATCTTCTCGATTCTTCCTCTATCCCCTCATTTGTGCCGTTACGTCGTCGAATTTTCGTTAGGAAAGGAGGGGCACAAATAGAATTTTAATACCCCTTGGGCAAGAGGAAGACTTACGCTTCTTTTATTTTATTTTTATTTTAGCCATAAGTAAAGACCGCATTAAGAGGGTTGATCGAGTGCCTAACACCTTCCTGATCAATAACCGAAGCCCCTACCCAAGAGACTTTGGCGTAGTCAGATTCAAAGTCAATTTTTGGCACCTTGGTGCTCTTTAAATTTGATTTGGGTTTCTCGGGACACCAAAAGCTCCGGGTGGCGACTATATTTTTACGAGTGCGCTTCATCGCGACGGGATCGTCAAAAATCTGCGGTTGCTCAGGCTTGAACTTGAATGCTTGAACGTGAATACTAGCTTGAAGGTGAATGCTTGAACATGAAATACTTGAACGTGAATGCTTCAACATGAATGCTTGAACATGAAATGCATGAACGTGAATGCTTGAACATGAAATCCTTAAATGTGAATGCTTGAACGTGAAGGCCTGAACATGAATGCTTGAACGTGGATGCATTCATGAACATGAATGCTTGATTGATAGTCACATGCTTGAACATGAATCCTTGAACATGAAAGCTTGAATGTGGATGCTTGAACATGGATGCTCGAACGTGAATGATTGAACTTGAATGCCTGATAGATAGTGATATGCTTGAACATGAATTCTTGAACGTGAATGCTTGAACATGAATGCTTGAACGTGAATGCATGAACATGAATGCTTGAGCGTCAATGCTTGATAGATAGTGACATGCTTGAACATGAACGCTTGGACATGGATTCTAGAATATGATTGCTTGAACATAAAGGTTTGAACGTCAATGCTTTAACTTGAATACTTGAAGGTGAATGCTTGATAGATAGTGGCACGCTTGAACATGAATGATGGAACATGGATGCTTGAAAATAAATGCTTGAACGTTAAGGCTTGAACGTCAATGCTAGAACTTGAATGCTTGAATGTGAATGCCTGATAGATAGTGACACGCTTGAACATGAATGCTTGAACGTGAATGCTTGAAAGCTAGTGACATGCTTGAACGTGAAGGCTTGGATGTGAATGCTAGAACTTGAATGCTTGAGCATGAAACACTCGAACGAGAATGCTTGTGAATGCTTGAACATGAAAGCTTGAATGTGGACGCTTGAACTTGAATGCTTGAACGTGAATGCTTGAACAAGAAGGCTTGTCTGAGAATGCTTGACCATGAATGCTTGAACTTGAATGCTTGAACGTGAATGCTTGATAGATAGTGACACGCTTCAACATGAATGCTTGAACGTGAATGCTTGAACATGAATGTTTGAACGTGGATGTTAGAACATGAATGCTTGAACTCGAATACATGAGCATGAATGCTTCAACCTAAGCGCTTCAGCATGAATGCTTGATCCTGAATGCTTGGACGTGAATGCATGAACGTGAATGATTGGACGAGAATGCTTGAACATGAATTCTTTAACGTGAATGCTTGAACCTGAATGCTTGGACGTGAAAGGATTAACGTGAACGATTGAACGCAAATGGTTGAACATGAACCCTTGAATGTGAATGCTTGAACATGAATGCATGAACGGGAATGCTTAAGTGTGAATGCTTGAAGGTGGATGTTAGAACATGAATGCCTGAACATGGATATTTGAACATGAATACTTGAACGTTGATGTTTGAACATCAATGCTTGAACATGAATGCTTGAACATGGATTCTCGAACATGAATGCTTAAACGTGGATGTTTGAACATGAACGCTTGAACATGAATGCTTGAGCATGGATGTTTGAACATGAATGCTGGAACGTGAAATCTTGAACAAGAATGTTAGATAGATAGTGACAAACTTGAATGTGAATGCGTGAACGTGAAAGCTAGATAGATAGTGACACGCATTAACGCGCATGCTTGATATATAGCGACTCGCTTGAACGTAAATGCTTGATAGATAGTGACATGTATGAATATGAATGCTTGAACATGAATGCTATATGGATGATTGAACATAAATGCTTGATAGATAGTGACATGCTTGAACATAAATGCTTGAACATGAATGCTTGAACCTTAATGCTCGAACGGGAATTCTTGGCCGTGAATGCTTGAACTTGAATGCTTCAATGTGAATGCTTGATAGATAGTGACACGCTTGAATGTCAAGGCTTGAGTGTGACTGTTGTCGCTCCAAGTGTGCCAAAAATGTGTGCAAAAAATTAAAGAATTAAAGAATGCTAAATTATATGGATGTTAACTTATGAAAGGGATATCAGCACATTGGGGCTAACACTGGCCTGCAAGATCAGGGCCAATTGTAGCAAGTTTTAAAAGTAAGTATTTCAAGATCATCCACAGAGAAGTTTGTCTAAAATGAGAGATAAACCTCCAGATCTGTGCTACCAGATCTGGCTCTATAATTATCTAAAATAAAGAATAGATAAAAGAGAGTGTTGGGTTTTGTCACGTTTAACTAAAAGCAAATAAAGAAAAGAACTAACTACGTGATCCAGATCCGAGTTGTGGAGGTGTTTAAAATAAGACAAATGCAGAAATAATAGCTTCATGTATTTTAGCCTTTGAATTTTAATGGAGAATCAGAGTTCAGAAAGCAGATTCAATCTTCATCGGCTACCAAAGAGGATGTAAGAGAAATAAATCGAATTAAGGAATAGGTTTAGACTTATGGCTGTGATTTGTCACAGATCATCACTAGTCGTGGGCCTATTCTTTATTTGAACATGAACATCATCGTAAATGGTGCTTGAATTAGGTTACCAACGCTTAATTCGCATGAGGATGATGAATTAAGGGAAGTTGGATGCGGATGAGTGAATCTAAAGAAGTCTAATGCACTAAGGTGAACATTGAACCCTCGACATGACTCCAATGGAGAAGACACAAATTACTGACAACCTTTTAAAATCCAACGTTACAATTACTGAGCACGGCTTCTTAGAGAGCCCTCGGACTTACTGATCGAGCTTCTCGAAGAGCCCTCGATTCTGATCTTGAATCCGAACTTGGAAGTACAAATCACTGCATAATGGCTCTCAAAGGTAAAATACAAGAAGGGATTACGGGGGAATCAGATGAGCTTCACCGAATGGAATGGGGAAACAGAGATGAAAACTCTAAAACTGGATACCCAAATTGGGCAAATGGTTCGCCTATTTATAGTTTTCCTAAGCCACTCGGATGTGTATCAACCAATCGAATTGGATAGATCTGTATCAACCAATAGGAGTCGAGCACCGGGATCGAGATGTTTCGCCAATCGAAATGCTTGATCCGGTTCACCAATCAGAAGCAGAGGCATCAATTACATTATGTAATTCAAAAATCTGTTTGAGCTTCTAGAAGTTCCCGCCAAGTAATTTCATCTTTGGGTGTTCACATGGGGTGGAATATGCCTTTGGTTCGTGTCTCGAATCTTCCTAATGTCCTTGGGTTTTAAAAGCGCATTGGGGCGCGTAAAGTTTCTGAAATACCCTTGGACGAGTCAAATCCCGAATGCCATTTCGCATAGTTTAAGGGCTTTTTCAAAGTAGTTTGGCTCAAATCTCTCTTCAGAAAGCATTTTGGCTCCAATCTCTTTTCGAAAGCATTTTGGCTTCGTGGAGATCTTTTTCGCAAAGGACTTTGGCTTCGTGGAGATCTTTTCGCAAAGGACTTCTCTTCTTTTCGCAAAGCATTTTGGCTTCAGGAGGTCTTTTCGCAAAGGACTTCTCTTCTTTTCGCAAAGTTCAAAGTTCTTTGCGAATAGTAGATGTTCTTTGCGAATTGAACTTTTAGCTTCCATTCTTCTTTGCGAATGGATCCTTCTTCTTCTTCAGGTCTTTTCTTGCTCTTTTAGGACCTTTTTAGCCATTGCTGAGGCTATTTCTTCACTCCCTCTTTGAGTTTGACATGCGTTGTCAGCTTTTTGATCATTTTAGGATGGTTTTCGGATTTGGACCTGTCTTTTTGGTTTGCTGCAATATGAACACTAAAGCACTTATTTAGTCCTCTCAAGGGTCTTTCAAGGCTCATGTTTAGGGGTAAAAAATGGTATTTTTCACTACTTATCAGTGACTGCTGGAACATGAATGCTCAAATGTGAATACTTGAACAAACATGAAATGCTTGAACTTGAACGCTTGAACGTGAATGATTGAACATGAAATGTATGAATGTGAAAGCTTGAGCATGAATACTTGTTTGAAAGTGAATGCTTGAACATGAAATGCTTGAATGTGAATGCTTCAACAAGATTGCTTGAATGTGAATGCTTGAACATGAAATGCATGAACATGAATGGTTGAACATGAAATACTTGAACGTGAGAGCTTGACCATGAATGCTTGAACGTTAATGCTTGAACATGAATGCTTAAACGTGGATGCATTCATGAACGTGAATGCTTGAACGTGAATCCTTGAACATGAAGTCTTGAACATGGATGCTTGAACGTGGATGCTCGAACGTGAATGATTGAACTTGAATGCTTAATAGATAGTGACACGCTTAAATATGAATGCTTGAACGTGAATGCTTGAAAATGCATGCTTGAACGTGAATGCATGAACATGAATGATTGAACGTTAATGCTTGATAGATAGTGGCACGTTTGAACAAGAATGCTTGGACATGGATGCTTGAACATGAATGCTTTAACATGATGATTTGAACGTCAATGCTTGAACTTGAATACTTGATAGATAGTGACACGCTTGAACACGGATGCTTGAACATGAATGCTTGATAGATAGTGACACGCTTGAACACGGATGCTTGAACATGAATGCATGAACATGAATGCTTGAACATGAAGGGTTGAACGACAATGCTTGAACTTGAATGCATGAACGTGAATGCTTGAAAGATAGTGACACGCTTGAACGTGAATGCAAGAATGTGAATGCTAGAATGTGGATGATTGAACCTGAATGCTTGAATGTGAATGCTTAAAAATGAATGCTTGATAGATAGTGACATGCTTGAACATGAATGCTTGAATGTGAATGCTTGAACGTAAATGTTTGAACAAGAAATGGTAGAACATGAATGCTTGATAGATAGTGAAACGCTTGAACTTGAATGCTTGAACCTTAATGCTGGAAATGCTTGAACATGAAAGCTAAAACATGAATACTTGATAGATAGTGAATGTTTCAAGGTGAATGCTTGAACCTTAATGCTAGAATATGAATGCTTGAACTTGAATACTTGAAAGTGAATGCTTGAACATGAATGCTAGGGCGTGAATGCTTGACCGTGTAGCTTGAACATGAAAGTTTGAACGTGAATGCTTGATAGATAGTGACAAGCTCAAACGTAAATACTTGACAGAAAGTGACACACTCGAACATGAATGCTTGATAGATAGTGACACTTGAACATGAATGCTTGAACGTGGATGCTTGAACGTGAATGCTTTAACATGAATGCTTGAACGTGAATGTTGGAACTTGAATGCTTGAACCTGAATGTTTGATAGATAGTGATACACTTGAACGTTAATGCTTGAACATGAATGCTAGAACGTGAATACTTGAACATAAATGCTTGAACATGAATGCTTGAACATGGAAGCTTGAATATGCTAGAACATGAATGATTGAACACAAAATGCTTGAAGTGAATGCTTGAACTCAAATGCTTGAACATGAATGCCTGATAGATAGTGATACGCTTGAATGGGAACGCTTGAACATGAATGCATGAACGTGAATGCTTGAATGTGAATGCTTGAACATGAATACTTAAACGTGAATTCTTGAACGTGGATGATTGAATGTGGTTGCTTGAACGTGAATGCTTGAACACGAATGCATGAACGTGAATGCTTGAACTTGAATGTTTGAATGTGAATGCTTGATAGATAGTGACCCACTTGAACATGAATGCTTGAACAAGAATCCTTGAATGTGAATGCTTGAACATGAATGCTTAAACATGAATCATTGAACGTGAATGCTTGATAGATAGTGACACGCTCGAACGAAAATGCTTGATAAAAAGTGACACACTTGAACGTGAATGCCTGATAGATAGTGACATGCTTGAACGGGAATGCTTGAACGTGGATGGTTGAACATGAATGATTTAACTTGAATGTTTGATCGCGAATGCTTGAACTCGAATGGTAGAATGTTAATGCTTGATAGATAGTGATACACTTGAACGTGAATGCTTGAGCGTGAATGCTTTAACTTGAATGCTTGAACATGAATGCTTGAACATGAAAGCTAGAACGTGAAATGCTTCAACATGAATGCTCGAACATGAAATGCTTGAACATGAATGCTTGAACTCGAATGCATGAACGTGAGTGCTTGATAGATAGTAATATGCTTGAACGTGAATGCTTGAATATGAATGCTTGAGTGTGAATGTTAGAACATGAACACTTAAACGCGAAGGCTTGAACATTAAATGCTTGCTTGAACAAGAAATTCCTGAACGTGAATGCTTGGACATGAATGCTTGAACGGGAGCGCTTGAACGTGGATTCTTGAACATGAATGCTATGTCGTGAATGCTTGAGTGTGTAGCTTGAACATGAAATTGTGAATGTGAATGCTTGATAGATAGTGACACACTCGAATATAAATGTTTGATAGAAAGTGACACATTCGAATGTGAATGCTTGATTGATAGTGACATGCTTGAACATGAATGCTTGAACGTGAATGCTTGAACGTAGATGCTTGAACATGAATGCTTTAACATGATGCTTGAACATTAATGCTTGAACTTGAATGCTTGAACCTGAATGCTTGATAGATAGTGATACACCTGAACATGAATGCTTGAACATGAATGCTGGACCATGAATACTTGAACGTGAATGCTTGAACATGGAAGTTTGAACATGAAATATTGGAACATGAATGCTTAAACATGAAATGCTTTAAGTGAATGCTTGAACTCAAATACTTGAACATGAATGCCTGATAGCTAGTGATACGTTTGAACGGGAACGCTTGAGCATGAATGCATGAACGTGAATGCTGGAACGTGAATGCTTGAACATGACACCCTTGAACATGAACGCTTGAACATGAATCCTTGAACATGAATACTTGATAGATAGTGATACGCTTGAAGGTAAATGCCTGATAGAAAGTGATATGCTTGAACGTGAATGCATGATAGATAGTGACACACTTGAACGTGAATGCTTGAATGTGGATGTTTGAATGTGAATGATTTAACTTGAATGCTTGATTGTGAATGCTTGCTTGAATGTGAATACATGAACATGAATGGTTGAACTAGGATGCTTGAACGTGAAAGCTTGACAGATAGTGACACACTTGAACATTAATGCTTGAACATGGATGCTTGCACGTGAAGTCTTGAACTTGAATGCTTGAACTTTAATGCTTGAATGAGAATGCTTGATAGATAGTGACACTTGAACGTGACTTCTTGAGCATGAAATGCTTGGACATGAATGCTTGTAAATGCAAGAACGTGAATGCTAGAATGTGAATGCATGAACATGAATCCTTAAAAATGAATGTTTGATAGATAGTGACATGCTTGAATGTGACTGCTTGAACTTGAATGCTTGATTGTGAATGCTTGAACTTGAATGCTTGAACAAGAAATGGTAGAACAAGAATGCTTGAACATGAAAGCTGGAACGTGAATGCTTGATAGATAGTGACACGCTTGAACGTGAATGCTTTATAGTTAGTGATATGCTTGAACGTGAATGCTTGAACCTTAATGCTAGATGTGAATGCTTGACAGTGAATGCTTGAACTTGAATGCTTGAAAGTGAATGCTTGAACATGAATGCTAGGATGTGAATGCTTGACCATGTACATGAAAATTTGAACATGAATGCTTCATAGATAGTGACACGCTTGAATGTAAATGCCTGATAGAAAGTGACACGCTCGAACGTAAATGCTTGATAGATAGTGATAAGCTTGAACATGAATGCTTGAACGTGGATGCTTGAATGTGAATGTTTTAACATGAATGCTTGAATGTGAATGCTTGATAGATAGTGATACACTTGAACGTGAATGCTTGAACATGAATGCCTAAACGTGAATACTTGAACGTGAATGCTTGAATATGAATGCTTGAACATGGAAGCTTGAACATTAAATGTTGGATCATGAATGTTAGAACATGAATGCTTAAACAGGAATGCATGAATGTGAATGCTTGAATAGGAATGCATGAAAGTGAATGCCTGAACATGAATACATGACCATGAATACATGAACATGAATTCCTGAATGTGAAAGCGTGACAATTAGTGACACACTTGAACATTAATGCATGAAAGCAAATGCCTGAACGTGAAAGGTTGACAGATAGTGACACGCCTGAACCTTAATGCTTAAACGTGAAAGCTTGATAGATAGTGACACGCTTGAACATTAATGCTTGAACATGGATGCATGAATGTGAAGGCGTGAACATGAATGCTTGAACTTTAATGCTTGAATGAGAAAGCTTGATAAATAGTGACAGGCTTGAACGTGAATGCTTGAATAGGAATGCATGAAAGTGAATGCCTGAACGTGAATACTTGAAGATGAATGCTTGAACTAGAATGCTTGAATGTGAATGATTGAACTTGAATGGGTTAAAATGAAATGCTTGAATGTAAATGCTTGAACGTTAATGCTCTAATGTGAATGCTTGAACGTGAATGCTTAAAAATGAATGCTTTATAGATAGTGACATGCTTGAACGTGACTGCTTGAACGTGAATGGTTGAACATGAAATGCTGGAACATGAATGCTTGAACATGAAATGCTGGAATGTGAATGCTTGAACTTGAATGCTTGTACATGAATGCTTGAACAGGAATGGTTGAACGTGAATGCTCATGTGAATTCTTGAACAGTAATGCTTGAATGTAAATTGTTGAACATGAATGCTTGAACGTGGTTGCATTCATCAATGTGAACACTTGAACGTGAATGCTTGAACTTGAATGCTTGATCGTGAATGGCTTTATAGATAGCTACATGCTTGAACGTGAATTCTTGACCGTGAATGCTAGAACTTGAATGCTTAAACATGAATGCTTGATAGATTGTGACACGCTTGAACATGAATGCTTGAATGTGGATTTTTGAACGTGAATGCTTGATAGATGGTGGCACGCTTGATGTCAATGCTAGAGCATGACTGCTAGAACGTGAATGCTTGAACATGAATACTTGTACGAACATGAAATGCTTGAACATGAACGCTTGAATGTGAAAGCTTGAACTTTATATGCTATAACGTGAATGCATGAACATGAAATACTTGAGCGTGAAAGCATTCACGTGAATGCTTGAACGTGAAAGCTTGAACGTGAATGGTTCGAGCATTCATGTTTAAGCATTCATGTTTAAGCGTGTCACTATCTACCAAGCTTGAACGTGAATGCTCGAAGATGAATGTTTGATAGTCAATGCTTGGTAGATAGTGACACGCTTAAACATGAATGCTTAAACATGAATGCTCGAACCTGAATGCTTGAACGTGAATACTTGAACGCGAATGCTTGAACATGAAGGCTTGAACTTGAATGCTTGAACGTGAATGATTGAACATGAAATGCTTGAATGTGAATACTTGAACGTGAATACTTGCTTGAAAGTGAATGCTTGAACATGACATGCTTAAACATGAATGCTTCAACATGAATGCTTGAATGTGAATGCTTGAACATGAAATGCGTGAACGTGAAATGCTTTTTTTTTGCTCGGCAAAAAGGGTTTGTGAGGGGGCCCCACCATTTCAATTAATAAGAATAATTAATTACAATGCAGCCTCTAAATAGAAGTGAAAAAGGAGAATAAAACTATGAACAGTAAGACAAAAGCGCCACCATCAATTGGGGCAATAGGACAAAATGTTGCGGAGGAGACTTTTTTTGTGCGTAGGCGGGCTGGTAGCTGGTATGTTGTAGAAACCTGAGGGAGTCCATGGGTCCCTCAAGAAATTTGTATTTCGACCATCCCCAATGATGATTTTGATATTTTGCAAGCTTAGAGAGCGAGCTTGAAAAAGTCCCCTGGCACCCCAGGGACAAATGCGAGGATTGGTAGATCCTGAAGGACCGAGAGCCTAGTACTTGTTATGGACCCAATTGGCCCATAAGGAGTGATGGGAAGTGAGATATCTCCAACAAAGCTTCATCATCAGAATGGTTTTCCAATCATTTAGGGGTCGCAGACCCAATCCCTCGTTGGCTTTAGGCCTATAGATAATTGCTCCAAGATATGGTGATCATCTTTGAAGGCTTGTCATTGCCGCCCCAGAGAAAGTGGCTGAGAAGCTGTTCCATGGTCTTGATAGTGTATTGTGGGAGACAAAATGCTAATGACTAAAAGATGTGAAAACTGGAAAGGGTGGACTTAATCAATTCCAATCTTCCAGCTTGGGACAGAAATCTGGTCTTCCAAGAGTTACTTTTCTTACGTAGCTTATCCACCAACAGGGTGCAATCTGATGATGTGAGTCGGGAGCTGATTAGAGGAAGGCCCAAGTATTTCATTGGAAGACTGCCCTTCTCCATACCCAAAGATCTTGCCAGGAATTTCCTTCTACGCATCATTCCCCAAAAATTACCTTAGATTTTTTTTTGTTGTAGATCAAACCCGAGACTCTTCCAAACTGATCTAGGAGCTTTCGAAATTCCTGAGCATTCTGCATATTAGTTGTAGCAATATCATCAAGTTGTCAATGAAGATGAGGTGGTGGATGTTGAGTGGAGCCGCGAGCCAATGGATGATGTTATGAGAGTTGAATTTCTAGTGTAATAAACACTAGAACCCTTCCAGGGCTATGAAGAATAGTAGAGGAGAAATAGGATCTCGCTGCCTTAGCCCGGAGGAGCTACTACAATGACCTTTAGGGCTGCCATTGACAAGTACCGAAAAGGCGGGAGTTGCAATGCACTTAATGATCCATTCGATAAAAGGAGCAAAGAATCCCAATTGACTGAGAATGCTAGAACGTGGATGCATTCATGAATGTGAATGCTTGAACTTGAATGCTTGAACGTCAATGCTTGATTGATAGTGACATGCTTGAACGTGAATGCTTGAACGCGACTCCTTGAACATGAATGTTTGAACATGGATGCTTGAACATAGATTCTTGAACGTGAATGATTGAACTTGAATGCTTGATAGATAGTGACACGCTTGAACATGAATGCTTGAACGTGAATGCTTAAACATAAATTCTTGAAAGTAGATGCTTGAACGTGAATGCATGAACATGAATGATTGAACGTCAATGCTTGATAGATAGTGGACACACATGAGCAAGAACGCTTGGACATGGATGCTTGAACATGAATGGTTGAAAGTGAAGGTTTGAATGTCAATGCCTGAACTTGAATGCTTGATAGATAGTGACACACTTGAACATGAATGCTTGAACATGGATGCTCGAACATGAATGCTTGAACATCAATGCATGAACTTGAATGCTTGAACGTGAATGCTTGAAAGATAGTGATACACTTGAAAGTGAATGCTTGGACGTGAATGCTTGAACGTGAATGCTTGAGCATGAAATGCTTGTGAATGCAAGAAGGTGAATGTTTGAATTTGAATGCTTGAAGATGCTTGACCCTGAATGCTTGAACGTGAATGCTTAAAAATGAATGTTTGATAGATAGTGTCATGCTTGAACGTGACTGCTAGAACATGAATGCTTGAATGTGAATGCCTAAATGTGAATGCTTGAACAAGAAATGATAGTACAAGAATGCTTGAAAATGAAAGCTGGAACATGAATGCTTGAACGTGAACGCTTAAAAATGAATGCTTAATAAATAGTGTCATGCTTGAACGTGACTGCTAGAACATGAATGCTTGAATGTGAATGCCTGAACGTGAATGCTTGAACAAGAAATGATAGGGCAAGAATGCTTGAACATGAAAGCTGGAACATGAATGCTTGAACATGAATGCTTGATAGATAGTGAGACGTTTAAACGTGAATGCTTGAACCTTAATGCCAGAATGTCAATGCTTGACCGTGAATGCTTGAACGTGAATTCTTGAACATGAATGCTAGGACGTGAATGCTTGACCGTGTAGCTTGAATATGAAAGTTTGAATGTGAATTCTTGATATATAGTGACATGCTCGAATGTAAATGCCTGTAGAAAGTGACACACTTGAACATGAATGCTTGATAGATAGTGACACGCTTGACATGAATGTTTGAGCGTGAATGCTTGAGCGTGGATGGTTGAACGTGAATGCTTTAACATGAATGCTTTAACATGAATGCTTGAACAAGAATCCTTGAACATGAATGCTTGAAAATGAATGCCTGAACATGAATGCTTGAACATGAATCCTTGAACGTGAATGCCTAATAGATAGTGACACACTCGAACATAAATGCTTGATAGAAAGTGACATGCTTGAACGTGAATGCCTGATAGATAGTGACACTCTTGAACATGAATGCTTGAATGTGGATGTTTGAATGTGAATGATTTAACATGAATGCTTGAACTTGAATGGTAGAACGTTAATGCTTGATAGATAGTAATACACTTGAACGTGAATGCTGGAACTTGAATACTTGAACATAAATGCTTGAACATGAAAGCTTGAACATTAAATGCTTGAACATGAATGCTTGAACATAAATGCTTAAACATGAAATGCTTGAACGTGAATGCTTGAACTCGAATGCTTGGAGGTGAATGCTTGATAGATAGTGATACGCTTGAACGTGAATATTGGAATGTGAATACTTAAACGTGAAGGCTTGAAATTTAAATACTTGAACAAGAAATTCTTGAACGTGAATGCTTGAACGTGAATGCTTGAGCATGAATGCTTGAAAGTGAATACTTAAATATGAATGCTTGAATGTGGATGCTTGAACATGACTGCTTGAACGCTAATGCTTGATAGATAGTGACACGCTTGAACATGAATGCTTGAACGTGAATACTAGATAGTAATACACTTGAACGTGAATGCTTGAACGCAAATGCTGGAACTTGAATACTTGAACATGAATGCTTGAACATGAAAGGTTGAACATGAATGCCTAAACATGAATGCTTAAACATGAAATGCTTGAACGTGAATGCTTGAACGCGAATGCTTGAATGTGAATGCTTGATAGATAGTGATACGCTTGAACAAGAATGTTGGAACGTGAATACTTAAACGTGAAGGCTTGAAATTTAAATGCTTGAATGTCAGTGCTTGAACAAGAAATTCTTGAATGTGAATGCTTGAACAGAAATGCTTGAAAGTGAATACTTAAACATGAATGCTTGAACGTAGATGCTTGAATGTGGATACTTGAACATGAATGCTTGAACGCTAATTCTTGGACGTGCTTGATAGATAGTGACACGCTTGAACATGAATGCTTGAACATGAATGCCTGAACATGGATGCTTGAACATGGATGCTTGAACATGGATGCTTGGACATGAATGTTTGAACGTGAAAGCTTGAACGTCAATGCTTGAACAGGAATGCTTGATGTAGACACCCAAATTTGGCCCAGGGCCCGACCAAAATACATTTTGAGAGTGACGCAGTTTCTAGCTTCTGATGGCATATATCAAACCCTTAGGAACCTTACCAAAACCTTAAGAGTTATTCCAAACCCTTAAGAATTACCCCTGATTCCTTAGAAACCCCCCCAAACCTTTAGAAACCAATCTCGACCTTTAGAACCCATTTCGAACCTAAACTTAACCCTCCCGAGCAATGGATGAAAAGGGGTGCACTGAGACTAACTGATATCTTTTACTATAATCGAATTATATACCTCTGAAAAGTAGAAGTCTTCAGCTTTCCAACAAGCTAAGAATCACCCTAATCAGAGTTGTACGCAGAAAGATATGGCATTCCAAAGATTGAGACAAATTAGGATTTTGAGGTGGGGACCCCTAGGGTTTTGGCGCATCTAATACATGCACCAAGCCATTTCTGGAAAGAAATGGCTTAGCGCAAGTATTAGTTGTGCCAGCCTATATGTGGGTCCCACCTCGGGCAACCAACTTCCCAAAACCCTGTGTTGACACTGTTTTACTGTACCTAAGCTTGGCGCATCTATTAGTTGTGCTAGGCTTAGCTATAGTAACCTTAGTTTTCTGCTCGAATTTCAAGATTGAGGTTTGACTTGTTGACCATCTTGACCCTTGTGTGTGTTTTACTTGTTCTGATGCACCCATTCCTATTCTATTTGCAACCCTTTGAGTGACTTAAAGCTCTAACCTATCATCTACCATTAGAACTAGTTTCCACACTTTTCAGGGCTTTAAAAACCCTAGAGAACCTTAGATGGCTAGATTACCTAATTCCTAAACCTACTTAGCCTTTAAACACCCTCCTAACCTCGCCTTTCCCTATAAATAGAGAGGCACCATCCCCATATAAATTCTAGAATTTCAATATCCCCTTTAGACCTCACCTTTTCTTAAAAAACTCCAAGTTTAGGTGAGAACTATCCCCTAGCTTCTCTTCTCTACCTCCTAGCCTTCAAGCCCTAGGAGCTAGAACCTTCGATCAAACCATACAAGCCATCGGGAGCTCACCGAAGCACACCTACGTAAAGGTCCACAACGGTGCAACAAGGGCCCGAGAGCTCCAGTTCTCCCCTTTATTCCTCTACCTTCTCAGTTCTTTCTCTATCCTCGCATTTGTGCCGTTACGCCGCCGAAATTTCGTAGGAATAAATGGGCACAAATAGGATCTTAGTACCTTAAAGGCAAGAGGAAGGGCTTTTTTACTTCTTTATTTTTATTCTTGTTTTGGTCATAAGTAGAGGCTGCATTAAAAGCGGGTTGATCGGGTGCCTAACACCTTCTTAATCGATAACTGAAGCCCCTACCCAAGAGCCTTTGGCGTAGTCTAGTGATTCAGAGTCATATTTGTGACACTTTGTTACTTATAAAAATTGATTTGGGTTTCCTGGGACACTGAAAGCTCTAGGTGGCGACTCTAAATTTTTGAGAGAGTGCGCATCGTCGCATCGGGATCGTCACGATTCCCACGATTGCACAGATGACGACTCTGCTGGGGAGTAGCTAGTAGAGCTTCCCCTTGAATTTTGACCTATTTAATTTATTTTTACTAATCATTTTTGCTATTTTTTACTATTTTTGCTCACCCCAATAATTACGTCATTTTAATTACCCCTATTTTTACGTCATTTATGAGCCTTAGCCGATTGGCGGGCCTACTTGCAATTTGCATTTAATTTCCTTTACTGTTATGTCATTTAAGGTGCCTTAGCCGTTTGGCGGGCCTATGTGCGCATTTAATTTCCGCAAACATATACTATCAGTGGACACCGGCCCGTACAAGCAGCACGGGCCTCTACAGGACTTAATCAAATTTTTTCTTTGAACTTTAAGAAAATTCTCATAAAATCAAAAAATTAAAATTGAACCAAAAAGGGGGACTTAATCAATTTTTGCGGGATAGATTTTTTCGAGTTGGGTTTTTTTAGGCACATATACAACCTTTCGGTTCTTAGTACGGAGGCAGCCCCTAGTGGTGATGATCCGAAAAAGTTCCAGCCCACCTAGGGAACTTTTTTGGATCATCACTACTAGGGGCTGCCGCTGGCATTAGTAAGGAGGGTCTTACCCAGTAACAGGAGGAGCAAGATGCGGGCCAACATGACCGCACTCTCGGGCTCTATGAGAATGTCCACTTCAGGCTGCCCCAGATCTACCAACTCATGCAACTCAAGAAGATCAGATAGTCAAGTCATCTTGACCTCAGCACCATGCAGGCTCGTGGAAGGGGGATAAGCCCTTATCAATCGAATGATCTCATCCCGAGCAGGCACTGCAAGGTTGGCCATCGAAAGCCCCCTATCCAAAACCCTAGTAATCATGGCCCAATCCACGGGAGTCAGCGTCATCTCATTCGTGGCCATGTGAAAGGTCAGATAGGGTCGAAATACCGCATGGCAGGGCATGAAAGAAACTCTCCAAAGCCGGCCTGTTGGAGCAAGAACCTCACGATCGGTGGGAGGTAGCGATAAAACTGCTGAAAGTACAACCAACGACTTCGAAACACGATATGGGGTAAGGTCTACACCAAGGAAAACAAGGCATCATATCATGGAAATATAGCAAGGTTGCACAAGGAAAAAAAACTGAACTGAATTTATCCCTTTACCTTACCGGGGATACCAAAATTTGAGATATGGATATGCTGCTGATGGAGGAGGCCAGCATGAGTGGCCTCACCTTGCATTTCATACCAAGAGCCGATAGAGCACTCCATCACGAAGAATTGCTCTCCCCTGGGACCATAGACCATTTTCGGCCCCTCTGCCTATTCTCCCTCCTGCACGTATTCCTCCTCGCTTGACATTCTCGAGTCAATACAAGTAATCATGTTAAGGCTGATCAATGATAAAGAACCATTGTGCTACAGGCCAAAGGAAAGTAAGGATGCCCATCTTTTCTTTATGTTTATAAAATCAACAAAAAAATCTTTGCTTTATGTTTATAAAAAAAAAATAACAACACAAAACAACAAAAATAAAAAAAATCCCTCCCCTTTTACAAAATTAAAAATAAAAAAAACCTTTCTTTATGGGTGAAAATAAAAACAAAATAAAAAATAAAAAAAACAAACAAAAAAATCCTTTCTTTATGTGCAAACAAAGATTTAAAACAAAAAAAAAAAGTTTCCTCTTATAAAAAAAAAATAATAAAAACAACCAAAAAAGTCCTCTTATAAAAAAACAAAACAAAAAATCCCTTTACTTTATTTACAAAATCAAAAATAAAAAATAAATTTATGTCCTAAATAAAATCCATAAAACAATAAAAATATAGGGCATCATTCATGCAATAACATCAAACTCATCATCAATAAGCATGCATACAAGAAAAATAAACCATTTATCATCTAAGAAAGCAAAGATCATGATCACATTACAAGAAAAATCAAGTAAAAATAAGTTTTAAATGGTTACCTTCAAAGAACAATGGGGTCCTTAATCCGGTATGAAGCGGGTGTTTAATCAACACGAGCAAGCACCGGCAATGAAGTACGCTATGGATCAATGCAAGGGAACCCTAGGAGGAGCCTCGTTTTGGTTTAGAAAGAGGGGAGAGAAAATTTTGAAGTAAACCCCTTTGTAGCTCGGCTCGGGCGGTTAAAAATGCCCCCAAGTTTTGCTTGGCGCATGTATTACATGTGCCAAGCTTATTTTGGCCCCCTATTTTGCCTGGCGCAACTAATAGTTGCGGCAAGCTACTTATGGGCTAGGTTCGACTTGTCCTCTTTTCTTTCTTTTTGATATTTTATCGGTGCACACCCCCAAATGGTATATCAACTCTCATTTGACTTGCCCGGAAAGCTGTGCTAGAATAAACGGATTAAGATCGATGAGCACACTCAAAGCATCCCGATCATACATAAAATCATAGCAAAAAGTCTTAAAAAATTCACATAAAATAATGTTAAAGAGTCCAAAAAAAATCACATAAAATAACGTTAAAAAATCCAAAAATAATTCATATAAAATGATAACAAAAATCTAAAAAAATTCACAGAAGATGGTACCATAAAAATCTGCACATAAAATAACAAAAAATTCTACATAAAATAATAACAAAAGTGACACGTGCTCCCAAAAAGTGTTACGACATCTATTCACTCCGCTTGAGTGGTCGTGCTACATCAATTTCGAGATTGTTAGGTTCGTCCAAAGACCTTGAACTCTGCTTCATGTAGGGGCACTCGTGGCCAGTCAAATGGACCAATCAATGCCTCATGAGATTGGATGCAAACTGTGGACCTTTGCATATTTACGTTGCGCTTATCTTAGAATATGGGTCGATCACTCTCTTACTTACGGAGCTGTTGTATTCAGAATGAATCTTGAACATCAAACATCTTCAACCATCTCAAGAAGCGGGCATTTTTCCCAACATATTAGTCTTTCACAACTTGCTCTATCTCAGTTATGCCCAATTAATTTGCTAAGCGCTTAGGGACCGATAACCTTGGAAAATGGATGTTTTTCTCGACATATAGGGCTTTCATTTTCTCACCATGTTACCCATCTCATGTTTGAGGTACATTTTGAATACAGCGGACCCGTCAGTAATGCCTTGGGCTTCCTTGGATGTCCTTTGTCTTTGACATTCGATCATTAGTGATCGGATACCAAAGAGGGGCATCTGTAGACACTCAAAATTGGCCGAAGGCCCGATCGAAATACATTTCAAGAGTGGCACACTTTCGAGCCTTTGATGGCATGTATCAAACCCTTAGGAACCTTTCCAAAACCTTAGGAGTCATCCTAAACCCTTAGGAATCACCCTTGATCCCTTAGAAACCTCCCGAAATCTTTAGAAACCAATCCCGACCTTTAGAACCCATTTCGAACCTAAACTTAACCCTCCCGAGCAATGACTGAAGAACCCATTCCGAACCTAAACTTAACCCTCCCAAGTAATGGCTGAAGAGGGGTGCATCAGGATTGGCTAAGATCTTCTACTATGATTGAATCATATACTTTTTAAAAGTAGAAGTCTCCAACTTTCCAATAAGCCAAGAATCACCCCAATCGGAGTTGTACACAAAACGATATGACATTTCAAAGATTGAGACAAATTAGAAGAAATGGTTTTGAGCCCAAGTAATTAGCTACCAGCCTATATGTGGGTCTCACCTGGGCAACCAACTTCCCAAAACCCTGTGTTGATTTGTTTTTGTACTAAGCTTGGCATCTATTAGTTGCGCTAAGCTTAGCTACAGTAATCTTAGTTTTCTGCTCAAATTTTGAGATTGGGGTTTGACTTGTTGACCATCTTGATCCCTTGGGTGTATTTTACTTGTTCTGTTGCACCCATTCCTATTCTATTTGCAACCCTTGGAGTGACTTAAAGCTCTAACCTATCATCCACCATTGGAGCTAGTTTTCATACTTTTTAAGGCTCCAAAAATCCTAGAAAACCTTAGATGGCTAGATTACCTAATTGTTAAACCTACTTAGCCTCTAAACACCCTCCTAACCTCTCCTTTTCCTATAAATAGAGAGGCACCCCCCTTTAAAAAGGGCTTGAAATTTTTCAAAGAGAAGAAAAGAGAAAGAGCTCCCTTTCCCCCTTTGGTGCACCATCCCCATATAAATTTCAGAATTTCAATATCCCCTTTAGACCTCACCACTCCTTAAAAAACTCTAAGTTTAGGTAAGAACTATATCCCCTAGCTTCCCTTCTTTACCTCTTAGCATTCAAGCCCTAGGAGCTAGAACCCTTGATCTAACCATACAAGCCATCGGAAGCTCACCAAAGCACACCTATACAAAGGTCCACAGCGATGCAAAAAGGGCTCGAGAGCTCTGGCTCTCCACTCTATTCCTCTGTCTTCTCTGTCCTTTCTCTATCCTCGTATTTGTGCCGTTACGCCGCCAAAATTTTGGTAGGAACGGAGGGGCACAAATAGGATCATAGTGCCTTAAAGGCAAGAGGAAGGGCTTTTTGCTTCTTTATTTTTATTCTTGTTTAAGGCATAAGTAGAGACCGCATTAAGCGGGTTGATCGAGTTTCTAACACCTTCCCTGATAGCCGAAGCCCCTACCTAAGAGCCTTTGGTATAGTCCGGTGATTCAGAGTCCCAATCCCCCTTCTGCTTTAGGCCTGCAAATGCTGCTCCAAGAAATTGTGACCAGTTTTGAAGGCTTATCATTGCCTCCCTAGAGAAATTGACTGAGAAGCTGTTCCATGGTCTTAAGAGTGTGCTGTGGAAGAGAAAATGTTGATGACCAAAAGATGTGGAAGCTGGAAAGGGTGGACCTAATCAATTCCAATCTATCAACTTGTGGTAGAAATCTGGTATTCCAAGAGTTAATTTTCTTGCAAATCTTATCCACCCGCGGGATGCAATAGGACGACATGAGTCAAGAGCTGATAAGAGGGAGGCCCAAATATTTTATTGGAAGGCTGCCCTTCTCCATACCCAAATACCTAGCAATGGAATTCCTTCTGCGAACTCTTCCCCCAAAAATTACCTTAGATTTAAGTTTGTTGTAGATCAGCCGGGGACTCTCCAAACTGATCTAGGATCTTGCGAATTTCCTGAGCATTATGCGTGTTAGAGGAGTTGTCCGGGAGAGTAATACTGCTGATGGTATTGATATGCTGCCTAGTAGAAATTTCAGCATAATTTGGTGTTGGAGTCCCCAAGCTTTTTCCACAATGCTCTAGATTTGTCTCGAGCAAATGATTCCTCAGATGAAAGGAGGTTGTGGAGATTGATGGTTGCTTCCTTTTCGTCCATGATGAGCTTGTTATCGAACGGACACGATTGGAGATCCTTTTGTATCTGTTGGAGGGCAATTTCAGCTGTGTTTCTGGGATCATGTATGGAACCAAAAACATCTTGGTTCCAAATCTTGAGGGCATTTTTTGTGCTTCTTAGTTTTTCAGCAAGCTGGTACATAGGGTTCCCTTTGATGCTGATATTCCAGGTGTCTAGGACTAAGGCTCTGAAAGAGGGTTGTGAAGTCCACATTGCAAAGAATTTGAATGGTTTGGGGCCGGAATCTATAGGGCTGGTCAGATGAATAATGATAGGGTTGTGATCAGAGAGGCTAGGCAGTTGAAATATAACATTGGAGGAGCTGAATTTCTGTACCCAAAGATGATTTATGAGAGCGCGATCCAACCTAGCGGCAATCCTACGCTGATTGTTAATGCTTTATTGCTCCAAGTGAGACCGTGGCTGTGGATCTGATGTCATTAAGGCTACAAGAGTCAATGAAATTATTGAATTCATTGAGAAGTCTGCAAGGCACCGGGTTTTCCCCTATTTTTTCTTCAGAAGATCTGACCATATTCTAGTCCCCAGAAAGGATCCAAGGAAGGTTGACGCTGCTGTCGATGCTAGAAAGTTGACTCCACAGGGTGCTTCTTCTGCTAGCAATGTTTTCCCCAGAGATGGTCGTGAAGAAACATTCTTGGTGAGTTGTAGGAATTTGAACTAGGCAATGCACAAATTGTGAATCATATGATAATATTTTGATTGCAGCAACTTCATCATTCCGAAAGAAGAATTCTCTTGGAATTAGGACTACCATTACCGAATATGTTCCAGCTGGTATGTTACGCTTGACCAGCATTTGAGATTAGCAAAGTTTATTTTTATTTCAACAAGCACAACCAGGGGTAATCTGTTACCTTTGATCCAGGATTTAACTTCACGCTAACGAGTAAGGCTACAAAGGCCTCGCACATTCCATGATGCACATATCATGGACAACTTTGCTGGGTTTTAGTGGCCTCATCAGTTAAGGCCCCATTGTTGTCTGTGTCGGAATCTTTTTTCGGTTGGTAGCGAGGATAAGGGGATCCAGGGCTGCTTATGAAATTTGGAGCACTCCTAGCTTCAACTCCGAAGGTATCTGTTATGGTTGGGGATTGTTGACTGGTATAGGTGTTTTTCCAGTTAACCAAGTTATCTACCATAGTGCTGAAATCAATGCCATCAGCAGCCACTTTACTTTGAAGGAAGGTTTCACAATCCGAAAGCAATTAGAATGAGTTCATTGAGGGCCTCTTGAGTAATTTTTTAGGTGCTTTCAATTGCTGTTTTGGTTGTTTGGCCTTGAACATGGCAGGCTTCAGCTGTAGTATGGCGGCCTGATTAATTGTTTCGGGAGTGCTGTGGTTTGGCATGGTTGAGAAATTAGGCATGGCTGCAGAATGTGATGTGATAGGTGGCTAAGTTTCAGTTGTGTTGGGGTTTGTAATGAGTGGGGATTGCGAAATGGCTTGGGATTGTTGGGGTTAAGAACTGGGAACAGGACCTGGTTTCGGGATGTGGAGGTTTAGCATCATGGCCGGTGGCTATGGTACGGTTAGAGGATATGCTCTGATTTTTCACGGGCTGTGGATTGGCTTGAACGTGGTTGCTTGAACCTGAATGCTTGAACAAGAATCCTTGAACGTGAATGCTTGATAGATAGTGGCACGCCCGAACGTAAATGCTTGATAGAAAGTGACACGCTTGAATGTGAATGTCTAATATATAGTGACATGCATGAACATTAATGCTTGAAAGTGAATGCTTGAACTTGAATGCTAGAATGTTAATGCTTGATAGATAGTGATACACTTGACGTGAATGCTTGAACATGAATGGTTGAGCATGAATGCTTGAACGTGAATGCTGGAACGTGAATACTTTTTTTTTTTGCTCGGCTAAAAAGGGGTTGAAAGGGTTCCCCACCCATATATTAATCAGGAAAAGAAATATAAGATCGCTTCCGGGAAGAAGGGATGAAAAGACAATAAGCTATGTACAATGGGACGGCCAAAAAACTACGAAACCTGCCCCATGGGATAAAAGATGAAAGAAGAACATAAAATATAATAAGAGCAGCCAAGCCAAAAAATTGATGGGTCGTGCAAAATTAGGTTTAGCACATCAGCCCAAATCCAAAAGGATGAGCCGTAAAAGGAGCTGATTAAATGCAGCCGGAACATCCCTAAAACGCAAACTCAAATGAGCATGAAATATAAAATATTGTGCAATACATCTCTTTTGTGTATCGGGGGGGAGTTCCCAACAACTTTGAAAACTCTTTCATTTCTTTCCATCCAAATAGAATAAATCGCAGCCGCAAGTAGGTGTTTCAAGTGGTCCGTGGTGCAATTATCAAGGTTGGCATTAGATAAATGATTTATTTCTTCAACAATGTTGTTCATGGCCCCCCAACGGATACCGTAGCGGCTAAGGATAGATCGCCAAATCCAAGAAGAGTAACCACAATGAAAGAAGAGGTGATCATGAGTTTCATTAGTAGCATTGCAAAGAAGGCACAGTTGATCAACCACAATACCACGAGCAAGGAGGATGTCCTTCATTGCAAGCTATCCAAGGGCAGCCCTCCAAAGAACAAAAGCATGGCGCTGAATTCTGCTGCCGAAACTTGTCCAAGGGAGGGGGGTAATAGGTACGGACTACATCCCAAACTGATCAGAGGTAAAATTTGCCTTTAGGAGAAGGCAATCAGGAGTAAGTATCATCACAATTTTCGGCAATTGGGACATCCCGGATAAGGTTCCATGCATCAATAAAAGCGGCTGAGGTGGGAGGAGGAAGATCCCATTGGCCATTGGTAATGAATTGCGAGACCCGGATCCTTTGGCCAAGCCCCAGATCATAGATAGCTCTTTCTCCAAAGAGATCGAGGAGTCTACCACCATTAGTCCAAGGATCATGCCAGAAATCAGTCTTGAGACCATTCCCAATGAGGATTTTAATATTTGGAAGCAAAAGAGAGCGGACTTAAAAAAGCACCCTAATACCCCATGGGCAAATGCGAGGGGTGGGTGGGTCCCAAAACGAGTAGAGATCTTGATACTTATGATTAACCCACTTGAACCACAAGGACTGGTGAGAGAGGTGAGATGCCTCCAACAAAGTTTCATCATAAGGATGACTTTCCAATCTTTCATAGAACGAAGCCCCAAACCCCCTTCATCTTTAGGCTTGCATAAGTTGCTCTAAGCAATGGTCGTGAATTTGGAGGGGTGATCATTCCCTCCCCACAAAAATCGACTAAAGAGTTGCTCTATGGAGTTGAGAATGGCTTGAGGAAGCTGGAACGTAGAAGACCAATAAACGTGAAGACCTGAAAGAGTGGATTTAATCAGCTCTAACCTACCAACAAGGGACAAAGATATGGTCTTCCAAGATCTGATTTTATACCAAATCTTATCCAACACGGGGTTGCAATCAAAAACTGAAAGGCGGGTACTAATGAGAGGAAGTCCCAAATATTTCATTGGGAGAGTCCCTTTTTCCATGCCAAGAACCCTGGCCAGAATGTTCCTTCTACGAGTAGATCCACCAAAGATGACCTTAGATTTAGAGGTGTTGACTTGCAGGCCCGAGATTCTAGCAAAGTGGGAGAGGAGCTTGTGAATTCCTTTGCCATTTTGGGTATTTGCAGTAGCAAAGAGCATGAGATCATCTGCAAATAGAAGATGGTGAATGTTTAGTGGTGCTGGAAGCCAATGAGTAATATAGCCTAAGTTGCATTGATTAAGGAATAGGCCAGAAAATCCTTCATGACCAATGGCGAAAAGAATGGGGGAGATAGGATCCCCTTGTCTTAAGCTACAAGAGCTGCTGAAGTGACCTTTAGGACTACCATTAACTAGAACAGAAAATGTTGGGCTGGCGATGCACTCAATGATCCACTCAATGAATATAGTCAGGAATTCAAGATGGCATAGGTAATGAGTGAGATAATCCCATCGAATTGAGTCAAATGCTTTTTTGAAATCAATTTTGATTGTCATCCGAGACTTCCCTTTAACTTTGTGAAATCCATGCATAAGGGCCTGGCAAAGGAGGACATTGTCATGAATGTGCCTTCCTTTGATGAAAGAGATTGGGCATGATTAATAATTTTTGGTATGAGAGGCTGGATTCTAGTGGCAAGAATTTTGGAAATGATTTTATAGAAGAAGCTGCAGAGGGAAATTGGCCAGAAATTGGCCGGAACGTGAATACTTGAACGTACATGCTTGAACAAGAATGCTTGAACATGAAAACTTGAACGTGAAATGCATGAACATGAATGCTTGAACATGAATCCTTGAACATGAAATGCTTGAACGTGAATGCTTAAACTCGAATGCTTGAACATGAATGCTTGAACATAAATGCTTGAACGTGAATGTTGGAATGCGCATACTTAAACGTGAAGGCCAGAATATTATATGCTTGAACGTTAATGCCTGAACAAGATATTCATGAACGTGAATGCTTGAACATGAATGCTTGAACGGGAATGCTTGAACGTGAATACTTAAACATAAATGCTTGAATGTGGATGCTTGAACGTAAATGATTGAACGCTAATGCTTGAACTTGAATGCTTGATGGATAAAGACGTGCTTGTGCATGAATGTTTGAACACAGATGTTGGAACATGAATGTTTGAACGTGAAGGCTTGAACATCAATGCTTGAACTTTAATGTTTGAACTTTAATGCTTGAACGGGAATGCTTCATAGATAGTGACATGCTTGAATGTTAATGTTTGAACAAGAACGCATGAAAGTGAATGCCTGAACGTGAATACATGAACATGAATGCTTGAACTAGAATGCTTGAACCTAAAAGATTGATACATAAAGACATGCTTGAACAGAAATGCTTAAACATGAAAGCTTGATTGATAGTCACACGCTAGAACATTAATGCTTGAACATGAATGCTCGAGCATGGATGATTGAACGTGAAGGCTTGAATGTGAATGCTTGAACTTTAATGCTTGAACAAGAATGCATGAAAGTGAATGCCAGAACGTGAATACTTAAACATGAATGCTTGAACTAGAATGCTTGAACGTGAATGCTTGAACTTGAATGGTTGAACATGAAATGCTTAAATGTGAATGCTCTAATGTGAAAGCTTGAACTTAAATGCTTGAACGTAAATGCTTAAAAATGAATGCTTGATAGATAGTGACACGCTTGAATGTGAATACTTGAACATGACTGCTTGAACATGAAATGCACGAACGTGAATGCTTGAACATGAAATGCTGGAACATGAATGCTTGAGTGTGAATGATTAGACAGGAATGCTTGAACGTGAATGCTTGAACATGAAATGCTGGAACATGAATGCTTGAGTGTGAATGATTAGACAGGAATGCTTGAACGTGAATGCTTGAATGTGAATGCTTAAACATGAACGCTTGAACGTGGATGCATTCATCAACGTGAATGCTTGAACTTGAATGCTTGAACGTGAAAGGCTTGATAGATAGTGACATGCTAGAACATGAATTCTTAAAAGTGGATGCTTGAACATCGATGCTTGAACATAATTGCTTGATGTAGACACCCAAATTTTGCCGAAGGCCAGATCGAAGCACACTTCGACAGAGGCACACTTTCGAGCTTCTGATGGCGCATAGGAACCTTTCCAAAATCATAGGAGTCATCCCAAACCCTTAAGAATCACCCTTGATCCCTTAGAAACCTCCCTGAATCTTTAGAAACTAATCCCAACCTTTAACGAACCCATACCTAAACTTTCTCGAGCAATGATCAAAGAGTGGTACACTAGGACTTGTTGAGATATTCTACTGCAATTGAATCATATACTATTGAAAAGTAGAAGTCTCCAGCTTTCCAACAAATTAAGAATCACCCCAATCGGAGCAGCACACCAAAAGATATTGCATTCCCAAGAATCAAGGTTTTAAGGTGGGTATTAGTTGCGCCAGCCTTCTGTGGGTCCCACATTGGGCAGCCAACTTCCCAAAACCCTATTTGGCACTATTTTACTGTACCTTTGCCTGGGGCATCTATTAGTTGCGCTAGACTTAGCAACAATAACCCTGGGTTTTTTGCTAGAATTTTATCTTAAGGGTTTGACTTGTTGACCATCTTGATGCCCTGGGTGTGTTTCACTTACTGTGTTGCACCCTCCCCTATTCTATGTGCAATCCTTGAGTGACTTAAAACACTAACCTATCATCCAACATTGGAGCTAGTTTTCACACATTTCTAAGCTTTAAAAATCCTAGAAAACCTTAGATAGCTAGATTGCCTAATTTCTAATCCTACTTAGCCTCTAAGCACCCTCCTAACCTCTCCTTTTCCTATAAATAGAGAGATACCCTTCCCTTTGAAAGGGCTTGAAAATTTTTCTAAGAGAGAAGATTAAGAAAGAAGCTCCCTCTTTCCCTTTGGTGCATTATTCTCCATATAAATTCTAGAACTTGAAAGTTTCCTTTAGACCCCTCACTTTCATCAAAATCTCCTAGTTTAGGTGAGAGCCATCTCTAGCCTTCCTTCTCTACCTCTTAGCTATCAAGCCCTAGGAGCTAGAATGTTTTAACCATACAAGCCATTGGAAGCTCACTGAAGCACGCCTATGCAAGGATCCACAGCGGTGCAACAAGGGCCCAAAAGCTCCGACTCTCCCCTCTACTCCTCTACCTTTTTTGTTTTTTCTCTATCCTCGCATTTGTGCCGTTATGCCACTGAAATTCCAATAGGATCGGATAGGCACAAATAGGATTTTGGTACCCTAGGGTAAGAGGAAGAGTTTTTTTTGCTTATTTTATTTTATTTTTATTTTAGCCATAAGTAGAGATCACATTAAGTGAGTTGATCGGGTGCCTAATACCTTCCCGATCGATAATCGAAGCCCCTACTCAAGAGCCTTTGGTAGAGACTGGTGAATCAGAGTCATATTTGGCACTTTGGTGTATTTAATATTGATTTTAGGTTTCTCGGGACACCAAAAGCTCCAAGTGGCGACTTTAACTTTTCTTACAAGTGCTCATCGTCACGATAGGATCGTAAAAAAATCTCACGATTGCACATGGCGACTCTGCTGGGGATAGTAGCTAGTAGAGCTTCCCCTTAAATTTGGCCTTTTATTTTTTATTTTAGTAACCTTTTTGCTATTTTTTTCTGCTTTTACTCACCCCTACGATTATGTCATTTTACTCACCCCTACTTTTATGTCATTTACGTGTCTTAGTCGATTGGCGGGCCTACTTGCGCATAGTCCTTACTTTTTTTTATATATTTTCGTCATTTAAAGTGCCTTAGCCAATTGGCGGGCCTACATGCACTTTATCATTTAATTTTTTTACTTTTACGTCTTTTAAAGTGCCTTAACCGATTGGTAGGCCTACATGCGCATTTACTTTATTACAAACATATTTCGTCAGTGGGCGCCGGCCCGTAGAGGTGGCACAGAACCATCACCCCCGGTCTTTGAACTTTAAGAAAACTCTCATAAAATTAAAAATTAAACTTAAACCAACAAGGGGGACATAATTGAATTTTGCAGGATAAATTTTTACGGGTTGGGATTCCTAGGCAAAGATACAATCTCCCGATTATTAGTACAGTGGCAGCCCCTAGTTGTGATGATCCAGAAAAGTTTCAGCTCGCCTAGTACCTGAGAAAGTGCTTGCGCTGGAGATATATCGGGCGGGTAACCTTCTCGTTACTTAGCCTAAAACCCGTGGGAAGTGAGTGTTAGTGGGCCCGCACCGGCCTTGTATCCCTTAGGTTCGGTGAGGAGAGACCCGATACAACTAAGCTCTTTAGTCCCCGGAAGTATAGCTTACAGAAAAACTAAAAAAAAAGACTCATTTCGAGCTGCTGTTCCTACTGTCAAACTATCAAAGAACACCCTATTTGCCTTGCGCAACTAATACAAGCACCAAGCCAAAAGTTCCCAGCTTTGCTCTGGCACCAATAATACATGTGCCAGTTTAAAACCCTGAATATTTTGGCCTGGCGCATCTAATACTTGCGCCAAGCCTGTTTTAGACAGTGCAGCCCGAGTCTTTGGCCTATCTCACCTTCCCTTAGTCTCCGATTTGTGATTTTAGTACCTCTATTTAGGTTTTGCAATATTCGACACCCAAATACGCCCCCGCCAATCAAAAGAGGGTGACTTCTTTTTTACCCGCTCTGGGGGATCGAGTTGTTTGCATTGATTTCCATGCCTTCAATAGATTAAGGGGTTTCTCTTTTGATTCTTCTGAAGCGCATCAAGGTCTTATTGCGGGACCTTTTTAGGGTACGAAAGCCACCCGAGATGGGAAATCAAAGAACTCGGAATCCTTAAATCATTTCCATTTTACAAAATTTTCAAAAAAATTAAATAAGTCAAAAAACCCAAAAATAGATATTTGTGGTGCCGGCATAGCGGCATCATCTTGTCCTCCGACATCCCGTAGGGAAAGAAGGAAGGTTTATGGGCCCCATCCGAGGTACCCATATCCCACCAGCTACCAAGCCATGTCATGGGTTGTGAACCCGACATATGCCAATCCCGACTCATCCCCACCACATTCCCCGACTCAGTCCCACCGCGAAAGAAATGTTTACTTCCGTCACTACATGAAAATGAGTAAAAAACAACATTAGCACTATAAAATTAATTACCGCCACTAGTAGTCGCAAACTAATCTACTGCCTAAAGCGGTCGTTTAATGCATTTACCCAACTATATTTAACAAAAAAATTGTGCCATTCCCGTTTTAGGAATCATGTTAGCACTCACTCGTCATTCGTTACTTCCCTTTCTCTCTCTCTCCCACAAAACCCTAGGAACTCATCATCTCCATCCTCGACCCATCTTATCACTATAACCCTAGAAATTCAGATATATTTCTTCTCATTTTCCCTTTTGCTTCCTTGACACAATGAAACCCTAGAGTCGTCTCTGCTTGACCTCTGCTAAATCGGAGAAGAAAAAATCTCTCCTCAAGTAAAGGAAGCCGCATAAAACTTGTATTTTGGTTTTTTCTGCCATCAAAACACCTAATGGTGGTTTCTATAACAGCAACAACTGCTCAATCTTGGCCATCCAATCTCTTGGAATCATAAGCAAAAGTCCTCTTTTCTTGTAGATTCTATTTCTGAATCAGGTTTTGTGCACACAATCTTGCCCTACCTACTTGGATTTGCTTACATTGCCTTAATCAGTTATTTTCTCATTATTTATATTTTAATTATTTGCTTCTTTTTAACATTTTAATAAGCTTTTATATTTAATTTCTATGCTCATCGCAATCGTCGTCTTGCTCAAAGCGCCAAACATTTTTTATACAACTTTTTTATTTTTGTTTCAATAGATCTTTTTTTCTTTGCTTATTTTGTATATATTTGTAAATTTTTATATATTTTATTAGAGGTTAGAACCGTAGAATCATAGTGATTGAAGCTCCTAACCATTTGATGCCACATATATTTGGAATTTTCTGCTTTTTTGAAAAATATATTTGGATGATTATTAAAAAAAATGATCCATCTAATGGTCTAAAAGAGCAATTGGGATCATTTTATGTATATATTTTTTATTTTTAATTTATTTCGTCAAGAAGAAGTGATTTGCATTTCCAAAGCCTATATTTTCTTATAACCGAGATTATTGTAAAAAATTCTTATTTTCTCTATCATATCCTCAAATAATTTTATTTAGGTTTTTGTTTCCAATTTTTTTGGAGTTTATAGGATTTTTTAATTTCCATTAATTCCCATCCGAATCATCGATTATACCTTAATTGGCCGATGCTGATTCGGATCGCTATTTCGGATCAATTTTAGTTGAAACGATAGAAAAGTGGGTTTGATACCTAATTTTTTATTGTTTATTATTTTGCACGCCAACTGTTTGATGAATTTCTTTACCTATCAAGAAAACAAAAACACAGGTTATTCAAACTTGGGAGGCAAAAATGTGAGAAAAACAGAAGTTAGAATTGGCAAAAATTAAGTGGCAATATAGGAAGTACTCACACTTATTATTTTTCCTTAGATTATTATAACCGACCCATATAACAAATAGTAACAATTTTGAAAGTGGCAATATAGGAAGTGTATAATTTACTGAGCAAATATGAAGAAACCATATACTAAGTGGAGAAGCCACTCATTTCAAGGTTTAGGATAGCTGGGAGCTCTCAAGCTCAGCTTTTACTAAGGAACAAGAATTCAAATTACATTTCAATCATAACACAACTTTTAGGGTGCCTAATAATTTTATGCCTAGTTGAAACTTGAAAGTAAGAACAATATGAGAAGCAGAATCTAGCACCAGCTGAATGATTGACCATATTTTCCTCATAATTTTTAAATTTGATACTCTAATGTGAGCTTATAGGCATAAAAAAGCAAATTAAACAAGTAAACAAGCGAATGAATCATACCAGCTCTTCAGGTAACAGATCTGCTTCAATAAATAGCCTTTGTTATATATCTATTTTTGTTAGTTGTGCTGCAATAAATAGCCTTTGTGATATATCCATGGAGAGAAATGATGACTTTTGTAAGTTATGTTGCAAGTGCATGCAGATATATCTGCTTTTGTATCTGTGAATATGCCAAATCTGCATTCACATAATTTAAGCATTTTGGTTCTTTATCAAATGCATACTAGACAACAGCCCACTATTTGTCACTTGCATATGTTTCAATAATAAAGGTATCATCAGCATTAGGTAAAGATAGAGGTGAAATTTTCTTAACCTCTTCTTTAATTTTCCTGATTATTTGTTGATCGTACTTTAGTCCAAGTGAATGGCTCTTCTCCTCTGTTGCTTTGTTTGCTTTTTGTTTTTCTTCTTGTCTTGTGTTGGACTTTTTTTTGTCTCTTGCCTTTGCTCTTTTTTGTGTTTGAATGCCTTAGGTGTGTCTAATATGCCCTTAGGCAATCAAATCTTTAAACATCACAATTAATAATAATTGTAAAAGATTCTATCTCTAGTTATCACTCTAAGTTGCCGTCAGTTGATCTTATATAAGAATTTGACATCAACTTTGGTCTTCTCTCACAAGCCAAACAATATTCTTATGTATGAACTGGTCATTTTTTACTTGCAGTTCAGGGGACGTTGGCGGGGCTCTATCAGAGCGCTTTCAGAAGTGTACATGACCTGTAAGTTTATCCATTTGAGATTTTACCATATGAGATGGTGGTAATTTTTCTTCATCTCGGTGTAATATACCATCTCTTGGTTCTTATCTACAAGTTCGAGGTCTGAATTCTCGTAAATTCACAAAATTTACTCTTCTGGGGCAACATGGGGTGAAATCAGATCTGGCAGAGCGCTTTCAGTGTACATGACCAAGTTTATCCATTTGAGATTTTACCATATGAGATGGTGGTAATTTTCTTCATCTCTGTAATATACCATCTCTTGGTTCTTATCTACAAGTTCGAGGTCTGGAATTTCGTAAATTCACAAAATTTACTCGCTCAATGGGCTGATGGGGTGAAATCAGATCCGATTTGTCAAACCCAGCAGAACCTACTCACTTCCCAGCTCTTAAGGTATGACGCTGTCATTTATGTTCCTAATTTTAATGCTTGCATATTCACCAACATTTTCTACAAAATATATAGGAGCAGGACCCAAAACAGAGCAACATTTTCTACAAATGCCCACAAGAAATTTACAAGGAAATAAAAAAAATCACCTCAACATAGTAGCTGAATGCTAGCTTGCTGAATAGGAGCAGGGCCCAAAACAAAGAATATCTAATAAGTAATTAGGTATAAGAAGCATTCTCTTCCTATTTAGAAAATCCGACTCCTCAAATTGAAAATCAAACATTTTGTGTGCTCTTAACTTGAGAAGTGATAACATGTCTTCGTGCATGCCACTTTCAACATATAACTTTGGCTGCAATAAACGATCTATGGGTGAGAAAAACTATATAAACCAATACATAGTCATCATAAGAAAAAAAACTGCAAAAGGTGCTTGCTCCCACCACAAAAGTAGAATAATAATGCGCCAATTCAAACGCTCCAAGGATCTCTGCAGTGACGGAACCATAAATAACAAGCCATCCAGCACATTAGGCATCAGATATATTGCATCAGATATATCAAATTGTGATGATAAAAATGTCAGCTTTTTTGTAGTGTGGTTTAGTGTGATACCTATCCACCACAGCAGGAACTCCAATGGCGGCCTTGAGCTGCCCATTTCAGCCTATAAAACACAAGAAAACTACCAAGAAACAGTAGGAACTTCAATGCTGTAGATTCTCTTCTTGTAGGAAACTGATGATTTTTTTTTGCTCTTTCAGGCTGTAATTAAGAAAAAATATGGTTAAGATCCTACTAATGTTGGTGATGAAGGTGGATTTGCCCCTAATTTTCAGTTTTGCTACAAGTTTGGTATGACCAGTTTGTATCATCCAATACAAGTAGTATATGAAGTATCGGATGATACAATGTGAAATTTTTGGTATGACCAGTTTGTATTATGCGATACAAATCAATACACTTGTGATATTTTCGGATTAAAAATCTGATGCACAAACAGTGGATAAAGGTGTAAAATTTGATGCATAGTTTGTATTTTTGGTATGCCTAGACAGGTGATACAAACCAATACACTTGCGATATTCTCATTATATCTTATATATGGCTCCCCTTTGTGAATTATGCATCTTGTCATTCAACATGCCTCGTTGTTTCCTTTGTTTAGTCAAACCAACACACTTGCGCATTTAACACCACATAACCTTGATTGCTGAAGAATAAATTTCTATACAAAACTTTAGGGATAATTAGAGAAACATGCCTCAAAAACAAACTTTTTAGCGAAAAAGACCCGACCTCAAACGTTTAAAAAAAGTGCTTTCACAGGTTTTGGAACTTTAGAAAATCGTGAAAGCACTTTTTTTTTTCTTTTTAAAAAAAAACAGTGCTTCAGAAAACCATGAAAGCACCGTTTTTTTTTTTAAAACAGTGCTTTCATGGTTTTTAACCATTTAGACTACTTGCATACAAACGAGGTTCTTCACCATCATAGCACATGAAGTAAAATTTGTTTGGTGAATGTTTGCCAAACTACCTATATGCTGGACCAAAAATTGTTCATTGGTCATCTAAAGTCTGTGATGACCAAACTGTTATGCGAAAAATAACCCGTCTGAAACAGAGTAAACTGAACGAAAAGCAAATTGATTTTGTGCATGCATGTTTAGCTAACTACCTATAAGCTTTCCCTTAAGTTGTTAAATTGATCAATGGAACTCTACTAAACTAGGTGCACACTTGAAATGAGTTACTTACGTGCTACACCTGAAGCTATTAGTAACTTAGTATAAGAACTGATCAGTGAAGCTCTGTTAAAATATAGGCACATAGGAAATTAACTTTGTTATTGCACTTGAAGCTGTTAGTAACTTTGTTTTTTTGGGGTTCTTACTAGCTGCAGAATGAGGATGGTCACGGAATGGCTAATAAAGGTAGATTCTGTTCCTTAGAAATCCATGAATATTAGGGATATGATTCGAGATATGTTGGGGAATTTTAATGTGTTGTAGACAAAGAGAGCAAGTTTGGAAAAGGCCCCTACACCCCATGGACAAATGCGAGGAATAGGAACATTCCAAAAGGATCCATGCATAAGATACTTGTTATGTACCCAATTGACCCATAAGGACTGGTGAGACGTGAGAAATCTCCAGCATAATTTCATCAATAGAACGGATTTCCAATCCTTAAGGGGTCGTAGGCCCAATCCCCCCTCAGCTTTTGGCCTACATATCAAGAGATGGTAATTAGGTTTGAGGGCTTGTCGTTTCCCCCCAAAGAAAGAGGCTGAGGAGCTGCTCCATGGTCAGTATGGTGTATTGAGGAAGAGGAAAGGCTGATGACCAAAATATCTGGAAGCTAGATAGGGTGGACTTAATAAGCTCCAATCTACCAACATGGGATAGAAATCTTGGCGGGCTTGATATCAGGGTAGAGTGGCAACTCATGCTCGACCAAATCGGTGTCTAAATCAAGCATGTCCACGTATGACCTTGCGAAGATGTCTTGATATGGCCGAAGGAAATTAATCATATTTTTTCTTTCCTCAGGAGACAGCGATGTTCAGATCTTGGTGATTCTTGGAATCTCCTCAGTACCTAGATTGATATCCTAGGTTTCTTCAACAATAGGGGTAGGACCGGCAAACAGTTCAAGGAGTTCCTTGGGAAGCTCCTCAGTAGGGATCTCCTCATCCAAACTCATGACGCCTACCTCTTCTTATATTTCTACATGAAAAGGGTCGACTTCACGTGGGACGGGATTTTCCATTAAGGCAACATTTGGTTTGATTTTATTTGAAAAGTTAAAAGATAATATTTTGAGTTATATATTTTTTCTATGTTTTTGGAATTTTTATTTTCTTCAAAAATGGGCTCTCGGCAAAGCAAGTCTCATATATACACGGTATTACCTACCAAGGGCTCATCTCACTTTTTATAGGTTTTTTTTTTTGGAAAAACGGGTGCTGTATTTCAGGCCACCTATCGCTTCCAGAGTTTAGGGCACAGACGGCCAATTACATCCTGAGATGCCACTCCTTTTCCTGTTTGGATTAGGATGGAGGGTGCTGACTGATACGGCTCTTTGGAGTCAACCTCCATCACGTTGATCCTAAGTTCGTCTGAGATTCTATCCTTAAACATTAGCATAGTCTTGTGATGGTTTATCACAGGGGGAAATTGTGCAGGTATGGAACATCGTTCCTCAAAGAGAGAAATGCGGCCATGTCTATTTCCATGCTGGGAGGGATAATCTAGGGATTGGTGGGGTGAATAGGGGCTACAAGGTTACGTGGGGTTAATTGAGTTACCCCATTCCGTTCTATTTTCACAACCCCGGTGCTCACAAATGAATCTTTGATGTGAGGCCAGGACTAGGCTTCTCCTCTAGGTTTATCCCCTTGGCTCTTAAGGTTGTCGTGGCACGGGCACTCTCCTTAGCCGCTTAGACTTTTTCTTATGTGGGCTTGTAACCTAACCCAAATCTGACTTGCCGGCCTCCCTTGACCTTGATCGGTTCTCTCCTGCCTTGCAGTCGGGGCCCTAGTCCTTTACCCTTTTGATAGCCCCATTTCTGGAGCATGGCCACTACCGCTACTATTCCACCTCTGGTTCTTGAAGTGATGCTTTTCGGGGGATCTAGGACTACAGCCGATACCTCATATTCGAAACTATAGAGGTCGGTATTTTCAGTCGTGTGTGACACATCCAATACTTTTGGGTTCTCAATGATGTAGGTGGCCTTTTCCTTCTCATCGTGCCCCTCACCTATGATGATGAATAATCTTCTGCTCAGACACAACCTTCAGCTTCTGTTGCAACGTCGATGGTATTGTTCCAACTTCGTGTAGCCATGGGCGCCCTAGTAATAAATTAAAAGAGGACTTGATATCTATTACTTGAAATAGTATGGAGAAGGTCATTGGCCCATTCAGCAACTCAAGGTCAACTTCTCCCATTATCTCTCTTCTCATGTTATCAAAACCTCTAACACTCGTTCTTGTAGGTCTCAATATGCACGGATCTACTCTAATCTTCATAGCTGTTCTCAGGGGGCGAACATTCAGAGCTGACCCATTATCAATTAATACTAAGGGAATTATCATGTTTCCAGATTCCACAATGATATTAAGAGATTTTGAGTGACTATTTCCTTCCTCTGATAAATCGACGTCTGAAAACAAAATGGCATTGGGAGCCATCACTTGTCAAATTATCTGTCCAACTTCATCTGGGCTCACTTGAAGAGATACATATGTGTTCTTTAACACCCCTATTAAGGCTTGAAAATAAAGTGGGGACGTCATCAATAAGTCCCAGACTGTGATATGAGCTGACATTCTTTTCAGCTGAGTCTCTAGTCGGTGTTCTCTGCTCATTTTCTTGAATGGGTTCACAACACCTGCATCTTTCTTCCCCTCTGGTTAGGCTTATGTTATCGTTGGTGCATCTGGCTGCTTAGAGATCTTTCCAGATCTCGTAACAAAGTCCACTGCCCCTTCCTTACTGTTGCCAACATTAATATCTGTTTGCTCGTAACTGAGCGAGACCTAATGAGGATTACAGGTTGGTCCCGATATCTGAAATGGAGTTGTTATCGATATCTAATACACTTGTACTGATGGCTCAGGAAGGGTAGGTGATACTTGGCTAATCTTCGACAGGGATGGGTGGGTGGAGAAAATGGGCCAACTGGGGGTGGCAAGGTTTGTGGATGGTTGCACCGGGGGTAATGGGGTAGGGCTGGACCACTGATAACTGATAGGTGGTGGTGGGATCTGGGGGACATGATGGGCTATTGGGTAATTGGTGGGGGTGGCAGTGTATGACTGATAGGCATTAATTTATAGGCAATTCACAAGAATGGGTAATGGGAAGTAAGCCCTAAGATCTAAGGGTTCAATTTGGGGTACAGGGTTGGAGAAATAATCTGACAAATTTAAGAGTTCAATCACCCCAATATCTCTTTCTTCTTGATCTCTTTGCCTGGGTGCTACAAAACTTTCTCGGCCACTAATGTAATCTGATGGGTCAAATTCAAACTCCTCATCATCCTCTTCGATCATACAGACAATGGGTCTCAAACCTGCCCCATCGAGAGGGAGTGGGGGCAGCGGTGCTTGATGTATGTTTGTGTGTTGGTTTACTTGGGAAGGTGCAGGTGGAATGATTTTTCCGGTCTTAATTAAATTTTGTATCACATGCTTTAATGGAAAGCAACGATCAGTTGGGTGATCCGGACCTTGATGAAAATTACAGTGAGTATTGGGGTCATAGTTCCTCGGGATGGGATTTGGAGGAGGTCGTGGTTAGAGGGCTGTGACTAATTTCCTTTCTATTAATAAAGGAAAAAGTATATTCATTGATTGCCCTAAGGGTGTAAAAACTCGATCATAGCGGGCCCTTCTCTACTCTGGAGTCATCTGTGCTCCCTGCCCATATCCAGTTCTTTGCATTGGCTCGCTTATGACTGGAGCTGGTTGGGCAGTTTTGAATTGGATCGGGATTATATTAGTGTTGGGCTCGGTGTTGGCAATATTCTGAATATTGTCTCCTGCTCTTCTCACATTTCTCTGCTCCGAGAACCTCCTAACCCCGCTAGTTCCACCGAGTACGTTCTTATTTAGACGCCCTTCTCTGATAGCATCTTCGCAACGATTGGCGTTCCTCACCAAATCAACAAAGTTGGATTGCAGTTGGTAAACGAGAAAGTCTGAGATCACTGGCAGGGTATTCTATGAAATCATCTCTATCTACTCATCATCAAGTATTTTATTTCTCACTTGAGCTCTCTAATGCCATAAATAATCGCTGAAGGTTTCATTAGGGTTTTGCTTCAACCAAGCTAAATCTGACTTGCGAGGTTCAATGTTTATATTGTAGACATATTGCTCTTGGAACAAATAAGTCAGATCTTTCCACATCTTTATCATAGATGGTTCTAGGGACGTAACCACCTCAAGGTCGGACTAGTTAAACTTTTTTAAAAGATATTTATCAATAGTTTTTAATCCCCTCCATATTGACACATGTCGCGACAATAAGACTTGAGGTGTGCAATAGGATTGCCAGTGCCGTTGTATATATCAAAAATCGACATTTTAAATTTTGGGGGTAGGAGGACTTCAGCAAATAAACACAAGTTTGAGAAGTCCGAAGCATAGATTTCCGCTCCACCCATCTTCAACAGCTATTTCTGGATTTTTTGTCTAGCTGCTCTTTCAACTGCTCTGACTCCTTAAATAGGGGGGTTACCCTTTCAGCAATCAGTCGGGATTCACTCTGTGCTACCAGGGGGTTGGTTAGTATGGGAGGAGGATTAATGTTGGCCAATGCCCCGGCAAAAGCCCCACTGTTCCTAATCTAGTCCTCTTCATACTGTTGGTCTACATATGGTGTAATGAGGGCAAGATTCTCCTGTTGGTACTGTATGGACCATTGTATGTGAGGGAAATTTTACAGGGTGATAGGGTGAGTGGAAGTTAAATTTTGGGCTTGATTAGGCCATTGGCTATGGGGAAAGGCTTGGAGATGGCTTTGAGGTGTATGAATATGGGTAATTGAGGTTGATGCAGGTCATGGGTTTGAGCTGGGTATGAGGGTTGGGGGTAATTGAAATTTTGAAAGATTTGTGAAGGGTATGGGTATAAGGCTTCAAGGTTTGGGCCTTGCTGGGCTTGAGAGTAGGGAAAAGAGCTTTGATGGGTTTGGGCCATGAGGCCTTGGGAATGTTGGTTTTAGCCTATTGGGCCTTGACGGGTCGGGTCCCTTGGGCCTTGTGATATGTGGGTGATGTGCCCCTGGTGGGTCTGGGTTATGGGCCCTTGGTGGGTCTAGGCCATGGGGCCCCGGTGGGTATGGATGATGGGGGGTTGATGAGGGTCGTGGGGGAATGAGGCATGGAGGCTTGGTAGGGCATGGGATAGATTTAGGAATGTGGGGTGTGGGTGAGAGGAGATGTCTTAAGAGGCTTTCTATCTAGTGTAGGCCTGGACCATCTCCTTCATTATAGCTATTGGTGATGGATCGGATGGAGATGGTGTATTTAAGGGATGGTAGGGTATAGATGTGGTGGTTGTAGAGGAAAAATTGGGCATGACCCCGATAAAATTGAGCAGGGCCTAGGTAAGTGGTGAGATATGGGGTGGGTTGGAGAAATTAGGTGGGGCATTAGTGAATGTAGGTGGATTGGGTAAGAAATGGGATAATGAAGAATGGGGTATGGATGTGGGAGATGTGTGAGAGAAATTTGTCATGGGCCCAGTAAAAATGGGCACGACCTGTGTAGATGGAGGGAAGTATGGGGGATTTGAAAAATAGGATGTGGCATGGGTAGATGCGAATGGATTATGAGAAATAGGGTATATTGGTGAAGGTGGAGGATTGGGCGGGGATGTGGAATGGGGGGTTGGATTTTGGGCATTTTAGGAGGTGGTACATGGGAAAATGGGGGTGCCAAATGGGCTGGTAACAGTGAAGGGTGATTGGGTAAGGGGGACGAAAGTAAATATTTCTTCCGTGTGGGAGTGATTCGGGGAATGTGGTGGGGATGAGTTGGGATCGGCGTATGCCGGGTCCACAGCCCATGATATGGCATGGTAGCGGCTGGAATAGTGGTGCCTCGGATGGGGCTCGTAAAGCTTCCTTCCTCTTTCCCTACGAGATGTCGAAGGACAAGATGGTGCCGTTATGCCGACACTACAATTCTCTATTTTTGGATTTTTGACTTATTTAATTTTTTGAAGATTTGTAAAATAAAAATGATTTAAGGATTTCGAGGCCTTTGAATTCCTATCTCAGGTGGCTTTCATACCCTAAATAGGTCCCACAGCAAGACCACGATGCACTTCAAAAGAATTAACAGGGAAATCTCTTGATCTATTGAAGGTACAAAAATCAATGCAAACAACCCGATCCCCCAGAGTAGGTCAAAAAGAAGTCACCCTCTTTTGATCGACGGGGGCATATTGGGTGTCGGATATTGGAAAACCTAAACAGAGGTACTAAAATCATTAATCGGAGACATCGGGAGGTGAGATAGGCCATAGACTCAAGCTACACTGTCTAAAATAGGCTTGGCGCAAGTATTAGATGCGCTAGGCCAAAATGTTCAGGGTTTTAAACTGGCACATGCATTACTTGTGCCAAAGGAAACCTGAGAACTTTTAGCTTGGCGCATGTATTAGTTATGCCAGGCAAATAGGGGATTCTTTGACAGTTTGACAGTAGGAACAGCAGCCCAAAATGAGTCTTTTTTTTTGTTTTTCTAGAAGCTATACTTCCTGGGACTAAAGGCTGGTGCAGGTCTACTAACGCTCACTTTCCACGAGTTTTAGGCTAAGTAACGAGAAGGTTACCCACCCGATATACCTCTAGCGCAAACACTTTCTCATGTACTAGGCGAGCTGGAACTTTTTCAGATCATCACCACTAGGGGCTGCCGCCGTACTAATAATCGGGAGATTATATGTTTGCCTAGGAATCGCAACCCGTAAAAATCTATCCCGCAAAATTCAATTATGTCCCCCTTATTGATTCAATTTTATTTTTTTAATTTTAAGAGAGTTTTCTTAAAGTTTAAAGACCGGGGATGATGGTCCCGTGCTGCCTCTACTGGCCAGCGTCCACTGATGGAATATATTTGCAATAAAGTAAATGCGCACGTAGGCTTGTCAATCGACTAAGGCGCTTTAAAAGACGTAAAAGTGAAGAAATTAAATAACAAAGTGCAAGTAGGCTCGCCAATCGGCTAAGGCACTTTAAATGATGAAAATGTTAAAAAAAGTAAGGACTATGGGTAAGTAGGCCCGCCAATTGGCTAAGGCACGTAAATGACATAAAAGTAGGGGTGAGAAAATGATGTAATCGTAGGGGTGAGTAAAAATAGTAAAAAGGTTACTAAAATAAAAAATAAAAGGCCAAATTCAAGGAAAAGCTCTACTAGCTACTATCCCCAACAGAGTCGCCATTTGTGCAACCGTGGGATTTTTTTACGATCCCATCGCGACAATGCGCACTCGTAAGAAAATTTAGAGTCGCCACCCAAGGCTTTTGATGTCCCGAAAAACCTAAAATCAATATTAAATACACCGAAGTGCCAAATATGATTGATTCACGGGTCTACGTTAAAAGCTCTTGGGTAGGGGCATCAGTTATTGATTGGGAAGATATTAAGCACCCGATCAACCCATTTAATGTGATCTCTACTTATGGCCAAAATAAATAAAAAATAAAAGAAGAAAAAAAAAACCTTCCTCTTATCCTCGGGCATCACAATCCTATTTGTGCCCCTCCGATCCTACTAGAATTTCGATGGCGTAAAGGCACAAATGCGAGGATAGAGGAAGAATAAAAAAGGTAGAGTAGAGGGGAGAGCCGGAGGTTTCGGGCCCTTGTTGCACCGCGGTGGATCCTTGCGTAGGCGTGCTTCAGTGAGCTTCCAATGGCTTGTATGGTTAGAACAAGGGTTCTAGCTCCTAGGGCTTGATAGCTAAGAGGTAGAGAAGGAAGGCTAGGGGATGGCTCTTACCTAAACTAGGGGATTTTGATAAAAGTGGGGGGTCTAAAAGAAACTTTCAAGTTCTGAAATTTGTATGAAGAATGGGGTACCAAAGGGAGAGGGAGCTTCTTTTTTAATCTTCTCTCTTAGGAAAATTTTCAAGCCCTTTCAAAGGGAGGGGTACCTCTCTATTTATAGGAAAAGGAGAGGTTAGGAGGGTGCTTAGAGGCTAAGTAGGATTAAAAATTAGGTAATCTAGCCATCTAAGGTTTCCTAAAATTTTTGAAGCTTTGAAATGTGTGAAAACTAGCTCCAATGGTGGATGATAGGTTAGTGTTTTAAGTCACTCAAGGGTTGCACATAGAATAGGAGAGGGTACAACAAAATAAGTGAAACACACCCAGGGCATCAAGATTGTCAACAAGTCAAACCCTTAACATGAAATTCAAGCCAAAAACCCAGGGTTATTGTAGCTAAGTCTGGAACAACTAATAGATACGTCAGGCAAAGGTACAGTAAAATAGTGCCAAATAGGGTTTTGGGAAGTTGGCTGCCCGATGTGAGACCCACAGAAGGCTAGCACAACTAATACCCACCTCAAAACCCTGATTCTTTATAATGCAATATCTTTTGATGTACTACTCCGATTGGGGTGATTCTTAGCTTGTTGGAAATCTGGAGACTTCTACCTTTTAATGGTATATGATTCAATTGTAGTAAAAGATCTCAGCTAGTCCCAGTGTACCACTCTTTGATCATTACCCGGGAAAGTCTAGGTATCGGTTCGGAAGGGTTTCTAAGGGTTGGGATTGGTTATTTTTAAAGGTTCGGGGAGGTTTCTAAGGGATCAGGGGTGATTCCTAAGGGTTTGGGATGACTCCTAAGGTTTTAAGAAGGTTCCTAAGGTTACGATACCTGCCATCGGAAGCTCAAAAGTACACCTCTATCGAAGTATGCTTCAATCGGGCCTTGGGCAAAATTTGGGTGTCTACATCAAGTAATCACATTTGAGCATCGATGTTTAAGCATCCATGTTTAAGCATTCATGTTCTAGCATGTCACCATCTATCAAGCCATTGACGTTCAAGCATTCACGTTCAAGCGTGTCACTATCTATCAATCATTCATTTTTAAGGATTCACGTTCAAGCATTCAAGTTCAAGCTTTTACATTAGAGCATTAACGTTCAAGCGTGTCACTATCTATCAAGCATTCATTTTTAAGCATTCACATTCAAGCATTCAAGTTTAAGCTTTCACATTAGAGCATTAACGTTCAAGCATTCACATACAAGCATTTCATGTTCAACCATTCAAGTTCAAGCATTCTAGTTCAAGCATTCATGTTTAAGTATTTATGTTCTAGCATTCACTTTCATGCATTCCAGTTCAAGCATTCACGTTCAAGCATTAAAGTTCAAGCATTCACGTTCAAGCATCTATGTTCAAGCATTCATGTTCAATTAATGTTCAACTGTGTGACTATCAATCAAGCTTTCATGTTCAAGCAATAATGTTCAAGCGTGTCACTAGCTATCAATCTTTCACATTCAAGCATTCATATTTATGTATTCACGCATTCACTTTCATGCATTCCTATTCAAGCATTCATGTTTAAGCGTGTCACTATCTATCAAGCATTCTCGTACAAGCATTAAAGTTCAAGCATTTGTGTTCAAGCTCAAACATTCATGTTCAAGCATTCAAGTTGAAGCATTCATGTTCAAGCGTGCCTTTATCTATCAAGTATTCATGTTCAAGCATTCATGTTCAAGCATCCACGTTCAAGCATCCACGATCAAGCATTCATATTTAAGTATTCACGTTCAAACGTTCCCGTTCAAGCATTCATGTTCAAGCATTCACGTTCAAGCTTTCACGTTCAAAAATTTCTTGTTCAAGCATTAACGTTCAAGCATATATTGTTCTAGCCTTCACGTTTAAGTATTCACGTTCCAACATTCACATTCAAGAATTTATGTTCAAGCATTTATGTTCAAGCATATCACTATCTATCAAGCATTTACGTTCAAGCATTCGAGTTCGTGCATTCATGTTCAAGCATTTCATGCTCAAGCATTCGCGTTTAAGCATTCATGTTCATGCATTTCATGTTCAAGTTTTCATGTTTAAGCATTCTTGTTAAAGCATTCATGTTCAAGTATTCACGTTCCAGTATTCACGTTCAAGCATTCACGTTCAAGTGTAATCTATCAATCATTAACGTTCTAGCATTCAAGTTCAAGCATTCACATTCAAGCATTAATGTTCATGCGTGTCACTATCTATCAGGCATTCACATTCAAGTGTGTCACTTTCTATCAAGCATTTACGTTTGGGCGTGTCACTATCTATCAAGCATTCATGTTCTAGGATTCTTGTTCAAGCAACCACATTCAAGCCAATCCACAGCCCGTGAAAAATCAGAGCACATCCTCTAACTGTACCATAGCCACCGGCCATGATGCTCTCAACCTCCACATCCCAAAACCAGGTTCTGTTCCCAGTTCTCAACCCCAACAATCCCAAGCCATTCCGCAATCCCCACTCATTAAAAACCTCAACAACTGAAACTCAGCCACCTATCACCTCACATTCTGCTGCCATGCCTAATTTCTCAACCATGCTAATCCACAGCACTCCCAAAACAATTAATCAGGCTGGCATACTATAGAGCTAGGCCAAACAACCAAAACAACAATTGAAAGCACCTAAAAAATTGGACAAGAGGCCCTCAATGAACTCATTCCAATTGCTTTCGGATTGCGAAACCTTCCTTCAAAGTAAAGTGACTACTAATGGCATTGATTTCAGCACTATGGTAGATAACTTGGTTGACTGCGAAAACACCTATACCAATCAACAATCCACAGCCATAACAGATACCTTCGGAGTTGAAGCTAGGAGTGCTCCAAATTTCATAAGTAGGCATGGATCCCCTTATCCTCGCTACCAGCCCAAAGAAGATTCCGACACGGACAACAATGAGGCCTTAACTGATGAGGCCACTAAAACCTAGCAAAGTTATCCATGATATGTGCATCATGGAATGTGCGAGGCCATTGTAGCCTTGCTCGTCAGCGTGAAGTTAAATCCTGGATCAAAGCTAATAGATTGTCCTTGGTTGCGCTTGTTGAAACAAAAATGAACTCTGCTAATCTCGTTCGGCTGAAGCATAGCATCTGCCCAAACTGGAGCATATTCGGTAATGGTAGTCCTAATTCCAAGAGCAGAATTCTTCTTTGTTGGAATGATGATGTTGCTGCAGTCAAAATATTATCATATGATTCACAATTTGTGCATTGCCTAGTTCATATTCCTACAACTCGCCAAGAATTTTTCTTCACGGCCATTTTTGGGGAAAACATCGCTAGCAGAATATATGGTCGAGGATTAGAATATGGGAAAGCATAGCATCGGCAGCAGCGTCGGCCTTCCTTGGATCCTTTCTAAGGATTAGAATATGGTCGATCTTGAAGAAGAAATTGGGGAAACCCGTGCCTTGCATACTTCTCAATGAATTCAATAATTTCATTGACTCTTGTAGCCTTAATGACATCAAATCCATAGGCCACACTCTCACTTGGAGTAAAAAAGCATTAACAATCAGATAGGATTGCCGCTAAGGCTGGATCGCGCTTCAGAATTCATCTTTGGGCACAGCAATTCAGCTCCTCCAATGCTATTTTTTCAACCGGTTGGCCTCTCTAATCACAGCCCTATCATTATTCATCCGACAAGCCCTATAGATTCCGCCCAAACCATTCAAATTCTTTTGCAATGTGGACTTCACAACCCTCTTTTAAAGCCTTTATCCTAGACACCTAGAATATCAACATCAAAGGAACCCCATGTACCTTGAAAACTCAAAAACCTTAAGTTGCCCTCCAATAGATACAAAAGGATCTCCAATCGTCCATTTGATAACAAACTCATCATTGATGAAAAGGAAGCAACCATCAATCTTTGAAACATCCTTTCTTCTCGAGGAATCATATGCTCGAGAAAATCTAGAGCATTCGGAAAAAGCTTGGGGACTCCAACACCAAATACTTCTATGCTAAAATGTCTACTAGGCAACATATCAATACCATCGCAGATACTCTCGGGACAACTCCACTAGTTCAAGTCAGCAAGTTATCAAGTTTGAGGCAGTGAGATACTTCAAAAACTTGCCAAACAATTCAGCCGCTCACTCGGGCCCCGCCGATAGCGAAATCCCCTTCACCAGTCGCCTTTCCAACATCGATCAAGAAATCTTCTCCAAGATGGTCAATCCTACTGAGATTAAAAGGGATGTTTTCGATTTGCACCCTCACAAAACTCCAGGTCCGGATGGATTAACAGGCATGTTCTACCAAAGATGCTGGGATATGATAGGAGGAGATGTGGTGAAAGCCTTCACCCACTTCTTCCAAACTGAACACATGTTCAGAAGTATCAACAACACCTTCACTGCCCTGGTACCAAAGACTAAAAATGCTGCAAAATTTGATGAATTTAGACCCATATCCTTGTGTAACTTTGTCTACAAAGTCATTTCCAAAGTTCTATCCTCCATAATTCAGCCCCTCATGCCAAGAATCATCAATGCTACCCAGTCGGCCTTTATCAAAGGTAGGAGCATCCATGACAACGCCCTTTGTGTCGTCACTACGCATAATTTCCACAGGTTGAATGGAAAGCCTAGTATGATGATCAAAATAGACTTCAAGAAAGCATTCGATTCTGTTTGTTAGAACTTTCTTATTCACTGCCTATGTTAGTTGAGCTAATATAGGCAGTGAATAAGAAAGTGAGTGACAAGTGAGTGCATTGCAACTCCAATCATTTTAGTTCATGTCAATGGCAGCCCTAAAAGTTACTTTACTAGCTATTCTGGGCTAAGGCAGGGTGATCTGATTTCTCCTCTGTTGTTCTCCATAGCCCTTGGCAGGGTTCTTGTGCTTATTATTCCAGGAATGCAACTCTCATAACATAACCCATTGGCTAGCGGCTCCTTTCAACATTCATCACCTCATCTTCGCTGATGACTTGATGATCTTTGCTGCTGCTAACACACATAATGCTCAGGAAATTCACAAGATTCTAGATCAGTTTGGAAGAGTCTCCGGCCTGACATACAACAAACTAAAATCTAAGGTAATTTTTGGGGGAAAAGTTCGCAGAAGGAATTCCATTGCTAGGTATTTGGGTATGGAGAAAGGCAACCTTCCAATAAAATACTTGGGCCTCCCTCTTATCAGCTCCTGACTCACGTCGTCCGATTACACCCCGCTGCGCAAGAAAATTAACTCTTGGAAGACCAGATTTCTATCACAAGCTGGTAGATTGGAGTTGATTAAGTCCACCCTTTCCAGCTTCCACATCTTTTGGTCATCAGCATTTTCTCTTCCACAGCACACTCTTCAAACCATGGAACAGCTTCTCAGCCGATTTCTCTGGGGAGGCAATGATAAGCCTTCAAACTGGTCACAATTTCTTGGAGCAACATTTGCAGGCCTAAAGCTGAAGGGGGATTGGGTCTTCGGCCCCTCAATGATTGAAAAATTATTTTAATGATGAAACTTTACTAGAGATACCTTACGTCCCATCACTCCTTATGGGTCAATTGGACCGTAACAAATAGCCCTTGGATCATTCTAAGAGCTCCCTATTCCTCGCATTTGCCTTTGGGGTGTTAGGGACTCTTCCAATCTCGCCTCTTTGCTTACAAAGTATAAAAATCAGAATTGGAAATGCGAAAATAGATTTTTGGAGGGACCCATGGACTCCACTAGGTAGGCTTGTCGAATTTCACGGTGAGAGAGCTATCTATGATCTCGGCCTAGGCCCAAGACTCTCCATTTATGAATTCATCAATGAAGGGCAATGGAACCTTCCAACCCCCACCTGGGCTGACCTCATGGCTGCCTGAAATATCATCTGGATGTTCCCATTGCAGCTAGTAATTGAGGATACTTTGATCTGGATACCATCTCCAAAAGGTAAATTCTGCCTTCACTCTGCTTGGGAAGTTACTCAATTTCGCAGCCCACCCTTTCCTTGGACAACCTTTGTGTGGTTCAAAGGCAGAATTCAGCGGCATGCCTTCGTCCTTTGGAGGGCATCTCTAGGGAAGCTAACCACAATTGACCTTTTAATCAGGTGAGGAATTGCGGTTAATCAAGGATGTAAATTCTGCAATGCTAATATGGAAACCCATGACCACCTTTTCTTTGGATGTGGCTATACCTCCTGGATATGGCGATCAATTCCAAGTCATTATGGCATTTGGCGAGCCCCCATGAGCACCATAACTGGAGAGATTCATCATATCATGAATGCCAACCTTGAGGATTGCACTGTTGCTCACTTGCAACACTTGTTAGCTGTCGTAGTTTACAGTATTTGGAGGGAATGGAACCGTCTTATTTTCAACATACCAGCCACAAGCATGCCCATGCACAAAAAAAAACTTGCTCTATAAAATTTTGTCATATTGCCCCAATTGATGTTGGCAGCTTTGTTTTACTTGTTTTAGATGTATTCTCCCTCTTCTTCTCCTCCATTTGGAGAATGTATTCTCCCTCACAATCCCCTTTTGTCGAGCAAAAAAAAAAATGTTCAAGCATTCACGTTTAAGTATTCCCGTCCAAGCATTCCCGTTCCAGCTTTCACGTTGAAGCATTCATTAAAGCGTTCCTGTTCAAGTGTATCACTATCTATCAAGCATTCATGTTCAAGCATTCACGTTCAAGCCTTTCATGTTCAAGCATTCATGTTCTAGCTTTCACGTTCAAACATTCATGCTCAAGCATTCATGCTCATGTGTATCACTTTTTATCAAGCATTCACATTCAATCATTCAAGTTCAAGCATTCATGTTCAAGCATTCACGTTCAAGCATGCCACATTCTATCAAGCATTCACGTTCAAACTTTTGAGCGTGTCACTATCTATCAAGCATTCACGTTCAAACTTTCTTGTTCAAGCTACACGTCCAAACATTCATGTTCAAGCATTCACTTTCAAGCATTCAAGTTCAAGCATTCATGGTCAAGCATTCACATTCTAGCATTAAGGTTCAAGCATTCACGTTCAAGCATTCATGTTCCAGCTTTCATGTTCAAGCATTCATGATCTATAATTTCTTGTTCAATCATTCACGCTCAAGCATTCACATTCAAGCATTAATGTTCAAGCAGTAGCATTCAAGCATGTCACGCATTCATCAACAAGCATTCACATTCAAGCATTTCATGCTCAAGCATTCAAGTTCAAGAATTCACATCCAAGCATTCAAGTTCAAGCATTGACGTTCAAGCATTCATGTTCAAGCTTTCATGTTCAAGAATTCATGTTCAAGCAATCATGTTCAAGCATCCATGTTTAGGCATTCATGTTCAAGCGTGTCACTATCTATCAAGCATTGACATTCAAACCTTCACATTTAAGCATTCTTGTTCAAGCATCCATGTCCAAGCGTTCATGTTCAAGCGTGTCACTATCTACCAAGCATTTGACATTCAATCATTCATGTTCATGCATTCTCGTTCAAGCATCTATGTTCAACCATTCATGTTCAAGCATTCCCGTTCAAGCATTCATGTTCAAGCATTCCCGTTCAAGCATTCATGTTCAAGCATGTCGCTCTCTATCAAACATTCAAGTTCAATCATTCACATTTTAGCATTGACATTGATGAATGCATCCACGGTCAAGAATTAATGTTTAAGCATTCACGTTCAAGCATTTCATGTTCAAGCATTCACTTTCAAACAAGTATTCACATTCTAGCATTCAAATTCAAGCATTTCATGTTCATTCATTCACTTGCATGCATTCAAGTTCAATCCTTCATGTTCAAGCATTCGCGTTCAAGTATTCATGTTCAAGCATTCAGGTTCGAGCATTCGTGTTCAAGCGTGTCACTATCTACCAAGAATTAACTATCTTTGAGCATTCACGTTCAAGCATTCATGTTTAAGCTTTCACATTCAAGCATTAACATTCAAACATTCATATTTAAGGATTCATTTGAATGCTTTCACGCTCAAGCATTTCATGTCCAAGCATTCACATTCAAGTATATCAAGTTCAAGCTTTCACATCCAAGCGTTCATCTTCAAGCAATTCATGTTCGTTCAAGTATTCACATCCAAGCATTCACGTTCAAGCATTCACTATCAAGCATTCACATTCAAGCATTCACATTCAAGCGTTCATGTTCAAGTGTGTCCCTACCTATTAAGGATTCACGGTCAAGCATTCAAGTTCTAGCATTCACGATCAAGAATTCATGTTCAAGCATTCACGTTCAAGCATTTCAGTTCAAGCATCCACATTTAAGCATTCACGTTCAAGCATGTCACTATCTATCAAGCCATTCACGTTCGAGCATTCAAGTTCAAACATTCACGTTAAAGCATTCATGTTGATGCATTTCATGTTCAAGCATTCACGTTCAAGCGTGTCACTATCTATCAAGGGTAGCCTCTTTTATTTTTCCTGGGTAGCCTCTTTTATTTTTCTGGGTAGCCACTTTTATTTTTCTGTTCATCTTCTTCTTCCCCTAGATTCAAGCTGCTATATGCCCTTCTCCTTGCTGCTTCTAGGTCATTCTTGTCCCCTCCTATCTGGGCTTGCTAACTTGAGCTTCCTGTTCCTAGCTACCGAGTTGGGTAGCTAGGAACTGATTGCTTGACAACAGCTTGTTGTCACCCTTCGATTTGGTGCTTGGTTCTAGCTTCTTTTGAAAGATAACTATCTTCCATCCTGCTCGGTGTTGGCCTATGGGTGTTTTGCTCTTCTTCCTTCATGGGAAAGAACAGAAGCTCTGCTGCAAGTGCTCCTTCCCCGAGGTCCTTTGAGATCCATAGGTTGAAGGCTCAGCTTGCTTCCTTCAATAGATTTATGCCATTGGGAATGGCCCAGAGGACTCCTAACAACTGTTTTGCAGGTGCTGGTTTTGGGCATTGCTTTCCCCCTGACATTGCTGAGGTTGAAGACGAATCTCCCACCATCCATTCCGGTTCTCAAGTTGGCCGCTAAACACATAATCCCACTCCCCTGCGCCCAACTCTTAACAGCCAATCACTGGTCGACAGCAACATCCCTGGAAAAGCAATTTCTCCAATTTCAAAAAGTGCAGGCCAATACAACTCCCACCCCTTGGCTATTGGATCTTCCACATGTAAGCCCATTAGGCCCCCTACCATACCAGCTTCCCCCACCAAATCGAATACTGCTAACCCGAGCCCTGCAGATGACCCGCTTATTACTGACCCGCCCATGGACCCTCACTTAAAGCCTGCTAGCCCAGCAGACCCCAACTCCAAGCATCCCCCTGCTGACTCGCCTGGGAAGACCCCAGATTACCCATCCAAACTGGTGGCCTCTCCTTCCCTCCCAATGCAGACTCCAAACACTTCAATCATTGAAATTCCAACACCCTCCTCAAAGAACCAAACCACCATCGCCCCATACCCATCCCTAACAAAGAACTCAAATCCTATTCATACCAGACAATTCAGGCCACACACCGATTCTCGACCTAACCTCACCCTAACAAATATGATGCCACTCATCCCCTTCTTGAGCAACCTCTTTCAAAGATAAATCCACCGTAACTCCGATAAAGATTTATATTTCATTGCTCCTACAATGAAGAGTGAGCTTGTAGCAGCTGTCTGGCGAACTTGAAGTGGAAGCAGCCACTTGGGAAAACTCTCATTGGTTACATCATAGGCATAAAGCCAAGCACATATGGATTAAAAATTTTCGTTAAACGAAAATGGCGATGTAAAGGAGGGGTGGATGTTCTCCCAATCAGCAATGGCCTTTTTCTTTTCAAGTTAAATAACATCGAGGATTGAAACAAAATTCTTGAAGGTGGACCATGGTCAATTGCTGGCCGGCCTCTAATCCTATGGAAATGGATAGCGGACTTACACCCACAAAAAGAGCTGCTCTCCACCATCCCAATTTGGATCTGTTTTCGAAACCTCCACATGCACTTCTTGTCCCCTAAGACTCTGAGCAGACTGCCGAGCATCATTGGGAAACCAATCTCCATTGATGGCAGTACCTTCTCACGATCTCGCATGGATTACGCAAGGGTTTGTGTGAAGGTAAACCTTCAATGCGCCTTCCCCGATTCGATTTTGGTTGAAGTTGAAAACGACATCTCTTTCCGTCAAGAGGTGGAAAATGAGTGGAAGCCTGAGGCATGCCCCCATTGCCATTCCATTGGGCATTCCCCTAGGGAGTGTACTCATCGAATTGATACCTCAAAAAACCAGGTGTTGTTCCAATCTAATCACAGCACCACTGATCCCAAGGTACACACAACCATTAACTCAGAAACCAGTTTCTCAGCAGCCAATACTTTACCTTCCAAAGCCAGCCTCTTCCCCTCTTGCCACATCATCCTATCATTACCTCTCAACAATCACATTTTTGCTATTCCATAACAAAACACCAAACAAGATCCATTCTACCATACCTAAACCCTCCAATCAGGCCTTCAAAAGACACAACAGAATTTCCAACCCATTCTAATTGCTTACAGATTGTGAAATTTTTCTTCAAAGCAAAATGGTGAGTCAAATTACGGGTACACCTTCAGCCACCCAATCTGGGGATTGCCAAAATTGGGTACAACCATCAAGCACTAATGGATTTGTGGCTCACACGATCCAAACTGTCACAGGCAGCCAACCCGATGAGGGTAAGAACATAGCTAATTATCAGGCCTTACAAGAGGAGACCATCCAGCCCCCCGACAATTATCCATGATCTATGCTACATGGAATATTCGAGGCCTTTGTAGCCTTGCGAGGCAACAGGAAATCAAAGCCTAGATCAAAAACACTAAGCTATCCCTGGTGGCTCTTATTGAAACAAAACTGGATGTCTCTAGTCTTCCTCAGGTTAAGAGACACATTTTCCCAAATTGGAACATCTTTGGAAATTGTAGTCACAACACTAAGTGCAGAATTATCCTTTTCAGGAATGAGGATGATGTGTCTCTTCAAATTCTTTCTCATAATACCCAATATATACATTGCCTTGTCTAGATCCCCACTCTACGCTTAGAGTTCCTGTTCACTGCTATTTACAAAGAAAATGTTGCTAGCCATCGAACTAACCTTTGGAATCAGCTGTCCAGAGTTGGCAACACCATAAACCTCCCTTGGATCCTATCTGGCGATTGGAACATGGTAAGGTACTCCACCGAAAGATTGGAGGAAGGCTGATCCCCTTTAGGCTTCTTGAAGAGTTTAATACTTTCATAGATGCTCGCAATCTCACTGACATCAGGTCTGCTGGTCATCACCTTACTTGGAACAACAAGAGCAACTCTAATAAACAACGGATTGCCACCAAGTTGGATCGTGCTTTGGTCAATCATCATTGGGTTTAGAAATTCACCTCCTCCAATGCTATGAACATGCCGGCTGGTCTATCTGATCGCAGCCCCATCGTCATTCACCTAAGCAGCCCCATTGATCCGGGCCTAAGGCCTTTCAAGTTCTTTTCAATGTGGACATCCCACCAATCCTTCAAAGCTTTAATTTTGGATAACTAGGCCATTAGAGTTAAAGGAAACCCCCTCTACCAACTTGCTGAAAAACTAAGGCACACCAAGAGAATCCTTAAAATTTGGAACCGTGATGTATTGGGGTCTATCCATGAAGCTAGAAATGTTGTGGAGCATAACCTCAATTTGATCCAAAGGGAGCTGCAGAGCCGTCCGTTTGATAGCATCCTTATAAATGATGAAAAAGAGGCTACTTCCAACCTTTGCCGAATCCTTTCCGCTGAAGAATCCTTTGGCCACGACAAATCTAGAGCCTTGTGGAAAAAACTTGGTGACTCTAACACTAAGTACTTCTATTTTGAAATGTTTTCCAAGTGCCACATTAACACCATCAATAGCATCACTCTTCAGGATGGTTCCACTAACTCAAGTCAACATGTCATTCAAGCTGAAACGGTTCGATATTTCCAAAGCCTCCTTAACAGAGCTGGAATTTAGACATTCCCTATACTCACATTCCCTTCAATGTCGCTCATTGGCGCTTTATCGGGTATCCAATCCAGGATGGTCACTCCTGCTGAGATTAAAAGGGTTGTTTTCGCTCTTCATCCTAATAAAGCGCCAGGATCGGATGGTTTCACGAAAATTTTCTTCCATAAGTGCTGGGATATTATTAGTGGAGATGTGGTAAATGCTATCACTCATTTTTTTCAAAGTAACCATCTTCTTAGATCCATCAATAACATCTTTATTGCCATGGTTCCTAAGAATGAGAATGCAGCCAGGTTCGATGAATTTAGGCCGATCTCCTTGTACAATTTTGTGTACAAAGTCATCTCCAAGATCCTCGCCACCAGAATTCAACCTCTCATGCCTAGAATCATCAATCCTGCTCAGTCTACTTTTATCAAGGGAAGAACCATTCATGACAACATTCTTCTTAGCCAAGCTCTCATGCAAGGTTTTCATAGAACTAAAAGGAAGCCTAGAATGACAATCAAAATTGACTTTAAAAAGGCATTTGACAATGTGAAATGGGACTTACCCATTTCTTATACCAAATTGGGTTCCCAACCATTTTTATTGAATGGATCATTGAGTGCATTGCTACGCCCACCTTTTCAGTCCTCGTTAATGGCAGCCCTAAAGGATTCTTCAGCAGCACTTATGGTTTATGACGGGAGACCCAATCTCTCCTCTTCTATTTACCATTTCTCTTGAGAGTTTTTCATCTCTATTAATGCAGGAATGTAACTCACGCAATATTACTCATTGGCTCTCTGCCCCGCTCAACATTCATTATCTTTTATTTGCGGACGATCTAATGATATTTGCTGAAGCTAATATTCACAATGCTCAGGAAATTCGGAAGTTGCTCATTCACTTTGGTAGAAGATCAGGGCTGCACTATAACAACTTGAAATCCAAGGTAATTTTTTGTGGTGCGACTCGTACACCGAATCTCTTGGCTAGCTCCCTTGGTATGAAGAAAGGATCCTTACCAATGAAGTACCTGGGGCTTCCTCTCATTAGCTCCTGCCTCACTTCCTCTAATTGCAATCCCGTGGTGGATAAAATCCGTCGGAAAATTATTTCTTGGCAAATGAGGAACTTGTCTCAAGCTGGCAGGTTAGAATTGATTAACTCCACCCTTTTCAGTTTTCATATATATTGGTCCGCTGTGTTTCGCCTCCCTCAGTCCACCATTAAATCTGTGGAGCAACTTCTTTGTAGATTCTTAGGGGAAGGCAAGGACAAACCTATTAAAATTGCCACCATTTCTTGGGGCAGCCTTTGCAAGACTAAGGATGATGGGGGCTGGGCCTCCGTCCATTGAAGGATTGGGCTACCATCCTCATGATGAAACTCTGCTAGAGATATCTCACCTGCCGGTAGTCTCTTTGGGCCAGCTGGGTTCGCTACAAGTACCAAAACTCCACCTCCTTTTGGGAACTTCCTATACCTCGCTTATGTTCCTGGGGTGTTAGAGGTCTCTTCCATGCATGCTCACTGCTTCGACCTAATGTTAAAATGCTCATTGGAAATGGTGAGAACACTGATTTTTGGTATGACCCATGGGCTAGTGATGGAAGTCTTTTTTATCTATTTGGTGAGAGAGCTATCTACGATCTTAGACTGGGGCCAAGAATTCAGGTTTCCCGTTTCATCAGTAATGGCCATTGGAGTCTTCCTCCCCCTACTTCGGCGGCCCTCATGGAAGCTTAGAATATTATTTGTCAGGTCCCTACTTCTGCTGGTAATGACGATGTGCTTCATTGGTTAGCCTCCCCTAAGGGCAAATTTTGTCTTCAATCAGCTTGGGACACTATTCGAGTTCATGGGTATCCCTTACCATGGACTAATTTTGTGTGGTTTAAAGATAGATTACAGCGTCAATCTTTTGTTCTTTAGAGGGTTTCTCTTGTTAAGCTGGCCACAAAAGACATTCTCTTAGCTCGAGGCATTGTGGTAGACTAAACATGCATTCTTTGCGACGCTACCGTTCAAACCCATGATCATTGTTGAGAACTGGAAAATACCATTTTTCACCCCTTAATCTGGGCCTTGATAGACCCTTGAGAGAACTAAATAAGTGTTTTAAGTGTTTGTTTTACAGCTAACAATAAAGGCAGGCTTAACCTTGAAAGTAGCTCAAAAGTGTCAAAAATATGGCATTCCATGTCAATCCAAAGGAAGAAGAAGAAGAAACAACCTCGCTAGCTGTTGAAAGGTCCAAATTGAAGAGGCAAAGGCCTGGTTTCAACCTGGAAAGAGGTCTGGAGCTATTCGAAAAGAAGAATGCACTACAGAATGCTATTCGTAAAGGTCCCCAATCTTTGCGAAAAGATCCCCAAGCTCTGCGAAGAGGCATTCTGGAGATTCGCAGCTTTAACAAGGGCAATTCAGTAATCTGTTGCACGCGTCCCAATGCATTTTAAAACCTAGGGACACTCCAGAGGGTTCTAAGCATGAAGCGAAGGAATATTCCACCCCACGTGAGCACCTAGAGAGGGAATAACTTGGCGAGAACTTCTAGAAACTCTAACAAACTTTCAAAATGCATAACAGAATTGATGCCTTTTTCACCTGATTGGCTGAACCAGACCGAGGAATTCTAATTGACTAGAACAGATCTGGATCCCCGTGCTCGACTACCATTGGTCAATACAGATCTGAGAACCTCTGATTGGTTGATACACATCTGAGCTGGACCTGGGGAAAGCTATAAATAGACGAAGCATTTGCCCAATTGGGGCATCCAGATTTTGAGTTTCATTTCTAATCCCCCATTTCCCAGCCAGACAGCTTGTCTGCAATCCTTGTAATAGCCTACTTTGTACTTGCATTTGAGAGCTGTGAGATACCATCAGAACTCAAAGGAGAGTTTGCATCCAAGATCGCAAATCCGAGAGTCATAAGTGTGCTTCGTAAATTGTAAAGATGAATTTTAAAAGGTTGTCAGAACTATGCATTCTCCATTGACTCATGTCAAGGGTTCCTCCGATCTCCTCAAGACATTAGACTCCTTTAGATTCATTGTTTTGCATGCAATTTCCTTGATTCATTAATCGTGAGAATTAGTGTTTGTAACCTAGTCTCTCAAAGATTTGTAGTGATGTTTCTTGTTCAATTGAGGATTTGGATTAAAGACTATTGGATGGTTTGTGGCCATTAAAGTGATGCAGACCATAGCCATAAGTGTAAGCCAATCCTTGAATTAGATTTATCTCTCTTACATCCGTGCTTGTAGCCGAGATGAAGATTGAATCACCTCTGTTGAGTCAGGATTATTCTCATTAGATTTCAAAGACCAAATCAAAGTTAGATATTACTTCTCCATTTTTTATATAAGTTTACCACAAACGTTTCCCCAACTCGGATCTGGATCACTTAGTTTAATTTTTACTTTTATCATTTAGTTAATGTGACAAATTCAACCTCCCATCTTATGTGCTTTCTAGATAGGATAAGAGGCCAGATCTGGTAGCTCAGATCTGGAGGTTTATCTTAAATTTTAAATCAATTCCCTGTGGACGATCTTTTACTCACTTATATTTAAAACTTGCTACAATTGGCCCTAATCTTGCAGGCTAATTATGTTCTCTTTGTGCTGATATTTTCTTATTCTTTTTAATATTCAGTACAATGCATCATTTGCAAGTATGTTTTCAAAACACAAATAAATCAAGCACACTAAGAAGCAACAACAATCATCTCTATTTCAACTGTGGATACGCCTCTTGGATTTGGAGGTCTATTCTCTCTCGAAGACGCATTCACCGGCCCCCTATGAATAACATCGTTGGGGAGATCCAATACCTTACCAACACCAATCTGGAGGAGTGCACGCTTCTCCACTTGCAACATATGCTTGCAGCCGCTGTTTACTTAATTTGGCGCGAAAGAAACAACATACTTTTCACTCCGGCCGTGAACAATCATAAGACTCACAAGCATGCCTTACTGTGCAACATCCTCTCGTTCAGCCCCATGTGAAGTGCTTCCTTGCTGGTGCAATATATACCTTGCTGTGTGTGGTTTTGCAGCAGCCTATCCTTGCGTTAATGGCTTGTTGCCCTTACTTTTCTTAGTCCTATTTTGCAGAGTGCTAGTTTTGGGCTGTTTATAGGTTATTGTATATTTTTCTGCTCTCTTCCTCTTTGGAAGATCCATTGTAATTATTTTGTTTTTATTAATAGAGTGGGTGGGGGTCCCTTTACAACCCCTTTTTGCTAAGCAAAAATAAAAAATAAAAAATCTATCAAGCATTCATTTTTAAGCATTCATGTTCAGCTTTCAGGTTCAAGCATTCACATTAGAGCATTAACGTTCAAGCATTCACATTCAAGTATTTCATGTTCAACCATTCAAGTTCAAGCATTTACGTTCAAGCATTCATGTTCAAGTATTCACATTCACGCATTCACTTTCATGCATTCCTGTTCAAACACATTCAAGAGTGTCACTATCTATCAAGCATTCTCGTTCAAGCATTCACGTTCAAGCCTTAACGTTCCAGCATCCATGAAGCATTCATGTTCAAGCATTAATGTTCAAGCGTGTCACTATCTATCAAGTTTTCACGTTCTAACATTAATGTTCAAGTGTGGCACTATCTATCAGTTCAAGCATTCATGTTCATATATTCATGTTGAGGCATTCACTTTCATGCATTCCTGTTCAAGCATTTACGTTCAAGCATGTCACTATCTATCAAGTGTGCAACTGTGGGAATCGTGATGATCCCGACACGATGATGTGCACTCTCTCAAAAATTTTGAGTTGCCACTCGGAGCTTTCAGTATCCCAGGAAATCCAAATCAATCTTTCTAAGCACCGAAGTGCTACAAATATGACTCTGGATCACCAGACTATGCTAAAGGCTCTTAGGTAGGGGCTTCGATTATCGATCGGGAAGGTGTTAAGCACCCAATCAACCCACTTAATGCGGTCTCTATTTATGTCCAAAATAAGAATAAAAATAAAAAAACCCTTTCTCTTGCCTTTAAGGCACTAAGATCCTATTTGTGTCTCTCCATTCCTACCGAAATTTCGGTGGCATAATAACACAAATGCGAGGATAGAGAAAGAACCTAGAAGGTAGAGGAATAGAGGGGAGAGCCAGAGCTCTCAGGCCCTTGTTGCACCGCTGTTGATCTTTGTATAGGTGTACTTCGGTGAGCTTCCGATGGCTTGTATGGTTAGATCAAGGGTTCTAGCTCCTAGGGCTTGAAGGCTAAGAGGTAGAGAAGGGAAGCTAGGGGATATAGTTCTTACCTAAACTTAGAGTTTTTTAAGGAGTGGTGAGGTCTAAAGGGGATATTGAAATTCTGAAATTTATATGGGGATGGTGCACCAAAGGGGGAAAGGGAGCTCTTTCTCTTTTTTCTCTCTTTGGAAAAATTTCAAGCCTTCTTAAAGGACAGGGTGCCTCTCTATTTATAGGAAAAGGAGAGGTTAGGAGGGTGTTTAGAGGCTAAGTAGGTTTAACAATTAGGTAATCTAGCCATCTAAGGTTTTCTAGGATTTTTGGAGCCTTAAAAAGTATGAAAACTAGCTCCAATGGTGGATGATAGGTTAGAGCTTTAAGTCACTCAAAGGGTTGCAAATAGAATAGGAATGGGTGCAACAGAACAAGTAAAATACACCCAAGGGATCAAGATGGTCAACAAGTCAAACCCCAATCTCAAAATTTGAGCAGAAAACTAAGATTAATGTAGCTAAGCTTAGCGCAACTAATAGATGCGCCAAGCTTAAGTACAGCAAAACAGTGTCAACACAGGGTTTTGGGAAGTTGGCTACCCGAGGTGGGACGCACATATAGGCTAGCGCAACTAACACTTGCACCAAGCCAAAACCATAGGGTTCCCCACCTCAAAACCCTAATTTGTTCTTCGAAATGCTATATCTTTATGCGTACAACTTCGATTGGGATGATTTTTGGCTTATTGGAAAGCTGGAGACTTTTACTTTTCAAAGGTATATGATTCGATCATAGTAGAAGATCTCAGCCAATCCTGATGTACTCCTCTTCATCCATTACTTAGGAGGGTTAAGTTTAGGTTCAGAATGGGTTATAAAGGTCAGGATTGATTTCTAAAGGTTTGGGGAGGTTTTTAAGGGATCAGGGGTGATTTCTAAGGGTTTGGGATGACTCCTAAGGTTTTGAGAAGGTTCCTAAGGGTTTGATATATGCCATCAAAGGCTCGAAAGTGTCCCACTATTAAAATGTGTTTCGATCGGGCCTTGGGCCAAATTTGAGTGTCTACAGATGCCTCTCTTTAGTATCTGAACACTAAGTATTGAATGCCAAAGACAAAAGACATCCGAAGAGGCCCAAGGCATTACTGATGGGTCCACTATATTCAAAATGAACCTCAAACATGAGGTGGGTAATATGGTGAGAAAATGAAAGCCCTGCATATCGAGAAAAATATCCGTTTATCAAGGTTATCGGTCCCCAAGCGCTTAGCAAAATTGCTGGGCATAATCGAGATAGAGCTAGTTGCAAAAGCCTAATATGTTGGAAAAAACAATCGCTTCTCGAGATGGTTGAAGATGTTTGATGTACAATATTCATTACGAATAGAAACATTCGTAAGTTCTTGATCGACCCATATTCAAAGATAGGCACAACACAAATACGCAAAGGTCTAAAGTTTGCGTCCAATCTCATGAGACATTGATTGCCTCATTTGACTGGCCAGGAGTGCCCCTACAAGGGCTTGATAGCTAAGAGGTTGGGGAAGAAGGCTAGGGGATGGTTCTTCCTAACTCGAGGGTTTTATGGTGGAATATAAGGCTCAAATGAAGCTTTTGAATTCTAAAATTTGTATGAGGAAAAGGTGCACCAAAGGGGAGGAAAGCCCTCTCTTAATCTTTTCTCTTTTAAATTTTTTTTAAGCCATTTACAAGGAGGGTGCTACTCTATTTATAAGAAAAGAGAGGGTTAGAGAGGTACTTAGAGGCTAATTAGGGTTAGCAATTAGGTAATCCTAGCATCTAAGGTTTTCTAGAGTTTCAAAGGCTTAGATATGTGTGAGAATGAGCTTCAATGGTGGATGATAGGCTGGTATTTCAAATAACTAAATGGTTGCAAATAGGGTAAGCATGGGTGTAACAGTCCTGATCAAACCCATCTTATACTTTGAGATGATTAAAAACCCTAGAAGTGATTTTCGAGCAAAAACTATCAAAATACTGTAGCTAAGCCTAGCACAACTAATAGATGTGCCAGGCAAAACTACAGTGCCTGGAAGTTCAGAGCTCACGAGGAAGAGTGGTTAAGTTTGGCACAACTAATAGATGTGCTAGGCCATTTTTGGGGAGAAATGGCTTGGCACAAGTATTACTTGCGCCACTTATGCCTATCCTCCCCCGAAGCTCTCGCGAGGTTCAATGCAGGCTTCGCGTGGTTCCCAAGTTACCCATTATGGGCTCCAAACTTTGGGTCGCTGTAACTTTTGATGCGTAACTCGGATTGGGGTGATTCTTAGCTTGTTGGAAAGTTAGAAATCTCTACTTTTCAATAGTGTAAAATTCAATCTTAGTAGAGGTCCTTTCTAGTCATGGTACATCTCTCTTTGATCATTTCCTGGAAAGGCTAACTATGGGTTCAAGAGGTTTCTAAGGATTGGGATTGGTTCCTACAGGTTCGGGGAGGGTTCTAAAGGATCCGAGGTGATTCCTAAAGGTATGGGGAATGCTATCGGAAGCTCGAGAGCGCGCCTCTCTCGAAGTACGTCTCGATTGGGCCTTGGGCCAAATTTGGGTGTCTACAATGCATTCACATTCAAGTATTCACGTTCATGTATTCAGGTTCATTCATTAACATTCAAGCATTATGCATACAAGTTCAAGCATTCATGTTCAAGCATTCAGGTTCAAAGATTCACGTTCATGTATTCAGGTTCAAGCATTCACGTTCAACCATTCACATTCAAGCATTCATATTCAAGCATTCACGTTCAAACATTCACGTTTATGCATTCATGTTCAAGCATTCACGTTCAAGCATTCACATTCCAACATTCACGTTCAACCATTCATGTTGAAGCAGTCACGTTAAAGCATTCAGTTTCAAGCATTCACGTTCAAGCATTCATGTTCAATCATGTTCTAGTATTCTTCAAATATCCACATTCAAGCATTCATCTTCTAACATCCACCTTCAAGCATTCACGTTCATGCATTCATGTTCAACCATTCACGTTCAAGCATTCAAGTTCAAGCATTCAGGTTCAAGCATTCATGTTCAAGCATTCACGTTCAAGCATTCACGTTTAAGCATTCACATCTATGCCTTCATGTTCAAGCATTACAATATATATCAAGCATTCACGTTCAAGCATTCACCTTCAACCATTCATGTTCAAACATCCACGTTCAAGTATTCATGTTCAAATATCCACGTTCAAGCATTCATGCTCAAGCTTTCATGTTCTAACATCCATCTTCAAGCACTCACGTTCAAGCTTTCACGTTCAAGCATTAACGTTCAAGCATTCATGTTCAAGCATTCACGTTCAACCATTCACATTCAAACGTCCACGTTCAAGTATTCATGTTCAAACATCCACGTTCAAGCATTCATGTTCAAACTTCCACATTCAAGCATTCATGTTCAAGCATCCACGTTCAAGCATTCATGTTCAAACATCTGTGTTCAAGTATTCTTGTTCAAATATCCACGTTCTAGCATTCATGTTCTAACATTCACCTTCAAGCATTCATGTTCAACCATTCATGTTCAACCTTCCACGTTCAAGCATTCATGTCCAAGCTTTAACGTTCAAGCATTCACGTTAAAGCATTCATGTTCAAGCATTCTCGTTCAGGCATTCACGTTTATATAACGTTTAAGCATTCATGTTCAAGCATTCATGATAAAACATTTAGGTTCAAACATTCATCTTCGAGCATTCATGTTCAAGCATTCATGTTCAAACATTCACATTCCAACATTCACGTTCAACCATTCATGTTGAAGCAATCACAGTAAAGCATTCTGCTTCATGCATTCATGTTCAGTCCTGTTCAAGTATTCATGTTCTGACATCCACATTCAAGCATTCACCTTCATGCATTCATGTTCAAGAATTTAGGTTCAAGCATTCACGTTCAACCATTCATGTTCAAGTATTCATGCTCAACCCTTCACATTCAACCTTTCATGTTCAAGCATTCACGTTCATGCATTCATGTTCAAAGCATTCATGTTCAAGCATTCACGTTCAAGCATTCACATTCATGCATTCACGTTCAAGCATTCATGTTCAAGCATTCATGTTCAGGCATTCACGTTCAAGCAATCACGTTCAAGCAGTCATGTTCAAGCATTCATGTTCAAACATCCACATTCAAGCATTCATGTTCAAGCATTCGTGTTCAAACATCCGCGTTGAAGTATTCCTATTCAAATATCTATGTTCAAGCATTCATGTTTTAACATCCACCTCCAAACATTCACGTTTATGCCTTCATGTTCAAGCATTCACGTTCAACCTTTCATGTTCAAGCATTCACGTCCAAGCTTTCAGGTTCAAGCATTCACTTTAAAGCATTCATGTTCAAGCATTCTCTTTCAGGCATTCACGTTAAAGGATTCACATTCAAGCATTCACATCCAAGCATTAAGGATCAAGCATTTAGGTTAAAGCATTTAGGTTCAAGCATTCATCTTCGAGCATTCACGTTCAAGCATTCAAGATCAAGCTTTGACGTTCAAGCATTCATGGTCAAGCATTCACATTCAAACATTGACGTTCAAGCATTTCATGTTCAAGCATTCACATTCATGCGTTCGTGTTCCAGCATTTCATGTTCATTCAAGAATTCATGTTCTAGCAATCACGTTCAAGCATTCATGTTCAAAGTGTGTCACTATCTGCCAAGCATTCACGTTCAAGAATCCACGCATTCATGTTCAAGCGTGTCACTATCTATCATGCATTCACGTTCAAGCTTTAAATTTCAACCATTCACTTTCAAGCATTCAGGTTCAAGCATTCAGGTTTAAGCATTCACGTTCAAGCATTCACATTCATGCATTCATTTTCAAGCCTTCACGTTCAAGCATTCATGTCCATGCCCTCATGTTCAAGCATGAACCTTTTAGCATTCATGTTCAAGTGTTTCAATATATATCAAGCATTCACTTCAAGCATTCACCTTCAAGCATTCATGTTCAAACATCCACGTTCAAGTATTCATGTTTAAATATCCACATTCAAGCATTTACGCTCAAGCTTTCATGTTCTAACATCCATCTTCAAGCATTCACATTCAAGCTTTCACGTTCATGCATTTTCGTCAAGCATTCATGTTCCAAGCATTCACATTCAAACATCCAAGTTCAAGTATTCATGTTCAAGCATTCATGTTCAAGCATTCATGTTCAAACATCCACATTCAAACATTCATGTTCAAGCATCCACGTTCAAGCATTCTTGTTGACATTCAAGCATTCATGTTCAAACATCTGCGTTCAAGTATTCATGTTCAAATATCCACGTTCTAGCATTCATGTTCTAACATCCACCTTGAAGCATTTACGTTCAAGCATTAACGCTCATGCTTTCAAGTTCAAGTATTCATGTTCAACCATTCACGTTCAACCTTCCACGTTCAAGCATTCACGTCCAAGCTTTCAGGTTCAACTATTCATGCTAAAGCATTCATGTTCAAGCATTCTCGTTTAGGCATTCATGTTTATATAACGTTTAAGCATTCACGTTCAAGCATTCACATCCAAGCATTCATGATAAAGCATTTAGGTTCAAGCGTTCATCTTAGAGCATTCACGTTCAAGCATTCATGTTCAAACATTCACATTCCAACTTTCATGTTCAACCATTCATGTTGAAGCAATCAAGTTAAAGCATTCAGTTTCAAGCATTCACGTTCAAGCATTCATGTTCAATCATGTTCAAGTATTCATGTTCAAATATCCACGTTCAAGATTCATGTTCTGACATCCACCTTCAATCATTCACATTGAAGCATTCACGTTCAAGCATTCAGGTTCAAGTATTTACGTTCAACCATTCATGTTCAACCATTCATGCTCAACCATTCACATTCAACCTTTCATGTTCAAGCATTCACGTTCATGCATTCATGTTTAAGCATTCAGGTTCAAGCATTCACATTCAAGCATTCATGTTCAGGCATTCACGTTAGTATTCACGTTCAAGCATTCACGTTCATGCATTCATGTTCAAGCATTCATGCTTAGGCATTCACGTTCAAGCATTCATGTTCAAACATTTCAATATCTATCAAGCATTCACACTCATGCATTCACGTTCAAGCATTCATCTTCAAGCATTCATGTTCAAACATCCATGTTCAAGTATTCATGTTCAAATATCCACACTCAACCATTCACGTTCAAGCATTCATGCTCTAACATTCACCTTCAAGCATTCACGTTCATGGATTCACGTTCAAGCATTAACGTTCAAGCATTCATGTTCAAGCATTCACGTTCAAACATCCACATTCAAGTACTCATGTTCAAACATCCATATTCAAGCATTGATGTTCAAGCATTCATGTTCAAACATCCATGTTCAAACATCCACTTTCAATCATTCATTTTCAAGCATCCACGTTCAAGCATTCATGTTCAAACATCCGCGTTGAAGTATTCATGTTCAAATATCTATATTCAATCATTCACGTTTAAGCATTCATGTTTTACAATCCACCTTCAAGCATTCACGTTCATGCTTTCACGTTCAACCTTTAATGTTCAAACATTCACGTCCAATCTTTCAGGTTGACGCATTCACTTTAAAGCATTCATGTTCAAGCATTCTCTTTCAGGCATTCACGTTCATGCATTCACATCCAAGCATTCAGGATCAAGCATTCATGTTAAAGCATTTAGGTTCAAGCATTCATCTTCGAGCATTCACATTCAAGCTTTCAAGATCAAGCTTCGATGTTCAAGCATTCATGGTCAAGCATTCACATTCAAGCATTGACGTTCAAGCATTTCATGTTCAAGCATTCACATTCATGTGTTCGTGTTCCAGCATTTCATGTTCGTTCAAGAATTTATGTTCTAGCATTCACGTTCTAGCAGTCACGTTCAAGCATTCATGTTCTAGCATTCATGTTCAAGCATGTCACTATCTGTCAAGCATTCACGTTCAAGAATCCATGCATTCATGTTCTAGCGTATCCCTATCTATCATGCATTCGTGTTCAAGCTTTCACGTTCTTGCATTCGCGTTCAAGCTTTCACGTTCTAGCATTCAAGTTCAAGCATTCACGTTCAAGTATTCAAATTCTAGCATTCGCTGTCAAAAATTCATGTTCAAACATTGAGGTTTAAGCATTCATGTTCAAGCATTCATGTTAAAGCTTTCACGTTCAAGCATTTCGGCTCAGGCATTCAAGTTCAAGCATTCACGTTCAAGCATTCATGTTCAATCATTCAAGTTCAAGCATTCATGTTCAATCATTAACGTTCCAGCATTCACGTTCAAGCATTCCGGTTCAGGCATTCAGGTTCAAGCATTCAGGTTCAAGCATTCCGGTTGAGGCATTCACGTTCAAGCATTCATGTTCAATTGTTAACGTTCAAGCATTCACGTTTAAGCATTTACATTCAATCATTTCATGTTCAAGCGTTCACGTTCAAGCATTCATATTCAATCATTTCATATTGCATTCACGTTCAAGCATTCATGTTCAAGCACTCACGTTCAAGCATTCACGTTCAAGCATTAATGTTCAAGCATTCACGTTCAAGCATTCACGTTCAAGCATGTCACTATCTATCAAGCACTCATCTTCCAGCATTCACGTTCAAGCATTCATGTTCGCTAGTATTCACGTTCAGGCATTCTTTTTTTTTTTGCTCGGCAAAAGGGGGTTGTGAGGGTCCCACGCCCTATCAATAAAGAAAAGTAATAATTATAGTGCATCCTCCAAATGGAGGAGAAAAAGAGGGAGAATACATCTAAAACGAGTAAAACAATGCCGCCAACATCAATTGGGGCAATATGACAATTTTATGGAGCAAGGTTTTCTTATGCATGGGCATGCTTGTGGCTGGAATGTTGAAGATACGATGGTTCCTTTCCAATGGAATGATTTTGATAGGTTGATACGTCCTATCGAAAGCTTAGACATCAAAGCTTTCAAAAGGGATGATTTTTTAAGGATTTCGATAGGTTTAAACGGCAGAGATAGCATCTTTTCGATAGGTGCCCAATATGTACTTAGCACCTATCGAAATCTTTGTTTGCTCTTATTTGACCTGTCGAGCAGTTGGTTTTACCTGTTGAAACATCCAGTTCCTATCGAAACCATTAAATATCCTGTCGAAATCACCATGAAACCTAACGAAATATAGATTAGGCCTATCGAAGGCTCCAAAACCCAGATAAAGCTGCCTCTCTGGGCACCCTTAGCTTCAACACTTATCAGGCTCTGTTGCTGTGCGGCCCTATGATTGGATTCTTATGTGGATGAGCTCCCCTTACCTTAGAGCAGCTGGCAAATTTGAAAAGATGACCCACTAGAGAACATGGCATATTTATTGCAAAAGAATTCTACTAGAGATGCAAAGTAAAAACAAATCTAAAACATAAGCAAAATATGGTACATATGATACATACTAATCTGGAGGATCTGGAAGGTTAATGGCCTCCCCATTTTCCTTGAACTTTTCATCCTTCTTGGATCCATTCCTCAGCAATTGTTCAACCCTTGGTTGCAATTTTGTCTCTATAGGCCACTCATTGTTCTGCAGCAGTTGTTGAGGATTCTCACGCAGAGCCTCCTCTAGCCCTGCAATGGAAAAACAAGTTTCATCAAAAGGGGGTTGAGAGCTGGTGCTGTACACATGCAGTTTTACTTTCATGTTGCCAAAGGAGACCTCCATGATTACGGATCTACACTGAATACAGGCATTTGCAGTGGCCAAGAAGGGCCTGCCCAGAATCACAGGGATGGAGGAAATACCTTTACTTGGCTCCATATCTAATACCACAAAGTCAGCAGGGTTAAAAAAATTGTCAACTCCCACCAGGACATCCTCAATGACTCCCACAGGCTTCCTTTTGGACCTATCAACCAGTTGCAAAACCACAGGTGTGGGCTTCAAGTCTCCCAGGCCCAATTTTTCAGACTGCATAGGGCAACAAGTTCACACTGGCTCCTAAGTCTAATAGGGCCTTCTCAATTTTATGATCCCCAATGATGTAGGGGATAGTAGGCACTCCAGGGTCTTGAAGTTTGGTAGGGGTTGCAATGGACAGAATATGTTTTACCTTCTTTGCTGAAAAGACATTCTTGGACAAGTATGTCCTAGACTGTCTTTTATGGGTGCATAACTCCTTCAAAAATTTGGCGTAGGCTGGGACTTGTTTGATGGCATCCAGTAAAGGCAGATTAATCTTTACTTGTTTGAATGTCTCCATCATTTCCTCAATTTTACCCTGCCCTTTGTCAAAAGGGGAAGGTCCTTAGAATGCCTTGGGAAATGACAAGTGTGGGGGTGCTCCCTCACTTGCAGCCCTAGCCAATGGGGCTTCTTTTTTTTTATTTTTTCTTTTCCTTGAGGATCCATATCATCCTCTTTATTGACACTGGGTTGTTCTTGCAGGTCCACCACTGGTGGCCTCTATTGTGTTCTTGGAAAACTCATTCCATTTTCTTCATTCAAACTTCTCACAGGCTCACAGCCCACTTGATTGTCCACTAGCCTACCACTCCTCAAAGTTGTCACAGATTTGGCTTCCTCATATGTGGAGGAAACTTCACCCACTACAAACTGTCTTCGTAGATTATCCTGTGATTGTCTAGGTAACCTTCCTCCCTCCCTCCTAGTCAGAGCATCAGACAGCTGACCAAGCTGGTCCTCTATATTTTTGATGCTCTGGTTGTGAGAGTGCACAGTTTGGGTTAAGGTGTTCAAGTTCTGTAATGAAGATAGAACTTGTTCCTCAAAAGATGGTGTTCTCACAACTGGAGTAGGTGCAGCTTGCTGCACAGGAGGAGCTGCAGGTTGGGCCATGGTTTGCTGATATTGAGGTCTTGGGGCATAACCTTCTCGATAGGGCTGAGCATTTATGTAGGGCATGGGCTGCTGGCTGGGGTATCCATCTTGTCTCCACCTCAAATTGGGGTGGTTTCTCCATTGATACCCAGCAATAGGCTGTTGCCCATAGGCTTGAGTTGCAGCCACATGTTCTTATTTAAATCGTAAAATTGGGTGATGGGCATTCATCTAGGGAGTGAGCACATGCCTCCTCCACTCTAGCAGCCACAAGTGACTGCATTGCTCCCATCAGCCTATCAAATTTCAGAGTTAAGCTGTCCACTTTCCTTTCCAACTCACTTGACACACTCACTTCATATATCTTTCCTCTTGAGGTGTTCTCTTTCATCAATTTAGAAGGGTCTAGATCTCTTGCTAAGGTTTCCCTTTGCATAGAGTTTTCACTGATGATGTCAAAGAGCTCCCATGCCTCCTCAGCAGTTTTATGGAGGTAGGTGCCACCACAAGAGGCATCTATCATATCTCTGCTTTTAGCATCAATTCCCTGGTAAAAGCTTTGAACCAATTGCCATTCAGGGATTTGATGGTGGGGGCATTTCTTGAGGAGTTCTTTAAATCTCTCCCAGGATTGATGAAAGTCTTCAGTTCGATCTTGGGTAAAAGAGATGATACCCTTCCTTAACTAACTGGTCTTTGACATAGGAAAGAATTTGGCCAAAAACTGACATTGGAGATCACTCTAGGACTGAATACTGTTAGGGGGAAGCAGAGATAACCAGGTCCTGGCTCTGTCCTTTAATGAAAAAGGAAAGAGCCTCATCCTAGTTGCCTCCTCCCCCAAACCTGTGATGTTAAAGGTAGTGCACAGTCCTAAGAATTCATCTATATGCTTATAAGGGTCCTCCTTGGTCAGGCCATGAAATGAGGGCAACATTTGAATGATGGATGATTTGATCTCATAGTTTCCTTGAGCAGCAGGGAATTGAATGCAGAAGGGGGAATTGTAGACCCCTGGTGCATTGAATTCTTTGAGAGTTCGAGGCTGCTGCTGCTCACCCATTTCAACAGATTCAATTTCAATAGCTGTGGATGTAGTTGATCTGGTTCTGAGAAGTCTTTAAACCTCTGGATTTAGTGGAATAACCTGAGGTTGCAGAGTTCTCCTACCAAACATATAACACTCACAACTGAATGCAGAGTAAATTCTCAACACAACAAATAGGAACACACAATTGATTAACTAATCTAAAAATCAACAAATCTGAAAATAAATAGGGGAGAAAGGATGCAAACTATAGAGCAGTCTTCAGCACAGCTCTCCTCTCACTCTATACTCAGATCTGGTGAAATGGACACAATAAATACTGAAAAATAGCAAAACTCACAAATGCAGTTAGTAAAATAAAATAAAAACTATAAATCTACGATCAAAACTTATATCTATCAATTTCTAAATTACCTCCCCGACAATGACGCCAAAAACTTGTGGGATTTCAGTGTGCTGATTTATTGTGTAATGGTAAAAGCAAAATAAAATCAAATAAAAAAAAAGAGAATGATTCAGCACATCTAAAATATCCTAGACCTACAAGATACAGGGTCCTTTGTGGCAAGTTTTAAAAGTAAGGGAATGTCCACAGGGAGGCTGGTTAGAAATATGATAAATCTCCAGATCTATAAGAGATCTGGCACCCTAGCTATCTCTACTTTAGTTAAAAGACAGGGGAGAGGTTTGACATGAGTTGTCACTTAAACTAAATTACAGTTAAAATACAGATTGTTTTAGATCGAATCTGGAGCCTTAGATCTTGCAGATGGATGATTTAAAAACTCAGAAAATGGAGAAGAACAGCTTGGAGGTTGTCTTCACTGCAATTAGGTTGAGCTAAGCATATTACAAGGGTTCAAAAGCACACAAGTCCCTTGGTTGGCCACAGGCACTGTCCACAAGCACAGCTGTAGGGTATAAATTCTACTTCAATGGTCAGAGACCATCCTATAGGTTTTATCAAATCCATGGATTGTAGCAGATAAATCTAATTAAGACTGGAGCTCAGATTTACCTTAAGGTTATGATCTGTCCACTTTAATGGTCACAGACCATCCTAGAGATCTCCTACAAAACCAGAGCCTCAATTAGAACAATTAAAACCACTACAGATGCTGCAATTTCTAGGTCACAGACGCAGGAGATTACAGGGATATCAGATCCAGGGAATTCAAATGATATCCCAAAGGTCTACAAGTTAAGTGGGTGAGCTGATCAAGCAACTCCTCTACACAAATTTGATCGAGCACCAAAAGGAATCAAAAGAGTTTTAGAGCTAATTAAAACATTGAAAACAACATTTACATTGCAAACAAGGTCACTCTTACAATGGAATGCTCTCAGATCTGTAGTTTGTGCAGCAATTAACCCCAGCAACACTCTTAACCTTACCCAATTACAGATCTAACTCACTCCTTGCTACTCCTAGGGATTTAGCCAACCATGGTTGGGCTAAAGGAGGGAAATGGAATCTCGCTGCAAGCTCTGATCTCCAAAAAATTGTTTAGAAATTCGATCCTCCCCAATGGCAATTGGGGATCTCAATATATAACTTTCTCCTATGTTTTTCCTACCAAAAATCCCTTCTAGAAGGTTGTCAGAATTTGTTAGAGTTCTGTTAAAGCACGTGGGTCGGTTAGGGCTTTCTAGGGCATCTTCTAAAATTTCACACCGGTCACCAAAGTGCCTCGGTTTGTGTGTGATAGGTCACCAAGTCTCAGCGTGTGCATAGCATAGTTTCTGAGAAGTTCAGCACACGATTTCGATAGGTTAAAAGTAAGCTTGTAGTTCCTTTTGATAGGTTCCCTGGTCTCTTCAATAGCTACCGATAGGATGAGTTCTCTCTTTGAAGCTTCAGGGACCTCAGCCCAATATCTAGAGTATTCGATAGGTTGGCTGAGTAGTTCGATAGGTCCTGTGGTCCTTTTCGACAGGTTCAGCTCTGTGTGCTGTCATCCCGATAGGTTGGCTCTCATTCCTATCGAAAGGCTTAAGCATCCTTCGATAGGTTCAATTTCAACATCTTCATTTCGATAGGTTCAGGGACCTTCGATTGGTTGGAATTGATCATTTTAGCCCTTTCGCTAGGTTCTCAGATCCGTTCGATAGGTTCCTTTGACACTTCAGGCAAGTTTTCGACAAGATAGTTTCTTCTTTCCTTTCTTTGCTCGATAGGTTTTGAAATCCTATCGAACTCCTCAATCCATGCGGCTTCATCGTTCTTCTGCCTTCGAATCTTATCGAACCCTTCTCCAACTGCACGAATTCTTTCCTTTTAATCCTCAGCTCCTATTGAAGTCTTCCAGCATCCGCTCGATAGGATTTTTTGGACCTATCTTCACTTCTTTCTCCTTGTTCTGTTGCTGGGTCTGCATGGTGCTGAGAGATGACTTCTTCATGGGCATTCTTAAGTGGTTTGTTGCATTATTACCAGCTTTCCCTGCTATCTACAAAATGCACTCAACAGAGGCTTATTAGCGTGCTCATAGGTCCATGAAAGGTCAGGTTAAAGGGTGCAAAGTGGTGTTTTTCACCACTTAACAGGCCCTGATCATTCGAATCGCCCCGTCAAGTCTGCCTTCATACCTAAAGTTCACTCAGATACAAGTATATTCCTTTAAGGCCAGGAGACTGTTCCTCCGTCGTCACCCACCAGAACCTTCAACCCTCTAAATCCTGAACCAACATCCCTACCACTCCCTTCATCCGATTTTGAATTCGAGTATGGAGATCACGTTCTCCAAACTATAGCCCAAGTTGCCACATCGGTAGAAAGTGCCACCTATAAGACTCCAAGCCAAGACAACGAAACAACTACCAAGCATTCACTGAATTCAAAAGAAAGTGAGCTAGAAAAACACCCCGACCTGTGCGAGACACTGGTCCCTGCTTTCACAGAAGAGGAGGATTACACATAGTATCTCCCACCTTGGAACAGTGTCGTGCAAGCACACGCTCCGACCCCCAATTTCACTCATTTCACAAACACATCGACATTGACTCATGTCGGGTCTAGCCAGCAATCGACGCTCCTGATTCTCAAGTCAGGAACCAATTATCCACCTCCTCCTTTCCCTCAGAATAAGGATTTCACGAGCATACAACCACCAGAAGGGAGTGTGAGGAAAGAGAGGTCAACTTGCCTCCCCCGCCTCATATCATCCCTCCACCAATCCCTACACCTCAACCACTCCAACCACCTGCACCCAAGGCTCACCGGTTAGGCAAAGAAGTGACACTCGACCCAGGACAAGAATATGACCTTTTGCGACACCTCCAGAAGATCCCGGCCCAGATATCCATACTAGAACTCATCAAGAAATTACCTGATCATCATCGGTTGTTGATAAGGACACTCGAAGACACGTAAGTGGATGAGGGCACGACCCTAGATGAGCTTCATCAAATTGCTTCGGTTATGGTGCAACCTCCGACACTCACTTTTATAGATATAGACATGCCTAAAGAGTTACTCCGCGGAAGTGTGGCCCCTATATATCTCACGATCATAATTAGAGGATTCTTCGTACCAAACGCACTAGTTGACACTAGAGCAGGACTTAACATCTGCCCTCTCACCATGTTAAAGACTCTCAAATACATAAAACAAGACGTTAGGCCTTGTTAAGATATTTTAAGTACTTGCTACTGACTTTATTGGAGACAGTGATAAGAATGGAGTGAATGAAAATGAATGAAAGGTGGACTGAGAATTACGGAGCAGCAAGCCTAAAATATGCATAGTCCTACAAGATACAGGGCCTGTTGTAGCAAGTTTTGATAAGTAAGAGTTTGTCCCATAGGGAAGTTGATCTAAAGCTCCAAGGGAGCTATCTATAGTAGGCTTTCCAGATCTGACTACAGATCTGGCAATCCTAAATGGAAGGGGATTAAAGGTCACTATAATCTAAATCCTAAGGTAACTTAATATCTAAATTAAAGAAAGGGTTAAGAAGAATGGTGGAGTGAGAAAATAAATATAAAAGGGTGAGAAGTATGTTATTAGGTATAGATCTGATGGGTCTTATAACTCAGACTCAGATCTGTTGCTATAGAAATCTTGTCCAATGGCTACATTATCACCAAAGAGGAGAAAGAATCCAACTCACCCCTGTGCCATGATCCAATCCCTTAAGGCTATAACCTGTCCACTTAAATGGTCACAGACTATCCAATAGGGGAACCATAATCCAGAGATGGGTCAGAACAAGTTTATCATTATAGGCACTACTTCATCCAGGCTACAAGCTTAAGAATCCATAGGAACCTCATCCTCTAAAGTTCTGTGTGTGGGGCTAGGCCTACAAAGTGCACGAGCCTGGATACGCAAGACCAGCAAGAGTTTGAGTACTAGCTTTTAAGCATGGCTATTCACTGCTTTAGAAAGACTGCAGTGATCCAGTCACAAGCCTACAATCTCTACAGCCAAATCAGATCTACAATCTGATGGTGGGTCTATACAAATATAGGGGAGTCTGTCACTGCACAATCTCTCACAAGGCTACAAGCACAAGTGCAGAGAAGAAGAATCTGTCTTAGTTCTGTGGATTGGCCTCACCCTAGGGCTATAATATGTCCACTTGAATGGTCACAGACTATCCACAGAGGCTATCCTCCTCACAAAGGTCTAAGACAGAATAAGAACATTGTTGCCGCCACCATGTTCACAAGGCTACCAGTGCAAGCTCCCATGGGAATTCAGATTTAGTGGATCCTGTGGTGGGGGAAGGCCTGCAATGTGCCTAACCTGGACACACAGGTCACTTGGATCTAAATAAATCCTTAAAAACAATCCTCCATTACTTACAAAACAACTTAGCAATGGAGGATCTCAAGGCAGCAGCCTTGTACAGCACAAGTCATAATAAAAACAACATCTGATACATGTAACAGATCTTATTACAAAAAAAACTCCATTAAAATCTATTTCAAATAATCATACAAAAGGCATAGCCAGCAAGTGCTGGACTATGGAGAGAAAAAGGAAAAAGAAACTACCTAGAACCTAACCTTAGCCTATTGAAATTTACAGCTTAATCGAGAAGACGAAGTCTGAAAAAGTCTAAGTCTAAAGTCCGTCCAAAGGTCCTTAACCCTAAGCTAGGCTTAGGCTTATATAGCAGTCGGCTGTGTGTGAATTAGGGTTAGGAAAACCCTAATTTCATCTTTTCAATTGCGGCCCATTCTTGTCCCTTGGATGTCTCGGGGCGTGTGCAAGGAGATTGGAGCATTGGAGTGCATGCCCTAGTTACTGGAATTTCCCAAATTACCCCTACAGAAGTGGGGAGAAGTTAAGAACCCGATCCTCGCTGAGTAGAGAAGATTTGTAGATCTTTCTGCATGGTAGAATTGGCGTCGCGAGGTTGAACTGACTTGAAGCTCATGCAGTCGCGGGATTGACATTCTGGTCATCGCGAGATTGCTCTTTCAGCTTTGAATGGCGGGGGAATTGCACATGCGGTTCACCCCTTGGTGAATCTCACGACGGATCCTCGCGAAGAAGCAGTGTTCATGAGCCTATGGATCACGCGAGCATTTCCTTAGAGGTTTGTATCCCGCGACAACTGCGCGCGGGAGTGCCTGGAGCTCTCTCACTTCAGTGAATCGCGTAATGATTGAAGACTCCTTTCTTGAGCTGCACGAGACTGTGCGAGCGCTTAAGACTAAGCTTCGCGAGGACCTCACGAAGTCTGCTTTTCAATTCTTTCTAACACCAAACCGCACAAGAATGGCGCGAAGACTGCGTGACCAGTTTTTGTGCTGTCTTTAAAAGCCCGCGACAACTGTGCGAAGGCATTATCTCTGGTTCAATTGAACCCTGCGACATCTACGCAATACATTCTTCTTGGTTTGTTTCTGCTTTGATGTGCCTTTGCTGCAGCCAACTCTCTGTCCAGGTTTATCCTTCATTCTGCTGAGGTAGTTTTGGGGCAACAGTGAGCTTCTTGGCATGGTTAGGAGTTTATTTGCAGCTGCTGCTTATTACCTATAGAACAGACTTAAAGCACATTTATTAAATGATTAAGGGTCTAACAGAGATTAAGTTAAGGGGTGAAAAGTGATACTTTTTAGGTCTTAACACACCCCCAAACCTAATCTTTGCTAGTCCCTTAGCAAAGCTGTAATTAAATGCCACTTTCTTAGGGATTACGGGTACATTTATCATATGTACCAAGCCTCTTAAACCCTTAGGTGATCCCTAGTGGAGGAGTGAAGTCTCCTGAGGGTTTTCAATGAAAACACCCACAAACTTCACCATTAGAATTAGTTAAGTATAGTCCAGATAATGACAACACAAATTTTGATGTTTAAAGCTTCATTCCACATCCAATTTTTTAACACTTAGAGGAAACTGCAGCAATGTTGCAGGCCATTTAAAACTTAAAAGTTAACATGTGTTTGTCTGACCACCATTCATTTAACATTAGAATTTCAATGTATGAAAATCAATACCCAGTTTGCCTTTAATTCAGAATTCAGGTTGGATACAACCCCAATGAGGTTAAAATTTAGACCCAATTCTTACTAAGGCTATCTCTCAACATTATCAATCTGAGAGTGTTCACATTCACATCAGCTCAACAGCAGTTACAGACCCCAAATGGGCCTTCAAGCATGAGCATAGGTAAAGCTTCTAATTTATGACATCTTCAAGAATTTTTACCATAGATTGGACAACTCCTCATCTCCACATGACAGCTCATTTAACTTTGGATCCACAAGGTCTTTTGAATGGGATGTAATGTAGCTTATGGCTGAGGGGTGTAAAGAATAAAGGGGTAAAAAGGGAGTCCAAATTAAGAAATCAGCAAGGTAAGGAGTGGTTCATGACTTCATAACCTTCATTTCAGCAAAAACTTCATCTTTCTTTTTATATTTCAGACTCAAAGTGGCCAGCTTCTTTTCTATTTTTAGATGATGTCTTCTCTAGACTTCTTTTTCTTTTTCTCTTTTTTTATTTCTTTATTCATTCTTTGATGAAATGCCACACAGCTGCCATTGATACACAGCTATTCAGAAGTTGCTTTTCTTCACCTTCCACAGAATATTGGACCATTCTCAGTATCTTTACCTCCTTCTCCTTTACCTTCTGAATTCTCAGAGTGGGGGTAAGGTTGACTCAGGTCATGAGGTTAAGGTGCCAGTGTTCTGGTGTTTGTGAAAGAAAATTATGATTTTAAGGCTCAACTAGTGTATGCAAAAGGGCAGATTTTAAAAGGTTGGATTTTCAGGCTGAAACTGTCTAAATGAGGGCCTTGGATCATTTCCTTAGTCTCATGAGTGCTGTCAATTAGTTTTGATTTGGAGTTGCACAACTTCTAGTGAAAAAAACTTGATTCAATCAGTCCTTAGAGCAGAAATAATGTCAAAAACACTCTTCAAAAGAAAATGTTGGGCTCAAATCTCACTACATATGGTCTTCAAATTTAACTCATGGGGTGTATTTTCGTCTGTTTCTCTCCTCTTAGGCTCACTGAGTACTTAACTCACAAAATTTTCTAATATTAGCTTCATTGTGGTGTCAAGATTTTTTTAACTTTTTCTGTTTCCAAAAGTCTGCAAAAATATTTAAAATTTTTGACAAGTTTCCTCATTGTATCAAGTTAAGTGGGAATTGACTTTATTCATTCCAGTTTTACTACTATTACTGCACTAAAATTAACTATTCTATTGGCAGACCTATCCTGCCACACCCCTAAACCATGAGGAGCAGTGTCCTCACTGGTTCAAAGGTGAGAGAGAATGCAGTAGATTTCAGGCAGAGAAACAAAAATAAACACATAAGAAAGCAGAGAAACAGAAAATGCTAACTGAATAGTATGGAACTAAAAGAGACTTTCATTAAAATAAAAAGAAAAGATGGAAAAAAGATGGAAAAAAGAAAAGACAAAATGGGGGGAAAAAAATGGATCAAGGGAGAGTCGAGGGGGGAGGGTTTGAGGAAGATGGTGGGGGAGATGCAGGTGGATCCAGTTTTCTCTTCTTCTTCTCTCTCTTCTCCTTCTTCCTCTTTTTCTTTTCCTCCTTGGCTAGGATCCGCTGGACCTCGTCAAACTCATCTCAGAGAAATTGCAAGGGGTCCGGCTCCTTTAGCGGTGGGGGATCCTCCCAGATGGGGTAGAATTTGATGGGGAACCCGAAGGGTTTGTCATCCGCCATGGGTGTGAGGAGGTATGGACCGCTAGGGGTAGAGTAGGAGGGATGAAATGAAGAGGAACTGAGGGCCGATTTAAAAGAGTTGGACTATGGAACATGAATCGGCGGATTTAAAGTTGTGCCCCTTTCCAAGATTGGCAATAAATGATGATTGTGAGGGGAATGAAGAAACACACAACTACATCTGGGGAAAGAGAATGAGCAGTAAATGAGTGGTTAAATTTAACCTTTGTAATAAAGTGGATCCAGTGGGTCGTGTAGCTGGACAGAGGTAGGTGTGGAGTTTTGTTTGGCGTGTGGTAAGGACTCCGCGAGGAGTTCAGATAGGGCCCACAAATAGGAAAAGGAAACCACTTGAATTGAATGAATGAAGTCAACCGTCACACTGATTTCCATATGAAATGATCATAACCACCCAATAGACATCTTTCATGACAAAATGGCACAAAAAGAAAAAGTAGGAAAAATAAGAAAAACTTAAACAACCACACAGAACAGAGCAATAGACAAAAAATTGAAAATTATATTAACTATAAAAACATGTACAATGGGAAGTACAAAAACTAGAAAAAAAAAACTAATCAAAAATTGATGGTCTAATCTGAATCCGAATATGTGTAGAAATCCCAACCCATCTTTTTAGCATGTGCCCTAAGGGCAGCTTTGTCCTGTTTCTTCTTTTCTTCCCTTTCCTTTTTCTTTTCTTCCGGTGTTTTCTTCGCAGTTGGAGCTTTAGGTGCCCTCACCCGTACTTTTGGTTGCTTGGGGACATTTGGTTCCTTGGGTTCTTGAGGGACTTTTCCTTTCTTCTTTGCAGGGGGGGTGGCAGGGGATTTGCCTTTCCCTTCGCCTGTGGTTTCCTCAGTGGGGACCACTAGGGATTTCCCTTTGTCTTATGACGTAGGCTGGCCAGGGGAATGTGCCTCTTCAGACTGGGCAGCTAGCTCTTTGCTAATTTTTAAAGGGACAGCTTTGGGAGCAGACCTCTTAGCAGTGACTTTCCTCTGCTTAGGATAAGTTTGCTCCTGTTTAGGTGCAGCAGAGGCCTTGGTAGTTGGAGGCTGCTCTGTAGGAGGTGAGGGAGGAGGGGTAGCTAGGGCCTTGCCTTTCTCTTGATGGGTCTTTGGTTGTGCCTCCTCAAATTGGGCAGCTGCGAATGGAGTAGCTTGAGGCTCTAGCTCGGGCATTTGAACAGAGATTGGGGTAGGCTGCAGAGGAACATTTCTGGCAGCAGCCAATGTAGATTCCAATGAGGCAATCTGAATTTGGTGTTTTAGGAGGTCAGTCTCAAGAATATCTTTTTGGATGCTGAAGATCTCTTGAGCATTTTTGAGCCTCTTTTCAAACATTCTAGCCCTGGCCTTCTCTGTAGCAGCATTTGCTTTCTCAAACTCCCAATTCAACTAATGATAAATAGCTGTAGCCTTGGCCTTCTGGTAGGGTTCCAAAATGTTAGTCTACCCCAAGGAGATGCCCAAAAGTTGCTTTCTGTGGGCCTCCTTCATTTCATTGATCTGCTCCAGGGGGGGGTCTGTTAAGACCTGAAAAGTACCACTTTCCACCCCTTAACATAACCTTTGATTAGACCCTTAGCCACCTAATAAGTTCTTGTTAAGTGTTTTATGCAGGTAATAATCAGCAGTGAAATAAGGCCAAGAATCCTGTTAAGGACCCTGCCTTGGCACCAGATATCCCTCAGAAGAATGAACTCTGAATTTAGGAGAAATATGCCTCGCGTAGTTCAACTGAGCTTCCCAAGGCTTTACAGCAATCTCTCGCACAGATGAATGACTGAAGAGCTTCAGAAACGCAAACTCACGCAGCTCTCGCAAAGCTCAAGAGTAGAACACATCACATAGTGTCGCGCAGTTCAAAGCAGACCTCTCTCAATCTCGTGCAGTTCGCTCAGAACGGCTGAGGAGAGAGAACTTTAGAAGATTCCTCACACAGCTGTCGCGCAGTCACCGCGGGATGCAATTATCAGAGGAAGAACGCCTCGCACAGTTCTCACGCCATTCAAGAAAGAAAACATCCTGGCGAAGGCAAAGCCAATCTCGCAAAGATCAAGTGAGACATAGAACCTCCCGCAGTTCAGAACTCAAAAGAGCCTTGCGAGGTAACTCGCAAAGTCCAAGTAAAGAGAAGTGCTCGCGAAGTTCTCACGCTCACCTTGGTGAAGACCGATCTACCATGTATTGCTTGAATTTCAACCTCCATGACACTTGAGGATGTTTTCTATTCAACCTCACGAAACCCAACCCTGAGAGCTCAACTCTCTCTTCTTGTTGCTGAAGAGCAAATCAAGGCAACCTCGCGACGGCTGAAGCTTCAGTATCAAATCATCCTAGCGAAGAGCAAAGAGCTACCACGCGACAAGTCTGAGAAACTAAGCTACCTAGTGAAGCTCTGTCCCTAAACCTCCATCTCTTCAGTAGAGGGCCTTCTGGGTATTTCCAGCGATTAGGGCACGCACTCCAATGCTTAAATCTCTGTACACGCGCCCCGAGGCATCCAAGGATCATTATTAGGCCACGTGACATCGTTAAAATTAGGGCTTCCTAACCCTAATGCGCCGCCACCCCACTGCTATATAAGCCCATACCTGAGCTTAGGTTTAGGCATCTGGGAACCCATCTCAGATCGTTTTTCTTTTCTCTTTCTTTTTAGCAGTAAGTAGTTTTCTTTTTCTTTCCTTCTCTCCATAGTCCAGCATTTGCTCGCTATGCCTTTGTATGTGTTTTTGAATTAGATCAATAGAAGTTCTGTAATAGGATTTGTACTTTGTGGGAATGTTGTTTGTGTGAGATGCTCTGTGCAAGGCTGCTGCCTTGTGATCCGCCATCACTTTGGCTGTATTTCAAAGCAATGGAGGACTGATTCTAAGGGCCACTCAGATCCAAGTGACCTGTGTGTCTGGGCTATCATGGTCCTACAGCCTTAGCCCCACCACAGGACCCACTAGATCTGAAATCCCCATGGGAGCTTGAGCTGGTAGCCTTATGAGCATGGTGGTAGCAGCGATAATCTTGTTTTGTTTTGGACTCCGTGAGGAGGATAACCTCTAGGATAGTCTATGACCATTTAAGTGGACAGATTATAGCCTTAGGGTGATTCTGATCCACCGATCCAAGATGGATCCTTCTTCTTTACACCTGAGCTTGTAGAAGCCTGGTGAGAGATTATACAGAGGCAGACTCCCCCATATTTGTATAGATCCGCCATCAGATGTTGGATCTGATCTGGTTATAGAGATTGTAGGTCAGGTGATCGACCATTGTAGCCTCGCTCAAGCAATGGACAGCTAGATCGAAGGTTGTACTCAATCTCTTGCTGGTTCTATGTGTCTGGGCTATCATGGTCCTACAGCCTTAGCCCCACATATAGAACTTTAGAGGTTGAGGTTCCCTATGGATTCTTGAGCTAGTAGCCTGGATGAAATAGTGCCTGTAATGATTTACTTGTTATGTTTTGACCCATCCCTGGATAGTGGCTCCCCTATGGGATAATTTGTGACCATTCAAGTGGACAGGTTATAGCCTTAAGGGTGGAATCATGGCAGAGTGATGGGTTGGATCCTTTCTCCTCAGAGGTGATAATGTAGCCTCTGGACAGGATTTCTATAACATCAGATCTAAATCTGAGTTATAAAACTTCTCTGACCTAGGCTCAATAACATACTTCTCACCCTTTTTATACTCATTTTCCACACTCCATCCATCCTCTCAACACTTTCTGTAGTTTAGTTATTAGAATACTTAGAATAAGTGACCTTAAACTCCCCTCCTTCTAGGACTGACAGATCTGTAGATAGATTTGGAGGGACTACTAGAGATGGCTCCCTTGGAGCTTTAGATCACCTTTCCCTGTGGGACAAACTCTTACTTATCAAAACTTGCTACAAAGGACCTTGTATCTTGCAGGCCTAGGACTTCTGAGTTATGCTGGATTCACCCCCTGTTTTACTCTGTCTTTGATTTTTAAATAACTTTCACCACCAACAAATAATCAAAGCACACCAGAAGTAGTCAACATGTTTTTAGCACCGTTGTCGAGGACAGATGATCTATTAGTAGACCCTTAGTTTTTTGTATTCTTAGTATTCTTTGCACATGTGAATAATTGATACTGCTGACATAATTTTGAACCTTTCTTGGAGATCTAGACAGCAGTAGTGAAGGATAGTTGGACTGCAACTGGAGCTTAGCTACCTCTGTTTGCAAACTCTCTGACTTTTAAAGCTCTGTCTATCTTTCTTAAACAATTTTTTTTAGCAGTATCTAGGATAGTTTAAATGTATTCTTTGAATAGCTGTAAAGTAGTTAGATAAATTTGTTAGTATACAATTATTCTTTTGCAATGTGCCTTCAAGAAGCTTTCCTTGCTGTTGGTGTGCTTATATGCTAGGGAGGAGATCCCTCAGCCCTGCTTTAAAGCCTCTTAACCCTGAGTTAGAAAGGGGAAGGAGACTTAGAAGAGACAGGCACACCACAGGAGAGCCTCCAGGTGAATCTGTGACAACAATTATGGGTGAAGAACAACCCAGAACCCTCAAGGAGTTGAATGCTTCGGATGACTATAACTCCCCTTTTAGCTTTAAATTCCCTGATGTTCAGGGGAACTATGAGATAAAAACTTCAATCATCCAGATGCTGCCAACTTTCCATGGGCTTAGCAAAGAAGACCCTTACAAGCATATTGACCAGTTTTTAGCCTTGTGCACCACTTTCAATATCACTGGTTTGGGACCTGAGGCTACTAGGCTCAGACTCTTTCCCTTCTCTCTGAACGATAGGGCCAGTACATGGCTGACCACTCTTCCCAACAATAGCATTGCTTCATGGAAAGACCTGCAGACCAGATTCCTAACCAAGTTCTTCCCTGAGACCAAAACTAGTCGGTTGAGGAAAGAGATTCTTGCGTTTGCTCAATCCCCAACTGAGGATTTTAACCAGTCCTGGGATAGGTTTAAAGAGATGCTCAAACAATGCCCCCACCACAAGATCCCTGAGTGGCGCAGTACAAAGCTTCTACAATGGGATTGATGAGAAAAATAGAGATATGGTCGATGCCTCTTGTGGTGGATCCTACATGCACAAGACTGCTGAGGAGGCATGGGAATTGTTTGAGGTGATTAGTGAGAATGCTTTTCAAAAGCCATCCCTGGCAAGAACTAGTCAGGAATCTGAGTCAAAGGTGGGGCCTACTGCTGGATCAAAAGGAAAAATTTATGAGGTGTCTGGGAACAATGACCTGCAGCTGCAGATGGCAAACCTCTCTATGAAGTTCAATAAATTATTGACTGTGATGCAACCCAGAAGGGCTGCTCATGTGGCGAAGGCATGTCTGATATGCCAGTCCCCACAGCACACAGTAGAGGAATGTCCATCTACAGGACAATTTCCTGAATTAATGTTGGAACATGCTGCTACTACTCAATCTTATGGCCAGCAACAATCTAGGGGCTACAATAGGTAGCCATATGGATACCAGCACCAAAATGCTGGTTACCAATGGAGAGACCACCCAAATCTGAGGTGGAAGCAAGACAACTACATGCAGCCCCAACAGATGTTGGCCTTACCACAAAAGCCACAGCAGTAGTTCAATCAAGGGAATGCCCCTAGGTCTACCTTCCAGCACCATCAGTAGCCCCATCAGCAGTAAAATCAGTTGGTCTTACCCCCTTCTCAACCTAGAAATACTTCTTTCGAGGACCAGGTCTTGACATCACTGCAAAAGCTGGGTTCCTTGACTCAGACTGTGAACTCTCATGGTCAGAGCATCAAGAAGATGGAAGAACAGATTGGACAACTAGCGAACATCTTAGCCAAAAGAGAAGAGGGAAGGTTGCCCAGTCAACCAGTGGTTAATCCCAAGGGCCAATTTTTGATTGGTGAAGGATCCTCAGACCCTGAAGGGGATCTTTCATTGAATTGATGATAAGAACTGTGCACCTTTGTATAATATGTACTTTACAGTTTATAAGAATAGTTAGCAATCTTGTTGGAATTTGAGTTTAGTGCTTTAATGCCTACTTTTATACCAGCTCCCCCTGTGTGATAATTTCAAGCGATTAAATGATGATGTAGTATTTGAATGCTTTGCGTGATGTGTGACTTTAATGCCTTGAGAGTATGAGAATTTGTGAATGCTTTATAATGCTTATGGGTGTCCCTGGAAGAGAGTCTATGAGAGAATCCACCCATAAAGTAAGGGTCAAAAAGCTGACTAGTGGGTGAGTGAATTTTACCTCGGTTAAGCCATCGCGGGGTTCTGAATAATGGGTTTGGTCCCATCTCGCGCAGTTCATAAAGAACTACTTTGTTTTGTTGTCGCCAGTTTCAGATATAACTGGGTGGGCTGCCTCACGCAGTTTAAGGGAACATCGAATCTCGCGACCCATTCATTCCTAGCCAGCGAGCGGACATTTTCAAAGCACGCCGAGCCTCGTGATATTTAAATCCCACCTTGCGCTACTTTTCCTTACTGCTTTCTCTTTCCTCTCTTACCAGCGAAACCCTAGCCCCCACTCCTCTCAACCTCTCTCCTGCATCCTGTCTACAGATCATTGTGCACTTTGAAATTCTAGATTTTTGTTCTTAAAGCTTCCATCAATAGTTGCCCCCTGTTAAGAGCTCTTGAGATCCACCGTGCGTCCAATTAAATAGAACCCTAACTTTTAGGGTTAGACTCAGCTCCTGATATTTCCTTTCAAAATTTCAACTGCACACTCACCAAGGAAAGTTGTGATGGCTCCTAAAAGCGCACTTGTGAAGAGAGCCAGGGACAAGGCCACTGTGGAGCCTACCCCTAAGAAAGCCAAGTCCTCTACGGCTCAGCAAAAAGGGAAGGAGGTGGTCCCTGAGATGGCTGCACCAACACCGGATTATTCTACACCCTCTGAGCTCCTCATTTCCATTCCCTTAGAGCCTGAAGCCATTTTCGATATCTCTTTCTTCGAATCTGAGCCATTATCAGCACCTGCCATCGAGTTCTTGCGCAAGGCTGGTTTGTTCCCCTTGATGCAAATAATTCCTGCACTAGCCTACCCTAGGTTAGTGCAACTCTTTTACCAGCACCTTAGGGTCAGACCAGACACACAGGGGCAGCCAGGCCTCCTTGCATTAGTTGACAATTTTGAGATCTTTGCTTAGCCCGAGTTAATCCAAGTCTTGGGCATCCTCGATTTGATCCCAACTGCGGTTATGGTGCCCCTGTGAGTGCCCCCATTGACACAATTGCCCAGGCCATTACCAGAGGCTTGAAAGCCACAGGGGACTTCATCAGAAGAAGAGATTTGGAGCCCAAACTGCTGTTTATCGATCAAGTTCTGAGGAAGAATATCTATTGCTCCGGCCATCAGCAAGAAAGGAGGACACCAATTGTTGATGCTCTCTATTCCTTTTCTCTGGGCCATGGTTTTAATGCTGCATGGTTGATCTTCGAGGCTATGAAGGATACAATGGTGAAGCTGGGGCTGCAAAAGAAAATCCACACTCTCCCCTATGGAAGACTCATCACCAGACTACTTCTGAGGGAAGGGTACAAGATACCTGTGGGGAAGTTATCTGCTGACCTCACTCCCACCACTTTTGCTAAAAGACAATGGGGGATCAGCAGAAGTCTAATGGATCCCCAGAAGAAGAAGAAGAAGGCTGAAGCTCATAATGTCTCCGAGCAGGGAGAGGGAGCTGCTGTGGCAAAGGCCACCCCTGCCCCCAAAAAGAAGGCTAAAAACCTTGCCCCAAAGAAGGTGGCGCGAGCTTCTGTCACCTCTGCTTCTGCAGCAATTCCTCCATCCACCACTCTTACCTCTCCACTACCTTCTTCACCCATTTCATCTCTCCCTTATCCTCTTTTATCTCCTTTTTCCATTCCACCTCTAACTATTATCCGTACCTGGGAAGAAAGTGTTGAACCCCAGGACACCACTCCACCTTCACCCACCATACCTCAATCCACAACCCCAGTCTCTCCCATAGCATCTGATCCACACCCTGGCAGCCCTCCCTTGATAACCTACCTTAAAAAGAAAACCTCTCACACTACCCCTGCCTCATCTTTACCCACTTCCATAGACACACCCCTTATTGACCAACCCTTAGTCCCACCTCTCCATGACCTGGACTTTAACCTAGCCACCACTTCAGGGTATCAAGCCTTCATGACCACCTTGCTTGATACCTTGCCCACCCAAGACATCCCTCTCCCTAAGTCTCCTCTCCCTTCACCACATCATTCGCCAAACCCTCCCCCCTACCACTTTCCATCATGCCCCCACTTCCCCTTTCCAACCTGTTCCTTCTTATCCTCCTACTCCACCTCAACCAACCTCAGATACCCTTACTCACATCCTTTCCCTCGTACATGACCTCTAAACCCAACTATCCAACACCACACAGACCCAAGCCCAAATGCAAACTGACATAACCACCATACAATCCACCCTTCACACATTGGCAAACCCACCAATCCCAACACAACCTCCTACCACCCCATTGACCCAACCACCTTCCACCTCTGACTCCCCTATTCCAACAGACCCCACCCCCATTGACTTACCTCCATCCTTCCTCCTCCATGATACCATACCCGACCACTCCTTTCCCTCTCTCCCTATCCTTCCACCTCTAATACTACCTCCCCCTCAACTTACCAACACTTCTACCCAAACTGACCCCTTTCCATTCCCATCCCCCTTTCCCATTCCCCCCCCCCTATTTGCACCCCCACCCCTTCCATTTCAACCCTTCAGCACCCCCTTCTTCCCTTACCCTGAACCATCCACATCCGCTGCCCTTCCTTCATTTCATTTTCCACCCATACCTTCCATTCCCCCTCTTCTCCCACCCCCTCCTCAATTCACTGGCCATTCAACCCAGACCACCCCAACCATTTCTACAACCCCACTTCTCTCCCACAGGATCCATCACCATCTCCTCCTTCCACTTCATTTCTACCAATCTTGCCCAGACACTCCTACTACACCCCTCCCTACTTCACCCTCCTCCATGCCATGAGGGACAATCCCTATATTAAGAGGGATGTTCTCAATGGCATGGCCCAACTCCGCCAAACCATCGAATACCCCTTGCTGCAGAAACTGAGTGACTTGAAGCTTGCTCACCACGAGCAGCTGCGAGATATTTTCAAAGGGTGGGAGGCAATTTTGGAGACATCAAATGCGAACAAGGCTGCAGCAACATACTACAGAATGGCTACTGAGATGGAAAAGGCCAATGCAGAGAGGGTGAAAAAGCACAACAGGCTATTAGAAAAAAAATTGAACAATGCTCAGGAGATCACCCGACTCAGTAAGGAGCTTGCAGATACCAATCTCCTGTGGGCTAACAAGAAAATTGAAATCTTGGAACAGAGAGTTGCTTTCCTGCTGTCCCAACCTATACAGGCCACTCCCATCGCCACCGCTCCCCCTGAGGCCCCATCTTCTTCCACACAACCAAGCCCATCTTCTTCCACTGCCCCTACCCCAACCCCTACACAATCTGTTCCCCCAACTCCCACAGCCCCCACTCCGGTAGCTCCTCTTGTTCCTCCTCAAATGCCTACTGCAGTTCCTTCTGCAATACCTACATAGCATGTTTCTCCTGCTCCTACCTAAGTGCCCCCCCTATTCCCTCTCCTGCTCTCAAAAGAAAATGCACCCCTTCCAAGAAAAAGCCCACTTCTAAAAGAGCCACTACAGCCCAAAAAGGTAAAAGGCCGGCCCCTCCATCCCCACCTCCAAAGGTCACCAGAGCTTCTGCTCAGGATGATCCCCATGGGCGCCTACTTTCCAAAGAAGAACGCAGACAGGCCGCTGCTGCCCTTGGATTTGACCCTACTGAGCTCTTTCCTTCTGATTCCGACTCTGATGCTGCACCACCTACGGATCCCAGTGCCCAACCTACTGTTGCTGCTCCTTCATCTGGCCCTGCGGCACAATCCTATCCTCAGCGAAGGAAAGTTGCTGCAAAGAGGACCACTCCCCCAACTTGCTCTTTGAAAATTGGAAAAGAAATATCTGCCCAGTCTGAGGCACCACCACTAAGCAAGCCCATGAAAGGGAAGAGCCCTACCATTCCTACAGTGAAATTACCAGATCCATCTCCTGTGGCTCCCCCTAAACCAGAAAAAGGGAAAAGTCCTCTCCTGTCTTCGGTGTCAGCCCAAGCCAAATCCCCCGTTGCCCCTCCTGAGTCAGCACCAGCCCAATCATCTCTTATTCCCCCTCTGCCTCCGCAAGGGCAAGCCTCCAAAGGTAAGGGCCCCAAAGGAAAATCTCTCACCAAACCCCCTGAGCCAACCACTGCTAAATCTTCGGAGATCCCTCCTGAACCCAAGAAGAGAAAAATGAGGGTCTGGGCTCCTACCATACCCAAAACTCCTGAGCAAAGAAAGGTAGAGAGGAAACGAAAGAAGAAAGAAGAAGAGGCTCTCCTGCAAGAGCATGCAAGGAAGATGGGATGGGATAAATTTTAAGACAGATTCTAACTAGATTGTACCTAGGAATTTCTCTGTTTCTTTTACAACTGTTCTCTTGTATTTTGTACATTTCTAATATTTCATAGACTTTTCCCCTGTCTTTACTCTCTTGCTTTGCCTGTGTGTTTTGTTCCCTGTTCTTTCCTTTTCTTTTAGCATCATTAGCTCTACTGCACATTCACCTGGAACCAGTGAGGACACTGCTCCTCATAGGTTTGGGGGTATGGCAGGCAGACCCTGCCAATGGAATAGTTAACATAAGTGCAGCAGACTCATCTGAGCAATATGGAAATGGACCTCTGTTCACTTCAGAATCATGAAATTAAGAAGTTTAAAATTTATGCAACCCTTGGACATTATAAACTTCTAATATTCCATATTTCCATGATAATATCACCAAGGAAACCTACTTGTATCAGCACTTAGTGAATCATTAGAGAGAGAAAAAGGTGAGGACATACTTGAAAGTTCAAAGGATGACCATAACCAGTGAGAATTGGGCCTACAAAATTTTTCTATTCTTTGAGGAGTAACTAAGGCATTTCTTTTCAGTTCTAATGGTGAGTCAACGTGCTCACTAGAAGTTAGGGAACTCAAGTTGAAACAATGACAAGACTCATGAGACCTAGGAAAGGATCAAGGCCTTCTCTTGACGGTTTGAGCCTAAAAAGACCAATCCTAAAGCAACGCCTTGTCCATACCCCTTTGAGTCAGAATCCTAAATTTCTTCAAAATACACCTGAGTACTTGAACCTGAACCTATGAACTTGATTCAACCTACCCTCACTCTGAGAATTCAGAAGGTAAAGGAGACAGAGTTGAAGATGGACTAGCTATGGTCAACATTAGGTGAATAGAGAAGAAGGATCTAAAAAAATCTGGCAGTATGGTAACTGAGAACATGGTGGCATTTCTGAAAAGCAAAAACAAAATAAAAAGAAGAAAACTCCAGTAAAAAGAAACAAAAATAATAATGAAGAGGAATAAGAGAGAAGTCAAGAGGAACTTTCATTGGAAAATCAAAATCAAGAAGAGAAACTGATCACTTCTAATTGGAAAACCTCAAAGAAGATGAAGGGAGCTGAATCATGGAAGGTGAAGTCATGAACCACCTCTGTGACCTACTGATTTCTCAAATTGGAACCCCTTTTCAACCTTCCATTCTTTTTAACCCTACTCCATAAGCCACATTACAGCCCAGTTAAAAGCCCTTGTGATCCACAGTTGAGTGAGTTGTCATGTGAAGATAAGAAATTATCCAATCTATGGTGAGGAACTGACAATGATGTCAGCACTTAAGAACTCTGCCTATGCCCATGCTTACAAACCCAGTTGGGGGATGTAACTGCTCTTGAGCCTGTGAGAAACTGAACCCCTCAACAAACCTTTATGAGAGTATACCCTGCAAAGCTTTCTTTTGGGTCTGAACTTGAATGCATTATGTATGACCTTAACCTAATTTTCTGACATAAGGATAAGCTCAGTGCTGACACACACTTGTGCAGTTTTCTGTGATTATAAACTATTTGGAAATGCTGTGCAATCATGAGAGTTTATGCTGTTTAAATGAATTAAATTTCTTTTATGTGTACTGATTCAAGAGTAGACTAAATCTGATTCCTTAACTACTCATTGGATGACATTGCACTTTTGTTAACTATTTCATTTGAGAAGTTTGTGGGTGTCTTCATTGAAAACCCTCAGGAGACTTCACTCCTCCACTAGGGATCACCTAGGGATTTAAAAGGCTTGGTACATATGCTAAATGTATCTGTGCTCCCTACGAAAGTGGCATTTAATTTTTAGAGTAGATTTAATGTAGCTTTGCTAAGGGACTAGCAAAGATTAGGTTTGGGGGTGTGTTAAGACCTGAAAAGTACCACTTTTCACCCCTTAACTTAACCTTTGATTAGACCCTTAGCCACCTAATAAGTTCTTGTTAAGTGTTTTGTACAGGTAATAATCAGCAGTGAAATAAGGCCAAGAATCTTGTTAAGGAGCCTGCCTTGGCACCAGATATCCCTCAGAAGAATGAACTCTAAATTCAGGAGAAATATGCCTCGCGCAGTTCAACTGAGCTTCCCAAGGCTTTACAGCAACCTCTCGCACAGATGAATGACTGAAGAGCTTCAGAAACTCAAACTCACGCAGCTCTCGCGAAGCTCAAGAGTAGAACACATCGCACAGTGTCACGCAGTTCAAAGTAGACCTCTCTTAATCTCGCGCAGTTCACTCTGTAATGGGCCGAGGAGAGAGCTTGGAAGATTCTCGCTTGCCGATAGCCATGGATGCAATTATCAGAAGAAGAACGCCTCACGCAGTTCTTACGCCATTCAAGAAAGAAAACATCCTGGTGAAGGCAAAGCCAATCTCACGAAGATCAAGTGAGACATAGAACCTCGCACAGTTCAAAACTCAAAAGAGCCTCGCGAGGTAACTCACGAAGTCCAAGTAAAGAGAAGTGCTCGCGAAGTTCTCGCACTGCTGCCCAGCGAAGATCGATCGACCGCGCGACTACTTGAATTTCAACCCCGTGACACTTGAGACTGTGTTTTCTATTCAACCTCGCAAAACCCAACCCAGCGAGAGCTCAACTCTCTACCGCGCGACTGCCTGAAGAGCAAATCAAGGCAACCTCGCGACGGTTGAAGCTTCAGTATCAAATCATCCTAGCGAAGAGCAAAGAGCTACCACGTGATAAGTCTAGGAAACTACAGCTACCTAGCGAAACTCTGACCCTAAACCTCCATCTCTTCAGTAGAGGGCCTTCTGGGTATTTCCAGTGATTAGGGCACACACTCCCATGCTCAAATCTCCGTGCAGGCACCCCGAGGCATCCAAGGATCATTATCAGGCCACGTGGCATCATTAAAATTAGGGTTTCCTAACCCTAATGCGCCGCCACCCCACTACTATATAAACCCATACCTGAGCTTAGGTTTAGGCATCTGGGAACCCATCTCAGATCGTTTTTCTTTTCTCCTTCTTTTTAGCAGTAAGTAGTTTTCTTTTTCTTTCCTTCTCTCCATAGTCCAGCATTTGCTGGCTATGCCTTTGTATGTGTTTTTGAATTAGATCAATGGAAGTTCTGTAATAGGATCTGTACTTTATGGGAATGTTGTTTGTGTGTGATATGCTCTGTGCAAGGTTGCTGCCTTGTGATCCGCCATCGCTTTGGCTGTATTTCAAAGTAATGGAGGACTGATTCTAAGGGCCACTCAGATCCAAGTGACACGTGTCTAGGCTATCATGGTCCCTACATAGCCTTAGCCCACACCCACTAGATCTGAAATCCCCATGGGAGCTTGAGCTGGTAGCCTTGTGAGCATGGTGGTAGCAGCGATAATCTTGTTTTGTTTTGGACTCCGTGAGGAGGATAACCTCTGGGATAGTCTGTGACCATTTAAGTGGACAGATTATAGCCTTAGGGTGATTCTGATCCACCGATCCAAGATGGATCCTTCTTCTTTACACCTGAGCTTGTAGAAGCCTGGTGAGAGATTGTACAGAGGCAGACTCCCCCATATTTGTATAGATCCGCCATCAGATGTTGGATCTGATCTAGTTATAGAGATTGTAGGCTGGTGACTGGACCATTGTAGCCTCGCTCAAGCAATGGACAGCTAGATCGAAGGTTGTACTCAATCTCTTGCTGGTTCTATGTGTCTGGGCTATCATGGTCCTACAGCCTTAGCCCCACATATAGAACTTTAGAGGTTGAGGTTCCCTATGGATTCTTGAGCTGATAGCCTGGATGAAATAGTGCCTGCAATGATTTACTTGTTATGTTTTGACCCATCCCTGGATAGTGGCTCCCCTATGGGATATTTTGTGACCATTCAAGTGGATAGGTTATAGCCTTAAGGGTGGAATCATGGCAGAGTGATGGGTTGGATCCTTTCTCCTCAGAGGTGATAATGTAGCCTCTTGACAGGATTTCTATAACATCAGATCTAAATCTGAGTTACAAAACTTCTCTGACCTAGGCTCAATAACATACTTCTCCCCCTTTTTATACTCATTTTCCACACTCCATCCATCCGCTCAACACTTTCTGTAGTTTAGTTATTAGAATACTTAGAATAAGTGACCTTAAACTCCCCTCCTTCTAGGACTGCCAGATCTGTAGACAGATCTGGAGGGACTACTAGAGATGGCTCCCTTGGAGCTTTAGATCACCTTTCCCTGTGGGACAAACTCTTACTTATCAAAACTTGCTACAAAGAACCCTGTATCTTGCAAGCCTAGGACTTCTGAGTTGTGCTGGATTCACCCCCTGTTTTACTTTGTCTATGATTTTTAAATAACTTTCATCACCAACAAATAATCAAAGCACACCAGAAGTAGTCAACAGGGTCTCAATGGACTGGTGAAGCTTGGCCATGCCCCTCAGGACATCCTTTCTAAGGTAAGCATTATCCCTCATGTGATGGAGGATGGTGAGGTAGGGAGGGCTATAAAAATGATGTTTTGGTGTGATGGGCAGAAAGGAAGTGGAAGGAGCAAATTGTGATTGGTCCTGGGGGGGAGAAGGTGGGGTGGCAATGGGTAAGTCTATTTGTGGGGGAAGGGGAATAAGTTCTGGGTCAGTCTGTGTCTTTTTGTCAGTGTACGTTGGAGATGATAGGATAAGGGGTGGGATGGAGGGTATAGGGGAAAATGAGAATGGGGTAGGCTCAGTAGGAGTAGGGGGGGATGGGAGAGCAAAAATGGGAATGGTGGAAGGTATGAAAGGGAATGAGGGGGTAAAAGGTAATGGTGATGGTGGGGGGGGTTGTGAGTCAGGAGGGAAGTCTGTTTCGATTTCTTTGTCAGTGGACAGGACCAGGGGGGTTGTAGTGGGTGGTGGAGGGATGGGTGGATTGGTTAAGGTGTGTAGGGTGAATTGGATGGAGGTGAGTTCAGTCTGCATCTAGTCCTGTTTTTGGGTAGTGGTGGATAAATGGGCTTGGATGTCTTGGATAAGAGATAGGATAAGGGTCAGTGTGTCAAGGCTAGGGGGTTGGGTCTGTGAAGAAGAGGGTACTAGTTGGAAAGGTGAGGAAGGTGTATGGTGGAAAGTAGAAGGAGGGAAAGAGTGTGGTTCTGGGGAGTGATGGTGTGATGTAGTTGGTGAGTCCGGGAGGGGGGTGTAGTGGGTGGGCAGTGTCTCAAGGAAGGTAGACGGAAAGGCTTGAAAGCCTATGGATGTGTTTAGGGTTAAGTCAATGTCTGTGAGGGGGGATGTAGTAGGTATGGCTGGGGTGGTGTCTTGTTCAAGGTGTGGTGTGTCAGTGTGGAGGAAAGGGAATGAGGGTGGGGATTGGGAGATGGTGGGGACTTTGTCAGTGGTTTTTCATTTTTTGTAGGATATGAGGGGAGGGCTAGCAGGTTTATATGTAGCTGAAGGGGGTATGGGGGCTGTGTACTAAGGTAAGGTAGGGGATGGGGAGTCCTCCCAGGGACCAATTACAGGTGAAGGGGGAGTGGGCACGGAGAATGGAAACAGAGGGGGGTGAGAGATGGATGCAAGAGGGGTAGTGGATGCAGGAGTAAAAGACAGAGGGGAAATGGGTGCTGCTGTAGCAATGGTACTGATAGGCTCTGGGGGCACCTCCTTGGTAGCAGGGGTAGACCCTGATCCGGCTGCCGCTTCTGCTTGCTTGGGCAGGGCCTGAGCCTCAGCTTTCTTCTTCTTCTGGGCCTCCATTAGACTCCTGCTGATTCCCCATTACCTCTTAGCAAAGGTAGTAGGGGCAAGGGTGGTGGTCTGCTCAATCTTTCCTATCTTGTATCCCCCCTTGAGTAGCAGCAAAGTAATGATCCTGGCATAAGGGAGTGTGTGAGGCTTCTTGTTTGTCCCCATCTTCTCCACTATGTCTTTCATTGCCTTAAAAATTAGTCAGACTGCATGGAAGCCATGGCCCAAGTGGAAGGAGTAGACAGCATCCGCAATGGGGGTTCTCCTCTCCTGCTGATGTCCTGAGCAGTATATGTTCTTTCGCACAACTTGGTTAATGAACAGGAGTTCAGGTTCTAATTCTCCCCTTCTGATCGAGTCCCCTGTGGCTTTTAATCCTCTAGTTAAGGCCCGTGCAATTGTATCAATCGATGCACTCAGAGGGGGGGCATATCCACAGCTAGGGTCGAATGCGGCTGGGATGCCCAACACTTCAGCAATCACCATGGGGCTCACTAACATATCAAAATCGTCAATCAGCACCAACAAGCACACTTGTCCATCTTTGTCCTTCTTGACCTTGATGTGCTGATAGAACAGTTGCACTAACCTAGGGTAGGTGAGTGCTGGAATGCCTCTCATTAATGGCATCAGGCCCGCTTTGCTCATAAACTGTACTGCAGGGGCAGAGAGAGGTTTCTTCTCAAAAAATGGTAGATCAAAGGCTGTCTCAGGCTCCAATGGAATTGACACCATGAGCTTAGAAGGAGCAGAGAACTTAGGGGTTGGTACCGCCACCTTCTCAACCACTTCCTTTCCTTTTTTGGGTGACATTGAAGTCTTGGCCTTTTTAGGGGTGGTCTCTGCAGGGTCCTTATCCTTCCCCTTTCTCTTCTGTGCACTCTTGGGAGCCATTTCAAACTCTATCTTCTAATGTGAGGAATAGAGAGGGAGATCTAGGTGTTTACCCTAAAATCCTAGGGTTAGGTTTGATCTGACACAGGGCACTGCGAGATCTCTGAGAAGAGGGCAATGGATGGGAGTGATGCTAGGAACAACTCTGTAGATTTAGGGAGTGACTGATGAGCTGTAGGATTGATGCTGGAGGAGAGAGGGAGGAGAGCGCCAGAAGCTAGGGTTTCACAGAGGGAAGAAGGAAGAAAATAATGGAAAAGGAACCAAGCGCGGGGTTAAAATACTTATCGCGAAGCTCAGCGTGCTTTGGAACATCTGGTCACGAGGTTGGAAATGAACCTAGCAAAGGTGTTGATTCAATCTGAATTGTGCGACAATCTCCCAGGTTGGCCTTGGAGCGCGCGACAGTGTAAGATGAATTCATGTGAATTGCGTGAGCGGCTCCTAGGTCTCTATTTGGATTGCACGAAAAGCTCTAAGGTTCATTTTGAATCTCGCGACAACCTTAGAATCTCGCGACAGCAAATGAAGTATTGCTGTTGAATTGCGCGAAAGTCTCCCAGTTTACTTTCTGAACCTCGCGATAGTCTTGGAATCTTGCGATAACTAATGAATAGCTCTATGTGGATTGCGCGAGAGGTTCTCAGGTACACATGAATCTTACGACAGCAATTGAATGTGTCCATGTGAACTGCGTGAAATTCTCCCAGACTTCCTTTTTAACCTCGCGATGGCTTTAGAATCTCGCGACATCTGATGAAGTATGCTGTCTGTAGTGCGCGAGGGTCACTCAAGCTTCATTTTGGACCCAACGACAGCAAAGTATAAAATAGAGAGCAAGTGCTCTTTGTTCTGTCCTTTTGCATATGTGTTGTGATTGGATCCTAGGCATGACTCTCCCCATGGATACCTCTAGACACATAAAAACTCAACCATTCATGCAAGGACAACAAAATCAACCTCCCACATTATGCATTCCAACATAAACTATTAATTAAAGAGCAGGAAACATCAAACCAAGTATAAAAGGTTTAAACCAAATAGATCCACATTCAGATGGGACCACTAACAATTCCTAGAGAATTTACATAAAAGAAAGCAAAATAAATCTACCAAAATCAAAGTACATATGATATAATAATGACACACCTGTGGATTAGTTTGAAGAAGGATCCCCCTGAAAGTGAATGGTGTCCATGAGTTCGACAAGTTTTTCAAAACAAGGCTTAAGCCTCTGACCATTCACCTTCAAGGTTCTCCCAAACTTGGGATCCTTGATATCCACAACACCAGATGGGGAAAAATGCATGACAATGTAGGGACCTTCCCATCTAGATTTCAATTTGCCATGAAAAAATTTAAGTTTGGAGTTAAACAACCAAACCTTATCACCAACTCTGAAACTCTTTCTCAACAGCCCTTTGTCAAAGAAAGCTTTAGACCTTTCCTTGTAGATCCTGGCATTAGCATACACATCCATCCTTAACTCTTTCAATTCGAACAGTTGCAGCAATATGTGATGACCAGCAGAAGTTAGCTCTAGATTTAAATGTTTGATGGCCCAATAGGCCCTTTGTTCTAACTCCACTGGGAGATGACAGGCCTTGCCATAGACCAGTCTGAAAGGGGACATACCAATGGGAGTCTTATAGGCAGTCCTATAAGCCCACAGTGCATCATTAAGCTTGTCAGCCCAATCTTTCCTATCAGTCCTCACAGTCTTCTCGAGGATGTGCTTGATCTCCCTATTTGAAAGTTCAACTTGCCCACTGGTTCGTAGGTGGTAGGGAGTACCAATCCTATGGGTGGCAGAATATTTCTTGAGCAAGCTCTCGAAATTTCTGTTGCAGAAATGGCTACCCCCATCACTGATAATGGCTCTAGGGGTTCCAAATCTCGAGAATATATTCTGCTTTATAAACTTGAGGACAACCTGATTGTCATTAGTTCTTATGGCAATGGCTTCTACCCATTTGGAAACCTAATCCACTGCCGCTAAGATGAAATAAAAACCATTTGAAGGAGAAAAGGGGCCCATAAAATCAATACCCCACACATCAAATAGTTCTACAACAAGGATGGGCTGTAAAGGCATTGAATTTCGTTTGAACAACCCTCCTAATTTCTGACATCTCTCACAGGTCTTGCAGTGTGTATTGGCATCTCTGAAAAGAGAAGGCCAATATAGCCTACACTGCAATACTTTATCAGCTATTTTTCTCCCACTAAAATGACCCCCACAGGCATTTTCATGACACATGGCCAGAATACTGGGGACATCACTTTCGGGAACACATTTTCGAATGATTTGGTCTACACAATACTTGTACAGGCAAGGTTCCTCCCAGAAAAAGAATTTGACCTGTGAGAAAAGCAGGTCTTTATCCATTTTTGTCCAATGGGCAGGAATCTTACCTATGACTAGATAATTGATAATATGTGCATACCAAGGAACTAAAGATTGGATGGAAAACAGTTGCTCATCCGGGAAGACATCATTTATAGCAAGGTCATCAACACCTTTCTCCAACATACTTCTAGACAAGTGATCTGCCACCACATTTTCTACACCCTTCTTATCCTTGATTTCGATGTCAAACTCTTGCAACAGGAGTATCCATCTAATCAATCTGGGCTTTGCATCTTTCTTGGACAGTAGGTACTTTAATGCTGAGTGGTCAGTGAAGATGACAGTTTTAGACCCAAGTAGGTAAGGTCTAAACTTGTCCACAGTAAAAACTACCCCCAGAAGCTCTTTCTCAGTAGTTGTGTAGTTCAGCTGAGCTTCAGCAAGTGATTTGCTGAGATATGCAATGACCACAGGCAGCTTATCTTTTCTCTGGCCCAAGACAGCACCTATTGCCAAGTCAGATGCATCACACATCAACTCAAAGGGCAGGTTATAGTCAGGTGTTTGGAGTACCGGGGCAGAGGTGAGGCAGATTTTTAGAGTTTCAAAAGCCTCCAGACATTCAGCAGAAAAGTCAAAGGGCACATCCTGGCAGAGCAGGTGGCACAATGGTTTAGCAATTTTGCTGAAGTCTTTGATAAACCTCCTGTAGAATCCAGCACGCCCAAGGAAAGATCTGATTTGCTTGACTGTTCTTGGAGGGGGCAAATTTGTAATGAGGTCAACTTTGGCCTTGTCTACCTCAATTCCATCTTTAGAGACTACATGGTCCAACACAATTCCTTATGTTACCATGAAGTGGCTCTTTTCCCAGCTTAAGACCAAATTAGTCTCCTCATATCTTTGTAAGACCTGATGGAGGTGTTGTAGACATTGGTCAAAGCTATCCCCATAAACCGAAAAATCATCCATAAAAATTTCTAAGAATTTGTCAATCATGTCAGAAAAAATGGCATACATACACCTCTGAAAGGTGGTTGGGGCATTACACAGTCCAAAGGACATCCTTCTGTAAGCAAAGGTGCCAAAAGGACAAGTAAAAGTGGTTTTTTCTTAATCAAGAGGGTGCACAGGGATCTGATTGTACCTTGAGTACCCATCAAGAAAAAAGTAAAAAGCTTTCCCAGCCAACTTATCCAAAATTTGATCAATAAAGGGAAGAGGGAAGTGGTTTTTTCTGGTCTTGGAGTTGAGTTTTCGATAATCGATGCAAACTCTCCAGGCAGTGGTCTCCCTGGCTGGTCTCAACTCTCCAGACTCGGTTGTGATCACTGTTATGCCAGATTTCTTGGGCACCACTTGGATTGGTGCCATCCATTCAGAATCAGAGATGGAGTAAATTACCCCAGCATCCAGCAATTTTATGATTTCTTTCAGGACCACTTCCTGCATGTGAGGATTTAGTTTCCTCTGCATTTCCCTGGAGGGTGTTGAGCCCTCCTCAAGATGAATCTTATGTATACAGATCGATGCATCAATCCCTCCTAAATTAGAAATGGTCCAGCCAATTGCTTTCTTGTGCTTCCTCAGAACTGTTAGCAATTCCTCCTCTTGCTCACTGGTAAGAGAAGAGGAGATAATTACAAGAAGTTTCTCGTCTTTCTCGAGGAAAGCATATTTCAATGTCTCTAGAAGCTTCTTGAGCTCCAGATCAGGGGCTTGTTGGATGAATGGCAAGATTGGTGTATTATTGGTTGGAGGAAGGGGTAGTAATGTAGGTTTCCAATTGGAATGCTGCACTAAGCCCACAGAAGACCTCACTAGGGACATGTCCTCTGGCATTAAAGCTAGGCTTCCTTCCTCCACCATGTTCCAAACTTCAGTTAAATTAGTGACAATGTTGCCCCACTCTAGCAGAGTGGGCAGTTCTTCTTCAACAATTTCTTCTAGTACATCCACTGCAAAGCATTCCTCAGTGTCCAGCTGAGGGTACTTTGCACTGTTGTACACATTAAGCTCAACTTTCATATGTCCGAAAGTGACCTCCATGATCCCAGACCTGCATTGAATGCTTACATTGGCAGTGGCCAAGAATGGTCTGCCCAAAATAACAGGTATCGGGGATGTACTCTTGTTGCAGCCCATGTCCAAAACTAGGAAGTCTGCAAGGTAGAAGAACTTGTCTACCCCCACTAGGACATCCTCAACCACTCCCATGGGTTTCCTCTCAAACCTATCAGCCATCAATAGAACAATGGGGGTGGGCTTCAGCTCCCCCAAACCTAGCTACTGATACACACTGTAAGGCAGTAGGTTAACACTGGCTCTAAGGTCTAAAAGGGCCCTTCCAATCGTGTGGCCTCCAATAATACAGGGAATAGTGGGTATCCCTGGGTCTTGTAACTTCTTAGGGATTGTCATGGTTAATACAGAATTAACTGTATCAGTCGCAAAGACCTTCTTGGACAAATGGCCTCTGGCTTTCCTTTTTTGAGTACAAAGGTCTTTCAAAAACTTTTCATAGGCTGGGACCTGTCGGATTGCATCAAGCAGGGGTAAATTTATCTTGACCTGCATAAAGGTCTCCATCATTTCCTCGATCTGTGCCTGCCCCTTATCAAAAGGGGCAGGGCCACTAAAGCTTGAGGAAATGGCAACTGAGATACTGCTGTTTCCTCAGCTGCAAGCCTATGACTGAACTTTTATTTTTTTCTGTTTTCTATTTTTTTCTCCTGCTGAGGCTCAACTACAACCTCTTTATTTTTTCCTTGTTGAAGGATAGCAGGCAGTTCTTGACTCTGTGCTCTAACAAAGTCCTTATCACTTTCATTCGACATTTCTTTGGGAATGACCTCTCCTTGTTCCTTTCCCACCTGGTTGTCTACCAACCTGCCAGACCTTAGGGCTGTGATGGATTAGCCCCCTCAAAATTTGAGGAGCCTTCTCCGATGGAATACTGGCCCTTAGGGTTGGCTACTGGCTGGCTTGGCAACCTGCCCTCTTCTCTTTTAGCCAAGGCATTGGCTATTTGGCCAAGCTGCTCTTCTATTTTCTTTATGCTTTGACTGTGATAAGTCACAGTCTGATTCAAGGGTCCAAGGCTTTGCAATTAGGCCAAAACCTGGTCCTCGAAAGAAGCACTATAGGGCTGAGGTGGGAGAACTACCAATTGATTCTGTTGTTGGGGCTGCTGTTGCTGCTGGAAATTCGACCTTGGGGCATAACCTTGGTTAAACTGTTGTTGTGGCCTTTGAGGTAAGGCTAACATCTGTTGTGGCTACATATAATTGTCTTGCCTCCACCTAAAATTTGGGTGGTCTCTCCATTGGTAACCAGCAGTTTGGTGCTGGTATCTATATGGTTGTTTATTGTAGCCACCAGATTGTTGCTGTCTAAAAGATTGGGCAGCAGTAGCCTGTTCCATTACGTACTCAGGGTATTGCCCCGCAGATGGGCACTCTTCTACTGTGTGTTGTAGAGATTGGCATATCAGACATGCCTCCATCACTTGTGCAGCCATTCTGGGCTGCACCACAGTCATAAGTTTATCAAATCTTTCAGTAAGATTGGCCATCTGCATTATCAGGTCATCATTTCCCCTAACTTCATACATCTTTCCTTTAGAAGTCTCAGCAAGCCCCAACTTAGGAGAAGGCTCTTGAACAGTTCTAGAGGAGGACATCTTCTTGAAAGCATTTTCACTTATGACCTCGAACAAGTCTCATGCCTCATCAGTTGTTTTATGCATGTACGTTCCACCACAAGAGGCATCTACCATGTCTCTGCTCTTCTCATCAATCCCATTGTAGAAGCTCTGGACAAGCTGCCAGTCAGGGATCTTGTGGTGGGGACATTGTTTGAGCATTTCCTTAAATCTGTCCCAGGCTTGGTTAAAATCTTCAGTTGGGGATTGGGCAAAAGCAAGTATGCCTTTCCTCAACTGGCTAGTTTTGGTCTCTGGGAAAAATTTAGACAGAAATCTTATTTGGAGGTCTATCCAGGAAGTGATGTTGTTATTTGGGAGAGTAGATAACCAGGTCATGGCACTGTCCTTTAAGGAAAAGGGAAAGAGCCTTAACCTAGTGGCTTCTGGTCCTAAACCAGCAATGGAGAATGTCGTGCACAGGGCCAAGAACTGGTCAATGTGCTTGTAAGGGTCTTCCTTGCTAAGCCCATGGAAAGAGGGAAGCATTTGGATGATGGAAGTTTTGATCTCATAATTACCCTAAACATCTAGGAATTGAATGCTAAATGGAGAATTGTAATCATCCGGAGCATTCAATTCCTTCAATGTTCTAGGTTGTTCTTCACCCATAACTGCTATCTCAATTTCAATAGGGGGCTCGACTGTGGTGTGTCTGTGCCTTCTCGGTCTTCTACCCCTTTCTATCTTAGGGTTAGCAGGCTCTAATGTAGGACTGAGGGATCTCCTTCCTAACATGCACACACACCAACAGAAGGAAAGACTATTCACAGGCACATTGCACTTAACAAAAAAAAATTGCAACTACCCTAATCAACTGCTATGGAATCTTCAAAGGAGAAATAAACTGAGGTTTTGAAGGTTAGAGAAGTGCAAACAGAGGTAGCTAGACTCCTAGTGAAATTCTACTCTCCTTCTACACTGTCCGAATCTGCGAAAAATTCAAATGTAAATCAAGTATCAATTATTCACAAGTACAACTACCAAAGAATAAAGAATACAAAAATCTAGAGTCAACTATTAGATCAAATATCCCCAGAGCCAAAAACTTGTTAGGATATTTTTAAGTGCTTACTCTTGACTTTATTGGAAGCAGTGATAAGAATGGGTGAATGAAAATGAATGAAAGGTGGATTGAACTACGACAAGCCTAAAATATGCAGTGCTGCAAGATACATGGTCTGTTGTAGTAAGTTTTGATAAATAAGACTTTGTCCCACAAGGAAAATTGACCTAAAGGTCCAAGGGAGCCAACTTTAGTAAACTCTCGGATCACGACTCTGAGATGCAGCAATGGAATGGTGGAGTGAGAAAATAAATATAAAAGGGTGAGAAGTATGTTATTAGGTACAGATCTGATGGGTCTTGTAACTCAGACTCAGATCTCTTGCTATAGAAATCTTGTCCAATGGCTACATTATCACCAAAGAGGAGAAAGAATCCAACTCACCCCTGTGCCATGATCCAATCCCTTAAGGCTATAACCTGTCCACTTAAATGGTCACAGACTATCCAATAGGGGAACCACAATCCAGAGATGGGTCAGAACAAGTTTATCATTGTAGGCACTACTTCATCCAGGCTACAAGCTCAAGAATCCATAGAAACCTCATCCTTTAAAGTTCTGTGTGTGGGGCTAAGCCTACAAAGTGCACAAGCCTGGACACGTAGGACCAGTAAGAGTTTGAGTACTAGCTTTTAAGCATGGCATTCCTTTGCTTTAGAAAAGGCGGTGATCAGTCCTGACCTACAATCTCTCTGACCAAATCAGATCTGCAATCTGGGTCTATACAAATATAGAGAGTCATCTACTTGCACAATCTCTCACAAGGCTACAAGCACAAGTGCAGAGAAGAAGAATCTATCTTAGTTCTGTGGATTGGCCTCACCCTAGGGCTATAATCTGTCCACTTGAATGGTCACAGACTATCCACAGAGGCTATCCTCCTCACAAAGGTCTAAGACAGAACAAGAACATTGCTGCTGCCACCATGTTCACAAGGCTACCAGTGCAAGCTCCCATGGGAATTCAGATTTAGTGGATCCTGTGGTGGGGGAAGGCCTACAATGTGCCTAACCTGGACACACAGGTCACTTGGATCTAAATAAAACCTTAAAATTAATCCTCCAGTGCTTACAAAAGAACTTAGCAATAGAGGATCTCAAGGCAGCAGCCTTGTACAGCATAACTCACAATAAAAACAACATCCGATACATGTAACAGATCCTATTACAAAAAAAACTCCATTAAAATCTATACCAAATAATCATACAAAAGGCATAGCCAGCAAGTGTTGGACTATGGAGAGAAAAAGGAAAAAGAAACTACCTAAAACCTAACCTTAGCCTACTGAAATTTACAGCTTAATCGAGAAGACGAAGTCTGAAAAAGTCTAAGTCTAAAGTCCGTCCAAAGGTCCTTAAACCTAAGCTAGGCTTAGGTTTATATAGCAGTCGGCTGTGTGTGAATTTGGGTTAGGAAAACCCTAATTTCATCTTTTCAATTGCAGCCCATTCTTATCCCTTGGATGCCTCGGGGTGTGTGCATGGAGATTGGAGCATTGGAGTGCATGCCCTAATTACTGGAAGTTCCCAGATTACCCCTGCAGAAGTGGGGAGAAGTTAAGAACCAAATCCTCGCTGAGTAGAAAAGATTTGCAGATCTTTTCGCGTGGTAGAATTGGCGTCGCGGGGTTGAACTGACTTGAAGCTCATGCAGTCGCGGGATTGACATTCTAGTCATCGCGGGATACTAATGGCTGTCGCGAGATTGCTCTTTCAGCTTTGAATTGCACGAGAATTTCTCGTGCGGTTCGCCCCTTGGTGAATCTCGTGACGGATCCTCGCGAAGAAGCAGTGTTCATGAGCCTATGGATTGCGCAAGCATTTCCTTGGAGGTTTGTATCCCGCAACCACTACGCGCGAGAGTGCCTAGAGCTCTCTCCTTTCTTGAGCTGCGCGAGCAATTAAGACTGAGCCTCGTGAGGACCTTGTGAAGTCTGCTTTTCAATTCTTTCTGGCACCAAACCACGCGAGAATGGCGCAAAGACTGTGCGACCAGTTTGTGTGCTATCTTCAGAAGACCGTGACAACTGCGTGAAGGCATTATCTCTGGTTCAATTGAACCCTGTGACATTTGTTCGAGGCATTCTTCTTGGTTTGTTTCTGCTTTGATGTGCCTTTACTGCAGCCAACTCTCTGTCCGAGTTCATCCTTCATTCCGCTGAGGTAGTTCTGGGGCAACAGTGAGCTTCTTGGCATGGTTAGGGGTTTATTTGTAGCTGCTGCTTATTACCTACAGAACAGACTTAAAACACATTTATTAAATGATTAAGGGTCTAACAGAGATTAAGTTAAGGTGTGAAAAGTGGTACTTTTTAGGTCTTAACAGCCCTCCGCCCTGTCACTCATAACTTACGATGGCTCACGTTGTTTCGTAAATGGAACTATTAAGCTACAAGTTCGCCCCGGACCCGTGACGAAAGACATTACCTTCCATATTTCTGATTCAACCAGTACGTACAACCTCATCTTAAGAAGAAAATGGCTAGAGTCCATGAAGGCCGTTGCATCCACATACCATCAATGTGTCAAATTCCCACACAAGGACTCAATTGTCTGTATATATGCTGATGCACCCCTCCAGAAGATAGACACTGATTATACGGCAAGCATACCAACCGCTCACAACTATTGAACACGGGCCATATTCGAAAGACTCGGACCCCTGATGACACAATCGTCGCAAAGGTCCACCCCCCTAACCATCCTAGTTCTCTCCTAATGCGTCAACAAAACTAGTGAGGAGAGAGGTTGGTCCAGACCTCGCCAAACTTTATGACATCAACTCCACCGTGACAAAAGAGTGGGATCTCATGTACCAATTTGGATATGTCCCTCACACCGGACTCGGTATGAATATACAAGGTCGTATAGGGCCCGTCGTCCCAATAAAAATATGCAAACACATAGGGTTAGGTTATCAATCGGATGGCCCACAAGCCAACTTATGCCCTACCTCACCGAAATGGTATCTATATGACCACTTCATCTATGGGACCACTGAGTAAGCTAACGTGTCGAAGCATAAGGAGGTGTCCTTCACCAAATCCCAAGAAATAGAAATTGAACAGATGGCCAAAGCATTTAGTGATTTGACAAGCCTCAACGACGACATTGATGAATCGCTCGAAGGAGTCAAACCCTTATTTGGGAATCTATCGATGACGAAGACTTTTATATAGCAGCCCTATAAGATGACGAAGAGCACTTGCACTCAACGTGGGAAGAGAATGACACCCCGTAAGAGAATCTAAACCCGTATAGCATCTGCCTCGGCCTTGGCCTTGGAGGGTGGGAATGCCCGTGGGATTCCCCTTGTATCGTTCACCCTTACTAGCCCCTCTGTAGGGCATGTACCAGTATATTATAACATTTTACCAAGTGGACCTAACATCCTACAACGGAGGAATCGAACCATTCCAACCCCATGACAACAGACACCAGCAATGACCTACTAGCTCAGCTACTGGCACAAGGAGCAGAGAGTCCCGGTGGCTATCCATTTGATCCCGAAGGAGACACTCAACCCGCTTTTCTAGAGTTTGAAGAGGAACTCGAACTAGACACCTCTACATCCCTGGATTCGCCGTAACTCCAAATATTTTGGAAATCTCTCGAAGAGGAATGGCAACCTCCCTCGAGTAATGACGAAGACTCCTGGATAAATCTCCCTGCACTCGAGTTAGCGGAGCGAGCTAATCTAGGACTTCAAGTGTTATCAGATCAAGAAGATGAGTTCGATACCATCTTCGATTATAATTTAGAAGGATGGGAGTGCCCTAGGGAATATCTCTGCATTCTTCACCATTATCAACCTCGCTGTCGAGCATGCGCACTCATCCCAACATATTGTGAAGATCAAGGAAAAGAACTTGCTACCCCTGAGGATCCTTTGGGAGATCCCCCTGTTAAGTAGTGAAAAATACCATTTTTTACCCCTAAACATGAGCTTTGAAAGACCCTTGAGAAGACTAAATAAGTGCTTTAGTGTGCATTTTACAGCTAACCAATTAGACAGGTCCAAGTCCGAAAAGCATCCTAAAATGATCAAAAAGCTGACAACTCATGTCAAGCTGAAAGATGGATTGAAGAAACAACCTCAGCAATGGCTAAAAAGGGTCTAAAAGAGCAGACAAAGACCTGAAAAAAAGAGAGAGAGCCATTCGCAAAGAAGAATGGGAGCCTAGAGTCCAATTCGCAAAGAACTTTTACTATTCGCAAAGAACCTTGAACTTTGCGAAAAGAAGAAAACACTCCTAATAGAAGATTTACCTCTGAAAAGAAGAAGTCCTGCGAAAAGAACTTCAAGCCAAAGTCCTTTGCGAAAAGAACTGAAGCCAAAGTCCTTGCGAAAAAAGAACTTCAAGCCAAAGTCCTTGCGAAAAGAACTTCAAGCCAAGATGCTTTGAAAAGAACTTCGAAGCCAAATGCTTTGCGAAAAGAACTTCCGAGCCAAACTACTTTGCGAAAAGACCCTTAAACTCGCGAAAATGGCATACGGGATTTCTGACCACTTTGAAGGGCATTTCAAGAACTCGACGACGCCCCAATGTAATTAAAAGCCCAAAGACATTGAAGATTCCAAGCACAAACCAAAGGCATATTCGCGTGAAAACCCAAAGATGAAATCACTTGGCGAGAACTTCTAGAAGCTCAAACAAACTTTTGAATTCTATAATGAATTGATGCTTCTAACGATTGGCTAAACCAGATCGAGCATTTTCATTGGCGTAACAGATCTGGATCCCGTGCTCAATACCATTGGGCAATCCAGATCTGAGCACTTCGATTGGTCAATTCAGCCTTGTGCGTGATAGAGGGAAAGCTATAAATTGAGAAGACATTTGCCCAATTGAAGTATCCAGATTTTAGAGTTTTCATCTCTGTTTCCCTCATTCGGTCCGGATAGCTTATCCGAACCCCGTAATCCTTCTTGTAGTTTACCTTTGAGAGCCATTGTGAGGATTTGTACTTCCAAGTTCGGATTCAAGATCAGAATCTGAGGGCTCTTCGAGAAGCTCGATCAGTAAGTCCGAGGGCTCTCTAAGAAGCCGTGCTCTGTAATTGTAACGTTGGATTTTAAAAGGTTGTAATTTGTGTCTTCTCCATTGGAGTCATGTCGAGGGTTCGAATGATCACCTTAGTGCATTAGACTTCTTTAGATTCACTTATCCGCATCCAACTTCCCTTAATTCATCATGCGAATTAGCGTTGGTAACCTAATTCAAGCGATTTACGTGATGTTCATGTTACGAACTAAAGAATAGGCCACGAATGATGATCTGTGACCATTTAAGTGGATGATCACATAAGTCTAAACCTATTCCTTAATTGGATTTATTTCTCTTACATCCGTGGCCGGTAGCGATGAAGATTGAATCTGCCTGTTGAACTTCTGATTCTCCATTAAAATTCGTGAGGCTAAAGTACATGAAGCTATTATTTCTGCATTTGTCTTATTTTAAACATCTCCCCAACTCGGATCTGGATCATGTAGATAGTTCTTTTCTTTATTTGCTTATAGTTAAATGTGACACAATCCAACACTCTCTTTTATCTATTCTTTTTAGATAATTATAGAGCCAGATCTGGTAGCACAGATCTGGAGGTTTATCTCTCAGTTTAGACAAACTTCTCTGTGGACGATCTTGAAATACTTACTTTTAAAACTTGCTACAATTGGCCCTGATCTTGCAGGCCAGTGTTAGCCCCAATGTGCTGATATCCCTTTCATAAGTTAACATCCATATAACCTAGCATTCTTTAATTCTTTAATTTTTGATTCATAATGCACACAATTATGGCACACTTGGAGCGACAACAAGTTTTTGGCGCTCCCCCTCAGTGGGAAGTACCACCATATTATGACTCAGAAGCGGATAGCTCGATCGACTACGATCTTCAGAGTTTCTTTGATGAAGAGGCCATTAAAGTGATAGAGGAAATCCGAACATCAGTGCCACTGTCACCCGCGTTATTTTTTCTTTTCATCATTTTATGTGATTTTTTTTTTTTCATCTTTTTATGTGAATGGCTTTGTTACTTTTCATCATTTTATGTGAATTTTTTTATATTCAAGTTTATTTTCTATCATTTTATTTGAATTTTTTTTGTTTCTTTTCATCATTTTATGTGGATTTTTTTTATTTTTGATACTATTTTCTATCATTTTATGTGAATTTTTTTGTTTTTATGTTTATTTCATGTATGATCGAAATTCTTTGAGCGTGCTCATCGATCTCAATCCACTTATTCTAGAACATCTTCCCAGACAAGTAAAATGAGAGTTGATATACCATCTAGGGGTGTGTGCACCTGCTAGAGACAACATAACAAAAGAAAGGGGCCAGGCTATGTATGTATGAACCACACCAAGCCAAAACCCAACCCAAAAGTAACCTGGCGCAACTAATACTTGAGCCAGGTCAACTAGGGGCCAAAATGCTCTTGGCGCATGTATTACATGCGCCAAGCATGGCTGGGGGAATTTTAAAAGAGCCCGAGTTCGGGCAAAGAGGGTTTATTTTTCAAAAAATCTTCTTCCCCCTCACCAAACTGAAAAAAAACTTCCTCCTAGGGTTCCTTTGCATTGATCTCTAGCATGCCTCATTACCAGTGCTCCCTCGCGTTGATTAATCGTCCGCTCCATGCTAGATCAAAGACCCATTTTTCTCTTAAAGGTAACTATTTAAACCCATTTGATTTGATTTTCCTTAAATTTTCTTGCAAATGTGATCATGATCTTGCATTCTTAGATGATAAAACGGTTTATTTTTTGTGCAAGTATGATTATTGATGATGAGTTTGACTGTTTATTGCATGAATAATGTCCTTTGTTTTTTATGGATTTTACTAGGACATAAATCTATTTTTTTGTTTTTCTTTTTCTTTTTGAACATAAAGAGAGGATTTTTTTGTATTTTATTTTTGTTTTTGTACATAAAGGATAGGATTTTTTGTTTTTATTTTTGTACATAAAGGATAGGATTCTTTTTGTTTTTGTTCATAAAGAGAATTTTTTTGTTTTGTTTTTTCCATAAAGGATTGGATTTTTTTTTGTTTTTGTTTTTATACATAAAGGGATTTTTTTGTTTTGTTTTTCTTTTACATAAAGGATATGATTTCTTTTTGTTTTTGTTTTTGTACATAAAGGGATTTTTTTGTTTTGTTTTTTTACATAAAGGATAGGATTTATTTTTGTTTTTGTTTTTGTACATAAAGGGAATTTTTTGTTTTGTTTTTCTTTTTTTTTACTTTGGCAAAATAAAGTAAAGGGATTTTTTTTGGTTTTGTTTTTTGTTTTATGCAAAATAAAGTAAAGGGATTTTTTGTTTTTTTTTTATTTTATAAAGTAAAGGAAAGATTTTTTTTGGTTTTATAAACATAAAGAAAAGATTTATTTATATATTTTATAAACATAAAGAAAATATTTTTTGATTTTATAAACATAAAGAAAAGATTTTTTTGATTTTATAAACATAAAGAAAAGACTTTTTTTATTTTATAAACATAAAGAAAAGATGGGCATACTTACCTTCCTTGGGCCTGTAGCATAATGGTTCTTTATCATCGATCAGCCTTGACATGATTACTTGTATTTGCCTCAGGAAATCCAGCGAGGAAGAGTATGTGTAGGAGGAAGAGCAGGAAGAGGAACCAAAAGTGACCTTTGGTCCTAGGGGAGAACGATTCATTTCAGTGGAACGCCCTACCAGTTCATAGTACGAAATGCAGGGAGAGGCCGCTCATACAAGTCTCCTCAATCAGCAGTATGTGCACATCTCAAACTTCGGCATTGCGAGCAAGGTAAAGGGATAAGTTCAGTTATTTTTCCTTGTGAGGTTTTGCTCTGTTTCCATGACTTGATGCATCTTTTCCTTTGGTGTAGGACCTACCCCAGATTGTATTTCGAGGGGGTTGGTTGGATTTTCAACGGTTCTATCGGTACATCCCACCAGTCTTGAAGTTCTTGCTCGAGCAGGCCGGGTTCGGAGAGTTCCTATCATGCCCTACTAGGCGGGCTGACACAGCCTACCCGAGGGCTCTTATTGAGAGATTACGTTCGGAGACTATGTCCTTCCACATGGCCTTTGCTGAGATGACCCTGACGCCTGTGGATTGGGCTATGATTATGGGGATCAGGATAGGGGGCGTTCCAATAGCCAACCCTGTAGTGCCCAGTCGAGATGAGTTCACTCTATTGATAGGGGCTTATCCCCCTTCCACAAGTTTGCATGGTGTTGAGATCAAAATGACCTGGCTATCAGATCTTTTTGCTATGAATGAGTTGGTAGACTTGGGGCAGCCAGAGTTGGAAATTTATATTGAGCCCGAGCGCGCAATAATATTGGCTTGCATCATGCTCCTCATAATACCAGGTTAAACCCTCTTCACTAATGCTAGTGACGGACGGGTCAACCAGGCCCTGCTTAGCCTGATGGACAATTGGCTCGACATCCATAGATATGACTGGGGCAGGGCTGGTTATGTCGTGTTGATGTCCAGCCTAGTCCGAGTATCCATGGGAAATGAAAAGTCCGTCATTGGCTTTTGGCCTGCTTTGGAGGTAATTCCTAACCCTTTACCTGCTTTTTAGTTCGTTCAGATATTCCCTCCCTGCTACTGACCCGTCTTATGTATTGCTTTCTTCAGGGGTGGGGGTATCTACATTTTCAGCCTGGCCGCCCCCTTCTTCACTCGAAAATATACACCTATCCACTTTTGAGCAACTGAAATAAGCACCGCCGCAGAGATGTAGGCATGAAGCATCTAGAGATGGGCCTGAGGTCTCAGTTTGACCTGATGATCCCGGAGCAAGTATGGATGCTCCAGGGGGGTTGTCAAGGGGGGTTGTATCTCAGGCTGAGGCTTGGTATTAAAGATAGATTATTGTATCATTTTTTTCTTTTTTGTTCTTTTCTTTTTTCTTTTTTTGTACTACTATTTTTCATTACAAGAAAGGAATAAAATGATGCAACAGGGAAAGCAAATAACTGAAAGAAAAATCTAGAACTAAAAAAAATGCCCAGTGTAGGAGTGTGATGGAATAGGCAGTGCGGTATCTTCAGCGGTCTTCCTGAGGTGATGACTTCAATTTTCTGTATCTGTCCGTGAACAAGTAGGGGTCTTAAGCTAACTCCTTTTCCAAAATAAAAAAAAATGCTCAAGTGTGAACGCGCAATGGAGCATATCTGATTTTTTTGTGAGTACTTGGGTCTATGAGCGATATGCGTTTTGATGAATTAGTGTCGAGGAAATTCCTTGAGACTGTAACTAAACCGGGGGAGATCGTTTAGCCTTATCATTTGTATACTAAGGTTCTACCTTCGGTAGTAATATCTTATCCCATAGTCAGTAGTAGAGAGTGAGCGGTAGATAGTAAGTGGTTGCATCAATCGTCATTCACGAGTTTTTGATTTCATGTCTGGGGATATCTTAGGAGGGTTCTGACTCACTGCCCAAAAATATAAATTAAGGGTGAAAGAGGAGATAAGGCTCAAGGATGTGAGGGATTAGTTTGTATCTGACAATTTTGAAAATAAATAAGTAACAGTCTTTTTCTCAGGGGGATGGGGTGTCATGATTGAGCTCTCTGTCATGCTTCGGCACCATCAAAGTCTCTCATTCTATGGTTAGCAAGAGTTTATCCTCCTCCCACTACCTTACGATGATATCTAGTAGTATTGGGACACCAGGGAAGCCCTCGCAGCTTGCTTATACTTTCCTAGTAAGATTATCATAAATGCCCTCACAATTTTCTTATGCTTCCCTGGCCTCAATTACGTATGTGTATATATTTTGAAAGAAACCTGTTGTCAGAAGAATGATGAGTTTTGATTGAACCTAACATCTTCATTCTTTGTGCTCTAACATCTCCTCTAATGGCAGGAAAAAGGGGTGAGAATTGGGTGTTACTTATACTTTTAGAAGAGGTTAGGTGTTCCACTAGTCCTTTTGACGAGATTGCTCAAACAAGAAGGTGGGCAGTGGGTCATAAGCTTTCAAGGATATCCTGGGAAATGAAGGCGTACGACCAATGAATGAGTCTTGATGACTACAAGGGTGATAGATATAAGTAGTTGATTACGGGATATGATGATTACGATGCTAAGAGTTGTATTTCTTGAGGTACATGACATTCTAGGGGTTAGGGAGCTCTTCCCTGTCATGGTTCACCAGCTTGTATGTGTTCCCTGGGTATGCGACTGCTATGACATACGAGCCTTCCCAGTTTGGTTTCAATTTTCCCTTTGGGTGGGCGTGTTTGGAAGGCATGATTTTCTTCAAGATTAACTCTCCAATATCAAAAGTTCACTCGAGGGCTTTCTTATCGTAGGCTATGGCCATCCTCCTCTGGTATACTTAAGCAGGATCAGCTGCCCTTAGAGGTATCTCATCGAGTTATTCAAGCTCAGTGAGCAGAGCAACCCTCCTTTCATCTAAGGATAGCTCATCATCAAGTTGGATATGTAGGGACGGTACTCGTATTTCATAGGGTAGGACTACATCCCATATGTAAGGAGATAGGGAGTTTGGCCAGTGGTTGTGCGAATAGAAGTTCTATAGGCCCAGAGTGCTACCCTTGAGAAGACTAAATAAGTGCTTTAGTGTGCATTTTACAGCTAACCAATCAGACAGGTACAAATCCGAAAAGCATCCCAAAAAGATCAAAAAGCTGACAGCTCATGTCAAGTTTAAAGAAGGAGTGAAGAAACAGCCTCAGCAATGGCTAAAGAGGGTCTAAAAGAGCAGACAAAGACCTGAAGCAAGAGAGAGAGCCATTCGCAAAGAAAAAATCAAGTTAAAAGTCAATTCGCAAAGAAGAATGGGAGCCTAGAGTTCAATTCGCAAAGAACGTCTACTATTCGTAAAGAACCTTGAACTTTGCGAAAAGAAGAAAACACTCCTCGAAAAGAAGATTGAACTTTGCGAACAGAGCTTCAGAAGTCATTGAACTTTGCGAAAAGGCCCCTGAACTCTGCGAAAAGGTATTCTGGAGATTCGCAGCTTTAACAAGGGCAATTCGAATCCGCGCGACGCCTAATGCAATCAAAAGACCGGGAACATTAGGAAGGTTCCAATCAAGATCCAAGGCATATTCCAACCCATGTGAGCTAAAGATAAATTACCAAGCGGAACTTCCGTAAGCTCAACAGAATTTCAAACCCATAATGAATTGATGCTTCGCACTGATTGCCGAACGAGATCGAGAGCATTTCCATTGGCCAAAACAGATCCGGATCCCGTGCTCAACCCTCATTGGGCAATCCAGATCTAAAGCATTCTGATTGCGCAGATGGAGGAAAAGTATAAATAGAGAAGCCATTTGCCCAAATTGGGCATCCAGATTTTAGAGTTTTCATCTCTGTTTCCCTCATTCCTCCGATAGCTTATCCGAACCCCCTGTAATCCCTTCTTGTAGTTTACCTTTGAGAGCCATTGTGAGTGATTTGTACTTCCAAGTTCGGATTCAAGATCGTAAGTCCGAGGGCTCTCTAAGAAGCTCAGATCAAGTCCGAGGGCTCTCTAAGAGTGCTCAGTAATTGTAATTTTGGATTTTAAAAGGTTGTAATTTGTGTCTTCTCCATTGGAGTCATGTCGAGGGTTGAATGTTCACCTTAGTGCATTAGACTTCTTTAGATTCACTCATCCGCATGCAACTTCCTTAATTCATCACCACATGCGAATTAGCGTTGGTAACCTAATTCTAGCAAAGATTTACTGATGTTCATGTTCTGAACTAAAGAATAGGCCACAACTATTGGCCATAAGTCTAAACCTATTCCTTAATTCGGATTTATTTCTCTTACATCTGTGCTGGTAGCCAGATGAAGATTGAATCTGCTCTGTTGAACTACAGATTCTCCATTAAAATTCAGAGGCTAAAGTACATGAAGCTATTATTTCTGCATTTGTCTTATTTTAAACATCTCCCCAACTCGGATCTGGATCATGTAGTTAGTTCTTTTCTTTATTTGCTTATAGTTAAACGTGACAAATTCAACCTCCCATCTTATGTGCTTTGTAGATAAGATCAGAGGCCAGATCTGGTAGCTCAGATTTGGAGGTTTATCTTAAATTTTAAATCAATTCCCTGTGGACGATCTTTTACTCACTTACATTTAAAACTTGCTACAATTGGCCCTGATCTTGCAGGCCAGTGTTAGCCCCAATGTGCTGATATCCCTTTCATAAGTTAACATCCATATAACCTAGCATTCTTTAATTCTTTAATTTTTGATTCATAATGCACACAATTATGGCACACTTGGAGCGACATCAGCAGAGCAACCCTCCTTTCATCTAAGGATAGCTCATCATCAAGTTGGATATGTAGGGACGGTACTCGTATTTCATAGGGTAGGACTACATCCCATATGTAAGGAGATAGGGAGTTTGGCCAGTGGTTGTGCGAATAGAAGTTCTATAGGCCCAGAGTGCTACCGATAGTCGTTCAGGCCAATCAGCTCCATTACTTATTTCCACTATTTATTTTAGAATCCAGATCAGAGTTTTATTTGTGGCCTCTGCTTGTCCATTTCCCTGGGGGTAGAATGGTGATGAGTGATGTAGGTCGATGCCGAATCTTTTGCATAGTTTCTTCATCTTTTCTGTGATGAACTGTGGTCCATTTTTGGTGACGAACATTCTGGGTACTCCAAAGCAAGTGATGATATTCTGAATGATAAACTTCACGAACGTAGAAGCAGTGATTCTAACATATGACTCGACTTCAACCCATTTAGTGTAATATTCAGTAGCTGTGAGTATGAATGCATGCTTGTGAGTATTCTCGGCTATGTCCGTGAAGGGATCAATGATGTCGAAGGCCCACATCGAGAATGGCCATGGTGAGGTTATAGGGATCAATGCAACTGAGGGAGCTTTGATGAGCACGGTGTGTTCTTGGCATTGTTTGCAGCATTAGACGTAGAGGGGGCAATCCCTTGTCATCGTCGGCCAGTAGTAGCCTTGTCATATGATTTGATCTGCGAGTCTTTGTCTACCAGTGTGAGCATTGTAGGCACTGGCATGTGCTTCTCAGATGATGTATTTTCCTTCAGCAGTCGTAACGTATTACAGTAGTACTCCTTTAGTGAAGGTTTCTTTGTATAGCATCTAGCCCAGGATGCAGAACCTTGTGCATCGGTTCCTGATAGTCTTTCGTTTAATCTTTGTAGCATAAGGAGGGACATGGTGATGCTTCAGGAAGTTTCATATGTTGAAGTACCATGGTTGTTTGTCGTCGATTGGTGATTTCTCAAATCTAAAGGTTGCGATGTCGACTTCTTTCTTCGTGGAGTTGCCTGAGATAGGTTGCCCTTCATTCATGACGGCTTTTGATCCAGTTGGCAGTTCCAGTTTTATTTGCCAGGTAACTTCGTGTGCTGGTGTCATTAATCTCTCGATGAAGGACTTGGTATTCTATCTGAATTGTATATGAATGACTGAGGCTAGTGTGGCGAGAGAGTCTGTGACCTCGTTCTCCAGTCTTGGGATGTGCATGAAAGAGATTCTTTCAAACTTCTTTACCAGGAACTGAGTTGTTTCTAAGTAGGCCATCAGTTTTCTTTCTTTGGTCTTCCATTATCGAATAACTGGTGAGGTCACAAGCTTGGAATCTCTTATTGTCTTCAACTGCTTGACACCTAACTGCAACACTGTTCATAATCTGGCGATGAAGGCTTCATATTCAACAACGTTATTGGTGACTGGAAAGTCGAGTTGAAATTCTTTCGATATGACAACTCCTTCTGGGCTTAGTAGGACTATCCTGATGCCTTTTCCTTTGTAATTGAGAGTGCCGTCGAAGTAGTGGGTCCATGAAGTCTTGTCAAGCTCTTCATTGTGGATTGAGAGGAGATCTTCATCTGGAAAGTCTTCACACAAAGGCTTATTGCCCAAGAGTTGAAGATTTGCAAGGTAGTCGACGATCGCCTGTCCTTTGACGAACTTTTGCATGACACACGTGATGTCGAACTCTTGTAGGAGGATATGCCATCGGGCGGTCTTTCCGAACATAGCGGGTTCTCAAAGATGTATTTCAAAGGGTCCATATGTGCTAGGATTAGTATCTTGTGCGCTCCGAAGTAGTGTCGTAGTTTCATCGAGGCCCATACTAGTGCGAGGCATGTCTTCTCCATTAGTGTGTATTTGCGTTCATACTCAACCACCATTCTACTGAAGTAGTAAATGGCCTTCTCTCTATTGTCGTCTTCTTCATATTGTTTGAGAATTACTCCCATAGCCTTGTCATTTGCTAACACATAGAGGATCAGGGGTCTTTCAGGAACTGGCAGTAATAGTATTAGCGGGTTGAGGAGATACTTCTTGGTATTGGCGAAGGCTTGCTGACATTGGTCATCCCATATGTACTCGGCCCCTCCTTTAAGTAGTCTGTAGAAAGGATCGCATCTATCTAAGTGTTGGGAGATGAATCTCCTGATGAATTGCAGTCTTCCTATCAAACCTCGTAGTTCTTTCAAGTTGCCATGAGGTGGCATCTCGAGAATGGATCTAATTTTTACCTAATCGACTTTGATTCCTTGCTTGCTAACTATGAATCCCAGTAGTTTTCTGGATTTACTCCAAACATGCATTTCATCGGATTCATCTTCAACTTATACTTCTCTGATCTCTTTAACACCAGTCGTAATGCTTCAACATGTCCTGCCTGAGTTTGGGACTTCACTAATAAGTCGTCGACATAGACTTCCACGCACTTATGCATAATGTCATGACGATGTAGTAGTACGTTCCCCATGGTATGGTGAAAGAAGTCTTTTCTTGGTCGGACTACACTAGTTTGATCTGATTATATCTGGTGAAGCCATCCATAGAGGATAACATCTCATGTCCGGCAATATTATCGACCAAAGTGTCAATGTGAGGGAGCAAGAAGTCATCTTTCGGGCATGCCTGGTTAAGGTTTCGAAAGTCGATACATACCCTTACTCTGTCGTCTTTCTTGGCGACAGATACTATGTTTGCAACCCATTTGCAGTAGAGGACGACTCATATGAATTTGGCTTTGTGTAGCTTGTCAACTTCCTCTTTGACTTGTAGCGTGTTTAAGGGTGCATTCTTTGAAACTTCTGCTCGACGGGTTTTGCATCGGGCTCTAGGACTAAGTGATGTTCTACTAAGCTCGGGTCCAAGCCAGGCATATCTTCATAGGACCATGTGATCAGTCACATAATTTACCATTTTATCACCCTTAACTTCGTGATGCTAGGTTTTAGTTTACTACTAATAAGTTACTGATGTGCAGATATTAAAGAAAAATAGTAAAAGAGAGCCTAAGTGTTAATATTCATCAAAAGGGACTCAAATAGCAGTAAGAATGATGATTAAGCGTGTAAAGATGATTCTCCAATACAAGGAAGCTGAGAAATCGTATTTGACGATTTTGCGCTACTGCTAAAGTAAGAAAGAAAGAAAGAAATAAGAAATCATAATTTTACGATTCTTTAAAAAGATGATTCTTCATAAGTGACAAAAGAGTAAAGACGATACAGAAGAGAAAGGCGATGAATCGTGAATAGAAAATCGTCCAGTATGAAAGCCATGAAAGAAGAGAAAATCATGATTAACGATTTTCTAGAAAAAGAAGAGATAATCATGATTTACGATTGTGTAAAGCTTTCCCATTGCTGTCTACTGTTGCTGACCACGTGAGTGAAGACTATCACCGCCATGTACTAAATTAGAAGTTTTGGTGAACCACGGATCTTAGAAGATTGATGAAGATATACTCTGAAGGACTCTGCTACTGTAGATTAAAGAACCTTCTAGAAGCACATCAACTAAAGAAAGCAAGGAAAAGAATAAAATTAGGAATTAGAGTTATATTAGGATACTTTTATCTTTAGTAGTTTCTTTTATTAGAATTAGAAGTCTATGTAAACCGACCCCTTATGACCTATAAATAAGAGGGCTCAGCATAGGAATAAGCATCGAAGAATTTCAGCATCAATTAATGCTTGAGGTTGGATTTTCTTCCGATCAGTAGTGTAAAATAGTTAGAGTAGATTAGATATCAGAGGTTCCTCAAGAGCAATTGATGACTGCACTTGAGTGTTGAAGATTAGTGTAGATATCTGTAGTTTCTCAGGAGCAATTCACAACTGCAGCTGAGGGGTGAAGGATATATTTTACTTTTCTTTCTAGATAGATTTTATTTCTTTTATTTTCTGCTTTGTAAACATCTCCAAGTTTTAATTTGAATTTACTACTCAGGTTAGAATTTGCATATTAGAGTAACGATTTTTACTTTTTCATCTTCAGTTTTTTTTAAAGTTTGATTGATGCCCAGATTTTAGGAAGTTGTTGATTAGATTAAATTTGCATTGATAGGATTGATGACCAATGTTACGAAACTAGAGATATGGTGTAACGGTACTGTTTAAATTCATAAATATCTGATAGCTGAAGATTGGAATTGACGACCTCAATCAGAAGGAGGATTTAGATTTATTTTATGCACCTTAGATTAAGGAACCATTCTTTTATTCATATTTCTTCTGTAGATTAGATCTTAAAGATAAATAGAAGTTTTAAAATAAAGATTTAAATAGAAGATATAAATAAGAAATAAATAGATAAACAAACTTCCTTGTGGGAACGATCCTATGCTAGTACTATGATTTCCATTGTGCGCTTGCAATAGGTTAAGACTTGAATTTAATATAATACATATAATAAGCCGGTCACCATGCGAAGGAGCTGAGGTGATCTTGGAGGACTTGGACAATATGTTGTAGCTCCTTGGGGCTGAGTGTTGCACTGATTAACAGCTTCTTAGGCTTCTCCTCAGTGCCAAAATTAATTTCTTTGATAGGTTCCGTAACAGCTTGACTTTGCTCGTCGAAGTGTTTGATGACCTGTTGGAAATCTTGTGTCTACTCAGCGGTTGGTGCTCCTTCTTCATCGTTTGTGAGTTCATACACTGGAAAAGGGCTACACTGGGGGGTTAGTTTCGTGGGAGGTAAGGTGACCCTTCATCGGCGTAATTTATGACTGCAACATCTTTAGTCAGGTGTAGGTTGAGGCCATTCATCCTTCTCTCGAAGTCCTGGAGTATCGCGTCGAGTATGATTACAGGCTCATCACTTCGTCGGGACTCTAGGCGGCTTCATGGGGAAGAGGCAGTAGGGTCACTTTGAAATGAGCCAAGGGAGGGTTCTTCGATGTTGAGGGTGGGATGATGACCGTATGTGATCATGTCGATGATTCCTTCCTTGACTCCGTTGGCGTGACCACTACTCATAGCCATAGGAGAAAAGTCTCTTTGCTGGTTGTTGAATGGGACTAGGATGAAGGGCTCTCGCCCTCTTCTGTGGTCTTCTAATTTTTTAGGATTTTCTATTTTAAATTTTTATGGGTTTTAAGATTTTCTATTTTTTTAGTTTTTGATAAGAGATATGGTACAGGGTCGGTTGCCTGAAGAGGAACTGGTGGAGAGGCTTCTCCTAGTTGGGGAAGTTGGACGGCTGCGGGAGTCGTTCGTGCGAGTCTTTGAATGGTGTGGACCCATTCAAAATTTGACATTTTTTTTAAAGTCCTCATTTGGGGTGATCCTCCTGATGAGTGAGGATGGCGATGGTCCAGCTGATGTGCTTTCTTCTTCTATGGTGTAAACTATTTCATCCTTGAAAAGGGCGAAGAGGCAGTAGTTGTCTAAGCTCTCATCTTCGGAAGCAGACTGGATGTATTCCTGTTGCTTAAGTTGTTCGAGACATTATTCTGGGCCGGTGAGTTCTCAATTTTGTACTTCATAATATGTTATGTTGTGTATGCATGCACAACAGTGTGGCTGATATAGATGAGAGATGTAAGGATCTCCCTAAGAGCATTCCCACCCTTGGTTCTCAGGACTGAGGTTACCGTCATTGAAGTCGAGATAGTCTTCTTCGTCTGACTGGTCTCAATAACCTTGGGCTAACTATTCTACTAATTCGAGCGTCGGAAGGCCTATCCAGTAGTCTTCGTCATCACTCGGCAGTGGTTGTCATTCCTCTTCCAGTGAGTTCCAGAATATCAACAATTGTGGTACATCTAAAGATTGGGGATCATCGAGCTCTAGTTCTTCATGGAATTCTATAAAGGCGATGTGATGATCTTTCGCTCTTGTTGTTCGTTGTATCTCGCACAGGATAACTCTTTCACACTGTATCAAAATAGATGCGCACAGGCTGCAATAGGGTGACTCTGGGTAAGGGCAGCGACACAGGCACCGCCAATTATCCAGTAAGGATAGATAATTAAGTTCATCATTAGAGTCTGTTTCTTCGCTTTAGGAGTTATTGACCTCCTCGAGGAGCTTCAGTCGTTCCGCTCTTAAGTGATCTCCAAGTTCTATATCTGTAAGACTGGTACAATAGTCTTCTTCTTCGCTCGACATTGAGAGCCAATCCTCTCTTTTCGGTTCATAAGACTGGGATGACTCTGGTTCTTCCTCATTTCCCAATGCGGTGATGTGGAAGTCCTCCCCGTCAGTCGACTCCCAGTTTTCTATGTGCGGCTCGAATTCTGGTAGTTTTCTTCTTTTAATAGTGCAAGGTTCCTCCGTGTCTTAAAGCGGTCCTACGCCCTCAAGTGGCTTGTCGATGTCATCGTCATTTTGTTCCAAGCTTGTCAGGTCCGCGAAGGCTTTAAAGATCTGCTCAACTTCACTTGCCTGTGATTCAGTGATGGATGTTTCCTTTCTCCTTGGCACATCGGCCTTTTCGGTAGTTCCATAGATGAAATGGTCGTAAAGTGACCATTTATGCGAGGTTGGTAGGAGGTCGACTTGTTTGCCATTTGACTAGTAACCCAATCCTGTATGCTTGCGGACTTTCTTTGGGACAACTGGCCCTATTTGTCCTTGTCAATTTTTGCTGAGTCCCGTGCGTGGAATGTATCCAAGCTGGTACATGAGGTCCCATCCCTTCATTGTGGTAGGGTTTATGTCATACAACCGAGTGAGGTCAAGTCCAGCTGCTCTCTTTGTTAATTTCAATTGATATGGAGGTGAGCTAGGGTGAGTGACTTATGTTATTGCCGTATCGTCAGGTGATCATACCTTTCTCATGTGGCCAGTGGATAGGACGGAGTCATGGGTTGTTGGAATACTAGCCGCGTAATCAGTATCTGCTTCTTTGAGGGTCGCATCAACGTACATCCTGACAATAGAGTCTTCATGCGGGAACATGATGCATTGATGATACGTGGATGCCACAACTTACATTGACTCCAGCCATTTCCTTCCTAGGATTAGATTGTAGGTACTAGACGTGTCGGAGATATAGAATGTAACTCTTTTAGTGACCAGTCCAAGGCAGACTTGCAGCTTAATGGTTCCTTTTACAAAATGTCGAGACCCGTCATATGCGATGAGGGACAAGGATGAGGGCTTTATGTCCTGCTCGGTATATTCCAGCGCCTTGAGTGTGGTTATGGGACATATATTAAGTCCTACTCCTGTGTCAACCAGTGCATGTGGTACTGAGAAGCCTCTAATCATAGCTGTCAGGTATATTGGGGTGGAGCTCCAGCATAGTGATTCCTTAGGCATATCAGCCTCAGTGAAAGTAAACATTAGAGGTTGTGCCATGAATGAAGTGATTTCATGTAGCTCATCCAAGGTGGTATCTTTATTTACATGCTTCTCATCTAGTGTTTCCATCAAAAGTCTGTGGTGTTCCGATGACTTCTTGATGAGCTCAAGGATTGATACTTGTGTTGGTATTTTCTCGAGGTGCCGCAGAAGATCATATCGTTGCTCTTTGCCATGGCGGTGAGCATTGTTGACATTTGGCTGAGGCGGTAGAGGTACTGGTCCCAGAATCGGCGGCGAGGGGATCGTATGAGGAGGTGGAGGTAGGTTTACCACTTGTTCCCTTGCTATCTTTACCGACGACTGAGCGCCATCGTTATGCTTTTTCTAGGGGAATGGCGGTGGTGGGTAATGGGTTCTAGATTTGAGGACCGGGCACATTGGCTGACGTATCGATGAACCCGCTATGGTACTTGTTGGGAATGGAGCAAAATTTGAGGAAGGAATGCGCAGAGGAGCTATGCCGCTCCACGGTGGGAGATATTGAGTGTAATCTTCCTCTTCTAAAAAAGTGGAGATCAGGGCTTCTTCCTTGTCGGATCCTTCGCTCGACTGACTCATCTTGGTATCAGGGTGGTTCTCTGTTGTTACCTCATGTTGTTGTCTCAAAATATTATGGGTGATGTTTTCCACCCATGCTACAATTTGCTCCGCAGTTTAGAGGACATGGTATTCGTATTCTGGGTTCAGAGTCAGACAGTGAGAGAGTTGGCTGTGTATTTGGAAGAGTGAGAGGTTCGGGCAGAGGTTGATGGAGGTTCAATTTTCGTGCCCTAAATAATTGGACTCAAATTTGGGTAAATTTTGGGTAGAGAGGTGCACTTGGGGGTGTGACCCGAGTGATTAAGGTCAAATGGTGTGGTCGAATAACTGGGGTGCCTTGGAGACTCTAGTGGATTCACAATGGCAGTAGGTGAGGGAAGGCAAGTGATTAAGGAAGAAGGACGGAAAGAGGGTCGTCCGGGAAGGTCTACTATAGTGATGTGGGACATTGGCCCTTGGTTGTGGTTTGGCATGGGGTTGTAAACAATCCCCAGGTTTTACAGTGGCTGGTCGTGAGAATTTCGGAGAGCTTTCCAGTCGATCTGGTTTCTATCACTCATATCGTAGATCACGTCTCGGAGGACTCGGCAGTCTTCCAAATTGTGTCCTGGGTATCGATGAAATGCACAAAACTTACTATGGTCCAAATTTGTCGGCCAGGGCCACGGTCATTCCGATGGGAATCTAAGAAGGTTTTGGTTACTCAGGAGGTGGAAGATGTTTGGGATGGTGTCGGGTAGTGGAGGGTAGTGCTCTCTTCTTGGCTGGTAAGGCTCTCTAATTTGCTGATTGAAATTTTATGGTGGAGGCACGTTATTATAATTCTAGGTGTTGAGTGGCCTATTCTGCGTCATGTTTTGATTCTGGTGCTAGTGGGCGTTAGGATACTGATTCCTATTTTGATACTAGCCATGATTATGGTTTTAGTTCGGATTCCTTTACTGATTATGTCCTTGATTTTGATTCGAGTATCGTTGTTAGCCTTGGTTCTTATACTAATTTTGACCGGAATTCCTGGGTTGATAGTTTCTGTTGTCGAAGTTTTGGTCCTGATTGGCGATGATGTTGACTTACTCTGAGGCAGAGGCTTTCCTATTTTTCTTATGCTTTGAATCGTTGGAAGTAGCAGTCTTCGAGGTTACTATCGAGAAGGTGAGGTTTCCTCCCTTTATGTGTCATTGGATGCGGCTAGCACGTGAGTGAAGAGTAGCGAAGTCTGGGTAATCACTTTTGATGAGAGCGCTTCAAAGAGGCTCCCTGACATTATTTATAATAATATCGATCGCGTCCTTCTCCTCCATCTGACTTCCGGTGTGGGCAGCCAACTTCCTCCAGCGTGCTACAAAATCCACGAAGTCTTCCTCGGATTCTTGCTTAGTTGTCATCAGATCACTGAGACTAACTGTTTCTTGTTTTAGATGCTTATACTGGTCTAGGAATTGTCCAGCCAGATCCTCGAATGTGTCAATTTTGCAAAGTAAAAGTCTGGCAAACCAGTCGAGAGCTTCCCCTTCTAGTGATCTCTGGAAATAATGTATTAGGAGCCCTTGATTGCCATGAATGGGTCGATAGTCATTACAAAAGAGCACCAAATGGTGGTTCGGGTTTTCGGTATCATTGTATTTGTTGAACTTAGGCGGCTTGAATCCTGCAGGTAAGGTGAACTCCAGGTCTTGATAAAACTTATCATATCTGAATGAGTAACCAGGGCATTCTCTCTTAGCCATGTATTCGTCGAGCATTTTGGAAAACTCCTCTACTCTTACAGTGGCATCTTTTTAGGTAGCCCGAGGGTGAGTTCAGTCTTGAAGATTACTGTTGAAGAGGGCACGGGCGGCCTGACCAAATGGCGACACGTGGGCTAAGACTGTGCTTGGTGTGGGTGGCAACCCTTCTTGCCTTAGTCATTCTTGCCCTTGCCTATCTTGTCGCTCCTTGATGGTTTTGTATGCAGCTGTCAGGCCTCGAAGTAGTTCTTCTGCGTCCTCACCCCCTTTTTGCAACTTCTGGATGCTAAGCTCTACAAGTTGTAGAGCGGTGCAGTTCTATCATGTATTCCTGTCTCTTCCATCGTGGTTGTTGCTAGTGCTTGGAGGAGTAAAGGGATTTTTCTGGTCACCCGTCATGTTAATCCCGGGGTTGTACAGAGCAGACTCGTTCAACAGATCCTCGTTGTATACGGGGTTACCATGGTAATTCCATAATGGAGGATTGTTGTGGTAAGTGATATTTATTTTTCATATTCTTTCCATCTCGAGCCTTTGACGAATGCTCATGCACTTTTGGGAAATCCTCGGTGGTCAAGTGGACGCAGGAAAGAAATTGAGCAGGAAAGAAAAGGTGTAAAAAAAAACTTAACTTAACGGAGGAGAGCGACAAGAAGTCTCATCGCGATTGTCAGTCTATTGGTACATGCTTTTTCTGGGTTCCTTTCGGTCCCCGGAAAGAGTGGCCCAAATTGGTCTATGTGGACTCTGACATAAGGCGGTTGATGGTAAGTGAAAAGTAGAAAGAAAGGTAAATTCTAGGAAGAAAATATCTTGTTCGTTGTGATCCCCAGCTACATATATTTATCGACACTGCAAAATTTCACTGATCACGCCTTTTCGGGGTGTGGGTTCGACTTCTTTATTGAATCATTGGCCTGCTGATGTCAGCAGCACTGGGTCACCTGGATGTTTAGTTTTTTTTCTTAATCCTGCTCTAAGTCTGATCGTTTTTAATCTTTCCTAGTCCTACTGAGAGTCTGAGTATTCTAAAAGTTTCAATTATTCTAAAAATTAAACTAATCTCATAATTCTACTAAGAGTCTAATTAATCTAAGTATCTTAATTAACTCAAGTATCCCAATTCTATCAGAATTCTAATTTAGGTATCCTACTCCTATTAGAACTCTAATTAATTTAAGTATTCTAATTTTATTAGAATTTTACTAATTTAAGTATTCTAACTCTATTAGAACTCTAATTAATTTAGGTATTCTCATTTTATTAGAATTCTAACTAATTTAAGTATTCTAACTCTATGAGAACTCTAATTAACTTAGATTACCTAAGTCTATTAAAAATTTAATTATTCAAAATATTCTCTTTCTACTAAAAGATTAATTATTTTAGGTTTCCTACTTCTACTAGGAATCTAAAAGAAAGGGGGGTTGGGCCGGCTATGCCAAGGAGGATCGGCCCCGTACCCGGGTATCCTCCATAAGCTCCCTTGGGTAAATTGGTTGGCTAAGGGTCATTTGAAAAAATGATTTTTTAATTGAAAAGTTAAGATTTTGGAGTTTAAGATTGAAGGATTTTTTAGATTAAGATTATAACTAAAGGATTATAAACTAGAAGTGGTTAAAACCAGAGTTAAAAATGAACACTACGATCTAGGATAAAAATGAAGAACTGGTTCTAGAGATTTAAGAACCAGGACCGTAAATTTAAGGACTAAAGCAAAGACCTGATTCTAGAAATTAAGATCTAGAACCAAGGATGAGGAAATTATGAATTTGAATGTAAAAGGTGTGAGTTAAAATTGAAGATCGAGATTATAAACTAGAAAAGGAAAACTAAGTAAGAATTTAAAACTACAATCTAAAATGAAAGTTTAAGGATTAAAAGCTAAGACCTAGTTCTAGAAGCTAAGAGATTAAGAACTAGAACTAGAAACTAGAATTAAAATCCGAAATCTAAGACTAGAAATTAGAATCTAAGATCTAGGAAATTAGAAGCTAAAAACTTGAACTTAAGAACTAGAACCTAAAACTAAAAAGGAAATTAAAAACTAAAGCTGAGAAATTACCTAAGCGTCACAGGAAATTTCAAAATTCCTAAACTCGAAAGAAAGGGACTCGAAAACTCGATTGTTGGATCTCTCGAATTGTGTGTGTTTTGTATTCGGGGTAACAGGGTCTATTTATAGGTATTCCAACAATTGCACGCCCTCAGGAGTGTGCTTAATTGGTCCGTGGAATTCAATTACGTGCCCTGTCTGGGTTGCTTAATTGAATTACGCACTTTGTTCCAGGCGCTTAATACACTTTGAGTCGGTCACAGACTCAGTGAGTGACCAGCTGACTGGCTCGGCCAGGTGTCCTAGTTCTATTCTAATAGAACTAATTGCGCACCTTGATTGGTGCGTGTAATCTGATTAAGTGATGTTTCCAGGGTGCTTAATAGGGGAGTTTAGGCGGTCTAGGGAATTAGAGTCCAGGTCCAAATTGGACCAATTACGCACCCATGGTGGGGCGCGTAATCAATTGTGAGCCCTATCCTAGGCGCGAAATCTTCTCCCATGGTGGCCGCGAGAAGGGCGACCTAGTCCGAGTTGGACCAATTGCACGCCAGCTCGATAGCACTCAATCAAATTGTGTGCGCTATATATGGTGCGGAATTCATGATTCTCCCCGAGCCAAGTCAGGTCTGAACACAGGGCTATTATTTCGGCATGTGCTTTGACTATATACTATTTTTTAGTATATAGTCCTCGTATCAGGGTTGTGGGGTCTGAGCCACAGAACTATTGTTTCAGCCTATGTTCAGTCATATACTATTGTTTCAGTATATGGTCCCTGTATTAGGGCAAGGCCAAAGGTTGACCGAACAGGTTTGTATAGTCCGAGAGGGTAAAATTAGGGTGTCTACAACCACATCTGTAGAGCATTATGATTCGTTGTCTCGTATGTACTCTACCTGTGATTCCGGCCCAACTTCCTTGCAACGTCCTTCAACACTCACTTTTGTAGCATTTATCATTTCATACTTTTTTTATAAATTTCTCAGTGCCTCTTCAATCTTTTATTTGTTTTTCAAATCTTTATTCAACTTTTTAATTACAGTAGATTTCAACTGTATTTCTAGCCTCAGTTTCTCTGCTTCAGCTTGTCCTTTTGTCATAATGGTTCAACATTTCTTTGTGATAAACTCAATAGTCCTTTTCTGTTCAACATTAGCTAACATGAGGGACTCGTTATCCTCTGGAAGTTTTAGAATTGTCCCCTCTGCTATGGTTAGTAGATGATTTTTCTCATCCGGTTGTCTATTGAGTTCTTGCTAGTAATCTTGATGAGATTTTTCCTTCGCAGTTTCTCTGGCATCTGGGTCTTCAATGAATTCGCCGAATTGCTCCATCAGAGTTGTGATTTTATCCTCGTATGCCTTCTTCTCTCCTTCCCATGCTTACTGATTTTCACTTATCACTCTGTTTTCTCTTTGCATCTGGATAATTTGTGCTTGAAGCGTTGAAGTGGCCTCCTGAACTCTTTTTTCTGTTTCTGACGTCCAGTGTGCATGGTGATCTTTAACAACTTTCCATCGTAAGCTTTCCACTATCTCTGCCGCTCTTGAGTCGTGAGTGTAGATTCAAGGACTCTGTTCTTCAGTTTGTGAAACTCCACCATCAACTTTCTTACCACACCTGGTAGTGGCATCAAATTTGGGGCATAAGTATTTTGCCATTGCTCTACTTCCCTCGGTCTTCTTTTTAGTCCGGGCCGTTCAAATGTGGAACCGCTATGGTGGTGGTTGGAGGATCAATGGGGGGTACTTCTTCTCCATTTAACAACTCTGTGAAACCCCCTCTTGGTATTTCAGAACTTGGTCTTGCATATGCTGCTTGGAATATAAGAGTCTGCTCTATAATGGAAGGAATTGTGGGTAGAACAACAGGCTCAATACGGGCATAAACATGGCTAGAAGTAGCCATTTCAGTAATATGTTGTTCCATTGGTAGAGGAATTTCTTTTGCAATAGCTATCATTGGGCTCATAGGCTCTGCTTCCGTAACAATTGGCAGTCTGTCTGCCTCAGTTGAAGGGGGCTTAGCAGGCCCGGTTGGTGAATCTAGGACTGAGTCATATAGACTAGCTTGTGCTGGTGCAACTGTAGCTGGTTCTAACTCGGCTAGCCCTTCTTGTACTGGGGTGCTAATTTCTGTTCACTCATTAGGTTGAGTAGAAGTACTCACTCCTTCTGTTGGAATTACTCTCCTTTGTGCTTCAAATATTTGCACAGCTAGTTCTTTCTGGATCTCAGGGACCTGTGTGACTCTTTGTGTAGACGAGGTACTTTCTCCTTCTCCACCGTCTTCTTCTCGTGACCGCTTCTCTGTTGCTCTCGACATTCAGCAATTCATTTTTCTACAAGTTGTAAATAGTACTTAGTAAATCTTATCTTCACAGATATCAATTTGAAAATAATTGCAGCGATTCCTCCGTTTGAAAATGAAGATTATTACCTTGATCTCGACTAATCAGCAAACCCTAGTTTTAAGATATCACTTAGGACTTGAACAGGGTTTCTGAAATCAACCAGGAGATACGAGGAATGTTTAAGAAACAAAAATGGTTGAGTCTTAGTCGATGGATTTTTGAAAAACAGAGGGAAAACGATAGCAAAAATGGAGGGTTGATAATGGGGTCGACGTATCCTCTCTCAAATATGTAGGCCCTCTCTTCGTGATGACCTGCTGAACTGGTCATCACGTGTTTGTAAGCTAAAGACGTCGGTCATCTCTAGCTTTTTAGCTCTAATATGCGAACTCTCGTACCAGCCAAATCGTAATTGCTACGCTTGCACTGATAGTCTTTTACGATCAATCGTAAATCCATACGATTGATCGGGATAGTGTACAATAGGAATTGTATTACGATCCGTCATTTTTCAATGATTGGGCCCGTAGTGTAATACCTAGGCTTAAAAGAAAAAGAAATAATTTTACATATTTTACAAGGGTTGCTACGGATGAGTCAGTAGCTCAACGATCCATGAGGTTTTCATATTAGATTTTGGGGAACTGATGTCTCCCCCAAGAATACTTGTCCTCTATGATTGTTGACCGGCTGTGTAGGCAACTGGCCACTTTCTCTCCTTACCACCTATGAAGCTAGTTGACCGATCTGGCTATCTAACTTCGTTATGGACTGGGTATGTGAATGGAGTGTTTGAGAGAATTGAGCAAGCTGGTGTAAATCCTTTGAATGTTGATGTGAATGTTACTGCAAATCCTTGAGGATTTGGACAACTGGGCATCAAGTGCATTGCTTAGTCAACCATATTGTTGTTGCACAGTCGGCATGGGAGGTCTCGGATGGAAAACTTGAGTTTGGGAGAATCTGGGATGCGCAGCAGTTGGTGCTAGCATTGCTCCTCCCATGGAACCATAATTTAATCTAGGGTGGTTCCTCCATGATGGGTTATAGGCATTCCCATAGTCTCCCCTTTGGAATGCCATTACCTGTTCTTTTTTCATCCCTTCTTGGTATAATGGTGTAGCAGGGTTCTCGGAATAAGTGAAACTTTGACAGTTAGAGCAGTTTTCCAAAGATCTATCTAGAGTACTAGGTTTGGCAACCATTAATTTTGAGATTTGTTGTTCAAGTGCTGCTACTTTTACACTCATGTCATCCTCCTTCTTTACTCTATCCTTAGTGATATCGTAAAGTCCACCCCTCACGAGCAGGGTGTGGCAGGTCACATGAGGGTCAGATCTTAACAAGGCCTATTTTTGCTTCGAATTGTCGGCCACTTCTTCAAATAGATTCCAAGATTGTTGGCTATTCTGAGCCATAAAGGCTCATCCACTGACTGCATCGACAGTAGATTGGTTAGTCCCAGTCAACCCTTGGTAGAAACATTGCTCTATCAACCAATTTGGTACCTCGTGATGAGGACACTTTCATAATAAATCCTTCATTCGTTCCAAACTCTTGTGAAATAATTCTCCCGGCAATTGCCTGAAATCCTGGATTGCTTGGCAAATTTGGTTGGTTCTACTAATCTGGATATACTCACCCAAGAACTTAGATTGTAGTCCATCCCATGTGGTAATACTCCTGGTAGGTAATGAAATTAACCATGCCTTCGCTCGATCTTTAAGATAAAAGGGGAACAGACGTAGTTTCACTGCCTCTTTATTGGCTATCGATAATTACAGCATTGTGCAAAACTCTATGAAGTCCCTCTAATGTTGGTAGGGATCTTCTCGATCAAGCCCATGAAAGGTAGGTAGAGATTGGAGTGTGTTGAGCTTTATTTCATAATTTTGACCTACAGGCACCTCAGGTATAACTATACAAGAGGGCTCGGTCAAAGCTACGGGGCTAAAATGTGCTTGGATCGAAAGGTCGTCAGCCATGTTTCGGGATCCTCTTGTGGGAAATCGGTTTGTTGCTAAATTATACAAGAGAGTCATTTCAATTTTTGGATCACACTCGAAGAAATCTAGACTTCGAGATCGAGTGGAATGCATATAAAAAAAAGAAAAACTATGTTTTTTTATTTTTAGTTTTATTTAATTTTTATTCTAGAAGGCAGGGAGAGACAAATTTGAGCCTCTAGCTTCTCTGATCAGGGGAAGTTGAAATCTTGATTCGTTACTCCAAATAAACCTGTAAAAGATTTAAGAAGTGATCAAAGAAAATAAAAATATAAAGAAAAATAAAAAGAGAAAGATAAATATTTGTTTCCTAAAACTAATATAAAGATAAAATCCGCTTCCCCGGTAACAGCACCAAAAACATGACTTGCTACTTTGTATGTATCTAATTAAGTCTTAACATATTCCAAGCACATAATGGAAATTATAATACTAGCATAGGATCATTGTTGTTTAAGTTTGATTGTGCTATATATCTTTTTATTGTAAATGTGTGGTCAAAATATAGTGGACATAGAGAAAGGAGAAAACAAATGAAAAGGGGCCTCAAATGGATTGAACAAACAGCAAAACAACCACAGTCCTATAAGATCCAGGGTTGTTGTAGCAAGTTTTGATAAGTAAGAGTTTGTCCCATAGGGAGTGATAATCTAAACACAATAGTGGAATAGTAAATCTCCAGATTTGCTATAGATCTGACAATTCTAAACCTAAACTAAGAAAGCAAGGTAAAGAGAGTTTTTGAGTGTCACAAAACTAAACTAAAAATAGAAAGAAAAACTATAGAGAAGTAGCAGCTATGGGCTAATCTTCACTGCAACATAAATCAAGAGCTGGATCTGCAGCTATCCTTCACTTGGCTAGAAGCCCAAGTGCAAGGTAGAAGAATCCAGCCTAACCCAGAGATATGAACTGATTTAGGGTTATATTCTGTCCACTTAAATGGTCACAGAATATCACAGGGATTTCATCCAGTCAAGGGGTTTAAGTTGAAACAAGAAACCCATTGCAGATACTATTTTTGCAAGGCTACAAGCTCTTGCATCCATAGGAGCAAACAATCCATGAAAATCTAATGAAGACCACAAGAAATCACAAATTGAATGGGGCTTTTAAATCAGCTGGTCATTGCTATAAAGAGGCTTGCAATGACCTAGCTTTCAAGTCTGTAATCTCTACATGACCCCAAATCTTTTCACTGAAAATAGTATTATAAAACAGATGAGGAGCTGGATCTGTAACTGTCCTTCACTTGGGTACAAGCACAAGTGCAAGGTAGAAGAATCCAACTCAGCCCTATGATCTGGACTAATCCTAGGGTTATATTTTGTCCACTTAAATGGTCACAGAATATCTCATAGATGTGATCCAGTCAAGGGATTAAACTAGAACAGAAAAACTATTGTAGCCTCTATGTTTACAAGGCTACAAGCCCATGCATCCATAGGTGCATGAAAGCTATAAGAATCTAAATGAAAAAATTATAAAGAACTTACAAATTGAATGAATCAATAAGATCAGTTGTTCATTGCTAAAAAGGACTTACAATGACTTTGCCCTCAAGGTTGCAGTCTCTGCAAGACTCCAATCTCCTTACAATGTCAGTACAGCATACAATACAGCTCAAAATAAACCCTATCTGCTACAAAGATTTAGCCAGCAAATGCTGAGCTAAGAGAAGAAAAAGAAAATGAAAAAGGAAGAAAACTAAACCCTAACCCTAATCCTAAACTGAGCACAGGCTAAGAATATTTCTGGCTGGTTTTACAAAACAGATTACAGCTATATATACAATCCATAGAGCTCCTTTTTGCTTTGGCCAATCAGAAATCAAAAATTTTGGAGCTGCTGTCGTGGCTCATTCTCAGCCTAGTGTTGCCTTGAGATGTGGGGAACAACTCAGCAAATTGGGATGTGTGCCCCAGGTGCTGAGAAATTCTAAAAATATCCCTAAAGTTTGAATATAGAAGCTGGAACCCGAGCCTCGAGAGGTTCCAACTTCAGAATGTGAATCTCGAGAGGTGCTCAAGTGGTTGATTTGCTCCAGGTATGCAACTCGAGTGGATGGCTTCCGTGTGAAGCTCGACAAGATGGTTTGCTTCAGGCAACAACTCGTGAGGACGGCCTCAGAACTGCTAGAGTGGTTCAAGTGCTTCAGCAATGTAGCTCGAAAGGATGAATTTGAACTGCTCGAGTGGTTAAATCTGAAGCAAATTTCAGCTGCTCGACAAGTTGCGGTGCTGCTACTACTCGACAGGTTTGATTTGAAGCTTTAAATTGTAGCTCGACAGGTACATTGCTTCAGGCATTTAGCTTGTGTGGTTCAAGCAGCAACTATAATGTACTCGAGATCCTCTCGAGATTGATTTGCTGAAGGTGCATCTGCTCGAGAACCAGTTGAGATTTAAATGTTGAAGCTACAATGTGCTCGAGATTCACTCGAGAAGAGATTGCTAAAGCTTTGTTTTGCTTTAGCTACTCGAGCTGCTGGATTGCTGCACACATGATGTGCCTGAGCTGCTTCCTTCACTGCTCGGCAAGTATAGATCTACTCTAGTGGTTTAATGCAGCTGCTATAAAGTACTCGAGATTTAAATGCTGAAGTTGGTGGTTTATTTGAGCTGCTCGACAAGTTACTCTGGAAAGCACAGAGCTGCTAGAACATGGAGTTCTTAGTGTGCAGTGTTGCTTTAGCTGCTCGAGATGTTGAAGTGCTGAAGCTGGTTGCTTCTCAGCTGTCATATATAGTCTGCTGCAGCAGCACTCCATTGTGCTTGGGTCCACTTTCCTTCTCCCTGCTGGACTTTTAGGGGTCCAGCGCATGTTAAATGGCCCACATGGTGGGGACCACCATGGTACATTCTCTATAATTCCATCAGCTCCACAACCTGCCTCTAAATTCTTTATTCTTGGCTCTTATTAATTCGATTACTGCACTAAGTTGTAGTTTATTGCTACCTATAAAAACACACTTAAAAAGCAATTATTGCATAGCTCAAAGGTCTATCAAAGGCTAGGTTAGGAGGTGAAAAGTGGCATAAATCAGTGATTAACAATCGTTCCCACGAGGTGTTTTATCTATTTAATTAATTTTCTGCAAACTTATATTTATCTTTTAAGATCCTAAACTACTTGAGAAATATGAATGAAAGAATGGTTTCTTAAACTAAGTTGTGGAAAATAAATCTTAAATCCTCCTCCTTCCAGATTATGGTCTTCAATCACAATCCATCAGTTCTCGAATATTTATAAAATTAAAGTATCGTTACACTATATATCAAGCCTCCTAGCATTGGTTGTCAATCAAGACTAGAATTCTATCAATACAGATTTAATGTAATCAACAATCTCCTAAAACTTGGGCATCAATTAAATTCGAGAAAATTGAAGATGGAAAAGTAAAACCATTACACTAATCTACAAATCTCAACCTGAGTTATCAATTCAAATCAAAACTTGGAGATGTTTACAAAGCAGTAAATTACAATAAAAATTATATCTTTCATCCCTCAGCTGCAGTCGTCAATTGCTTCTGAGAAACTACGGATATCTACACTAATCTTCCAGCTCTCATTCTCAGCCGTCAATTGTGATTGAAGAACCTTGGATATCTAAACTAAACTACACTAAATTTGATCAGAAGAAAACTCAACCTCAGTTGTCAATTGATGATGAGAAATTCTTCAATGATTGATTCCTATACCGGGCTCTCTTTTTTATAGATCATAAGGAGTCGATTTACATTGATCTAATTCTAATAAAAGAAACTTCTAAAATAAAAGATTCATATTATAACTCTACTTCTAATCTTATCTTCCTTGCTTCGGATAGTTGATGCATTCGGAACTTGTTTCCTTTATTTCAGCAACAAAGTCCTTTAGGAGTCATCCTTCGTCAATCTTATCAGATCCATGATTGGCCAAACTTCTAAGTAAAGAACTCTTCTAATTTTAACATAGGATGGTGTAAATCCTCACATTATCAGCAGCTTCAGAAAGCTTCGTTTGTAAAATTGTAAATCACGATTTTATAACTTTCAATGGAATGTTTCCTTATTTACGGTTTATCGCTTTCTGTTGTATCGTACTTAAGCTTTTGAATGTCTTTTGAAGAATCATAAATTACAATTTCTTACTTTCTTCCTTTGCAGATTTCCGCTCAATCGTAAAGTACTATTTCTTGGCTCTCAGTAGGCGATGATTCATCTTTTTCATTCAATCATCTTTCTTATTACTTTATGAGTTCATTTTGACGAATATTAACACTTTGGCTCTCTTTTACTATTTTTTATTAACTTGTTAGTAGCAAACTAAGGTCTAGCATCACTAAGTTAAGGGTGATAAAATAGTATATTTTGTGACTGATCAGTGGGCAAGGGCTGCATTGGCAAAAAAAAAAAAAATTTAGAAATTCGTGATGAAAGTACACAAAGGAAGGAAACAACTAAAAGATATATACCTCCCTGGCAATTCCAAAGTTGGATATATTGATGGTGAAGTAAGCCGTTGCAAGCCGCGTCACCTTGCATCTCAAGCCAATAACATTTCTTCTGCTCTGAAGTACACTTTTCAGTGAAACGATGCACCCGCACCAAGTGGTCACCACTATAGGCAACAACCTCAATAGAAACGACCTACCACCCAGGTCACCTTCGCCTCGCTGCCCACGCGGCATCCTAAAAAAAAAAGGGAGAGGTAATAAAATGGCAATCGTTCAAAAAAAGAGGGGGAAGAAAAAGAGAAAAAGGTGAGTGTGCCCTAGAGGAGAAGAGAAAAAGTTTGTCAAAAAGCTCCCCCTTACCCCCACATTTTACAGAAAATACGCACAGACATGTCGTTCATGAAAATTTTCAGAAAAAAGGGATGCCAAGTCAATATTTCAGAAAAAATCCAGCATTGTTTTATCATTCAAATTTTCAAAATTTTTGGGTCGGAAGGGCCACCCCTTTTTCTCCCAAACCAAAAGTTCTCTTCCAACTTTTCCGGCCAAAAATCCTTAAAAGCAAGCGCGTGGGTCGAAAGAGGCCACACTTACAAAAAGAGCGTCATTTTATGCGAAAGACCTAGGGCTTTAAAAGAATCAAAAATCAAAAGAGGCATAAATTGACCACTTTTAAAAAAATCATACAAACGGGTCAATGATAATCACGTGCGAAAAAAAATCACCTTTTTTCAACCAAGTACAAAAGCCCTAATGCATCGATAAATAAAAAATAGGAAAATCTTAAAAAAAAAAGAGAAAAAAAAAATCACAAATTAGCAAAAAAAATTCACCAAAAATCCATGCAAATCAAGAATATGGGTCGTAGATAATTGCATTTACAAGAGAAAATGTCCATTCATCATTTAGATGGAAGAAAACCTAGCCACATTGGTATAAAAGCAAGAAATTCAAAGAGAAAAAGGGTTTAAATGGGTTACCTTGGTTGAGAGGAGGAACCCTAATTCTGGCAGGAAAATGAATGAGTAATCGGCAAAGATCGATGCCAGCGCGATGTCGAAGAGTAGGTTGAATTGGCGGGAAAGTAAGATAAGCCCTCTTGTCGGTTTTGAGAGGAAAAGGGGGAAAGGATTTGAAAGTTTGGCTTTTACGTGCATCTACCCAAAACCGCAGGTTTTAAAATAAAATTTGGCTATGCATACATCCAATGTACGCATAGCTTGATTTTTGCCAGAAATAGCTATCCGTACATAGGACGTACGCATAGTATAATATATATATATATATATATATATATATATATATATATATATATATATATAATAAAATAAAAAAGAGAAAAAAAACAACAAAAAACAAACAAAAAAATATATAGATAAAATAACAAAAATATATATATATAAATAAATAAATAAAATAATAATAATAATAATAATATAATAATAATATAAAATAAGTGGCACACACTCCCAAAAAGCGGTTCAACATCAATATTCACTCCGCGCGGGTATTTGTGCTAAAGCAAAAGTCGGGGTCATTGAGTTCAATCAGAAACCTCGAACCCTACCTCACGTATGGGCACTCGTGCCAAACTTTTGGATCTTCACATCATTGCTTTACGCCAATCTTTTTAAGTATGGGTCGATCACCGTCCGCTCGCGAGGTTGCTCTGTTCAAAATAAAACTCGAACATCATGCATCATCAATCATACAATCACACGGTTATGCCCACTAATGTCGCTGAGTGCTTAGGGACTAATAATTTCCAGTAGCGGACGTTTCCTCAATGTTATGGGCTTACGTCACTCTCTGTGCTTTTCACTAATTAATGTTTAAATTTTGCATTGAACACGATGGACCTGATCGTGTTTGCCTTGGGCCTCTTCGAATGTCTCTTTCTTTAGCATACGATCGTTAGTGACCAAATATCAAAGAGGGGCATCAGTAGACAGCCAAAATTGGCCCAAGGCACGATTGTCACGTACTTTTGGAAAGGCGTACTCACGAGCTTGCGAAAGCATTAACCCAAACTCTTAAGAACCTCCCGGACCTTTAAAAAGCCATACTAAACCTACCCCTGGTGAACCCATTGGCCCCCTACTAGAGCCAATCCAGACCCACAATCGGCCTTTCCTTTTTTGGCAAAACTTGGGCTATGCATACATCCATTGTACGCATAAGAATTTTCTGCCAGAAAATTCGCTATCCGTACATCCAATGTATGCATAGCAAAATTTGGCTTTGCTTCAGAATTTAGCCCCAGATCGGGCTTTGGACTTCTCAGATTTTTTTTAGAAGCTCTATTCCTAAGACATGCGTACATCCAATGTACGCATGACTTAAAATCTGTATTTTTGAAAAATGACAGATTTGGACTTTGGGGGTTTGACTTGTGGACCATCCCAAAGTTTGGGGGGTATTTCTTTAAGACTATTTTACCCCTCCTAACCTTGAGTTCTACCATTTTTCCATCCAACCCATTACCCTATCATCCACCATTAAAATTCAAATCCCTCTTCTCCAAGCACCCAAAATCCTAGAAAACCTTAGATGGCCTATTACCTAATTCTAACCTTCACTAAACCCAATTAGGAGCTCTTAATCCTCCCTTTCTCTACAAACAGAGAGCCCCCCCGCCCCTTGTTTAGCCACTTGAAAAAATTCCCTAAGAGTGAACTATAGAGAAATAACTACCCATCTTCAAGCCTCCAACATCCTAAACTTAGAACCTTGGTTTGCATCCATTAAGGCCATCACCCTCTCAACTCAAAATACTCCCTTAGCTTTGAGACCTTAGCCAATACCATGAAACCATCATTCCTAACTTCCCAAGTTTCCAAGCCTTAGAAGTTAGAATCCATCTCTATCCATTTTGCCTACAGAAGCTCTTCGGAATTAGTAACAATGCGAAGATTGTTGAGAACTGGAAAATACCATTTTTCACCCCTTAATCTGGGCCTTGATAGACCCTTGAGAGAACTAAATAAGTGTTTTAAGTGCCTATGTTGCAGCTAACAATAAAGACAGGCTTAACCATAAAAGCAGCTCAAAAGTGCCAAAAAGATGACAATCCATGTCAGTCAAAAGAAAGGAAGTGAAGAAACAACCTCATCAGCTGTTGAAAGGTCTAAAGTAAAGAGGCAATGACCTGTAGGCGAAGCAGGGAACAATTCGAACAGAGAAATGCACTACAGAGTTCTTTTCGCAAAGAACCCGACTTTCAGAAGAACCTTGAACTCGCGAAAAGGACTAAAACTCCAGCGAGCTTTCAAGAGCATCCGAACTCCTCAAGAGAAGATTGAACTTTGCAAAAGGTCCCTGTGCTTTGTGAATAGATCTCCGGTTACAGCTTTTTCAAAAGGTCTCCAATCGTGCGAAAAGAGCTTGAAGTCACAAAGACTTTGAAAGGCCCTTAAGCTCTGCGAAAAGGTATTCGAGATTCGCATTTTAACAAGGGCAATTCAAGAATCTGTGCCGACGCCCTAATGCATTTAAAAGCCTGGGACATTCGAAAGATTACGAGCACGAACCAAAGGCATATTCCACCCCATGTGAACACCCAAAGATGAAATTACTTAAGGAACTTCTAGAAGCTCAAGCATTTTTGAATTACATAATGTAATTGATGCTTCTATCACGATTCGAACCAGATCAAGCAGTTCTGATTGGCCAAAATAGATCTAGATCCTTGTGCTCGACTCCTATTGGTTGATACAGATCTATCCAATTCTGATTGGTTGATACACATCTGAGCTGGACTTAGGGAAAACTATAAATAGACGAACCATTTGCCCAATTTGGGTATCCAGAATTTGAGTTTCATTTCTAACCCCCCATTTCCCAGCCAGACAGCTTGTCTGTAATCCCTGTAATAGCTTCACTTTGATTAGCAATTGAGAGCTGTGAGATATTTCTGTAATTCAAAAGAGAGTTGTATTCAAGACTGCAAATCCGAGGGCTGTTAAGCCATGCTCTGTAATTATAACGGTAGATTTTAAAAGGTTGCTGTAAACTATGCATTCTCCATTGGACTCATGTCAAGGGTTCCCTCTGATCTCCTCAGTACATTAGACTCCTTTAGATTCATTGTTTTGCATGCAATTTCCCTTGATTCATTAATCCTGTAAGAATTAGTGTTGGTAACCTAGTCTCTTACAGCATTTGTAGTGATGTTTCTTGTTCTGAATCGAGGATTTGGATTAAAGACTATTGGATGGTTTGGGGCCATTAAAGTGGACAGACCATAGCCATAAGTGTAAGCCTAATCCTTGAATTAGATTTATCTCTCTTACATCTGTGCTTGTAGCCAGATGAAGATTGGATCACCTCTGCTGAGCTTCAGTTTTTCTCATTAGATTTCAAGGACCAAATCAAAGTTAGATATTACTTCTCCATTTTTTGTATATGTTTACCTCAAACGTTTCCCCAACTCAGATCTGGATCACTTAGTTTAATTTTTACTTTTATCATTTATTTAATGTGACAAATTCAACCTCCCATCTTATGTTCTTTGTAGATAGGATCAGAGGCCAGATCTGGTAGCTCAGATCTGGAGGTTTATCTTAAATTTTAAATCAATTCCCTGTGGACGATCTTTCACTCACTTACTTTTAAAACTTGCTACAATTGGTCCTGATCTTGCAGGCTAATTCTCTTCTAACTGTGCTGATATTTCCTTATTTGTTTATATAGTCTAGAGCCACTGTAATTTAGCAGCTATAAATCTGTTTTTCAAAACTCACATAAATCAAGCACACTAAGAAGCAACAACAAGTTTTTGGCGCCGTTGCCGGGGAATAGATTTTTAAATTGGCAGACCTAAGTTTTTCAATTTTGTAGATTTGATTTTTATTTTAATTTTTGCTTTAAAACTGCACTTTGAATTCCAAGTACTTGATTAAATGTCTACTGCAGTTTTGTATAGAAAACCTGTTTTACTGCAGCAGAATTTTTTTATTTTTCTGAGTTTTTATTCTTTGCCTTCTAGTTATTTGAATAAATGTTACTGCCACTCTTTTCTCTTTTTGTCAAATTTGGGCAGTAGCCTGAGTTTTTCTTTTTATTTTTGTCAATATACTTGAATAAGGTACTGCTGCAATTTTTGGATTTTTGCAGATCTCAAGTTACCAACAAGGAGCATCTGAACTAAAGCTGGAGCAGATCTGCTTGAGTTTGCATCCCCTTCTCCTGTGCATTCATTTTCTATTTTTAAATTCTTGAGAACCAGCAGTTCTGCTGTATTTAATGTTTGTTTTAATTATAATTTCTGCTGTCTTTTAGGCATGCTGATTTTTTTATATAAAACCAAATACAAAAATAAAAGAAAATGAAAACACAATTAGAATTTTTTTTGAGTTGTTTCTTATTATTTTTTCAGTAGTAGTAAATAAGGGCTCTTATGGACCCCGGGCTGACCCAAAACAAATAAATAAAATAAAATAAAATAAAAAATTATAAAAGCATAAAAAAAAAAAATATCTTCTAGATGGGCTGTTTTTCTTTGTTTGTATCCAATTTTCTCATTTGGACCTGCTGAGATCATGTTTTTTTTTAAATGTTTTCATCATGTAGGATAATGAGCAGTGGCTCATAGGCTCTTTTGAGTATTCAATGGAGCCACTGACTTTATTTTCCTACAAGATTTCTGCTCCATAAATAGGTCTCAGCTATGTATGAATCCTATTTTTAACTGTGTACTCCCATGCTTCATCAATTTCAAATTCATATTGATTCATACTCACACAAGCAACAGGGGGGTTTCTTTTGGCGCAGGTGGTTTAGAGTTTCTTTTAGGATTTTTTTTTTATTTTAGGAATTTTAGTTTAAAATTCTATTTTTTGATCGCTGATTTTTCTTTCTTAGGTCTTAATTTTACTAAAATTTTTTTCATTTTGGTAGTTTAGTACTCGGTTCCTAATTTTTTTTTTTTTTTTTTTTTTTTCTTTCCCCTGATTTTTTAATTCTATTTTTGGATCTGAAATTTTTTTTTTTCTATTATTAGCGTTAGTTTCCTTTCATTTTCTTCACAGTACTCTTCTTTTTTCTGTTCATACATTCAGTTTTTCTAGATTTGTTTTGCTATTTTTTCTGGTTTAGCAGTAATTTCCTGCAATTGTATATCATTTTTTCCATTTTCCCTATTCATGTATTTAGTTTTGCATTTGTATTTTCTGCTCCATAGATAAGATTTTTCTGCTCATATTTTCCTTTTTTCTTCTTTCTCATTTTACCTTACTGCCCCTAGTTTCTCACTGTCTAGAACATTGAGGACAATGTTCATCTTAGGTTTGGGGGTGTGGCAGAGATGCCAATAAAATAAGTTAATGCTTGGTGCAGCTTATGACAAGCAGAATTTTTGAAAATGAAGTAATTTCACACCTGTTGTTTTAAAAAATGAGGAAGTTCAAACTTTTTAAATTTGATTTCTAGTGTAATTCTAATACTGTCACAAAGTGAAGGTCAGAAAATTTCTAAAAAAAAATAAAAATTGATGTTTTAGTAAACCTAAAAAGAGAGAAAACAGTGATGATATACCTCAAGAATTTGATAGAAAACCACACCCAGTGAGATTTGGGCCTGCTGAAATGTATTCTTTGGAGGTATGAATTGGCAATTTTTTCTGCTCTAGGAATTTGTTTGAACACCTTGTTATCACTAGAAGTTACACATATCCAAGTTAAAATAGCTTGACAGCAATCATGATATTAAAGACATGATGTAGGGCCTTCTTTTGGACAGTTTGAACTTAAAAAGCCCCACCTTTTAAAATTGCCCTTGATACACACCATTTGAGCTTTATAAATCAAAGATTTCTTTGAAACCTCATCAACCTCATTTAGCCTAACCCTCACTCTGAGAATTCAGAAGGTAAAGGAAAGAAAGCTGAAGAAAGGTGAGTTGGGTAGTAGTTTGGTAAAAGAAAAAGAAAAATAATTGAAGGCAATGATGTATCAGCAGAAGAAATGTGGCATTCCAGTCAATGTTGATTTGAAAAAAAAAAAAAAAAAAAAAAAAGGGGAGAAGTCATTTCATTGGAAGTTTGAAAAAGAAAGAGAAAAAGATGGCCACTTTGGCTCTGAAAATTCAAAGAAGAAGATGAAATTGTGCTGAAATAAAGAAGGTGTCCATACCACCTCCTTACCTTGACTGACTTCTAAAATTTTGATCTCCATTCGAACCTTTTTATTCTTGATAAATTTCACCCATAAGCCACATTACAACCCAAGTTAAAGTCCTTACTGATCAAAGATGGATTGAGCTGTCACATGGAGATAAGGATTTGTGTAATCTATGGTGAAAAAAAAAGTAGTAAATTCAGAACTGAAAAGCAATGCCTATGCTCCTGCTTACAGTCCTATTTGAGGGCTGTAACTGCTCTTGAGTTGTGTGAAATAGTACAACCCTCCTACCTGCATGTTGAGTGAAAACCCTGGTGAGAGTTGGGTTTGAAATCAACTTATTTGGGGTAACATCAAAACTGAATTTTCAAATAGAAGGCAAGCTTTTCGTTAATTTTTCTTGTAAAAAACTTTTTGACACCAACTGAGTGAATGCTAAAGGAATTACAGCAGAATTTTAGTTTTGAACTGATGTTTTCTTGAAAATCTTCTTACAGCCTGACTGATGCAGGTGTGAATAATCTGATTAGATGAAAGTTTGCTTTAACAGAACCACATCGATCTTAACTGATTTATTGGAGAAGTTTGTGGGTACCTTCACTGAAAATCCTCAGGAGACTTCACTCCTCCACTAGGGATGACCTAGGGGTTTAAAAGGCTTGTTGCATATGCTAAATGCAACTGTGCTCCCTACAAAAATGGCTTTTCATTCTATTTTTAAATTTTGTCTTTGCTCAGGGACTAGCAAAGCTACATTAAATAAGATGAACGATCTACGCTATTTTTCATGGACCAAACGGCTCAATTCTTCTAGCATGCCTATTAATAACATTATAGGCATGCTGATAAAAAAATAGGGATCGGCTCTCCTGGGCATCATTTAAGCACCAAATGGTGCTTAAACGATCATAACCATTTATTGGTTTATGATCTTAGAAATCCATATTGTTGAAGTGATATATCATCAATTGGAGAGCTGAGTAAAGATATTACACTTTTTGAGAGATTTTAACTATCCGATTTGTGCACTCTAATATCAACAATTATTCTTAATTTTGATGGTCTGATATTAACGCTCACCGATCGGACGATTTACATTCACTTATAAACATAATCCTTTAACTGGGACATGTTCCAAAGATGAATTGCCACTTGATAAATTTAGATAGATTACAAATGTGTGCCAAATAATACAATGATAAATCACATTTCAATGGTGTGAGATAAATGATATTGAAAGATCATTTAAACACCATTTAAATGTCGATCAGAGCCATTATCCCCGAAAGAGCCATTATCCCCGAAAAAAAATATAACTAAATAGGCATAGTTCTTCTGCAATTTAATAGCTAAATCTGATTTCGAGGATGGCCCACGCACCTAATGGCACCGCTAGAAGGGTGTAAGATTTACATAATTGACCGACTAATCACCACAAGCCCTAAAAACAACGCTTTATAGAGTGAAAAAACTTTGCACAAATTTTGTACCCATTGTTTTAAAAATTTGGCTTACTAGCCGGCCGGTACAACCGTACAAGCCTACCTGACCGGATGGTGCACCCCTGATCCGAACCGTCCCAACAGGATGGTGCACCCTCCCTGATCAGAAAGCCCGGCCCGAGCCGACGCGGACCCAAAAAGAAAAAACTATTTTCCATGTTTTTATGTACAAATTACCCAATCAGGTTGGGTCGACCCGGTCCAGAGGTTGGGTTGGATGTCTATGCCCATCCAACCCAATAGGCACGATTGATTGAAGATGTATTTTCTACATGCATTGTTACGCGACGTGACAACTGCATACGAGGGTGCCCCTCGTATCCAATTTTCGATCACTTACGGTCAACCTACCAGTTATAACCAACAAAACGGGTTTGGTATTGCATTCAAACGTGCCCAATTAAGGTATACCTCACTCGGGGTGAGGCTTTTACTCTTTCTAGAAGGAGAAACACGACAAATAAACAGAAGACGGTGAATGATTCCATGCCTCTTCCCGCTGTTTTTTGTCGACTTCAAAACGGCATCTTTCGAAGCATTTCTCAAAATCTAAAAAACAGAAGCTCAGCTCAAGTTAACTAACCTCGGACCCAAGAAAAGATCCCTTCCTTGTCAAATTCCTATTGAAAAAAAGACAAGCAGAACGAAGAAATTCTTCGTTCTTTTCTTTCTTTCTTTATAATCCAAACCTACCCACTTCAACTTCATTCTACTTGAAGATGATTCGACAAGACTCCGAAGAAGAGAACCTGAATCTTTGCCTCGCTATTGCCGTAGACTCTGGCAGCGGCAAGCGAAAGAGGAAGAAGGAGGATGAGGAGTTGAATCTTTATAATACTCGGTTCCAAGCAACGGGAGGGAAGCTCTTTGGATTCCTTCATATGAGGGAGGAGATGTTGAAGCAAGATAATAAGAGACAAAGAGTAGTGGAAGATTCAAAGGGTCTTCATTTGATCCATTTAATGCTCATATGTGCTACTGCCATTGAAGAAAACAAGCTCGGAACAGCGGCGGAGAATCTATGTGACCTCTACCAGCATGTCTCTTTCAATGGTGATTCGATCCAACGGGTAGCTGCTTATTTCGCTGATGGCTTGGCTGCAAGGCTTCTCAATCGAGGATCTCCGTTTTATCATATGATCATGAAGGGCCCAACACCTGAAGAAGAGTTCTCAGCCTTCACTGAACTCTACCGCGTGTCTCCCTACTACCAATTTGCACATTTCACAGCAAACCAGGCGATCGTTGAGGCCTTTGATGATGAAGAAGACCACAAGAACCGAACTTTACATGTAATAGATTTCGATGTCTCCTATGGATTCCAATGGCCGTCTCTAATTCAATCTCTTTCGGACAAGGCAACGAGTAACTCCCCTACCTCCCTCAGGATTACGGGGATTGGTACGAATTTGGAGGAACTAGTTGAAACAGAGATGAGACTAGTGTGCTTCGCAAAGGGTTGCTGCAATTTGTCTTTCAAATTTGAGGGATTGTTAAGGGGCTCGAAACCAATTAATCCGAGGATTGAGAAAAATGAAACCGTCATCGTAAATTTGGTGTTTTATCTACAAACATTGAGAGATTCGATGCAGATTTCCAACACATTGAAGTCCATTTATTTACTGAATCCATCTATGGTTATCCTAGTGGAACAAGAAGGAAGCCAAAGTCCGCGAAGCTTCTTGTCAAGATTCATGGAGTCTCTCCATTATTTTGCCGCAATGTTTGATTCTTTGGATGGCTGCCTTCCGGCTGAGAGTATGGAGAGGCTTAGCATTGAAAGGAATCATTTGGGGAAAGAAATAAAGAGAAGGATAAATGACGAAAAGGGCGAGATGAGCCATCGGAGTTACGAGAGGTTGGAGACTTGGAAGGCGAGAATGGAGAGTATTGGGTTTGAAGGAGTTAAGCTTAGTTCACGGTCGGTGAGCCAAGCAAAGCTTCTTTTGAAAATTAGAAGCCATTGTTCTCCATTGGAGTTTGATGGAGGTGCTGGAGGGTTCAACGTTTCCGAGAGAGATGGCGGAAGAGCACTTTCTCTTGGGTGGCAAGATAGATATCTAATAACCGCTTCTACATGGCATTGTGCTTGAAGATCTCAAACGATCGATTAAATTGTTAATCTTTGATTTGAGTTGTACATCATTTTAATTTGACACAAGTGTTATGACCCAAAATTCTACCCCATCCTGAGGGCCTAGAATTTCAAGTTATGACCCGCACATATCTTGGATATGCTAAGCGGACATATACTTAATACGAATTATCATGGTAGTCTGATTCTATGAAATCCGTGAAAACCAACATAAAAATACGAATTATCGTGGTAGTCTGGTTCTACGAAATCTATGAAAACCAACATAAAAATACGAATTATCGTGGTAGTCTGGTTCTACGAAATCCATGAAAACCAACATAAAAAGGTGGAATATAAGACAATCATAAATGTTGAATAAATACGATAAAATGCGATATATCCACCAATAAAACTTAATCAAGGTCAGAGATAAATCCGATAATAGGAAACCATAGCGTCAACAATAAAATATAAAGCCAACTCAATACTAAGTCCACAGATATCAATAATCGGCGCTCGAATCAAAATCACCACCGTAGTCCTCCTGAAAATCAGCGGTGCCGCACTCCCAAGGCTCCTGATAATCAACGTCCACCTGGTCCACGTACTCAGCACCAATCGAATCAGAGAAACCAACATCCACTCCGTTAAGATAGTGGCCTGCAGTGTTAAATTTTCGTGAAATGAGTTTACTCAGTCACGTAAACTCAATGGATACAACATCAATCTACCCCATTCTACTCAATTACATTGTGGGTGTATCACATGAGTGATAATAATAATAATCTCAAAGAAATCAAAAAAGAATAACAAAATCAAGTGCACATCATAAACTCATATCATAATCATGAATGCAGGACCATGATTTAAACACCCATGTCCTAAGGTACCTTACCATCTCTCATATCATATCATATCGTATCTTCTTTCATTATTGTCACACATATGTCTGTACATCGCATGAGCGTAACTAGCATACTCATAAAATCCTAAACGACTTGTGTTAGAGTCGCTGCTCGAGCTACCATGTGAGGGTCACCATAATATCATACCACTATATCATAACGCCCTCCATATCATACTTATATCATACACCCCATCCAGTCACAGGAGCGGTTGGTGACTCATAACTCATATTATCTCCTAGAGACCCGTCTTGACTGAAAGACGTTGTTGCCCTTATAGAGGCTACGCAAGAAACGACACGTAAAGAGACTTAAGTTCTTAATTTTTTGCTGGCCTACATAGCGGATTTTTATTATTATACTCGTAACATATCTTATCTTACTAACTCATATCTTATCATAACTCTAAGACCTAAATCCACAGTGAAACATAGTGCGGTAAGCTTCACAAAACTACACATTTCAAGGGATGGGTTCTTTATTAACTTGGATGTACTTCGTGTGATAGCCTATACTATCACAGAGGTGTTACATCCGTACATGATGTCTACATTTAGAGTTCTACGTGACCGTGGAAGGAACCCCACCATGACTATGGCCTAATGGTCAAAACCTTGTACCTTAACTCATATCTTATCCTATCATATTAAAACTCGAGGGTGATAGAGTCGCCGTGTATGCCACCATATACGGGATTATATTGAATTCGCACTCACCCTACTCATCATGATATCCCATACTACTATGAGTTATAAGGCATGTGAATACGATGTATTCCTCACTTCGATATCATCTCAGCGAATTATCACGCTCAAACATAGGCATGATCTCATACACTCACGTACATATGACCTAATATATTCTTAACTCGCATAACATGCTTAAAATAGTAGTACATAACTATTACAACTATTATACTTACAGAAAGATTTACACCAAATTATTGTTACATTTATACATATATTTATTTACATAATACACTAATAAATATAGAGTAGGAGAGTTATTAGTGTATTTTCGATAACTCATAAGAATTATCGAATCGATTTCATAAAAGGCATCAATAGAAATATAATATAAATTATCGAAGTTTTCGATAGAAGCGATAAAAGTGATATATATATATATATATATAATATTTTTATTAAATATTCAAATATAAAATATTATTATTTTAAAGGTTGAGTGAATCACAACCATCGATCGAAACCTTTGAATGATTAATTAGGTTTTGTTCATGATTAAGCGAAGATTCACTTAACTTATCATTCATACAAGAATAATCGATTTTTATTTTAAACATTTAATAAAAATATTATATATATACATCACTTTTATCGTTTCAACGCGAGAACTTCAATAATATAAACTGTTAGAACTTCGATACTTTTATGAAATCGAACTCTGACCTTCAAATTATCGAAAATATACTAATAACTCCCCGACTCTATATTTTTTGGTGTGTTATATAAATAAATATATGTATAAATATAACAATAATCTGGTGTAAATCTTTTTGTAAGTATAATAGTTTTGTACTCCTATTTTAAACATGTTATACGAGTTAAGAATATATTAGGTCATATATACGTGACCATATGAGATCATTCCTACACTTGGGCATGGTGATTCGCTAAGATGGTATCAAAGTGAGGAATATATCGTTTTCATATGCCTTATAACTCATGGTGGTATCGGACCTCGTGATAAGTAGGGTGGTGAGTATGAATTTAATGTAACCTGATATACGATGGCATACACGGTGACCCTATCACTCCCGAGTTCTAATATGATAGGATAAGATATGAGTTAAGATACGAGGTTTAGACCTTTAGGCCATTGTCATGGTGGGGTTCCTTTCACGGTCACATGGAACTCAGAATGTAGGGATCAATGTAGTGATGCAACACCTCTATGGTAGTATGGACTGCCACATGAAGTACATCCAGGTTACTAAGGAATTCATCCCTTGAAAAGCGTAGTTTTATGAAGCTTACTGCACCATGTTTCACTGTAGATTTAGGTCTTAGAGGTATGATAAGATATGAGTCAGTAAGATAAGATATGTTACGAGTATGATAATAAGACACTGTTGGCCAACAAAAGATTAAGAACTTAAGTCTCTATTTTACCCTTAACTTAGTGATGCTAGACCTTAGTTTGTTACTAATAAGATGTTATGTGCAAATATTCAGATTAATGAGCAGATTAGAGTCGAAGTATTAATCTTTACCAAAATGAACTCAAAAAATAGTAAGAACTACGATCGTGGGAAGAAGTGATCCTCTCGAACGAAGGACTAATCGATGAGCAAGAAAAAGGAAATATCGAACGAACGTAAATCTTGAACGAGCAAAAAAAAAAAGAAGAAAAATAGAAATTGTGATTCACGAACGTATGAAAGAAGCTATGATTGGAGGAACCAAAGTAAAATCTTAAATGTTCGATAGAGAAAAAATCATATAGAAAAAAGAATAATTGTACACATGATTATACGAAATAAAGCTCATGCTACTGATCACGTGAAGTCTACATTGCCATGTACAGAATTAGAAGATCTCTTGGATTAGAAGTTTGATAACTTACAGATCAGAGAAGATTGGCAAAAGAACTCAGAAGATCTCTGCGACTAAAATAAAGGAGAAAAGTCTTGCACGCATCTAGCATCCAGAGTAAGGAAGAACTAGGATTAGAAGTAGAGTTATATTAAGAATCTTTTATTTAGAAGTTTTCTTTTATTAGAACTAACATAATGTAAATCAACCACTTATGATCTATAAGTAAGAGGGTTCGGCATAGGAGTAGAATTATCGAAGAAATTCTCAGCATCAATTGACAACTGAGGTTGGGTTTTCTTTTGATCAAAAGCAGAGTAGAATAGTTTAGATATCTAAGGTTTCTTGAGAGCAATTGAAGCCTGTGATCGGGAGCGAGAACATTAGAGTAGAGTATCTGTAGTTGCTCAGAAGCAATTGACGCCTACAACTGAAGGATGAAAGATCTTTTTATTGCTTTCTAGTTTAGGTTTATTTTCATATACTTTTACAGCATTGTAATCATCTAAAAGTTTTTTATTTGAATTGACAACTCAAATTGAGAATTTAAGATTAGTGTAACGGTTTTACTTTTCCATCTTCGATTTTCTTGAGTTTGATTGATGCCCAAATTTTAGGAAGATTATTGATTAGTTTAAATCTATGTTGAGGAATTCTTGAGTTTGATTAACGCTTAAATTCTAGAGGACTGAGATACGGAAGTAGTGGTACTTTATTTTATAAATATCTGAGATCTGAAGGATTGTGATTGACAACCATAATTTGGAAGGAAGAAGATTTAGATTTATTTTCTGTAAATTAGTTTAAACAAACCATTATTTTGTTTATATTTTTTCAGTAGTTTAGGATCTTAAAAGACAAATATAAGTTTTTAAACAAATAAAAATACATCAGGATAATCACCTTCCTCATGGAAACGATCCTATACTAGTGCTGCAACTTCCATTGTACGCTTGCAATAGGTTAAGACTTAGTATGATAAAAGCCCGAATAAGTTTTTGGCGTTGTTACTGGGGAGGTGGATTTATTCTTTATTTTATTTTTGTTTTGAAAACCAATATTTGTCTTTCTCTTTTTATTTTTCTTTATATTTTTAGTTTCTTTAACCACTTCTTTATCTTTTGCAGGTTTATTCGGAGCAGCGAATCAAAGGTTTCAACACTTCTTCTGACAAGAGAAGCTAGAGGCTCAGATTTGTTTTCTCTCCCTGTTTTCTAAAATAAAAATCAGGTAAAACTAAAAACACAAAAAATACCCACGTCTCTAATGTATGCATCACACTCGATATCGAAGTTTAGATTTCTTCAAGTGTGACCCAGAAATTGAAATGACTCTCTTATATAGCCTAGCCTCAAACTAATCTTTTATAAGAGAATCCCAAGCTATGGTTGACGAATATTCCATTCAAGCACACTTCAGCCCAGTTACTCTGATTGAGCCCTCTTGTATAGTTATTCCAGAGGTCGCAGTCAGACAAAATTATGAAATCAAGCTCAATACACTATAAGTTATACCCATCTTTTATGGGCTTGATTGAGAGGATCCCTATCAACATCTAAGAGACTTTATAAAGCTTTGCTCGATGTTACAATTATCAGCGGCTAATGATGAGGCTGTTAAATTACGATTGTTTCCCTTCTCTCTTAAAGACCAAGCGAAAGTATGGCTAATTTCATTGCCCGCTAGAAGTATTACCTCTTGGGAAGGACTGCAATCCAAGTTTTTGAATAAGTACTTCTTGATTGGTAAAATTAATTAGATTCGGTAGGCAATTCAAGACTTCAAGCAATAACTTGGAGAATTATTCCATGAGAGTTGGGAACGCATGAAAGGAAAATGAAGAAACTGAATTCGAAAAGGAAGTTATTACACTTTTTATGCGAAGATATTTCGGAGAAAAGCTCTTTCGATCAATGCGCTAGCGAATCCGATGATAATCCGTAGTGAATCCGAAGGAAAAAGGGTAGGTTGCACAAAATGGGGAGAAACCCTAGTTTTCAAAAGTTCTTCACGCTAAAATTTTGAAGAGAAAATGGCCCGCTTGCCATATATAACCCGACAGTCATGCTAGCGACTTACCAGGTCGCGCGAGCGACATTCAAGTGAAAATTGAATTCTGAACAGTCGCGCGAGCGACTGTATCACTTCTTTTTCTTGCGTGACATTCTGAAGAAGTCGCACGAGTGATCTTTACATCTCGCATGCGCGAGTCCTATAGTTTCTTCCAATTTGTACCTTTTTCTGTTTGGGTTTCTTCTGTCTCTTTAACCATACCTAATAACCATTCATTTATACCCAAAATTCAAGTCTAAAATCCATACACATCCCCTTATCATGTTGAGTTAATTCATGAACTTTCTTTAGTCAACTTTTGGCAATAATTGATGATTCGCGACTCGTGCCTGGCACCCTTATCACAACGCTAACCATCTAATAAGTACCACATTTAATAACTTAAACGTATACATAAACTCCATAACTCTTATTTTTTCACAGTGAAACAACTCAAAATTTTACATTGCTCATTAAATCAAGGTTTATTCAAATAGCAGCGGATACGCGTCGCTGATGTCTGACCTGAGTTTCCACGTAGCTTCTTCTGGAAAATGGTTTCGCTACCTTACAAGTACTAATGGAATACGTTTGGTATGCATCACTTGCTCCTTTCGATCATGAATCTATACCAGCTCTTCTTTAATGGTCAAGTCTTCTTGAACCTTAATCAGTTGATAGTCTTGGACATGCATTGAATCCTTCACGTATTTCCTTAGCATCGACGTGTGAAATACATTGTGCATGCTCGACAGTTGCGGCGGCAAAGCAATCGATACACAACTTCTCCAACTCATCCCAAAACTTCAACTGGTCCCACATAACGTGGACTCAACTTCTCACATTTCCCGAAGCGCATTACACCCTTCGTGGGCAAAATCTATATGAACACTTTATGTCTGTGTTGAAACTCAACACTAGTTCTTTTTAGATTTGTGTAGCTTTTCTACCAACTTTGTGCCACTTTTATTCTCTCACGGATCAAACGTACTATTTAGATTGTACCTTCAATGATTTCGGAACCCAAAATGAATTTCTCTTCGGTTTCTTCCCAGTTAATCAGAGATTTACATCTTCTTCCATATAGTGCTTCATAGGGAACCATACTAATACTTATCTGATAACTGTTATAGTATGCGAACTCGATCAGGGGTAAATGTTGATCCCATGATCCTTAAAAATTAAGAATACAAGCTTGTAACATGTCCTCTACAATCTGGCTCACCCTCTCGGTCTATCCATTTGTCTGTGGGTGAAATGCAGAGCTGAAGTCTAACCTTGAACCCATTCCCTCTTGGAATATCTGCCAAAACTGTGACGTATACAACGGGTCTTTGTCTGAAACAATGCTCGCAGGGATACCATGCAATCTAACAATCTCTTTTAGGTACATCTCTGCAAACTTAATACTTGATATTGTAATGCAGGAAATGAGCTGACTTGATTAATCTATCGATGATTACCCATATTGCATTATGTCCTTTTACTGTCCTTGGTAATCTCAAAATAAAATCCATAGAAATGGATTCCGACTTCCATTCTGGTATCAGTAGTGGTTGTAATAAATCCAATGGATGTGGGTGATCCACCTTCACTTGCTAACACACCAAGCAGTTTGAGACGTACTCGGCGACATCTTTCTTCGAACCTCTCCACCAAAAACTCCTCTTTAGATCTTGGTAAATCTTGGTACCACCTAGATGAATACCATACTTAGATTTATGGGATTCTTCTAAAATGGCATGCCGAAGATCGACATCAGTCGGTATACATACACGCCCTCTGAATAGTAGCGATTCATCCTCCTCGATGGAGAAATCTGATCTAATACCATCGGTCACACCTCATCCAATCTCGATAAGTTCCACATCTTTTATCTGAAGCTCGTAAATATTGTTAAAGATCATCATCTGATTGTGAGGTTTGCCAATAAGGCTCCTGAATCTCTCACCTCGATCTACATGTCATATAACGAGATGTCTTCCAATAATTTCCATCTATGGATTCCCATAATGAGGCTCGATAACTGAGCCGAATTCTTTTGACTCAATGCATCTGCCATAACATTCGCTTTGCCTGGATGATATTGAATGGAGCAGTCATAATCTTTGAGAAACTCGATCCATATTCTCTACTTCATATTCAAATCCTTCTGAGTAAACAGGTACTTGAGGCTTTTGTGGTCTGTAAATATCTCAAAGGTTTTCCCATAAAGGTAATATCTCCATATCTTTAATGCAAAGATCACCGATATGCCAGTTCAAGATCATGTGTTGGGTAATTTTTTTCATGATCCTTGAGTTGTCTAGAACCATAGGCAATAATTTTCTGGTTTTGGTTAAGCACACAACCTAACCGACTATGTGATGCGTCACTAAACACAACATAACCTCCACTGCCTGATGGAATAACAGGCACTGGAGCAGAGGTAAGTAATCAGTCACATAATATATCAATTTATTACCCTTAACTTAGTGATGCTAGGACTTAGTTTGCTACTAATAAGTTAATGATGTGCAGATATTAAGAAAAGTCAGTAAAAGAGAGTCAAAGTATTAATATTCATCCAAATGAACTCAAAAAAGCAGTAAAAAGATGAAAGAGTGTAAAAAGACGATTCGCTATATACCAAAACCCAGAAAATATTGAAAGATGATTGAGCGCTGAATAAGAAATTGTAATTTATGATTCTCCAAAAGATGCTCAAGGGTAAAGGTGATACAAGAAGAAAACAATCAATCGTAATCTAGAGAATCGTCAACTAAGAGAAGGCTATGCTGAGAAGTAGAAAATCGTGATTTACGATTTTCTAAAGAAAACTATAATAGAAGAAAGAAAATTGTGATTTACGATTTTACAGAAAAAGTTTCTCGTTGCTGATGTTGAGGATCACATGAAGATTTACATCGTCATCCACTGAATTAGAAGAACTCTTGAATTAGAAGTTTGGCATATCACGGATCTGAGAAGATTAATGAAGATCAACTCCAGAAGATCTCTACTACTGAACAATCCAGAAGTGCATCAACAAAAGGAAAGCAAGGAATGATAAAGTTTTAATTAGTGTTATATTAGGATAGTTTTATTTTAGTTATTTCTTTTATTAGAAGTTTTATAAACCAACTCCTTATGATCTATAAATAAGAGAGTCTGGTATAGGAATAAGCATCAAAGAAATTCTCAGCATCAATTGACAACTGAGGTTGGGTTTTCTTTCGATTAAATTTAGAGTGAAATTTTATTGCTTTGTAGATTAGATATCCAAGGTTTCTCAAGAGAAATTTACGACTGCAATTGGGAGCTGAAGATTAGAGTAGATATTTGCAGTTTCTCATAAGCAATTGACAACTGTGGCTAAGGGGTGAAAGATATAATTTTATTACTTTCTAGTTTAGATTTATTTTATTGCAATTTCCTGCTTTGTAAACATCTTTGAATTTTAATTTTAGTTAACGACTCAGGTTGAAGTTTTCAGATTAGTGTAACAGTTTTTACTTTTCCATCTTCAATTTTCTAGAATTTGATTGACGCCCAAGTTTTAGGAGATTATTGATTAAATTAAATCTGTATTGATAGGATTTTAGTATTGATTAACAACCAATGCTAGGAAACTTTATATATAGTGTAACAGTACTATTTAAATTCATAAATATCCGATAGCAGAAGATTGTGATTGACGACCATAATCTGAAGAATGAGGATTAGGATTTATTTTCTACAATTTAGATTAAGAAATAATTTTTTATTCATATTTCTCCAGTAGTTTAGGAACTTAAAAGATAAATATAATTTTTCATAAAATTAAGTTAATATAAAAAAAATTTGTCTTCGTGGGAACGATCTTATACTAGCTCTACAATTTCCATTGTGTGCTTGCAATAGGTTAAGACTTTATTAGATACGCATATAAGTAGCGATCACATTTTTTATGCCGCTGCCAGTGATAGGTTATTTATATTAATTTAAGAAAATAAGTATTTATCTTTTTCTTTTTATATTTCTTTATATTTTTCAACTTTCTTTGATCACTTCTTAAGCTTTTGCAGGATTACTCGAAGTAGTGAATCGAAGGTTTCAATACTTCTGCTAGCCACAGAAGCTAGAGGCTCAGATTTGTCTCTCTCTCTGCTTTCAAAAAAAAAATTAATAATATAATATATAATATATATAATATCTTGTGTTTGAGATGCAAGGCCGTGACGACACTTCTTGGCTAAATCTCAACATAACTTACCCCCCAATAGAATTCCTAACTACTCCGTGATATCCAACCATGTTGGAGACAGAGCAGGCATTTACCATTCAGTGAGGTAGTGTTGAGAATCCTTATAATCCTCAGTGGGACAATCCTTATGGCTTCCCAAGGGTAAATCAACAAGAGTTTTCTTATGCATATCTCCAACATTCTCTGAATTCTCAACACTCTCACAACCCATACCAATCCTTTGCGCAACAACCATATCCTCAGAACGGAAACAATAGTGCTACTATAATCCAAATCCTACAGGACTTACAACATCATCCACACTATCGCTCTAGGGATTAACCCAGTTGTCTCAGATCTCTCAGAATTTATGCTCTTGTACTCAGTCCATTGCAAATCTAGAAACTCAAATCGGGCATCTAGCCTCACAGTGGGAGGAAAGAGAGTATAACCAAGCGAACCCACAGACGTTAATTCCCACAGTTCAAGTTGTTCAAACCTTAAGGAGTGGCAGTACTATTGATAATAAAGTAGAGATGCCTACCCCAGTAGTTATCCCTGTGACCGTAGAAAAAGAGAATGAAGCGAAGAAGAGACCCCTCCATAAGAAAAACATAAAAAATTAGAAAATGAAAAACAGAAAAAAATAGAAAACATAGAAGAGAGAACACCCAAACCTGTGGCCGAGGCACCTTATGTGCCAAAGTTACCTTTTCCAAATGCTTTTGGTGCACCCTTCCCTTTTGAAAAAAATTCAAAAAAATAGAGAAAATCACTGAGATCTACAAGGAAGTGAAGATCAACTTGCCTCTCTTAGAGGCAATTAAACAAGTCTCAGCTTATGCACGATTCCTAAAAGAGGTGTGTACGCAAAAATGAAAATGGCAAAATAATGTCTCACAAAAAGTTTTCTTGGCGGAGCAAGTAAGCTCAGTCTTGCAAGCTAAAACTTTGCCTCAGTTTAAGGATCCTGGGGGTGCCTACAATTCTATGTATCATAGGTAATCACAATAAATACAGCACTTATGGATCTGGGAGCAAGTGTAAACCTGCTACCATACTCTGATTACGAAAAATTGGGACTAGGAGATATAAGGCCTACGTCGATAACTCTTCAGTTAGTCAATAGATCAGAAAGAAGGTCAGTAGGAATTATTGAATATGTAATGGTTGGAGTCGATAAATTAGTTTTCCCTGTCAACTTTTTGATGCTAAACATAGAACCATGCTTGAAATCTCTAACACAAATTCTCGTTATACTCGGTAGACCATTCTTGGCTACGGCAAAAGCTTGTATAAATTATAAAATTAGGGTAATGAAAGTTTCTTCTGGAGATATGCGAATCCAATTAAATTTCTTCACCCCGGCCAGCCAAATGGCTTCAATAGACAACGAGGAATGCTTCCGCATAGATGAAATTGAAGAATTAGTAGAGGAAGCATTACCTTTAGTCTTATCGAAGGATGCGCTTCAAACCGCATTATGGTACACGGACTTGGAGGAGCCTGACGACCAATTAAAGGAAGCGATTTATCAGATGGATACTTCTATCTGTGAACTCCAATCCAAGACTTGGAAACCATGGATAGAACCTCTACCCATTATTTCCAATGAACCGTTACAACCATCTATCTAAAAAGCACAATCATTGGATTTGAAACTACTTCCTGTTACCCTTAAGTACGCTTTTCTTAGGCCTAACGAAACTCTTCCAGTGATTATTTCATCTGCTCTTAATAAGGAACAAGAGAGTAGGTTATTGGCCACACTCATAAAATATAAGTGTGCAATAGGATGGACTGTCACTGACCATAAAGGGCTTGACCCCTCGATATATATGCATCGTATATATTTAGAGGACAATGCCAAAACTTCACGAGAAAGCCAACGACGGTTAAATCCAAACATGAGGGAAATTATTTAAAAGAAAATCATGAAACTATTAGACGCAAGTATTATTTACCCAATTTTTGACAGTGAGTGGGTGAGTCCCATTCACGTAGTCCCAAAGAAATCTAAGATTACTATAAAAGAAAATACGGCCAGTGAGTTGGTGCCATTACACGAAACCACAGGGTGGTGTGTATGCATTGACTATCGAAAGCTAAATTCAATGACTCGTAAGGATCATTTTTCGCTACCTTTCATTGATCAAATTTTGGAAAAACTTGCGGACTAGGAATATTTTTGCTTTCTAGATAGATATTGTAGACACCCAAATTTGGCCCAAGGCCCGATTGAAACACCGTTCAAGAGAGGTGCAATTCCGAGCTTTGGATGACATGCATGGAACCTTTAGGACCCCCCCTAGAACCCTTAGGAACTTTTCCAAACCCTTAGGAATCACCCTAGATCCATTAGGAACCTGACCCAAACCTTTAGAAATCAATCCCTACCTTTAGAACCCGTTATAAACCTAAACCTAACCTTATCAAGCAAATGGCTAAGGGGGTACACCGGAACCAGCTACAACCCTCTACTACGATTGAATATCATACCATTGAAAAGTAGAGGTCGTCAGCTTTCCAACAGTCCATGAATCGCCCCAATCAGAGGTATACATCAAAGGATACAACGAACCGAGCCCGAAGGGCATAAGAGTAAAATCGAGAGGCCCCTCTAGGGATTTGGCGCAACTAATAGTTGCGCCAGTGATAATTTTGCTTGGTGCAACTATTAGTTATGCCAGGCCACTACTCCCAGGATTTAAGCCTGGCGCAACTAATAGTTGCTCCAGTATTAATTGTGGACCCCACCCTCGAGAACCAACTTCCAAGCATTGTTTAAAATTGTTTTACTATACATTTGTCTGGCGCAACTATTAGTTGCGCCAGGCATATGAATAGTAACCCTGAGATTTTACTCCAAAAATCATGATTGGGGTTTGACTTGTTGACCACCTTGACCTTTGGGGTGTGTTTTGCTAGTTCTGTTGCACCCATTCACTACCTATTTGCAACCCCTCAAGTGGCTTAAGGCTTCACCCCATCATCCACCATTGGAGGATCCTTCCACACATTTCAAGGCTCCAAAAACCCTAGGAATCCTTTGATGTGAGATTACCTAATTGCTAAACCCATTTAGCTCTTAAGTAGCCTCCTAACCCACCCTTTTCCTATAAATAGAACCTCCCACCCCTTGGTTTAAGGGTTGAGAATTTTGGCCTAAGAGAGAAAGAGCTTAAAGTGAGAAGATCTTTCTCCCTTTGGTACACACTTCTCATACAAATTCCAAATTTCAAAAAGCTCCCTTAGACCTTAGCATTTCACTAAAAGCCTTTAGGTTAGGTGTGTGTAATCCCTTAGCCTTCCTTCTCTATCTCTTAGCTTCAAGCCTTAGGAGTTAGAACCCCATTCCATACCATACAAGCCTTCAAAAGCTCATCAAAGCAAGCCAACGCAAGGCTCCTCTACGGTGCTACAAGGGCCCGAGGGCTCCGGCTCTCCCCTTTCTTCTCCTATCTCTTCTTTAGCTCTTCTTATCCTCCCATTTGTGCCGTTATGCCGCTGAATTTTCTGTAGGAACGGAAGGGCACAAATAGGATTTAAGACCCATTTGGGCAAGAGAAAGCCATTTTCTTTTCTTTTACATCAATTTTGTTTTGACCTTTAGTACAGACCGCGTTAAGCGGGTTGATTGGGTGCCTAACACCTTCCCAATCGATAACCGAAGCCTCTACCCAAGAGCCTTTAGTGTAGACCATATTCAGAGTCATATTTTTAGCACTTCGGTGCTCATAAAAATGAACTAGGTTTTTCGGAACACCGAAAGCTCCAGGTGGCGACTCTATATTTTTTGCAAGCGAGCGCATCGCCGCGACGGGATCATCACGAATCCTACAGTTGCACAGATGGTGACTCTGCTGGGGAGGAGCTAGTAGAGCTTCCCCTTGAACTAGGCCTTTTTTTTATTTTCCTAACATTTTATTGCTATTTTTTTATTTATTTCTTGCTATTTTTTTCACTCACCCCTCCAATTAAGTTGCTTTACTTACCCCTACTTTTACATCATTTATGAGCCTTAGACGATTGGCATGCCTACTTGCGCATAGTCTTTAAATTTCTTTACTTTTCCATCATTTTAAGTGCCTTAGCCGATCGGCGGGCCTAGTTGAGCATTGTCTTTCAATTTCTTTAATTCTCCGTCATTTAAAGTGCCTTGGCCAATTGGCGGGCCTACTTGCGCACTCATATCCCAACAGTGGACGCCGACCCGTAGTGGCAGCACGGGATCATCACCCCCGGTCTATGAACTAAAGAAAACTTCCATTAAAAAAAAAATTGCTTTGAAAAAAATTTGAAATTGAATCAAGAATAGGGAGCTTAATTAACTTATTTTTACGGGATAGATTTTAAAAGGGTTGGGTTTAGGCACACATCCAACCACCCAATTCTTAGTATGGCAGCAACCCTTAGTGGTGATGATCCAAAAAAGTCCTAGCCCACCTAGTATCTGAGAAGGCGCTTGCGTCGGAGGTATATCGGGTGGGTTCCCATTCCAAAGCTTAAAACCCTTGGGGAGCGCACTAGCGAGTTATATCGAACTCAAACCCTTTAGGTGCGGTGAGCAGAGAATCGATCACCAAAAAATAGCTCAGTTCCCAGAAGCCTAGCTTCCATAAAAAACTAAAAAGAGACTCATTTTGGACTGCTGCCTCTGCTTTCATAACATTCTGGAACCCCATTTTTGCTTGGCGCAAGTATTAGTTGCACCAGTGCAAAAATTGGGAATTTATAACTGGCGCAACTAATAGTTGCACCAGCTTTAAATTCCCAAAATTTATCTTGGCGCAACTAATAGTTGTGCCAGTGTAAAAGGGGAGTCCTGCAACCTTGGCGCATGTATTAGTTGCGCCAGGTCTGTTTAACAGCACACCAGCCCGAATCTATGGCCTTCTTCACCTCCTGAGTCTCCCAATCAGTGTGCTTAGTGCCTTGTTTAGGCCCCGCCATCTTCGACACCCAATACGCCCCCGTCGGTCAAAAGAGGGCAACTTCTTTTTGGCTCATTCTAGGGGATCGGGTTATTTGCCTCGATTTCTGTGCCTTCAATAGATCGAAGGTTCTCCTTCGATTCTTCCAAAGTGCATCTAAATCTTTGCTGTGGGTCCTGAATTAAGGTACGAGGGTCACCCGAAAAGGAAATTTCAAGGCCTCGGAACCTTTGTTTTTCAAAACTTTTTCAAAAAAAATTTTCAAAAAATATATAAAATTGAAAACCCAAAAAATATAGTTTGTGGTCTCGGCACAACAGTATCATCTTGCCCTCCGTCGTCCCGTAGGGGAAGAACGAGGAGGATTTTTGGGCCTTATCCAAGGCACCCTTACCCGACCCGCTCCCAAAGAATGTTGTGGGTAGTGGACCCGGCTTACGCCGATCCTGACTCATCCCCGCCACATTCTCCAACCCACTCCCATTCGGGAGAAATTTTTTCCACCATCCCCCTCACCCAACCCCCCTTTACCGTTACTGACCCGTTTGGCGCCCCCATTTTTCCAACTGATACCCCCCAAAATATCCAAAGTCCAACCCCCCATTCTCCATCTTTTGCCCAAACCATACCCATGCCAAGTCCAACCCATTTTCCTTCCACATCCACACAAAATCCATTCTCCCAATCCATATCCATGCCTCATTTCACATCTTCCCCCTATAGGCCCGATCCACCCATATTCACATACACCAATTCCTCCCTATCCAACCCCCCACAAATCCCCCCATCTACCCGGGTCATGCCCATTTTTATCGGGGCCATGCCCGATTTCTTCCAAACATCCACACTCCACCAACCACCATCCCTAATCCCTCCCCATCCTTTACCCCACCTCAACTCTTCAATCCACCCCATATCCCACTTCTTTCCATAGCCATGCCCGATCATACCAGGGTTATGCCCAATTTCCCCTCTCCACCCCCCACATCCAATCCTTCTTCCATGACCATGATGGAGGAGATGTTCCAAGCCTACTCCATATGGAAGGCTTCTCAAAACACCTCCTTTCCTCCACACCCCACATCCCTAAACCCATTTCACACCCTAGCCAATCTCCATGCCTCACTCCTTAATGACCCCCATCAGCCCCCCCTAATCCACACCATCCAAACTCCCATTACCCACATGCCCCAAGGCCAAATGGCCCAAACCCCCTTTTCCCACATACCCCAAGGCCCATTGGCCCAAACCCCCTTATCCCACATATCTCAGGGCCCCATGACCCAATACCCTACCACCCAAACCTACCCAGGGCCCATGGCCCAGACCTATCAAAACCCCTTGGGCCAAACCCATCAAGGGTCCATGGACGAAACCCACCAAGGCCCATTGGGCCAAATCCATCAAGGGCCCATGGCTCAAACCCACCAAGGGCCCATTGCCCCATACCCACCAAGGCCCATTGGGACAAACCCATCAATGGCTCATGGCCTAAACCCACCAAGGGCCCATGGCCCATACCCACCAAGGCCCATTGGGCCAAACCCATCAAGGGCCCATGGCCCATACCTACCAAGGCCCATTGGCCCAAACCTACCCAGGCCCATTGGCCCAAACCCACCAAGGCCCATTGGCCCAAACCTACCTAGGGCCCATGGCCCAAACCTACCAAGGGCCCCTGGCCCAAACCCATCAATGGCCCATAGCCCAAAATGACCAAGGCTTCATGACCCAAACCCAAGCCCCACACTCATACCTTCCACAATACCCCCAACATTTCGCCCAACCTTCACAGCCAGGTCAAACCCATGCCATACCCCATACCCAATTTTCCCATGCCCCCACACCCCAAGGCCATCTCCAAACCTTCCCCATACCCAATGGCCCCATCAGGCCCCACCTCTAAACAAAAATCCCATCACCCAACAAGCCTTTCCTCACCCCCAATGGGCTCACCCCACCCCCACTCATGCCATTCTCATCCAACCCGGGCAACAACAACATGAAAATCCTGCCCTCACTGCACATTATGCCGACCAGCAGTATGAGGAGGATGAGATTAGGAATAGTGGGGCCTACATTGGGGCATTGACCAGCCTTAACCCTTCTCCTATAAATGCCCACCCCTTAGTGGCCCAAAGTGAAGTCCAACCGATGGCCGAGAAAGAGGCCCCTACATCAAAAGAGTCAGAACAACTGAAAGAACAGTTGGACAAAATACAGAAGTAGCTGTTGAAGATGGGTGATGCTGAAATCCATGCCACAGATTTCATAGATTTGTGTCTGTTTGCCAAGGTCCCCCTGCCCCCCAAATTTAAAATGCCAGTATTCGATAAATACAATGGCATGGGCAACCCGATTGCACACCTCAAGTCCTATTGTGAGGACATGTGTCAGTACAAGGGGACGAGAGACTGCTAATAAAAGTCTTTCAAAAGAGTTTGACCGGTCTGGCCCTGAGGAAGTTCACGTCTCTTGAACCCTCCATGATGAAGACGTGGAAAGATCTAACCCACTTATTCCAAGAGCAATATGTTTACAACATAGACATTGAGCCGCGTAAATCAGATTTAGCCCGTCTGAGGCAGAACCCGAACGAAACCTTTAGTGATTATCTAGGGCGGTGGAGGGCACTAGCAGCTCAAGTCAAAAATAGAATACCTAATGATGAGCAGATAGTGATAATCTCAAAGAATACTCTTCCAGTGATCTCGAACTTTTTGGTGTACCAGCAGCAGTCCAGCTTTGCTAATCTGGTGAGAAATGCTAACCGATGTGAGGATGCCATCAGGGAGGGCCGTCTGAATAAGAACATGTCGAGCGGACCCAGTGGGGTTAGGAGATTTTCATAACAAAGAACTGAGAAGAGGACAGGGGCCGATGTTTAAAACATTGCCAGTACCAGGCCCAATAATGACATAACCCCATTTCAATTTCAGGCAGCACCGCTGGCACCAGTCAAAACTGAGTAGATACAGAGAGCAGGGAATGGACAAGGAATGCCAATGACTCTGGAGCAAAGGAGAGCCCGCTATGATCGAGTTTTTACTCCTCTGGGGCAATCTTTGAGTGTACTTTTGCCCTTGTTAGTGGAAAAAGGATTAGTTGCTATCCACCAACCACAACCTCCTCCTCACTCAATCACAAGGAACTATGACCCAAATACCCACTGCAATTTTTATCAGGGTCCGGGTCATCCAACTGATCGCTGCTTCCCATTGAAGCACGCAATCCAGGATTTGATTGATGCCGGAAAAATAATTCCCCCTGTACCTTCTCAACATGTTAATATTCACCAACTACCACTACCCCCATATCCTACCGGGGGAGCAGGTCCCAGACCCACCATCGGAATGATAGAAGATGAAGAGGAGTTTGAATTTGACTCATTCGATTATATCAGTGATCGGGAGAGTTATGTAGTGCCATTATCAAGGAATATTGAAGAGAAGAATATTGGGATAATTGAACCCCTGGGGGCATACTTTTCATCCACCACACCTGTCAATTATGTACATATCAATGCATACCAACCATACACCACCACCCTCATCAATTACCCAATAAACCAACATGCCCCCAATCCTACACCCACATCCACCAGTTATCAATGGCCAGCGCTCACCCCATTTCCCCCAGTTCAACTATTGGCAAACTCCACCGCCCTCATTAATTACCCAATAAGCCATCAGGCCCCCAATCCCACACCCGCATCCGTCAATTATCAATGGCATGCGCCATCCCCTCACCCCAAGTTCAGCCACCAGTTGACTCCACCACTCCAGTCAATTACTTAACGGCCCATCAGACCCCCCATCTCCCACCAGCACCTGCCAACTATCAATGGCCTACCTTTACCTCCTTCCCCCCAATACCACACCACCCTCAAGCTTCACCACCCCCATTTGGCCTAATTTTTTCACCCAACCCGCTACCACCAAAATAAATTAGGTGTTGCCCACACGTCCTGAGCCGACAGTGTAAGAGCCTCAAGTACCGACAGCCATACCTTTCCAGCTCTCGGTACCAACCTATGACCCTCATCAGGTCTCGCTAAGCTACGAGCAAATAGATGTCAATACCGGAAGCAGTAGCAAAGAAGGGGCAGTGGATTTTGTCACACGGTCTGAGAGACTATCAAAACAGCCAAAAGCACTGGCAACAGCACAAGCCCAACCAAAGGGGAGAAAGACAGCGCTGTGAACCCCTTCAAAAAAATGAGTCGAGAACATATACTAGAGACTCAACTGAGAAGAATGCCCGCCCATATAACCGTCTGGGATCTGTTGATGACGTCCTCACTCCATTTTCAAGCATTAATGGGGCGTTAAAAAATATGCATGTATCACTCCAAGTTAGCCCAGATGAAGTCGGGCAGATAATTGGGCAAGTGATGGCTCCAAATGCCATTTCATTCTCTGATGCTGATTTACCGAAAGAAGGGTGTAGCCACTCCAAGTCATTAAATATAACCGTTGAGTCAGGAAATATGGTCATTCCCCTGGTTTTAATTGATAATGGGTCCGCATTGAACATATGCCCGTTAAGAACCGCCACTAAGATCGGGGTCGATCCATTCATGCTAAGGCCCACCAGAACCAGCGTAAGAGGGTTTGACAATACCAGGAGAGAAATAATGGGAGAAGTTGATCTTGAGCTGCTGATAGGGCCAATGACCTTTTCCATCTTATTTCAAGTCATGGATATCAAATCTTCATTTAATCTATTGTTGGGGCGCTCGTGGCTGCACGAGGTCGGAGCCATACCTTCCACTTTGCACCAGAAACTCAAGTTTGCGTCTGGGCACAAAATGATTACAATCATTGGTGAGGGGCACAGCGAGAAAGAAAAAGTAGCCAATAGCATCGAAAAACCTAATGTGTTGGATATACCGCACACCGCTGAGGATGTCAACCTCTGCAATTTTGAATATGAGGTGTCAGCGATACTCCCGGAGCCCATTGAAGGCATCATGCCTAAAATAGGAGGCGGAACGGTAGTGGCGGTAGCTATGCTCCAAAAGTGGGGCTATCAGAAAGGCCGAGGCCTAGACTACAGGGCAAAAGAGAGCCAGTTGTTGCTCAGGGGTAAAAGGTAAGATTCGGGCTGAGGTACAAACCCATAGAGGAAGAGATCCGAGAGGCCAAAGAAAAAACCAGGGTCGCCGCAGCGGCAAGAGCTCGAGGAATCAACATAGAAGAGAAATCTCGCCCTAGGCCACACATCCGAGATTCTTTTTTCAGTGCTAGGGTCATAAAAATCGATCGAAATGGAGTAACCCATTTGACCCCACACAAACCCACAACCCTAATACATCCCACCAATTCCCAGCCTCGAAATAGATTTGGCTGCGTTGTCCCTCTTCGAGGAATGACAACTGGTACCTGAACAAACGCCCCCTATGGTAAATCACCACAAAGTGGTATTGACGTTTAAGGATATCATCTTAGACGAAATGGGGATCAACATGATGAAAGCTGACTCCAATGAGCCATATCAATCAGCACCCTCCATCCCAACAGGTAAAAGATTGGCCCCTCAGGTACGCAATTGGATATTTTTACCCCAAACTCTGGAAGCAGGGAGTGGCTTAAAGTTGAGCACCTGTTTCCCAAAAAAAAAAACCTATAAAAAGTGAGATAAGTCCTTGGCAGGCAATACCTTGTATATACACAGACTCGCACTGCCAAGGGTCTGCCTCCGAAGAAATATAAAATCTTAAAAACATTGAAGAAAACAAAAATCCCAAAAACATTGAAAAATCCAAAGTCCAAAAATATCGTCATTTAAAATTCCAGAAAAAATCCCACAAAAGGATGCCTTAATCGAAATACCCGTCCCACGTAAAATCGACCCCTTTCCTATAGAAATACAAGAAGAGGTAGGAGTTACGAGTCTGGACGAGGATAGTCCTTTGGAGGAGCTCCCCAATGAGCTCCTTAACCAATTCGCCGACTTTGAGCATGGCCCTACCCCCGTTGTTGAAGAGACAGAGGATATCAATCTAGGGACTGAGGAGATTCCCAGAATAACCAAGATCGGAACGTCACTATCTCTCGAAGAAAGAAAAGGCATGATCGTCTTCCTTCGATCATACCAAGACATTTTTGCATGGTCGTACGAGGACATGCCTGGTCTAGACACTGATTTAGTCGAGCATGAGTTGCCTCTCTACCCCGATATGAAGCCGGTTAAGCAGAAGCTGAGGAGTCTCCGACCCGAGTGAATGCTGAAAGTCAAGGATGAGGTCATTAAGCAATATGATGTGGGATTTCTCATGGTATCTAAATACCCGTTGTGGCTAGCCAATATCATGCCTGTACCGAAGAAAGATGGAAAGGTCCGCATGTGCATCGATTTTCACAATTTAAATAGAGCGAGCCCAAAAGACGATTTCCCATTGCCACACATCGACATCTTGGTCGATAACACTGCTAAGCACAGGATGCTCTCTTTCATGGATGGATTTTTGGGATACAATCAGATAAAGATGGCAGAGGTCGATTGAGAGAAGACTGCGTTCATCACTCCTTGGGGAACTTTCTACTATAAAGTCATGCTGTTTGGGCTAAAGAATGCCAGTGCAACATACCAGAGAGCTATGACCGCACTGTTTCACGACATGATGCATCGAGAGATTGAGGTATATGTCGACAACATGACAGCCAAGTCACCAAAGCGAGGCGATCACTTGGTAAACCTTCAGAAGCTATTTGAGAGGTTGAGAAAGTACAAGTTACGTCTGAACCCACAGAAGTGCGCATTTGGTGCTATGTCTAAAAAACTGTTGGGGTTCATCATCAGCAGGAGAGGGATCGAGGTCGACCCAGTTAAGGCCAAAGCTATCACAAAAATGCCACCGCCATCTACTGAGAAAGAGGTCAGAGGATTCTTAGGCAGAATACAATATATAAGTTGGTTCATTGCGTAACTAACTCCGATCTTCAAGCTACTAAGGAAGAACTCACTCGTTGAATGGAACAATGATTGTCAGACAGCATTCGATAAAATCAAAAGCTACCTCCTCAACCCACTTGTTTTGGTACCACCCGAGCCGGGGAGACCACTCTTAATGTACCTCTCCATGACGGAAGTCTCGATGGGATGTGTCTTAGGGCAGCATGACGAGACAGGAAGAAGAGAACAGGCCATCTACTATCTGAGCAAGAAATTCACTAATTATGAGACTCGCTATTCTCATCTGGAGAAAGCATGCCTAGCTCTTGTATGGGCTACTCAGAGGCTCCACCATTACTTGTTATCCCAGGCCGTTCTACTTCTGGCCTGCATGGATCCGTTGAAATACCTGTTTGAGAAGCCCGCTCTCACTGGGAGGACTGCACGCTGGCAGCTTTTATTATCTGAGTTTGATATCACGTACGTCACTCAGAAGTCAATCAAGGGGCAGGCACTTGCTGATCATCTTGCCGGCAATCCTTTACCAGATTATGGGCCTTTGAGAACTGAATTCCCTGATGAGGACATCCTTTTTATGAAAGAAGACGATACAGAAGAAGCAGGAGATTCTTGGGTAATGCACTTTGACGGGGCAGCTAATGCTGAAGGCCAAGGAGTTGGCGCCATCCTGATTTCACCAAAAGGATCCCATGTACCGATCTCTATCAAGCTCAACTTCCCTTACACAAACAACATGGCTGAATACGAAGCTTGTGCCGCTAGCCTGCAAGCGGCTCTTGATCTAAATATAACTCACCTCTGAGTGTTTGGCGATTCACAGTTAATCATATGCCAGATGAACGGTGACTGGAAGATGAAAGACGAGAAACTGATCCCTTATCATGAGCACCTAGAGGACCTGATAGCTTGCTTCCAAGATGTGATATTCTCATATGTCCCTCGGATAAGGAATCGCTTTGCTGATGCACTAGCAACTTTGGCATCAATGATAGAAATCTCGTATGGTGCTGAGATGAAGCCGATCATGATCGAGCAGAGGAATGAGTCGGCCTTCTGCCTCCAGATTGAGAAACCTATGAAACCTGATGATGAGCCACCTTGGTTCTCTGATATCAAGAATTTCCTCGAGACCCTAACTTTCCCTGAGGAAACATCCAGGACGGACCGACGAACCATTCAACGTCTAGCGACAGGCTACGTCATTTGCAGGGAGTGCCTTTATAAGTGATCCTACAATAACATCTTACTCAGGTGCCTTACAGAAAGTGAAGCAGTCAATATTATGAAGGAGATCCATGAAGGATTATGTGAAGCTCACGTCAGTGGTCACATGGTTGCTAAGAAATTTCTGCGGTTGGGATACTTTTGGACCACTATGGAATCAGATTGCTGCCAGCATGTTCAGAAATGCTACAAGTGTCAGGAACACTCCAGTCTGATACACACTCCTGCCATTGATCTACACTGCATGACCACTCCTTGGCCATTTGCTACCTGGGGACTTGATGTTGTTGGAATGATTAACCCAAATGCATCGAACGAGCATCGGTTCGTTCTCGTCGCCATTGAATACTTCACCAAATGGGTGGAAGCGGTGTCATATGCCAACATCACGACCAGTCACGTCGAGAAGTTTCTCAAGAACAATATTGTGTGCCGATTTTGAGTACCCAAAGATAACTTCACAGACAATGATACAAATTTTATAAATAAGCGTATCCGAGCCTTCTGTGAGCAATACAAGATCAAACGCCATCGCTCGTCACCTTATCGGCCTCAAACTAATGGAGCCGTAGAAGCTGCGAATAAGACGGTCGTTCGCATCCTCGAGAAAATGGTCGTCACCTACTGAGATTAGAGCGAAATGCTTCCATTTGTCTTATGGGCCTACAGAATGTCGATTCGTACCGCTATAGGGGCAACACCGTTCTCCCTTGTGTATGGAACTGAGGCCGTCCTACCAGTTGAGGTGGAGGTACCCTCACTCTGAATCCTCATGGAATCTGGCTTACCAGAAGCAGAGAGAGAGAGAGAGAGAGATCCGCTTCGAACAACTGAATCTATTGGATGAAAAGAGACTCCTGGCCTTGTGTCACACTCAGGTGTACTAGGAGCGAATCGCACGCGCTTACAATAAATGTGTCCGCGGTCGAGATCTAAAGGTAGGAGATATTGTGCTGAAGAAGATCTTCCCATCCCTCCACACTCATTCGAGAGGAAAGTTCAAGTCGAACTGGGAAGGACCTTACGTCGTTCAAGAAGTGCTATCGGGATATGCCATCCGCCTAGCCACCATGGACGAAGATCATCTTCCTGAGCCCATCAACGCTGGATATGTCCGACGGTTCTACTCTTAGTCTATTGCCATAAGGTAAGTATTGGTGAACAGATGCATGACTGCTTAAGAACCACCCAAAAGAGGCCATCATTCTAAACACAGTAGCCAGAAAGCATCCCTAAAAATGAGGATATCCCTTGCTACCCCATTTGAGCCTAGGCCTTTCTTTCAAAAATAAAACCCCTCCCCCCAAAAAAAAATATATGTGTGTACATATACAAAAAAAAAGGGAAGTAAAGTCACTATAAAAAAAATAATTAAAAATAAATAAAAAAAAAAAGAAAAACCTCAAAAAGAGATTACCTGAAATGGAGCAAAAAGAATAAAAAAGGTAGAAAAATCATGGGGCATGTACAGTGAAAACCCCCAAGGGAGAAAGTATGTTGAGAAAACTGAAGCCGTATCAAGGAAACCCTTTTAGCCTAAAATACCTTCAAATCCTAACCTAACCCATGGCCAAGCTACACCCTAAAGAAAGCCCTCTTTTAGGTTTATAAGCAGTCATAATATTTTTTAAGTCAACACAAGCCGAGTTGTGAGACGATACCAGAACCCCATCCAGCCGGCTATGATGGAATCGACGTCTATGTCGCGGCTGTTGAAAAAGGAAATGAAAAAAATAAAATAAAAATAAAAGTAAAAATACAAGCTCAAAGTAAGATGGACGTGATAAAAACCCGAAAGGGTATTACGAATAAAAATAGCGAGCTTGTGCGGACCAGGTGATAACCCGAAAGGGTGCTTGGGGTAAGAGAGCTAAACCCATGGACGTGGTGAAAACCCGAAAGGGCGCCACGGGTAAAAAAGGGAGACTAAAAAAAAAAAAAAAAAAATATTGAAAAAGAAAGGTTTGGACTGATTGAGAGGATTGATGCTTGAGGAGCCCTTATTACTCTTCCTATACCCTCTTGTCCGACTAGGCTGCTCATGCTAGTTCGAATCGGGTCCAGACCAGAATTGTCTTTGTGAAACCGCACCGTCAAACGTATGACTCAAGGTAAGGAGAAAGGTTTAACTCAATCCCAAGGGGATGAACGTTCCGGCCTTAGTAGGACTGTGGAAACTCTTTTAGAATCAACCAGTAAAAAAGGGGAGATTCGACCATGCTCAAAAGAGGACCCAGGGTTTCACAAGGTGATTAAGGCACCACAAAAAAAAATATATATATATATATATGCACAAAACAAAAAGGCCAAAAAGTCTATGTAGATGTATATAATAAACTACCTTTTATTTATAAAATGCATCGCTTACACCACATCCCAAAAAATAGTCGGTATGATGACTAGCGTATTTTCCTTCTTACAAAAAAATGAAAAATAGTAAAAACATAAAGAAAACATGTATACCAAAAATGTGTGTATCTGTAAAGGGATTTTTACGCCCCTTTTTATGTGTATCTGATCTGTGCAAAAGTTCTATGTGCAGAAAGGAGTTAGCGGCCCAGCTCGCGCTTCAATGCGCTAATCTCAACATGAAGGTCATCTTTCCAGACATTTCGCTCAGTCAGCTAGCGACCATGAAGGCTCTTATGCCTCTTCCGAGAAGATTCGACGGCCCCAAAAGCGACGCTCAGTAATCCCTTCAAACGGAGGACCTCGCCCTCTGCTGTTTATGCTCTAACCTTTTCATGTGCCAAAAGTTCTTGTAGGGCCCTCTTCTCGTCCACTAATAGCTCAATACGAGCTCGGAGTGCCTTCTCCTTCTTTGGCCAGGGGCCTCCAGTATTAACAATCTCTGTCGAATCTAGACCATCGGCAACAGGTCGCTCAGTCAATAGCCAGGCCTCGTACTCAGGAGAAGTTCTAACTAAATCTCCCTACTCAATATCACACATTAGCATCGACTGATGCATTTCCTAAAGAGCAACAATCCGATCTACGTCTCCAAAGGATCCCCTAGAAAAGATCAAATCACATAGGGAGGGTTTGGCCTCGATGCAAAAAATGATGTCCGCGAGAGCAAAAATGTCAACGTTCGGATTTTGGCCCACGGATACTCATTGCGTGTCTCTCTAACCATCACCGTATCACAAGCGTCCAACCATCGTCTTCTTGCTGGAAAGTGGAATAAATTTTGGCCTAGGGATACTCGTTGCTTCTCTCTCTAGTCATCACCTTATCACAAGCATCCAACCACTTTCCACCCGACTTCTTCGACGAGATTCAAAGGTGTGGTATTATAGCAAAATGGGCATTGGGGAGCACAAATTTATGAAAACCATCAAAGAATCTGGCTAGGACCATTCAAATCCGAGAAGGAGGCAACCATGGCTTACGACAGTGCAGCCATTAAACTCCGAAGTGACGACTCCCACTGCAACTTCCCATGGACAAACATCACCATCCAAGAGCCAAACTTCCAAGATCACCTTACAATGGAATCCGTTTTAAAGAATCGATGAAAGACTCCGTTTTAACTGGCTCCAGCGACTCGGACAAGAACCATTGAAAGAATCGATGAATTGTTAGTGCCCTAGAGATTAACCCGCTCTGGCGACTCAGACAAGAACCATTGAAAGAATCATGAGCTGTCAGTGCCCCTGAGATTAACCGGTTCTGACGACTCAGACAAGAACCATTGAAAGAATCGATGAGCTGTTAGTGCCCCAGAGATTAACCAGCTCCGGCGACTCAGACAAGAACCATTGAAAGAATGGAAGGAGATTGTTTATTGGCTGAAAATTTAGTCTCTTAAATGAAAGGGTACAATCGACATTTCAGTTTTACAAGACTGCTCACATGTGCTAAATTTTTTAACATTTTCAAAATTTTGTATCTCAAAAGTTTGTGCAGTCCTGATTACGCAGAAGTTTTTGAAGTAGTATAATACTGTCAAACTTTTAAAAAAATCATCTTTTTGCCAACAAAAGACTTGAGTTAAGCTTGGTATTCTATGGCAATGGGAATCGAGAAAAAGAAAAAGAGTCGTCACTCAAGTTTAGAGGTAAATGTTGGGAACTGAAAAAATAATAAACTCCAAGCGGCCCCTGTCACTCAAACTTAATCACGAACTAGAAAAGGCTTGAACGTAACTTGCCTCCCCAACAATGTAGATCTAAAGCCACTCTTCATTATATTGTCGCACTTAAAAGAGATCAAGGAATTAATGACAAATGACGAGGTTAGAAGTACCTTGAATCTTTGATCAATGTACTACTTACCGCCCATAGAATAGAAGAATGAGGAAGCCTCACAAGTGATTTTTAATTTTTTTAACTAGATTTTTAAGAAAAAAGTATTTCATAAAAAAAGTCCCATAATTGAGTCCAAATCTACCCTGAGTCTGCCTAAGAGCATCTCCAATGGGCTTAGTTATATTCTTATGCTCCAATGGGGCTAGCCATTTTTAGGAACCCTATATGTTTTTATTAATATTTTAATCAAACATGAATTAAAATGAATATAAATTAATTAAGTAATATTATAAATATATATTAAATGAATAAATTTTTTTATATTAAATAAAAAAAATATATATATATACATATATATGTATATATATATAATAAATTAATGGGGAGGTGATGGCTAGTAGAAAAAATAATAATAAATTTTCTTTTGGCCAGCCGCTCCATTCTAGCCAAATGTAGCTAGTATAGAGAGGCTAGCCAAAATGGCTAGCGTGATAGCTAGCCCCATTTTTTGGCTAGCCAGGGGCTAGCCAAATATGGCGCAGGAGCCCATTTCCCTAGCCCCCCATTGGAGATGCTCCAAGGCGCTCATGTAAGATGGGACAAGGGCCAATCTTATTTTTACCCAGGGGCGGAACCACGTTGTGGATGGGGTGGTCAATTGACCACCCAAATTTAGTAAAAGTTTCTTATTAACTCTTAAATATCCTAATTTATATTAGTGGATGCTTATCCATCTAAAATTATATTGACCACTCAATTTATTTTAAAACTTGAAATAAATTTTTTAACGTGTTTGTTTTCATAACACATATTATCTTTTTAAAATTTTTAGAAACTAAAATCTCTCATATCTCTAGATTCTCTCTCTCATTCTCTCTAATCCCTATCTATTCTCCTCTCTCTCTCTCTTGAGATTTTCTCCACACGTCTCTCTCTTGAGATTTTCTCTCTCTCTCTCTCTCATTCTCTCTCTCACATAGTCACATATTATATTTTCAAAAATTTTAGAAACTAAAATCTCTCATATCTCTAGCTTCTCTCTCTCATTCTCTCTAATCCCTATCTATTCTCCTCACTCTCTCTCTCTTGATTTTCTCCACACGTCTCTCTCTCTTGAGATTTTCTCTCTTTCTCTCTCTTGGGACTTTCTCCACACGTTCTTTGGAATTTTCTCCACACTTATCTCTCTCTCTCTCTTGGGACTTTCTCCACACGTTCTTTGGAATTTTCTCCACACTTATCTCTCTCTCTCTCTTGGGACTTTCTCCACACGTTCTCTCTCTCTCTCTTGGGATTTTCTCCACACGTTCTCTCTCTCTCTCTTAGGATTTTTTCCACACGCTCTCTCTCTCTATTCTCTCTAAATCTAATCTCTATCTCCGCTCTCTCTCTCTCTCTCTCCCTCTCTCAGTCTCTCTCTTGAGATTCTCTCCGCATTCTAATTTCTCTCACTACACGAGATTGGAGATTTTGTGTTGGCATCTTCGTGAATTTGGAATTTGGCTCGTAAGAACAAACAGATATTTTTTTATTATTAATTGTTATTATTATTATTATTATTTTCTGTTGTGGTTTTCTTATTGAATTATTGTTATGATTAAATCTTTGAGTTTTTAGATTTTGATTAAGTAATTATGAGATTTTAAGTATAGCATGACAGCATGTTTATTATATAACATTTATGAGTTGTTTCTAAAGAAGACGATGCATCACATGATTTGCTTGTTCTGATTATATGTGGATTTTTTCGATCTTAGTATTGTTCTATTAAGTTTGAGAATGATTTTATGGAAATTGGCACTTCCATCAAATGTATTTGATTTGGTGCTCGATTCGATCCTGAACAACACGTTGATTGGATTAGTGATCTGAGTTAAACTTTTTATTTGTGCAAAATTATTGAGGTTGGGGTAGAGTGCAGATTAGCTGATTAAGTTAACCGAATTGAACAAAATTGAAAATTTCGGTTTGGTTATATTTCGGAAACTCCAGACCGAAATCGAAAAAAATCGGTTTGGCTTGATTTCCTTTTTTCATTTTATTTATTTATTTATTTTTCGATTTTTGGGTTGAATTTATTAAACTACCCAATCAATTATTTTTTTATTTTTTTTATTATTATTTTTAATTTTTTTGATAGGTAAGCTGAGCTCGAACGTGTGACCCAAAACCAAAATCGAAACTGCACTGAACAGAGCTACCCTTAGATTAATGCTAAAACTCGAATTAATTTAAAACTCTAATACTAAAACTTTATTACCCTAATGTAAATATAATTTTATCTAACTTTTTTATTTTTATATTTATTTTTTTAAATTTTAGTTAAGACTCTAATCACTTAATGGATTTGAACTCTCATTCTCTCAACCCATATAATTTTTTTAAAATTTTTTTTGGAACCCTAATAATAAAACCCTAATTATCTAGAACTCTCATTGAAAAAAAATAAAATTTATTCTTCATTTGTAATAATTATTCTTAAGTTGAAAGACAGTGGTTCCAAAAATCAATATTTAAAAAAAAAAAAATAATCATTCGATATGGGCAGTCTAATGGATCTGATTCATCTGAATTCTTATTCACTCAACCAATGTAATTTTTTTTATGTATTTTTCTTGATGCAGTTATGTTATTAAACTATTTCAAAAGAAAATTTGATCAATCAGCTTCTAGTCCTTCAACCGTTGACTCTATAAAAAAGCATAAACATGTAACAGAGGTTAACTTCAATGAACTTCCACGTGATCCTGCATTACGAAAGCCGATTTCAAGTTATGATCCGAATGATCAAGATAATGTTAGAAGAGCATATTTACAAATGGGTCCTTATCAACCTCGTGATATCAGTTTTCCCCAAACATTTCGATTTTACACGTTACGTCGGTTCAATAAATAGTGGTTTGACAAATATCATTGGTTAGAGTACAGTGAATCGAAAAATGCAGCATTTTGTTTCTATTGTTATATGTTTAAGCAATCTATTGGAAAACAAGGAGGTAATGACGTTTTTGTTGTTGATGGCTTTAAAAATTGGAAGAGATATGAAAAACTTAAAATTCATGAAGGACAAGTGGATAGCGCTCATAATAAAGCCTATAGGATGGCACAAGATTTATTGAATCAAGAACAACATATTCAGACAGCTTTTGATAGACACAGTGTTCAGATACGAATGGAATATAAAACTCGTTTGACTGCATTGATTAAAACTATTCATTTTCTTCTACGTCAGGGACTTGCTTTTCGTGGTCACGGCGAATCAGATGAGTCGAACAATCTAGGAAATTTTCTTGAACTTTTAAAATTTCATGTTGATGGTAGGGAAGAAGTTGAAAAGGTAGTATTGAAAAATGCTCCTCAAAACCTTAAATTAACTTCACCTAATATTCAGAAAGATATTATTCATGCGTGTGCAAAGGAAACTACATCATTTATCATAAATGATCTTGGAGATTTATTGCTTTCTATTTTAGTTGATGAAACTCGTGACATATCCATCAAGGAGCAAATGACTATTTGTCTACGTTACGTGAATAAAGATGGATGTATAATTGAGCGTTTTATTGGAGCTTTACATGTTGAAAAAACTGATGCTAGATCAGTCAAAAAAGCAATCGATAAATTATTTGTAGCACTTGGGTTGAATATACAAAGATTGCGTGATCAAGGTTATGATGGTGCCAGTAATATGTCTGGTGAATTTAATGGCCTTAAAACACTTATCATGAATGAAAATGGATCTGCATTCTATGTACATTGTTTTGCACATCAGCTTCAATTGACTCTAGTTGCTATTGCAAAAAAACAGTACAAGATTGAGTCACTTTTTAGTGTAGTTTCGAATGTTGTGAATATCGTTGGAGCTTCATGCAAACGTAGAGATCTTCTTCAAGAGAAGGAGAGTGCTAAATATTTGAAAGAACTAGAAAGTGGTGAGCTTTTAACTGGGAGAGGTCTGAATCAGGAGACTAGTCTTAATCGTCCTGGAGAAACACGTTGGAGCTCATATCATCGTACACTATCAAGCTTGACTGAGATGTATTCTTCTGTGATTGAAGTACTTGATGAAGTTGGTGGGGATGGCTCTGAATTTGAAACAAAAATTACAGCAAATGCCATGTTAGATATATTGCAATCGTTTGAATTTGTATTTAACATACATTTGATGAGAATAATATTGGGAATGACAAATCAATTGTCCATAGCGTTACAACAGAAGGACCAAGATATTGTGAATGCTATGAATCTGGTTAGAATTTCCAAAGAAAGAATACAAGAAATGAGAGAAAATGGGTGGGATTCTTTTATGGCTAAAGTAACCTCATTTTGCATAAAACATAATATCATTGTTCTTAGCATGAATGATAAGCATGTAATTCGAGGGCGTTCACGTCGTAAAGTTGAAGATACAACGAATCTACATTATTATCGCGTTGAAATGTTTTATACAGTTATTGATATGCTACTTCTAGAGCTTAACACCCATTTTAACGAAGGAAATACTGAGTTGCTTCTTTGTATGACATGTTTGAAGCCACGAGACTCGTTTTCAGCATTTGACAAGGAAAAATTGTTTTGCCTTGTTCAAAAATATCCAATGGATTTATTTGCATTAGATATCTTAGATCTGGACAATCAGCTTAAGACATACATTCATGATATGCGTTCTTCTAAAGAGTTTTTAGAAGTGAACGGGATTGATGGTCTTGCGAAGAAAATGGTCGAGACAAGAAGAAATAAAGTGTATCAACTAGTTTACTTGCTCATTATATTGGCCTTAACCCTTCCTGTTGCAACTGCCACTGTTGAAAGAGCATTTTTCAGTTATGCATATTTTGAAGAGCAAGTTGCATAATTCAATGGGAGATGAATTGATGAATGATTGTTTAATTACATATATCGAGAAAGATGTTTTTAATAGCATCGATGGTGAAAAAATCATGAATTACTTTCAGAAAATGAAAACTCGTCGTGGACAATTGCCATTGTAATTAACAATGATTTATGGAAGGTACATTTTTTGTAAGTAGATGATATGCTTTACTTTTATTTTTTTATATATTTTTAATGCTCTTTTTTTACAAATATATATATTTTTAGTGTTTGTTTAGAAAAAAAAAAATTTTATATAATTTTTCAACATTATTTGATTAGATGACCATCCTATGAAGAAATCTTGGCTCCGCTCCTGTTTTTACCCTCACTTGAGGCATGAAAGCCTTTCGTATGGGCTGCCAATGGGTGGAGCAGATACCTAACTAGAACAGATCCGATATTGTATTGCGTTGGGCACATTAGCGTGACCCGTCGGTCATCTGATCAGACCTGATATGCTAAGTACAAAAATATCAAAAACATATAAAGGGGGGTTTTGCCGGGTTATGTCTGGTCTGGTTTGTTTGGTCGGGGAGGGTCGAGTGTACCATCTAGTAAGGGCGGGTCTAGTCGAGCATTTGCCATTTTCTAACTGGGCAGCTGACCTGCTAATGCTCACTCGACCCGCCCCGACTTGCTCCTACCCACTGACAGAGACCTTAACAAACAAAAATTTCAAGTGTAAATCCCGTGCGCATCACGTGCATGATCTCTCTCTCCCCCAGTTTATCTGTTCAGTTTACAAAAGCAGCCCCTCTCTGGCTTTGCATTGTGCTCTGCACTTTTCAATTTCTGTTTTAGAGAGAGAGAGAGAGAGAGAGAGAGAGAGAGAGAGAGAGGAAATGGGCGATAACGAGATGGAGCAGCAGAACAAAGTGGGGCATGTGGCATCTGGAGAGGAAGAAAGAGAAAGAGACATAGAAGAAGTGGAAGAAGGAGAGATCATCGTCGATCCATCTTCATCAGACGGTCCATCTCTTCAACAACAGCTCCACCCGTTGGAGCACTCGTGGACCTTCTGGTTCGACAACCCATCAGCCAAGTCCAAGCAGGTGCCATGGGGAAGCACCATTCGAACCGTTCACACTTTCGCCACCGTCGAAGAGTTCTGGGGGTAATGAAAATCGATCCGAACGCTTTTCTATTTCTATTTTCACTGCTTTTTTCTTCCAATTGCTTCAAGAACTGGGTTGGTAAATTTCAATTAGATGAGTGAAAGAATCCTATAGAAATGGGTTCTGCTTGAGGAGCAAGTGGGATGAAAGAATTTTTTTGTTTTTTTTGAGTTGGGTATTTGAGTTTTGAATTAATGAGTTTGTTCTTGTTAGATCGACAAATGTAATTGTTGTTTTTGATGTACCAGTCCAGATTGCATTAATTAGAAATTGGGTATTTGGAGTTTGAATTAATGAGTTTGTAGAACAAGATGAATGAATATTTTTTTTCTTTCATTAAATTTCGATTATGTGTAGCCACCGATGATTAAAAAATAATCGAATCAAGATGGGTTTCACTTGTAGAACAAGATGAAATTTTTTTGTCAAAGAGTTCTGGGGTAATCCATCTATCCCACCCTTTTCTATTTCTATTTTTACTGTTCTTTTCCACTTGATTAAAGAACTGGGTAGGTAATTTATGATGATTATACGTAGCCATAGATGTTTGGAAATAATCTTATAGAAATGGCTTCTGCTTGTGGAACAAGATGGATGACTGAATCTTTATATTTTTTGGCATTAAATTGTGTTGGGTATTTGAAATGTTAATTAATCAGTTTGTTAGGTGTTATTGTTGTTCTTGATGTAACAGTCCAGTTTTTAAAACAAGATGAATGGATCTTTTTCTTTTCCTTCCTTTTTTTTGAATTAAATGGAGTTGGGTATTTGAAATTTTAATTAATGAGTTTGCAGAACAATATGAATGGATCTTTTTTTATTAAATAAATTACAATTATACGTAGCCACTGATGATTGAAAAGAATCGTATTGAAATGGGTTTCCCTTGTAGAACAAGATGAATGAATCTCATCTTTCTTTGCATTAAATTGAGTTGCGTATTTTAAATTTAAGTGAATGAGTTTGTTCTTGTTAGATTGATGTGTAATTGCTGTTCTTGATGTTATCAGTCCAGTTTGTAGTGATTTAACACCATACTGTGGACTTTTATAGAAATGGTTCCGCTTGTAGAACAAATTGAATGCATCTTTTTTTGTTTTTAGCATTAAATTAAGTTGGGTATTTGAAATTTGAATTAATGAGCTTGTTCTTGTTAGATTGATAGGCATAATTGTTGTTCTTGATTTACCAGTCCAGTTATTCTTTGTGACTTGTGAATTTTGGGGATTTTGATTCGGAAAAAAATCTGATTGCAAATCGAGAATACCCATTTACTTTCGCAAGAAAATCAGTATCTCTTCTATGGATGTCGCTATCCCCTAGTTTACCAAGAAAATCAGCTATCAATTAAAACTTTTGCGCTCTATGATCAGCACTAGAGCTTCCCGATTGATCTCTATGTAAATCTTATAAACTAGTCACACTTAAAGTAATCTTTCACCCAAACACCCTCACAATGCCTATCCTTAGTGATGCAAATTTTAGATCCGCCTGTTTGAATCGTGGTCAGATAAAGAGGAGACGTCAAAAGAGAAAGTGGACCTGCGAATGAGTTTTTAAAAAAGGCCCGTTAAAGACCTGCTTGATTAGAAAGAAGAAAATCCAAAATTTATTAGGGTCTTCAACTTTCAATCCCGTCACTTTTATTCCTATTTTGAAGTGTCAAACAAGGTCGAATTGCTGCGAAATTGGTCATATTTAAAAGCTTATCGAAGTAGCTTTCCAACAAGCCAAAAAACGTGCAATTCCGATAAGTATTAAAGAAGTTATGGTCAGTTTTTGGAAGTTGCACAGAAAGTGATGAATTTTAAGACTCCTAATTGAATTAGGATTAGTCTCTTTTATTATTTTATCTTAAAAAATAGGATTTGTTTCTTTTATTAGAAATATGATTAGTTTCCTTATTGTTTTAGGACTTTATTTTTCTTTTTTTAGAAGAATTAGGATATATCTTTTATTTGAACTAGGAATTAGAGTTATACTAGGATTTCTAGTTTTATGCATTGGTTAGCCTATTTAAAGGCTTGTAAACAACTTTACTATGACTTTTTGGTTAATGAAAATTGCTTATGCAAAATTGAGAGTTCTAAACTTTCATGAGGGTGTGATTTTTTCAAAACGGAGAGCGATTCTTCGATTCCTGCTTGCGGTTTGGTGCGAGGTCAACTCTTCTTCTATCTCTATCTTCTTTAGATCTACGATTTGCGTAAGTAGCGTAATCCTCATTATTTTGGTTATTTCATAAAATCCAAAATTAACCTATTTGTTCATCATAAATCATTATTAGCCTTTTAATTTTGTTCGGTATCGAGATAACCCGCTTGCAAGTTTGTTCGACGCCGTAAAGCTATCGGAGATCTAGCCGTTCATAAGAACCCTAGTCTTCTAGATCCGCAATAGGGAACGTATACGAAAGTAACGCTATTTTGAGACGGAATTAAAGCATCTAATTGGATTGCTAAAATTTTCCATGGAAATTTGTTATGAGAAATTATTATTTTTTAATTGATTAAATTAATTTTAATCCTAATCTCAGCCTTAGCATTGCATTTAGTAAGTTCCCGCATCAAATTAGTATCAGAGAGTCAGTTTAGTTTTAGGGTTTCAGCCATGGATCAAAATATCGTCTGATACCGATACATATCGGACGATACGTATCGGTTTTGGAGTTGAACGATACGATACATTTTTATCCCCCCCTTAAAAAACAGCCAAATTATCGTTCGTATCGTTTAATGTATCGTTCGTATCGGGCGACAATTTTAAATTATCGTCCGATAATTTCAAATTATCGGTTTTGTTGTTTTTTTGGGAAAAAAATCGGAAAGTATCTTTCGGAACCGATACGCATCGTCCGGTACATATCGGTTTTGGGGCTGGACGATACGTATCGAAAATCCGAGATTTTGATCCATGGTTTCAGTGTTCATATAGGTTTTAGGGTTTATTTCTTTTATTGTTTTGTTTACGCCATTTTAGATTCATTATTTCAGATTTGTCTAGCTTTTGTCTGAAATTTTTCGTCTAGGTTTTGCCTGAAGTTTTTTTTTTTTTTTTGCATAACTTAGTTTCATAATTGCATATCATTTCAATCTTATTGCATTTTATTTCATTAGTGTGCACGTCTAGTGTTTGACGAAAGTCCTCATCCATTATTGGTTCATAGTGTCTTTTCTAGTATTGTGTCTGATTTGTGTTTGTGTCAAACATCATGTATGAGTCACTTACACGTCACCGTGAATTCCTTACCCGTCATGAAAGGGTACTAGCCGAACAAGGAACCACTACACTCCAAATTCTTGGCAAAGTCCAAAAAATCGTGATGTGACTAGAGTTAGGGGATACCCTCATTATCGTGAACCCGAGTACGACCCTGCCGAAAAGTTTATCAAATTTATTCGGTATGAGGTTCTAAGTTTTGAGGGATGGTTAAACCCCAAAACCTTCGTAGAGTGGTTGTCTAGTGTAGAGGAATATTTTAATTGGTATGACTACCAAATGAGTACAAAATTAGGCTAGCAAAAATAAAGTTGGAGGGTAATGGCAAAATTTTTTGGACTCGCGTAGAACGTCGTACTGAATCTCGTCGGAATAAACACATTTCCACATGGGAGGACATGACGTTGAAATTTATCGAAAAGTATGTCCCTTTAACACACCGTCACCTTCTACGGTATTTGAAAACCAAGACAGATAGGTGTCTTGATTGCCTTAAGTGTCAAGGGTTCCGACACTTTGCATACCAATGCCCGACAAAATTTCCCACTCTGAATTTATTGACTAAAAGAGTAAGTCCTAAGGAGCCACAGAATAGGGAAGTAGAAGTGTACGACCCTAGTACTGTGCTGAGTGAAGAGGAGATAAAAGAAGCTGAAGAAAGTCTAGTTTGTATTAAAGAGACTTCTATTTCCCTTGTGAGTAGTGATGTTGAGTCACCCACACGTGAACTAATTGAGTCACTTGCCTATGAGTCATTGGTATTCGTAGAGTTTGGTAGACGCGACTTGTTGGTGTCCCTTGAATTGAGTACACATGAGTCCATCGAACTGGGTACACAAGAACCATTAGGGTCAATTGAATCGAGTACCCCAGAGTCATTGGTTTTGGTTGAAGAGAGTACACATGGGTTAATCGAGTCGAGTGTACATGAGCCATTAGTGCCCCTTGCGTCATTCACACATGAGTCGTTAGTATCAGTTGAGTCGATTACACAAGAGTCGTTAGTGTCAGTAGTGTCACTTATACATGAGCCTATAGAGTTTGTAGATGCACGTACACCTTTTTTAGGCCCAACAACAAAACCTTCAGACCCATTCCTTGATGCCCATCCACCTGAGCCTAATCCTATTTTCTCATTGATTTCCAAATACCCGCCTGAACAATATGTGAAGAGGTTAGATGGAAATTTTTTGGGAGATCCATATTTTGTTATCACGGTAAAGACACATCAAGTATATCGAGAGTATCTTCTTAAGTGGAAAGGTAACCGAAAATTGATAATCGTTGGACTGCAAGGAGAATGCAATCTGAGAAACATTAGACATACCTCATCTAGTGGAAGGGTAAGCCGAATACTAGAACACACAGATTTCTTCTAATGTCCATTCACCAAAGGCCATCAGAGTCTACATCCACTTTTGCATATTGCATTCATGAGTTACATGCTGAGATTAAAAAAAAAATTAATGCGAACAATGAAAAATACAAGTTCTCTGCGGATTCTCTTAGATGGTTCAAAGAAATTCAAGAGGGTGATTTTGTAATGGCTCGGAATAGACCTGAGCCATTCCCGCAAGGAGTTGCAAACAAGTTATAAGCTCGTGGTGTTGGACCCTATCAGATCTTGAAGTGTACCGATTCTAATGCTTACATCTTAGATCTTCCGCCAGATTTGGGGATTAGCACGACTTTCAACGTGGAGGACCTTGTTCCATTCCATGACCCTTCAACCATCTCTGCCTACCCCTTTGAGCCTTCTACATTTGATGAACCAATAATTTCCCTACCCACATTGCTACCCCCACCTACTTGGCAAACTCGTGAGATCATCGAAGATGTGCTGGACGATCAGATTGTGTCCACCAACCAAGGGAGACTTCAAAAGTATTTGGTCAAGTGGAAGAACAAGAGCGATTCAGAGAATACGTGGATTACATAAGAGTTGCAGCAGATTGACCCGGATCTCTTGGACCTCTATCACAACCAGTATTTATCGGGAATGTATCCTTCTAACCTGGGGAGGGTTGATGGGGACGTTCAATTCAAGCGGCTTCCGATCGAGGTTCCCTATATATTGTCTATGATCGTGACTGTGAAAATTCATGCCAACCAAAGTTCGAGGTCGAACTTTTTTAAAGTAGAGGGGATTGATGCGAACTTTATATTTGCCTGTTTGAATTGTGGTCGAATAAAGAGACGTCAAAAGAGAAAGTGAACCCACGAATGAGTTTTTAAAAAAGGCCCGTTAAAGACCTGTTTGATCAGAAAGAAGAAAATCCAGAATTTATTAGGGTCTTCAACTTTCAATCCCGTCACTTTTATGTTTGGCTAATTTTGAAGTGTCAAACAAAGTCGAATTGATGCAAAATTTGTCATATTTGAAAGCTTATCGAAGTAGTTTTCCAACGAGCCAAAAAACGTGCAATTCCGACAAGTATTGAAGAAGTTATGGTCAGTTTTCGGAAGTTGCACAGACAGTGACGAATTTCAAGGCTCCGAATTGAATTAGGATTAATCTCTTTTATTATTTTATTTTAGAAAATAGGATTTGTTTCTTTTATTAGAAATATGATTAGTTTCCTTATTGTTTTAGGACTTTATTTTATTGTTTTAGAAAAATTAGGATATTTTTTTTATTTGAACTAGGAATTAGAGTTATACTAGGATTTCTAGTTTTATGCATTGGTTAGCCTATTTAAAGGCTTGTAAACAACTTTATTATGACTTTTTAGTTAATGAAAATTGCTTATGCAAAATTGAGAGTTCTAAACTTTCGTGAGGGTGTGATTTTCTCAAAACGGAGAGCGATTCTTCGATTCCCACTTACGGTTTGGCGCGAAATCAACTCTTCTTCCATCTCTATCTTCTTTAGATCTACGATTTGCATAAGTAGCGTAATTCTAGTTATTTTATTTATTTCATAAAATCTAAAATCAACCTATTTCATAAATCATTATTAGCCGTTTAATTTTGTTCGGTATCGAGAGAACCCGCTTGCATGCTCGTTCGACGCCCTAAAACTATCGGAGATTTAGCCGTTCATAAGAACCCTAGTCTTTTAGATCTACGATAGGGAACGTACACGAAAGTAATCCTATTTTGGGACGGAATTAAAGCATCTAATTGGATTTCTAAAATTTTCCATGGGAATTTGTTATGAGAAATTATTATTTTTTAATTGATTAAATTAATTTTAATCCTAATCTCAGCCCTAGCATTGCATTTAGTAAGTTCGCACCTCACTTAGCCACCAAATCAACCCGAGCCCTACCTATAATCACGATACTAAACTTATACTTATGGTAGTCTCTCTGGCATGTCATTCTACCTCCTTGAATCCTTCTTCTAGCCTTGACTTCTAATATTTTTCACTTCCTATTGAGAGCCTATTTACCTCTCTTGGTTTCTCAATCCAACTCCACCTATCTCCGTTCTACTCATCTCTTCCGACCCCAACTTCTCTATCCTTGTCACTCTATGGAGGTTTTCGTACTTATTCAACAATCAACCTAGTATCTAAACTAAATACATGAAGTAGACATAGTTGCTTTGATGAAAATGATGCCGTAGAAAAGATACCAATTTTTTTTTTTGATATCCGTGGGTGTCTAGGCCAGCTTGCGTGCACCTCGACTAATCCCACGTGGCCCTGGAGCTAACGACCGGGTAATACTCTAGTGGCCCTGAGGGGGCTCGAACTGGTGACCATTGGGGAACAAACCCAAGGCCTGACCAACTGAGCTACCCCTTTGGGTTGAAAAGATACCAATTCTTTTAAGGATAAGAGCTTCTTCCATATCTTTCTACCATAAGATACTAATAAACTTTGATTAGTTTCCTTATTCATAGAGGAAGTACACCCATCTTTGAAATAGAAAAGAAAAGAGGAAGTACAAGATAGGAAATATGGAAATACAACCATCCATATTGTAACCTAATTATCTAGCTGATATCTTTTAAAATATGTTTGGTACACTGATGCAGGAAAATCGCTTGCTAACCTTAAAATAACATAAATCCCGCAAGATAGGGGTTAGGGTTCTTGATCTTCAATTAAATCACAAAAATTAAAAGAAGAATAAGGTAGAAGATCTTCAGTAATGATTGAACGACCGACCTCGCACCAATCCTACGCGCAGGTTTGTCGGCCTCGCACCAACGATAACTTTGAGGAATCGCTCCTCAAAGGTGAAAATTCATCTCAAGTATTCTAAATAAAAGAATCATTTTGTCACAAGATGCATAAAGCAACTTAATGTTTTTTTATTCATCAATCAAATTATAAAATTTGTTCTTACATGCCATTAAATAGGCTAAGGCAATAATAACTAACTAAATTCAAATTTAAAATAAGAAACTAACTAACTAACTAAAACCACCAATAACTAACTGTAACTGCCAATAACTAACTGAAATCGCCAATAACTAACTGAAACTACCAATAACCGCCAACTTGCGGATTTTCGTTGTCTATGATATGCACGAAACAAAACTATCAACGATCCAAACATGTAGATCTAAATTCTGCATCAATCCCCTTTACTTTGAAAAAGTTCGACCTCGAACTTTGGTCGAAATTGATCTTCTTCGTGGAGGTCAAGAATAATTTTTGGGGAACCTTGATCGGATGATCTCTCTTTCTCCTTGCACCATATTTTGTCCACCTTCGCTATCTTTTACCACTCGAGAGTTAGAACTTACGAATTTATTTGCTAAGAGTTTGAACTTGCGAATCTATTTGCCGAAAGTTTGAACTTGCAAATCTATTTGTCGAGAGTTTGAACTTGTGAGTCTATTTGTCGAGATTTTGAGCTTGCAAATATATTTGCCGAGAGTTTAAACCCTACTCTGATACCAAATTGATGCAGGAAAATCGCTTGCTAACCCTAAAATAGCATAAATCCCGCATGAGAGGGGTTAGGGTTCTCAATCTTTAATTAAATCACAAAAATTAAAAGAAGAATAAGGTAGAAGTTCTTCAGTAATGATTGAACGATCGGCCTCGCACCAACGATAACTTTGAGGAATCACTCCTCAAAGGTGAAAACTCATCTCAAGTTTTCTAAATGAAAGAATCACTCTTTCACAAGATGCACAACGCAACTTAATTTTTTTTTTATTCATCAATCAAATTATAAAATTTGTTCTTACATGTCATTAAATAAGCTAAGACAATAATAGCTAACTAAATTCAAATTCAAAATAATAACTAATTAAATTCAAATTCAAAATAAGAAACTAACTAACTCAAACTGCCAATAACTAACTGTAACCGCCAATAACTAACTGAAATCGCCAATAACCGCCAGCTTGTGGATTTTTGTCGTCTACGATATGCACGAAGCATAACTATCCATGATCCAAACATGCGGATTTAAATTCCGCATCATACACCCTCACTCGTTAACACACCTACAAATAAAACAATTATTTTGCTAGTGTTAATTAATTTCCACAAACACTACCTCCAAGAATCGAAGGATAAATTTCGAAATTTTCACCCAACAGAGGGATTCATCACAAAACTATAGCGTTTTTTTAGCAAATTGAAGGTCAGAAATATGAAAATAAATTTCCTATGTGAAAATAAAATAGTTTTTAGGTAATCCTTAGAAGGCACTACATTTGGCATGCTTTTTGACTTGATGATGGTATTTTGTTGGTGGTAATTTGATGACATCATCAATCCGTGGGTCTCTTACCCTTTGTTTCTGGATGCATGCAGATCGATTTCACCTACTTTTTCTATGACTTCTTTTACTTCATAAGATGTGTATGGGTTCCATCATTTTGCTCGGGTTGAGGAAATCTCGTCCTAGTGAATGATCTATACTTAATGGATGGTGTACATTGGTGTCCATCTTAAGGGTGGTTGTCCCTTCCGTTTGGTCAAATATTGGTTGCCCTTTCGTTTGGTAAAATATTGATTGTAAATTCCTTTTCAGTGCTTGGCGTTTTTTATCTCCAATTCATGCGCATTTCCTTTTCTACTTTTTGCTGAAGATTGTTGTAATGGCTGAAGCAGTTCAGCTTCATCTTGAGGTTGATCCCATGATACTCGAAAATGTTATCAGCCGGATTGGTTATCTAAGAGATCCAACTCACCCCCTCAAGGACCAATCATTTTGTACTTAAGTTTATTGTAGATTCTTAACCTCAAGGGGTTTGGCGAGTGGCCAGGTACCTGCCTCAGGAAGTGGGAGCTGAGTTCGAATCCCCCCTTGAGGCCACCCTAGGGATTTATATCCTGTGCTGACCCGACATGTGCTAATTTGGGGTGCACACGTTCCCTTGGGATTAGTCGGGTGCTCTAAGAGGCCCGGACACCCAAGTTATCAGGGAAAAAGTTTTTTGTAGATTCTTGTTAGAGACCTTTTCGGAAATATAGGAAAACCATGACAAGGTCTCCCTTCATAAACACTTTGGCTCAGTGGTGTTCATCAACATCTTTCTTATACTTTAAATTACTTTCCTAGATATTCTTCTTCAATTTTTCTTGGACATCTTGGATATGGTTTGAAAAGGCATCGATAGAGGTCCAAAGAGTTAATTTGGAGCATGTACCATCCTATCTTGCATTGATAGAGGTAGCAACCATACACAATCTTGAAAGGAGACTTCTAATGATATATATATATATATATATATATATATATATATATATATATATATATATATATAGGGAGCCGGTTAGGTCCTCCAATGGAGGATGGTGACAGCCCTTCAAGATACACATGGAGCTCTACGTGGCACCCAAAACACTGTTTGGGTGCCACGTGGAGCACAGGTGAACTGTTTAGATCAATATTAAAAAAAGAAATTTTGAAAAAAACTTTTTAAACCCACAAGTCAAAGTTTGACAGGTTTCATTGGTCCACATTTCACAGCTCAAAAAACACACGGTGGAGATGAGTTTCAATTACTTTTTTTTTTCAAAGATGATCTAAGCAATGCACCCGAGCTCCATGTTGCATCGAAAAATATTTTGGGTGCCACGTGGAAGCTTGGAGGACGGACACCTTTTCCATATATATATATATATTATAACAAAATCAGCATGTGCTAAAATGTCTCCCAATGTGAACTCTTTTAATCCACAAGGTAATGCATATGCCTCCTAATGTAGGAAAACCATGACAAGGTCTCCCTCCGTAAACACTTTGGCCCATGGGTGTTCATCAACATCTTTCTTATACTTTAAATTATTTTCCTAGATATTCTTCTTCAATTTTTCTTGGACATCTTGGATATGGATGGGAAAGGCATCGATAGAGGTACAAAGAGTTAATTCGGAGCATGTACAGTCCAACTTGCATTGATAGGGGTAGCAACCATACACAATCTTGAAAGGAGACTTCCAATGATATATATATATATATATATATATATATATATATATATATATATATATATATATATATATATCAAGCTATTATAAAAAAATCAGCATGTGCTAAAATTTGTCCCAATGTGAACTCTTCTAATCCACAAGGTAATGCATGTCTCCTAGGCTTTCTCGATGTGATTTTTGGTTGTATGAGGTAAGAATTTGAAAATTGCAGTCTCCAATCTCTTGTTAGAATCCTCGAAAAATGGCTAAAAGATTTCAATCTTAATTTGAAGGGATGTTCTTTACAATGCCATGTAGGTGAATAATTTTCTCAAAAAGCAAGTTGGCTATGTTCCATCCATAACTTTCCTGTGTTTTTATATGTACTATTTTAGAAAATTTATTGACAGCCACAAGGATGATACTCTATTTCATTGACTTTGTGGAAGACCAAACTCGAATATCATACAAAAATAAATCTCGACTTTGTAGAAGACCAAATTCATTAGTTTACTTGTAACAAAACTAATGAATAAGTGTCACTAATTAGCGCCAAAACCAGGATAGAAGAGAAGCTCCAGATCTCCCAATAAAATCTAAAATTTTATTGAGTAAAGGATTTAAATAAAAGTCCTAGTACAATGCTTAAAACAGCCTTAATTCCAGGAACAAATCTCAGCCCTTGAAACAATCCTTAAAAACTCAATATTTTATTTCTTTTGGTAAATTAAGCGAGGCATTGGCTTCGACAAATCTCAGCCATTGACTGTAGGATTTGGAAAATGTTTTGATGAAGTTACCGACACTAGCTTTTAATATACCTCTTCCACCACAACGCTCAATATTTGCATAACTGGAACCATCAATGTTCAACTTGAGACCTATGTGAAGGGGATAGCATTTCACCCACAAAATTTTAGGTGCCCTCACAAGCGTCTTGGTGATGTTTAATAGCTGCAAAACCTGTTCGTCACCTTGGGATAATTGAGACTTTGGGCAAACCATCTAGTTAAGTTCCTTGAGCCATTTGATACCACTATAGATAATTGAAGTATCACCGACTGCATTGTGACAAAATATGGCCTTTTTAAAAAAAAATACGCGTATAATACGCCTTTTTTTGCCACAACATACTAAACATATCTAATATTCTTTTTTTTAATAAAATGCATATTTTCATATAATACGTGTATTTCGTGTATTATATGCATTTCCCTATATTTTCTAAACACTGTTTTGAAACTTCAAAAAAAAAAAAAAAATATTATCTCATTTTTTCCCAATTTCTCCCGATTTTTCTGTTTTTTTGGTCTTCCGTATTTTACGGTTTTTACCTTCCGATTTTACCCATTTTTTCCCGTATTTTGCCGTTCTTTTCTGACTCCCTCGCTCACCGTATTAAACCTGTACCCGTATTTTGTCATTTTGATCTACTGAAACCAAGGATCAAAATTCCAGATTTCGTAATTTTGGATCAAAATTTCGGCCGAAAACTACAAAAGGGGCCGAAATTTTGGGATTTCGTTTCGGTTTTGGTGGGGACCGAAATCGAAATTTTGGATCGAAATTTCGGTCATTTCGGCCAAAATTTTGATCCTTGACTGAAACTCCTTCAAATTTGGCCTTGGTTTAGGCATTACATATGCACAAAAAAAAAACCATCCATGGAGCAATTCTTCGAATCAATAGGATTTGTTTTTTCCTTGAGCAATTACAACACCTTGGTCAACTTGGAGGTAAAGCTCTCCGAGTCCCGAGGCTATAGACTTTCAAATCAATTTTTCATTGCCAAAATTCCGTGGAGAACTTGATAGACGGTTTTCAATCTCTACGCCACTGCTTGGATCGCCAAATCACGATTCCGCGCTTGATGAAGCGAACATCCAACAATGACTTTATCAAGAGCAATTCTAATTCGGGGATTCATCAATAAGGGGGGTGGGGGACATCCATGGATCTTGCAAAATAGGTATCGACCACCATTCCAAACCACATGATAACAATTTGATAAGTGCAATGAATTTTCTCTCATAGATCTCCATATATTTGAATCTCCTTGTTTAGAGGTATCATTCCCTATGCCTTCTTTGCTACAATATTTTCTAATCTAGAATTCCAAACATAAGGACCCTCCTTTAATGAGCCGCCAACAAGATTTAACCATAATTGTCTGGTGGATATCGGTCAACTTTCGGATACCCAGTCCAATGGATACAATTTTACCATTCAAGATCTGATTTGAGTATACGATTGATTGAATGTGTGAATGTGAATAGGACCGTAGACCATGAGCATGCATCCCACAAAGAAGAGATTGAGTAATCCCCATAAGATGTCTATTCTTATGCTCTGCAACTCCATTTTGTTGTTGAGTATATGGGCAATAAAACTGATTTAATATCCCTTTCTCTTGGCGATATAGGTCTAGAAGTCTAGGGATGTGTACTCACCTCCATTGTTAGTCCGAAGGGTTAATATTGTGTCTAAACTGAGTTTGGATCGTAGTGGCGAATTTGATAAAGGTGGGAAGAACCTCATCCTTATACTTAAGCAAATACACCCAAGTGCATTAAGAATGATCAATAAATGTCGCATATATCAAAAACCATCAGATGAAGTGAGGTGCAGGTCCCCAAACTTTACTCTGCATGAGATCAAATAAAGCATTTGATGGGGACATCAGATTCAAGCAGCCACCAGTGACGTTTCAAAGGCGAAAGAAGAATGTGAAAAATGTTTTAGTTGATTAGGATTCTTTTAATAAGTGATTTGTTTTAGGATTAGTTTCCTTATTTGAATCAATTAGGGGTCAGGCACATATATGTGATCTGTGATTGTTAATCCTGTTACTTTCTGTGCAACCAATAGAAAAGTGATCATAGGTCTACCAATCTGTGTCGGAATTGTGTATTTTTGTCTTGTTGGAAAGCTACTTCGATAAACTTTCAAACAAGACCAATTTCACGTCAATCAGACATCGTTTGACCCTTCAAAAGTGATTGCGTAATAAAAAAAGTGATTAATAGTTAAATTAATTGCGACTGTTAGATTAGAAAGTTTTAATGATTGATTAAGAGTTTTATTTTAAGTAGTATTCTTAAGGTTTTGGTTTGCCTATTTAAATGCTTGTAAACAACTTTATTATAGTTTTTTTATTAATGAAAATTTGAGAGTTGCTTTTGTGCAAACTGTAGAGAACTTGAAGAGTTTTCGATCGAAGGAGCGAATCTTTCGAAACTTGAGGAGTGTTTATGCATTTTTCGTGTGACTTGGTGTGAAGTCGACGTGCAGCCTTGGAAATATTTTTCCTTTGCTTTGATAAATTCCAAAACCCTGAAAATATTATTAGTTTCAATCTTTTGATCTACCCTTTTATTTGTTTTAATCCTTCAAACCTTATTTATTCACCTGACAGGAAACAAGAGACGATACCGTGATTATCGCTTGGTACCCGAAACTAGAGCGAAACTCGAATTCTTCATCGAATCTGTTCTTCTAGATCGGGAAATTTTAATGCATGCGAACGCTAAATTGAGTTACTCTAATTGTTTAATTAAATTCTTTGAATTTCTTTATGTTTGGGCGATTTCAAATATTTCCATTATTCAATTTAATTTGTGGTTAATCCGAAACTTGCATAATTAGGGTTTTAGCGTTTGTCCCGCATCAGTTTAGTATTAGAGAACAATTTTAGTTTAGCGTTGTCCGTGTTCATATAGGTTTTAGGGTTTATTTCTTTTATTATTTTGTGTATACCATTTTAGATTCATTATTTCAGATCTATCTAGCTCTTGTCTGGTTTTCGTCTAGTTTTTGTCTGAAAGTTTTTATCTAACTTTGTCTGAATTTTTTGTCTAAATTTTTATCTAGCTTTCGTCTAGCCTGTCTAATTTTGTCTTTAGGTTTCTGATGCGTATTTTAGATCTGCCTGTTTGAATCGTGGATGGATAAAGAGGAGACATCAAAAGAGAAATTGGACCCACGAATGGGTTTTTAAAAAAAAAGTCCGTTAAAGACCCGTTTGATCGGAAAGAAGAAAATCTAAAATTTATTAGGGTCTTCAACTTTCAATTCCGTCATTTTTATGTTTGGCCTATTTTGAAGTATCAAATGAAGTCAGATTGATGCGAAATTGGTCATATTTGAAAGCTTATCGAAGTAACTTTCCAACGAGCCAAAAAACATGCAATTCCAACAAATATTGAAGAGGTTATGATCAGTTTTCGGAAGCTGCACAGAAAGTAAAGAATTTTAAGAATCCTAATTGAATTAGGATTAGTCTCTTTTATTATTTTATTTTAGAAAATAAGAATTGTTTCTTTTATTAGAAATAGGATTAGTTTCCTTATTGTTTTAAGACTTTATTGTTTTAGAAGAATTAGGATATTTCTTTTATTTGAATTAGGAATTAGAGTTATACTAGGATTTCTAATTTTATGCATTGGTTAGCCTATTTAAAGGCTTATAAATACTTTTTTTTATAGTTTTTAGTTAATGAAAATTGCTTATGCAAAATTGAGAGTTTTAAACTTTCGTGAGGGTGTGATTCTCTCAAAACGGAGAGCGATTCTTCGATTCCCGCTTGCGGTTTGGTGTGAGGCTAACTCTTCTTCTATGCCTATCTTCTTTAGATTTATGGTTTGCGTAAGTAGCGTAATCCTAATTATTTTATTGATCTCATAAAAGCCCAAAATCAATATTTTGTTCATCATTAATTTTATTAGCCTTTTATTTTCGTTTGGTATTGAGAGAACCCGCTTGCGAGTTCGTTCGACGCCTTAAAACTATTGAAGATCTAGCCGTTCATAAGAACCCTAGTCTTCTAGATCCGCGATAGGGAACGTATACTAAAGTAACGCTATTTTGGGCCGGAATTAAATCACCTAATTGAATTTTTAGAATTTTCCGTGATAATTTGTTATGATAATTTGTTATTTTTAATTGATTAAATTGATTTTAATCCTAATCTCAGCCCTAACATTGCATTTAGTAAGTTCCCGCATCACATTGGTATCAGAGCGTCAGTTTAGTTTTAGGGTTTATTTAAAAAAAAAAAGAAATCATTATTTCAGATCTGTCTAGCTTTTGTCTGAAAATCATCGTTTGGCTTGCGTCTGAAAAATTTTGCATGGCTTATGTCTGAAAAATTTCGTATGACTTTTGTCTGCAATTTCTAACTGGCTTTTATCTGAAAATTTTCGTCTAACTTTTGTCTTGCATCACTTTGTTTCATAATTGCCTGTCATTTCAATCTTATTGCATTTTATTTCAGTAGTGTGCACATATAGTGTTTGACAAAAGTCCTCTTCCATTGTTGGCTCATAGTGTTTGTCTTTTCTAGTATTGTGTCTGAGTTGAGTTGTGTTTGTGTCAAGTATCATGTATGAGTCACTTACATGTCATTGTGAATTTCTTACCCGTCATAAAAGGGTACTAGCCGAACAAGAAAACCGCTACACTCCAAATTCTTGGCAAAGTCCTAAAAATTGTGATGAGACTAGAGTTAGGGGATACTCTCATCATCGTGAACCTGAGTACGACCTTGCCGAGAAGTTTCTCAAATCTTTTTGGAATGAGGTTCCAAGTTTTGAGGGATGGTTAAACCCCAAAAGTTTCGTAGAGTGGTTGTCTAGTGTAGAGGAATATTTTGATTTGCATGGTGTACCTAAGGAGTACAAAATTAGGTTTGCAAAAACAAAGTTGGAGGGTAATGCCAAAAATTTTTGGACTTGCGTAGAACATCGTACTGAATCTCTTCAGAATAATCACATCTCCACATGAGAGGACATGACGATAAAACTTATCGAAAAGTATGCCCCTTTAACACAGCGTCACCTTTTATGGAATTTGAAAACCAAGACAGATAGGTGCCTTGATTGTCTTAAGTGTCAAGGGTTTCGGACACTTTGCATACTAATGCCCCACAAAATTTTCCACTCCGAATTTATTGACTAAAAGAGTGAGTCCTAAGGAGCCGGAGAATAGGGAAGTGAAAGAAGTGTACGACGCAAGTACCGTGCTGAGTGAAGAGGAGATAGAAGAAGGGCAAGTACCGTGCTGAGTGAAGAGGAGATAGAAGAAGCTGATGAAAGTGTAGTTTGTGTTAAAGAGACTTCTATTTCCCTTGTGAGTAGTGATATTGAGTCACTCACACTTGAACCAATCGAGCCACTTGCCTATGAGTCATTGGTACCCGTAGAGTTGGGCGCACAAAATTTGTTGGTGCCCATTGGGTCGAATATATGTGAGTCCATCGAACTGGGTACACAAGAACCATTAGTGTCAATTGAATCGAGTACCCCATAGTCTTTGGTTTTGGTTAAAGCGAGTATACTCGACTCGATTAACCATCGTTAGTGTCAGTAGTGTCACTTATACATGAGCCTATAGAGTTTGAAGATGCACGTACACCTTTTTTAGGCCTAACAACAAAACCTTCAGACCCATTCCTTGATGCCCATCCACCCATGGGTTAAAATATCGGGTTACCGATACGTATCGTCCGAGCTCCAAAACGATACGTTTCGGACGATACGTATCGGTACCGGTCTGTATCGGACGATACATTGAATGTATCGTTCGATACATTCAATACATTTGAATGTATCGAACGATACATTCAATGTATCGTTCGAGTCCAATACCGATACGTATCGGTATCAGACGATATTTTGATCCATGCATCCACCTGAGCTCAATCCTATCTACTCATTGATTTCCAAATACCCGCTTGAACAATATGTGAAGAAGTTAGATGGAAAAGTTTTGGGAGATCCATATTTTATTACTAAGGTAAAGACACACCATGCATACTGAGAGTATCTTCTTAAGTGGAAAGGTAAACTGAAAATTGACAACACTTGGATTGCAAGGAGAACACAATATGAAAAACATCAGGCATACCACATCCAGTGGAAGGGTAAGCCGAATACTAGAACACATAGATTTTCTCCCAATGTCCATTCATCAAAGGTCATCAGAGTCTGCATCCACTTTTGCATATTGCATTCATAAGTTGCATGCTGAGATTAAGAAAATAATTAATTTAAAGAATGAGAAATACAAGTTCTCTGTAGATTTTCACAGACGGTTCAAAGATTTCCAAGAGGGTGATTTTGTGATCGTTTGGAATAGACCCGAGCGATTCTCGTAAGGAGTTGCAAAGAAGTTACAAGCTCGCGGTGCTGGACCCTATCAGATCTTGAAATGTGCCGGTTCTAATGCTTACATCTTTAGATCTTACACCGGATTTAGGGATTAGCACGACTTTCAACGTGGAGGACCTTGTTCCATTCCATTGCCCTTCAACCATCCCTGCCAACCCCTTTGAGCCTTCTACATCTAATGAACCAATAATTTCCCTACCCACACCACTACCCCCACTTACTTGGCAAACTCGTGAGATCATTGAAGATATACTGGAAGATCAGATTGTGTCCACCAACCAAGGGGGACTTCAGAAGTACTCGGTTAAGTGGAAGAACAAGAGTGATTCAGAGAACACGTGGATTATACAAGAGTTTCAGCAGATTGACCCAGATCTCTTGGAGCTCTATCACAACTAGTATTCATCGGGAATGCATCCTTCTAACCCGAGGAGAGTTGATGGGGATGTCCGATTCAAGCCGCTTCCGATCGAGGTTCCCTATATATTGTCTGTGATCACGACTGTAAAAATCCATGTCAACCAAAGTTCGAGGTTGAACTTTTTCAAAGTATAGGGGATTGATGTGTATTTTAGATCTGCCTGTTTGAATCGTGGACGGATAAAGAGGAGACGTCAAAAGAGAATGTGGACCCACGAATGGGTTTTTTTTTTAAAAAAGGCTCGTTAAAGACCCGTTTGATCAGAAAGAAGAAAATCCAAAATTTATCAGGGTCTTCAACTTTCAATCCCGTCACTTTTATGTTTGACCTATTTTGAAGTGTCAAACGAAGTCAGATTGATGCGAAATTGGTCATATTTGAAAGCTTATCGAAGTAGCTTTCCAACGAGCCAAAAAATATGCAATTCCGACAAATATTGAAGAGGTTATGATTAGTTTTCTGAAGCTGAACAGAAAGTAACGAAATTTAAGAATCCTAATTGAATTAGGATTAGTCTCTTTTATTATTTTATTTTAGAAAATAAGAGTTGTTTCTTTTATTAGAAATAGGATTAGTTTCCTTATTGTTTTAGAAGAATTAGGAGATTTCTTTTATTTGAATTAAGAATTAGAGTTATACTAGGATTTCTAATTTTAGAAGAATTAGGATATTTCTTTTATTTGAATTAGGAATTAGAGTTATACTAGGATTTCTAATTTTATGCATTGGTTAGCCTATTTAAAGGCTTGTAAACACTTTTTTTATAGTTTTTGGTTAATGAAAATTGCTTATGCAAAATTGAGAGTTCTAAACTTTCGTGAGGGTGTGATTCTCTCAAAACGGAGAGCAATTCTTCGATTCCCGCTTGCGGTTTGGTGCGAGGCTAACTCTTCTTCCATCTCTATCTTCTTTAGATTTACGATGTGCGTAAGTAGCGTAATCCTAATTATTTTATTGATCTTATAAAAGCCCGAAATCAATATTTTGTTTATTATTAATTTTATTAGCCTTTTATTTTCGTTTGATATCGAGAGAACCCGCTTGCGAGTTCGTTCGACGCCCTAAAACTATCGAAGATCTAGCCATTCATAAGAACTCTAGTCTTCTAGATTCGCGATAGGGAATGTACACTAAAGTAACGCTATTTTGGGCCGGAATTAAATCACGTAATTGAATTTCTAGAATTTTTCGTGATAATTTGTTAGGAGAAATTGTTATTTTGAATTGATTAAATTAATTTTAATCATAATCTCAGCCCTAACATTGCATTGAGTAAGTTCCCGCATCAGTTTCCTTTGCATCGGTTAGTGTTTTCCTTTTTGTGTGTTGCAGTGAATCCGGAGCAATTAGTCGCTTTCATGGACAGCTTTAATACCCAGATGGCTGCCATTCAAATCCAATTGCTAAATCAACAAGCCCAACAGGCTGATTTATCGGCACAACTCCAAGAGTTTTCTGGATCGACTCATGGTGAATATCGTAGGGTTAATCTTGATGAGGAGGGATCCTCCTAGGCGTGAGTACCATCCTGACCCGGATGAGAGATTCACTAAATCAGTTAAGGTTAATGCGCCCACTTTCGAAGGAAAGATGGATCCCAAAATCTACATAGATTAGACAGTCGCCATGGACCAATATTTGAATGGTATGAAATGTTAGATGAGCGCAAGGTGCGATTTGCGAAAATGAAACTCGTGGGGCAAGCCAAGCTTTATTGGACTAGTGTGGAACGACATCGAGAAGCTCTCGATCGTGAACCCATCGCTAGATGGATCAATGGCATGGTTTGAAACTTCATGATAAATATGTTCCCCTCTCCTACAACCAACGACTCATGGATCAATGACATGGTTTGAAACAGGGAAACTTGTCTGTTGATGAGTACATCAGTAAGTTTGAGGAATATTTATATTGGGCTAATGCTTATGAGAGTCCACAAGTCACATTGTCTAGGTTTTGCACTGGTTTACGTCCGAAGTTGCGAAAAGAACTCATCCCTCACCCTGTTGAGGATCTAGAATAGTGTTACGCTAGAGTGCAAGAGTTAGAGAGGTATCTCGACGCTCCAATTAGCGATCGATCTAAGCAATCCAATTAGGTATCTTCCTGTTGAGGATCTAGTCCTACTAAAAAGACGGATAATACCTGTGGTCAATCGCCAAAACCCGTGAGTTCTCATATTGACAAGGGTAAAGGACCACTGATCGAAAATTCTCGACGCGCACCACAACAGTGTTACAAGTGCCAAGGTTTTGGTCACTTCGCGACTCAGTGTCCTAGTAAATCACAGACTTTGATTATCCAACAGGATAATGAGAAGGAGAACGAAGAGTTAGGGGTAAAAGTTTACTAACCTACGGGAATGCCAAGTGATGAGGAGGATGAGGTTCCCGTGAGAACCGTAGGTTTTGTCAGAAGGGTTCCTATTACCGAAGAAAGTGTTGGTAGTGAGTCCGTACCACATGAGTCATTAGAATCGGTAGGAACATATCATCATTCTAACTTGCATGAGATTAACAATCAAATTTTAATGAACAATGGAAATACGCATAATTGCACTAACTCATTGAATATGTTTACTGAATTTAATAATGATAATTTTGTGTTGATTCACGATAGTCCTAAGAATGTAGAACATTTTCCAATCTTGAAAAAGGGGAATGATGGAGGTCTAGATGGTCCTCTAGGCAAGGGCAATCACCTCGATAGTAGCGGATCTTACACCTATTATAAGTCCAGCCACCACGCCCTTTGATCCATTCCTTATTACCCAAACAACTGAGCCAGGTCCTTTTAATCAATACATAACTCGTACCCTACTTATGCAATATGAGAAAAGGGTGGATGATGAGGTTCTAGAGGATCCAAACTTCGATACCAAGGTGGATAAATATCAGACGTATCTCACAACATGGAAGGGCAAGCCGAGAGTTGAGTATCCGAAAGATACCACACGTGGGTTCTACAACTCATCGGAGATGAGTTTTTCTAACCCGGAGAGAGTTGATGGGGACATCAGATTCAAGCAGCCGCCAGTGACGTTTCAAAGGCGAAAGAAAAATGTTTTAGTTGAATATGATTCTTTTAATAAGTGGTTTGTTTTAGGATTAGTTTATTTATTTGAATCAATTAGGGGTCAGGCACATATATGTGATCTGTGACTGTTAATCCCGTCACTTTTTGTGCAATCATAAAAAAATTGGTCATAAGTCTACCAATATGTGTCGGAATTGTGTGATTTTTGTCTTGTTGGAAAGCTACTTCGATAAGCTTTCAAACAAGACCAATTTCACGTCAATCGGACATCGTTTGACCCTTCACAAGTGGTTGCGTAATAAAAAAACGAGATTAATGGTGAAATTAATTGTGACCGTTAGATTAGAAAGTTTTAATGATTGATTAAGAGTTTTATTTTTAAGTAGTATTCTTAGGGTTTTGGTTTACCTATTTAAAGGCTTGTAAACAACTTTATTATAGTTTTTTGATTAATGAAATTTGAGAGTTGCTTTTGTGTTAAACCCTAGAGAATTTGTGAAGAGTTTTCGATTGAAGGAGCGAATCTTTCGAAACTTGAGGAGTGTTTATGTATTTCTTGTGCGACTTGGTGTGAACCGGACGTACAACCTTGGTGCGAAGTTTTAGAAATCCTTGGTGTGAAGCCTTGGACCTCTATCCTCTTATTCCATCTTTTCTCTATTTATCATATAGTAATATTTTTCCTTTGCTTTGATAAATTCTAAAACCTCCAAAATATTAATAGTTTCAATCTTTTGATCTATCCTTCAAGCTTTATGTATTCACCCGAGAGGAATCAAGAGACGATACCGTGATTATCTTTTTGTACCCTAAACTAGAGCGAAATTCGAATCCTTCATCGGATCCGTTTTTCTAGATCGGGAAATTTTAATGTATGCGAACGCTAAATTGAGTTATTCTAATTATTTAATTAAATTATTTGAACTTCTTTATGTGTTTGGGCAATTTCAAATATTTCTATTATTCAATTTAATTTGTGGTTAATCCTAAACTTGCATAATTAGGGTTTAGCGTTTGTCCCGCATCAGCATTACTACGGTGTATATTTATGTTTTGACAATTCACATGTTTGACACTTAAATTTAGAGAAACTACAACTGAGACGTAGTGTGTAAACTAGCATGCCCCCAACCTAGCATGTTATATACATAATATCACCACTCGAAACAGTATGACTAAATTAGAAAGACTAGATGAAAAAGCAGCAGGTCCCGCAGCGCTAAAGTTATAAAGTCCATCTTGCTCATGCCCTGTGCCAAAAATCCTCCTTAAAGTCAAGTCCTGAAGTACACAATGAGTAGGAAAGAAAGTCATAGAACAATTCAAGGATTTTGTAATACAGTTAACAGATAACAGATTACAAATTCAACTTAGGGACATGTAGAACATTTGAGAGCTGTTAGAGGAATACTCCTTTTACTAATAATGGGAGTGAACCATCGGCTAAACGTACCTGTTGATCTATAATATGGTAACAATAATGGAGAAAAGCTGAGACGCACCTATCATATGATCTGATGCACCTGAGTATGGTGGAGAGGATATGATCCCATGATATGCTGATTAAGTACCTAGTGGCACATGAGAAGAGATCGGTGGGGTTGCCTGAGGTTTCTCCTTAATAGGGCAAGATCAACTTATAAGGTACTCGAATAAAACAATGTTTCAGCAATAGCACTGACAGAGAGTGACACATGAGAGCTAGATGCATCAGGGGTAGCTGCAAGCATGGATCAAAATTTCGTCCGATACCGATACGTATTGGTATCGGTGACCACTGATACGGTACATTGAATGTACCGTATCGGTGGTTTGTATGGCTGACACCGGACGATACATTCAATGTATCTTCCGATACGGGTCGATACCGATACGTATCGTCCAATACGTGTCGGTTTTGGGCTCGGACGATATGTATCGGTTTTCCGGCATTTTGATCCATGGCTGGAAGCCTGCAACAGCTTCAGTAGTAGTTACGACATGAGCATAAGAGGTAGCCCCAGAGCATGGAGGATAGCGGTGTAGCTTAAAACACTTGGACCTGTCATGGTCAGTCTTATAGTAGAAGGTGCATAGTATATTACTTCCACAATTCTAGACGAATGACCTCGGGCCTGCCTCCTATAATTTTCCTTATCACGGGATTCAGTAGCTAAAATAAAGTACTCAATAGGAGTGGCAGGGAACAGAGCAATATAGCACAATGGCGCTCATCTCCATCTACCGTAGCATAGGCATTGCAAAAAGGAGGTAACGAATCATTTGCAAGAATCTGAGTTTGTAACTGCTGAAACCGGGATGGAGATCCATAAAAAAAGGGTAAATTTGCTAACATTCAAGCTGTAGGTGGCTCATACTGGCTAAGCTCATCCCATCATCCCCAAGTATATAGATCCCCTTGTTTGACAAGGGAAACCCCACGAAATAATTGATAGATTCATCTATCATTCTTGGCATGAGCATACATTTGACTGAGGGCCTCCCTAACTATGCCAGTCTCATGGATCATAAACATATTATATATTGATTCTTCCAAAGAATTGAAAAAGTGATCCCAAGAAACTTTGATTGTCTATTACCTATTGGACATGGGCGGGATCAGATGATTGAGGAATTGAAACAGTCCCAAGAATTTTGTTTAGCTTCCCCAACTTCCTAATTATACTTTAATGGATCGTACCAAGGGAGAAAATTGGTTACATTAAGTTCAGTGTACCAGTATTTGCACACCTTGAAATGGTAACTACACCCTAGCTAGCACGTGTTTTAAGAAAAGTTTGTTACTTTATGATGCACCCCATTAATTGATAGGCACACTCCCATTCGCATGTCTTGGTGGTATATCACCAACTATATGTTCTAATTGTCAGTGAGGTGCTACCGATTACAAATTACAAGTGTCGGTGGCAAGCAACTGAGGGTTGTTATTGTAACAACCTGATCCATTTTGACTATTTTAACGGTGTTAGATGATGTACCACATTGTGCACGGTGTTAGAGCTCCACATCGGAACCCACCCTCTTTTAGAAATCTCTATAAATTCAATAACTCACCTTTTTCACTCTTTTATTTTTAAGAAACTCTAGTCTCTCACCTTCTTCTTCTAAGAAACCCTAGCTCTCTTAACTCCTCTCTCCAAAACTCTCTAGCCTCTTCCCTCGAATCTTTCGCCCAACCACCGACAAGATCGAAGGAGGAAGAAGGAGAGGATAGTTTGGACGAACTGACGCTTTGGGCATTGATCTCTTCAACCCGAACCGCCGTAAGATCATCCATTCACGCTTCAACAAGTGGGTACCCCATTAATCCCCTCTATTCTTCTCAGATCCCATCGCGTAGGGTGCGTTCGATCACGCACTGACAAATTAATTAAACCCTAATATCTTCTAAATCTAATAGATCTGCACAGTTAGTAATTCACTCTTTTATTAAATTGTGAATCCATATTTTTGTATATTTTTTTAAATCTTCCCTTTGTTTGATCGCCACTGGCGAACCACCGGTCGGACGGTGCAGGAAATTGCCAGGGAGGTCCAACCCTACCAAAGTTCTAATTTCTATGGAGGAACCAACCCCAAATCTGTTGCATACGCCTCTAACTGGTTTGGCTTTGTACGGGACAGATGCTCATAAGTTTCAGAACGGAAGTTCGTAAGCTCAATATGACGTCCATATTTTGGCTCACTCGAGCGACTTTGGTTATCGCTCGAGCGAGGTGGATCACACGAATAGGTATACCTTTTGGTGTAAGTCGCTCGAGTGATTTTGGTTATCGCTCGAGCGAGGTGGATTGTGCGAAGGAGTAAAACTTTTTGGAGTAAGTCACTCGAGCGATTTTGGTTTTCACTCGAGCGATTCGCGATGTTGTGGACTCTGATTTCATACCTAATTTAAGGTCTAGGGTCCCGAAACATCGTTATCTTTTGATGGAAGATCAAGTACTGTACCCCTGATGTATTATGACCAAAAAATTCTTATTGCTATTAATCTTAACATTTGGTTTTCGATCGATGGTCATGATAGATCTAAATTTAATGCGTAATATCTTTTTATGTATTTATCTGATTATAACATATTATATATCTATTTTTATGACCTCGACGCAATCTTCACGATGGCATGAAAACTTTAGGATTTTGATATCATCTGTGAAATCAAATTCTAACATTTCATGTTTCTCAATTACACGTACACTAAGAACTACACCTATTCTATATCTGTATTGATGTACTATATATATATATATATATATATATATATATATATATATATATATATATATATATATATATATATATATGCAAGGTACTTGTAAATTTAATTCTATTCATCAAATATGATAAGACTATCTATGTCATTCTTATATTATACGTTTTATGGATAAGATAGGTCATGTATGCGAGTGTGTGAGATCGTGCCTACGCTTGAGCGTAGTGATTCGCTGAGATGATATCGAAGCGGAGATCACACCCTATTCAGATGCCCTACAACTTATGGTGGTATAGGACATCATGACGAGTGAGGTGAGTGCGGATTCAATATAACCTCGTATATACGGTGGGGTTCCTTTCACGGTCACGTGGAATTCGGAATGTAGGCATCCATGTACGGATGTAATAAATCTATGAGAGTATGGGCTGTCACATGAAGTACATCCAGGTTACTACGGTACCCGTCCCTTGGAAAGCATGGTTTAGTGAAGCTTATCGCACCATGACTCACTCTAAATTTAAGTTGTATGAAAATGACAAGAAACAATATGTAAGATAAGACATAGTTGTGTAGGACAACATAAGATTAAGAATTTATGTTTGTACGTGCCGTTCCTTAAGTAGCCACCGTAAGGATTCCAACGTCTATAGTAGAGACGGGTCTCTTAGAAGACAGTATGAGATATGTTATGAGGTACGTTGTTCTCATCTTTAGAGAAGCGTACCCTTGCCAACCGCCCTCGAGACTCGATGAGGTGTATGATATGATATGTTATAATATGGAGAGCAACATGTTATGGTGGTATGCTACTATGGTGACTCTCACATGGTAGGGTAGAGCAGCGACTCTGGCACAGGTCGTATTAGGATAGAAGTAGGTATGCCCATGCGATGTACAGAAGCATGTGTCGTTGTAATATGATGTTACATTTATGAGGTATGGTGAGGTACGTTAGGATTGGAGTGTGTCTAGATCATGGTCTTGCATGTAGGTTAAAATATGATTTTGATGATATTCATGATTTTGACATTCCTTATTTCTTATATACTGTTATACTATTATTATCATTCATGAGATGCACCCCCAATGCACCTGAGTAGTGTAGGGTGGATTGGTAGTGTATCCACTGAGTTGTGCTTTGTTTAGCAACTTGGCCCTCGTGACGTTTATTATTTTCAGGTGATTTTGTCGACGGAGCGGGCGCCGGTTATCTCGATCCTGCGGACGATGATTTTGTTGATCTCGTGGACGCTGAGTATCAGGAGCCTTGGGAGAGCGACACTACAGGATACCAGGAGGACCTCGATGCTGATTATGATCCTTAGGCTGATTATTGATAGCATAATTTTAGTACTGAGATTAAGATTTGCAATCTAGGCGGTTTATTCTTTTGTTTCATACAGTGATTGTTTATTTATAGCCTCGTACTTTTAATTATAATTGATCTTTATTTTCCCATTGATGAGTAAGCATTTCACGGATTTTATCGCATTTTATTTAATCTTTTTGGCTGTCATAATATTTCAATCCTTTATTATTGGATTCACGAATTTTGTGGAACCATGTTAGCGTGAGAACTCTGATTATGTATATGTCCGCTTAACGTATCTAGGCTGCGTGCGGGTCATGACACGAAGTTCTAGGCCCTTGGGATGGGCTAGAATTTCGGGTCGTAACAGTTATTGGTTGTCGGTGGCTCGCCCCTACATTTATCTTTAACAACACAATCCTCAATTGTAAAAGGAGTGGGAAGGGCTGTTACCCCTTTTTTTTAATGGAGATTTGGGTGGTGAAACCGGCAGGTTGTCGGATAATTTTTTGGATGCCGATGGGTCAGCGTTTATTAAGCCCAAGTGGAATGTTGTGCGACTGACATGAGTAGGTGGTGGAGGGCGTTGGAAGCGATATTGGTAATCATTCGTGATGGAGGAGGTGGTTCGCGTGGTTGTGTGGAGGAGACGGTGGAGGTGGGTGTGGCAATGGTGGTTGTGAAGAAGGATGAAGGTGTTAAACAATGGAAGAAACTTTGGAACAGAAGAGGTGCACATGGCTGAGATTTTAATAAAATGATATGGGAAATAACATCTACAATGGGTTCCACGAAAACAAGTGGGAACTAGCATTCACAAAATAAAAATAATGTATGTGGGCATAAAGCAGTAGTATCCATCATCTCAGATCAGGTACCCAGTTTAGTGGATGGAGAAATAAAACAAACACCAAAAATAGCTATACCCTAAAAACTTTGTAAATGGGAAAACCACAAACTTCTTTAAATCTTTTCAATAGCTTGTAAGAACATAGGGGACGTGTTTTTTTGGAGGGAAAACCATACAAATTGAAACTTTAGGTCCCACAAAAGTCTGTACCATAAAGCGTGAATCGGGAGTTGAGATACCGATTCCAAAGAGGTCTTCAAAACTCATAATAAATGTCTATAAATGTAGTTGCAGCAAGATAAAAAAATATTCAAAATAAAATTCCGATTCGAAATGTTCTCTCCAGATGCAACCTGAGGTCAAATTTTGACCATGCTGATGTCAGCAAGGGTGACATGGCGAGACATTTCTGATGCCAAAACAAGTTTTGTATTAAGTTTAGTGTTTGATCGGTGAGCTAAGGTTTAGGATTTGTAGGTAGATGGTAAAGATAATAGGGTTAGGGTTCTGGAGATGCTTAGTTAGGGTGATGGAGAATCAGTGCTACCTACGCACTTCTACTTTTGGGATTTGCTGTGCCGATACTTGGTGGCACGTGGACACTCCTCAGCACAGCTCATTACTTCTAGACATGTATGAACCATGTAATACCATCAAAGTGTTCCTCGCTTTGTCATGATAAAATGAACCGTCGTTTTATAAAAAAAATTGGGTTTAGTAACTAACTTATGAAATAAAAATCTTGCGTACTCGAAAACATTTTGTATAATATAGTATACTTTTAGTGAGATTCATGACATACATTATGTATCTTTTCATTGCATATCTCATTGGCTCTCTAATATATCCCTTCAATTGGTATATACGTTCTATTTTTTATTTTTTATTTTATTTCTTAAGGCTGTGCCGCTGTACTGGAATCTTTAGAAATTGGTGTGCTCAACATTTATGAAAACTTGACACTTGGCAACCGTGAGAATGTCTACTAGCCTCTGATATTAATCACAGAGAAATTTTTTGTCTACATCTATCTCAATACAACAAAGCCTGTTCAACACATGGAAGATGGACAAAATTGACAATGAAGATTTCCCATTTTGAATTCAACAGTGGCTACGCAAGGAGGACTCTTTTTGAATTCAACAATGGCTACACAGAGAGGACCCTTTTTGAATTCAACAGTGGCTGTCACCCAAGAATTTCATCATGCATTTCTGCAGAACATAAACCCGCTTAAGAGATACAAATGGAGAACCCAAGTAGCCATTATAATTTTGCTTAGGACTCTCTCCACTCAAACCCATTCAACAAAAGATCAACATCAGATTGAATCCCATAAGGAACTGATCCATCTTTTCTGTTATTAGTGACTTTGAAGCATTGGAGAGGTTCAGGGGATCACGACTTTGACCTTGCAGGCCGAAAAGAAGGGAAAAATCTTCTAATTTTTTTTGAAGAATTCTCTATAAAGAATAAAAATTCTTAGTTTCTCAGAAAGAAAAAAAATCTGATTTTAGTTTCAAGTCGAAGATTGACCTCGAGCGGATGTCGGTACGTCAGTGCTGATGTCAGCAGTTGGCAGTGATCATGCACAGCTCTGTCAGTGTTCCAGCTTGCTCTGGTACCATGATCTAAGTAGTAAATATATATATATAAATTACAATAAGATCATATATAATCCACTAATATCTTCCTACACATGCTAGTTCAAAATCTAGGCTGATTCTAATACCTACTGTCCGATATGTCTTGGCATCGGCAGGACCTAAGATGTGTGTCCAGCCCCCTATATGGAAGTCGCATGGGCCTTGTTCGAATATGTATATATATATATATATATAGAAATTACAATAGGATCATATATAAACCACTAGTATCTTTCTACACATGTTAGTTCAAAATCTTGGCTGATTCTAACACCTACTGTCCGATATGTCTTGTGGCATCGGCAGGATCCAAGATGAGTTACATGTGTCCAGCCCCCTATATAGAAATTGCATGGGTCTTGTTCGATACATGTTGGTATCGACTAGACCCGAGGTGAGATATGCATGTATCTTTGGCCCGATATTGAATTTCTTGTCCAAGACATAGTATTTAAAATTTATTTATTTATTTTAAATGCTATATTCATTTAGAACATCCATTTTCCGTCAGGCTTTACAACAACATACATCATCCTAGCAAGTTAGTCGTGGGAGCAGACTTCCATTGTTTTAAATACAAAATTACACCGAAGTGGGAAGACCCTGTTTGTGCAAATGGCGGCAAGTGGACCATAAGCTGTGCTCGAGGGAAGGCTGATACATGGTGGTTATACACGGTATGCTTCAGATCTTGCAATCACTTATACTGATATTTGTTACTATATTAACATTGTACATTACCTTCTACATCAATTTCCGCTAGCTGCTAGCAATGATTGGCGAACAGTTTGATAATGGTGATGAAATTTGTGGAGCAGTCGTTAACGTACGGAATAAGCAGGATAAAATATCTATATGGACGAAAAATGCATCAAATGAAGCTGCTCAGGTAACTTCCTTATTTAGGTTGAATTCATAAGATAGCCACCAAGTCGGTTCAACAAGGTTAAAATTCAGAAAAATCCGGCAATATTCGGCAGGTTCCGGGAAAAATTCGGAGAAAAAAAATTAAAATAATATTAAAAAGTACATAAAATTTAAACATATCAAAAATTCCAATTTATTGAAAAAATTATGAGTTATTCACGAAGTTCGTGAATTTTTAAAAAACATACGAATTTTTCAAAAATTAGCGAAGAATTCATGATTAATTTGTAGAACCTTAAAATCGTGAATTATTGTGAATTTTTAAAAAATTCGGAGAATTTGGTGACTATGAATCATAACAGATAAACGATCACATCTTTTATTGCCCTCGTTGCCGTCTCTGGCCCATATGACATCAAATTTCTACTACATTTGCATTTCTTGCTAACAGAAGGAAAGAATATGCAATATATTGTTTTTTGGAAACATATATACTGTAATCTAGCTTGTTATTCTAAGATAGTTTATGCAATTAACATTGATCAACAGGATTGATGTTCTTTATTTGTTCCATTTTTTTTTCGGCATATTAATGAACATTGATTGTATGTGACGGCATGATACTTAGCAGGGAGATACAAGAACTCATGATGGTATCAAAACTAGGCCAATACCGATATATATCGGCGATACGTACCGGTGTCGCCGGAAACCGATACCAATACCACCTTGCTACTAGTATCGGGTCATATAGGTATCGGCCGATACGGGCCCGTATCGGTCGATAAGTATCTGGTATCGGGCGATACAGATCAGGTATTGGTCGATACCCCCTTGATATGATTTGATTTGATTATTTATTCATTTATTTTAAATTCTGTATCGACTGATACCCGATACCAATCCCGAGTTAGATAGTGCTCATGAAAGTCTTTCTAGTTTAAAATGATGGGAACTAGTTAACCGTTGAGGTGGGAGATGATTCCATAAACTGACGGAAAGTATCCTTGACTTTAAAATTCTTCAAATTAAAATATGAAGGCTGATTTTGTTCTTTGAATTGGTTTCTCTCTATTTTCAAATCTGTGTTTCTTGTTGCACTGCACAACATTTTGCTTCTCCATTACGTCTTAATGAACTCTTTAGTGATAACATTGTGGTCTGGGATAATGAAAAAAAAAGTACTCAACGCGCTTTTTAGCTTTTCCTTCAATAATTTCTTGAGCAGATGCTATTTTTCATGAGGTGAAGGTTCGATATGCCTTCTTTCTCGTCACACTTTCCATTTCAAAATTGGTGGTATATATTTTTTATTATCTCTGAAGTGTTTGTGCGCATAAATTGGGGAGCCCTTGATATGTTGAAGAAATGAAATATAAAATTGAAAGTCAAATTTTGACAGTGATTTAATGGTTCAGAATTTAAGCCTAAAAATAATACATGGTTGCACTTGGAAAAAAAATGTATGTCCTCAATGCCTAGGCCTGAGGGTCCCTTGGGGACTCAGGTGCGCTTCGTACCTTGATTACATTGCTTGCTCCAAAGCCATTCTCTATAGTCCACACTTATCATTTACTTGTTTCTTCTTTCTTGTTTGACCAATGCATCACATCATTAGCAAAAATGTACTATAGAACCTTCTTTTGTATGTCTGTTGTCGATTTGTTCCACAAACAGTTACGAATGCGAGCAAAATAAGAACTCAATTGCAAACCCTTGATGCATCCCAACTTTAAAATAGAACTCAACACTCTCTCCACTTGCAATTCTTGTGCTAATTTTTTTTGTTATTAGTTAAGGTAGTATCATAGTTACCAAATCGAAATTCGAAAAAATCCAGCAAGGGAAAACATTTAAAAAACGTGAAAAGAATCGGCACAATTCAGGAAACATTTGAAAAAGTTACGGAAATACTTGAAAATAATAAATTTTTTTTTGACAAAAATGAGGAAAATTTTCGTGATAAATTCATAGAAAACGCTTTAAAATGTAAAAATCGAGATTTTTAAATAGGGACCAACTCTCCTGATCGTCATTCAAACACCAAATGGTGTTTAAACGATCTTACACCATTGATTGACTTATCTTGGAAATCCATACCGTCAAAGTGATATATCATCGATTGGAGGGCTATGAATCCGAAAATCACACTTTTTGGGAGATTCTAACCATCTGATCTGTTCACTCTAATACCAACGGGTCTTAATTTATGGCTGATGTTAAAGTTAATCGATCAGATGGTTTACATCCACTTATAAAGCACGATCCTTTGGCTGGGACATGTTCCAATGATGGATTGCCACTTGGGCAATTTAGATTGATGATAGATGTGTGCCAAATGGCACAATGCGTCAATGATAAATCACGCTTCAATGGTGAGAGATAAAAAGTGACATTTTAATGGTTTATGATCATTTAAACACCATTTGGTGTTTAAATGTTGGTCAAAGAGCCATTATTCCTTTTAAAAAATACTAGTATTTTTTTAATAGATGAGTTTAAACGTGTTTCCGACGTTTTATGAAAAAAACCTCGTTTAAAATGAGTTTTTTTCAAAAAATTACCAATTTTGGTAACTATGGCTAGGATTGAATCTGCAACGTTAAGGTTACATCATCATGCACCTTGTAATTGAGCTATAGACCCAACTAGGGGTTTTAATGAATTGGCTTAGGCCAAGAATCCTTCTATAGACGTGACAATCTCGGGCCGAGCCTAATGGAAAATCATGAGAACAGAGGCTCAAACACGGTCCATTGAGACACTCCTAAAGCCCAACCCATTTCTTGCGTTAGTTACTTACCTCCTTAAATATATTATTTATACTAAATGATGTTAAATGCAATTGATACTCATACAAAAATTAGTTCCTCTATTTAAGACTTTGTATCAAGTAGATAGGTTCCGGCAAAGTGATAGAATACGGGTACAAATTTAATACGGTGATAGAGAAAGTCTGGAAAAGAGGGCAAAATATGGGAAAAAATTGAAAAAAATGAGATAATATTAATTTTACTTAAAATTTTTTTTAAACAGTTTTTAACAATATGGTAAAAAATGTTTAATATCTGAAAAACGCTTTTAATAAGTGAAATATGCATATTATATGGAAATATGCGTTTGATTAAAAAATTCTGGTATTATACGCGTTTAGTATGTTGTGGCAAAAAATGGCATTATACGCATATTTAAAAAAAAAAAAAAAGCCATTTTGTCACAATGGGTTCCGGTACATGGATCAGTTTAAATCCGTCTAAATGGTGAAAAATTGTTGCAGCAAGGATTTCAAGGAGGCTAGAAATCCGTGCCCATTTCCAGGTTTATGTGAAATCCGTGTGCATTTCCACGTTTATTCATGCAGGTGGGCTGAGACTGGCCAGTGTATTGCTGGCGGTACACAACCTGCCTACTGATGCCAACTCATTTGTTAATGGCTTCCCTAGCTGTTAAATTATATTGCTGATTTGATCATTATTTCTTCTAAAAATCTATCCCACTTTTCGCATTTCAATTTATTATTGTTCCCTTCATTACGATTTTCAGACTTAGATAAGAAGTGGGAGTTTCTTTCCTGTTTACAGATGAGCATCGGGCGGCAGTGGAAAGAGTTTTTGGATTTCAAAGACAACATCGGCTACATAATTCATGTAAGTCTTTTCAATCCCATATTACTTGTTTCTTATGAATCGGGCGTGCATGATGATAAGTTCTTTGTTCTTTTATCTATATAATTTTAGGAAGACGCAAAGAAGCATGACCGATTCGCGAAGAATGCGTACACTCTCTGAACTCTTCACCTCGAACTAAGGCGAAAGGTAAGCAATGAAATTCTAAGAGATTGACTTTTATTGGTGGCATCATAAGATATCATGCTAATGAAGTGCCTTCCAACTCTCCATCAAATACTGTCAAAAATTGCTTTCCACCGATGTCAGTGCCCCCAAATTTTGCGGTAGTCAGCTTTTGACTGGATTTGGTGGCGTTAAAAGCACTTCGTACTTCGTGTGCGTGATAATCTAATGATGCGAGTGCGGTGGCGACGTCCGATTAATCCAAACTTTAATTGGGTTGTTGAAAGATAGATTTGGAAGCTGATGGGTGTGGCATTCTCTCTTGTTTCAGGCTCTAACGTAGTCACAGGCGAGAGGAACCTTTCGGTACCTCTTTTTCTGTTTTTTTTTTGTTAATGGCTTACGTTCGATCGTGTAGAGTTAGTGTTTTGCTACACACTTTTGACTCTCGTCAAAACGCATTTCGTACAGATTGTTGTTATTGTTGAATCCTTTCTTGTGAAACCAATATAGGTGGAATTGCTTTATTATTCTTTGATTGCCGCCCGAAATGGGAATAGGATAAAATCTGGGTATCTAGAGAGCTTTATACGATTCGTATTTTTTTGGGGAGAAATGCAAGTTATTCAGAGGCCGGATAATGGACCTGTTCACTCTCGGTTATGAATGGGTCAATCCACTTATTCTTAAATGGTCAAGAATGTGCACCTTCACTCATTTGCACCTTCACCTGGATGCTAGATCAAATGCTACGTGGCATGTGTTTTCAGAAAAAAAGGGTATTCTACTTTTTTGGTCTTCATTGCAAGGGTCAAAGAAAATGACACCCAAACGATTTAGTGCCCTCGATTTTGAGCTGCGTTGACCACATTTTCAATTAATGGTGAATATTTATCAGCTTATGCCTAAATTTTTTGGATGACACCAAATCGATTTTGTCCAAGTTTCAGTGACATTTGATCCTCGTGATGGGTGTGCCACATGGTGCCAAGCTGCACCACTGCACTCAGGCTGCCAACCGCATCCAAATTGATATGTTCAGAATATGGCAGGCCAACATTCAGATTTTACAACCCAAAACTCAAATCTGTGGGTCAAAGTAGACGATTGCCCATATCATGTATACTTGCCCATTTTAATGGCTATAGATAGTGTCGGCTCTTGATCAGACGATAGCAGTTACACAACGGCATAATTGTTTATAGGTTTCCTCAATGTCTGAACACCTTGTCATCAAATGCACTCTTTTTTTAGAGTTAGTTTACAAAGAGTGGACACGGCAGTCCACACATCTGTGACTCCATGACATGCACAGTTCCCATGCATGGAATTCCGTTGCACGTCATGCAATCACACATGAATGCATATGATGGGTGGACGCCAATTGTAGACTAACTCCTTTTTTTATATTTGTTTCTTTTGAGCAAATGAAAGGGAGCGGAAACCTTGGAAATTAGAACAGAGTTTGGAATTTTAGAGGGATTTAGGAGATTTTCAAGGATATTTTTGACATTTTAAAGAAAGTTAATCCTTTTGTTTGCTCTTTCACTATTTGGCTCCGGCGGGGAACTGTTTTCATGTTTGGTAATATAACTCCTCGACCCATTTGCTCTAGCGGAGAGCTGCTTTAAGTGGTAAGCTTGTTCTCTGCCTGTTCTCTGCCAAAACAAATTTTTCTGCTTGATAGAGAGCAGGCAGAGAACTGCTTCTATTCTAATTAGAGCTAACCCAAACACAGCCTAAGGGTACCACAGGAGCTCAAATGATGGAGATTGTTTTTTATTCTACTCTTACATAATGGATCTTGAGATCAATTTTTCATAAGGCAGTCAATTTTTCATTGGGGCTGTTTGCGTCGATCAAGAAACCGTTCTAATTGAAGTTGGGAATAGTCGGTGACGCTATACCAGCTAGTGCCCACTTATGCTTTAATACTTTTTGTTTGTTTCGATTTTTGAAAATTTAATTGAACCGGTTTATTTCAGTTCGGTTTTGGTTGAGGACGAACCCAATGATAACCGAAATTTTCAGTTTTGATTTCGGGTTCGGTTCAGTTAACCGATCGGCACCCCTAGTTTGCATTAATTAATAAAGTCTCACCCTTGATAACTTGCTTAAAAGAGAGCTGTTTATATTATAATACTAGTATTTAGATGATTCTAAATTAATACTCTTGATGAAATTTAGTAGTGACGATGCTATTTAGAATCATCTACTGGATTAGTGGAATAATTAATACTCTTAAGAAAGTAGGACTAAGTAACCTAATGGATGAGTAGATGATCTTGATGAAATTTGGTGTCACTAGTGCACTTCTTTTGCCACAGTCCAAGTTGTCCAACTTGCAAATCATCGTGTAAGATGTAGCCTAAAATTGTTCCCATCAAAAGGATTATAACCATTCAATATATGATATGAAATCCATTTCATATAATATATGAATATGAATAAAAGGTTTATTGAACCTTAGCACCACTCAAGATAGCTAATCTTACAAACCAAGTTTGTGAAACCCTCCTACATAAAATCATGCCCAAAAGCACCAAATGGGTCTTAAGAGAAAGTCAGAAGCTTTAAAAAATTTTAAAATATATAAAACTGAAGTGGAAAATTAAAATACTTAGATTTGACCGGGGGGTGAATATACCTCTAAATTCTTTAAGGTGTTTTGTAGAGAACATGGGATTTTGCATGAAACATCCATCCCTAATACCCCATAACAAAATGGTATTCCGTAAAAAAGAAATAAAATTATTTTAGACATGGTTAGATTTATAATGAGTCATGCGAGCCTTCCTCTAGAGCTTTGGACAAGATCCAAGCCAAGACTTGATAACCTTAGGATATGAGGTTTTTCAACTCATGTGTTAATACAATAATATGAATAACATAAAGTACAATCTAAAACTAAAAAGAATTGCTTCTTTATAAGGTATTCTGAACATTCTAAAGGTTATCGTGTCTAAGATCATGATACTAAGATTATAGTAGAATGTAGAGATGTGTAATTTTTGGAAGATCTTATAAATAATCCTGGAGAACGACCACATAAGGTTGAATTTTTAAAATCTCTAAGGGGAAAAAGATAATAATAGATAAAATTCAAGTCAATGAATAACAAATCATTAAAACATTTGAAAATATAGATGAAATACAAAGAAAAAGTTCAAGAACTAAGAAACAACCTTCATATTTAAATGATTACTATAATTTTATAGCTGAAATTCATGATGATCAACTGGGTTCACGTTCTTACTCAGAAATGATCCACTCGGATGAGTCTAGGGAATGGTTAAAAGCTATGAGTGAGGAAATAAAAGCTATAATAAAGAATAAAGTTTAGAAATTGGTTGATCTACCTGATGACCGTAATGCCATAGATTGTAAATGAGTCCTTATGAAAAAGCTCAAAGTTGATGGGGCCATAGACGATTATAAGGCCCGGTTAGTGACAAAAGGATATAATAAAAAAGAAGGTATTGATTTTCAAGAGACATTCTCTCCAGTAATAAAACATCTATCTATAAGAATATTAATATCTATTGTTGCATACTTTGATCTAGAATTACACCAAATGAATGTAAAAAGGTCATTTTGACATTATAAATAATATCTATTGTTGCATACTTTGATCTAGAATTACACCAAATGAATGTAAAAAGGTCATTTTGAAATGGTGATTTAAAATAAAAAATATATATGAAGCAACCTGAATGATTCATTGTTGAAGGTAATGAAGATACAAAATTTAACTTGTGAAATCTCTATATGGACTTAAACAATCATCAAGACAATGGTGTGCAACCGTGGACTTTGCAGGTCCGTCGCGACGATGTGCACCCGGAGCTTTTGGTGACCCGAGATACTTAAAAAATCAAAATGTCAGCACCGAAGTGTAAAAATATGACTCCAATTTATTGGTCTTTGCCAAAGGCTCTTGACTAGGGGCTTCGGTTATCAATCAGGAATGTGTTAGGCACTCGATCAACCTACTCGTAAGCGGTCACTACTATGGCTGCTTGGATGTATATATATATATATATATATATATATATATATATATATATATATAAAATGAGCGGCACTTCCCTTTGCCCGAAGGCACACAGATCTTATTAAGTCCTTCCTGCCTGTCGAAAATTGGGTAGCGTAATGGCTCAATTCTAGGATAGAGAAAAAACAAAGAAGGTAGAGGAATAGAGGGGAGAACCGGAGCTCTTGAGCCCTTATAGCACCGTTGTAGACCTTCGCATGGATGCGCTTCCGGTGAGCTTCTGATAGCAAAATAGTTAAGGTAAGGTTCTAACAAAGTCAAGGCTTGGAGGAGGGATGATGAGAGAGGTGAGCTAGGGCCTTTCTCTTGCTAAAGCTAAGGGAATGGTGATGGAAAATGGAGTTTAAAAAAGGAAACTCAGTTATAGAATTTTATGGATTATAGCATGAAAGTGGAGGGAAAAATCTCTAAAGGGTTCTCTCTTTTAGAATTTTTTTCAAGCCCTTAAGCAAGGGGGGGTGGCTCTTTATTTATAAAAAATGAGAGGATTAGTGAAGGGTTAAAGGGCTAATTGGGTTAGTAATTAGGTAATCCTAGATCTAAAGTTTTCTAAGGTTTTGGAAGCTTAGATAGGTGGGAATCGGGTTTAATGATAGATGATAGGGTGGGACTTTAAATGGCTAAAGGGTTGCCAATAGAGTTAATGGGGGTGCAACAGTCCTAAAGAAACCCACCTTAGACTTTGGGGTGGTCAACACGTCAAACTCCAAAAGTGAAATTCAGACATTTTCTCAAAAAATACTGTAGCCAAGCTAAGCCTAGCGTATATAATATACATGCTAGACTTAGGAACAGTGTCCCTGAGAAGTCCGGAACCCGTTTTAGAGCTCAATTCTAGAGGAAGAAGGCAATTTTTGCTTAGCGTGCATAATGTACACGCTAGGCCAATTTCAGTCAAAAATTGGCCTAGCATGTATAATATACACACTAGTGTAATTTTCTTCATTTCTGCACAAATTTTAAACCACCATATTTTGATACACAATTCGGATTGAGGCGATTCTTGGCTTGTTGGAAAGCTAGAAACATCCTCTTCTCAAGGGTATAGGGCTCAACCGTAGTCATGGTCTGTGTAAGCCTTGTAACTCCTCTTTCCATCCACTGCTCGGGAGGGTTCAAAATGGGCCCGAGAATGGTTTTATGGGTTAGGGTTGATTCCTAAGGGTATGGGAAAGGTTCCCAAGGTTTTGGGGAGATCCTATCGAAAGCTTGGGAGTACGCTTTTTTTGAAGTACATGTCGGTCGAGTCTTAGGCCAAATTTGGGTTTCTATAGATGCCCCTCTTTGGTATCCTATCACTAGTGATCATATGCCAGAGAAAAAGACATCCGAAGAGGCCCAAGGCAATACTAACGGTTCTGCCATATTCAAAGCGGACCTCAAACATTAGGAAAGTAACATGGTGAGTTTATGGAAGCACTGTATATTGGGAAAAAATGTCCGTTTCTCAAGACTATTAGTCCCCAAGCGCTTAGCGATATTACTGGATATGACCATGATGGTGAGAGTAGCAGAAGCCCAACATGTTGGGAAAAATGTTTGTTTCCTTGATATGATTGATGAGGTGTGATATTTGAGTTTCATTCTGAATAAAATAATCCCGCAAGCGGAAGGGTGATCGATCCATACTTAAGGATTGGAGCGAAGTAAAGATGCAAAGATTCACAGCTTGTGCCTAATCTCATGAGGCATTGATTGCCCCATTTGATCGGCCATGGGTGCCCCTACGCAAAGTAGGGTTTGAGGTCTTTGAGCGAACTCATTGATCCCAAAGATACGTTAGCATAACTACCCGAGCGGAGCTAATATTGAAGTCATAATGCTTTTGGAGAGTGTGTGCAACTTTTGATAATGTGCCCTGGATCAACATGACCTAGAGTACCCAATCTTCAAATAATACTGAACAGGTCCGGCCAAAATTGGCTGTCTACCGAAGGAGGCACTCAATCTTGGTCTCCGTCAATGATGATCTTACTATCAAACAATTATGCAAAAATATATACTCATAAGGGGCAAATAAAAATAAAGAGGAATGATTGTCCCGACCCAAAACCTGTCTGGGTACTATTTACGGGAACAGACGACCATCCAACGGATACCCAGATGCAGGGCGTACACTTTATAGGGATACCGTACAAATGCAAGTTTCAAAGCCTACACCCTAGAATGAGCCCTTCGAAATGCATATTTGAACATAGTCGTTCGATAGATAATTTTCTTTTTGATAGGTTGGTCTTAACTAACGATTGACCTTTTTCTAAGGAATCTGAAGCTGAAGACACTTAAGTTCACATGAATCCAAAGGCGGAGCGCTCAACGTAAAGATTTAGTGGTGGAATCCACCCGATCGAACCTTTGACTGTCTAACCGGGATTGACATCGTTGTCCTACATTAAAGTAGAATCCAAAGATCTAAGACGGACCTTGGAATTAGGACATTAATTTAGCACAACTACATTGCTGGTAAAATATTAACATTTTACCCCATTTGAAACACGCATGTGCGTAACTGTCTCAAAAAGTACAACGTAAACATAAATTTATTTTTTTCTTTTTCAAATGATTGCTTTTTTTATATTTTTTTTAATAGACCGGAATGAGTTGTTAGATGCTTCCTCTACTCTGCCCATCGCCGAGAGGTTGCATGCCACGAGGCTTTGGGCTATTTGAAGTTCCTACACATTCTCAAAAAAACGTCAGTCCCTTTTTCGTTTATACAGATAAAAAAATTGCGCATCCTAATTAATAGAAGTAAAATCTTACGTACACATTTTTTTTTGATTTGTTTTCTCCAAAACTTATATTTTTGGATTTTCTTTTTCTCTCTCTCCTCTGTGAAATGAAAATACAATACTATAAATATGTACATGGACATAAAAGGAATATATATTTTTGAATTTTTAAAGATTTTTATCTTTCTTTCTTTCTTTCTTTCTCTTTTTTTTTGTTTGATGCCTTAATCAATGAGGTGAAGTAACGGGTTCGACAACGGGTCCCATTTTGAGCATAGTCGAACCTGTTCATGCGGTCGAACTTGAGTGCGGTTCATAATTTTCCAAGGTTGGAACATCCATCTCTTTGGATTGAATCAACCTTTTATCTTTACCTCGGGTCATACATTTGATAATATGATTATGAAGATATTCCTAGTCAGGACCTGATTTGAGTTAACATGAGTGGCCCAGTTGGCGACCAGATAACCCGAAAATGTAAATAAAGGAGTAGCTGAATGATTTTTCTTTTATTTTCCTTTCTCTTTTCATTTTCTTTTACAACAATTTTACTCACAGCGCCCAAGATAGGTTTTCTCCATGCCCGCTGTTACCCTCTTTTTTACCCGTAGCGCCCTTTCGGATTTTCACTACATCCATGGATTTTTTATATTTTTATCCGAGGTGCCTTTTCAGGTTTTCACATGGTCTGCACAAGCTCGCTCTTTTTACCCGTAGCACCATTTCGGGTTTTCACCACGTCCATTTTGCTTTGAGCTTATATTTTCTTTTTCTTTTTTAAATTCAAAGACCACGACATGGACGCCGATTCTGTCGTAATCGGCTGGATGGAGTTCTGTGTTGTCTCTCAGCTTGGCTGGTGCTGACTTAATGGATATTGTGACTGATCGTAGACCTCGAGATGAATTGTGACCATAGGTTGAAAGGGGTGGGTTAAGAATTTTGAAGAAAGCAGCCTCAGACAGTTGCGCGCGCGAGCTCCAAAGTTGCGTGAGCGACTTCTCCTGGAACACTCTCAGTCTCACGAGTGACGGTTCCCCTCTAATTTCATGCCTATTCTGAAGCTGATCTCGCACGAGCAACTGCATGTCACGCGTGCGAGATCCAAAGTCGCGCGAACGACTTTTGAGATTTATGCAATTCCTCCTGAAATTGAATTTTCTTTCTTTTTCTCTTTTTCTCCTTTTTAAACCTACATTAAATGTTTAACTTCTAGAGCAATAAATGATCCATCTAAACTACAAATGATCCACAATTAAACACGAGATCTCACCTTTTCAACTCAAGAGATCAATGCAGCAAACGATAAGAGTTTTTGAAATCTTCGACGTTTTCGTCACACTTCAAAAGGGTTTGAGACCCATCTCCTCCCAATCTTATCTGATCTTCACCACACAATCTAACCTTTCAAACACATTCACTTCATCCTATGATTCTCGCATGAAGGCGACCACGAAACAAGGTTCTCTACTCGAAAGGATTTCTAATAAGAGGTTTCATAGGATGGGGTTTGCACGTTTCTCTCACGGATTGAACTCACTTGCATAAACGAAATTCCTTACGTTAGTGATCAAGGTGACAACAATTTCCGTGGTTGATCATCCATGAACTCAGGATTCTGATGCATAAAAAATCACATGAAGAGAAACCCTCTTTTCCTCTTTCTCTCCTCAATTTCACACTCAAGGGTAAACAAGGGAGCAAATGACTTACTTGAGAAGCCATCTCTCTACATACCTTTGGTTTTCTCCCTTGTAAAGCATACACACACACCAATGTGTGTTTACCCATTTGGTTTGGTTCATTTGTTAACCCAACACACCTAAGTCAAGTGTTAGGCTTTGGTCCAACAAGTTCAATGGACCTAGCACAGATCCAAATAATTGGTCCAAAAATCTGAAATGGTATTAGGTGTTGCAACTGATACGTATGTCTGACGAGACATATTTGGTTCGAAAATTTGGGGATATTACATCCTCCCCTCCTTACAAAAATTTTCGTCCTTGAAAATTGACTATGGTTCAATTGCTTCGTAATGATGCAGCAAGAGAACACATAGGACTAACAAGGAGAATACAGTTGATTTACATTACGCTGTAAAAAAAAAAAACAATTTCAACTTCTAGGTTTCGAAGCTAGTCTCATGAAAGCTATCCACACCTCCCATCAAAATCGAAACACAGAATGTTTATCCATAGCGAGTTTGACAGAATGTTTACACGATTATTCTAACAACGTGAAACTCTATAGTTAGCTACCACGAAGCTAACCACCATTTATCCTGTACATAGTTGCAATCACTACTAATTTTACCTGAATTTTTATCCACATTCATATTACATCTCAAGACCAACCGTCCATAGCTATTTACATTAACCATGGTTAATTTCACAGTACACCTGCAATTTACATATAAAAAGGTAATTTTGATCATTTACAATGATCGCTCAATCTAATTTACCCTGAAAAACAAAACACTAATATCTTAATTATTCATTCACACATTCCAAAACCATATACCTGTTAGCATTAAGCATTGCTTAACGACAACTAATCCAGTCACAATTATTTTATCCAAGTATTATGAATAACACCTGCAATGAACATTCCTGGCCAATTATCCATGACATGTAACAGAACCATTCACACATAACCATTTTACCATTCAAACATAAATTTACATGCAGTATTCACAGGTTTAAACTATCATAGTATGGCATCCATGCAACCATTGTTTTACACTGAACTATCCAAAACATTCACCAACTATTTACAAAATTTAATTACATGTCCAAAATATAGCAACCATAAAAAACAATAAAGTCCCTTAGCCCAAGTCCTCAACTAGTCCACGTCACCACCCGATTGCTCGGCTTCATCCTCATCTGCTCCCCCAGCTCCCAAACTAGACGCGTCCGACACATATGCCAGTGTAGCTGCCATGCACTACAAGTAATCGGACGGGTACATGTATCGCATCGGGTTGTCTAGCATAGATTGGTAGTAGAGTTGGCGAGTGTTCTGCTCATTCTGTTGCTCGATTCTTTTGAGTGCCAGGTCTTGCAAATCCATTCTTCTAAAAAGTTCAGTCGTGAAGTCTAGTCCACCGTATTGAGGGATCAATGGTTGGACTGGAACTTGAGGTTGTGGTGGGATCGGATGTTGAGCTGTTTGATCAGGTCCATGGTGTGGTTGTTGGGGCTGTTGTTGTTGTTGCGCTTATTGCGCAATTTCTTCAGTATGGCGGCATTGAACACTCTTGTTCTAACTGTTGAGGCTAATCTTGAAATCCTCATACTCATCCTGTTGAGTGTTGCTAGTGAACCGGGGCTCATCACGTACGATCTGGTTTCCCCCCTCTAGTTCATCTTCCACGTACTGCTCGATCATTCGAGTGATCAACCGAGCATACGACAACCATTTGAGGGTTACTTTGACACCACCCTGCCTCGCATTATTGCGGGCATATACAATTCCCTCACTTATAAGACCAGGGGTGGAGAACCACTTCTTTGACAAGCTGAAAATAATGATTGGAGCAAAGGGTCTCTCCTCTCTTGCTCATGACCCAACGGAAACAGATTTTTTCAGAAAATAATGTCAAGTGCCCACATGTAGTTGGGCAACTAGGCCTGTGTGACTGACAAACCAGATCCGGTTCACCCGTTGGTCATCTCGATGATGACATCTTGGAATGGTACTTTTACAAGGTTTGGGGGTTGCAATGCCTCATTTTCTACTTACCTTGATGCGCATCCCATCGCGGTAGAGATATCATTTAGATCAAATTGAAATTTGTGAAAATCAAATTTCATCACAAATTCCATTTCATCCACACTCATTTTTAGGTTTCGAAAAAATAGGCAAACTAGCATAGGGCAATAATGGCTATGAAATGGCTAAAGGAGTGCTTCCATGTCGGCGGCCTTCAAAATACGTAAGAGTCCATCTGGTGGTCTCTTAGCCCTCAAACAAACTACGGTCGATCTACCATTCCAACTTGAATTTCTTTGAATCCCACCACTCGGTGGGTTATTCTCGCACGATTTGTGGAGGATCGACCTTTGGATGTTTCGATGATGAGGGTTTGGAAGCCGACATCTTTCGAGGACCCATTTTAACTATTTCAATGAAAAATGAAGGAATTTGAACTCAAATTTATAAATCTTACCCTTTTTGTGAGAATAAAATCAAAAGAAGTGCCCTTTAGATCAAAGGCGTAAGCAGATTTGAGATGATTCCGAAGCAAATCCAGAGTTAATTCGTAGCGAGGATGAAGGAAAAGGGTACGTCACACAATTTGGGGGGAAACCCTAGCTTTCAAAAGTTCTTCGTGCAAAAAATTGAGGAGAAAATGATCTGCAGGACATACATATCCCGATAGTCGTGTGAGTGACATCCAAAAGTCACACGAGCAACTTTCAACGCAAAACTAACACCTGAACAGTCACGTGAGCGACTGTGTTACCTCTCTTTCTCGTGTGGCCTTCTGAAGCGATCGCACGAGTGATTTTTGCTGTATTTTGTTTAGTTTCTTCTCCTTGCATTAATTTTATCTTTTTCTCTTCCATTTACATCGAGATTTCAACTACGCAGTCTATACACGCATACCCAATACATGAATTTAAAACATGGAACTCCCTTACTCAACTCTTGGAAATACTTGATGATTTGTGACTCGTGTTTGATGTCCTTAACACAATGTTATCTATTTGATAACCATCATATTTGCTAAATGACAATTATATAAAAGTGATTCATTAATCTTATACACCACATTGCAATAACTCAAAATTTTACATGGCTCCTTTGCTCAATTTATTCAAAGAGTTGCAGGTAAGCGTCGCTTATGTCCAACTCACGTTCACAAGTAGCTTCTTCTGTCGAATGGTTTTACCACCTCACGAGTACCAACGGAATGAGTTTGGTACGCAACACTTGCTCCTTCCGATCAAGAATCTGTATTGGTTCTTCTCTAACAGTCAAGTCTTCATGAATCTCGATCGGTTGATAGTCTAGGACGTGAGTTGGATCCTTCACGTACTTCCTTAGCATCGACACGTGAAATACGTTATGCATGCTCGATAGTTGCGGCAGTAGAGCAACCTTACACGTAACTTCTCCAACTCTTCTCAAAACCTCAAATGGTCCTACGTAACGTGGACTCAACTTCCCACATTTTTTGAAGCGCATTACACCCTTTGTGGGTGAAATCTTTATGAATACTTTGTCTCCGTTTTAAAACTCCACACTCGTTCTTTTCAGATCGGCATAACTTTTCTGCCGACTCTGTGCCACTTTTAATGTCTCTCAGATTAAGCTTATTGCTTCGGTGGTAGTCTCAACAATTTTCGAACCGAAAACAAATTTCTCTTTGATTTCTTGCTAATTAATCAGAGATTTACATCTTTACTCATATAGTGCTTCGTAGGGACCCATACCGATGCTTATTTGATAATTGTTATTGTATGCGAACTCGGTCAGAGGCAGATGTTGATCCCATGATCCTTGAAAATCAAGCATACATGCTCATTGCATGTCCTCTATAATCTGGTTCACCCTCTCGGTCTGTCCATCTATTTATGGGTGAAATGTCGAGCTGAAGTCTAACCTTGACCCCATTCCCTCTTTGAATTTCTATAAAAACCGTGACATATACAATGGGTCTCTATCTGAAACAATGCTCACAGGGATACCATGCAATCTAATAATCTCTTTTAGGTATATTTTTTTAACTCTACACGCTGTATACTTGGTGTTGTAAGGCAAGAAATGAACTGACTTGGTTAGCCTATCGATGATTACCCATATGGCATTATGTTCCTTCATCGTTTTTGGTAATCCCAAAATAAAATCCATGGAAATAGATTCCCATTTCCATTTCGATATCGGTAGAGGTTGCAATAGACCTAATGGATGTTGGTGATCCACTTTCACTTGCTAGCACACCAAGCACTTTGAGACATACTTGACGACATCCTTCTTCCAATCTCTCCACCTAAAGTTCTTCTTCAGATTCTGGTACATATTAGTCCACTCGAAGGAATAACATACTTTGACTTATGGGCCTCTTCAAGGACAGCATGCCGGAGATCGGTATCGGTTGGTATACACAGATGCCCTCTAAAGAGTAGCAATCCACCCCCCTTGATGGAGAAATCAAGTCTAGTACCATCGGTTACACCTCTTTTGATCTTGATAAGTTTTGCAACTTTCATCTGAAGCTCGTAGATGTCATCAAAGATCGTCGGTCTGATCATGATGTTTGCTACTAAGGCTCCTGAATCTTTCACCTCGATCTTCATGTCATATAATGATATGTCCTCTAATAATTTCCATCTACGGATCCCCATGATGAGGCTTGATAACTGAACTAATGTTTTTCAACTCAAAGCATTTACTACGATGTTTGCCTTACCTGGATGATATTGAATGGAGTAATCATAGTCTTTGAGAAACTCAATCCATCTTCTCTACTATTATTCACTGAAAAGTATCACTTTTCACCTCTTAACCTAGCCTTTACTACACCTTTGAGCTGTCTAATAACCCTTTGTTTAGTATATTTTATAGTTAGTAATAACAGTTGCAGCTTAGTACAAAGTCTATGTTGTTGAAGCCAAAAAGAGAGAGAATTCATGTTAAGATGTGGAGCTGATGCAATAATAGAGAATACACCTTGGTGGCACGCACCATGGTGACCATATTGCATGTCTAAGTGGACCCAAGAAGTCCAGCAGATGAGAAGAAGTTGGACTTGAGTGAAGAAGGCTACAGCAGCAACATGTACATTGCAGCAGAGGAGCAGAAGGTAGCCTCGTGCAGTCAGAAGTATTGTCTCACGCAGTTTAAATCCGCAGAAGCTGCCTCATAAACACCTCGTGAAGTTAATACTTGCAACACAAAGCAACCTCGCAAGGAAACCTCGTGCAGCTTATTGAAGTGGAGCTTCAGAAATCCCACTTGCGAGGTTCTTGCGAAGTCTAGGCATTTCACTCCCATTTTATGTCGCGAAGTACTCGTGCATTAGCAGTTTCAGAAATCCAGCTTGCAAAGCTCTCGTGGGGATCAAAGAAAGCAGAATAGCCCCACGAGCAGTTCTCACGAGGATCATTCATTCAACAGACTCTAGCTGCTCACGTAGCTCTCGCATAGCTCAAGAGGAGAGAGAGTCCCAAAAATCTCTTGTGCAGCTCTCGCGCGTGTCAAAGTCTAAACCTTCCACACGAGCTGTGCCATGCGACATCCACGTAATGGGAATCACCTAAAGCTCTACTGCGCGAGTTGCGACCATTCACTACAAATTCACCTCGCGAGCACTTTTCTGCATCTACTTCAATCTCATAACAAGCCACGTGAGGAGCAAAACAAGCACACCCCAGTGTAGACACCCCATTTTGCCCTCTCAGAATATACGAATTTGTTCGATCAACCTTTGACCTCATAACCTTGATGTGGGACCATGCATTGAAACAATAGAACATGGCTGAACACAACTGAAACAATAGCTTTGTGGCTCAGATCCTGACATAGGGAGACTATATACTGAAACAATAGTATATAGTCGGAATGTAGACTGAAACAATAGTCTCGCATTTCAAACCCGTTCCCCTAATTAGGACCATATACTGAAACAATAGTATATGGCTAGACAAAGGCTGAAACAATAGTTCTGTGGCTCAGGCCCCATACCCCTGACGTGGGAACCATGCACTGAAACAATAGTACATGGCTGAACACAGGCTGAAACAATAACTCTGTGGCTCAGATCCCAATGTAGGGAGACTATATACTGAAATAGTGGTATATAGTTGAAATGCAGGCTGAAATAATAGTTTGGCATTTCAAGCCCGGCACGGACCCGGACAACCCTGAATTAAGTGCCCAAAACCAAGAGCTCAATTCGATTGCATGCCAAATCGTAAGCGCGCAATCAGTCCCTTCTCAGACCAGATTTCCTTTCCCTAGACCAACTTGAGACTCGATCACACGTCTATCATGAGACGCACGATCGATTGAGCGCCACATCACCGGCGCGCAATTGGCCTATGCCCGACCTAGTCTTACCATCCTTGACCCCTAAGTTTCCTTCATTAAACACTTCGAGAGTGGTGCTTAATTAGATTAAGCACCCGAAACTGGGCGCGTAATTAGTCTTAATGCTCTTAGAACTAGGAAACTCACTGAGCAAGTCAGCCGGTCGTTCACTGAGTTGGTGACTGACTCAAAGTAATTAAGCACCGAGAAACCGGTGCGTAATTCGATTAAACACCTAAAATAGGGCGTTTAATTGAAGAAAAACCTATAAAAGAAATTTTTTTGATTTGACACACAACACGAGAGAGAACGGAATTTTTTGGGATTTCAAAACCAGAGAACTCCGAGGACAAACCCATAGAGCAACCTAGTCATGATTTCTAGATTCAAGCTTCGAATCTTCAAGATTTCTCTCTGCATCCCCGACCCTAGGTAAGGATTTAATTTTTTTAATTCACGATCGTAATTTCTAGTCTCTAGATTTAGGAATTCTATTACTTTTAATTTTCAAGCTTAGACCATAGCACCCTTTTCGGACCATAATTCTCTATATCTGGTTCTAGTCCTTTGTTTCTAGAGCCAGTTCTTAATCTGATAGTCCGACGCACCGATCCTAGGCTTTAATTCTGTTCTAAAATCTTAATCTCTAATTTTATCATTAATCTCTGGTTCTAGGTCTTAGACTCTAGAACCAGTCCTTAATCATACGGTTTGATTTTCTGATTTCGGACCTGTATTCAGTCCTAAAATTTTAAATTAATTAGACTTTTAATAAGATTAGGAGACTTAATTAATTAGATTTCTAATAGGATTAAGATATTTAAATTAATTAGACTCCTAGTAGAATCAGAAGACCTTTTTTAAATTAGACTCCTAGTAGAATTAGGAGACCCTTTCTTAGTCAGACTCCCAGTAGGATTAGGAGACCAAGTTAAATAAAATCCCAGTAGGAATAGGAAAACCAAACCAGTTACATTAAAGGTAACCTAGAGCTGCTGACGTTCACCGATGGACGATTAAGTAAAGGAGTTCAACCTAGAAGCCCTCGCTCCCCTTAAAGCGTGATTAGTGACGTGTTGCAACATCGATAAATTTCTGCAGCTGGCGATCGCATCTTCTCAGGTATTCTTCATTTAGAATTTACCTCTTTAATTTTAGTATTTAATATTTTCTAATTTATTACTCCATCATCGCCATTGCCAAAGTCCGCTTAGGACAGAATTGGAACACTTATTCTGAGGACCGAGAGGAACCCAAAAAAAAGTGCGTACCAACACCTAGCCGCGCGAAGCTCGGGTTTCCACTTCTATTTCTATACTCCGGGATACTTTAGGGATTTCCCCAAGTCTAGGGCACACATCCCGAGGTCTTGATCTCTATGCACACATCTCGAGGTAGCCAAGGGCTATAACCAAGACACGTCTGCCATAAAATTAGGGTTTAATCTCCTATTGGCCAAGGCATTAAGCACTAGTATATAAGCTGTAACTTAGCTAATTTTCTATCTTTCCTTCAACCTCAGTCGGCTGTGTGCTTTAGCAGATTAGGGTTAGGGTTAGATCATCATCTTTTTCCCTTTTTCTTCTTCCTTAGCCCAACACTTGCTGGCTATAATCTTTATAAGCAATTAGGCATAGTTTAATTCAATTTTGTAATGGGTTATGTAAGCTTTGGGATCTATTGAGGGCTGTTCTCTATAAGGCTGGTGCCTTGAGGACTTTCATTGTAAGTATTGTTTAATCAATGAAAAGTTTGTTTTAATGCTTATTCAATCTGCTATTTTTCTATGTGTCCATAGTATTGTTTGAACTATACCATATACATAAGATTTTATTGATTTGAAATTCCCATAGAAGCTTGAGCTTGTAGCCCTGGGATCATGGTAGTAGTAGCAATTATCTTGTTCCATCTCAGACCTCTGTAACTTGGATAGCCCCTGTTTTACATGACCATCATCAGAAGTTAGATCTGATTTCTCTCTAGAGATTACAGACTTATGAGCTGAGTCATTGTAGGCCTTTCGTAGCAATGACCAGCTGCATTTAAGTCTCCAAATAGCTTCTGAATAACTGTAGTTCCCACTAGTTTTTCAAGAGCTGTTTGCTCCTATGGATGCCTGAGCTTGTAGCCTGGGAAACATAGTGTCTGCAATGATCTTCATAGTCTGATTTGATTCGTGGGTTGGAGGAAATCTATTGGATAATCTGTGACCATTTAAGTGGACAAGTTGTAGCCTTAAGATCAGTCCATTCCCTTGGATTAGATTAGTTTTCTGATTTAACTTATGTGTTTTGACCCTCTCTATTGGATAGTCTGTGACCATTGAAGTGGACAGGTTATAGTCTTAATAGACCAGGTTAAATCATAGGAGTTGAGTTAGATTCTTCCTCCTTGCAGATGTGCTTGTAGCCATCTCAAGGATTGCTGTAGAGACAGTTCTAAATCTGAGTTACATGACTGATATAACTTTAGCTTAGTTGTCTACTTCCTATTAATTTTTATCTTTATTTTATCACCCACCATCATCACCTTCTTCATAAACCCTTTCTTTAGGATAGGACTATACTTTCTTTCTCTTCTTTTAGTTTTAGTTTAGTATAGTTGTGACACCCAACTCCCTTTCTTTAGGATTGCCAGATTTATTACAAGATCTGGAGGCCTACTAACACAATTTTTTTTTTTGGGTTTTAGATCAATTTCTTTGTGGGACAAACTCTTACTTTAAAACTTGCTACAATAGACCCTGGATTCTTGCAGGACTATGGGTTTTGATTTTATGCTTGTGTGTCTTTCATCTTTGATTTTATTTGGTTTTATTTTATTTTGACTCTTTTCCTCATCCGTTTTCAAATTAATAAAATAAGCACACTACTGAATATTAATCTGAACAAGTTTTTGGCACCGCTGCCGAGAATATTGATCTTTTTAGTAGACCTGAGTTGTATTGTATTGTATTTTAGTTTACAAAATTCTTTCTAGAAGTGCCTAATTTTGAATAAAAAGTACTACTGATTTTCTGTTGGCCTTGCAGACTTGGACAGTAGTAGAAGGGATCATAATTAGAGCTGCAGCTGGAGCTTTGCTACCTCTAGTTTGCATTTCTTACCCCCCTACATCTCAGTTCCATTTTTTGTTGTATTGATTTCCAGTAGCTCAGAGTACTTGCCAGTAATTTCTGTTTGTTTATTAATTTTTTTTTAGTGTGCTATGAGTATTTTCTCTACTTGCTGTTCTGTGTGTGTATGCTTGGTAGAAGGTCCTTAAACCTTGAGTTGGAACCTCCAAATCCTAAGGTTGAAAGGGTCCTTAGACTGAGAAATACCACACCAACCCCTACTATTGAAACTGAACCAACTGTCATGGCTGGGAGGCAAAAAACTTTGAAGGAATACAATACACCTGGGGATTACACATCTCCCTTTTGTATACAACTTCCTTCAGTTGAGGGAAATTATGAAATCAAGTCCTCCACCATTAACATGCTGCCATTTTTTTATGGGTTCAGTAAGGAACATCCTTACAAGCACGTTGATAAGTTCCTGGCACTTTGCACTATATTTAATATTGCTGGCCTGAAACCTAAAGCCACCAAATTGAGCCTTTTTCCTTTCTCCCTAAGGGACAAAGCCAACACCTGGCTCTCTAAGCTTCCAACCAATAGCATCCAGACATGGAGTGACCTCCAAAGCCAATTTTTGATAAAATTCTTTCCTATGAACAAAACTAGTCAGATGAGGACGAGCATACTTTCATTTGCTCAATCCTCATTTGAAGATTTTCATGGAGCATGGGAAAGGTTTCAAGAAATGTTAAAATAATATCCCCACCACCAAATTTCACAGTGACAACTTATACAAGTCTTCTACTAAGGAATTAATCCCAAAAGTAGGGACATGGTGGATGCCTAATGTGGTGGTAGTTACCTCCACAAGACAGCTGATGAGGCATGGGAATTGTTTAACATTATAGGTGAGTCCTTTGTTCATAATGTGATCAGGACCAGCTAGAATGGTGAAAGAATCCACATCTAGAGGTGGCATGTATGATGTCAAGGTGCAGAGTGAATTAGAAAGGAAGGTGGATAATTTGAGTTTAAAGTTTGATAAATTGATGAATGTGATGCATCCTAGAATGGCTGCACAAGTGGAAGAGGCATGTTTGATATGCCAATCTCCCACATCTTAACTTCAAGAATGTCCATCAGTCAACCAGTTCCCTGAATTGGTTATGGAACATGCCAATGCTGCCCAGGCATATGGGCAACAACCTGCTGCGTACACCTGGAGAAACCACCCCAATCTGAGGTGGAGACAAGATACCTATCAGTAGCCCCAACAGCAGCAGTTGGCAGTCCCATACAGACCTAAGCACCAATTCAACCAGGGATATGCACCTAGGGAGAATTTTCAGCTACCTCCCCCAAAGCCAAATCAGTTAGTTTTGCCCCCATCATAGCCCAGATCCTCTTCTTTTGAAGAGAAAATGCTGGCATCAATGCAAAATTTGGAAAACTTAGTACAAATTGTTAACTCTCATGGGCAAAGCATTAAAAAAATAGAGGACCAGCATGGTCAAATCTACAATGCTTTGAACAAGAGGGAGGAGGGTAGGTTGCCTAGTCAACTCTTGGCCAACTGTAAAGGGCAGTACATGATTGGAGAAGGCTCCTCTACCCATGAGGAGGCTAATGCAGTCATTACCCTGAGGAGTGGCAGGGTGGTTGACAATCAAGTGGACAGGGCAGCTGAGGAGACTATGAAGAATGGAAAAGAAAAAATATGAGTGTAGAAGAACCATTGAAGTCATCCCCTACTGTAGAGCAACAAGGAAAAAATAAAGGGGCTGATGTTGAGCCCCAACAACAAGTAATAAATAAAGAAAAGAGAAAAAAATAAAAATTTGACCATGATATATTGCTAGGCATACAGCCGTGGCACTAGCAGTACCACAACTGCCATTTCCTCATGCACTTGCTGGTCCATCTCTTTTTGATAAGGGGAATGCTCAGATGGAGGAAATGATAGAGACCTTCAAGCAGGTCAAGATAAATTTGCCCTTGCTTGATGCTATAAAATAGGTCCCCTGCCTATGCCAAATTCTTAAAGGACTTTTGTACACAAAAAGGGAAAGCAAGGGTGCAGCTGTCCAAAAAGGTCTTTTCTATAAAATATGTGAAATTAGTACTGTCCATAGCCACACCTAAAAAATTATAAGACCTAGGGGTACCTACCATCCCCTGCATCATTGAAAACCACACCATAGGTAGAGCCCTCTTGGACTTGGGGCCAGTGTGAACTTACTCCCATATTTTGTATATGAGGAGCTAGATTTGGGGGAGCTAAAACCAATTCCAATTGTGCTCCAACTGGCTGATAGGTATGAGAAAAGACCTATGGGTGTGGTCGAGGATGTTTTGGGGGGGGGTAGACCAGTTCTATTATGCTGATTTCCTGATTTTGGACATGGACCCTTGCAAAAGTAAAACCCCAATTCCTGTCATTCTGGGCAAGCCATTCTAGGCCATTGCCAATGCTTGCATTCAATGCAGGTCTGGGGTGATGGAGGTGACCTTTGGGAATATAAAGGCCCAGTTAAATATGTACAATGCTGCCAAGCAGCCTCAGATAGACATTGAGGACTGCTGTGCAATAGATGTACTAGATTGCCTTATAGAAGAAGAATTATCTAATCTGCTAGATTGGGATAATGTTTTTGGGAACTTGGAAAATATTTGGAGTGAGGTTGAGGAAGAGGCCCAAAGATTTCATTACAGAAGACAGTACCATAATAGAGTCTTCAGTGGGCCTAGTGTAGCATTCCGGCTGAAAAACTACATTGCTATCCTTTCCTCAAACCACCAAGGCACCTTTGATGCCTTCCATTGAAATTCTCCCTGATCTGGAGCTTAAGCAGCTTCCAGACACATTAAAGTATGCCTTCTTGGGATAGAACCAAAAGCTTTTAGTGATTATCTCTTCCTCTCTCACTAGTGAGCAGGAGGAGAAATTGTTGAGTGTTCTCAAGAAGCACAAAAGGGCAATAGGCTGGACAATTGCTGATCTTGAGGGGATTGATGCCTCTGTGTGTATGCATAAAATACACCTGGAAGAGGGTTCCAAACCCTCTAGGGAGATATAGAGGAAGTTTAATCCTCACATGCAAGAGGTGGTCTTGAAAGAAATAGTAAAATTGTTAGATGCAGGGGTAATTTATCCCATTTCAGATTCAGAATGGGTGTCACCTATTTAGGTGGTCCCAAAACGTCAAGCATAACTGTTATTACTTCTGATTCTGAGGAGTTGATGCTAGCCAGGGAGACCACTGGCTAGAGAGTTTTCATAGATTACAGAAAACTCAACTCCAAAACCAGAAAAGATCACTCCCCTCTCCCTTTCATTGACCAAATTCTAGACAAATTGACTGGGAAAATATTTTATTACTTTCTTGATGGATACTCAAGGTATAACCAAATCCCTGTGTATCCTCAAGATCAAGTGAAGACCACCTTTATATGTCACTTTGGCACTTTTGCCTATAGGAGAATGCCTTTTGGTCTATGCAATGCCCCAGCCACATTTCAGAGGTGCATGTATGCAATTTTACCTGATATGATTGACAAGTTCCTAGAGATCTTTATGGATGATTTTTCAGTTTATGGGGACAATTTTAGTTAGTGCTTAAGTTACCTTGACCTAGTTTTACAAAGGTGTGAAGAGAACAATTTGGTCTTAAGCTGGGAAAAGAGCCACTTCATGGTAACATAGAAAATTATGTTAGGCCATGTGGTTTCCCACAGAGGTATAGAGTTTGACAAAGCTAAAGTTGACTTGATTTCACACCTACCCCCACCCAAGACTGTCAAACAAATTAGATCCTTTTTAAGACATGTTGGATTCTACAAGAGGTTCATTAAGGACTTTAGCAGAATTGCAAAGCCTTTGTGCCACCTGCTATGCCAGGATGTGCAATTTAATTTTTCAACTGAGTGCCTTGAGGCCTTTGAGACCTTGAAAAAGTGCCTCACCTCTGCTCCTATAATCCAATCCCCTGATTACTCCCTCCCCTTTGAACTGATGTGTGATGCCTCAGATCTGGCAATAGGTGCTATCCTAGGACAGAGGAAGAACAAGCTGCCCACAGTGATTTTCTATGCCAGCAAAACATTAGTAGAGGCTTAGCTAACTATACCACAACTGAGAAGGAGCTGCTAGCTATTGTTTTTGCTGTGGACAAGTTTAGACCCTACTTGCTTGGGTATAAAATTATTGTGTTTACTGATCACTCAGCCCTTAAATACCTATTGGCCAAAAAGGATGCTAAACCTAGGCTGATCAAATGGATCCTGCTGCTGCAGAAGTTTGATCTTGAGATCAAGGATAAGAAGAAAGTGGAGAATGTGGTGACTGACCACCTTTCTAGAATTTTGTCAGATGAATGTGCAGCTGCACCATTTAATGATTTCTTCTCGAATGAGCAACTGTTTGCTATCCAGTCCATTGTGCCATGGTTTGCCAACATTGTTAATTACTTGGTTATTGGCAGGATCCCTTCTGATTGGACCAAAATAGATAAAGACTTGTTCTTTTCACAAGTCAAGTTCTTTTTTCGGGAGGACCCTTGCCTATACAAGTACTGTGTAGACCAAATTATAAGAAAATGTATCCTTGATAGTGACATCCCCAGTATTCTGAGCATGTGTCATTAAAATGCCTGTGGGGGTCACTTCAGTGGGAGAAAAATAGTAGCAAGTATTGCAGTGTGGCTTCTATTGGCCTTCCTTGTTTAAGGATGCATATGCCCACTATAAGGCCTGTGCCAGATGTCAGAAAATGGGTGGCCTGTCAAAAAAAAATTCAATGCCATTGCAGCCCATTCTTATTGTAGAATTGTTTGATATCTAGGGAATTAATTTTATGGGCCCCTTTCCTCCCTCAAATGGTTATAGTTTCATCCTTTGCAGTAGACTATGTGTCCAAGTGGGTTGAAGCCATTGCCATAAGGAAAAATGACCACAAGGTTGTCCTAAAATTCATCAAAGAAAATACCTTTTCAAGATTTGGCACCCCTAGAGCCATCATCAGTGATGGGGGCAGCCACTTCTGCAACAGAAATTTTGATAGGTTGCTCAAGAAATATTTTGTTACCCATAGGATTGCAACTCCCTACCACTCCCAGACTAGTGGGCAAGTTAAAATTTCAAATAGGGAGATTAAACACATCCTAGAGAAGACAATTAGGACAGATAGGAAAGACTGGGCCATGAAGCTGAATGATGCACTGTGGGCTTATAGGACTGCCTATAAGACCCCAATTGGCATGTCCCCTTTTAGACTAGTTTATGACAAGGCTTGTCCCTGCCAGTGGAGTTGGAACATAGAGCATATTGGGCAGTTAAAACCTTGAATTTGGATCAAACACCTGCTGGAATGCACATGAAGCTGCAGCTGTCAGAGCTTGAGGAGTTGACATTGGATGTATATGCCAACTCAAGGATTTACAAGGAAAAATCTAAAGCTTTCTCTTACAAGGAACTGATGAAGAAGGATTTCAAGATTGGTGCCAAGGTTTGGTTATTTAACTCAAAGTTAAAATTTTTTCTAGAGAAGCTAAAATCTAGATGGGATGGCCCTTATACTGTCATCCATGCCTCCCCATCTGGTGCTGTGGAGATCATGGATCCCATTTATGGGAAGAGCATGGGAGTGAATGGTCAAAGGCTGAAGATTTGTGTTGAAAACTCTGTGGAGCCTCCTCAGATCATCCACCTTCATGAACCTCCCACTGCTAAGTGATCTACAGCTCTGTAAATTGTGTACCATAGTTGCTTGAATTTGTGTGTTTGCTTTTATAAATCTGTCATATACTATTTTTTTGTTAGTTTTTGATGTGCTGTGTTTAGAAATCTATCATGTACTATGCTAGTGTTTAGAAAATGTGACAGCCCAGATTTCGACACCTCGAAAGCCGTGCCATCAGCACGATCCTCCAGATCGTGCCCTAAAACTATACACAGAACACTGGTATAACAAGCAATGATAAATAAATAAAGTAATTAATTACATAAGGCGAAAAAGTAACATGCCCATCTGGCATAAACAAAAGACAGTTCTACTTTCATGCTACTGCATGAACAGAGAACCAAGCCGAAGCATCGGTGATAAATAGATCACCCCAGATGGTTCGCCAAAAGAATTAAGTCAATTTAATTACATTATTATCAAAATAAAGGCTTGACATACCAAGCCGAACAATCAACTCTCAAAACTACTCTGTCAAAGTACACAGCAGAGTCTCCTAGAAGAAGTCCTCGGGAGGAGGCTCCAACTCGTCCCCAGGCACGTAATTTGAATCACTCCGATCAACGTTTCTCGAAGCCTCAGCCGCTGCTAATAAAGGACCTACGACGTATAGTCTATAGGGGTGAGCTACATCCTTGCTCAATAGGGAACAACACGATGAACATATAAATCAAAATCTCACATATATTCCATGATATTCTAAGCATGATGTGTCTATGCATTTGCTAGAAAATAGTTTAAAAAATGGTGACTTGCATTCAAGTTTACTTGTAAATTGTATATCTTACTTTACTGTTGATTTATCATGAATGACACTGAACAGGCCTAAATCAAAACTTAAATCTTCAACTTAAGTAATCCCCGAGCAATATAGCATCGAGCCCCGATGGAACACCCACCATCATCGCCTAAATAGACAGTTGTTATATGTATTCCCTGGGAATACTACCCAAGCCTCTTTCTCAATAGGCGGCGGGGTTAAATCTCATCTCAACGTCCCTGAGATGTGCTTACTGTGTATGGATAGACCTCCACACTGGTGTATGGATTGGCTGTTGTACCGGTCATGGATATCTTGCCGTGTTAGTCATGGGTATCCCGCCACGTCGGTGGGGTATTCTAAACAAACCTCAAATAATAAAGCTTTACATATAGTTGTTCACCGTGTAAAGTGCTATCTTATATCAGTTAGGCCTCAACAGTAATTATTCAATCTTATTTACATCCCTGGGATGTCTAATTTACTTGCATCACACTGATGCCTTTCTTACTTTCTCATCCCTTGGTGATGCCCCAGTTTCATTTGCTCTCTTAGTCTAAGTTACTCGCATCATATAGATGCCTTTATCACATTCTTGGTGTCACACACACACCCATTTTCACAAAGCTTTTCATAGTCAAAATATTTTCAATTCTGATAAATATATCACTACATACATGCTCTTGCAATTAAAGTACATGTTCAAGGTGTTCACTACCTCAGGTCTTTGAAGGTCCAAGCATCAAGGTCCCACGCGGCTCCTTGTGCTCGCTTTCACACGTACCACCTATGATACATCACAACACATGTAACACATCATTAAAGATGTAATAGAGAAGGTCCTAGACCCTCCACGAACCTCCAAGTGCAAATCAAAAAATCAAGTAAATCTGCCAAAATCGATTAATCGATTCCCAAAATCGATTAATCGAAACCCAAATCGATTAATCGATTCCCAAAATCGATTAATCAAAATCCCTAGCATAGTAAAGTCGATCCTCAAATCGAGTAGTTGAAAGTCTGAAATTGATTAGTCAATCCCAAATCGATTAATCAAAATCTAAAATTGATTAATCGATTTCTCAATTCGATTAGTCGATTTCCCCAGGTCATGTTTCTCCAGCCACTGGAGGTACCCAGTCGATTAGTCGATTCCTAAATCGATTAGTCGACCTTCAACTTCGATTAATCGATTTCCAAATCGATTAATTGAAATCGGGTATTCCTGACTTTTTAACTTCTGGACCAAAATCGATTAATCGAATCCTAATTTCGATTAATCGATTTGGCCAGATTCAGCCCCCCTTCGGGCTGTTCTTCCAAAACTCATTCCTTTTTTTTTTTCTTTCTTTTTCTAAGTCTTTAATCTATCATATTAACTATGCTAGACTGAATTTAACTCATCAATTCTCTAGGTATTAAAATCTAATACAACTTACCTCAATCAATCTCAAATTGATCAAGATCTAGGTTGGAATGGCTAGGGCTCCAGCTTTTACTTCAAAGCCTCCTCAAGCATTGAATCAGCATTCAATGCTTTAATCTCCTCTTGATTTGCATTAACTCCTAGCCTCCATAACTCCTCTTTACTCCCTCTCTCTTTCTCTTCTTAACTCTCTCTTCAACAACCAAAATAAATGAAACCTAGGTTTATTAAACCTTTTTATCCCCTTTCCTGCTTGTGTGTTAAACACATACACCAGAGATAGGTGCACGTGACCCTAATTCACAGTATACACTATACATAAGTCATATTTACTTCACATTCATTCATCACTTCATGAGTTCGCTGTTTGACCATCACTTGGTCAAACCTATGACCAGTCGGGCACAAATCCCGAGGTCAATATTTAACCCTCAATTTTTTGAGATATTACATTCTCCCCACCTTGAGAAATTTCGTCCCTGAAAATAACCCAAAGGTGTGCTGGTGTGGGACCCCACACGCTGCAGTGTCACGTACCCACACACGCAAAAGATGATGCATAGATTACACAGTGTAAAAAACTGAAATAATGTAAGTAGATCCAAAAACTGATCTATATTTCATTATCAAACTTTCAAAATTTACAAGTTTCTTTAACTATTGCTGATAATTACAATTTACAATTTAATTACAACAGCACAAAATGTCAAAAGAAATGATCACAAAATAACCCATCGTCAGGTGCTCATGCCGTCCCCTCTCCTGGCTGATCTGATGCTGGGGCGGGCTGCTCTGATGGGACTGGTGGCTCTGGTTGTGGCTGGGTCATCGTGGAAGGCTGCTCGGTTTGCTGGGGCACTGAGCCAAATGCATCGACGGCAGATATACTCGCGTGGAAACTGGCACCCATATGGAAAACAGTCCGACCTACAATCCAGTCCGCCTCCTGTGCGAGGCGCTGCTGGTAGTCCAACGGATAGATGTACCGTAGGGTGTGGTACATCAAGAAGTCCATCCGCCGATTCATCCTCTCGTTGTTGGCCTCCATCCGGGCCAACACATCCTCGATAGTGGGCACCGGGCGAGCCGCTCACCGACGGTATGAAGAAGTTGGTGTGGCAGCCGCTGATTGCGATGGCGGCGTAGGTGATGCGGTGCCATGCGAGGGTGCCCCCTCAGCCGGTGGATCGATGGGGTGTGCTCCCCCCATAGGTGGGTCCTAATGTGGTGGTGGTGCTACTGGTGCTGCCGCTACTGGGCCCTGAGCTGGTAGGGTTCGCTTGAGCAAGTTGAAGCTACGGCTCCATGAAGCAATGGAGAAATGCTTCACTCAATCCGTAGCCCTCTCCTCATGGGGTGAGACGGCATACTCTGGAGCATCTGAGTAACACTCCAGCATGCTCAAATTGAGGCAAGCATACGACATTTTTTCTTTGGGCCGCAAATTGCCCTTCATCAACTTCCCCTTTATGTAGACCATCCCCTTGAGGATGATCATCGTAGCGATAAACCAACGGCCACAGAAGGCCACGTAGAGTGCCTGCTGCACTAAATCCACCCGCTCGGTGTCGTGGCGCATCGGGTAGAGGTTGCACTTGATTATGGAATCAAGCGTCCACATGTAATGGGGGAGATTGACCCTCCTAATGGACGATCCCTACCCCTTTTTCCCTTTGGTCATTTAGGTAATTATTTCTTCAAATCTCACCTCTTCCGCAAAGGGTGGGAAGAGGGTGGTCTCAGGCACAAAGTCTAAGTAACACTCTAGGGCCTCATGGATATGGCGATGAGTGAAGGTATAGTCCCGACCATCAATGGTGGTCGTGATTACGTCGTCGGTAGGCCCCTCCTTCAACCCTTGGTAAAATAGGCGGACCAACCTAGGGTAGTAGGACCCGCGGGTTGGTTTCAAAAGGTTGTTGAGGCCGGCCTTTACTAGGTAGTTTCATGCCCATTGGGTCTCACCCGCCACGTCGGGATTTGTAAATAGTTCCACGTCGAAGATAAACTCATCTTCGATGGTCTTAGCCGCCCACCACTCGTTTGGTTGGAGTACGTTGACGGGCGGTGGTGGAATTGGTGAAGACTCGCGCGAAGACGTGCTCGTCGAACTAGATGCGGTATCCGATGCCGACAGTGATGGTTTTCTTACAGGTGACGGGGTAGGTGGTGGCGGTGCGGCATTCTTACGCTAAACCGGGAGCTTAGACGTTGCCTTCTTCGAAGACAATTGGGTTTTAGGCGGCATGTTGGTAATACAATCACAAAACTAGGGTTTATATAGCCGAAAATGAAAAGAAGAGCCAAATCTAGGGTTTTACCTTAGGTGTTTGAGCCGGACACAAATGATTTCGATCTGAAATCGATCCAAACCATAAAAACCCTAGGTCTTTAAGTCGTTTGAGGGGGAAGAAGGAAAGGCGCTCAAGGAACAAAAATCAAATTGATTTCGAATGGGAAGAAATCCCCCTCGATTTATATATATAGGCCCCGGTTCGATTAATCGATTTCCAAAATCGATTAATCGAAACTCAAAATCATTTCGATTAATCGAAATCGTGGTCATTTAAATTTTTCACTTTTCGAGCTCACTGGAATGAGGCAGTCAATTAATCAAATTCTACTTCGATTAATCAAAATCCCAAATTGATTAATTGAATTTCACTTCGATTAATCGAAATCGTGAAGTTCTTCAAATTTTTTCCTAAACTTCTCAAGTGACTCGATTAATCGAACCTTCAGATCGATTAATCAAAATCCCAAATCGATTAATCGAATTTTTCTTTGATTAATCGAAATCGTATAAATTCTTCAAAATTTTCTAAAATTCTTAAGTTACTCGATTAATCGAATCTCCAGATTGGTTAATCGAAATCCAAAATTGATTAATTGAAACCCAATTCGATTAATCAAAATTTCTCTTCTTTAATTTCCTGAATCTCCATTAAATTTCCCCTCACTGGCGCATACCAGTCGACCAAAATCGATTAATCAAATTCTCAAATCGATTAATCGATTTGAAAATTGATTAATCAGTTTTGATCAGATTCTTCAGATTTTAAGATTTTTTTGTCTCCTTGATTTTTCTTGTAACACAAGGCCAATTGGTCATTGATCTTGGGAAACATGCTCTCATAGCCATTTTGTGGCTATGAAGAGTTCTAACCATGTACTCAACATTGTATTTGGAAAACTATACGGATTGAAACTGATTCCTTTGAATAAAATGTTCAAACGATCGACATTGGATTACAACAGATGGTTTACATCTGCAAGTTGTCGCAAACAAGTCCGGATACTGTTCTTTCACATCGGCCTCTCATTCCCATGTAGCTTCCTCGGTCGGATGATACTTCCATCGAACAAGTACTAATGGAATCACTTTTGTTCGCAACACTTGTTCCTTTCGATCCAAAATCTCTGCTGGCTCTTCGATCATAGTCATATCCTCATGCATCTCAAATGATTGACCACTCAACACGTGATTAGGGTCGTTAAGATACTTCCTGAGCATAGATACATGGAACACATTATGTACCTGATCAAATAACGGTGGTAATCTAATGCGATAAGCAACTTTCCCTACTCGACCTAGAATCTCAAATGGTCCAAGATAGCAGGGACTTAACTTCCCTCTCTTTCCAAACCTCATCACGCCATTCATAGGCGACACTTTCCCGAACACGTGTTCACCCACCTTGAAGTCTACACTCGTCCGCTTGATATCGACGTAGCTTTTCTGCCTGCTCTGAGCTGCTTTGAGTTTTGCCCTTATCATACAAACATAGGTGGCATTATCTTCAAGGATTTCGGATCCCAAAACAAATTTCTCCCCGGTTTCTTCCCAATTGATGGGCGATCTACTTCGCCATCCATAAAGTGCTTCATATGGTGCCATCCCAATGCTCATCTGAAAACTGTTATTGTATGCAAACTCAATCAACGGTAGGTGCTGATCCAGTGATCCTTGCAATTCTAACATACACTCCCTAAGCATGTCCTCGATGATCTGATTGACCCTCTCTGTCTATCCATCAATTTGCGGATGGAATGCCATACTGAAATCTAGTCGCGTTCCCATTCCCTCTTGAAATTTCTTCCAAAACTTTGATGTATATAATGGGTCACGGTCAGAAACAATGCTACTCGGAATCCCATGCAAACGGATGATCTCCTTCATGTATAGTTCTGCAAGTCTTCCTGCCGTGTACATTGTATTATAAGGCAAGGAGTGCGCTGACATGGTCAATCGATCGACCACTACCCAAATGGCATTGTACTTCTTTGCAGTACGCGGTAGCCCAACGATGAAGTTCATAGAGATAGATTCCCACTTTCATTCCGGTATAGGTAGAGACTGCAATAATCCCACAGGGTGTCTATGATCGATCTTCACTTGTTGGCACGTCAAACACCGCAACACATACTCTGTCACATCTTACTTCAGACCTCTCCACCAGTAATTCTTTTTCAAATCTTGGTACATCTTTGTGCTACCAGGATGGATAGCATAGCTTGACTTGTGGGATTCATCAAGAATTGTTCGCCGTAGATTGGCATTGTCCGAAATGCAGAGACAACCCTTGAACAATAAGGAACCATCCTCCTTGATTGAAAACTCAGATCCAATGCCTTCAGTTACATCTTGACGAATCTTGGCTAGCATCGGGTCTTTCATCTGTAGCTCGTGGATATGCTCAAATATCAACGGTCTCACTGATATATTAGCCAAGAAGGCTCCTATAATTTGTGATTCGATATTTGCATCATATAGTGCCTGATCCTCAAATAACTTCCATCAGTGCATACCCAAAATTAAACTAGCCAACTGAGCTGAACTCTTCCGACTCAAGGCATCGGTCACTACATTAGCCTTGCCTAGATGGTACTGTATATAACAGTCATAGTCTTTGAGAAACTCCATCCATCTGCACTGTCTCATATTTAGTTCCTTCTGTGTAAACAAATATCTGAGGCTCTTGTGGTCGGTGAAAATCTCAAAAGTCTCACCGTACAAATAATGTCTCTAAACCTTGAGTGTGAAAATGACCGCTGCTAATTCTAGGTCATGTGTCGGGTAATTCTTCTCATGCTCTTTTAGTTGTCTCGATCCGTACGCTATCACCTTTTTGTGTTGATTTAGCACGTAGCCTAAACCAGTATACGAAGCATCACTGTATACTGCAAACCCTCCACTGCCTGAAGGAATCGCCAGTACTGGAGCTGAAGTGAGTCTCTTCTTGAGTTCTTGAAAACTCTTCTCGCATGCCTCACTCCATTCGAAACCTTGCGTCTTTCCATGTAAGTCTCATGAGTGGTCCTAATATCTTTGAAAAACCCTCAATGAAACATCGATAGTAACCTGCTAATCCAAGGAAACTACAGATGTCGGTCACGGTCTTTGGTTGCTCCCAATTCTGCCTTGATCTTTCTTTGGATCTCTGATGATACCAAGCTTTGAGACAACGTGTCCCAAAAAGCTAACCTCTTCTAACCAAAACTCACATTTGCTGAGCTTGGCATACAGTTGGTGTTTACGTAGAGTCTGTAGGGCTACTCTCAAGTGCTTTTCATGCTCTTCCTCTAATTTTAAATAGATCGGGATGTCGTCGACAAACACTACGACACAAGTATCTAGGTGTGGTTTAAACACCCTATTCATCAAATCCATGAATGACGCCGGAGCATTTGTCAACCCAAACGGCATCACAATGAATTCATAGTGTCCGTATCGAGTCCTGAATGCAGTCTTCTGAATATCCTCTGCTTTGACTCTCAACTGATGGTATCCAGATCTCAGATCGATCTTGGAGAAACACCTTGCTCATTGCAGTTGATCAAACAGGTCATCTATCCTAGGCAAAGGGTATCAATTCTTAATGGTAAGTTTGTTCAATTATCGATAGTCAATGCACAACTGCATTGACCCATCTTTCTTCTTTATAAACAAAACCGGTGCTCCCCATGGAGACACAGTCGGTCTAACAAACCCCTTATCCATTAGCTCTTGTAACTGCTCCTTCAATTCCTTCAACTCGGCAAGAGCCATTCTATATGGTGCTTTAGACACAGGCTTCGTTCCTGGTGCTAAGTCGATGGCGAATTCCACCTCCCTTTCTGGAGGTAATCCGGGTAACTCCTCCAGAAATACATCGGCGAAGTCTCACACCACGGCTATTTCGAAGATAACATTCTTTTCCTCCTTATCTTCTTTTAAGAACGCCAAGTATCTACTGCACCCCTTTCTGATCAAGCGCTCGGCCCTGACTGCCGAGATAAGTGGCATGTGTGTCGACCTCTCTCCTCTAAATCTAAATGATCTCCTCGTATTGGGTCTGAAGATGACGACCTTGTTCTTACAATCTACCGTTGCACAGTGAGTCGATAACCAATCCATGCCAAGGATCACGTCGAATCCTTGCATGTCTAACAGAATTATATTCACTGGTAGCTCAAAGACGTCTGACCCTCATGATCACAGAGTTGTAACCCTTTTCGGTATCAACCGATTTCCTAGTAGGAACAGTCACGGTTAAAACGAAGTCTAACTCCTCTGGGTCGACTTTCATCCTCTTGGTGAAGCGAGGGGTAACAAATGAGTGGGTAGATCCCGGGTCTATTAACACTCGAGCTTCGTATGTCACATCGCTTCCCTTCTTATAAATTTGTAACGTACCTAATCATACATACCCACATATATAATGTCTATCATCATGCTATAATTTATTACATGCAAGTTCTCTTATATTTTCTATATGGATGCACCTTCTCTATCTAAAAATTTCAAGAATTGAAATTCTTTATTTAAAAGAAAGCTCACCTTGAATAACATCATTTGTATTCTGAGCCTCTTGAGCTATGACTGCGTAGGCTCTCCCTTGGACGATCGACTTTCTTGCTTGTATCAATCGTGGAGTAGGAGCTGAAGCCGGCTTCCCTTCGTTCACCTTGGGGCAATCTTTGATTAGGTGGCCCACCATGCCCCATTGAAAACAATCCCAAGTTCCTTGCCTACAGTCAGCTGTCCTATGAGACTTGCCACACTTGGCACAAGTCTCACGAGGTGTGGAAGAAGCTGTTCGCAAGAACCCCTGAGTAATTGTAGCTCCGATAGTAATAGCAAGGCTCTCGTATCTCATCGGCCTCCCCAACGCAAGCAATGAGAATTTCTGTTGGTTGCTCTGCTGCATCGGTCTCCCATAACCTCCTTGAAACAGTGGTTTCTAATTGTTTGGTATGAATCTCGGATTTTTGTTCACCGGTTCATAATTCCCCGTTCTGCTCCGGTCTGTATTCCACCTTCCTTGCTGCTCCCTCTGGTGGTACTTGTTATTATTTTCTTCTTCTACCACCAAGGCCTTGCTGATGACCTCTCTATAGGTCCTCAACTGGAATGGTGCTACTCCTCCCCTCACGTCTGGCTTCAATCCTTGCTGAAACCTCTTTGCTCTCATCATCTCTGTGATGATGCGAGCGAGTCGCATGAACTCCACTCTATATTCTCTCACAGTCATCTTCCCTTGAGTAAGTTGTAGAAATTGAATCTCCATTTGGTTCTTCACCACTTCCTGGAAATACTGCTTGTTAAATTCCTCGACGAACTCGTCCCAAGTCCAGGGCATATCTGGGGTCTCCTGAGCCCTAGTCCTAGAAACGGACTTCCACCAAGCCCAGCCTCCCCGTCTAACATGTAGGCTGCCCAATGGACGCTCTTGTCCTCTGTGCACGTGAGTACACTAAAAACTTTCTCCATCTCACTCAACCAGTTTTTAGCTGCCATAGAGTTTGCCTGTCCTAAAAAGCTAGGAGGTCTCATCCTCCTAAACTCGATAAAAGCTGAAGACACTGGCGGTGTTGGAGTCACTGGAGGTGTCGGTGGCTGATGCTGCTCGTGGCAGTATGAGCTGCCAAGGATGCTGCCTGTTGGGCCATAGTAGCCGCCATGGTCTCCATGGTGTGCATCATCCTCTGACGCTCCTCTCTATCCTTGTTTCTTTCTCTAACTCTCTCCTGTTCTCTTTGATCTTGATCCCGATGATCTCGGTCCTGGTTCTCTCCTTGATCATGGCCCTCATGACTGCCACTACCTGAAGCAACTCCATGTCCCAAAGGTACTCGATTAGTATCCGAGATGAGATCATCTCGATTGTGCAAATTTCTATGATGACCGCCCCTGGATCAGCCTCTTCCTCTAGGAAACATAACGGTCTGCACGTGAAAACAAAGTTTTCATTAGCAGATGTCCCTATGCTCTGACAAAAGAATGATTTGTCAGAATTTCTAAAAGAAATGATGCTTTGATACCAACTGTAACAGCCCGGATTTTGGCACCCCGAAACCTGTGCCATTAGCACAATCCTCCAGACCGTGCCCTAAAACTATACACGAAACATTGGTATAACAAGCAATGATAAATACATAAAGTAATTAATTGCATAAGGCGAAAAAGTAACATGCCCATCTGACATAAACAAAAGACAGTTCTACTTTCATGCTACTGCATGAACAAAGAACCGATCCGAACCATCGGTGATAAACAGATCACCCCAGATGGTTCGCCAAAATAATTAAGTCAATTTAATTACATTGTTATCAAAATAAAGGCTTAACATACCAAGCCGTACAATCAGCTCTCAAAAGTACTCTATCAAAGTACACAGCAGAGGCTCCTAGAAGAAGTCCTCGGGAGGAGGCTCAAACTCGTCCCCAGGCATGTAATCCGAGTCACTCGATCAACGTCTCCCAAAGCCTTGGCCGCTACTAACAAGGACCTGCGACATATAGTCTATAGGGGTGAGCTACATCCTAGCTCAATAGGGAACAACACGATGAACATATAAATCAAAATCTCACATATATTCCATGATATTCTAAGCATGATGTGTCTATGCATTTGCTAGAAAATAGTTTAAAAGATGGTGACTTGCATTCAAGTTTACTGGTAAATTGTATATCTTACTTTACTATTGATTTATCATGAATGACACTGAACAGGCCTAAAGCAAAACCTAAATCTTCAACTTAAGTAATCCCCGAGCAATATAGCATCGAGCCCCAATAGAATACCCACCATCGTCGCCTAAATAGACAGTTGTTATATGTATTCCCTGGGAATACTACTCAAGCCCCTTTCTCAATAGGCGGCGGGATTAAATCTCATCTCAACATCCCTTGGATGTGCTTACTGTGTACGGATAGACCTCCGTACTGGTGTACGGATTGGCCGCCGTACCGGTCACGGATATCCTGCCGCATCAGTCGTGGGTATCCCGCCATGTCGGTGGGGTATTCTAAACAAACCTCAAATAACAAAAATAACATGTGCTTTATATATAGTTGTTCACCGTGTAAAGTGCTATCTTATATCAGTTAGGCCTCAACAGTAATTATTCAATCTTATTTATATCCCTGGGATGTCTAATTTACTCGCATCACACTAATGCCTTTCTTACTTTCTCATCCCGTGGGGATGTCTCAATTTCATTTGCTCTCTTAGTCTCAGTTACTCGCATCACACAGATGCCTTTATCATATTCTTGGTGTCACACACACACACCCATTTTCACAAAGCTTTTCATAGTTAAAACATTTTCAATTTTGATAAATATATCACTACATACATGCTCTTGCAATTAAAGTATATGCTCAAGGTGTTCCCTACCTCAGGTCTTTGAAGGTCCAAGCATCAAGGTCCCATGCGGCTCCTTATGCTCGCTTTCACACGTACCACCTATGGTACATCACAACACATGTAACACATCCTTAAAGATGCAATAGAGAAGGTCCTAGACCATCCACAAACCTCCAAGTCCAAATCAAAAAGTCAAGTGAATCTGCCAAAATTGATTAATCGATTCCCAAAATCGATTAATCGAAACCCAAATCGATTAATCGATTCTCAAAATTGATTAATCAAAATCTAAAATTGATCAATCGATCCCAAATCGATTAATCGATCCCAAATCGATTAATCGAAATCCCTAGCATAGTAAAGTCGATTCTCAAATCGAGTAGTCGAAAGTCCGAAATCAATTAGTCGATCCCAAATCGATTAATCAAAATCTAAAATCGATTAATCAATTTCTCAACTCGATTAGTCGATTTCCCCAGGTCATGTTTCTCCAGCCACTGGAGGTACCCAGTCGATTAGTCGATTCCTAAATCGATTAATCGACCTTCAACTTCGATTAATTGATTTCCAAATCGATTAATCGAAATCGGGTATTCTTGACATTTTAACTTTCAGACCAAAATCGATTAATCGAATCCCAATTTCGATTAATCGATTTGGCCAGATTCAGCCCCCCTTTGGGCTGCTCTTCCAAAACTCATTCCTTTTCTTTTTCTTTCTTTTTCTAAGTCTTTAATCTATCATATTAACTATGCTAGACTGAATTTAACTCATCAATTCTCTAGGTATTGAAATCTAATACAACTTACCTCAATCAATCTCAAATTGATCAAGATCTAGGTTGGAATGGCTAGGGCTCCAGCTTTTGCTTCAACGGCTCATCAAGCGTTGAATCAACATTCAATGCTCTAATCTCCTCTTGATTTGCATTAACTCCTAGCCTCCATAACTCCTCTTTACTCCATCTCTCTTTCTCTTCTTAACTCTCTCTTTAACAACCAAAATAAATGAAACCTATATTTATTAAACCTTTTTATCCCCTTTCCTGCTTATGTGTTAAACACATACACCAGAGATAGGTGCACGTGACCCTAATTCACACTATACACTATACTTAAGTCATATTGACTTCACATTCATTCATCACTTCATGAGTCCGCTGTTTGACCATCACTTGGTCAAACCTACGACCAGTCGGGCATGGATCCCAAGGTCAATGTTTAACGCTCAATTTTTCAGGATATTATAAAAAATCTAAATCTAATTTGGTGAGTATGCTTCTAAGTGTGATTTGTGCATGAACCTGCTGTGATTTAAAGGCATTTGACTTCTAGGATTTTTACTCTGTGCATATGTTTGCAATGGGCATGAAGTTATTAGAGGTGAAATAGATGAGTTGTGAAGAAATTGGGTGTCGATGCATAATGGTAGGGTGCATGACAGTGTAGATGCACATGCCAGTGTGCAAGCACTTAGAAGGATTGAATTTAGCTCTGTCGCGAAGCTCAGTGGCTTGCATTTCACCCCCGCGAGCAGTTTTGGGCTTTCCCGCATGGCCAACTGAGCCCCGCGAGCCATATTTCAAGCAAATACAATATGCTTGTGGGGCTCTGATATGGAATTTGCTTCTCTGTGAGAGCCTTGCTAGCAAAACACCTGAAGGGTGATTGAAACAGAACCTCGCGAGGCCCCCCGGTTCTCTGAAAACATATTTCTCGCGAGATTCCACTTCAGTGCACGAGATGTACTCTGCCCCGCGATTACCTGGCGAGAACCCTGCGAGGCATAGGTTTCACCTATTTATACCTCACGATTTTCTTCATTTTTCATTATCCTATCTCTGTGCCCTAACTTCCAAAGCACCTCCAAGCTCTCCTTTCCCATTTTTCTCTTTTATTGCCCATTCTACTCAAGCATGTGCACCCTGCTCCTACCACTGTGCTCCACATTAACTTTTGACTAGTTTGCACTTGGTGTGGCAGGATTTTATTCACTGTGCAGTGTTTCAATTGAAACCCTAACTTTATAAGGGTAAGTGCTCTATCTCCCCCTAGCTGTGACCTTCCTTTGGTAGTTCCTTTACTTTGAATGTTGTTTTTTGAGGAGTCTATGTGGGGTAACCATAGTGGACTGGGAGCTACCCTAGATTTGTATTTCAAGACCTATTTTTTTGAAATCTGTGTAACTAGGGCTAGGAGCTCCAAATTCATTGATAGTCTAGCAGCCTTGGTGAACCCTCAACCAACTGGTAGTCCCGTGGCCACAAGAAAGTCTGTGAGAATTGTAGAGGTAGCCACTATGGAGGCCACTGAGCCTGTTGCTGCCTCTGATGCCTCTATTCTCAAGAAGAAAACACCACCTACGAAGAGGGCCAGAGACCACCCCCCTGTTGCCAAAAGCCCTAAGAAATCAAAGAAGAAACAGAAGAAGGGCAAGGAGGTTGATGAGGAGCCCAACCCACTGACAACTCCTTCTAAGTTTGTGGCTGCCATTAAATTGGAGGCTGGGACTATCTTTGATAAGGCATTCTTTGAGGAAGAGCCATTAGCTGCTGCATCCATTGAATTCCTCACCAAGGCCTCCCTATTACCCTTGCTTAGGCCCCCCCACTGCAGTTAGTTTTTCCTAGGCTAGTATAGCTGTTTTATCAGAACATTAGGATCAAGATAGGTGATGATGGAAACTCTGCTTTGCTGGTATTGATTGATAACTTTGAAATACTGTTCAACCTAGCTGGGATAGCAGAGATCCTAGGTATACTAGTCACCTACAACCCTGAGTGTGGCTTGGGAGCACCACTGACTGCAACCATTCCAGATATTGAAAAGGAAATTACTGGAGGGATTATTGCATGTGGGGTATCCATCAGAAAAAGAGACTTGGATCCAAGCCTCCTTTTTATGGATGGAGTATTGAGGAAGAATGCCTACTGCTCTGGGCACCAGTAAGACAGAAGGGCTCCCATAGCTGATGCCCTCTATTCCTTCTCCTTGGGCCATTACATTGATGCTGCCTAGCTCATATTTGAGGGAATGTAAGACATCCATGAGAAGGTGAAGAAGAAGCAGAAGCCCTATGCCCTGCCTTATTGCAGGCTCATCACTGCTTTGCTAAAGTTAGGGGACTACCATTTCCAAATGAATGAGGAGACAGTGAACTTGCCTGCTAGTAAATATGGAAAGAAGCAATGGGGGATTAGCCATACACTGATAGAGAAGAGGAAGAAAGAGCAGCTGGCTCAAGAAGCCCCCACCATCCAAGAAGTAGCTGCTGCTACCTTAGCCTCTCCAGCAATCACCCTTGCTATCTCTGCTACTGCCACCTCTCCTGATATCTCTGCTGCAGCCACACCTATTTTGTCAACCATTCCTACCTTACCCATTACCTCACCTATACCTACCATATCCTTGCCCATACTTCCCTTCCTTATTCCACAGCCCACCATCCCTGCTGTGTCCATTCTTATACCCATTCCCATACCTGTGTCCATACCTATCCTCACACCAGAAGCCCCTACTCAACCATTACCCATTTACCCTACCCACCCCAGCCCACCTGTCAAAGTAACATACACCAAAAGAAGAGCCACCAAAGCCCCCACTGAGCTCCAACCCACCTATATCTCTCAGCCTATTCCTATCCTTGAAACAACATCCATACCAGACCCCATACCCACTGATCTACACCCATCCTCTCCAGCACCACCCTCTCCATTCCACCATGATGAGAGTAACCTCATCTCCCAAACATCTATCACATTCTCATGATTAATTTCCTACAAACCTTTGCTACATTTGCATCCATTGACCAACCAACTACCTCTACACCCATAGAACCCTCCACCTTTGAACGATTTGACTATTCCCATGACCACCACCCATACACAACTGAGGAGTACTCCACTATGATGGACTCCATTTTGCGGGACATCAGGTGTGAGTTTACTCCTTTACTTGATTCACCATAGCCCACCCAATTCACCCAAATCCCCACTTCACCTCAACCCTCTATCTTCCACCATGCACCTACCTCCCCTTTTCAACTTATTTCCACCTTCCAGCCATCTACCTCAGCCACACCTAAACCCCTACCCTAAATCCTTAGCCTCCTTCTTTCCCTTCAAACCCAAATGACGGCCAACACCCAAAGCCTAATAGCCATTGAGTCCAGCCTTCAAGCCATTCATTCAACCCTCAAAAACTAGGCCACCATTCAAACCAGCCTAGAAGACATTCAGTTCACCTTGTTAATATTAACCCTACCTTCACAATAGTCATTTATCCATCCACCTACCCATATACCTACTCCACCCCCATCTCCCCAACCCTTAACCTTAGCAGCAACTTCAGTTGCTGCTACTCAAATAGAACCAAATCATGAAGCCCCTCCACCTACATTCTCTGTTGCAGCCACCCAAACTGAGCCTGAGCTGGTATTGCTACCTCCTAGTCTACCTACCGAGGTCTCTGCCTCAACCCAAACTGAACTTAAGGTAGTGGACCTTACCCTTGCACATGTGCCATTAACCTCTTCATTCTCCCAAACTGATCCTGAGGTAGTGGAAGTCCCCCAACTAGTACCCTCTACCTCCACCCTACCCATTCCATCACCTGTATTCATTCCCTACCCCAGCCTGGAGGACCACACTGATAGTATAATGGTTCCTGCTTCGTCATTGTCCACCCCACCATTTGCTGCTCTTAAGAGAGCCATGGATGAGAACCCTTACATTAGGAGGAATGTGATCAAGGAGATGGCAGATATCAACACAACAATCAAGCAACCCTTCCTTCATAAATTAGGATGCTGAAATTAACTCACAAGATGGAGAGGAAGAATATGAAGCATGGTTGGAAGCAGACCTTGCAACTATACCAACAGGAGAAGTATAGAGCAGATGGCCTAGAAGAAGTTGTGAAGAACATACAGTTGACCCTTAGATTGGTTGAAGAGAGTGCTAATGATTATGCCAGGATTGCTGTAGCACTGCAACAGAACCTATCTTCTATGGCTGACATAGACTTAGCACCTGCAGCTGTCTCTCTCTACACTGCAACAGCTCCTCCCTGCAATTGCTCCTCATCCCAGAAAATCAAAACCTAGAGTCCAAATCAAAGAACCTTCTTCAAAGCCTGTACCCACTCTCAAGAAAAGAAGCAGCACCAAGCACAGGAAGACAATTGCTAAGAGATCAAAGTCCACTACTGCTACTCTCAAGAAAGAAAAAGAGAAATTTGTTTAAGAGCACTTAGATGTAGATTCAGATGATGCAGATTTGTAATTGTAGTTAGTTAGTATTTCTTTGCTTTCTAGGAACTTTTGTACTTCATTTTATTGGCATTATATATTACTGCTTTATGAATGAAATGTTCTTTTTTTATATCTTTTGATTGTGTTTTGATTGCTTCTCATTCTGTTGTGCTCTTTATTTTAATAGACTGTTCTTTTTATAAATATACCCTGCTGCCCATATTCTTTTTCTTTGAAATAGTGAGGATACTGTTTCTCATAGGTTTGGGGGTGTGGCAGGGTATGCCAATGAAGTAGTTAACCTAAGTGCAGCAGAATCAAGTGAGTAAGATAGAAATAGAGCTAAGTTTACCAAAGAAACTCTAAAAATGAGAAAATTTAAAAATTTTGCAGACTGTTTTGCATTAAAATCTTTTAAACTTTAATATTTTCATGAGATGAATACCAAGAAAACTCATTTGTGTCAGCACTGAGTGAACCATTAAAGAGAGAAAAAGGTAAGGACATGCCCATGAGTTCAATGGAAGACCATACCTGCTGAGATTTGGGCCTACAAATTTTTTTTTCTCTTTGAGGAGTGTCTTTGGCAATTCTTCTTGCTCTAAGGACTGGTTGAGTTCATTTTCTCACTAGTAGTTAGGCATCTCCAAGTTGAAATAGCTGACAGTACCCATGACATTTAGGAAAGGATCAAGGCCTTCCCTTGGACAGTTTAAGCCTAAAGATATCAAACCAAGTAAATTGCCCTTGTGCATACACCTTTTGAGCCTTAAAATTCTAGTTTTCTTCAAAATACACCAGAATACATACACCTAAACCTGTAGACCTGATTCAACCCTACCCTCACTCTGAGAATTCAGAAGGTAAAGGAGAAGAAGTTGGAGATGGACAAGCTAGGGTCAACATTTGGTGAATGGAGAAGAAACACAAAAGGAGGACAGAAGTGTAGCAGTTGGGAGGAGAGTGGCATTTCAGAAAAAAAATAAATATATATATATATATATAAAAGAAAAAAAAAAAATAATAAAAAGGAAGAGAGAGGAGTCAAGAGGAGATTTCATTGGAAAAAGTAAAAAGAAGAGGAGAAGCTGGCCACTTCAAATATGAAAAATATCCAAGATGATGAAATATGCTGAATTCAAGAAGGTGAAGTCATGAATCACCTCCCTCACATGCTGATTTCTCAATTTTACAACCTTTTCACCCTTCCATTCTTTGTAACCTTCACCCATAAGCCACATTACAACCCAGTCATAAGACCTTGTTAATCCTAATTGGAATGAGCTGTTATGTAGAGATGAGGAGTTGTTCAATCGATGGTGAGAAATAGTTAATGATGCCAGAAATTAGGTGCCTTGCCTATGCTCATGCTTGTTGACCCATTTAGAGTCTGTAACTGCTCTTGGGCTTGTGTGAAAATGAAAACCCTCAAATTCATTTGGGAGAGACTGCCCTGGTGAGCATTGGGTTTGAAATTGAGTGTATTGGGCATTGTTTAAACCTAATTTTTAAATTAATAGTGAGCTTAGTACGGACATGTACTTACTATTTTTCTTGTTGTAAGCTGATTGGAAATGATGTGCATGCATATAAGAGTTTTTCATGTTAAATGGTCTATGCATTTCATGTGTGTAAAACTCCTCACATTTAAAAAAAAATCAAGGGTGGACTGATACTCTATTTATTGAAAACAGATTTGATAATGTGTGCACTTTCATTAACTGTTTTATTGAGAAGTTTGTGAGTATCTTCACTGAAAACTCTCAGGAGACTTCACTCCTCCACTAGGGGTCACCTAGGGGTCTAAAAGGCTTAGTGCATAAGCTAAATGCATCCGTGCTCCCTACGAAAGTGGCATATACATTCCTAGAGTAGTTGTTTAAACTTTGCTTTGCTCGAGGACTAGCAAAGATTAGGTTTGAGGGTGTGTTATTCACTGAAAAGTACCACTTTTCACCTCTTAACCTAGCCTTTACTACACCTTGGAGCTGTCTAATAACCCTCTGTTTAGTATGGTTTGTAGTTAGTAATAACAGTTGCAGCTTAGTATAAAGTCCATATTGTTGAAGACAAAAAGAGAGAATTCATGTTAAGATGTGGAGCTGATGTAAGAATAGAGAATACACCTTGGTGGCACACACCATGGTGACCATATTGCACGCCTAAGTGGACCCAAGAAGTCTAGCAGATGAGAAGAAGTTGGACTTGAGTGGAGAAGGCTGCAACAGTAGCATGAACATTATAGCAGAGGAGTAGAAGGAAGCCTCGTGCAGTCAGAAGTATTGTCTCGTGTAGTTTAAATCTGCAGAAGCTGCCTCGTGAAGTTAATACATGCAGCACAAAGCAACCTCGCGCAACTTATTGAAGAGGAGCTTCAGAAATCCCACTCGCAAGGTCCTCATGAAGTCCAGGCATTTCACTCCCATTTTATGTCGTGAAGCACTCGCACATTAGCAGTTTTAGAAATCCAGCTCGCGAAGCTCTCGCGAGGATCAAAGAAAGTACAATAGCTGCACGTGCAGTTTTCACGAGGATCATTCATTCAGCAGACTCCAACTGCTCGCGCAGCTCTCGCATAGCTCAAGAGGAGAGAGAGTCCCAAAAAATCTCTCACACAGCTCTCACGTGTGTCAAAGTCTAAACCTTCCACGTGAGCTGTCCCATGAGACATACACGTGATGGGAATCACTTGAATCTCCACTGCGCGAGTTGAGACCATTCACTGCAAATTCACCTCGTGAGCACTCTTCTGCAGCTACTTTAACCATGCAACAAGCCGTGTGAGGAGCAAAATTAGCACACCCTAATCGTGCGAAGCTCAGGTTTCCACTTCTATTTCTATACTCAGGGATACTTTAGGGATTTTCCCAGGTCTAGGGCACACATCTCGAGGCCCTGATCTCTATGCACACATCTTGAGGCATCCAAGGGCTGTAATCAAGCCACGTCTGCCATAAAATTAGGGTTTAATCTCCTATTGGCCAAGGCATTAAGCACTGAGTATATAAGCTGTAACTTAGCTAATTTTTCTATCTTTCCTTTAACCTCAGTCGGCTGTGAGCTCTAGCAGATTAGGGTTAGGGTTAGATTATCATCTTTTTCCCTTTTGCTTCTTCCTTAGCCCACTTGCTAGCTATGATATTTGTAAGCAATTAGGCATAGTTTAATTCAATTTTGTAATGGATTATGTAAGCTTTGGGATCTGTTGAGGGCTGTTCTACACAAGGTTGTTGCCTTGAGGACTTTCATTGTAAGTATTGTTTAATCAATGAAAAGTTTGTTTTAATGCTTATTCAATCTGCTGTTTTCCTATGTGTCCATAGTATTGTTTGATCTATGCCATATTGTTATTCATTGAAAAGTACCACTTTTCACCTCTTAACCTAGCCTTTACTACACTTTGAAGCTGACTAATAATTCTTTGTTTAGCTTGTTTGTTAGTTAGTAATAATTTGTGCAGCTTAATACAAAGTCCATGCCTTTGGTGCCAAAAAAAAAGAATTTAAGTCAAGGATGACTGCTCAGCCAAAGAATGATAGAACACCATAGTAGTACATACCATGGTGACTATTTTGCATGTCATGATGGACCAAGGAAATCTAGTAGATGAAAGAAGTATGGTTATGAGTAGAGAAGGCTGCAATAGTAGCAGAGGAGAAATGGTAGAAGCTTGCACAGTAGAAATGCAACCTCGCGCTATTAGAATCAGTAGCAAAGTTACCTCACGTAGATGATACATGCAGCACAAGGAAACTCATGAAGAATTCACATAGCTCAGTGAAAGGATTGTCCTAGAGCATTCTCCCGTGCAGCAGTTGTGCGCTTCAGCTGCAACCAATACTCAAGGTCCTCGTGAAGCTATCGCGCACTAAGCCTTCAGAAATCCAGCTCGCAAAGCTCTCACGAGGAACCAATCTCATATCAGACATGTGCCTAATCTCGCGAGGCTAATTTGTATAGAGGACATAAGCAAACTTATGAAGTTCTCATGTGGCTCAAGAGGAGAGAGAGCTCCAGAAATTTCCTCGCACAACTCTCGCGCACTTAAAAGCTCAACCCTCTACCGAGTGAGCTGTGTTATTTATTTGACAAGAAGTCAAGTGAGATTGAAAGTCTTCCATGCAAGACCCTCACGAAAGGAGATACCTGAAGCTCTGCTGCGTGAGCAAAGCCAACTCAATGCAACTCGTCCTTGTGACAGCATTACAGTGCAAGCAGCTGTGTGATAATTTAAAGTCCACCTGCGCGAGTGAACAACCTTTCAAGCCAATTCTTACCTCGTGAGGGCTCTGTAAGCCGCGCGAAATAATTAATGAGCAAAAGTTAGCCCCGCGAAGCTCAGGCTCTCCACTTCTCATTTCATATCCTAGGACCTTTTGGGGATTTCCCCAGGCCCAAGGCACACATCCTGAGGCCCTAATCTTGAGGCACACATCCTAAGGCATCCAAGTGTTGTAATAAAGCCACATCTGCCCTACAATTAGGGTTTAATCTTCTCTTAGTCAAGGCATCAAGGACTGAGTATAAAAGCTATAATTTTAACTTAGAAAATATCTCTCCTTCAACCTCAGTCAACTGTGAGCTCAAGAAAAGTAGGGTTAGGGTTTGATCTCCTCTTTTTCCATTTTTTCTTCTCTCTTAGCTCAACACTTGCTGGCTATATCCTATTTAAGTAATTAGGTTTAGTTTTATTCAGCTTTTATAATGGGTCTTGTAACCTTTGGGATTTTGTGAGGGCTGTTATGCACAAGGCTACTCCCTTGAGGACATCTCATTGTAAGAATTAGTTTAATCAATGAATGTCTATTTTAATATTTATTCAATCTGTTATTTTCCTATTTACCCATAGTTTTGTTTAATCTATGCCATGTATTTAGGCTTTGAGCTGATTTGAAATACCCATGAGAACTTGAGCTTGTAGCCCTGGGACCATAGTGGGAGCAACAATTTACATATTCCATCTCAGTTCTCTGTGGTGTGGATAACCTCTGTGGATAGCATGTGACCATTTAAGTGGACAAACTATAGCCCTAGGGTGATTCCAAAGAACATATCTGAGAAGGATTCTTCTCCTCTGCACTTGAGCTTGTAGCTTTGTGAGAGGTTGTTGCAGGAATAACCTCTCCTTTGTTTTACTTGACCAACATCAAATATTAGATCTGATTTCTCTGTAGAGATTGCAGACTTGTGAGCTGAGTCATTGCAAGCCGTTTGTAACAATGATCAGCTGCATTTAAGTCCCCAAATAGCTTTTGAACTATTGCGGTTTCCACTGGTTTTTTAAGAACTATTTACTCTCATGGATGCCTGAGCTTGTAGCCTGAAAAACATGGTGTCGGCAATGGTGTTAATTTTCTGATTTGGTGCATTGGGTGGAGGACATCTATTGGATAATCTGTGACCATTTAAGTGGATAGGTTATAGCCTTAAGATCAGTCTATTCCATTGGATCAGATTGATTTTCTTATTTAATTCATGTGGTTTGATCCTCTTTATTGGATAGCCTGTGACCATTAAAGTGGACAGGTTATAGCCTTAAGAGACCAGGTCAAACCATAAGAGTTAAGTTAGATACTTCCTCCTTACAGATGTGCTTGTAGCCATCTGAGGGATTTGTAGCAGAGACAACCCTAAATTTGAGTTACATAACTGAATTAACCTTAGCTTAATTGCTTACTTCCCATCATTTTATCTTTATTTTAACACACACCATCACCACCTTCTTCATAATCCTTTCTTTAGGATATGACTGCACTTCATTTCTCTTCTTTTAGTGATAATTTAGTTTAGTTGTGACACCCAACTCCCTTTCTCTAGGATTATAAGATTTGTAGCCAAATCTGGAGGCCTACTAACATAACCCATTTTGGGTTCTAGATCAATTTCTTTGTGGGACACTCTTACTTAATTAAAACTTACTATAATATCCCTGTATCTTACAGGCAGTGTATTTCAGATTTACTATTTTAACCAATTTTTATTTCTCCACTTTATGATTTATATTTCTTCACCACTATTTTCTCACCAATAACAAGACAGCAATCCAAAATAAAGACCAACAAGTTTTTGGCGCCGCTATTGGGGATATTGATATTTTTAGTAGACCTGAGTTGTATTATAATTTAGAATAGAAAGTTCTTTATAGCTGTGCCTTACATAGAATAAAAAGTACTACTAATTTTTGTTGGAATTTTTACAGACTTGGATAATAGCAGCAGGGAAAAGCTAGAGCTGCAGTTGGAGTTTAGCTAGCTCTATTTGCACTTCTTTTATCCTAAAACTCAGTCCATTTGTATTGAATTCCCTATCAATAGTTTAGTCGTAAATCTGTTTAGTTGTGATTTTTGTTTGCAAATTTTTTGTGTGTGCTGTGAGCATCTTCTTTACTTGTTGATTTTGTGTGTATGCTTGGTAGAAGGTCCTTAAACCTTGAGTTGGAAACTTCAAATTTTGAGGTTGAAAGGGTCCTTAGACTAAGAAACACCACACCAGCCCCTACTATTGAAACTGAACTAGCTGTCATGGCTGAGAGGCAAAGAACTTTGAAGGAATACAATGCACCTGGAGATTACACATCTCCCTTTTGCATATAATTTCCTTCAGTTGAGGAAAATTATGAAATCAAGTCCTCCACCATTAACATGCTGCCATATTTTCATGGGCTCAATAAGGAAGATCCTTACAAGCACATTGATCAATACATTTAATATTGCTGGCCTAGAACCTAAAGCCACCAAACAAAGGCTTTTTCCTTTCTCCTTAAAGGACAAAGCCAATAGCATCTAGACATGGAGTGACCTCCAAAGCCAATTTCTGGCTAAATTCTTTTCCATGAATAAAACTAGTCAGATGAGGACAAACATATTGTCATTTACTCAGTCCTCAACTGAAGATTTTTATGAGGCATGGGAGAGGTTTTAAGAAATGTTAAAATAATATCCCCACTATCAAATTCCACAATGGCAACTTCTTTTACCAAGGAATTAATCCTAAAGGAGGGATATGGCGGATGCCTCATGTGGTGGTAGTTACCTCTATAAGACAATTGATGAGGCATGAGAGTTGTTTGACATTATTGGTGAGAATTCCATGCAACAGGAGTCACTATCTCACAATGATAGCCAGACCCCAACTAAGTTGGTGAAAGAATCCACCCCTAGAGGTGGAATGTATGATGTTAAGGTGTAGAGTGAATTAGAAAGGAAGGTAGACAATTTGAGTTTAAAGTTTGATAAAATGATGAATGTGATGTAGCCTAGGATGGCTGCACAAGTGGAAGAGGCATGTCTGATATGCCAATCTCTCATACATTCACTGTAAGAATGTCCATCAGTAAACCAATTCCCTAATTTAGTTATGGAACATGCCAATGCTGCCCAAGCATATGGGTAGCAACCTGCTGGGTACACATGGAGAAACCACCCTAATCTGAGGTGGAGATAAGACACATACCCACAATTCCAGCAACAGTAGTTGGCAGCCCAATACAGACCTCAACACTAATTTAACCAAGGATATGCACTAAGGTAGAATTTTCAGTTGCTTGCCCCACAACCCAATCAGTTGATCTTGCCCCCACAGCAGCCCAGTTCCTCTTCCTTTGAAGAGCAAATACTGGCATCAATGAAAAATCTAGGAAATTTAGTCTAAACTATGAACTCTCATGGGTAAAGCATTAAAAAAATAGAGGACCAACTGGGTCAAATCTATAATGCTTTGAATAGGAGAGAGGAGGGAAAGTTGCCTAGTCAACCCTTGGCCAACCCTAAAGGGTAGTATATAATTGGAGAAGGCTCCTCTACCCATGAGGAGGCTAATGCAATCATTATCCTAAGGAGTGGCAGGGTGGTTGACAATTTAGTGGGCAGGGCAGCTGAGGAAGCCATTGAGAGTGAACATGAGAGAAATGTGAGTGTTGAAGAACTAATTAATTCATCCCTTACTGTAGAGCAGCAAGGACAAAATAAAGGGACTGATGTTGAGCCCCAACAACAAATAATAAATGAAGAAAAGAGAAAAAAAATAAAATTTGACCATAATGTTGTTAAGCATGCAACTGTGGCACCAACAGTCCCACATCTGCCATTTCCTCATGCACTTGCTGGCTCATATCCTTTTGATAAGGGGAGTGCTCAGATGGAGGAAATGATGGAGACCTTCAAGTAGGTCAAGATTAATTTACCCCTGCTTGATGCTATAAAATAAGTCTTTGCCAATGCCAAATTCTTGAAGGATCTCTGCACATAGAAAAGAAAGGCAAGGGTGCAGCTGTCCAAAAAAGTTTTTGTTGTTAAACATATTGAATCAGTTCTGTCCATAGCCACACCTGAGAAATTACAAGACCCAGGGGTACCTACTATCCCCTGCATAATTGGAAACCACACTATTGGTAGAGCCCTCTTGGACTTAGGGGCCAGTGTGAACCTGCTCCCATATTCTGTGTATGAGGAGCTGGATTTGGGGGAGATAAAATCCACATCAGTTGTACTCCAACTGGTTGATAGGTCTGAGAGGACTTGTGGGTGTGGTGGAGGATGTTTTGGTGGGGGTGGACAAATTCTACTATCCTGCTGATTTTCTAGTTTTGAATATGGACCCTTGCAAAAGTAAAACCCTAATTTCTGTCATCCTTGGTAGGCCATTCTTGGCCACTGCAAATGCTTACATTCAATGCAAGTTAGGGGTGATGGAGGTGACCTTTGGGAACATGAAGGCCTAATTAAATGTGTACAATACTACTAGGCAACCTTAGATGGACATTGAGGATTGCTGTGCAATAGATATACTAGATGACCTAGTAGAGAAAGAATTATCCAATCTGCTGGATTGGAATAATGTTTTTGAAAACCTGGAAAATATTTAGAGTATGGTTGAGAAGGAGGCCCAAGCTCTCATGATAGAAGACAACACCAAAGAAGAGTCTTCTATGAGCCTAGTGCAGCATTCCAGCTGGAAACCTACATTGTTGCTCCTTCCTCAAACTACCAAGGCACCTTTGTTGCCTTCCATTGAAAGTCCCCCTGATTTGGAGCTTAAGCAGCTCCCAGGCACATTAAAGTATGCCTTATTGGGGCAAAATAAAAGGCTTTCAGTGGTTATCTCTTCCTCTCTCACTAGTGAGCAGGAGGAGAAATTATTAAGTGTTCCCAAGAAGCACACAAAGGCAATGGGGAGGACAATTACTGATTTAGGAGGCATTGATGCCTCAGTTTGTATGCATAAAATTCACTTAGAATAGGGTGAAAAACCCTGTAGGGAGATGCAAAGGAAGCTTAATCCTCACATGCAAGAGGTGGTCTTGAAAGAGATAGTAAAACTGTTGGATGTAGGGGTGATTTACCCCATTTTAGATTCAGAGTGGGTGTCACCTATCCAGGTGGTACCCAAAAAGTCAGGCATAATAGTTATTACTTCTGATTCTGGGGAGTTGATGCCGGCCAGGGAGACTACTGGCTGGAGAGTTTGCATTGATTACAAAAAACTCAACTCCAAGACCAGGAAAGACCACTTCCCTCTCCCTTTCATTGACCAAATTCTAGATAAGTTGGCTGGGAAGGCATTTTACTGCTTTATTGATGGATACTCAGAGTATAACCAAATCTCTGTGTATCCTCAAGATCATGGAAAAACTACTTTCACATGTCCCTTTGGCACCTTTGCTTATAAAAGGATGCCTTTTGGACTATGCAATACTCCAGCCACATTTCAGAGGTGCATGTATGCAATTTTCTCTGATATGATTGACAAGTTTTTAGAAATTGTCATGGATAATTTTTCAATTTATGGGGATAGCTTTAGCCAATGCTTGAGTCACCTTGATCTGGTTTTACAAAGATGTGAAGAGACCAATTTGGTCTTAAGCTGAAAAAAGGGTCACTTTATGGTTACATAAGGAATTATGTTAGGCCATGTGGTCTCTCAGAGAGGAATAGAGGTTGACAAGGCCAAAGTGGACCTGATCTCACACCTGCCCCCACCCACGACTGTCAAGCAAATCAGATCCTTCTTAGGACATGCTGGTTTTTACAGGAGGTTCATTAAGGACTTTAGCAAAATTGCCAAGCCATTGTGCTGTCTGCTGTGTTAGGATGTGCCATTTGAATTCTCTACTGAGTGCCTAGAGGCCTTTGAGGTCTTAAAAAAGTGCCTTACCACTGCTCTTATAATTTAGGCTCCAGATTACTCACTCTCCTTTGAATTGATGTGTGATGCATCAGACTTGGCCATAGGTGCTGTCTTAGGACAGGGAAAAGGTAAGTTGCCTGCAGTGATCTATTATGCAAGCAAAATACTAGCAGAGGCTCAGCTCAATTACACCACTATTGAGAAGGAGCTGCTAACTATTGTGTTTACTGTGGACAAGTTTAGACCCTACTTGGTTGGGTCTAAAATTATTATTTTTACTGATCACTCAGCCCTGAAATACCTGTTGGCTAAGAAGGATGCCAAACCAAGGCTGATCAGATGGATCCTCCTATTGTAGGAGTTTGATCTTGAGATCAAGGAAAAGAAGAGAGTTGAGAATGTGGTGGCTGACCACCTCTCTAGAATTGTTTTGGAAGAATGTGCAGTAGCACCTGTCAATGAATTGTTTCCTAATGAGCAGTTATTTGCTATGCAGTCTAGTGTGCCCTGGTTTGCACATATTGTGAACTTTTTTGCTGTTGGTAGGATCCCTCCTCACTGGTCAAAGATGGCCAAAGACCTATTTTTCTCTCAGGTCAAACATTTTTTATGGGAGGATCCATACCTATATAAACATTGTGCAGATCGGATTGTTAGGAGATGTGTGCCTGAGAGTGAGTTCTACAACATTCTTTCTATGTGCCATGAGCAGGCCTATGGAGGTCACTTTAGTGGCAAAAAGACAACTGTAAAAGTTTTGGAATATGGGTTTTACTGTCCCTCTCTGTTAAAAGGTACATACATACATTGCAAAGCCTGTGAAAGATGTCAAAGGTTGGGAGGCATTTCCAAGAAAGATTCAATGCCATTACAACCCATCCTTGTGGTATAACTGTTTGACATCTGGGGGATTGATTTTATAGGCCCCTTCCCTCCTTCTATGGGTTTCAATTTTATACTTGTGGCAGTGGACTATAAGTCCAAATGGGTGGAAGACATTTCCACAAGAATAAATGACCACACAGTTATCCTTAAATTTTTAAAGGACAATATTTTCTCTAAATTTGGCACCCCCAGAGCTATTATTAGTGATGGGGGGAGTCACTTCTATAACAGACCTTTTGAGAATCTACTCAAAAAGTACTCTGTTACACACAGGATTGCAACTCCCTACCACCCACAGACCAGTGGGCAAGTTGAAATTTCTAATAGGGAGATCAAGCACATCTTGGAGAAGACTGTAAGGACTGATAGAAAGGATTGGGCACAAAAGCTGAATGATGCTTTGTGGGCTTATAGGACTGCCTATAAGACCCCTATTTGTATGTCCCCTTTTAGGCTGGTCTATGGAAAGGCCTGCCACCTACCAGTGGAGTTAGAGCACAGAGCCTACTGAGCTATTAAAATACTAAATTTTGACCTAACTACTGCTGGTTCTCATAGGAAATTGCAACTGTCAGAGCTTGATGAGCTGAGACTGGAGGCCTATACAAATGCTAGTATTTAAAAGGAGAGATCCAAGGCATTCTTTGACAAGAAACTCATGAAGAAGGACTTCAATGCTGGTACCAAGGTTTGGCTTTCCAACTCTAAATTAAAATTCTTTCCAGAGAAGTTAAAATCCAGATGGGATGGACCTTACACTGTCATCCATGCCTCCCCATCTGGTGCTGTGGAGATTTTGGATCCCATGTCTAGGAAGATCATGAAAGTGACTGGTCAAAGGCTAAAAATTTATGTAGAAAAGTCAATGGAGCCTCTTTAGACCATACACCTGCATGAACATCCCACTGATTAATGATCCACAGCTCTGTACACTGCATACCATATTTGTTGAATTTGTGTTTTGTTGGGTTTAAAAATTTATGATGTGGTGTTTTTATTGTGTTAGTGATTGGCATGCTTGGTTTTGTTTTATTTTGAGTTGTGTGTTATTGATGTGATGCTCATGTTTTGTCATTTAAATTTAATGTGTATGGACCTGATGTTGATGTGCATGTTCTGTTGCTGCTGTGTGGTTGACCTGCTGTCATGTAAATGATCATGAGTCAGCTATAATTGAAAATGATTTGCATTCTAAAAGTTTACTATGAATAGGTTGGTGAGGGGCATACAATTATCATGATGATATGGATTAAATTTGAAGTGACTTGGTGTTGATGCACAATGGCTCAGAGCATGTCATTGCTAATGCATAGGCCAATGTGCAGCACTAAGAAAGAGTGATTTTTGCTTTCTCGCAAGGTTTAATGGACTTAATTCCACAATCACGAGCTATTTGTAGGCTTTCTCACAGGACTCAGATAAGGAATTCTTACTTCGTGAGAGCCTCGCGAGCTAAACATCTAAAGAACACCTGCAAATGAGCCTCACGAGGCTATCTCTGCTCCGCGACATTGAGCCGCACGAATATTGGAAATCACACATTTTGTACTTTGTGAGAGCCTCACGAGAAAAAATGCTGAAGCCTGTAATGATCACTACCTTGTGAGGCCTTAATGCTCTGAATGTTTGTTCCTCGCAAGGATAACAGTTAAGCTGCACAAGGGATGAAAAAAATGGGCTCTCGTGATTTGACCCAACTACTGCTCTGCGAAGTGACCTCGCGAGACTCCTCTGTACCTTAAAAGTATTTCTCTCGAGACTCCTCTGTACCTTAAAAAGTATTTCTCGTGAGATTGTATTGTTAGTGCGCGAGAAGATGTTGCCCCACACGTACCTGGTGAGAACCACACGAGGCATGGGTTCCTCCACTTAAACCTTGCAAAATTATTCATTCTCTTCACTCTCTCTCTTTGCCCTAGCCTCCATTACACACTTTTGACTTTCTTTCTCCCTTCTTTCTTCTCTATAGCCCAAATCACTCCAACTCAACCATTTTCCTCCTACAATTGTGTTCCACAACACTTTCTAGTTATTTTGCACCCGATTTGGAAAGAATTCACTGTGCAACATTTGAAGTGGAACCCTAGCTCTGGTTTGGTGAATTTTCTCACTCTCCTCTGTGGTTTGAATTAGTAGACTATTTCTGTGATTGAGTGGAAATGATTTAGTGGGCAATACCTCCATTGAAGTGTGAGCTACCTCAACTTTGAATTTAAAGCCCTAATTTTTAGAATTAGAGTAGCCATGGCCAAAAGTTCTAAATTTATTGATACCTTGGCTGTTATGCTAAACCCTCCACCTATTGGCAGCCTAGTGGCCACACAGAAATCAGTGAGGATTGCAGAGGCCTCCACTGTGGAGACCTCTAAGGTACCTACACAAGCTGTGGAGCTCTAAGTGGAACAAATTCAGAAGAAGGTTGCCCTTGTCAAGAAGGCCAAGGCTGTGGCCTCTGATGCCCCAGTTGCTAAGAAGAAGTCTGCACTTAAAAAGAGAGCCAGAGACCACCCACCTACTAAGAGCCCTAAAAAATCTAAGAAAAAGTAGAAAAAGGGCAAGGAGGTGGCCCCTGAAGTTGCCCTTGAGGAGGAGGAAGATAATGAGTACCTTAGAGTCCCCTCTGAGTTTGTGACAACAATTAAGCTCGAGACAGAGACTGCCTTTGACAAGGCATTTTTTGAGGAACTACCTGAGACAACTACTTCAATAACATATTTATCCAAGGCCACCTTACTATCCCTATTGAGGCCCCCTCTGCAGCTAGTCTTTCCTAGACTAGTGCAATTATTTTATCAGAACATAAGGGTGAAAACTGGGGATGATGAAAACCTTGCATTGCTGGTGCTGATAGATAATTTTGAGATGTTATTCAACCAAGTAGTAATTGCTGAGATACTTGGGATACCAGCCAAATACAACCCAGAGTGTGGCTTGGGTCCTCCTTTGATAGCCACAATCCCTGAAATTGTTAAGGAACTCACTGGAAGGATCAGAACCTCAGGGATGTCAATTAGGAAGAGAGACTTGCACCCAGACCTGAAGTTCATGGATGGGGTGCTCAGAAAGAATGCATATTATTCTGATCACCAACAAGAGAGGAGGTCACCCATTGCAGATGCCCTCTACTCCTTTCACTGTAACCACTATATTGATGCTACAAAGCTCATCTTTGAAGGCATGAAAGATATACATGAGAAGGTGAAGAAGGAACAGAAGCCCCACTCCTTGCCATACTACAGGCTCATTATAGCCTTGCAGCAACTAGGTGGCTACCATTTTCAGATGAATGAGGAAACTATAAACCTGTCCCCTAGCAAGTGTGGCAAGAAGCAATGGGGGATCACTGGTACCTTGATCGAAAAGAAGAAGGAGGAGGAGCTGCTAGCTCAAGCAGCCCCCACAATCCAGGATGTAGCGGCTGCTGCCTTTGCTGCCAGCTCTAAAGCTATGTCTCATGCAACCACCTAATGTGTGCCAGCCATCTCTACCATACCTACTGCCATCATCCCACTACCATCTCAACTCATTCCACCATCATCAGCTGCATAAACACCTTCCACACTCACTTCCATTCCTATGCCAGCCATTGTGACAACCAGCCCTACCATACCCTCACCTTTAGCCACCCTGATTACCATAGCACCCACTACTTGTTAAGACCTGAAAAGTACCACTTTTCACCCCTTAACTTAGCCTTTGATTAGACCCTTAGCCATCTAATAAAGGTTTGTTAAGTGTTTTCTGTAGATAATAAACAGCAGTGCAATAAGGCCATAAATCATGTTAAGGAGCCTGTATTGGCACCAGAAGTCCCTCAGAAGAATGAGCCATAAATCCAGACCTGAGCCAAGCCTCGCATAGCTGACAAAGCTCCAGAGGATTCAAAAAAATATGCTTCGCGCAGTCCTCACGAAGTCCCAAGACTTCACAATAACTTCTCGCGCAGTGGAGTGACAGAAGCGCTTCAGAAGCCTTGAGTCGCACAGCTCTCGCGATGTTTAGAAGTTAAAGGTTACGTAGTCTCGCGCAGTTCAAGAGAACCAATCACGCAGTAGCCACGGGATGCAAATGTCAAGAGAACCTGTCGCGTAGTTCAGAAAAGCCTCAAAGTTATCGCGAGGATCCTCACAAAGTTTCATTAAGAAGTGAACTTCTCGCGTAGTTCTCGCACTGTTCAGGAAGAAAGTAGCCTCACGAAGCCAGAGTTAGCCTTGCAAAGATTTATTGTGCAATGGAATGCTCGCGCAGTTCTCATGCTATTCACAAGTAGCAATCCAACTGCGCGAAGCCTAATCCAGCGAGAGCTTAACTATCTACCTCGCGACTGCTCAAAGCATCAAGAAGCTGTAACCCCACGACGTCTAAAGTTTTAATGCAAACTCATCCTCCCGAAGTCAGTGCTACCACGTGACAAGTCTGGGAATCGACTGCAACCTGGCGAAGCTCTGAACTCCAACTTCCATCATTCTATAGAGGACATTCTGGGGATTTCCAGCGATTAGGGCACACACTTCCATGCTCAAATCTCTGTGCACGCACCCCGAGGCATCTAAGGATCATTAATAGGCCACGTGGCATCGCTAAAATTAGGGTTTCCTAACCCTAATGCACCGCCACACCCACTGTTATATAAACCTAAGCCTAGTTTAGGTTTAGCGAGCTTCTTTGGAGACTTTTAGAGTTTTTAGACTTAGACACCAGCGGAAGCTCAGACCTTATCACTGAGAAGAGATCTGAGATCGCTTTCTTTTCTATTTTTCTATAATTGTAAGTAGTTTTCCTTTTTCTTTTTCTTCTCTCCATGGCCCAACACTTGCTGGCTATGCCTATGTATGTTTATTGAGATTAGATTAATGGAATTTATGATTGAGTGTTGTACTTTTATGGGATTCGTGTGTTTGTGAGCTGTTCTGTGCAAGGCTACTGCCTTGTGATCCGCCATTGCTTTGGTTGTGATTCAAAGCAATAGAGGATTGATTCTAAGGACCCATTCAGATTCAAGTGACCTGTGTGTCTGGGCTATCATGGTTCGATACAGCCTTAGCCCCACCACAGGACCCACTAGATCTGAAATCCCCATGGAAGCCTGAGCTGGTAGCCTTGTGACCATGGTGGTGGCAGCAATATTCTTGTTTTGTTTTGGGCTCCGTGAGGAGGATAGCCTCTGGGATAGTTTGTGACCATTCAAGTGGACAGGTTATAGCCTTAGGGTGAATCTAATCCACCGATCCAAAATGGATCCTTCTTCTTCGAGCCAGAGCTTGTAGCCTGGTAGGAGATTGTACAGAGGCAGACTCCCCTATATTAGTAGAGACCCGCCATCAGATGGCAGATCTGATCTGGGTATGGAGATTGTAGGCTTGTGATTAGACCATTGTAGTCCCACTCAAGCAATGGACAACTAGATCTAAGGTGGTACTCAATCTCTTGTTGGTTCTATGTGTCTGGGCTATCATGGTCCTATATAGCCTTAGCCCCATACATAGAGCTTTAGAGGTTGAGGTTCTCTATGGATTCCTGAGCTTGTAGCCTGGATGAAGTAGTGCCTACAATGATAAACTCGTTTTGACCCATCTCTGGATTGTGGTTCCCCTATGGGATAGTCTGTGACCATTTAAGTGGACAGGTTATAACCTTAAGGGATTGGATCATGGCACAGAGATGAGTTGGATTCTTTCTCCTCTTTGGTGATAATGTAGCCATTGGACATGATTTCTATACCAGCAGACCTGGATCTGAGTCATAAATTGCAGCAGATCTGAACCCAATAGCATACTTCTCACCCTTTTATATTTATTTTCCCACACTCCATCCATCTTCTCAATCCTTTCTGTAGTTAATTCATTAGGCTACGTTAGGATAGTTAGAATAAGTGACCCTAAACTCCCTTCCTTTTAGGACTGCCAGGTCTGTAGTCAGATCTGGAGGGACTACTAGAGATGGCTCCCTTGGAGCCGTAGATCACTTTTCCCTGTGGGACAAACTCGTACTTATCTAAACTTGCTACAAATGGACCCTGTATCTTGCAGGTCTAGGATTTCTCAGTTGTGTTGATTCCATCTCCTATTTTACTTTGATTTTAAATTGCTTTTACAACCAACGAATAAAGTAGGCACACTGGGGTCGCAACAAGTTTTTGGTGCCGTTGCCGGGGAAAAGATGATCTATTAGTAGATCCTTAGTTTTTGTATTTTTAGTATTCTTTATAGCTTTGAATAATTGATACTGCTGATGTATATGTGATTTTTCTTGCAGATCTAGACAGCAGTAGAGAAGGACAGTGGACTGCATTTGGAGAGTAGCTACCTCTGTTTGCAATTCTCTAACCTTTAAAACTCAGTCTAGTTTCTTTGAAAATTCCATAGCAGTTATTTAGTATAGTTGTAAATTTATGTTTTCTTAAATAGCTGTAAATTTGTTAGATAAATTCTTTGAGTCAAGTGCAATGTGCCTGCAAGGAGTTGTCTCTGCTGGTGGTGTGTTTGTATGCTAGGTAGGAGATCTCTTAGTCCTACTTTAGAGCCTTTCAACCCTGAGCTAGAAAGGGGTAGAAGACTTAGAAGGAACAGGCACACCACAGTTGAGCCCCCAATTGAATCTGAGACAGTAGCAATGGGTGAAGAACAACCCAGAACTCTCAAGGAGTTGAATGCTCCAGATGACTATAACTCTCCCTTTAGCATTCAATTCCCTGATGTTCAAGGGAATTATGAAATTAAAACTTCCATCATCCAGATGCTGCCCTCTTTCCATGGGCTTAGCAAGGAGGACCCTTACAAGCATATTGACCAAATTTTGGCCTTGTGCACCACATTCAATATCACTGGTTTGGGACCTGAGGCCACTAGACTCAGGCTCTTTCCCTTTTCTCTGAAGGATAGGCTAGTACCTGGCTGGCCACTCTTCCCAACAATGGCATCACATCTTGGAAAGACCTATAGACCAAGTTCCTGACAAAGTTCTTCCCTGAGACCAAAACTAGCCAGTTGAGGAAGGAAATTCTTGCTTTTGCCCAAGCCCCAACTGAGGATTTTAATCAAGCCTGGGATAGGTTTAAGGAAATGCTCAAACAATGCCCCCACCACAAGATCCCAGACTGGCAGCTTGTACAAAGCTTCTACAATGGGATTGATGAGAAAAATAGAGATATGGTTGATGCCTCTTGTGGTGGAACCTACATGCACAAGACTGCTGATGAGGCATGGGAATTGTTTGAAGTAATCAGTGAAAATGCTTTTCAAAAGCTATCCCTGGCAAGAACTAGTCAGGAGTCTGTGTCAAAAGTGGAGCCTGCTGCATTGACAAGAGGAAAAGTTTATGAGGTGTCTGGGAACAATGATCTGCAGCTGCAGATGGCAAACCTCTCTTTGAAGTTTGACAAATTACTGACTGTGATGCAACCCAGAAGGGCTGCTCAAGTGGTGGAGGCATGTCTGATATGCCAGTCCCCACAGCACACAGTAGAGGAATGTCCATCTGCAGGGCAATATCCTGAATTGGTATTGGAACATGCTGCTGCTGCACAATCTTTTGGCCAGCAACAATCTGGTGGCTACAACAGACAGCCATATGGATACCAGCACCAAAATGCTGGTTACCAATGGAGAGACCACCCAAATCTGAGGTGGAGGCAAGACAATTATATGCAGCCCCAGCAAATGTTGGCCTTACCCCAAAGGCCACAGCAGCAGTTCAATCAGGGATATGCCCCTAGGTCTAATTTCCAACACCAGCAGCAGCCCCATCAGCAACAAAATCAATTGGTCTTACCCCAACCTCAACCCAGAAATACTTCCTTCGAGGACCAGGTCTTGACTTCATTGCAAGACCTGGGGTCCTTAGCTCAGACTGTGAATTCTCAGAGCATCCATGAAATGGAAGAGCAGATAAGCAAAATTTCAAATGCCTTGGCTAGGAGAGATGAGGGGAGGTTGTCCTGCCAGGCGGTTGCTAACCCCCAGGGTCAGTTTTTAATTGAAGAAGCTTCCTCAAGTTTTGAGGGAACCAATGCTGTCACTACCTAAGGTCGGCGGTGATAGACAACCGGTGGGTATGAGACCGGTGAGGTCATTTCCACAGATTATTGAATGAGTGTGATGGGGATGTTGGCCGGAACATAGAGCCAGAATTGCCTGCCACCTGCAGGAGAAAATAAAGAGGTCAGAGTTGAGCCTCGAGGAAGAAAAATAAGAAAAAAGAAAAAATAGAAGTTTAGTCATGGGCTAGTAGTGAGGAACTAGCAAGATTTCACCGCCATTTCCTCAAGCTTTGGGTGGTATTGTCCCTTTTGAAAAAGGGAATGCCCAGATGGAGGAAATGATGGAGACCTTTAGGCAGGTGAAAATCAATTTACCCGCTGAGGCAATTAACAGTCTCACCTATGCAAAGTTCTGAAAGACCTCTGTACCCAAAAGAGAAAGCTCGAGGCCATGTGTCCAAAGATCTGATGAATTCTGTATTTAACATATATCAATGCCTGAGAAGTTGTAAGATCCAGGGATACCCACTATTCCCTGTATAATTGGAGACCATACAATCGGGAAGGCCCTTTTAGACCTTAGAGCGATGTTAACTCACGCCATATGTATATCTCTGACTAGGTTTGGAGGAGCTAAAACCTACCCCCATTGTGCTAATGATGGTTGATAGATTTGAGAGGAGGCCTATGGGAATGATTGAGGATGTCTTGGTAGGGGTAGAGAAATTCTTTTACCCTGCTGACTTCCTAGTTTTGGACATGGGCTGCAGCAAAAGTACTAATCCCATACCTATTAGCTTGGGCAGGCCATTCTTGGCCACTGCCAATGCATGCATTCAGTGCAGGTCTGGAGTCATGGAGGTAACTTTTGGACATATGAAAGTTGAACTGAATGTGTACAACGGTGCAAAGTACCCTCAAGAGGACAATGAGGAGAGCTTTGCAGTGGATGTACTAGAAGAAATTGTGGATGAAGAATTGCCCACTCTGCTGGAGTGGAGAAACACTGTCAGGAATTTAGTTAAAGTCTAGGATATGGTGGAGGAAGAAAGCCCAGCTGTGATAACAGAAGACATGACCACATTGAAGTCTTCTGTGGGCTCAGTGCAGCATTCCATTTGGAAACCTACACTACTGCCTCTTCCTCCAACCACCAATGCACCAATTCTGCCATCCACCCAACAAGCCCTTGATCTGGAACTCAAGAAGCTTTCGAAAACATTAAAATATACCTTCCTTGAGAAAGGTGATAAGCTTCCTGTGATTATCTCCTCCTCTCTTACCAATGAGCAGGAAGAGGAATTACTAACAGTTTTGAGGAAGCACAAAAGGGCAATTGGTTGGACCATTGCAGATCTGGGAGGAATAGATGCATCAATCTGTATGCATAGGATTCATCTTGTGGAGGGATCACTACCCTCCAGGGAAATGCAGAGGAAGTTAAATCCTCACATGCAGGAAGTGGTCCTCAAGGAGATCATTAAATTGCTAGATGCAGGGGTGATTTACCCCATCTCTGATTCTAACTGGGTGGCACCTATCCAAGTGGTGCCCAAGAAATCTGGCATATTAGTTATTAAAACCGAATCTGGAGAGTTGAGACCAGCCAGGGAGACCACTGGCTGGAGAGTTTGCATTGATTATAGAAAGCTCAACTCTAAGACCAGAAAGGACCACTTCCCTCTCCCCTTCATTGATCAAATTTTGGACAAATTGGCTGGAAAAGCTTTTTACTGTTTTCTTGATGGGTACTCAGGGTACAACCAGATCCCTGTGCATCCTCAAGACTAAGAGAAAACCACCTTTACTTGTCCTTTTGGCACCTCTGCTTACAGAAGGATGCCTTTTGGGCTGTGTAATGCGCTAGCCACTTTTCAGAGGTGTATGTATGCCATATTCTCTGATATGATTGACAAGTTTTTGGAGATTTTTATGGATGATTTTTCTGTCTATGGGGACAGTTTTGGCCAGTGTTTACAACACCTCAGCCTAGTTTTGCAAAGATGTGAGGAGACCAGTCTGGTCTTAAGTTGGGAAAAGAGCCACTTCATGGTAACACAAGGCATTGTGTTGGGCCATGTAGTCTCTAAAGAAGGGCTTGAGGTAGACAAGGCCAAAGTTGACCTCATTGCCAATCTGCCCCCTCTAAAAATAGTCAAACAAATCAGATCTTTCCTTGGGCATGCAGGATTCTACAGGAGGTTCATTAAGGACTTCAGCAAAATTGCTAAGCCATTATGCCACCTGCTCTGCCAGGATGTGCCTTTCAATTTCTCGGCTGAATGTCTAAAGGCTTTTGAGACTTTGAAAGTCTGCCTTACCTCTGCCCCTGTACTCCAGACACCATACTATACCCTGCCATTTGAATTAATGTGTGATGCATCATATTTGGCAATAGGTGCTGTTTTGGGCCAAAGAAAGGATAAGCTGCCTGTGGTCATTGCTTATGTCAGCAAGTCACTTGCTGAAGCTCAGTTGAATTATACCACAACTGAGAAAGAGCTTCTGGCAATGATGTATGCTGTTGACAAGTTTAGATCCTACCTGCTGGGATCTAAAACTGTAATCTTCATTGACCACTCAGCATTGAAGTACCTACTGTCCAAGAAAGATGCTAAGCCCAGGTTGATTAGATGGATACTCCTACTACAGGAGTTTGACATCGAAATCAAGGAAAAAAAGGGTGTGGAGAATGTGGTGGCTGACCACTTGTCCAGAATTGTGTTGGAGAAGTGTCTTGATGGTCCTACAAATGATGCCTTCCCGGATAAGCAATTATTTACAATCCAATCCTTGGTCCCCTGGTTTGCACACATTGTGAATTATCTTGTTATAGGAAAGATTCTTGCCCACTGGACCAAAATGGACAAAGACCTATTTTTCTCACAGGTCAAATATTTTTTTTGGGAGGAACCTTGCCTATACAAGTCATGCACTAAATCATCCAAGATGTGTTCCCGAAAGTGATGTCCCAGATTTCGGCCATGTGCCACGAAAATGCCTGTGGAGGCCACTTTAGTGGAAGAAAAATAGCTGACAAGGTCCTGCAGTGTGGGTTTTATTGGCCTTCTTTATTCAAAGATGCATATACACACTGCAAGGCATGTGAGAGATGTCAAAAATTAGGAGGGCTGTCCAAAAGAAATTCAATGCCTTTGCAGCCCATCCTTGTTGTAGAACTGTTTGATGTATGGGATATAGACTTCATGGGCCCTTTTCCTCCTTCTAATGGTTACCATTTCATCTTAGTGGTAGTGGATTATGTTTTCAAATGGGTAGAAGCCATTGCCACAAGAACCAATGACAACCAGGTGGTCCTCAAATTTGTAAGGCAGAACTTTTTCTCAAGATTTGGAACCCTTAGAGCTATTATCAGTGATGGGGGTAGCCATTTCTGCAACAGGAATTTTGAAAGCTTGCTCAAGAAATATTCTGTGACCCATAGGATTGCTACTCCCTACCACCCATAGACAAGTGGGCAAGTTGAAATTTCCAATAGGGAGATCAAGCACATCCTCGAGAAAATAGTAAGGACTGACAGGAGAGATTGGGCTGATAAGCTCAATGATGCACTGTGGGCTTATAGGACTGCCCATAAGACTCCAATTGGAATGTCCCCATTCAGACTGGTCTATGGCAAGGCTTGCCATCTCCCAGTAGAGTTAGAACAGAAGGCCTATTGGGCCATTAAAAACTTAAATATGAACCTAACTTTTGCTGGTCATCACAGGTCCCTGCAGCTGTCTGAATTGGACGAGCTGAGGATGGATGCCTATGCCAATGCCAGGATCTATAAGGAACGGTCCAAAGCTCTCTTTGACAAGGGCTTATTGAGAAAAAGCTTCGTACCTGGTGGCAAGGTTTGGTTATTTAACTCCAAACTAAAATTCTTTCCTGGCAAACTAAAATCCCGATGGGAAGGTCCCTATATTGTCTTAAATGTGTCCCCATCTGGTGCTGTGGAAGTCAAGGACCCCAAATCTGGGAGGACCTTGAAAGTGAATGGTCAGAGGCTTAAGCCTTGTCTCGAAAAATCGACAGACCCTATGAACACTATTCATTTTCAAGGGACCCCTTCATCTACCTGACCCACAGTTGTGTCCTTGTTGTACTATACTACTTTCGTTTCTTCAATAGTTTTTAGGAAATTGTAGTGTCTCGATGGGGTCTGAGTCTGTTGTGTTTGATCAAGTTTATGTGGGGTCGGTATGATTACTTCTTCTTCTGCAATTTGCTGATTTTTGAATTGAATGCGTACTGTTCGAATATTTTTGATGAGTATGCTGCACTGCATGAATTGCTCCCTATTTGGTACTACGCCCTTGCACATTCCAACTTGAGATTTGGGAAGCTCTCGCGCAATTCACATAGAGTATTTATTACGTCGTCGCGAGCTTCAACAAATGCTACAGAGTCTCTCACGCACTGCAAGCTGCAACATCCATTATTGCGAGATTCCATTCCTATCTCGCGATCCCCTTGACCAGCTGCGCGAGTTACATGCATTTGTCATTTCCCACGCTGATTGCTGTAACTTTTCACTTCCCAACTCACTCTCAATTAATTGCAGCAACTTGGATGTTATTACACTGATTCACCTTCCACCATCCTCGTCTTTAAATACACAGGGAGTCCCTTTCATATTCATCTCATCCTTTCTCCTCTCACCCTAGCGGTCCTTCCCTAGTCCTAACAATGGCAGATGACAAGCCTAATGCTTTGCCTAACAAGTTTTATCTGTTGTGGTTGGAACCGCCCCCACCTAAAGAGCCGGACCCCCTACAATCCCTCTGGGATAAATACGAGGAGGTTCAGTAGATCCTGGCTAAGGAGGAGAAGGACAAGCACCAGCCAAAGAAGAAAAAGCAAAAGATAGAACCATCCCCATCCCCTGCCCCCTCCACTCAACCCCTTCCACCACCTTCTCAGCCCCCACATCCTTGATCCCTCTCTCCCTTCTTCTTAGGATTTTCTTTTTGTAATTTTTTAGTCTTAATGAAATTTTCTTTTCCTGTTATTCTGTAAAGTTCTCTGTTTTTGGTTGTTTTCATTCTTGCTATTTTCTTTTCTCTAATCATAAATCTGCTGCACACCCACCTTTGAACTAGTGAGGACACTGCTCCTCATAGGTTTGGGGGTGTGGTAGGCAGATCCTGCCAATGGAATAGTTAACCTAAGTGCAGCAGAATCATGTGAGTAAGATAGAAATGGGTCATGTTCACTAAGAATCATGAAAAATAAGGAATTTAAAATTTTGCTAGAACTTTAGGCATTACAAACTTTTAAAACTTCACATTTCCATGATGAGATCACCAAGGAAACTCACTTGTATCAGCACTTAGTGAATCATTAGAGAGAGAAAAAGGTAAGGACATACTTAAGAATTCAAAGGAAGACCATTACCAGTGAGTTTGGGCCTATACAAATTTTTTTTCTTTGAGGAGTGACTAAGGCAATTTTTTCTAGCTCTAAGGACTAGCTGAGTCACTGTGCTCACTAGAAGTTAGGCAACTCCAAATTGAAACAACTGACAGCACTCATGAGACTTAGGAAAGGATGAAGGCCTTCTCTTGGACAGTTTGAGCCTAAACAGACCAACCTTAAGCAACTGCCCTTGTCCATACCCCCCTTGAGCCTTAAATCCTAATTTTCTTCAAAAATACACCTGAGTACTTGCACCTGAACCTATGTATCTGATTTAACCTTACCCTCACTCTGAGAATTCAGAAGGTAAAGGAACAAGAGTTGAAGATGAACTAGCTATGGTCAACATTAGGTGAATAAAGAAGAAGTACCTCAAATTCTGGCAGTATGATAACTGAGAAAATGGTGGCATTTCAGAAAAGCAAAAACAAAACAAAAGGAAGAAAAATGCAAGAAAAAAAAGAAACAAAAACAATAATGAAGAGGAGTAAGAGAGGAGTCAAGAGGGAACTTTCATTGAAAAAATCGAAATCAAGAAGAGAAACTAATCACTTCAAATCTGAAAACCTCAAAGAAGATGAAAGGAGTTGAATTAAAGAAGGTGAAGTCATGAATCATCTCCTTCACCTACTGATCTCTCAATTTTGCATCCCTTTTCAACCCTCCATTCTAGTTTTAACCCCGCTCCATAAGCCACATTACAGCCCAGTTAAAGCCCTTGCGATCCAAAGTTGAGTGAGCTGTCATGTGGAGATAAAGAGTTATCTAATCTATGGTGAGGATCTGTCAATGATGCCAGAACTCAAGAGCTATGCCTATGCTCATGCTTACAGACCCATTTGGGGGATGTAACTGCTCTTGAGCTTGAGAGACAATGAAACCCTCAACAGTTCTTTGTGAGAGTATGCCCTGGAGAGTTTTGGGTCTGATCTTGAATGCATTAGGTGTGACCCGAATGATGAGCTCAGTGCTGACACACATGTGAATTGTTCTTTGGTGTAAACTGATTGGAAATGCTATGCTTTCATGAGAAGCTTATACTGTTTAAATTTCTGTGCAGCCAATGTGTTTGAATTTCTTATATTCTTACTGATTCAAGGGTGAACTAACTCTGTTTCTTGACTGCTCACTTGATAATAATGCACTTTTGTTAACTGTCTCATTGAGAAGTTTGTGGGTGTCTTCACCGAAAACCCTCAGGAGACTTCACTCCTCCACTAGGGATCACCTAGGGGTTTAAAAGGCTTGGTACATATGCTAAATGTATCCGTGCTCCCTACAAAAGTGGCATTTAATTTCTGTAGTTATTTTAGTGTAGCTTTGCTAAGGGACTAGTAAAGATTAGGTTTGGGGGTGTGTTAAGACCTGAAAAGTACCACTTTTCACCCCTTAACTTAGCCTTTGATTAGACCCTTAGCCATCTAATAAAGGTTTGTTAAGTGTTTTCTGTAGATAATAAACAGCAGTGCAATAAGGCCATAAATCATGTTAAGGAGCCTGTATTGGCACCAGAAGTCCCTCAGAAGAATGAGCCATGAATCCAAACTTGAGCCAAGCCTCGCGCAGCTGACAAAGCTCCAGAGGATTCAGAAAAATATGCTTCGCATAGTCCTTGCAAAGTCCCAAGACTTCACAACAACTTCTTGCACAGTGGAGTGACAGAAGAGCTTCAGAAGCCTTGAGTCGCACAGCTCTCGCGAAGTTCAGAAGTTAAAGGTCACGTAGTCTCGCGCAGTTCAAGAGAACCAATCACGCAGTAGCCACGGGATGCAAATGTCAAGAGAACCTGTCGCGTAGTTCAGAAAAGCCTCAAAGCTATCGCGAGGATCCTCGCGAAGTTCCATTAAGAAGTGAACTTGTCACGCAGTTCTTGCGCTGTTCAGGAAGAAAGCAGCCTCGCGAAGCCAGAGTTAGCCTCGCGAAGATTTATTGTGAAATGGAATGCTCGCACAGTTCTCACGCTATTCACAAGTAGCAATCCAACTGCGTGAAGCCCAATCCAACGAGAGCTTAACTATCTACCTCGTGACTACTCAAAGCATCAAGAAGCTGTAACCCCGCGACGTCTGAAGTTTTAATGCAAACTCATCCTCGCAAAGTCAGTGTACCACACGACAAGTCTGGGAATCGACTGCAACCTGGCGAAGCTCTGAACTCCAACTTCCATCATTCTGTAGAGGACATTCTGGGGATTTCCAGCGATTAGGGCACACACTTCCATGCTCAAATCTCTATGCACGTGTCCCGAGGCATCCAAGGATCATTAATAGACCATGTGGCATCGCTAAAATTAGGGTTTCCTAACCCTAATGCGCCGCCACACTCACTGCTATATAAACCTAAGCCTGGTTTAGGTTTAGGGAGCTTCTTTGGAGACTTTTAGAGTTTTTAGACTTAGACACCAGCGGAAGCTCAGACCTTATCACTGAGAAGAGATCTAAGATCATTTTCTTTTCTATTTTTCTATAGTTGTAAGTAGTTTTCCTTTTTCTTTTTCTTCTCTCTATGGCCCAATACTTGCTGGCCATGCCTATGTATGTTTATTGAGATTAGATTAATGGAATTTATGATTGGGTGTTGTACTTTTATGGGATTCTTGTGTTTGTGAGCTGTTCTATGCAAGGCTGCTGCCTTGTGATCTGCCATTGCTTTGGTTGTGATTCAAAGCAATGGAGGACTGATTCTAAGGACCCATTTAGATCTAAGTGATCTGTGTGTCTGGGCTATCATGGTCCGATACAGCCTTAGCCCCACCACAGGACCCACTAGATCTGAAATCCCCATGGAAGCCTAAGTTGGTAGCCTTGTGACCATGGTGGTGGCAGCAATATTCTTATTTTACTTTGGGCTTCGTGAGGAGGATAGCCTCTAGGATAGTCCGTGACCATTCAAGTGGACAGGTTATAGCCTTAGGGTGAATCCAATCGGCCGATCCAAAATGGATCCTTCTTCACCGAGCCTGAGCTTTTAGCCTGGTAGGAGATTGTACAGAGGCAGACTCCCCTATATTAGTATAGACCCGCCATCAGATGGTAGATCTGATCTGGGTATGGAGATTGTAGGCTTGTGACTGGACCATTGTAGTCCCACTCAAGCAATGGACAGCTAGATCTAAGGTGGTACTCAATCTCTTGCTGGTTCTATGTGTCTGGGCTATCATGGTCCTATATAGCCTTAGCCCCACACATAGAGCTTTAGAGGTTGAGGTTCCCTATGGATTCCTGAGCTTGTAGCCTGGATGAAGTAGTGCCTACAATGATAAACTCGTTTTGACCCATCTCTGGATTGTGGTTCCCCTATGGAATAGTCTGTGACCATTTAAGTGGATAGGTTATAACCCTAAGGGATTGGATCATGGCACAGAGATGAGTTGGATTCTTTCTCCTCTTTGGTGATAATGTAGCCATTGGACAGGATTTCTATACCAGCAGACCTGGATCTGAGTCATAAATTCTAGCGAATCTGAACCCAATAGCATACTTCTCACCCTTTTATATTTATTTTCCCACACTCCATCCATCTTCTCAACCCTTTCTATAGTTAATTCATTAGGCTACCTTAGGATACTTAGAATAAGTGACCCTAAACTCCCTTCCTTTTAGGACTGCCAGATCTGTAGTCAGATCTGGAGGGACTACTAGAGATGGCTCCCTTGGAGCCGTAGATCACTTTTCCCTGTGGGACAAACTCTTACTTATCAAAACTTACTACAAATGGATCCTGTATCTTGCAGGTCTAGGATTTCTCAGTTGTGCTGATTCCATCCCCTATTTTACTTTGATTTTAAATTGCTTTTACAACCAACAAATAAAGTAGGCACACTGGGGTCGCAACACTACTGCAACCTCAGTAACCCCAACATCTGCACCTACTACCATTACACCAATCCCACAACCCTCCACAGCTGAGCTAATTTTACCCCCTACCACAGCCACCACAACTCAATCAACACCAACCTTATCCATTAGCTCAGCCATCACTACATCTCCTACATCCACCATATATACTGAGACCTTCATGTATCCTTACCCATACTTGTACCCACATACATAGCCCATCCCAGCCTACTTATCAAGGTCACATACAAAAAGAGGAAACCATCCAAAGCCCCCACTGAGCCCCAACCCACCTATGTATCCCAACCTATCCGAATTCGTGAAATAATAGCCATACCAGACCCAACCATAGATGTCCAACCACCCTCACTAGCCCACCATGCGGGATCAGAATCTCCAATCCCTGACATCCCACATAGCTCCCCTATTTCCTTACCTCAGCCCACTGGACCCTCTACGATAATTGAACCTGATATACTTGAACCTTTGGGCCATTCCATTCCATATTCCCCTACCCATGACCAAGACCCCTTTTCAGAAGAGGGGTACTCAGCTATGATGACCTCTATCATAGGAAAAATCAATTATGAGTTCACCCCTCTTCCAGATTCACCTCACCCTCCTAATTTTACCCCTACACTTACTTTACTACAGCTCACTAACTTCCACTATGCACCCACTTCCCCATTTCAACTAGTTCCAACCACCCAACCTACAACCCCTATCATACCTGATCCTCTACCCCAAATCCTTAACCTCCTCCTCTCCCTTCAAACCCAAGTGTTGGCTAATACCCAATCCCAAACATCCATTGAGGCCACCCTTCATGCCATAAACTCCACCCTCCAAAATCAAGCCTCAATTCAAACCAGTTTACAAGCCATCCACTCAACCTTATCCACCTTAACCCAACCTTCCTAACAGCCATTTACCCCTCCACTTATCCATATACCTACACCACCTCGATCTCCCGAACCCTTAACCATAGCAGCAACAGAAGCCCCTATGAAAACATTTACCAATGTCTCAACCCAAACCGACCTTGAGCCTGAACCCCAACCTGCAGTCTCACCTGCAGTTGCAACATCTGATGCTGCCACAGATGTGGAAAAACTATTCCCCACCTCCTCCATTCCAACCTAAACAGACCCAGAGATAATTGACCTCACCTTACCTAAATCTGAAATCCCCCAACCTATACCCTCTACTCCCACCCTACCTATACCTTCATCCATCCCTTCATCTTCATCCACACAACCCCAATTGCTGGCTGACCCTTCTTCCACTACTGAGCACACCATACTACCTGCCTCTTTCAACCCCATGTCTCCATATTCCACCCTCCTAAGGGTAATGAAGGAAAATGTATACATCAAAAGGGATGTGGTTAGAGGCATGGCTGACCTGAGAACCACAGTTAGGCAGCCCCTCCTTGATCAAATCAAAATTTTAGAACTCACTCATAAGATGGAGAGAAAAAGGATAAAATATGGATGGAGGGAAATATTGATCAAATACAATGAAGAGAAAAATAGAGCTGAGGGGATGGAGGATGTGATCAAGAATTTGCAGGAGACACTTAGAAGGGTGGAGGATAGGGCCAATGATTATGCTAAGACTGCTACAACATTACAGCATACCTTATCTGATATTAGTGAAAGAGATTTAGCAGAAGCAACTGCCAAACTCTTCATTGCTACTGCCCCTCCCCTGGCAACTGCCCCAAAACCCAAAGAGCTAAGAAAAATCAAGCCTAACATTAACATAAAGGAGCCTGCTTCAAAGCCAAAGCCAACTCCTAAGAAGTGGAGCAACACCAAGCAGAGGAGGCCTACTTCAAAGAGATCCCAGTCCACTGCTGCTGCTCTCAAGAAAGAAAAAGGCAAAGGTGTCCAAGACACAACTGATGCAGTAGAAAATTCAGATGATTAGATTGTGTACATGTATTTAGCTAGGATGCTTTTATAGTTATTTTCACTTACATTGTACAATTCCCTGTTCTATAAATGAAAATCTTTTTGTTAGCTTTTGTCTGCAGTTTATTTGGTTTACTTTATTTCTATTATTTGTTTATTTGTTTGATTTAGTTGTTTGTGAGTTTTATTTGCTTGTGTTACTTGCTTTGTTTTGTGTCTTATTTTTACCAAAATACCCTGCTGCACATGTCCTTTATCTTTGAATCAGTGAGGACAATGCTCCTCATAGGTTTGGGGGTGTGGCAAGGTTTTTCAATGAGGTAGTTAACCTAAGTGTAGTAGAACCAAGGAAGTAAGATAGAAATAGAGCTGAGTCACCTATGAAACTTTGAAAATGAGGGATGTTAAAATTCTACAGACCTGTAGGCATTAAAAACTTTTAAATTTAAATATTTCCATGAGGTGAACATTAAGGAAACTCATTTGTGTCAGCACTTAGTGAACCATCAAAGAGAGAAAAAGGTAAGGACATGCCTATGAGTTCAATGGAAGACCATACCTAGTGAGATTTGGGCCTACAAAAAAAATTTCTCTTTGAGGAGTGTCTTAGGCAATTCTTTTTGCTCTAAGGACTAGCTAAGTCTATTTCCTCACTAGAAGTTAGGCATCTCCAAGTTGAAACAACTAACAATACCCATGACATTTAGGAAAGGATCAAAGTCTTCTCTTGGAGAGTTTGAGCTCAAAGATACTAAACCCTTTAAACTACCCTTGTGCATACACCTTTTGAGCCTTAATTTTCAATTTTCTTCAAAATACACCAGAGTATTTGCACCTAAACCTGTGGACCTGATTCAAGCCTACCCCCACTCTAAGAATTCAGAAGGTAAAGGAGAAGGAGTTGAAGATGGACAAACTAGGGTCAACATTTAGTGAATGGAGAAGAAACACATAAAGGAGGATAGCAGTGTAGCAACTGGAAAGAGGGTGACATTTTAGAAAAATAAAAACAAAAAGAAAAGAAAAATGTATCCAAAAGAAAAAAAATATATAATGAAAAAGAATAGAGAGGAATCAAGGGGGAAGTTCATTGGAAAAAGTAGAAATAAGAGGAGAAGCTGGCCACTTCAAGTCTAAAAAATATCAAAGAAGATGAAATATGCTGACATTAAAAGAAGGTGAAGTCATGAATCACCTCCTTCACCTGCTGATTTTTAAATTTTGCATCCTTTTCAACCTTCCATTCTTTGTAACCTCCACCCATAAGCCACATTACAACCCAGTCACAAGACCTTATGATTCTAAGTTGAATGAGCTGTTATGTGGAGATGAGGAGTTATCCAATCTATGGTGAGAAATAGTCAATGATGTTAGAATTTAGAAGTCTTACCTATGCTTATGCTTGTAGATCCATTTGGAGTTTGTAAATGCTCTTGAGCTTGTGTGAAAATCAAAACCCTCAAATTTATTTGTGAGAGACTGCCCTGGTAAGCATTGGGTCTGACATTGCATGTATTGGGCATTGCCTAAACCTAATTTTTGAATTGATGATGAGCTCAGTCACATATACTTGCTATTTTTCTTATTGTGAGTTGATTGGAAGTGATGTGCATATATGTAAGAGTTTTTCATGCTAAATGGTCTGTGCATTTCATTTGTTTAAAATCCTCACATTTTGAAAAGAATCAAGGGTGGACTAATGCTCTGATTATTTAATACTGATTTGGTGAGGTTGCACTTTTGTTAACTGTTTTCATTGAGAAGTTTGTGGGTACCTTCACTAAAAACCCTCAGGAGACTTCACTCCTCCACTAGGGATCACCTGGGGTTTAAAAGGCATGATGCATAAGCTAAATGCATATGTGCTCCCTACGAAAGTGATGTTTATATTGGTTGTTTAAATTTTGCTTTGCTCGAGGACTAGCAAAGATTAGGTTTTGGGGTGTGTTATTCATTATGACTTTTCACCTCTTAACCTAGCCTTTACTACACCTTGAAGCTGACTAATAATTCTTTGTTTAGCTTATTTTATAGTTAGTAATAATTTATGCAGCTTAATACAAAGTCCATGCCTTTGGTGTCAAAAAGAGAGAATTTAAGTCAAGGATGACTGCTGAGCCAAAGAATGATGAGGCATCATAGTGGTACACACCATGGTGACTATTTTATATGTCATGATGGACCAAGGAAGTCTGGCAGATGAAAGAAGTAAGGATGTGAGTAGAGAAGGCTGCAACAGCAGCAGAGGAGAAATGGTGGTATCTCGCACAGTAGAAATGCGACCTCACGCTGTTCAAATCAGTAGCAAAGTTACCTCTCACATATGATACATGCAGCATAAGGAAACTCGTGAAGAATTTGTGCAGCTCAATGAAAGGATTGTCCCAGAGCATTCTCTCATGTAGCAGTCGCGCGCTTCAGCTGCAACCAACACTCAAGGTACTCACGAAGCTCTCGCGCACTAAGCCTTCAAAAATCTAGCTCGCGAAGCTCTCGTGAGGAATAAATCTCATATTAGCCGCGCACCTAATGTTGTGAGGCCAATTTGCATAGAGGACACAAGCAAACTCGTGAAGTACTCGCGTGGCTCAAGAGGAGAGAGAGCTCCAAAAATTTCTCGCACAACTCTTACGCGCTTAAAAGCTCAACCCTCTACTGAGCGAGCTGTGCTATTAATTTGACAAGAAGCTGAGCGAGATTGAAAGTCTTCCACATAAGACCCTCACGACAGGAGGTACCAGAAGCTTTGCTGCGTGAGCAAAGACAACTCAATGCAACTCGTCCTCACGATAGCATTGCAGTGCAAGCAGCTGAGCGGTAATTCAAAGTCCACCTACGCGAGTGAACAACCTTCCAAGCCAATTCTTACCTCGCGAGGACTCTGTAAGCTGCGTGAAATAATTAATGAGCAAAAGTCAGCCTCGCGAAGCTCGAGCTCTCCACTTCTCATTTCATATCTAAGGACCTTTTGGGGATTTCCCCAGGTCTAGGGCACACATCCTGAGGCCCTGATCTTAAGGCACATATCCCAAGGCATCCAAGGGTTGTAACAAAGCCACATCTACCTAGAATTAGGGTTTAATCTTCTCTTAGCCAAGGCATCAAGGACTGAGTATAAAAGCTATAATTTTAACTTAGAAAATATCCCTCCTTCAACCTCATTCAACTGTGAGCTCGAGCAAACTAGGGTTAGGGTTTGATCACCTCTTTTTTTATTTTTTCTTCTCTCTTAGCCCAGAACTTGCTAGCTATATCCTCTGTAAGCAATTAGATTTAATTTTATTCAGCTTTTGTAATGGGTCTTATAACCTTTGGGATTTTGTGAGAGTTGTTATGCACAAGGCTGCTGCCTTGAGGACATCTCATTATAAGTATTGGTTTTATCACAAGGCTGTTACTCATGAGAGCTTGAGATTGTAGCCCTGGGACCATGGTGGTAGCAACAATTTACATGTTTCATCTCAGTTCTCTGTGGTGCGGATAATCTCTGTGGGATAAACTCTTACTTACTTAAAACTTGCTACAATAGCTCTGTATCTTGCAGGCTGTGACCATTTGAGTGGACAGATTATAGCCCTAGGGTGACTCTAAGCCACATATTTGAGATAGATTTTTATCCTCTACACTTGAGCTTGTAGCCTTGTGAGAGGTTGTAGCAGGAACAGGCTCCCCTCTATTTTACATGACCATCATCAGAAGTTAGATCTGATTTCTCTGTAGAGATTGCATACTTGTGAGCTGAGTCATTACAGGCCTTTTGTAACAATGACCAGCTATATTTAAGTCCCCAAATAGCTTTTGAATAACTGTGGTTTCCACTGATTTTTTAAGAGCTGTTTGCTCCTATGGATGCCTGAGCTTGTAGCCTGGCAAACATAGTGTCTGCAATGATCTTCATGTTTTGATTTGATTCATGGGTTGGAGGAAATCTATTAGATAATCTGTGACCATTTAAGTGGACAACTTATAGCCGTAAGATCAGTCCATTCCCTTGTATCAGATTGGTTTTTTGATTTAACTCATGTGTTTTGACCCTCTCTATTGGATAGTTTGTGATCATTGAAGTGGACAAGTTATAGCCTTAAGAGACTAGGTTAAATCATAGGAGTTGAGTTATATTCTTCCTCCTTGCAGATGTGCTTCTAGCCATCTGAACGAGTACTATAGAGACAACCCTAAATCTGAGTTACATGACTGAATTAACCTTAGCTTAATTGCCTACTTCCCATTAATTTTTATCTTTATTTTATCACCCACCATCATCACCTTCTTCATAAACCCTTTCTTTAGGATAGGACTGCACTTTCTTTCTCTTCTTTTAGTTTTAGTTTAGTGTAGTTGTGACACCCAACTCCCTTTCTTTAGGATTGCCAGATCTATAGCCAGATCTGGAGGCCTACTAACACAACTTTTTCTTTTTGGTTCTAGATCATTTTCTCTATGGGACAAACTCTTACTTACTTTAAAACTTGCTACAGTAGACCCTGGATTCTTGCAGGACTGTGGGTTTTGGTTTTGTGCTTTTGTGCCTTCCATCTTTGATTTCATTTTGTTTTATTTTATTTTGATTCTTTTCCCCATCCATTTTCAAACTAATAAAATAAGCACACTACTAAATATTAATCCGAACATCTACCTCATATTCAGATCCTCCTGAGTAAACATGTACTTGAGTCTCTTATGATCAGTGAATCTCTTAAAGGTTGCCTCGTAAAGGTAATGCCTCCATATCTTTAATGCAAAGATCACTGTTGCCAATTCAAGATCATGTGTTAGATAATTCTTTTCATGATCTTTAAGCTGCCTTGAATCATAGGCAATAACTTTCTGGTTTTGATTAAGCATATAGCCTAACCCACTATGTGAAGTGTCGCTAAACACGATGAAACCTCCACTGCCTGACGGAATAGCAAACACTGGAGTAGAGGTAAGCCTTCTCTTAAGTTCCTGAAAACTCTTCTCACATGACTCAATCCATTCAAACTTCACATTTTTCCTCGTGAGCTGTGAGTGGTCCTGATATCGTGGAAAATCTTTCTACAAACCTTCTGTAGTAGCTAGCCAATATTAGAAACCTTCGTACCGCTGTCACTGTTCTTGGTTGTTCCCATTGTAAAACAGCCTCAATCTTCGTAGGATCGACCGTAATACCCATTTTAGAGATGACGTGTCCTAAGAAACTCACTTGTTCTAACCAGAACTCACACTTGCTGAGCTTTGCATAAAGTTAGTTTTCTCGTGAAGTCTGTAGAGCAATCTATAGATGTTGCTCATGTTCTTCCCTTGACTTCGAGTAGATGAGAATATCATCGATGAACACGACTACACATTTATTGAGATGTGATTTGAACACCCTATTCATGCGGTTCATGAATGAAGCTGGTTCGTTAGTCAAGCCGAAAGGCATCACTAGGGACTCATAATGCCTGTATCTAGTTCAGAAAGCCATCTTCGGAACATCTTTGGCCTTAACTTTTAATTGATGGTAGCCGGATCTCAAATCGATCTTGGAAAAGAACCTTGCTCCCTACAACTGATCAAAGAGATCATCAATCCTTGGAAGAGGATAATAGTTCTTGATCGTCAACTTGTTCAACTGACGATAGTCGATGCACAACCTCACCGACTCGTCCCCAAGGAGAAACACTTGGTCTTATAAACCCTTTGTGTAAGAGTTCCTGTAATTACTCTTTCAACTCCTTCAACTCATTTGGAGCCATCCGATAAGGTGCCCTAGATACTGGCTCCTTGCCTGGGGCTAAGCCAATTGCAAACTCAACTTCTCAATCTGATGGCAATCCTAATAATCCTTTAGGAAATACATCTAGAAACTCGCATGCAAATGGAATATCGACAATATTGTTTTTCTCTTCCTTTTGCTCTTGCAAAAGTGCAAAGTATCCACTGCATCGGTTTCTCATCAGTTATTCTGCTCGAATCGCAGAGATAAATGGTGCTACCTTCATCTTGACACCACAAAATCAGAATGACTTTCCTTTCAGAGGGCGGAAAATGACTATTTTTCATAGGCAATCAATGCTTGCATAGTAAGTGGATAGCCAGTCCATGCCAAGGATCACATCGAATCCTTGCATGTCTAGTAGGATGAGATCTATAGTTGTCTCGTGATCCTCAACTGAAATAACAATCGATTGATAAAACGCATCTGTGCTCACGGCACTTCCGTAGGAACTGACACGGCTAGAATAAAATCTAAAGATTTTGGGACGACACTCAATTCAGTCACGAACTGTGAAGTCATGAAAGAGTGTGTAGAACCTGGGTCTATCAATACCCATGCTTTGTGATAGCAAATGTCACTATTCTGATATAAATGTAGGGTACCTACGTATCAACATACAACTCAATTTAGAGTGTATAAGTGTGTACGGTGGTACACATGAATTATAATTATTTGCAAACAACTATAATGGCATTTACAAAAGAAACAAAAGTAAGAATTTATAATCCAATTAAATTATACCTTGGATAACATCGTTAGATGTTTGACCATCCACAGCAGTGACTACATAGGCACGGTCCTGAATGGTAGGTCGTGTAGGCCTTGGTGTGGCAGTTGATGTCGTTCCCTCCTTTCTGATATCTAGGCAATCTCTTATCATTGCCCCATTTTTCCGCATTTAAAACATGCTCCTAAACCCCTCCTACAATCCACCGTCTTTTGTGCTTTCCCACAATGAGCACATGTCTTTATCGGAGTAGATGATTTTGCTCGAGAATGACCATGTGTCACAGACGCTTCAGTTATCATAGTAGGACCTGGTGGACGAGAAAATCTACTAGACGTAGGCATAAATGGTTTCAAGTAGGCACTCTGAGCAAGTTGTCTGGGTGCCGGAACTGCAAATCTCGACTTCTTGTTTTCCGGTTCATAGTTATTTGACCTCACTTGACTTGCCTTGCCTCGACTCTACTCGTCCCTTCTCTTGTACATCTCTTCAATATCTTCTTCATCTACAAGGGCGTTGCTCATCACTCCTGCATATATCTCTAACTAAAACATTTAAACCCTATCAAGAATATTCGGCCTTAAGCCATGCTGAAATTTCTTGGCCTTCATTGCATCCGAGGCCACATGTTCCGGTGCAAATCTCAAAAGTCTTGTAAATTCTGTTTCGTATTCTCGTACGGACATCTTGCCTTGTTCCAAGCTAATAAATTTAACTTCCATTTGGTTCCTTACCACCTTAGGGAAATATTCTTCATTGAACTCTTCCACGAATAGTTCCCAAGTCCACAACATATCAAGATTCTCTTATTCTCTAGTTCTCGACACTGATTTCCACCATGGATCAACCTCCCCGTCCAACTTAAAAGTAGCCCACATAACCTTCTCATCCACAGTGCATGGAAGCACACTGAAGATTTTCTCCATCTCATTGAGCCACTTTTCTACCTCAAGTGGATTGGCCTGTCCCGAAATACTTGGAGGGCACATCCTCCTAAACTCTATGAATGTCAAAGGTTGTGGCTGATGACTATTCACATTATTTGCAGCCATCCACACCGTCTACTGTGCCATTGTGTTGGCCACATTCTCCATGGCTTGTGTCATTCTTTCCCTAGAGTCCCTTCCTTGATTTTCTTCTTCTGGAGGACCTCTCTCACCAATTGGAATTCTATTTGAACTAGTGGTGATTCCTCCGCCACTCCTTGTATTCCAGTTATGACCACCTCTTGGTCTACCCCTAGTGGACATGCTGATCTGTTATCATGAAACTAAAGTTTCATTAACAGATGGTCCCTATATGTAGACATCCCAATTTTGCCCTCTCGGAGTATACAATCCTGTTTGGTCAACCTTTGACCTTGCCCATGATCTCTGAAAAAGGACTAACCGTCTCTGAAGACCTTAAAAATATGGGGACCATTACTGAAGCAATAGTATATGGTTGAGACCCAGGCTTAAAACAATAGCTCTGTGGCTCGAACTTGACCCTACCCGAGTAAAATCCTGAATTCTGCGCAAATACGGATGCATAGAATCGATGCCACATGTAGCCACATGCACAAAATTGGTTCCACTTGGACCAGGCTCACTCTTCTTGTGGACCAATTGAGACCCCGATCCCGCACAGATACACTTGCGCGTAATCTGATTCCACGCAGACATAGTTGCATGAAATTAGTCCCACTTGGACTAGGGCAGCCTTTTGTGCACCGCCCAAAGACCCTGATCCCGCACAGATACACTTGCGCAGAATCGATTCCACGCGTGCTCATACACACGAAATCAGTACAGACATGGACTGGGACTCAACTCCCAAAACCACCCAGGGACCCGAATCCAGTGTATACCTCACTGCGTAGAATTCGATTCCACACTTCACTAGACGCATGAAATTGGCTCCCAATCGAACCTAGCCTCCAATTCCCTAGACTGCTTGAACTCGCGAATCTCACGCATGCGCCACAACACAAAATTAGATCGAGCACATACACCTCTGCACGAAATTGGTTTCCAGGCACATTACAACAAGGACACCCAGTTCACAGGCTGACTCAAATTGAATCAAGCGCAAATGCCACTATGCAGAATTTAATTAAGTGCATCTTTGCTTGCGCGGAATCGGCCAATTTCGCACACTTCCACATGTGCGGAATTAACCCGACACCAATAAAAAGACCCCCTTTACCTACGCCTAAAATGCGATTGTTTTTCATATTCAAGTCTCAAGTTCCTCTCCTCCAAGCTTAGGATTTCGAAACTCTCTTTGCGACACTCGGCCTCAGGTAATCCCTTCTTAGTTCTTAGCTTTTGGTTTTAGTCTTAGTTCTTAATTTCTAGTTCTAATTCTTAATTCCTAGAACCAGTTCTTAATTCCCAGTTCTAGTTCTTAATTTCTTAATTTTAGATCTTGGGTTATAACTTCTAGTTTTCAAGTTCCAGTTCTAAGATTCTAATTTGTAGTTCTAATTCACAATTCTTAAAATCCTCAATTTTCAACCCATAAATTCTTATTTTTTAATTCAAATTCAGTTTTTAATCTCTAATATTTTTAAAATAACCCTTAGACAACCGATTTGCCCAAGGGAGCTTACGGAGGGTACTCGGGAGCGGGGTCGATCCTCCTTAGCATAACGGCTCACCAACCCTTTTTTTTAGTTAGAGTAGCATTAGGAAACTAAATTAATTTGAATTAGACTACAATTAGATACTAAAATAATCAAAATTAGAGTAGAATTAAAAAACTAAACTAATTAGAATCAGAGTGGCAGTAGAATACTCAGTCAATTAAAGTTAGATTACTACTAGGAAACTCATAATCAGCCAGACCCATAATAGAATAGGAAACTAAATTAGACTTAAAGCAGAATCATAAGTTAAGCCAGATAGACTAATAGCTGTTGGAGTCGGTTGGCCGACATTCAACAAAGGAGTTAACCCACGCCTCGTAAAATGTGATCAGTGATGTGTTTTAGCATCAATAAATATCTGCAGCTGGCGATCGCATCGAATCAGGTATTTTTCGCTTAGAATTTACCTCTTTAATATCAACATTTAATATTTCTTAGTTTATTACTCCATCGTCCCTAGCCAGAGTCCACTCGGATAGAATTGGGCCACTTATTTCGGGGACTGAAAGGGACCCAGAGAAAACGCATACCAACATACTGGTGATTGTGATGGGACTCTTTCTGCTAAAGTAGTTTTTCCTAGTTTAATCTTCTGCTTAGTTTAGTTTTATTTCATGCTTGCTTTATCACTCCGCTACACACACTCAGTCAGAGTTCCCCAAGGGTTTATGAGTATCCACCAAAGGTTAGAAATGTCAGGGATACGTAAAATAAACCTGACCAACATTGGTAAGCCGCCACTATAGGGATACCACAATAGCCCTATATACGATGCTGAATAGTCCTACGACTCACCCCATGTCACCCTGAGATTAACATGGTCGGCAATCAAGAAAATCCCTTCACTCCTTCGAGCACCATCAACAACCATGGCGGGAAAGATAGTAGTATCAAGCAGAATTTCACCGCCTGATAACTCATAGAGCTCAGCGTTTAAAGGTTATAAGAAAGAGGCGACGAAGCCAAAGAATTGCTTCGAGGCATGGCCACCATGTACGAGACTATCAAAGAGCACCAAGACAAGGAAGAATGAGAATGACAAAAAGGGGAGAGGTCGCCGCCTACGCTCAGTACGGTATCAGCCCACGCGTCACCACTAGGGCGGGCAATTCGTGCCCTCTTCGACGACGGTCGCCAAGACATGGTTCACCCCCGGGCTACCCAGAAAGACACCACGGTAAAAGTAGAGGATCTCTCCAAGATACTTGATAAATACATGGCTACAAGAAATTGCCCTGGCTTATCATTTGGGTTTGATAGTTTCTGCTGAGACCTCGAGTTTAACTTACCTACGGGATTCAAACCCCCAAAGTTCAGCATGTACGACAGTACAGGGAATCTGAATCACCATTTGGCGTTGTTCTGCAATGATTGTCGACCCGTTCACGATAGCCAAGGACTCCTAATACACTACTTCCAGAGGTCACTCGAAGGTGAAGCTCTCGATTGGTTCGCTGAACTCCTACTTCACAAGATCGACACGTTCGACGATCTGGTCGGATAATTTCTGGACCAATATAAGCACCTGATACAAGAAGCCAGTGACCTGATGACGACAAAGTAAGAATCTGAGGAGGATTTTATAGACTTCATAGCACATTGGAGGAAGCTTGCGGCTTGCACCGAAAGCCAAACGAAAGAAAAAGACACGATCAACATCATCATAGATAACGTCAAAGAACCTCTTCGAAGCGCTCTTATTATAAGCGATTGTCTGGACTTTGCTACTCTTCACCTGCACGCTAACCGAATCCAATGACACATAATGGGAGGAGACTTCACCTTTTCAACAGTAACATTAAAAGTTGCTAGTTTCAGTTACTCAAAATAGAAAACTAACAAGAAAGCCTCTGGCTCTTAGCACGTTAACACGGCTGCCAACCAAGGTTAAAGCTCTGCAAATGGAAGTTACCAACCAAGAAATTCTAGTCAAAGTCAATACCAGAACCAGAATCAACAGTGGTACCCTAAGTAGAATCAGAACCAGTACTAAAATTAAAACCAATATCCTAACCAAAATGCCTACCAGAATCAAAACATTGCTCGAAACTAGCCAACTAACCTGTTGAGAACTGGAAAATACCATTTTTCACCCCTTAATCTGGGCCTTGATAGACCCTTGAGAGAACTAAATAAGTATTTTAAGTGCCTATGTTGCAGCTAACAATAAAGACACGCTTAACCATAAAAGCAGCTCAAAAGTGCCAAAAAGATGACAATCCATGTCAGTCCAAAGGAAGGAAGTGAAGAAACAACCTCATCAGCTGTGGAAAGGTCTAAATAGAAGAGGCAAAGACACAGAAGAGAAGCGAGGAACATTTGAATAGAGAATGCACTCGAGTTCTTTTAGAAAGACCTTGCACTTTTCGTAAAGAAGCTTGAACTTTGCGAAAAGAAGAAAACACTCCTCGAAAAGAAGATTGAACTTTGCGAACAGAGCTTCAGAAGTCATTGAACTTTGCGAAAAGGCCCTAAACTCTGTGAAAAGGACTAAAACTCGGTGTAGCTTTGAAGAGCATCGAACTCCTCGAAAAGAAGATTGAACTTTGCAACAGAGCTTGAAATCATTGAACTTTGTGAAAGGCCCTGAACTCTGCGAAAGGTATTCGGAGATTCGGCTTTAACAAGGGCAATTCGTGTCTGTTGCACGTGTCCCAATGCGTTTTAAAACCCAAGGACATTAGGAAGATTCGAGCACGAACCAAAGGCATATTCCACCCCATGTGAACACCCAAAGATGAAATTACTTGGCGGGAACTTCTAGAAGCTCAAACAGATTTTTGAATTACATAGCAGAATTGATGCCTCTGTTTCCTGATTGGCTGAACTAGATCAAGCATTTCTGATTGGCCAGAACAGATCTGGATCTTGGTGCTCGACTCCTATTGGTTGAAACATATCTATCCAATTCTGATTGGTTGATACACATCTGAGCTGGCTTAGGGAAAACTATAAATAGACGAACCATTTGCCCAATTTGGGTATCCAGATTTTGAGTTTCATTTCTAACCCCTCATTTCCCAGCCAGACAGCTTGTCTGTAATCCCTGTAATAGCTTCACTTTGACTAGCAATTGAGAGCTGTGGGATATTTCTGTAATTCAAAAGAGAGTTGTATTTAAGACTGCAAATCTGAGAGCTGTTTAAGCTGTGCTCTGTAATTGTAATGGTGGATTTTAAAAGGTTGCTATAAACTATGCATTCTCCATTGGACTCATGTCAAGGGTTCTCTCTGATCTCCTCAGTACATTAGACTCCTTTAGATTCATTGTTTTGCATGCAATTTCCCTTGATTCATTAATCCTGTGAGAATTAGTGTTGGTAACCTAATCTCTTACGGCATTTGTAGTGATGTTTCCTGTTCTGAATTGAGGATTTGGTTAAAGACTATTGGATGGTTTGTGGCCATTAAAGTGGACAGACCATAGCCATAAGTGTAAGCCTAATCCTTGAATTAGATTTATCTCTCTTACATCTGTGCTTGTAGCCAGATGAAGATTGGATCACCTCTACTGAGCTACAGTTATTCTCATTAGATTTCAAGGTCCAAATCAAAGTTAGATATTATTTCTCCAATTTTTGTATAAGTTTACCACAAACGTTTCCCCAACTCGAATCTGGATCATTTAGTTTAACTTTTACTTTTATCATTTAGTTAACGTGACAAATTCAACCTCCCATCTTATGTGCTTTGTAGATAGGATCAGAGGCCAGATCTGGTAGCTCAGATATGGAGGTTTATCTTAAATTTTAAATCAATTCCCTGTGGACGATCTTTTACTCACATTTAAAACTTGCTACAATTGGCCCTGATCTTGCAGGCTAATTCTCTTCTAACTGTGCTAATATTTCCTTATTTGTTTATATAGTCTAGAGCCACTGTAATTTAGCAGCTATAAATCTGTTTTTCAAAACTCACATAAATCAAGCACACTAAGAAGATACCAACATAACCCTCAGAGCTATAATAACGTATCCCCACCCCAGAACTTCAACCAGCAAACCAGAGGCCCTTACCAACATAAATGTGATCACTATCCCCCATTGCCTAACACCATTCCCAACATATTTCATCTTCTTAGTGATCAAAATCTTATTTGATTCCCACCAGAATGGCCACGGCCTTGGCCTGCCAACCTTTACTACAGTAGGTTCTGCATTTTTCATCGATACGCAAGACATAATTTAGAAGATTGCTAGATTTTATGATTGACTGGATATCCCTCCAAAATTCTAATTAGAACAATAATCATCCCCCACAAACATTAGGGATTATCAATAATCCCATGCCTAATAATAACCAAGGGACAATTGCTCACATCACTATAGTGGATCTCTCGAGCCGATTCCCTCTTCATCCTCTTACCCTCATCACACGTGTCAGTCCTTCATATACTTCAGCTGACCCAGCTGATTCCGCAAAGTCTCCCATCATTCACCAACATCCTTCATCCCTGATCACCCGAATTACCCCTTCTAATCCTCCGCCTTATCCAACCTTCACTCGAATTCGGGTTCAATCGTTAAGAGCTTGAGGATCGAGCCTCCAACCCGCGAAACCCTCTACACCCCAAAATTCTAAGATGATTCCACCACCCCTTCCTTTATCTGACTCTGAGCCTGAGAATGAAGATGATGTCCTTCAAACCGCAGAACAAATCGTGGCATGGGTGGATAGCATCTCCCAAAACACTTTAAGTCGAGGGCACCAGACTGCAATAGAACATCAGCCAGATGGAAAGATGAGTTAACAGAAGGAAGAACCTGGCAAGGAGGAGGCGCTGATCTCCACCTTCTTAGAAGAGGAAGACTACACCCAGTATCTCCCGCCATGGAATGACATACCTCCACTACGTATCCCCTCTTCCAACTTCACTCCATTCATGAAAAGCGCTACACAAGTTTGTCAACGTTAGTCATGGCGGGGCTCCAGGCTCCACGGGTAAAGGCCGACATGCCCAGTCCTCAAATAAGGAACTAATTATCCATTGCTGCCATTCCCCTGGGAGAAGCAGAACATCAACGCTCAACCATAAAAAAGAATAACAAGAGAATAAGGAACGAATTTACCTCCCCCACCTCATGTAATCCCTCCTCCTACAGCTCAAGAATCCGCACCTCAACCACCTCTGCCAAATGTCAATAGAGCGCACTAGCCCGTCAAGGAGCCAGCCCTGGAGACAGGCCAGGAATATGACCTTCTTCGACACCTTGGAAAAGTACCAGCATAGATATCAATACTTGAGCTCATCAAGAAATCGCCAGAACATCATTGATTGTTAATAGAGACACTGGATGAGACACAACTGAATGAAGATACCACCCTAGATGAGCTACACGAGATTGCTTCGATTATGGCTCAACCTCCGACACTCAATTTTACTGAAGCTGATATGCCTAAAGAATCATTGCACTGAAGCTCAGCCCCTATAAACTTGACGATGATAATCAAAGGGTTCTCAGTACCCCATGCGATAGTTGGCACAGGAGCTAGACTTAACATCTGCCCCATAATGACGCTCAAGACACTCGAATATACCGAGCATGACATAAGGCCTTCGTCCTTATCCCTCATTGCTATGATGGTTCTCGATGCTTCGTCAAAGGAACTATCAAGTTATAAGTCTGCCTCGGACTAGTCACCAAAGACGACACATTCCACATCTCCTCAAGCACCTATAACTTGATACTAGGGAGAAAGTGTTTAGAGTCCATGAAGGCTATTGTGTCTACATACCACCAGTGCGTCAAGTTCCCTCATGAGGATTCAATCATCAGGATATACACCAATGCACCTCTCAAAGAAATAGATACCGACTACATGGCAAGCATTCCAACGGCACATGACTTTGTGTTAAATAATAGCCACATCAAAAGGATGCAGAATCTCGACGATGCATTAGTAGTAGAAATCAGCCATCCCCCATTTCTCCCAACCTGCCAAATATGAGTAACAAGGAGAGTAGTAGGCCCTGACCTCGCCTGCTTGTACGACATAAACCCAACTACAACTAAAGGCCGAGACCTGATGTATTAACTAGGATATGTCTCGCATATAGGACTTGGCAAGAATAAAAAAGGATGCATAGGACCAGTCATCCCAAAGAAAGTTCACAAGCATACGAGATTAGGCTACCAATCTGATAGCAAACAAGCCGACATCCTACCAACCTCACCTAATTGGTCGCTCTATGACCATTTTGTCTATGGAACCACCAAGAAAGTTGATGCTCCAAGAAAAAAGGAAGCATTCTCCACCAAGCCGCAGGCAACGAAAATTGAGCAGATAGCCAAAGCCTTCACCTACCTGACAAACTTGAATCAAGATGACAATGATATAGATAGACTACTCGAAGGAGTTAGACCCTTGTTCAAGACTATGGAATCCTTCGCTATAGAAAGAAGAGAATCTTTAGGACCTAAGCCGCACATAGAGGACTGAGAGTCAATCGACGAGGAAGACTTCCATATTGCCACTATTGATATCGAAGAAGAGCCAGGGTTAGAATCCCCTCAATCCCCAGAAGCACCTCAGTTGCAGATATTCTGGAAATCATTAGAAGCAGAATGGCAATCACCACCGAGTGACGATGAAGATTATTGGATAGACCTCCTTGCACTCCAGCTAGCCGACCAAGGCCTCTAAAGGTTATCAGATAGAGAAGATGAGTTTAACTCTTATAACGATGACTTCGACCTTAATCCTGAAGGATGGGAGTATCCCTGGGGGTGTCCTTTCATCTCCCAACCATATCAGTCTCGCTGTCAGGTGTGCATATTCATCCTATCATACTACGAAGTCTGAGGGAGAGAGCTCACAAGTGTAGAAAATCATCAATGGAACCCACCCAAAGAAGACAAGCTTCAACAAGAAGAACATCTCCAGCCTAGTTCTGAGGACGAGAGCTCACACGGCTACAACCTCCAAGCTCTCTTCGAAGATGAAGCGATTAACATGATTGAAGGAGCCAGAGCATCGACTAGACCACTGCCTTCATTACTCATCCAGAAGATCACACTCGACGAGGGATATAAAAAAAACATCAAATTCAGAATGAGTCCATGTCATTCGAAGACTCGCACGAACGGCCCCAGCAAGCGTCACACTTCCTCAACTAGGAGAAGGGTCCTCGTCGATTCCTACCTAGGAAGTCGACCCTATACCATACTTATTATCAAAAATACAAAAAATAGAAAATCCTAGCCCCTAAAAATCTAGAAGTAGAAAACTCAAAAAAATTAGAAAACCTTAGAAAAGAGAGGGAGCCCTTCATCCCAGTCCCATTCAACTACCAACAAGGAGACTCTTCTCCTAAGTCTATAAGTAGTGGTTATGTCGACACAACCAATGAAGAACCAACTAATATACTCACACAGAGACAAGCCGCCACCATCAACGCCGCGGAGTTGCACCTCGAGCCCGCTCGACGCAACCCTGCTACTCTCCTCTCACGAAAGTGTAGGGCATCCGACGTGACAACAAGCCAGCCATCATACCTGAAGAGATACTTTGTGATTTTGAGAGGAGAATGAATAGCCTCAACCTACACCTCATTAAGGACGTCATAATTGTCAATTGCACCGATGAAGGGTTACCTTTCACAAAATTAACCTCCCAATGTAGTGATTTGGTAGTTTATGAGCGTACAAACGACAATGAAGAAGGACAAGCCGCTCATGAGACACAAGACTTCCAATGGGTCAATAAATGCTTCGACGAGTAGACTCAAGCCGCCACAGAGCCCACAGAGGAAATCAACTTCGGCACTAAGGAGAAGCCCAAGAAGCTACTGATCACTACAACGCTTATCCCCAAGGAGCGATAATAGATTATCCAAGTCCTTCAAGAACACCTCAGCTCTTTTGTATGGTCCTACGAGGACATGCCTAGTCTGGACCCGAGCTTAGTAGAACATCGTCTGGTCTTGGAGCCTGATACAAAACCCGTCAAGTAGAAACTCAGGAGAATGCACCTGCTGACAACGCTACAAGTCAAAGAGAAAGTCGACATGCTACACAAGGCAAAGTTCATTCGAGTTAAGTGGGTCGCAAATATAGTACCTGTCGTAAAGAAAGATGATAGAGTATGGGTGTGCATCGACTTCCAAAATCTCAACCAGGCATGCCCAAAAGATGACGTTCCATTTCCACACATCGACACTCTAGTCGATAATACTACCGGACATGAGATGTTGTCCTTGATGGATGGTTTCTCTAGATATAATTGAATTAGATTAACAGAACCAGACCAAGAGAAAACTTCCTTCACTATGCCATGGGGAACTTATTGTTATGTAGTTATGCCTTTCGGGTTCAAGAATGTAGGAGCCACATACCAACGCGCCATGATGGCTATTTTTCATGACATGATGCACAAATGTGTAGAAGTCTACATCAACAACATACTGGTGAAGTCTCAAAAATGAGCGGGACATGTCAAAGCCCTCCGACTCATACTACAATGATCTAAAAAGTATCAACTAAAGATGAATCTAAAAAAATTCATGTTCAGAGTAACCTCCAAAAAACTACTAGGATTCATAGTCAGCAAGCGAGGAATCAAAATCGATCCAGTCAAAGCCATTCTCGAAATGCCACCTCTCGGTAACATTAAGGAACTACGGGGTCTGATAGGAAGACTGCAATTCATCAGGAGATTCATCTCCCAGCACTAAGATAGATGTGACCCTTTCTACAGACTACTTATGTAATAGCCCGAAAAATCATGCTAAACTATGACCTCGGGATCCGTGCCCGATCGGTCATAGGTTTGACCAAATGGAAGTTCAACAGTTAGTATGTAGTGTGATGAACGGATGAGATGTGATAAATAGAATGCCTATGTGGTGTGTGTTGTGAAGGTATAGTCGCATACACCTACCGCGGTGTATGTGCTCAACACACAAGTGAGGAAGAGGATAAAAAGAGTTAATAACCCTAAAATCAAGAGTTTTGTTGTTGAAGGAGAGTAAAGAAGAGAGAGAGAGAGTGAAAAGAGTGATTAATGCAAGGAGTAAAGGCTAGCTAAGGAAGGAAGGATCCAAGTATTAAAGAGGCAGATTCAACGCAAGGGATCCGCTGAAAAAGCTAAAGCTGGAACCCTAGCCTTCCAACCCTAGATTTGAAATCAATTTGAGATTGATTCAAGGTAAAATTTTGTAAATCAAATGCATAGAGTATAGAGGCTAAATGGTAGTTGAAAATAGTTTAAATCTTAGGATAATGGCTTAGAAAAATAGAAGAAAAAGTATGGAAAAAGATTGGGAAGAAACATGAAATTTGAATCTGACAATTTCGATTAATCGAAATTGGGTTTCGATTAATCGAAATTGGCCAGGAAGTTGAAAGGTCAGAGAACCCCAATTTCGATTAATCAAAATTGATTTCGATTAATCGACTTTGGATTTCGATTAATCGATTTGGGAATCGATTAATCGACTGAGAACCTCCAGTGGACCCCAGGGGTTGGAGAAAATGACTTAAGAAAAAAATCGACTAATCGAAATGGGATTTCGATTAATCGATTTTAGTTTTCGATTAATCGATTTGGGATCGATTAATCAACTTGTGAAATTCGACTGTTCGAACTGAGAGTCTACTTTGCGAAAAGAAGAATTTCGATTAATCGAAATTGGATTCGATTAATCGAATGAAAACTCGACTGTTCGAACAGTGAAATTACTTTGCGAAAAGAAGAATTTCGATTAATCGAAATTGAATTCGATTAATCGAACGAAAACTCGACTGTTCGAACTGAGAATGGACTTTGCGAAAAGGAGAACTTCGATTAATCGAAATTGCTTCGATTAATCGATATTGACATTCGATTAATCGATTTTGGAAATCGATTAATCGAATTAGATTCGATTAATCGATTTTGGAGTTCGATTAATCGACTGACATAAATTAGGTTGACTTTTGGGTTGACTTTAAGATTTTTGGAGGATCTTATACCTTCCTTATTGCATCCTTTGTGATGTATTTCACCTGTTATATGGTACCATAGGTGGTACGTGTGGACTAGTGCACAAGGAGCCACGTGGGACCTTGATGCGTTGAACAAACGAAGACTTGAGGTAGGGAACACCTTGAACATGTACCTTATTTTACAAGAGCATGTATGTAGTGATATAGAATTAAATTCAAATGTTTATTTCTTAAGAAATTGTGAAAAGTGTGTGTGTGTGTGACATTCATAAGAGTAATCATAATGACCCATCCCCAGGGGATGAAGAAGTAAAGAGATAAGAGCATCAGGTGTGATGCAAGTAAATGGATGCATCCCAGGGATGTATCCAAGGATTGAATCATGTTTGATAGGGCCTAACTGATATAAGATAGCACATTTACACGGTGAATAACTATATGTAAGGCACCGATATTTTTGTTATTTGAGGTTTGATAGGGTACCCTACCGACGTGGCGGGATATCCACGACTGACACGGCAGGATATCCGTGACCGATACGGCGGCGAAACCGTAGGTCAGTGCGGAGGCTTATCCGTACATAGTAAGCACACCCCAGGGGTGTTGATTGAGACAAGTGAAACCCCGCCACCAATCCCCAGGGGAAAGGGGCTTGGGTACTATTTGTATTCCCAGGGAATACGGTTAAAACTGTCTATATAGATGACGATGATGGGTATCTCGTCGGGGCTCGATGCTATATTGCTCGGGGATTACTTAAGTTGAAAGTTTAAGTTTTGCTTTAGGCCTTCTCAGCATCATTCATGAGTAAATGAAAATATAAGTAATCAACAGTAAAACGAAATGCTTTTAATCTGTTTCATTAACAACTGCATAGATACATCATGCATGGCATATCATGGAATACATGTGAGTTATAATTTATATGTTCAAACTGTGTTTGTTCCCTATTGAGCTAGGATGTAGCTCACCCTATAGACTATACGTCGCAGGTCCACTGCTAGCAGCTGCCGCGGCTTCAGGAGACGCTGATCCCGGCGAGTCGGACCTTGCGGCCGGCGAAGAGTTGGAGCCACCTCCAGAGGACTTCTTCTAGAGGACTCCGTTGTGCCACTTTGAGAGATTATTGGAGAGGTTTTGTACGGCTTGGTATGTCAAGCCTTGATTCTGTTTTAGACCATGTATATATACATACATTGATGGGATTATTCTTTTGGGGCGAACCATCCGTGATGATTGCTATCATCGATGGTTCGGAATCGGTTCTCCATTCATGCAGAGGCATGAGGGTAGAACTGTCTTTTGGGAGGCCAATTAATATAGATTTATTTTCCACAATTTCATTTATAGTACTTTTGATGCTTGATATACCAGTGTTCCGTGCTTAGCAAAGAGGGCACGGTCAAGATGATCGTGCTGATGGCACGGGTTTCGGGGTGCCGAAATCCGGGCTATCACAGTTGGTATCAAAGCTATTTTCTTTTAGCAATTCTGACAAGGGTTCTTTCGTCAGAACATAGGGGCTTCTGCTAACGAAACTTTAGTTTCAAATGCAGCCGCAAATGTCATCTAGAGGAAGAGGCCGACCAAGGGGAGGCCAGCAGAGGAGTCTACCTAGTGGAGATGGTTACATCTCCCCTACTAATAGAGTGCCTTTAGGAGGTACTGAGGCCCCAGGGGGCAGTAGTAGTAGACAGCGTGATGAAGAAGATCGAGATCATCAAGATCAGGATCTAAGAGAGCAAGAAAGATTGAGAGAAAGACAAGAAGATAGGGAGGAGCGACAAGGGATGATGCACACTATGGAGACTATGGCAGCTGCCATGGCACAACAGGCCGCATCCTTTGTAGCTCATGCATCAAGAGAACAGCAGCCACCTACACCACCTGTAGGACCTGCGTTGCTTGTGCCCTCATCATTTACAGAGTTTAGGAGGATGAGACCTCCTACATTTTCTGGGCAGGCAGACACAATGGCCGCTGAGAATTGGTTGATGGAGATGGAGAAAGTCTTTAGTGTGCTAACTTGCACGGAAGATGAGAGTGTAAGATGGGCAGCTTACATGTTGGATGGGGAGGCTGGGCCTTGGTGGAAGTCCGTGATACGGACTCTGCCTGGGAGACCCCGAGTTGCCTTGGACTTGGGAGGAGTTTGTTGAGGAGTTCAACAAACAATATTTTCAGTGGTGAGGAACCAACTAGAGATACAATTTTTACAAGTTAGTACAAGGGAGGATGACGCGGTGAGAGAATACGGGTAGAGTTTCTCGACTTGCCCGTTTTGCTCGGATTACGTCACATCTGATGATGAAATCCAAGAGGTTTCAGCAAGGTTTGAAGCCTGAGGTTAGGGGAGGCGTAGCTCCATTTCAACTGAGGACCTATGAAGAGGTCATGAGCAAGGCGTTGGTGGTAGAAGAGGAGAACAATAACAGATATAGACAGAGGGAGCAACAGAGAGGAGGAAGTGAACAAGGAAGAACTGGGCACTATGAACCGGTGAACAAAAAGCCGAGGTTCATGGGCCAGAATCAGAGACCACAGTTTCAAGGGGGTTTCGAAGACCGCGCACAAAGAATAACAACAACACCAACCGAGGTTTCCATTACTTGCGTCGGGGAGACCTATTCGCTATGAGAGCCCTGCCATGTCTACTGGCGCCACCATCACTCAGGGTTCTCGTACTGTTTCTTTCGCACCTCGGGAGACTTAGCCTCATAGGATGGTGGACTGTAGATCGAGAACTAGGGGTTGTTTCCGATGTGGCAAGGTGGGCCACTTGATCAAGGATTGCCCCGAGGCTGATAAGAGAAAGACGGTTTCAGTTGCAGCACCACGACCAATTCAAGCAAGGAAACCAATCGTCCAGGGGAGAGCCTATGCAGTCACTGCTCAGGAAGCAGGGAACGTGCATGACGTCATCCAAGGTGAGACTTTTTTAAAATTAAAGGAAATTTCCATTTCGTTAAGATTTTAGATAGAGAGGATCATGCATTAGAAATTTTATAGATTCTCTTCTCAATACAAAAAGCTGTATGTAAATTAAGAGTGAAAATTGATGTGCAAACTATGTATGTATGTATGCTATAGGTACTTTAAATATATATGAAAAAGGATGCTTCGGTGGATATGACGCTCGAGTGTTGATAGACCCCGGGTCTACCCACTCATTCGTCACTCCACGTTTCGCTAAGAAGATGAAGATTGTTCCAGAGACGTTGGATTTCGTCCTATCTGTGTCTATTCCGACTGGAGAGTTAGTAGACACAGAGTTAGCTTGCAAATCCATCATAGTAGCAGTTCGAGACTTAGAGGTTCATGAACTAGAAGCAAAGTTGATACTGTTAGACATGCAAGGGTTTGATGTGATCCTTGGCATGGACTGGTTGGCGCAGCATTATGCAACCGTCGATTGCAAGAACAAGGTAGTTATTTTCAGACCCAACACAAGAAGATCATTTCGGTTTCAAGGAGTGAGGTCGTCATCTGTGCCATTGATTTCAGCAGTAAGGGCCGAGAAAATGATCAGAAAGGGTTGCAGTGGATACTTAGCTTTTTTAAAGGAGGACAAGGAAGAAAAGAACGTCATTTCTGAGATAGCAGTTGTGCGAGACTTCGCTGACGTGTTTCCAGAGGAATTACCTGGATTACCTCCAGAAAGAGAAGTAGAATTCGCCATTGACTTAGCACCAGGAACGGAGCCTATTTCGAAAGCACCTTATAGAATGGCTCCCGCTGAGTTAAAGAAATTAAAGGAACAACTACAAGAACTTATGGATAAGGGGTTTGTTAGACCGAGCGTGTCTCCATGGGGAGCACCGGTCTTGTTTGTCAAGAAGAAGGATGGGTCAATGCGGTTATGCATTGACTATCGACAATTGAACAAACTCACTGTGAAGAACCGCTACCCTTTGCCTAGAATTGACGATCTATTTGACCAACTGCAAGGAGCAAGATATTTTTCCAAGATCGACTTGAGATCTGGGTATCATCAGTTGCGAGTCAAGGCAGAGGACATTCAGAAGACAGCTTTCCGGACACGGTATGGACACTATGAATTCCTTGTGATGCCGTTTGGATTAACGAATGCTCCGGCGTCGTTTATGGATCTGATGAACCGAGTGTTTAAACCACACTTGGACTCCTGCGTCGTAGTGTTTGTTGATGATATACTAATATACTCCAAATCCAAGACGGAACACGAAGAACATTTGAGGATTGCTCTACAGACGCTACGTGAACACCAATTGTACGCCAAACTCAGCAAGTGTGAGTTTTGGTTGGAAGAAGTTAGCTTTTTGGGACATGTCGTCTCAAAGCACGGTGTCACGGTAGATCCAGCTAAGATAGAAGCAGTAGTTAAATGGGAGCAGCCAAAGACAGTGACCGATGTCTGAAGTTTTCTGGGCTTAGCAGGCTATTATCGACGTTTCGTTGAGGGGTTTTCAAAGATATCGGGACCTCTCACAAAGCTGACACGAAAAGATTCAAGGTTTGAGTGGAGTGAGGCATGCGAGAAGAGTTTTCAAGAACTCAAAACGAGACTCACTTCGGCTCCAGTATTAGCGATTCCTTCAATGGAGGATCGCCGATGACGCATACAATAATGGTTGTGTGCTCAACCAGCACAAGAAGGTGATAGCTTACGGATCAAGACAGTTGAAAGAACACGAGAAGAATTACCCGACTCATGACTTAGAACTAGCAGCAGTCATTTTTGCGCTAAAGATTTGGAGACATTACTTGTATGGTGAGACCTTCGAAATTTTCACCAATCATAAGAGCCTCCGATACCTCTTTACGCAGAAAGAGCTCAACATGAGACAGCGCAGATGGATGGAATTCCTCAAGGATTACGATTGCTCCATACAATACCATCCTGGCAAGGCGAATGTAGTAGCCGATGCATTGAGTAGGAAAGGTTCAGCTCAATTAGCTTCTTTGATTTTGGGTATGCACCGATGGAAATTATTGGAAGACCTGGCAATCTATGATGCGAACATTGAGTCAAAGAACACTGGATCCTTTTTGGCTAACATATCAGTAAAGCCAGTGATATTTGAACATATCCACGATCTACAGATGAAAGATCCGACATTGACAAAGATTCATCAAGACGTGAGTGAAGGCATCAGGTCGGACTTCTCAGTAAAAGAAGATGGTTCTTTGTTGTTTAAAGGCCGTCTATGCATTCCGGACAACGCCGATCTAAGACGAACGATTCTTGATGAGGCCCATAAGTCAAATTATGCTATCCACCCTGGTAGCACCAAAATGTACCAAGATTTGAAAAAGAACTACTGGTGGAGAGGACTGAAACAAGACGTGGCCGAGTATGTGTCACGATGTTTGACTTGTCAGCAGGTGAAGGTTGATCATAGACATCCTGCTGGACTATTGCAACCTTTACCAATACCAGAATGGAAGTGGGAATCGATCTCAATGGATTTCATTGTTGGATTACCCCGTACTGTCAAGAGACACAACGCCATTTGGGTCCTCGTAGACCGATTGACCAAATCGGTAGCACTTTTGCCGTACAATACTACATATCTGGCGGGAAGATTGGCGGATTTGTAAGATTACATGGTATTCCAAGCAGCATAGTTTCAGATCGTGATCCACTATATACGTCTAAGTTTTGGAAGAAATTTCAAGAAGGAATGGGAACACGACTAGACTTTAGTTCAGCTTTCCATCCTCAAACTGATGGGCAGACAGAGCGAGTGAACCAAGTAATAGAAGACATGCTCAGAGCGTGCATGCTTGATATGCAAGGATCTTTGGGATGAGTATCTCCGATGCTCGAAGTTCGCATATAATAACGGTTTCAAACGAGCATTGGCATGGCACCGTATGAAGCTCAGATGGGACGATGCAAGTCACCTCTAAATTGGGAGGAAACAGTGAGAAATTTGTGTTAGGACCAAAACTACTTGAAGATAACGCCACCGTCGTTGAATTATCGAGAGAAAGGTTGAAGACAAAGACAGAGTAGCAGAGAAAAGTTACGCCGATATGAAACGGACTAGTGTTGACTATAAAGTGGGCGAGCATGTGTTTGTGAAGGTGTCACCTATGAAAGGTGTAATGAGATTTGGCAAGAGAGGGAAGTTAAGTCCACGTTATGTTGGACCATTCGAAATTTTGGGACGAGTAGGTGAAGTTGCATATCGCATTGGTTTACCACCGCTGTTTGATCGAGTACATAATGTTTTCCACATATCGATGCTCAGGAAGTACGTGAATGATCCGTCTCATGTGTTAGGAAAGCAACCTATAGAGATGTGTGAGGACATGAGCATGATAGAGGAACCAGTGGAGATCTTGGATCGAAAAGAACAAGTACTGCGCACTAAAGTGATTCCCTTAGTGCTTGTTCGGTGGAACAATCATCCAAAAGAAGAGGCTACTTCGGAACAAGAGGCCGATGTGAGAGAACAATATCCAGCCTTGTTTCCAACGACGTGAGAATTCAATGTAAACCACCAACATGTTGTGAAATCTCCACTATACTTGTAATCCAATCTGTCATAAATTGTCAAAAATAGTGAAAGAAAGAAAGAGATTGAAATTCTGTAGAAACTGGGCAAAACCGATTAATCGAATTTCAAATCGATTAATCGATTTGGAATTTCGATTAATCGATTTTGTTCGATTAGTCGACTGACATGTGTCAGTGACTGGAAATGAGAAAGAGAGTTAAAATTTACATAGAAGACCAATTTCGATTAATCGAATTGGACATTTCGATTAATCGATTTGGAATCAATTAATCGATTTACTTAAGAGATTGAAAGAAATTGAATACACATAGACAATTTTGATTAATCGAAGATAGTCGATTTATCGATTTTGAAGTTTCGATTAATCGAAATGAGTTTCGATTAATCGATTATTTAAAGAATTCTGGAAATTGAGAAGTTACCACACGATTTCGATTAATTGAAGTGAAACTCGATTAATCGATTTTGGAATTTCGATTAATCGAAATGGATTTCGATGTCGGTAGCTCGCGCCGATGAGCTTAAAATTTAAAATTTTAAGCGAGACGATTTGATTAATCGAAATGGTTTGATTCGAATTTGACTTTCGATTAATCGATTTTGAAATCGATTAATCGATTTTCTGTGAAACAACCTAGTTTTAAATCTCGATTAATCGATTGAATTTCGATTAATCGAGCCGGAGCCTATATATATAAAATTGGGGATTTTCTTCCCCATTCGAAATCATTTTTGCTTTGGGATTTAGGGCGTTTCATCTCCTCTCTCTTCTCAGACCATCCGACGCCCTAGGGTTGGGATTTGCCGTCGATTCGCTTCCGTAATCGCGTCCAAAACCACGGTAAACCCTAAAATTTCACTTTTTCACTGCAATTTGAATTAGAAAAACCCTAGTTTAGTAAAAATGCCGCCCAAAACCCGTTTATCCTCGAAGAAGGCAACTTCTAAGTTGCCGGTTAGGCGTAAGAACGCCGCACCACCACCACCTACCCCATCGCCGGTGAGGACTCCATCACCGTCGGAATCGGAGACCACCTCCGGTTCGACGAGCGCATCCATGCACGAGTCTTCCCGCGAGTCCACGCCCATACCACCACCACCCACCAATATGGTGCAACCAAATGAATGGTGGGCAGCCAAGACCTTTGAGGTCGAATATACCATCGACCCTACCCTTTTCACCGATCCCGATGTGCCGGGCGAGACCCAATGGGCTCGAAACTACCTAAATAACGCCGGCCTCGGCAACCTACTCAAACCAATCCGGGGTTCCTACTACCCTAGGTTGGTTAGGTTATTCTACCAAGGGCTAACCGATGGCCCTACCGATGACTGCATTCTGACCACGATCGAGGGTCGTCTATACACGATCACTCGTCGTCACATACACGAGGTGCTTGAATGCTACCTCGATTTCACCCCCGAGACTACCCTGTTCCCACCCTTTGAGGAAGACCCCCGTTTTAAAGAGGTCATGACCCGCATGACCAACGGCAAGAAGGGGTCGGGCTCCTCCATCAAGAGGGTTGACCTTCCACCGTATATGTGGATGCTTGACTCCGTAGTCAAGTGTAATTTGTACCCAATGCGCCACGACACAGAGCGCGTGGAGAAAGTGCAGCAGGCACTTTACTCAGCCTTCTGTGGCTGGTGGTTCGATGCCACCATGCTCATCCTTGAGGGGATGAGATACATTAAGGGCAAGCTGATGAAGGGCAACCTAAGGCCCAAGGAGAAGATGCCCTACGCTCGCCTAGTGTCGAGCATGTTGGAGTGCTACTCCAACGATCCGTCCTACACCGTCTCTCCTTACGAGGTGAGAGCTACGGACTGCGTGAAGACATTCTCTAGGTCTTCATGGGCCCGTAGCTAACCAAAGCGGACCCTACTGGCTCGGGTCCCGCCTCCGAGAAGCAGCAGTAGCACCGCCACCACCCCCACCACCTCAGCAGGACCCACCCGTGGGTGAGGCACACCCTGCCGCAGCCGAGCCATCAGTGGAGAGGGCCACCTCTCACACAGCAGCCTCACCGACACCACCTACCCACTCCGCGCCCGCGACACCCACCTCATCCTACCGCCGGCGCGCCGCTCCACCCGGTCCTACCATCGAGGACGTGTTGGCTCGCATGGAGGCCAACAACGAGAGGATGAACCGGCGGATAGACTTTTTAATGTTCCACACCCTCCGCCACATCTATCCTACCACCGCTACCTCGCCAGAGGAGGAGGAGGGCCATGACCCGCCTTCCATCGAGGACCCGTCTTCCATCCCACCAGGACGCTTCCTTCATCCATCCACGCCTACACCGCCGATCGAGACGCACCTATCACCATCGCCACTCAGCGAGCCAGCCTCGCAGACTCCACCCGCCACGCAAAGACCGGATCAGCCTAGCGAGGGGCCTGCATGAGTCTTATATTGTATTTTGTATCAGTCATATATTCTGTTCATGTATATCTTGTATGCCACTTTACTGGCACTGTATAAACTTTTGATCTTAATAGAAAATCCTAATTTTTATGACAAATTGTTGCTTTCATCAATGTTTGAGTTCTATGCTTATGATAGTACCTACTTAAATACGTATGAGTCAAGTGAACCACCTCACCTGAAAGTGCGGGGGGGGGGGGATAGAGAGCGAGACCATACCGACAAACCTTGCATTATTTTCGAGGACGAAAATTCCCAAGGTGGGGAGGATGTAATAGCCCGAAAAATCACGCTAAACTATGACCTCGGGATCCGTGCTCGATCGGTCATAGGTTTGACCAAATGGAAGTTCAACAGTTAGTATGTAGTGTGATGAACGGATGAGATGTGATAAATAGAATGCCTATGTGGTGTGTGTTGTGAAGGTATAGTCGCATACACCTACCGCGGTGTATGTGCTCAACACACAAGTGAGGAAGAGGATAAAAAGAGTTAATAACCCTAAAATCAAGAGTTTTGTTGTTGAAGGAGAGTAAAGAAGAGAGAGAGAGAGTGAAAAGAGTGATTAATGCAAGGAGTAAAGGCTAGCTGAGGAAGGAAGGATCCAAGTATTAAAGAGGCAGATTCAACGCAAGGGATCCGCTGAAAAAGCTAAAGCTGGAACCCTAGCCTTCCAACCCTAGATTTGAAATCAATTTGAGATTGATTCAAGGTAAAATTTTGTAAATCAAATGCATAGAGTATAGAGGCTAAATGGTAGTTGAAAATAGTTTAAATCTTAGGATAATGGCTTAGAAAAATAGAAGAAAAAGTATGGAAAAAGATTGGGAAGAACAGCTCGAAAGGGGCTGAATCTGACAATTTCGATTAATCGAAATTGGGTTTCGTTTAATCGAAATTGGCCAGGAAGTTGAAAGGTCGAGAACTCGATTTGATTAATCGAAATTGATTTCATTAATCGATTTTGATTTTGATTAATCGATTTGGGAATCGATTAATTTGAGAACCTCCGATGGACCCGGGGTTGGAGAAAATGACTTAAGAAAAAATCGACTAATCGAAATGGGATTTGATTAATCGATTTAGTTTTCGATTAATCGATTTGGGATCGATTAATCAACTGCGAGAGTCTACTGCGAAGAAGAATATCGATTAATCGAAATTGGATTCGATTAATCGAATGAAAACTCACGTTCAACAGGAAATTGCGAAGAAGAATTTCGATTAATCGAAATTGAATTCGATTAATCGAATGAAAACTCCGCTCGAATCGAGAATGGACTTTATGCGAAAAGGAGAACTTCGATTAATCGAAATTGCTTCGATTAATCGATATTGACATTCGATTAATCGATTTTGGAAATCGATTAATCGAATCAGATTCGATTAATCGATTTTGGAGTTCGATTAATCGACTGACATAAATTAGGTTGACTTTTGGGTTGACTTTAAGATTTTTGGAGGATCTTATACCTTCCTTATTGCATCCTTTGTGATGTGTTTCACCTGTTATATGGTACCATAGGTGGTACGTGTGGACTAGTGCACAAGGAGCCACGTGGGACCTTGATGCGTTGAACAAACGAAGACTTGAGGTAGGGAACACCTTGAACATGTACCTTATTTTACAAGAGCATGTATGTAGTGATATAGAATTAAATTCAAATGTTTATTTCTTAAGAAATTGTGAAAAGTGTGTGTGTGTGTGACATTCATAAGAGTAATCATAATGACCCATCCCCAGGGGATGAAGAAGTAAAGAGATAAGAGCATCAGGTGTGATGCAAGTAAATGGATGCATCCCAGGGATGTATCCAAGGATTGAATCATGTTTGATAGGGCCTAACTGATATAAGATAGCACATTTACACGGTGAATAACTATATGTAAGGCACCGATATTTTTGTTATTTGAGGTTTGATAGGGTACCCCACCGACGTGGCGGGATATCCACGACTGACACGGCAGGATATCCGTGACTACCACGGCTAAACCGTAGGGCCAAGTGAGGCTTATCCAGACATAGTAACCACACCCCAGGGGTGTTGATTGAGACAAGTGAAACCACGCCACCAATCACCAGGGGAAAGGGGCTTGGGTACTATTTGTATCCCCAGGGAATACGGTAAATACTGTCTATATAGATGACGATGATGGGTATCTCGTCGGGGCTCGATGCTATATTGCTCGGGGATTACTTAAGTTGAAAGTTTAAATTTTGCTTTAGGCCTTCTCAGCATCATTCATGAGTAAATGAAAATATAAGTAATCAACAAAGAAATGAAATGCTTTTAACTGCTTTCATTAACAATCGCATAGATACATCATGCATGGCATATCATGGAATACATGTGAGTTATAATTTATATGTTCAAACTGTTTGTTCCCTATTGAGCTAGGATGTAGCTCACCCTGGAGACGCCGATCCCATGAGTCAGACCTTGCGGCCGGCGAAGAGTTGGAGCCACCTCCAGAGGACTTCTTCTAGAGGACTCCGTTGTGCCACTTTGAGAGATTATTGGAGAGGTTTTGTACGGCTTGGTATGTCAAGCCTTGATTCTGTTTTAGACCATGTATATATACATACATTGATGGGATTATTCTTTTGGGGCGAACCATCCGTGATGATTGCTATCATCGATGGTTCGGAATCGGTTCTCCATTCATGCAGAGGCATGAGGGTAGAACTGTCTTTTGGGAGGTCAATTAATATAGATTTATTTTCCACAATTTCATTTATAGTACTTTTGATGCTTGATATACCAGTGTTCCGTGCTTAGCAAAGAGGGCACGGTCAAGATGATCGTGCTGATGGCACGGGTTTCGGGGTGCCAAAATCCGGGCTGTCACAACTTAAGGGAGGAGTCGAGTACATATGGGATGACCAGTGCCAGCAAGCCTTCAACAACATCAAGAAGTACCTCCTCAGCCCTCCAATACTATCACCACCAGCTCCGAAAGACCCTTGATCCTCTATGTCTCGGTTAACGAGAAAGCCATGAGAGTAATTTTAGGACAACACGATGAAGACGAAAAGAAGGGGAAGGCCATTTATACCTCAGTAGGATGATGGTTGAGTACGAACAAAAATACACTGCAATGGAGAAGACATGCCTCACTGGTATGGGCTTCAACGAAACTACAACACTACTTTGGAGCACATAAGATAATGGTACTAGCACACATGGACCCTCTGAAGTACATCTACGAGAAGCTTGCTACATCTGGAAAAATCGCTCGCTGGCATATGCTACTACAAGAGTTCGACATCACCTATGTCACATAGAAGTAGATAAAAGGGCAGTCGATCACTGATTACCGATTACCTCATAAATCTTCCACTCCCGAGTAGCGACCCAGTACGCACAGACTTTCCCGATGAAGCCTTACTCTCGATTCACAATGAAGAGCCCGATAAGACCTCATGGACCCTATACTTCGACGGAACTCTCAACCATAAAGAGAAAGGCATCGAAATAGTCCTACTTAGCCTAGAAGGAGTTGTTATACTGAAGGCCTTCCAACTTGATTTCCCAGTCACCAACAATGTCACCGAATATGAAACCTTCATTGCCGGACTACGAGCAACACTCCAACTAGGTGTCAAATAGTTAAAGATAATTGGCGACTCCAAGCTGGTGATAACACAAGTCATTGGAGAATGGAAGACCAAAGAGAGAAGACTAATGGCATACCCAGAAATAGATCAGTTCCTGATAAAGAAGTTTGAAAGGATCTTCTACACGCATATCCAGATATTAGATAACGAGCTGACAGACTCCCTCGCCACGCTAGCCTCAGTCATACAGATATCGATCAGGCAAAGTACCACGTCCTTCATCGAGAAATTGACCATGCCTGCACATGAAGTGGCGTGGAGAGAAAAGCCAAAATTACCTGTCCTCCCGAAGACCATAAAGCAAGAAGGAACGTCCACTACGGAAAGTCTTAAAAAGGAAGCAGCAATCGCCACCACCTTTAGATTTGAGAAGTCACCCATCGATGATGGACAACCTTGGTACTTTGAGATATGGAACTTCTTGAAATACCGATACGTCCCTCCTTACGCTATGAAGATTGAATGCAAGATTTTAAGGAATTGATGCGCCAAGTTTTGCATCCTGGGAGAGATACTATACAAAGAAGCCTTCACTAGAGGAGTACTGCAGCGATGTGTTATGGCGGTTGAAGGATAGTACATCATCCAAGAAGCACACGCTAGTGCCTGCGGCGCCCACACTGGTAGACAGAGACCAAATCATACTATAAGGCTACTACTGGCCAACAATGATAAGAGATTGCCACCTATACGTTCAATGTTACAAGCAATGTTAAGAGTACGCCACACTCATTAAAGTGCCATCAGCTACATTGAATCCCATAACTGCACCATGGCCATTCTCAATGTGGGCCTTTGACATTATCGAACCCTTCATAGACACAGTAGGGAACACTTACAAGCATGCATTCATCCTCACTGTGACAGAATACTACACTAAGTGGGCAGAAGCCGAGTCATATGATGAATCACCGCTTCAATGCTCATAAAGTTTATTATTCGAAACATTATCATAAGGTTTGGAGTTCCTAGAATGTTTGTCATGGACAACGAACCACAGTTCATCGTAAAAAAGATGAAGAAATTGTGTAAGAAATATGGAATTGATCTACACTATCCGTCACCATTCTATTCCCATGGAAATGGGCAAGCAGAGGCCACGAACAAAACACTAATTCGCATTCTAAAATGAATAGTGGAGATTAGCAATGGAGCCGACTGGCCCAATCGACTACTTGAAGCACTCTGGGCTTACAGAACTTCTATTTGCACAGCCACTAGCCAGACTCCTTATCTCGTCACCTATGGGATGGAGGCAGTCTTACTATACAAAATACAAGTACCATCCTTGCGTGTCCAACTTGATGATAGATTATCTATAGACGAGAGGAGGGTTGCTCTACTAATCGAGCTAGAACAACTTGATGAGACACGTCTAAGGGCAGCTAATCATGCGCAAGCATACCAGAGGAGAATGGCTAGAGCCTACGATAGGAAAGTCCTCGAGCGAACCTTTGAAATTGGAGAGTTGGTCTTGAAGAAAATATGCCCTCCAAGCATGCTCATCCCAAAGGAAAACTGAAGCCAAATTGGGAAAGACCCTATGTTATAATAGCCGTGTACCCTGGAAATGCATACAAGCTGGAAAGTCAAGAGGGGGAGCAACTTCTTAACCCATGGAACGCCATGTATCTCAAAAAATACAACCCTTAAGCACCATGACCGTCATATCCCGTAGTCGGACCAAAATACTAATAGATACCATCTCGTAGTCATCAGGAGTTATTATCCAGTCATACATCATTATTCCTAAGAATATCTCCTGAAGTCTTCTAACTCATTGCCTACCTTCTTACTTGGGCGATTTGATCGAAAGGACTAGTAGAATACCTAACCTCTTCTAAAAGCACAGGTAACACCTGATTCTCATCCCTTTCCCGCCATTGGAGGAGATGTTAGAGCGCAGAAAATGAAGATGTCAGGCTCCATCAAAACTCACTATTTTTGCATTAGCAGTCTGCTTTCAAAATATATACACATGCTTCGAGAGAGACAAAAGTGAGAGATCAAAATAGAGATATAAAATAAGCATACTTGAGCGAGGGCAATACGGCAAGTGAACAAGTCAATGAGCTCAATGAAGCATAACCAACCTATGAGGACATTCCCGGTAGCCCTACTAGGAGAGTATAAGAAAATTGTGAGGGCCTCCCTGGTGCCTTTACACTACTAGATATCACCGTAAGGTGGCGGGAGGAGGACAAACCCCTACTAATCATAGAATATGAGGCTTTGATGGTACCAAAATATGACGGAGAGCTCAATCATGACATCTCATACCACCCAAGAAAAAGACTGCTACCTGCCTCTTTTGATGTTGTTAAGCAGAAAATTGTCCCCACATCACTGAGCCTTACCCCTCTTTCACCCTTAATTTTACTTTCGGTCCATGAGTCAGAACCTTTCTAATGATATCCCCGGGAATAAAGCCAAAAACTTTTGAATAATGACTGATGCAATCACCCGCTACCTACCATGCACCTCACCCCAGCCAAGACTGTGATATGACAACCACTGCTAATGGTAAAATCCAACACATGACTGATATAACAAAAAGCTCTCTTCCTGATATGGCAAAATATCATCCGAGAATTTTCTTTGGGACTGACTCCTCAAACACACTCATCGGTCTATATACTCACCCAGGAAAGCTCCATTGCGACTCAACATTGGGGAAATTTTTTATTTTGGGGAAGGAGTCACATTAAGACCCTTGCTTGTTCATAGTTAGATGCAAAATGACAAGGTCGTCGCTCAAGGAAGATTGTCAAAGCTACTATGCTGCCTACCCTATCACGCTCCTACACTGGGGTATTTTTTTTAGAACTTTTTTTTAGTACTTTGTTTTCCCTGTTGCATTATTTTTCTTTCATTGTAACAAAAAAATAGTAGACAAAGAAAAATAAAATGAAATGATACAATAATCTCGCTTTTGTTACTAGACCCCGGTTTGAGATACCTCCCTCCTTGACAAATAGCAAGGGGAAAATAAAATTACTGATGAACTTTGTTTCCATGTGCAGATATAAGCAACCTTCAACTATTATTGGGCCAGTTCAAGGAACATCCAAGTCCCAATAATAGATGACGGCACCTGGGCGGACAACTAAAGCATGGAAGGTAAAGGAAAAATGCAAATAGGTATGCCTGAACTAAAAATTTCTCCATATATATATCGAACCTTGTTACATAAATCACAGGGGGTATACCCCCTGTATATATAATAGAGAGAAGAATGCAAAAGAAATATATACATAGCCCTACTCCCTCCACTGTCTCTGGGATGGCCGATCGCTGCTGTCCCCCATAACATCCACTGGGGTATCAGGAGTCTAATCCATCGAAACCTCCATCCAAGCCCCCAGAGTAGGTGGGCATGTCCTAGCAGGGGAGGGCCCGACAACGGAACCTCCCTCGCTCGCTTGACTGATGACCCACCTCAACTGCGAGCGTAAAGGACCCTCGGCAAGCAGCTCTTCGATAATCGAGTCATCATGAACGTAATCCCTGATACGCTCATGTGTTGTACGATGAGGCTAATCAGCAAGGGAACTAGTAGCCACCGACTCCGACTGGGCGAGACGGCTGACCATCCCATCCACCCCCTGCTCACTCCTCGATAATCGATACCGCAGCCGGTCTATCTAGCCTGCATCTCTGCCCACACTGTCTGACAGGCACCCTCCGCCACCTCTGTCTGGGTCCCCTGAGCGATAAGCATATTAATGAGCAAGTCCTCCCGGCTATGTGCACCTGAGAGAACCCGCCTAGCCTCTGGAATGGCACGTGCCCGTGCTGTATCCAAACATGATTCCTCGAGCTAACAAGCCTACATGACAACACAAAATTAAGAGCCAAGCATACCCACAAAGGAAGGAAAGGCTGAAAATCGAAGAGAAGCATACCGGGTCTACCTGCTCTTGAAGTAGGCGCTCAACGGTGGCAGCAATCATCGAGTCAGCTGGTGGTGTCTTCTGAGGCGGAGCATTGGACACAAGTTCCTACAACATGAATGAAAACGCATAAGAAAAATACATGTACACAAAAAAAAACTACACTAACCAAATATACCTGAATAGGAGGAGTAGACTCCTAAGGAGGGGCCTCAGGAGTAGAGTCAGGAATGGCCTGCATAAGACAAAGCAAAACAAACAAATAAAAACTCATCAATCCGAAACCAATTAACAAATCAATGCACCAACTAATATACATACACAAACTATACCTGACTCTTCGGGCACAATGAAGCAGCTGTAGCCTCCCTCGTCTAGAGATCCTCGGAAAGCATGCACAATAAACATTCCAACCCAATGTCAAACACCTAAAATGTTGGATATAGTAAGACAAAACAGCTCAAGAGAACAAGACTTACCCAATGCTCTAACTCGACACGAAGCTGAGAGATCACCGGGTCCTCCCGACTTGAGGAAGACACTAAAGATAGGTCAAAAGCTGGAGCAGATACCCCAACAGTAGAAAGCTTTGCCCTCTACAAATTAAACAAATAACAAACACCTCAAAAATGACAATCAACGACGCTAGTGATCAATAAAATCAATACAAACACTCACCAATCTAACAATCTCAAAATGCAAGCTGGCCTCCACCTTGCAACCAGCCTACTGCTGCCCCTGGAGCAACCCAATAACCTGCACCTGGCGAGTAGCCTCATCCTCTCTCGCCCCTTAAACTATACACAAACACATTAGCCAACTAAAATGGGACAGAGCAAACACAACTGAAGAGAAATGAATCAAACTCACTAGAGCATGATGAGTCACCTCTAGCTGACCCCTCAGCTGATCCTCTGCGGCTCTGACATCAGCGATAGAGGCCGCCAATGACCTCAACATCTCTTCATCAGGACGGGGGGCACTGATTGCGTCTACTTATGTGTATATATCTAATTAAGTCTTAACCTATTGCAAGTGCACAATGGAAATCATAGTACTAGCAAAGGATCATTCCGACAGAGACAGGTTAAATTATATTAGCTTAATTTTTATGAAAACTTATACTTCTCTTTTAAGATCCTAAACTACTGGATAAATATGAATGAAAGAATTGTGCTTTTAAACTAAGTTTTCGAATATTTATGGTTGTCAATCATAATCTTCTTCAGATTATGATTGTCAATCACAATATTCAGCTATCGGATATTTATAAAATTAAACAATACCATTATACTATATATCAAGTCCTCTAGTATTGGTCATCAATCAATACTAAAATCCTATTAATACAGATTTAATCAAATCAACAATCTCCTAAAACTTGGGTGTTAATCAAATTCCAGAAAACTAAAGATGGAAAAGTAAAAACCGTTATACTAATCTACAAACCTCAATTTGAGTCGTCAATTCAAATTAAAATCTGAAGATGTTTACAAAGCAAGAAAAAAAAAAAAAAATCTAAACTAGAAAGCAAAAGTAAATATATCCTTCATCCCTCAGCCGCAGTCGTTAATTGCTTTTGAGAAACTATAGATATCTACACTAATCTTCAGTACCCAATAGCAGTCGTCAATTGCTATTGAGAAACCTTGGATATCTAATCTACAAAGCGATAAAAAGCTACTCTAACTTTGATCAGAAGAAAACCCAACCTCAGTCGTCAATTAATGCTGAGAATTCTTCAATGATTATTCCTAAACCGGGCTCTCTTATTTATAGATCATAAGGAGTCGGTTTACAAGACTTCTAATTCTAATAAAAGAAATAAATCTATCGTAATATAACTCTAATTCTAATTTTATAGTTCCTTGCTTCCTTAGTCAATGAACTTCTGGATTGTTCCATAGTGGAGATCTTTTGGAGTCTCTCTTCATCAATCTTCCCAGATTCGTGATCAGCCAAACATCTAATTCAAGAGTTCTTCTAATTCTGTTCATGGAGGAGTAATACTCACGTGATCAGGAGTAATGATAGGCAACAGGAATGCTTCATAATCATAATCGTAAATCACAATTATTTCTTTTCTTTTCTTTTTCTAGAAAATGGTAAATTATGATTTTCTATTTTTCATAGCTTTCTTATTGTACAATTCTATAGATTGCGATTCATTGCTTTTCAGCCTGTATTGCTTCAACTTCTTGAACGTCTTCTGGGGAATAGTAAATTACGATTTCTCATTTCTATCTTTTGTAGCAACGCTCAATTGTCTTTTCATGATTTTCTAGTCTTTAGTATATAACAAATCGTCTTTCTGTGCTTAATCATCTTTTACTGCTCTTTTTGAGTTTATTTTGACAAAGATTAATATTTCAGCTCTCTTTTACTGGTTTTCCTTAATATCTTCAGATCGATAACTTATTAGTAGCAAACTAATTCTTAGCATCACTAAGTTAAGGGTGATAAAATGGTATATTATGTGACTGATTACAACCCCAAACTTACTTTTTGCTAGTCCCTAACAAACGAGGAAACATAAATTATATTATTAAAAATTAAATTGCCACTTTCGTAGGGAGCATGATTGCATTTAGCAGATACAACAAGCCTTTAAAACCCCTAGGTGATCCCTAGTGGAGGAGTTGTAGTCTCCTGAAGGTTTTCAGTGAAGTTACCTACAAACTTCAATTATTTTTGGATTTTTCAAAATATTTTCAAAAATAAAAATTCTAAACTAATTTTGTATACTAACTAAATTAACTAAATTACCTAAGTGACTAAATTGGTCATTACATAGTTTATTGCAATTTCCTAAAATTACTAATCTTTTATCCTTACTTTTCATTACAACAGTTATCCTTGATCAGAACTCTAACAATTTCAATTCATAATAAGCAGGAGATATATTCATTAGTGAACAATTTATTCTTAATAAATTTTTTTAAACTACAAATTTAGAGAATATTTTCATTCAAAAACTCACTATTGACATACTTTGAAAAAGATATCGAAACTTTTTAGGTTCTCTCAATAAATTTTTCAGAAAATTCATTCAAAGATAAAATTGTCAATCTCATAGAAAAGGATAATCTACTTTATTCATATGAATCCTTGTACAATCCATAGTATCCAGTTTCCATATCTCTACTAGGCTTATGCTTTTACAAATCGTAAATTAGAAAGGTTTTTCCTTCGGCTTATAATGGGACTTTGGGTTTTAGAAGGTGCCAAAGAAAGGTAGAAAGGATTCTAAGTTTTTAGGAGAATTTAGCTCTTCTTTCTCCTATCTTTTCAGCTTCTTTATCTTCAGTAAGTATCCATAAATTAGTTAGCTTCTTCCCATTTTTTTTCTTTAAAACCAATCCCATTTCTTCTGCAAAATCATCATTTACAATTTTTCTCTTTTCAAAAACTTTTTACTTGAAATCATTCTTCTCTTTCAGAAATCATTCTTCACGATTTTTCATTCTTTCCGATATTTTTCTTTTACATTTCTTAAGCTGTACCTTTTTTAGCATTCCCTTTATCTGTTCTTGCTTTACTCCTTCCACTCCCTCTTTTTCCCTTCTTTTGCATCCAAAATCTCAGAAAGTATTAGGGTTAAAGGTTGAAAGCTTTGGGTAGTACATATGATTAAAGGTTTATATGATTTTTGGTACAAAGAAATTCGGTTTAGGCTTCTAATATGGGTTCAAAGGATAAATTTTATTATGGGATTTTGGCTTTTTTTTAGTTCTGGTTTAACAAAAGATGGCCTTTAATCATCTTTAAGATTCACTAGTATAGATGCCTTATTGCTTTGATATTTCTAATAGATAGTTCTAGACAAGAAATCAGTTTATCATAGAATATTTTGATTCTAAATTCATCAATATGAGATTTCATTTCATTATAGAAGTTCAAAGAAAATTTCTGATTTGAATAAAAGAAACAGTCTCTCTGAATAAAAGAGGAAATATGGCTCAAATGCTCACTGGTTTATAACTCTGAAACTATGGTCTAAAATTCTTGCAGTTTAGATTAATCTGTCGTTTCAAACATCCATTCTAATACAGTGTTCAACAAGCTAGGCATGAATTATAACTTCTTTTTTTTTTTTTTTTTTTTTTTTTCTGATTGTTAGATTTCTACTATAATGAATTTTTTCTATCATAATTCCTATGTAATGATCAATTATTCAAAATTTTTTCGAAAAATTTGTCTATAAAAATAAATTAACTAAAACTATTTACTGTTATACTACTATTGTACACAGAAATTGTGTATCCTCCCCCCCCCCCCCAAACTAAAATCGGACAATGCCCTCATTGGCATAAAAATAGGGGGCACTAAAAATTTACCTAAAAATTATTGAGAACTTTGATTATTTATCGAAAAAAATTTGTCACCAGATATACACTTTCCTCCAAACTTGAGAGAAAATAATCGTGGCTTATGCTTGGAGTATCAATAGCTAAAATGTTAGTGGAGGTAGTAAAGATTACACAATAAAAAAATAAAAGTTAGTCAAAAAAAAGAAAATTTTATATATTAACTGAATATTTACATGAATATGAAAGAAAGTAAAAAAAACTAAAATAATTAGAAACTAATTACATCAAAGAAAATAAACCTAGGAAAATCTAGACACACACTAATATATATATATTGGTACCGACAGCAACGTCCGAGAGAAGCCTTCGATAAAGATCGGTCCTTAGCTTCTAACTGCTTGCATAGAGTCTCTCATTCCTTCCTACCAAAGAAATATCCACACCTTGGTAGGGTAGCCACTCCAAGAGCTGTCGAAATACTTCTCTATGCCCTTCTTTATCTTGCATCCCCCTTGATTCATCATCAACTGCACCCTTAGTGTAGGTGAGCAAAGAAGCTGAGGAGATGGAAGTGGACACCTCTCCTGCTTCCCATAAAAAGGGCACCTCACATTCCTTCCGTAGAAGAGATGTAATCCCTTTGTGGAGGTCCTTTGAAGAGTGGGAGGTGAACACATCTCTAGATCACCCTCCACCTATACTGCTCCCTTGCGAAGATCCTACCTAGAGATTGAAACACAGGCAGGGGAAGAGTATGAGCAACGGAGAGGGGTGGCGAGGGACGGCTTAACCCACCATCATCATATAGGAGCTCGCATTCGGGGTGGGTTGTCATGGTATAAAGGCTAGGAAGTGGGGAAAAATGGGTTCGTTGAATGTGATGTCGGATTTGGGTTAGGTTTAGGGTCAAGGGTAGTTTCATAGGATGACTCAGCATCTTGAATTGGTCGCTGGTGCTTCAGGATTTCAACTCTTTGTTCTGCAGCCAGGAGCTCAGCTCTATTTTCTCAAGAATTTTGTCAAGTTGGTTATTGAAATCACTCTGTTTGGTTTCTTTCACCATTAAGGTTAGGGTATAAAAGGAAGATGAAAGAGATGAGATTTTGGGAAGGCGAAGGCTGGTTTTATAGGGAAGGGAAGGGTTCACGTGTCAAGGTATAGGCTGATAGGCTTGGTGGTTGGCAAGTGGAGATATTGAATGTGATGCATGTCCGCTTCCTTTATGAATTAAATGGCTTTAAGTTCCAATACAACCGATAAGATCGATCACTGGAGTCACCTGTTCCCCAAAATTGTCGTTTACAATTATGTAAAACGAAAGTGAAACTCTATGACGCTTCAAATTGTACTTGCTACGATTTAACTCTACGTATCACGAGACATCGTAAATCCATACGAGTAAAGTGATTATGACTATACATAAGATATTTTACGATTGAGTGTACTTTCATATACTGTAAATCATAGAATACTGTTCTAAATTATATACATATGTTACATGTATTTGTTGTGGGTGAGTCGGTAGCTCGATGGGTTCTAAAGGAGTTCAAATAAAAGCAGAGTGAGTTGATGTGTCTCCCTTAAATATACATCCTCTAGACGTACTAACTGCATGTGAAGATGGTACATTACTCTCTCTCTCTAAAAGGGTTAGCTGCTCAATTTGAGTTTCTAACCTTTTGACAGATTGCTGCATTTGATTGAGTAACTGTGTCTGGATGTGGCTATGTTGCACCCAGATGTCTGCTATTGGCAAGAAGGCTTCCTCATTAGCAATGTGGTTTTGGGCTCCTGTAGGGTAAAGAGGAGCAGTTGGAGGTTGGGAAACTGCTTGAGTTAGGCCATAGTTAAGACCATAGGCTTCTCCTTTTTGAGATGTTGGGTACGATTTTATACCCACCAGAGATTGAACTTTTGTTTTCCAAATCCTCAGTCCTAGAAAACCTTCCATCATTGACTTTAATTATAAAATCTTCCTTGCTTAGGCAGTATATTTGTTAAAGTCTCCGAATCAATCTCACCCGATGCGTGGTGTTGCACCGGTTCCTCGCTAAGGGTCTCAAAGAGTTCCCAAACTTCTTCTGTTGTCAAATTTTGAAACATACCGCCATAGGCTACATCAATCGTATGCTGGTTTACATCGTCAATGATTTCATAAAAAGTGAGCACTAGTTGCCAATGCGTAATCCCATGGTGAGGCACTTGTGCAGAAGGTCCTTGAGACGGTTCCAACACTGCTGCGGAGATTCATCCAGAAATTATAGAAACATTATAATCAGATGCCGGAATTTATTCGTTCTGTTGATTGAAAATAATTTCATAAGAAACATGCGTTCCAATCCTTCCCAATTAGGAATCGAATTGTGATGCAAAGAGTTTATCCACTGCTTTGCTTCATCTCTGAGGGAATATGCGAATAGCCTCAATTGAGTGGATTCTATTATCAAGTTCTTAATTCGAATGACAGTGTATACTTATGAATTTATTTAAATGCAAATATGGGTCTTCGTTCATTAGCCCATGAAAAGTCGAAAGTATTTGAAGTATATTGGGCGTAATTTCAAAAGTCCTATTACCAGCTTGGGGGTGTATTTGAAGGCATGGGGGAGGAGTAAGAGGTGTTAGAGCATAATACTCTCCCAATGTCTTAGCCACGTATTGGTCTCTACCTGCCATAATAAAATTAGAGCAAGATGGCTTAAAACAGTTATTTTAAATATCTATTTTATTTTTAGATTTATTTGATTTTTATTCTAGAAAGCAGGGAGAGAAAAGAAATCTAAGCCTTGAGCTTCTTTGATCAGGGGAAGTTAAAACTCTGATTCGTTACTCGGAATAAATCTGCAAAAAGATTTAAGAAGGGATAAAAGAAAATTGAAAATATAAAGAAATATAAAAGAGAAAGATAAATACAAGTTTTCTTAAATTAATATAATCAAACTCTACTCCCCGACAGCAGCGCCAAAAGCTTGATTGCATCTACTTATGTGTATATATCTAATTAAGTCTTAACCTATTGCAATTGCACAATGAAAAACATAGTACTAGCAAAGGATTTTTCCCACAGAGACAGGTTAAATTATATTAACTTAATTTTTATGAAAACTTGTACTTTTCTTTTAAGATCCTAAACTACTAGAGAAATATGAATAAGATAATTGTGTTTTTAAACTAAGTTGTAGAAAGTAAATCCTAATCCTCCTTCTTCAGATTATGGTTGTCAATCACAATCTTCAGCTATCGGATATTTATAAAATTAAACAGTATCGTTACACTATATATCAAGTCTTCTAGCATTGGTCGTCAATCAATACTAAAATCCTATAAATATAGATTTAATCTAGTCAACAATCTCCTAAAACTTGGGCATCAATCAAATTCTAGAAATCTAAAGGTGGAAAAGTAAATATTGTTACACTAATCTGAGTCATCAATTCAAATTAAATCTAAAGATGTTTACAGAGCAGGAAATAAAAAAAATAAAATCTAAACTAGAAAGTAAAAGTAAATATATCCTTCACCCCTAAGCCATAGTCATCAATTGCTTCTGAGAAACTACAGATATCTACACTAATCTTCAGTACTCAATGTAGTCGTCAATTGCTAAGCAATAAAAATCTACTCTAATTTTGATCAAAAGAAAATCCAACCTCAGTCTTCAATTGATGCTGAGAATTTCTTCGATGATTATTCCTATACCGGGCTCTTATTTATATATCATAAGGAGTCGGTTTACAAGACTTATAATTCTAATAAAAGAAATAAATCTATCCTAATATAACTCTAATTCTAATTTTATAGTTCCTTGCTTCCTTTAGTCGATGTACTCCAGGATTGTTACGGAGTAGAGATCTTTTGGAGTCTCTCTTCATCAATCTTCTCAGATCCGTGATCAGCCAAACTTCTAATTCAAGAGTTCTTCTAATTTTGTTCAGGGCGGTGTAATCTTCACGTGATCAGTAGCAATGATAGGCAATGGGAAAGCTTCATAATCATAATCATAAATCATGATTATTTCTTTTCTTTTCTTTTTCTAGAAAACCATAAATTATGATTTTCTATTTCTTATTGGACGATTCTATAGATTATGATTCATCGTTTTTCAGTCTGTATCACTTGTTGAGCACTGAAAAATATCAATTTCCACCCCTTAACCTAGCCTTTGGTGGACCTTTGAGCTTGTTAATAATGTATTTTTAAGTGTGTTTGTGTAGATAATAAGAAAATAAGAGTAATGCTGCAATACATCCTTTTATAGCCAAGAACAATGAATTCAAAGCTAAATTTTGGAGCTAATTGAAGAACAGTGAGTGTACCATGGTGGTCCACACCATTATGACCATTTGGCTTGTCTAAAGGGGCTATAGAAGTCTAATAGAGGGAAGGATGATGGACCCAAGCATAGAAGACTGCTACAGCAAACTATGCATAGCAGCAAGGCAACATAAATGAACCCTCGTGTAGTTCTCGCGAGGTTAAAATCACTCAGAAAGTGCCTCGCATGGATCTCGCGCGATTCAAATGGCGGAAGAGCTTCATTAAATATACTCACATAGTGTAATGGCGGAAGAGCTTTAGATTATACACTTGTGCAGTTCTCGCAAGGTTCAGATAGTCCAATCACTATCAGCTCGCGCAGTTCTCACGAGGATCAAAGCTTCAGAAAATGCCTCACTAAGCTCTCTCGCGCTTCAAAGACAATTCAGCCTCCTGAGGAGCTGCATGTAATCTTGTCGAGAATCCTTGAGAGTGCACAAATTCAAACCAATTGAACCTTGCGAGCTTCTTAAGCATCCAATCTAGCCTAGCGAGATCCTAGTGAGGTGCACACATGAAGCAATTCATCTGCACGAGGCTCAGGGTCCAGTAGCCACATTTCAGCACAGAGGGACATTTTGGGTATTTCACTACTTCTAGGGCACACACTCCGAGGTGTTGAGCTATTTCCCACTTCTCGAGGCATCCAAGGGCTATAAATGGGCTACGACACCAGCTCCAAAGCACATTTCTGATTGGCTGAAGCATAAAATGTTGTTATGGATTGTATATAAATACAACATTAAGTTGTTTTGCAAATCATCTAGGATTAGCCTAAGATCATCCAGAATAGATGGATCAAAGTTTAGTTTAGGGTTAGGGTTAGGGTTTTAGTTTCCTTTTTACTTTTCCCTTTCTTCTTCCTTAGCCCAGCTGCAAGGTTGTGTTGATTTTCTTTGTAGCAGCTAGGTTTTATTTTAGTTTTGCAATGGATTTTGTATAAGCATTGAGAGTAGTTTTGGGTTTTTGCACAGGTTGTTGCCTTGAGGGCAATCATTGTAAGTTTTATTTTATTCAATGAAATGCCATGTTTATAGCTTAATTAAATCTGTATTTCTCTGTGTTTTTCACATAGAATTTTATAGGGTTAATGCTCCCATGGTTGCTCGAGCTTGTAGCCCTGTAACCATGGTAGCAGCAATAGTTTTCTTGTTCTATCTCATCATTTGTGAGGAAGATAACCTCTGGGATAGCATGTGACCATTTAAGTGGACAGATTATAGCTCTAAGGCTGGTCTAAGTCACAAATCTAAGATGGATTCTACCTACAGATTCTGTTCAAACACAGAGTTGCATTGCTGATTTAACCTTAGTTGTCTATTTCTCATTATTTTTACTTTATTTTCTCACTCCATCATCATCCTTCTTTTCCCCTTTCTTTAGCCGTAGTTTATTTATGTTTCTATTTTATTTTAGTTTTGTGACACCTAAACACCTTCTCTTTACCTTGCTTTCTAGCTTGGGTTTAGAGTTGCCAGACCTGTAGCTAGGTCTGGAGTTTACTATACAACCCTTGAGGTTTCAGATCATCACTCTCTGTGGTACAAACTCTTACTTATCAAAACTTGCTACAACAGGCCCTGGATCTTGCAGGACTGTGAGTTTGGTTTTGTGCTTGTGTTCATCCATTTTCTATTTTATTTTGTTTTATTTTTGCCATCATTTTATGTAATTCTTTACCATTAGTTTAATAATAAAAAAAGCACAATCCAAAACTTTTCGACATCGCTTTCGCTTCTTGAACGTCTTCTGGGGAATCGTAAATTACGATTTCTCATTTCTATCTTTTGTAGTAGCGCTCAATCGTCATTTCATGATTTTCTAGTCTTCCGTATATAGGGAATCATCTTTTTATGCTTAATCATCTTTTACTGCTATTTTTGAGTTTATTTTGACAAAGATTAATATTTCAGTTCTCTTTTACTAGTTTTCCTTAATATCTGCACATTGGTAACTTATTAGTAGCAAACTAAGTCCTGGCATCACTAAGTTAAGGGTCATAAAATTGTATATTATGTGACTGATCAGGCACTCCCCATCCGCTTCCGTGCAAGATGCAGGGCCTCTAACGCCCCACAAACTCTAAGGCTCAGCTGAACTCGCTCCATCTTAGCCACCCTCTCTCTCAAAGCTCCGGCCGAATCAGGCCCACCAATACAGAACGAACTCTTCCCCTGAAAGGGGAACTTGGTGAAAAGCCAGCCCCAAAGATCCTCGAACAATCTCATGTAGGTCCTAGCATCTGCCTCATCCTAAGCTCCAATAACCTCGATTCCCCCAGAACTAAAATCTAAATACTAATATGGCATCTTCTTCTCAAAGAAGTGGCCAGGGGGACCAGTTTTCTTCTTCGACACCCATGGATGAAGCTTTGGAGGGACTCCTTGGGGGAGTCCTTAACTGTCGCGCCACTCGAGAGAGGTGAATCCGGTCCCCCATCTCAAAACACGGGACCCACATCCCCCAGCTAAAAAGGTGTTTGCCAAACTGTATAATGACCTGATCATCACCCTTCCCATCCTCATAGGGTCTCCAAATAACCTGTAATCTCGAAATAAGCCAGATGAAAGTGTCAGTAAGATCCAAATTGCACAATGAGACAACACTAACCAAAAAAAGAAAGTACACACACACACACCTGGCCAAGCTGCATATCCTCGAACAACCACCTCGTAGTCTAGAGAGCCGTAGTCCTCCGATAATCTCCCATCAATGTCTGCCATAGACACATACATAGAAATGTGGGTGCCATCCCTAGAGGTACTCTAGGAGGAAGGAATAGGAAATGGTCATACGCCCAAAACTATGAAGACTATGTGAAATTAGATCAACCTAAAAGGAAAAAAGACGTTTGGCCCTACGAGCTTATGAAACTAAAAGAAAATTGAAATCTCACCTGTAGAAAGGGAATGAAGCTGCCGATGATCGTGACTCCCCTTGCCTGACAACACATCTGACTGTAAAGATGAGCTAGTACCACCGCACCCCACACATATGTGGACACTTGCTCCAAGTCCACAACCAGTGGTAGAAATATTCCGGTGAGACACCCCCGAGTGGAAGAAGAAAATAGAACTCCTCTGAGAAAATGCATCAGGAAAGCCCTGATGATGTGATCTGCTTCCACCCTTGCCTCCAATCAGGAGCCCGAGCCTCTATCACCCTGCAGTGCCTCTTGTACGTTGCTACAGACTTAGGATGGCGCCTTGTAGGAGTAAAACCCACTCTAAAAGTATTAAGGAACCAAGTAGTCTGAATCAACCCCAACCCGGACCAGCTAGAATCATACTCAATCCAAAAACACTCGACACTCACTGCGTGATAGTGAGACAATATCTGTCCGGTCACAGGCTCACCCTCGAACCTCACCCTACTGATGCGAAGCCAGTCCTCAGGGGTCAACAGCATCATCCCAGTAGGGTATAGCAATGCCTGATGATCCCCCCTCCACCTCTCTACTATTGCCCCGACCAGACCAACATCAGGATGAAAAGGTTTGAGCCCTAGGATGGGCCTGAAACAGAAGGATGCAAGTCTCTCCTACTGGAATGTAGGGAGAGCCTGGTACCTCGCATGGGACTTGCCCCACGTAGAACTGATACATAGAGAAATGGGCTCCTAAACGTACGACAAAAGAATAAAATAAATGTAAGAAGTACAACACAAAACATAATGACTAACTACGCTTAGGTCAAAACAAACATGGAAACAGAATCTATGCTGACTAATAAACATGACATGCAGAACATGAGAGAAATAAAACAAAACATGACCTAAAACTATATGCAAATATGATGCAAGTTCTGCATAAAAGTAAAGAGGTTTTCATGTCCTAGAAATCTAAGTCATAACCTGAATACCTGAGAAATTAAGAGAGACTTGTGTTTTTGATCACTTGCCCGAATCGACGCGAAGGCGTCGGCTAATGGGATCCTGTAGACACCCAAATTTGTCCCAAGGTCTGATTAACTTACGCTTTGAGAAGGGCATACCCTCTGAGCTTTCGAGAGCACTTCCCACCCTTAGAAATTAACCCAAACCATTAGAAGCCTATCCTTGACCCTTAGGAATCAGCCCTAACTTGTAGAACCCCTCTCAAACCTGTTTTAAACCCTCCCGGCCAGTGGTTGAAAAGAGGAGTGCCATAGTCTCAACAGACCTCTTCTAGAACTGAATCCTATACCATTGGAAAGAGGATGCTCCCAGCTTTCCAACAAGTCAAGAATCGCCTCAATCCAAGTTATATACCGAAAGATATGGCGGTTTGAAATTTTGGGAGAATTGCGGGAAATTTGCCTAGCGTGTCTAATAGACACGCTAGGCCAATTTTAGAAGATTTTGGCCTAGCATGTCTAAAAGACACGCTAGGAAGAAATGGCTTTTGTGGACCCCACGACGGGTTCTGAACCTCCAGGATTCTCAGGGAACATTGTTCCTATACCTAATGTGTCTAATACATACGCTAGGCTTAGGAACAATATTTTTGGGAATTTGGTTCAAAATTTGAAATTAGAGTTTGACTTGTTGACCACCCCATCCATTGGGGTTGGTTTCGGTAGGACTGTTGCTCCCGCACCCCCACTATCCTTCTTTTTTACTATTTTTCCATTTAGAAGCCTACCCTATCATCTACCATTAAAACCGATTTCCCACCTATCTAAGCTCTTAAAACCCTAGAAAACCTTAGATTGGGATTACCTAATTCTTAAACCCCATTAGCCTTTAAGTGTTCCCTTAACCACCCCTTTCTCTATAAATAGGGAGCCATCCCCCATTGATTAAGGGCTTGAAAAAATTCTAAAAAGAGAAAATTCTAAGAGAGCTCCCTTTCCCATTTTAGCATTTTATCCATAAAATTCCAGAACTAGGTTCACCCTTTAGACCCCATTTTCTATCATCAAACCCTTAGTTTTTAGAGGAACAAGGCCTTAGACTATCTCTCCTTCCTCCTAGCTCCTTATTAATCAGTGAAAAATATCATTTTTCACCTCCTAACCTTACCTTTGATAGACCTTGGAGCTGATTAGTAATGTGTTTTGAGTGTTATTTTGTAGTTAGCAATAATATACTGCACAATCCAGAAAACTATGTAGCCAAGGTCAATAAGAGAGAGGTCCGAGTCAACCTTGGATTGATGAAGACACCTAGGCATAACAGAGAGCTATGGTAGACTGACATAAGCAGCAGAAGTTCAGAAAAGAAGGTTTCGAGCAGTTGAAATAAACTAGTTGAGAGGATTTAATGTGTAATCAAGCAATTGGAAGCTGTAAAATGAACCTGTCGATGGGTTGACTGGAGCTATCGAGTTGTGCATTGCTGAAACTCTTAATCTATCGACCAGTTCCCTGAACCTGTCAACTTGCACACATCAACTTGTCGAGAAGTTACCTAAAGCACAACAAGCCTCGCGAAGTTGAAACAGGTAGAAATGAACCTATCGAGAATTTGGTGAGATCCTGTCGAGCAGTTGTGTGAACTACTCGAGATTAAAAGTCTTAATCTTCCAACCTGTTGAAGGCTTTATGCCTGAAGTAGGGATCTTGTCGAGAAGATGTTAGAACCTGTTGAAATGTAATTTTGGAGCTATTGACCTATTGACCTGTCGAGAGGTACTTTGGACCTCTCGAGATGCGAATTCTGAAACTCCCATCTGTCGACGGAGAGTGCTAAAGCTTCAATGATTCAGTGCATGTGTCCAGAGGCTCTGTGACAGCCTGAGAGGATATTTTTGGAATGCCAACAACACAAAGGATAACTACCTAACTGCCTCACATGCGCTCAACTGGTTCTAACAAGATTTTGAGAATTCTTGGAGGAAATGCAGCCACCTCATCAAGTCAGATAAAAGAATTGATTCCTCTCTTCTCTGATTGATCAAAATAGATCTGAGGCACTTGGGAATTTGTATAAATAAGGGGGAATACAACAGAGAAGGGGCATCCAGAGTTTGAGGAAATTGCTTTCCCACCTTTCTATTCTTCTTCTTCTTCCTCTATTCTCTCTTAGCTGAGCCATGCTTGGCTACATCTTTGTAGCAGCTAGGGTTAGCTGATCTGTAATTTGATTTGTGGGAACATTGTATGAAGAGTGGAAATTTGCAGAGACTGTAAATCTGAGAGTTAATTTATTGTAAGTTCTTGTGGATCAATGAATGACTGATTCTAATACTCATTTAATTTATAGATCTATTGATTTTTAATCGATTTTTACAGATTTTATGCACCTATGGATGCCTGAGCTTGTAGCCTTGAATCCATAGCATTTGCAGTGGTTTTATTGTTCTATTCCATTCTCTCATGACTAGATTATATCCATGGGATACTTTGTGACCATTCAAGTGGACAAAGTATAGCCCTAGGACTAGTAAACAGAGCATCCTAGAGATTTCATCCGATCCAAAGGCTCAAGTGAAACAGGAAAACCAGTACAGACACTATGTTTTCAAGGCTACAAGCTCATGCATCCATAGGAGCAAACAATCCATCAGATCTAGTGAAAGCCACAAGAAATTACAGATTGAATGGGGATCTAACCTCAGCTGATTGTAGCTACAAAGAAACCTACAATGACCTAGCTCACAAGTTTGCAATCTTTGCAAACCTCCAGATCTCTTCACTGAAAATAGATCTGAAAATCCGAGTAAGAACCGGAACCGCTACAAGCTTTCACTTGGCTACAAGCACAAGTGCAAAGATGAAGAATCCAACTCTACCCTTAGATCTAGATTAGTCCTAAGGCTATGACCTTTCAACTTGAATGGTCACAGATCATCCTATAGATTTACTCCAGTCATGGGGGTAAAGAATGGAACATGAAAATTACTGTAGACACTATGGATGCAAGGCTACAAGCTCAGGCAACCATAGGTGTATAAGATCTAGAAAACTCTAAAGCAATTGAATAGAAGATTTATAGATATAATGAAACATTAAACACAACTCTTCATTGATTAAAAACATACAATGAATCAGCCTCAAGCCTACAGTCTGTGCAATAACCCGAGCTTCTTCACTATGAATTTACAGATCCATTTACAATTCAAATCAGCCTTTGGCTTCTACCTAGATATAATCCAAAAGGCTGGATTAGTGAGAGAGGAGGGAAAAGAAAACCTAAAACTAAACTAAATTGAGCTAAGGAGGACTGAGGGTATTCCTTGGTTCCTTAATTCCTTGCTAATGAATCACAACCAAAAGGCTGCCATTTATACATATGCCTCGATCCATGTGATCTCTGTGTTGGCCAATTAGAGGGAAGAAGAATTCATTAGATTTATGGCAATGCACGTGTTCTATGCCCTGGCCAATCAGAAGAGAGTAGAATCCATTGAAGTTGCTTGATTATGGCCAAGAGTTGTTCCCATTCAGTTACGAATCAGTTCACATGTGGACTGCTGTCCCATGTGACTGATTAAATTCTCAAATACGCCCCCACCGATAATTGATAATGGCTGAAGACAGTTAGAAGCTTGATGGAACCTGAGTTGGACAAGCTGAAGTGCATTTGGAGCTTTAACACTAATCATTTGAGTGGCCCTCGAGAGGTTTGCTGTGAAGCATTCGAGTGGATGGTGGCTGAAGTCTGGAGGTGCTCGACGAGATGGCTGCATGAAAGCATAGGCTGATGGCACCTTGAGAGGATGGCAGCTAAAGGCATTGAACTACTCAAGTGTATGGTTGAAAACTGAAGGTCTTCGAGTTGTTGAAAACTATGGTTCGAGTAGTTGCTGAAGCAACTCGACAGGTTTGGTGAATTGCTGAAGGAACTCGAGAGGTTGGAGGGATGTTGGAGGATCTCAAGCAGTTGCTGATGTGAAGAGCTCGATAGGTTCACTTTGAGTGTAGGGAACCACTTGATAGGTTGCTTCAGCAACCTTTACACAACTCGACAGGTTCCTCTCTTAGCAATCTACGCTACTCGACAGGTTGAATGTGGCCTGCTTTAGCTCGACAGGATAAAGCTCCCAAGGAACCACTCAATAGGTTTAAGTATGCAGTTCAGTAAACTGCTCAAGTGGTTCTTTTCTTCAGCAATGAAGCATTTGATAGGTTCAATACCACTTGAGGGGTTGGGTTTCAGCTCTGCACACTCGAATGGATGAGTTATAAGCTTCAATAACTGCTCGAGTTGTCCAAGGTGCATCTCGACAGGATTAAATGTACTGCTCGAGTGTATGAAAATGGCAGCTTCGGTGCTCTACTCAATTTCTTATTGCTGCTCAGCTGCTCAACAAGCTGAAATGTTTTAATGTACAGCTGCTGAAGGTGAACCACATGGCTGCTCTACTGTGCAGCTAGTGTGCACAACTGAGTCCTTGTCTTTTCTAGTGTATACTGCTGAAGGTCTTGTCTTGAGGGCTTTTTGCTCTGCTATTTTACTCCAACAGTAGCAGCTCTCCTTCAATCATGGGCTCCACTTGGCTTAGCTCCGATGAATGGTTCTAAGTCCTCCTCTTGGCACTTATTACATGGATGACTGCATATTATTGCTAGCTTTAAAAACACATTTAAACATCAATTATTACACACTCTAGGTCCCAGTGAAGCCTAGGTTAGGAGGTAAAAAGTGGTAATATTCAGTGCCTTCGAGGACTAGCAAACCTAATCTTTGCTAGTCCTCGAGCAAAGGGAAAATTAAACCATTATTCTACAAAATTTAAATACCACTTTCATAGGGAGCACAGATGCATTTAGCATATGCAGAAAGCCTTTTAAACCCCTAGGAGATCCCTAGTGGAGGAGTAAAGTCTCTTAAGGGTTTTCAGTGAAGGTACCCACAAACTTCTCAATCAAACAGTTTATATCAGTGCAACATATCAAAACAAAGTTTAAACAAAAAAAATTCATTCCACACCTTATTCAATTTTTTAGAGGAGTCACAACAGTAAAACAACATTTTAACACTGAAATCAGGTTTAACTTCCTCCACAACCAATCAACTCATATCAAGGGTGTTGTGTGTAGAAATTAGTGCACAGCTCACCATTAATTTGAGAATTTTGTCTGGATAATATCACTAATAAATTTAATTTCAGTCCCAAGTCTCACCAGGGGTATCACCCAAAATAAAAATGAAAGGTGTATCATTTCACTCCAGCTCAAGAGCAGTTACTGCCCTCAAATAGGACTGCAAGCATGAGCATAGGTAGTGCTACTAATTTCTGAAATCCTCTAGCTCTTTTCACCATATATTGAACAACTCCTCATCTCCACATAAATGCTCAATCCATTTCAGATCAGTAAGGCCTTTTTGTAAGGTTGTAATGTGGCTTATGGTTGAGGTTTTAAAAGAATAAAAGGTATAAAAGGATTCAAAATTTTAGAAATTAACCAAGGTAAGGAGATGATTCATGACTTCTCCTTTATTTTAGAACAACTTCACCTTCTTTTTAAATTTTCAGGGCCAAAGTGGCCAGCTTCTTCTCTTCTTTTCAAATTTACCAATAAAGTACTTCTTTGACTTCTCATTCTCTTTTTGTTTTATTTTTCAATTTTTCTCTTTTTGTATGCTTTTCTTTGTATTTTTCTCATTTTTTTTTATATGGGCTGGAATGCCACAGCTACACAACTGACACACAATTGTCATCAAATGTCCTTTCTTCTTCTTCCACCAAATGTTAAACCAACTCTTCTTTCTTCAGCATCTTCTCCTTTACCTTCTGAAATCTCAGAGTGAGGGTCAGGCTGAATTAAGCTAATGAAGTTTAGGTTTAAGTTCTCTGGTTTTTGTCAAAGAAAGCATGAATTTTTAAGGCTCAAATGGTGTGTATCAAGGGTAGTTCAAAGGGTAAGGATTTTTGAGGCTCAAGCTATCCAAATGAAGGCCTTTCATCATGTCTATAATGTCATGAGTTCTATCACGCTATTTTAACTTGGAGTGCACAACTTCTAGTGAAAAAGAGTAGGTTCAATCAGTCCTAAGAGCATAAAAATTTCCAAAACAATCTTCAAAGAATTTTTTTACAGGCCCAAATCTCATTGGGTATGGACTTCCATTAAATTCATGGGGTATATCACACAATTTTCTCTCTTTTCTGGTTCACTAAGCACCAATTGTGAAAAATTTCTTGACATTTGCTTCATGAAAATGTTAGATTTACAATAGATTTCAATTTTAAAAAGTTTTTAATTTCTTCTTTTTGCAAAAAGCCAGTGGGAATTCACTTTATTTGAAATTTTTTTAATCCAACACTGCTGCACTAGCATTAACTATTCCATTGGCACACCTTGCCATACCCCCAAACCTAAGATGAACATTGTCCTAAATGTTTGCACAGTGAGTAGCTAGGGGCATGAGGGTTTGCAAGCAACAAAGAATGGACTATATGTAGAAAAGAAGAAAAAATAAATGCACAAAACTGAATTTATTGACAGAAAAATGGAAAGAACGCTATACAAATGGAAGAAACAAAAGCACGTTCCTGCAAAAGCAGAAATTTAGACACAAAAAATAGCAAAACAAAGTCAAAAATAGTATACAAACATAAAAAAATCAAGAAAAATAGTAAACAAAGACAGTAAACACATATTCTAAGAAAGAAAATAGAAAAATCAGCAATCAAACACAAAAAGCAGCATGCTTTAATCTAAAACTACAGTAAGGTACCCCTCTGCCTTGTCCTTCTGCACCTCATTTTGGTTCAAAAGTCACTTGGTTGTCTAGGTCTAAGAAGCCTCTCAACTTCAAGATCTAAAGGGACAATCTCGTGGTTGAGGGATCTTCTACCAAGCATACACCTAGCAGAAACAAATTTGTAGTGATAAACAAAAGAAATAAAAGAATTACAACAAAAAATAATAACAAAACACAGCAAGTACTACTACTGGATTTAAAGAATTACAAAAAATGAGAAAGAAAATAAAGGAGAAGGAAATGCAAACTCATGCAAATCTGCTCCAGCTGCACTCCATTTGCTCCTCTTATTTCTACTACTCTAGATCCACACAAACTCAAATGCTGCAGCAGTAATTTATTCAAACAACTGAAAGGCAATACACAGATCAACTTGTAAACTACAGATAAAATTCATATCTAAATAAGAAAAACTCAGATCTACTAACTAGATCAAAACTCCCCTGCAGCGGCGCCAAAAACTTGTTTTATTACTTTGCGCTGACAGAATTTTGTTATAAAAATAAATGGTTAAAACACAACAGAAAATAAAATATGAATGAGGATGGATCAAAGAACAAAGCACAACCTACAAGATATAGGGCTGTTGTAGAAAGTTTTAAAAGTAAGTAAGAGTTTGTCCCACAGGGAGTGATGATCTAAAACTTAGTAGGTCTCCAGATCTGCTACAGATCTGGTAATTTTAAACTAGTCTAAGAAAACAGGAAAAGAAAGAGAGTTTTTTAGGTGTCACAACTAAACTAGATCTAAACTACAAAATAAAAATAAACTTCCCAAGCCCCCCGCTTAGCGATCTTCTTACTCCCGATTATTCCCCCACCTTTCGACACCCAAAATGCCCTCGACGGTCAAAAGAGATCACCCCTCTTATTGACTCCTCCGAGGGATCGGGTCGTCGCACAGATTTTTGTGTCTTCACATAGATCAAAGGATTTTCTTTGATTCTTCCAAAGTACATTGAAGTCCCGCCATGGGAGGCATAGGAGACGTGAATGCCGCCTAAAAAGGGAGTTCCCCAGGGCCCTGGATAAAGCACCACCTTAATCAAGGGAGAGATTTTTATTTTGTGATTTAAAAAATAAATAAAACAAAAAAAAAATTAAAAACCTAAAAAAAGGGATCTTGTGATGTCGGAACAACGACATCGCCTTATCCTCCATCTTCCTATAGGGGAAGGAGAAGACGGGTTTTTAGTCCTCACCCAAGGAACCCATACCCGACCCGCTGCCAAATCATGTCTTGGGCGATCGATCCAACCTACGCTGACCCTGATTCATCCCCTCCATCATTCCCATTACATTCCCAATTGGAGGAGATTCCTATCTCTATTCTACTCACCCAACCCCCATTTACCGTCACCGGACCCTTTGACGCACCCATATTTCCATCCACAACCTCCTCATTCCCTCAAAATCCATCCCTTCCCTTTTTCCCCCATATCCACTCCATATTCACCCTCTACATCCATCCAACATATACCGAATTTCCCTCCACCTCAACTCAAAGCATCCCCAATCCTTCCACATCAAACCAAAATACCCCAAATTTCCCCAAATGCAATCCTGATATGCCCCATTTTTCCTCCACCTCCAATTTAAACAACCCCCATTTTCTCACATACACCCAAGCCATGCCTAATTCTCCCATATCCACTCCACACTTTCCCTCCAGTCCAAACCCACCACATATTTCCCCATCTACCCAGGTCATGGCCAATTTTCCTCACCCATCCACCATGCCCAATTTTCCCTCATTTACCCAAATCATGCCCAACTTTCCTCTCCCATTTACCTGGGTCATGCCCAATTTTCCCCATATCCTCCCCTCATCAGATGGACTATCTATAATCACTGTTGTTGATTCTTAGTGTGCTTGATTTATGTGTGTTTTGAAAACAGGTTTGCAACTGCTAAATTATACTGAAAAAAATAAAGAAATATCAGCACAGGTAGAAGTGAATTAGCCTGCAAGATCAGGGCCAATTGTAGCAAGTTTTAAATGTAAGTGAGTGAAAGATCGTCCACAGAGAATTTGTCTAAAATGCAAGATAAACCTCCAGATCTGGCCTCTTATCCTATCTAGAAAGCACATAAGATGGGAGGTTGAATTTGTCACATTAACTAAATGATAAAAGTAAAAATTAAACTAAGTGATCCAAATCCGAGTAGGGGAAACCTTTGAGGTAAACTTATATAAAAAATGGAGAAGTAATATCTAACTTTGATTTGGTCCTTGAAAACTAATGAGAACGACTGCAGCTCAACTGAGAGATGATCCAATCTTCATCTGGCTACAAGCGCAGATGTAAGAGAAATAAATCTAATTTAAGGATTAGGTTTAAGCTTATGGCTATGGTCTGTCCACTTTAATGGCCACAAACCATCCAATAGCCTTTAATCCAAAGCCTTAGTTTAGAACAAGAAGCATCACTACAAATGCCGTGAGAGATTAGGTTACCAACACTAATTCTCACAGGATTAATGAATCAAGGGAAATCGCATGAAAAACAGTAAATTTAAAGGAGTCTAATGCAATAAGGAGATCAGAGGGAACCCTTAACATGAGTCTAATTGAGAATATACGGTTTACAGCAACCTTTTCAAATCCACCATTACAATTACAGAGCACAGCTTAAACAGCTCTCAGATTTGTAGTCTTGAATACAACTCTCTTTTGAATTACAGAAATGTCTCACAACCCCCAATTGCAAGTCAAAGTGAAGCTATTATAGGGATTTCAGACAAACTATCTGGTTTAGAAATGGGGGAATAGGAATGAAACTCAAAATCTGGATGCCCAAATTGGGCAAATGGTTCATCTATTTATAGTTTTCCCCAAGTCCAGCTCAGATGTGTATCAACCAATCAGAGGTGCTCAGATCTGTATTGACCAATGGTGGTCGAGCACGAGGATGCAGATCTGTTCTGGCCAATCCGAATTCCTCGATCCGTTCAAACAATCGTGTGAAAAAGGCATCAATTTCATATGCATTTTGAAAATCTGTTAGAGTTTCTAGAAGTTCCCGCCAAGTTATTTCATCTCTGGGTGCTCACGTGGGGTGGAATATGCCTTCGCTTCATGCTTAGAATCCTCTGGAATGTCCCTAGGTTTTTAAATGCATTGGGATGCATGAAATAGATTACTGAATTGCCCTTGTAAAAGCTGAGAACCTCCAGAATACCTTTTCGCAAAGTTTAGGGGGCTTTTCGCAAGGTGTTGTAACTCCTGAAGCTCTTTTCGCAAGGTTCTGGTTCTGTTCGAATTGAGTTTTCTTCTTTTCGAAAAGGTGAATCATCTCTTCGAAGAGTTCAGATGCTCTTCGAAAGCTTAAGCCTGGAGTTTTTGTTCTTTTCGCAGAGTTTCAGGTTCTTTTCGCAGAGTTTCAGGTTCTTTGCGAACAGTTCAGGTTCTTTGCGAAAAGTACTCTGTAGTGCATTTTTCTGTTCGAATTGCTCCATACTTCTTCTCTGGGTTGAGACCAGGTCTTTGCCTCTTCAATTCAGACCTTCCAACAGCTAGTGAGGTTGTTTCTTCTCTTTCTTCCTTTGGATTGACATGGGTTGTCATCTTTTTGGCACTTTTACGCTGCTTTTATGGTTAAGCCTATCTTTATTGTTAGCTGCAACACAAGCACTTAAAACACTTATTTAGTTCTCTCAAAGGTCTATCAAGACTCAAGTTAAGGGGTGAAAAATGGTATTTTTCAGTTCTCAACAATCACCCCCACATCCGATCCCATGGCCGTGATGGGTGACATGGTTAGGGCTTTGTGCAACCGTGGGCTCTTGCGAGTCCATCGTGACAATGCGCACTCTACATTATAAATTTAGAGTCACCACCCGAAGCTTTTGGTGTCCCAGGAAACCTCAAATCAATATTTAATACATCGAAGTGCCAAATATGACTATGATTTTCCGATTCACGCCAAAGGCTCTTGGGTAGGGGCTTCGATTATCAATCAGAAAGGTGGTAGGCACCCGATCAACCCCCTCAAATGTGGTCTCTACTTATGGCCAAAATGAAAAGAAAAAAAAAAGAAGAGCACCTCCTCTTGCCCGAAGCCACTTCGATCCTATTTACGCTAGATCACCGAGATTTCGGCGGCGTAACGACGCAAATTCAAGGATAGAGATAAAGCCAAGAAGGTAGAGGGAAAGAGGGGAGAGCTAGAGCTCTTGGGCCCTTGTAGCACAGCTATGGACCTTCATGTAGGTGAACTCGGTGAGCCTCTGATAACTTGAGTAACAGGAATATGGGTTCTAACCTCTAAGGTTTGGTGGCTAAGAGGTAGGAGGAAAGAGCAAAGGGATAGTTCTCACCTAAACTAGGAGATATTTGAAGGAAGGTAGGGTGTAAAGGGAGTTTTGAAGTTCCAGAATTTGTATGGGATTGGTGCACCAAAGGGGGAAAATGACTCTCTTAATCTTTTCTCTCTTTTGGAAAATTTTCAAACCATTTGCAAGGGGGGGTGCCTCTCTATTTATAGAAAAGGAGAGGGTTAAGGGGTACTTAAATGCTAATGTGATTAGCAATTAGGTAATCCTAATATCTAAGGTTTCCTAGGGTTTAGGGGCTTGGAAATATGGGAAAGGGGTTCAATGGTAGATGATAGGGTGGGGGTTTAAATGACTAGAGGGTTGCAAATAGGGTAAAATGAGGGTGTAACAATCCTAATGAAACCCACCCTAAACATTGGGATGGTCAACAAGTCAAACCCCAAAAGTTAATTTTGGGTAAAAAATCAAGATTTACTGGAGCTAAGCCTAGCATGTGTATTACAAGCATATGTACAGTGCCTGAGAAGTCAAGTGCCCGCTAGTGGGCCCCTCTATGCTTAGCGTGTATATTATACACGCTAAGCCACTTCTGTGAAAAAATGGCCTACCGTGTATAATATACATGTTGGGTAACATTTTCCCAGAAATAGACTAGCGTGTGTTTTATACACGCTAAGCATGCCCACCTCCTCAAGAGGCTCTCGAGAGGTTCAGCTAGATGTAGTTTTTGGGCCCGAAACTACGGATTGCCCTAACATTTGATGTATGAATCGGATCAGGATGATTCTTGGCTTGTTGGAAAGCTGAGAACCTCTACTTTTCAATAGTATAAGATTCAGTTTTAGTAGAGATCCCAGTATGTTTTGCAATACCTCCCTCTAATCATTCCCTGGGAAGGTTGTCCGGAGAGGTTGGGGTGATTCCTAAGGGTTTAGGTAAGCTTCTAAGGGTTTGGAAAGGTTCCTAAGGATATGGGAGAAGCAATCAGAAGCTCGGTGGTGCACTTTTCTTGAAGTATGTTTCGATCGGGCCTTGGGCCAAGTTTGGGTGTCTATAGATGCCCCTCTTTTGTATCCAACCACTAATGATCAAATGCCAAAGGCAGAGACATCCGAAGAGGCCCAAGGTGACATTGACTGGTCCGCCGTATTCAAAACAAACCTCAAATATTAGGTGGGTAATATGGTGAGTAAATGGAAGCCTTGTATGTCAGGAAAAATATTCGTTCCTCAAGGCTATCAGTCCCCAAGCACTTAGCGACATTACTGGGCATAACCAAGATGGAGTGAGTTGCGAAAGCCCAATATACTAGGAAAAATGTCCGCTTCTCGAGATGATTAAAGATGTTTGATGCTTAAGTTTCATTCTGAATAAAACAGTTCTGTGAGTGAGAGGGTGGTCGACCCATACTTAAAGATAGGCATGAAGCAAGTACGTGAAGATCCACAACTTGTGTCCAATCATACGAGGCATTGATTGCCCCATTTGACCGGCCACGGGTGCCCTTGCGGGAAGCAGGATTTCGAGGTTTGGATGGTTTTATTTTTAGAATGAACATTAGTTCTTTCTTTTCCATTGCTTGCTCTATCCTTTTCTTGTTGTGGTATACTTGATTGTTTGCAGGGTGGGCTTAGGTTTTTTTTGGGAAATGGCCATTGGGCTATGTTCTTGGTTAATACTGGCCAAACCTTGTACTTTCGCGTGGACGATTCCTGAAAGGAAAATCATATAAAAGTTAGATGATAATTTTAATATCCCAACACATGATCTGGGGTGCTTTTGAAAATAACCGAAAGAGCAGGTGGGCTGGCTAGGGGACCAGTAAGATAATCCCCTCAATTTTCCCTCTCCTTTTTTCCTTTGGTGGCATTCTTGGCATGGTGTTTGTAATACACACACTAGGCAAATCTGGGGGAAGAATGGCCTAGCGTGTATATTACACACACTGAGCATGTCCTGGGAATAAGTGGCTTAGCATGTGTAATATATACACTAAGCAAAATCTGGGACATTTTACTCTAGCGTGTGTATTACACATACTAGGTGCTTTCAGGGGGGGTGTGGAGCCTTTTAAGCCCGAGAATGAACTTATTTTTCTTTCTTTTGAGTTGAACTTTGTATCTTTTGGTGCCATTTTTCTTTTTGCTTTCCCAAGGTCGGGTCCATCGTCCTACATTGGACATGGACCTCTATACTTCCCTCTTTGGGCATGGGGCCCAGTTTTCTCAAGAAATGGCTTGAAAGTTTGAATGAGAGTGAGCTTCTGGGTTTGGATCAGCTTGGATTGGCCCATCTCTCGTCTTTCCTCGGAGTTCCTCTGCTTTGGGATTTCATTTATGCGGCGGCCTCATCTTGGGAAGTTGATACCCATGTCCTCCATTTTAGGAACAGTGAGTTAACTCCCACTCTTGAGGAGCTCTCCAACTTACCGGGTTTGAAGCTGCACAGGGGCCTTGCCAAAGTACTGTCAAAATTGGGTTATGTTAAGGCCGTCCAAATCACCTTGGGCTTGAAGAAAGTTGATTATGAGAAAAGCCTCATTGGCGGGCCCACCAAGTGTTCGGTGAAATTTCAGAGAGAACTTTTTAGGGATGAAAGCTTGTGAAGATTGTCGGTCAAAAATTCTCATAATGTGAAGGCGTTTGCCCTTTGCCTTATCTCTGAGGTTCTTTTCTACATCGGGGGAGAGAGCTTCTCTCTTGTGCTTTGCAATGTTTTAACGGAGCTTGAGGGAGGTCGTTCTATGATGTATATGGTGCTGGCAGAGCTTTATCGCTGTCTTAACGCCTTCACTCTAGGAAAGGTGGAGGGCCTCCGGGGATGTCCCGTCTTGCTCCAGATTTGACTTGGGGAGCATCTATCCATTTTGGGTCCCGTGCCCTGCTTTTATGTGGTTCGCGATGAGGCGACTCGTTGCTTCTTGGGTGGATGTCACAAGTTACCATAGGGGGATATACAAGAGCTGAAGCTTTGGCTGGTTGAGGCTAAACTGGTGTGGAGGCTTCCTTGGCTAGATAGGGATTTTCCAGTAGTTTGATTTAGAGACTATGAGGGAATCACTGTCCTTGGTTTGATTAGCAACACCTATTACTTTCCATTTTGGGTGTTGCGTCAGTTTGGTTGCTCTTACCAAGTGCCCTGTGTGATGAAACTGCCCTTATGTGACTTGATTTTCTCTTGAGGGTTCTCTGGGGACCTGGATAGGGTAGCTGATCTCTGGGAAACGTGTCAGTCGACGCATGTGTGATCTGGAGCAGGGTAATTCGATTTTGACCTCTCTTGAGTACGAGGCTTGGCTACTATCTAAGAGCCCCTTTGCTCATCGTTTGGACCAAATAGAGTGTAGTGACATAGGGGGACCTTGGCCGAAGAAGGAGTCGATGCTTCGAACCTGAATTGAGCTGTTGATGGATGAGAAGCAAGTCTGGTATGAGCATTTAGAGAAACAACAGGTTAGAGCAGAGGTGGCATAAGCAAGAGCCAGTGTAGCTAAGTGTGAGGTCCTTCATCTGGAAGGAGCCCTGAGTGATGTTCTTGGTGCTGTTGATGCTTCTCGGAAGCGGTATAAGAGCCTGCATGGCCTCTAGAAGACAGATCAGGATGTTCGGGAGGATGCCTTACGTGCTCAGATTGATGCTTTGAAGCACGAGCTACATCGTTGACCTAGCCCTGCACATACTTTTTTGCATAGATCAGATTATCACACGAAGGGGCATAAGAACCCCTGCTAGATATTTTTTTGGGTATATATATATATATATTTTCTTTATGTTTTTGTTGTTTTTTGCTTTTTGTAAAAAGAAGGGTACGCAAAGCATCACATAGGTTATTTTTTTAAGATGTGGTGTGAACATAATATAGATATATAAATGGAAAAGGAAAATTTATTATCTTGCATAAATTCTATCTTCTTTTTTTTTGTAAAGGGGGAAGTTGGGATACTATGTCGATCATTCCTATTGTGTACACAGTGCCGGTCTGAAAATGAGAAAGGAAAATTTATTATCTTTTGCAAATGTGGTCTTTCCGGTCATCAAACCAATCATCCCGGAGTAGGGTGCGCACAAGGCCGACCTGAAAATGGGAAAGGAAAATTTATTATCTTTTGCAAATGTGGTCTTTCCGGTCATCAAACAAATCATCTCGGAGTGGGGTGCGCACAAGTCCGACCTGAAAATGGGAAGGGAAAATTTATTATCTTTTGAAAATGTGGTCTTTCTGGTCATCCTTTATTTGTTGATGCCCCAACGGTGAGTCCCATTTTGAGCATGGCTGAACCCATTTATGCGGTTGGCCCTAAGTGAGGTTCAGTAGCTTTCACCAAGGTTGAAACATCCATTCCTTTGGATTAAATCAACCTTTTATCCTTATCTCGGGTCATACGTTTGACGGTGCGGTCTAAAGATACAACTAACCAAGACCCGATTTGAGCGAACATGAGCGACCCAGGTGGATCTGATGGATTGGGTTATAACCAAGGGACTAACCGATGACTTTCTCTTTTCCTTTTTCACTCACTTTTTTACTCACAAAGCCCAAAATGGGTTTTCGCCATGCCCGTTGTTGCGTCTCTTTTTTTTTTTTTACTCGTAGCGCCCTTTCAGATTTTCACTACATCTATGGGTATGCATTTTTACCCTAGGTGCCTTTTCAGGTTTTCACCTGGTCTGCACAAGCTCACTATTTTTACCCATGGAGCCCTTTCGGGTTTTCACCACGTCCGTTTTGCTTTGAGCTTGTATTTTCTTTTTCTTTTATCTTTTTTTTTTCAAACACCACGACATGGACGTCGAATCCATCATAGCCGGCTGGATGGAGTTCTTTTGTGGTCTCTCAGCTTGGCTTGTGCTGACTCAACAAATACTATGACTACTTATAGACCTTAAGGAGGGCTTTTTTCAGGGATGTATCTTGGCCATGGGATAGGTTAGGAATTTTGAAGGTATTCTTGGGTTAAGAAGGTTTCCTCGATAGGGTTCCAGTTGCCGTAATACACTTCTTCCTTGGGGCATTTTGACTGTACATGCTCCACTTTTTTTAGACATCCTCTTTTTTGGATTTTGCTTTTCTGATTCTTTTTTAGATTTGATGGTAACTCTTTCTCCTCTTTTTTTTTTTTAGTATATACACTTTTTCTGTCTTCTTTTATGGGATGGGTTTAACGAAAGAAAGGTCAATGGCTCAACGGGTGTAGCAAGGGTATAAGTATTCAGGGATGCTTTTTTAGCTACTTGGCTTTAAAATGATGGCCTCTTTTATGGGGTCCTTAAGTATTCACATATCCATCTTATCAATACTTACCTTACCACGAGAGACTTAGGAATAGAAACGTCGAACGTATCTAACGTTGATTGGCTTTGGAAAGTGATCTTCGTCCATGGTGGATAGGCAGAGCACATATCCACGGAGTACTTCTCGGATGACAAAGGGCCCTTCCCAGTTGGGCCTGAATTTTCCTCTTGGATCGGCTTGGAGAGAAGGGAAGATTTTCTTGAATACTATGTCTGACCCACCTTTAAATCTCGGATGTGAACATGCTTGTTGTAAGCACGTGTAGTCCTTCTCTGGTAGGCTTGGGTGTGACACTGATGTCGCTCCAAGTGTGCCACAATTGTGTGCATTATGAATCAAAAATTAAAGAATTAAAGAATGCTAGGTTATATGGATGTTAACTTATGAAAGGGATATCAGCACATTGGGGCTAACACTGGCCTGCAAGATCAGGGCCAATTGTAGCAAGTTTTAAAAGTAAGTATTTCAAGATCGTCCACAGAGAATTTTGTCTAAACTGAGAGATAAACCTCCAGATCTGTGCTACCAGATCTGGCTCTATAATTATCTAAAAAAAAAGAATAGATAAAAGAGAGTGTTGGATTGTGTCACATTTAACTATAAGCAAATAAAGAAAAGAACTAACTACATGATTCAGATCCGAGTTGGGGAGATGTTTAAAATAAGACAAATGCAGAAATAATAGCTTCATGTACTTTAGCCTCTGAATTTTAATGGAGAATCTGTAGTTCAACAGAGCAGATTCAATCTTCATCTGGCTACCAGCACAGATGTAAGAGAAATAAATCCGAATTAAGGAATAGGTTTAGACTTATGGCTATGATCTCATCCACTTAAATGGTCACAGATCATCCAATAGTTGTGACCTATTCTTTAGTTCGTAACATGAACATCATAAATCTTTGCTAGAATTAGGTTACCAACGCTAATTCGCGCAGGTGATGAATTAAGGAAGTTGCATGCGGATGAGTGAATCTAAAGAAGTCTAATGCACTAAGGTGAACATTCGTAACCCTCGACATGACTCCAATGGAGAAGACACAAATTACAACCTTTAAAATCCAAAATTACAATTACAGAGCACGGCTTCTTAGAGAGCCCTCGGACTTACGCCTTGAATCCGAACTTGGAAGTACAAATCACTCACAATGGCTCTCAAAGGTAAACTACAAGAAGGATTACTGGGGTTCGGATAAGCTATCGACCGGAATGAGGGAAACAGAGATGAAAACTCTAAAACTGGATGCCCAATTTGGGCGAATGGCTTCTCTATTTATACTTTTCCTCCATCCTGCGCATGGTGGATTGACCAATCAGAATGCTTTAGATCCGGATTGCCCAATGAGGGTTGAGCACGGATCCGGATCTGTTTTGGCCAATGGAAATGCTCGATGCCGGTTCGCCAATCGTGCGAAGCATCAATTACATTATGGGTTTGAAATTGCTTTGAGCTTTCCGGAAGTTCCCGCTGTAATTTAACTTTGGGCGCTCACATGGGTTGGAATATGCCTTCGAATCTTGATTGGAACCTTCCGGAATGTTCCTGGTCTTTTGATTGCATTGGGGTGCGTGCAAAGTTTCCTGAAATACCCTTCGGACGAGCTGCAAATCCCCAGAATGCCATTTCGCATAGTTTAAGGGCTTTTTCGCAAAGTAGTTTGGCTTCAGAAGCTCTCTTCGCAAAGCATTTTGGCTTCAGGAGATCTTTTCATGGGGTTTAAGTTCTTGTTCGAATTGGTCTTCTCTTCTTTTCGCAGAGGTAAATCTTCTATTCGAACAGTTCTGTATCCTTTCGAAAAGCTCATTTGCAGTTTATTCTCTCTTCGCTTAGTCTCAGGTTCTTTGCGAATAGTAGAAGTTCTTTGCGAATTGAACTCTAGGCTCCCATTCTTCTTTGCGAATTGACTTTTAACTTGATTTTTTCTTTGCGAATGGCTCTCTCTTGCTTGGTCTTTATCCGCTCTTAGACCCTCTTTAGCCATTCTTGAGCTTTCTTCCTCCTTCTTTAAACTTGACATGAGTATCGACTTTTGATCTTTTGGGATGCTTTTCGATTTGGACCGGATTGGTTAGTTTGTAAAATGCACACTAAAGCACTTATTTAGTCTTCTCAAGGGTCTTTCAAGGCTCATGTTTAGGGGTGAAAATGGTATTTTCACTACTTAACACCCCAAACCTAAGCTTTGCTAGTCCCCGAGCAAAGAAACGTAATAGCAAAATAAAGAGCCACTTTTGTAGGAAGCACAGTGCATTTAGCATATGCAACAAGCTTTTAAACCCCTAGGTGATCCCTAGAGGAGGAGTGAAGTCTCCGAGGGTTTTCAAAGGAAGGTACCACAAACTTCTCCATGGGACAGCTTGGCATTAGTGCAATCATCATCCCATGAGCAATCAAAGATCAAAATTAGTTACTCTTGAATCAATGTTTAAACAGAAATTTAGGTTTATTGTTTGCAAGGATTTCAACATTTATAAACCTTATGAATGTTTCACTCTTTCCAATCTGTGAGCAGCCATAGAAATCATGCAAATGTGTCCAGAGTTCATCATTTGAATAAAATTAGGTTATAAGTCATACTTAATGTGCTCAAGTTCCAACCCAAACACTTACCTGTGGTGTACTCTCATCAAGATTTTTGTTGAAGGGTTCATTTTCACTCAAGCTCAAGAGCGCTTACATCTCCCAAATGGATTTGTAAGCATGAGCATAGGCATGATTCTCAGGTCTTGGCATCCTTGACATCTCCTCACCATAGATTGGGAAACCGCTTATCTCCACATGACAGTTCACTCAACTTTGGATCACAAGGACTTTTAGTCGGGTTTGTTGTATGGCTCGTGGAGTGAGGTTTCAGGATAGGAAGGTTGAACAGTGTGTTTGGATTTTTGAGAAGTCAGAATTGAAGGAGGTGGTTCATGACTCCACCTTCTTGAGTTTAGCTTCTTTGAGATTCTCGTGTTCAAAGTACTTCTTCTTCCTTTGATCTTGAATTTTCAACATAAAGTTCCCCTTTTTGCCTTTTTTTTTGCTTGCTTCTTTTCACATTGTTTTTTTTTTACTTTCTCACCACCATCTGCCCATTTTTGAGGTATTTCTTTATTTATTTTGATATTTGCCCGTAAATGTTCCATCTTTACTTCTTTCTCCTTTAACTCCTCGAATTCTCAAGGTGAGGGAAGGTCAATTGGTTCCATTGGTTGCAAGAAAAATGGGTGTTTTGATGAAGCATTGTAGGATTTATAGCTCAATTGGGGTACAAACAAGGGCAGATCTTTCTTGGTTGGTTCTCATAAGCTTCAAGTCCCAAAGAAGGCCTTGATCTTTTCCTCGCTTCATGAATGCCCGTTGCTTGTTTTGATTTGGAGTTTCCTAATTTCTAGTGGATCTAATGCCTCAGCCAGTCCTTTGAATCAGAAAAGGGTTGCCTCAGTCACTCTTCAACAGAGATGTAAAACATATAGGCTCAATTCTCACTGGTTATGGTTTTTCCTTGAGCTTTTAAGTATATCTTTACGTTTTTCTCTTCCTGTGGACTTGCTATGTGCTAATACAAGTGTATTTTCCTGGTGTTAACATCATGGAAATGTGGAATATTGTAGGGTTTAGAATGTCTAAATTCTTGCAAAGAAAATTTTAAAATTTCCACATTGTCATGATTCTTAAGTAAATTGATTCATTTCCTGATTACTTTGGTGATTGTGATGCCCTTAATGCTAATTATCCCATGGGCAGGACCTGTTTGCCATACCCCCAAACCTATGGGGAACAGTGTCCTCACTGGTTCAAAGGTGGCATGGTCACATTATACCGGAAAAATTGAAACAAGGCAGCAACAATAAAAATAAAAAAATAAAAAAAATAAAAATAAAAAAATGACATGGAGAATGGGAGAAAGTAAAGTTTATTAACTAGAAACATTTTACATAAAAAAAGAGAAGAAAAATAAAGATGAGAAGTGTTTTTAGGGGAGGGGGTGGGGCGGTGGAGGGTGGAAGGGGAAGGTTGAGTTTTTTGTTTTTTCTGAGGAGGCTGGAGTTGGGCCTCCTTTTCTTTGGCCAAAATCGCGAGGACCTCTTCAAATTCGTCCCAGAGGGGCTGGAGCGGATCTGGCACCTTCGGTGGTGGTGGGTGTGGAAGGGGTATCTGGAATGGCAATGATAGATGGAGGGCTATCTGGGATAGGGGAGGGGGTGGGGTGTAAGGACGGGCCTTCAATGGCGGGATGAGGTGCAACAGAAGAGCCGGCCCTCGGGACTGTGAGGAAGGGTAGGGCCGAGAGGCTCAGAAGTTTGAGGCTCCTCTTCTACTGCACTTCAAATGGTTCTCTTTCAATTCCAGCAGAAGAGCTCGTTCATTGCGTAAAGATGTTCTTCAATGGGCTCAACAGCCACAGGTGAATTAGCAAGCGAAAGTGTGCGGAGGAGCAGCGGAGTTGTGCAAAGAAAGTGAGTCAGAGGAGAAAGGAGAGAGGAGCTGCAGCAGGGGCTCGAGCTTCCCTCATTCTCCTAAACATGGCGTGGCTTGTAGTCCAGGCCTTATTTCCAAAATTGTGAGGGGTTAATACCTCAAAGGGCTCTTCTCTGGAAATGTCAAATTTGGCTCTCAAAACATGTCAGTCTTCCAAAAGGTAGGCCACAATCTTTTGTTCCTTTTACTTTAGCACTAACATCACCATGGCCTCCGGGATTAGCAAAGGGCATTGAAGAATTGCCCTTTGAAAAGTGAAACAGGGCTTCTAAAATGGGGGTTCTCCTTTCTTGGGTGTGCCACATGACATAGAGGCTCCTCGTAAAATTGAATCCATCAAGATCCGAGGGGAAGATCTCTCTCATTATGGATTGCCCAGATCCAACCATTCCTTGTGTCAAATGGGCAGCCATGTCTCTAAAAGAGGTTTGTCTCGAGGGGCCAGGGGGTCCCTCGTGGTTAAATCGAAAAAGGAATTCCCAAGGCATGCCCAATGTCTTGGCGATTACTAGAAGATCACAGATTGTCTATGAAGATTACTAGGTTGGCACATCACCGATCTTCGTCACCATGGTGAGGTTTTGGTACCACAACTTTGTCATCCGTGGGTAGATTTTCTCGGGTAAAGGGGTAAGGATGGTGTTGATGGAGGTGCCGTGAGATATCTTAAAGACAGTTCATTAACTGGTTTGGAGGAGAAAAAGTTTCATCCACCGAATTCGGGAGTATCTTGTGGCATCAATAAAGGGATTGGGCAAAACCAAATGGAGGGGTAGGGGAGACAATGAGATTCTCTTGGAAACATCAAAGTGTGCTCTTCATGGCGACTTTCTTTCCTTTCTCATATCTCGCTTTGTTCATGGATAGTTTTCTTTGTAGATTTTGGGGCTTTGCCTTTGGCTTTGGGGTGTTTTGCCTCTTCGGTCAAGATTTAGGGAACATGGCGCAAGGGATTTCTATTTTTCCCATATTTAAAATGGCCTCAAGTGTATGCTTAACTACCAAAGAATCACAAAAAATTTGAGCAAGAATAGAGAAATTCTTTGCGATCTAGGGGTTTCTCTGTTTGGGTTTCTTTGCTTTGAGCAGATCATTTGGGCTCTACCCTTTTGATTTCGACAAGAGAAAAGCGCAGAAAGATTAGAATAGTTGGTGGTTATTCGTGTGGAGCTCGTGGAGAGAAGAGGGTGAGCTAGGGTTTTGAAAGGGGTTTTGCTTGGGAGAGTGTTTGCAGATATCCAGTGACTTTCAAAATGACCTAATATACTAACAAGTAAAATCGCAAAGCACCCTTAAGTGTTCGAAAAGTTCCAAAAGAGTCCTTTTCTCTATTTCGAATAGCAAAAGTGTCTTTCGAAAGGTAAAAAATCTTGAGAAAGTGTAGTTAAAGAACCGAGCTTGATGTCTATTCGAAATGGATTTGGCTCCAAAGATCTTTTCGCAAAGGACTTCTCCCATTTTCTATTCGAAGGGAAATTTTAACTATTCGAGCGAACATGGTTCTTTTGAGTAGTTCATTCTGACTCGAATCAATTCAAATAGAACTTTGAACTTTCGAAAAGTACTTTTTACTTTGCGATTTGAACTTTGAAGTGTATTTACACTATGCGCATAAGAAAAATAGATGTAAACAAAGAAAAAATCGGAAAACAATGTTGTACAAACATATTATACACTTTTCTACCATCGATTTTGGAGATTCATGATGATAGGTGGGCGCAAGGGCCCCTGGGTGTTTTCAATGCATGGTTTGAGCCTCGACCATTTACCTTGAGTATTCTTCCATCCTTGGGATCTGAATATCCACAGCCCCGAGGGGGAGGCCTTGATGATGATGTATGGCCCTTCCCATCCGGATCTCAATTTGCTGTGAAAGAATTTAAGTTTAGAGTTGAATAACCATACCTTGGACCCGGTATGAACTCTTTTCTCATGAGGCTCCTATCATGGAATGATTTAACCTTTCTTTGTACAACTGGAGCTAGTGTAGGCATCCATCCTCGCCTCTTCCAGCCTGAGTTGAAGCTTCCCGTGGTTACCAAAGAATGCTAGATCCATATTAAAAGTTTTGATTGCCCACAAGGCCTTATATTCTAATTCATCGGTAGATGGCATGCCTTGCCATAAACCCGAAGGGGACATCCCTATAGGAGTCTTGTAGGCGCTCAGTATGCCCACAAAGCATCATTAAGCTTAAAGGACCATCCTTTCGCCCTTCTTCACAGCTTTTTTCCAAAATGTGTTTGATCTCTATTTGAAATCTCCACCGCCCACCGGGTTTGTGGATGATAGGAGTGGCTACTCTGGAGTGACAGAGTACTTTTTAATAGAGAGTCAAACCGTCAAGGTAAAGTGGCTTCCCCATCACTAATGATGGCCTGGGAATCCAACCGGGAAAAATGTGTGGTCTTTGAGGAATCTTTAATCCACTTTGTGATCATAGGATTTGGTAGCTTTGGCATCAATCCACTTGGAGACATAATCCACTACCAAGATGAAATTGTTTCCATTAGAAGGAAAGGGCCCATAAAATCTATGCCCCAAACATCAAACAACTCAACTACCAGAGATTGGCGTAGGGCATTGAGTTTCTTTTGGAAATCTTGCCAGCTTTTGGTAGTTACGCAAGATTTACAATGTAAGGCATCTTTAAAGATTGTGGGCCAATAGAAACCACACGCAGAATTTTTGCTGCTTTATTGCCAGAAATGGCCTCCACACTGTTCATGACACATTGACAATATGCCGTGGAATTCATGGTCCGGGACACACTTTACGATCACTTGGTTCGCACAATTCTTGAATAGATAAGGATCTTCCCAAATGAAATGTTTAACTTGTGAGAAGAAAAGATCTTTATCCATTCTATTCCAATGTTGAGGAATCATCCAATAGCCAAGAAGTTGACTATGTTTGCAAACCAAGGATCGGGTATTGATGGCAAAAGTTGCTCATCGTGAAATGATTCATTAATGGGTAAGCTATCATCCTCGAGATTGAGAATTCGGATAAGTGATCACCACCACATTCTCACTCCTTTCTTATCCTTAATCAGAGATCAAACTCACTGTAATAGGAGGATCCACCGATTATCTGGCTTGGTATCCTTCTTAGATGTATAGGTACTTTAGGGCGAGTGGTCGATAAACACCACAATTTGTGAACCTAAAACATAAGGCCCGAATTTTTCCAATGCAAACACAATGGCGGCAGCTCTTTCTCGCTTGTTGTGTAGTTGAGCTGGGCATCTATCATGGATCTGGCATAAGCTATGACATGGGGAAGCTTATCCTTTCTCGCCTAGGACAGCTCCTAGGGCATAGTCCGATGCATCACACATCAGCTCAAAGGGCTTTGAATAGTCGGGGATGCAAGATGGGAGCCGAAATCGACATTTCTTAAGGACCTCAAAGGCTCATGCATTCATTAGTAAACACAAAAGGAACATCTTGACACAAGAAATGACAGAGTGGCTTGGAAATTTTCTTCAAATCTTTGATGAACCTCCTATAAAATCCTGCATGCCCTAAGAAACTTCTAATTTGTACGTTGATTGAGGAGGCAAATGTGCAATTAGATCAATTTTGCTTGGTCACCTCTATGCCTTTATGGGAGACCACATGTCCTAGGACAATGCCTTGGGTGACCATAAAATGACTCTTTTCCCACTTAGAACCAAATTGGTTTCTTCACATCTTTGCAACACCAACTTGAGGTGGTGTAAGCATTGGGAAAAGTCGCTCTCCATAAATTGAAAAGTCATCCATGAAGATCTCCATGAATTGATCAATCATGTCGAAAAGATGGCATACATGCATCTTTGAAAAGTAGCAGGGCATTGCAAAGACCAAAGGGCATCCTCCTATAGGCAAAAGTGCCAAAGGCGGGTGAAGGTGGTCTTTCTTGGTCCTGTGGGTACACAGGATCTGGTTGTAACCAGTACCCATCAAGGAAGCGATGAGTAAGCTTTGCCTGCAAGCTTATCAAGGATTTGGTCAATGAAGGAGGGGGAAATGGTCTTTCCTTGTCATGGTATTTAATTTTCTCGTAGTCTATGCACCCTCCATCCATTGTTTGTCCGGTGGACATAAGTTTACCAGTTAATTTGCTGTGATGATGCAGTTTCTTAGGCACCACCTGTGGGTGCTACCAAGCGAGAATCGAAATGGGGTAAATGACCCCACATCTAGCGACTTGACAACTTCCTTCATTACCACTTCTTGCATGTGAGGATTCAACCTTCTTTGCATTTCTCTAGAAGGCTTGGCATCCTCTTCCAGTGGATCTTATGCATGCATACAAATTGGGTTTATTCCTCCTAAATCAGCAATGGTCCGATAATTGCTTTCTTGTCTTGTTTAGAACTACCATGACTCCTCTTCTTGCTCCTTTGTAAGGAGGAAGAAATAATCACAGTAGTGTTTGATGATCTCCCAAAACACATATTTCAGATTTTTGGGGAGTCAGTTTGAGTTCCAATTCGTAATGAGAAAAGAGGGCAACAAAGGTACCTTGGTAACTTGTGGAAGAGGAGAGGAGCAGGTCTCCAAGAGAGAGAACTTGATGATCATGGTGAGTGCCTTGCACAGCAGACTCTTGAATTTGATCTCCTTTTCCTTCTTTCTCGGTGGATCCCCAATCATTTTTAAATTACGTGGTGGAGTCTTTACCTTGCATAAATGTTTGTAAAGACTCCTCCACCAACTCATCAATGATGTCAACATGGAAACATTCCTCACAGAGAATTGAGGTTGAGTAACATTATACACATTCAATTTAACTTTCATATTTCCAAAAGACACCTCCATGATGCCAGACTGCATTGAATGCATGCATTAGTCAGAGCTGTGAATGGTCTTCCCGAATGAGGGATGGCAAGTGGTACTTTTGGTTGGTTCCATGTCCAACACCAAAAAGTCGGTGAGGTAGAAAAACTTGTCTACTCCTACCAAAACATCTTCAATCAACCCCATAGGTTTCCTTCGGATCTGTCAGTGTAACACCACTTGAGTGGGTTTCAATTCTCCCAAACCTAGCTTCTCATAGACGTATAGGAAGCAGGTTGACACTAGCACCAGATCTAGCAAGGCTTTCTCAATGGTGTGCTCCCCAATGATGCAGGGATTGTGGGGATTCCAGGTCTTGCATCTTAGGTGGTGTTGCAATTGATAGCACTTGGTTGATTTTCTCCACAAAGAAAGGCCTTCTTGGATAAATGTATCCTAGATTGCCTTTTGTGGGTGCACACCTCTTTGAGAAATTTTGCATAAGCAGTGGACTGCTTGATTGCATCAAGAGGTAGATTAATTTTAACTTGCTTGAATGTCTCCATCATTTCCTCAATTTTTGTGTTTCCTTTGTCAAAAGGAGAAACTTCATTGCATGGGGAAATGGGAGGTGAGGAACAAATTTCTCCTCCTCATCTTTTCAACAATTTTGTTATTTTTCCTTTTTCATTTTTTGAATTTTCGATGTAAATCAATGACCATATTGCTATCCATTTGTTGTTCTGCACTTGTTCTTCATCTTTTCCTCTTCACTACCCCGTGTTGTTTATTATTCTTCCACTTCTCAAAGTAGTCACTTTGATTTCCTCATGGCCATTTGAGGATTCTCCAACCATGAACTGTCCCTTAGGATTGTTCACAGTTGGTTGGGTAGTTTACCCTCTTCTCTCTTAGCCAATGAATTTGAGAGTTGGCCCAAAGTTTCTTCAATTTTTAATGCTCATTGTGAAGGTTCACACCGAGACAGTTCCAAGATTTTGAAGTGAACTCAAGACCGCTCTTCAAAGGTCGAGGGGATCTAGGAGGGGCGAGGTGGTGCCTTGCATGGCTTGTTGTTGGTTAGGTCATTAAAATTTGATTTATTATAAAAATTCTGATATGGTGGCGAGTTTGAAAGGTAATTGATTTTGAGGTCTTCATTGCTGTTGGGGCTGGTAATTTCCTCGATTCCACCCGAGATTAGGATGAGATCTCCATGGGTAGTCATTCGATTGCATCATCCATAAGACCTGAAATGCATGAGCTTGTTCCATCATGAGTTCTGGAAATTGTGATGCGTATGACATTGATCAATGGAATGAGTGGGGGACCGCATATCAGACATGCCTCCTCTACTCTTGACCCATTTGGAGCTTTAAATGAGTCCATCTATCAAATTTTGTGGTCAAATTATCCACTTTCCTTTCCAGCTCATTGACTTCATAAACTTTCCCTCTTGTGAATTGGGGATTATTCATCCTAGCTGGATTCTCGGTGTCCCTTGGCAGATTCTCGGGTTGAATTTTCTCCAATCACCTCAAAGAGGTCCCAAACCTCTTCAATGTTTTACGCAAGTAGGTACCTCCACAAGAGGCATCCACCATGTTCTTGCCCTTGATCAGGTTCCTTGATAGAAGCTTTGAACCACCGCCATTTAGGAATTTGATGGTGAGGGCATTGCCTTATGATTCTTTAAACCTTTCCCATGCTTCATGGAAAGTTTCAGCTTGAGTTTTGGGAGAAAGAGATGATGCTTTGTCTCGATTGGCTGGTTTTAGTCATTGGGAAATATTTTGACAAAATTGACATTGCAAATCATTCCATGATGTGATGTCGTTTGGTGCTAACATAGATAACCATGCTCTAGCTTTGTCCTTTAATGAAAAAGGAAAGAGCCTAAGCTTGGTTGCCTCTGACAATCCTATGTTAAATGTTGTGCATAAAGCCAAATTCATCAATGTGTTTGTAAGGGTCTTCCTTACTCAATCCATGGAATGAAGGCAACATTTAGATGGTGGAGGACTTAATTTCATAATTTCCCTCCACTGGGAAATTGAATGCAAAATGAAATTATAAGCACCGAGGCAAAGTAGTCTCTTAACAATCTGTTCTTCACCCATTTCAAGATATGCATGATGTATAGGTTTCTTAGAGTCTTTCAACTTCAATTTAACGGAGAATCTCGAGATTGAGGGTTCTCTCTGCCAAACATACAACTTCGAGAGAGTTTGGTGCAAAGAACACTGTCTATTTAAGAACTTTCCTTTCCTTTTACACAGAGCATAAAAATAACAACAAAATTAATAAATGATGATAAATAAATGAAAATAAACATAGGTCTATCTATTTTAGAACAAACTTCCCGACAGAACGGCGCCAAAACTTGATGTCGCTCCAAGTGTGCCATAATTGTGTGCATTATGAATCAAAATTAAAGAATTAAAGAATGCTAGGTTATATGGATGTTAACTTATGAAAGGGATATCGGACATTGGGGCTAACAACGCTGCAAGATCGGGGCCAATTGTAGCAAGTTTTAAAAGTAAGTATTTCAAGATCGTCCACGAGAATTTTGTCTAAACCGAGAGATAAACCTCCGGATCTGCTACCAGATCTCGCTCTATAATTATCTAAAAAAAGAATAGATAAAAGAGAGTGTTGGATTGTATCACATTTAACTATAAGCAAATAAAGAAAAGAACTAACTACATGATCCAGATCTGAGTTGGGGAGATGTTTAAAATAAGACAAATGCAGAAATAATAGCTTCATGTACTTTAGCCTCTGAATTTTAATGGAGAATCAGAGTTCAACAGAAAGATTCAATCTTCATCGGCTACCACAGATGTAAGAGAAATAAATCCGAATTAAGGAATAGGTTTAGACTTATGGCTATGATCTCATTCCACTTAAATGGTCACAGATCATCCAATAGTTGTGACCTGTTCTTTAGTTCGTAACATGAACATCATCAGAATGCCGCTAGAATTAGGTTACCAACGCTACGCATTACGGTGATGAATTAAGGAAGTTGCATGCGGATGAGTGAATCTAAAGAAGTCTAATGCACTAAGGTGAACATTCGTAACCCTCGACATGACTCCAATGGAGAAGACACAAATTACAACCTTTTATAATCCAAAATTACAATTACAGAGCACGGCTTCTTAGAGGGCCCTCAGACTTACAGTCTTGTATCCGAACTTGGTAGTACAAATCACTCACAATCCCTCTCAAAGGTAAACTACAAGAAGGGATTACAGCGGGTCCCGATAAGCTATGTGACCGGCATGAGGGAAACAGAGCTGAAAACTCTAAAACCTAGATGCCCAATTTGGGCGGATGGCTTCTCTATCTATACTTTTTCCTCCATCCTGCATGGTCGGATTGACCAATCAGGAATGCTTTAGATCTGGATTGCCCAATGAGGGTTGAGCACGGGGATCCAGATCTGTTTTGGCCAATGGAAATGCTCTGATCTGGTTCGGCCAATCAGGTGCCAGAAGCATCAATTCTGTTATGGGTTTGAAATTCTGTTTGAGCTTCTGGAAGTTCCCGCCAGGTAATTTAACTTTGGGCGCTCACATGGGTTGGAATATGCCTTCGGATCTTGATTGGAACCTTCCTAATGTTCTGGTCTTTTAATTGCATTGGGCGTGCAAAGTTTCTGAAATACCCTTGAGACGCAAATCCCCGTAATGCCATTTCGCATAGTTTAAGGGCTTTTTGCAAAGTAGTTTGGCTCAAGCTCTCTTCAAGCATTTTGGCTTCAGGAGATCTTTTCGTGGGGTTTCAGTTCTTGTTCGAATTGGTCTTCTCTTCTTTTCGCAGAGGTAAATCTTCTATTCGAACAGTTCTGTATCCTTTCGAAAAGCTCATTTGCAGTTTATTCTCTCTTCGCTTAGTCTCAGGTTCTTTGCGAATAGTAGAAGTTCTCCCATTCTTCTTTGCGAATTGACTTTTAACTTGATTTTTTCTTTGCGAATGGCTCTCTCTCTTGCTTCAGGTCTTTGTCTGCTCTTTTAGACCCTCTTTAGCCATTGCTGAGGCTGTTTCTTCACTCCTTTAAACTTGACATGAGCTGTCAGCTTTTTGATCTTTTTGGGATGCTTTTCGGATTTGGACCTGTCTGATTGGTTAGCTGTAAAATGCACACTAAAGCACTTATTTAGTCTTCTCAAGGGTCTTTCAAGGCTCATGTTTAGGGGTGAAAAATGGTATTTTTCACTACTTAACAGACACAGGCCATGAGCCTTTTCTCATCTAGCAAGTTCAACAGGACATGAATCTTAGATTCCATGAGAATGCAGAGTGACGGTACTTCAACCTCAACTGGTAGTACGATCTTAGTTCCATGCACAAGGGAGAACGGTGTTGCCTCTGTAGTGATACAGATCGATATTCGGTAAGCCCATAGTGCGAATGGCAACATTTTGCTCCAATCTCTATACGTGATGACCATCTTCTAAAGGATGCAGACAACTATTTTGTTAGCTGATTCTACGACACCATTGGTTTGTGGTCGATATGGTGATGAGCGATGATGCTTGATTTTATATTGCTCGCAGAAAGCTCTAATGCGCTTGTTCGCAAAGTTAGTGCCATTGTCCGTGATGATGTCCTTGGGTACACCGAATCGACAAACGATATTGTTCTTGATGAACTTCTCGACATGACTGGCTGTGATGTTCGTGTATGATGCTACCTCTACCCACTTGGTGAAGTATTCGATGGCGATGAGGATGAATTGATGCCCATTTGATGCCTTCGTATTAATCTTTCCGACAACGTCGAGGCCCCATGTGGTGAATGGCCAAGGAGTGGTCATGCTGTGTAGATCAATGGCAGGAGCATGTATCAGACTGGAGTGCTCTTGGCATTTGTAGCATTTCTATATGTGCTTGTAACAGTCAACTTCCATAGTGGTCCAGAAATATCCTTGCCGTAGGATCTTCTTGGCGAGCATGTGTCCATTGACATGGGCCCCGCACACTCCCTTGTGGATCTCCTTCATGATGTTGGCCGCCTCACCTTTAGTAAAGCAACAGAGCAGGATGTTATTATAGGATTGCTTATAGAGGCTTTCACCGCAAATGATGTAGTTTGGTGCTAAATGTTGGATGGTTCGTTTGTCTATCTTGGAAGTGTCCTCAGGGAAAGCTCAAGTTTTGAGGAAATTTTTGATATCTGAGAACCATGGAGGCTCATCATCTACCTTTGGGGGTTCCTCAATCTGGAGGTAGAAGGCGGGCTCACTCCTTTGTTCAATCATGATCGAATTCATCTGGACATTGTAAGGAATTTTGACCATTGATGCCAGCGTTGCTAGTGCATCGGCGAAGCTGTTTTTTGCACGTGAGACATATGAGAAGGTGATGTCATTGAAACATGCTATCAGATCTTTGAGGTGCTCGCAGTATGGGGTCAGCTTCTCATCTTTTGTCTTCTAATCTCAATTTGTCTGGCATATGATCAGTTATGAGTCGCCAAACACCCTGAGATGAGTTATGTTCAGGTCGAAAGCTGCTTGTAAGCCAGCCATGCATGCCTCATATTCGGCCATGTTATTTTTGCACGAGAAATTGAGCTTGATGGAGACTGGTATGTGTGACCCTTTTGGCGAAATCAAAATAACGCCAATTCCTTGACCTTCGGCATTCAATGCCCCATCGAAGTGCATCACCCAGGATTCCTCTGTCCCCGTCGCATCATCCTCTGTCATGAACAAGATGTCCTCATCTGGGAATTTAGTTCTCAAAGTCTCGTAGTCAAGTAAAGGATTTTTGGCAAGATGATTGGCAAGTGCATGACATATGTGATGTCAAACTCAAATAACAGAAACTGCCAGCGTGCGGTTTACCTAGTGAGAGCCGGCTTTTCGAACAAGTACTTTAATGGATCCATCCATGCCGGAAAGAGCACTGCCTGAGATAACAAGTAGTGGCGGAGCCTCTGTGTGGCCCATACAAGAGCTAGACATGCTCCAGATGAGAATAGTGTGTCTCGTAATCAGTAAATTTCTTACTAAGATAGTAGATGGCTTATTCTATTCTTCCTGTTTCATCATGCTACCCTAGGACACATCCCATCGAAACTTCCATTGTAGAGAGGTACATCAAGAGTGGTCTCCCCAGCTCGGGTAGTACCAACACAGGCGGGTTGAGAAGGTAACTCTTGATTTTATCGAATGCTGCTTGACAGTCCCCATTCCATTTAATGGGCGAATCTTTTCTTAGTAGCTTGAAGATCAGCGTACAGATAGGAGTTAGCTGTGCAATGAACTGACTGACATACTGTATCCTACCTAAGAAATTTCTGACTTCTTTCTCGATAGATGGTGGTGACATTTTGATAATGGATTTTACCTTGATCGGGTCAACCCTGATGCCTCTTATACTAACAATGAATTTTTCCTGACATGGCACCGAATGCACACTTTTGAGGGTTCAGATGGAGCCTATATTTTCTCAATCTTTTGAACAACTTCTGGAGGCTCACTTGATGGTCATCTCTTTCTGGTGATTTGGCGATCATGTCATCAACATACACCTCAATTTCTAGATGCATCATGTCGTGGAAGAGTGCTGTCATTGCTCTCTGATATGTTGCCCCAACATTTTTCAATCTGAAAGGCATGACTTGATAGTAGAAAGCTCCCCATGGAGTGATGAATGTTGTTTTCTCGTGGTCCGCTTCAGCCATCCTGATATGATTGTACCCGGAGAATCCATCCATGAACGAGAGCAGTTCATGTCTTGTAGTTTTATCGACCAATATGTCAATGTGTGGTAATGGGAAGTCGTCCTTTGGGCTTTCCTTATTGAGGTTTCAAAAATCAATACACATGCGAACCTTTCCATCTTTCTTCGGTACCGGGATGATGTTAGCTAGCCATTGTGGGTACTTAAAGACTATGAGAAACCTTGCATCATACTATTTGATAACTTCATCTTTTACTTTCAGCATCCATTCTAGTCGGAGGCATCTCAACTTCTGCTTGACTGGTTTGACATCTGGGTATAGCGGTAGCTCATGCTCAACCAAATTGGTATCCAAACAAGGCATGTCTTTATATGACCATGCGAAGACATCTTGGTATGACTAAAGGAAATTAATCATGCTTTTTCTTTCCTCGAGAGATAGCGATGTTCCGATCTTGGTGATTCTGGGAAGCTCCTCAGTCCCTAGGTTGACGTCCTTTGCTTCTTCAACGATCGGGGTAGGGCCATGCTGAAAATTGGCATATCGTTCAAGGAGATCATTGGGAAGCTCCTCAGCAGGGATTTCCTCATCTAGACTCGTGGCTCCTACCCCTTCTTGTATTTCTACAAGGGGGTTGACTTCACATGGGACGAGTTTCTCAATTAAGGCATCTTTTTTCTTGATTTTATCATTTATTTTGAAAGACAATATTTTTGGATTTTGTATTTGTTTTGCATTCTCTTTTCTTCGAAAATTGGCCCCTAGCAGCGTGGGTTTTTGTACATACATGGTATTGCCTGCCAAGGGCTAATCTCACTTTTTATAGGTTATTTTTTTTGGGAAGCTGGTGTCGTACTTATGCCCACGCGATGCTTCCAGAGTTAGGGGCATTGATGTCTAATTCCTTACCTGTGATGCCGCCCCTTTTCCTGTTCGGATGGAGGAGGCTGATTGAGATGGCTTTTGGTAGTCAGCCTCTGTCATGTTTATTCTGGGCTCGTACGAGGCCCTGTCCTCGAACAACAACATCGTTCGGTGGTGGTTTATCACAGGAGGGACTATGCAGGCATGGGGAACTCCTCCTCAAAAAGGGACAGGGAGGCCATGTCTACCTTAGAATTGGGAGGGATGATTTGGGGATTGCTAGGGTGGATCGAGGCAGCCAATTTGTGTGGGGTCAATTGCGTTGCCCCATTCCGATCAATCTTTATAACCCTCGTACTTACAAAGGAATCCTGGATGTGAGGTCTAGGGTGAGGTTCATCCTCCAAGTCTATTCCCCGAGATTTTATGACGGTAATGGTTCGGGCCTTTTCCTTGGCCTCTCTGACCTCTTCCTTGGTAGGCTTGTAGCCGAGGCCGAATCTGACCCGCTATCCGCCTTTGGCTCTGATTGGGTCCTTTCTGCCTTACAATCGGGGCCCCAGCCACTTTCCTTTCTGATAGCCCCATTTCTGGAGCATGGCTACTACTGTGGCCATTCCTCCACCGGTCTTTATAGTAATCCTCTCGAGGGGCTCAGGGATTACCGTTGACACATCATATTAGAAGCTGCCGACACATCATATTCGAAGTCTGTGTCTTCGGTTGTGTGTGGCACATCCAGTAGTTTGGGGTCTTCGATGTTGTGGGTAGCTTTTTCTCTTCCCTCCTACCCCTCACCCAAGATGGTGACGATTTTATGCTTCAACACAAATTTAAGCTTTTGGTGTAGGGTTGAAGTTATTGCCCGACCTTGTGTAATCAGGGGCACCCCAATAGTAGATTGAATATATATTTGATGTCCATAACTTGGAAGGGTATGGAAAAGGTCATTGGCTCGATGACAAGCTCAAGGTTAACTTCTCCAATTATCTCCCTTCCCGTGTTTTCAAATCCTCTAGCACTTGTTCTTGCTGACCTGAATGCGGAGGGATCCACCCCTATTTTGGTTGCGGTTCTGAGAGGGCACACATTCAAAGCAGACCCATTATCTATTAATACTAATGGAATCACCAGGTTCCCAATTTCTACAGTGATGTTAAGGGGTATGGAGTGATTAGTTTCCTCATCTGGTAAATCAGCATTTGAAAATGAAATGGCATTGGGAGCTAGAACCTGCCCAATTATTTGTCCCACCTCACTAGGGGTTACTTGGATGGACACATGTGCATCCTTTAATGCTCCATCAAAGCTTGGAAATGAAGGGGTTATGTCATTAACAGGTCTCAGATCGTGATGTGTGCGGGCATTCTTTTCAATTATGTTTCGAGTATGTGCTCTCGGCTCATTTTTTCAAAGGGGTTTATAGCGGCTGGTTCCTTCTTCTCTTCTGGACAGGCCGATGTAGGCACTTCTGATTACTTGGAGATTTTTCTTGATCGAGTGACAAAATATCGACCCTCTCTGCTGCTGCCTACATTGACATCTATCTGTTTATTACTGAGGGGAACTTGATGCAGATTGTAGGTTAGCCTCAGAATTTGAAATGGAGTGGACATGGGCCCCAAAGGTGCTTAAGTCGGCAGATTGGGATGGGTGGATAGAGCTTGTTTGACCTCTGTGGGATAGATCAGGGGAGTGGCAAAAATGGGCCATGTGGGGTTACTGGGGATCGTGGATGGCTGTACTGGGGATGGTGCGATGGGGGTAGGCCATTGATAGCTAACCAGCGTAGGAGAGGGGTATAGGGAAAAATCAGCCATCTGCTAACTGTGGAGGCTGCTGTTGTGTATGGTCGATACTAGTTGCTTTGGACATAACTGACGGGAGCTGGTGATGGAAAATATACCCTTGGGTCTAAGGGTTCTGTTGGTGGGACAGAATTAGGAAAGTAATCAGCCAGATTCAGGGGCTCAATCACTCCGATGCTTTTATCCTCTCGATCTCTCTGCCTTGGTGTTATGAACTCTTCCTGGGTGCAAAAGTAATCTGACGGGTCAAACTCCTCGTCATCTTCCTCTATCATGCTGATGGTCGGCCCAGGGCCTGCTCCACTAGGTGGATGTGGCAGTAACGACACTTGGTGTATGTTGTCATGCTGGTTGGCCTAGGGAAGTCTGGATGGATGATCTTGCCAGGCTCTATTAAGTCTTGTATCACATGCTTTAAAGGGAAGCAACGATCGGTTGGGTGGCCAGGTCCTTCATGGAAATTACAATGGGGTATTTGGGTCGTAATTCCTTGGAGTAGGATTCGGCGGAGGTTGCGGCTAGAGTGCAGTGACTAAACCTTTCTCGATTAATAAGGGTAACAAGATGTTTAAAGTCTGTCCTAAAGGGGTGAAGACCTGATTGAAATGAGCCCTTCTCTGTTTTGGGGTCATCTGTGCCCCTTGCCCATTTCTGGTTCTTTGCATTGGCTCACTTCTAGCTGGAACTGATTGTGCGACTTTAAATTGGAATGGGGTCATGCTAGTGTTAAGTTGTGTATTTATGACTATTTGCACATCTGCCCCAATTCTTCTATCATTCCTTTGTTTAGTGAACCTTCGAACCCCACTGACCCCATCGGACCCATTTTTGTTCAAATGCCTTTCTCTGATCGCATCCTCATAATGGTCGACATTTCTTTCCAAATCAGTAAAGCTAGATTGTTATTGGTACACTAGGAAATCCAAGATGACCAGTAGGGTACTTTTTGAGATCATCTCGATTTACTCATTGTCGAGTATTTTTTTTCAGACTTGAGCTGCTAAAGCTCGCCACCACCCAAGGTAGTCATTAAACTTCTCATCGAGTTTCTGTTTCAAGCAAGCTAAATCTAACTTACAGGTTTTAATGTTTATGTTGTAGGCATATTACTCCTGGAACAGGTAGGTCAGATCCTTCCATGTTTTGATCATGGAAGGTTCCAAAGAAGTGAACCATCTCAAAGCGGGACCGTGAGGCTCTTTTAAAAGACCTTTATGAGCAAATGCTCATCCCCTCCATATTGGCACATGTCCCTATAGTAGGATTTGAGGTGTGCAATGGGGTTGCCCGTGCTGTTGTATTTGTCGAAGATTGGCACTTTGAATATTAGGGGTAAGGGGACCTCTGAAAACAGGCATAGGTCAGAAAAGTCCGTGGCATGGATTTCAGCTCCACCCATCTTCATCTGCTACTTTTGGATCTTGTCCATTTGTTCTTTCAACTGCTCTAATTCTTTGGATGGTGGGGTCATCTTCTTAGCAGGTGGCCTCTATTCACTCTGGGCTGCCGGTGGGTTAGTGACTATGGGTGGTGGGGGATTGAAGCTGGTGAATGCCCCTGCATAAGCCCTGCTATTCCTGATGTTGTCTTCCTCATACTATGGGTCTATGTATGGGGGAGGAAGGGTGAGATTATCCTGTGTTGGTGGGATGGGTACTTGGTGGGGCCACTGTATATGGGGGAATCCTTGCGAAGGAGCTTGAGAGGTATGTTGGTGAGGGTGGCTGATGTCATGAGATGGATTCCTATATTGAATAGGGTATGAGGGTTGTGGATGAGTGAGGCCCAGGCTATGTTAGGAGACTGGCTGCTGTGGGTGCATCATCTGGGGTTAAATGGGCGCCTATTGGGTGTATGTGGGATATTGGGGGAATGAGGGAGTATGAGAGAATGGGACTCTCGGGTGTGGGCCTTGGTGGGCTTGGATTTGGGCTATTGGACTTTGATGGGTTTGGGCCATTGGGCCTTGGTCTGTTTGGGCCATTGGGCCTTGGTTGGTTTGGGCCATTAGGCCTTGGTGGGTTTGGGCCATGGGGCTTTAGTGGGTTTGGGCCATGGGGACTTGGTGGGTTTGGGCCATTGGGCCTATTAATCAGTGAAAAATGCTAGTTTTCACCCTTTAACATGAGCTTTGATAGACCTATGAGCGGACTAATAAATGCTTGTTGAGTATGTTTTATAGATAGCAATAAAAGGTAGTCATAGTGCAGAATCCATCTCTCAATGCAGTTTAGACCCAACAATGGCCCACTTAGGGCATGCAACAACAACAAAGCAACTTTGAAGGAGTGAAAACAGGCTGAAAAAAACCTGTCCAGAGGTTACTGAAACTTGTCGATAGGATCTGAAGGCTGAAAAAGGGAAGAAGTCGTGAGGATGGGAGTAATCGATAGGATCCAGAACCTATCGCGCAGTCGAAAACAAAAAGGGAGCATCCTATCGAATGGTTGCTTGAGCTCGAAGATAACCTATCGAGAAGTCTGGAACCTGTCGATAGGAGCTAGAAGCAAACCTATCGAAATTTATTACACAAAGATCAACCTATCGAAAGGATTCCCTAACCTATTGAACACACCAGATGAAGCCTGTGGATGTTGGAGCTCTATTCTCAGGATCAACCTATCGGAACCTATCGAAAGGATCCTGAATCCTAGTGAAAGGAACAAGAGGCCTGTTTGGAACTTGTCGAAAGCTTCAAGAACCTATCGAAATTGACTGAAGGACTTCTCAGAAGAGCTGCTGTGCACACGCTGCAAGTTGGTGACCTGCTACATGCAATCCGAGGCACTTTGGTGAGCGGCACAAAGGTTCTAGAAGTGCCCTAGGAAACCTTAACCGACCCACATGCTCTCCCCCAACTCTAACTAACTCTGAGAGCCTTTTTGAAGGGGAATAAAAAGGAGAATAACAGAATTATTCCAGCTGAGCAGTGATTGGCGGGAAAAATAGATCTGAGGCTGAAGGGGAGAGCTATATAAGGAGGGAAGCTGCCAAAAAAATGAGGGGGATCAATTCTCGAGATTAGAGCTTGCATCAAAATCACTCTTCTTCCTTTTTGCCCAACTACGGTTGGCTCTTTTCTTTGGAGCAGCAAAGAGTGAGGTTAGGTCTGTAATAGGAGAGAGTTGAGAGTGTTATTGAGGGTCAGATAATACACAGACTATAAATCAGAGAGCATTTCATTGTGTAGTGAGTTTATTTCAATGCAATGCTTGTTTTATTGTTTTAATTAGATCCATAGTTCATCTGGTTTCATTTGGTGGTTCATCGGATTTGTGTAGATGGGATTCAGCTCACCCACTTAACTGGTAGACCTCTTGGATACCATTTGATCTCCCTAGGTCTAATATTCTTACAATTGCCTGTGTCTGTGGCCTGGCAGTTGCAACATTTGTAGTGATTATAATGTTCTGATGGAAACCTGAGAATGGGGTGAATCTATTGGATGATCTGTGACCATTGAAATGGACAGATCATAGCCTTAAGATCAATCCAAATTTCTAGCTTAGATCAGATACTTTTACCCTACAGCTGTGCTTATAGCCAGATGAGGGATTGATGCACTCTGAATTCTTTGTGACACTGTCAGCTCAACCCAATTGCAGTAAGACCGAACTCCAAGCTGTTTCTCTCCATTTTTTGTTTCCAATTTCACCAAATATTCCCCTCACTTGCAAGATCTGAACTTTGGATTTAATCTCAATTCATTTCTGCATTTAATTGTGTTTATGTAGTTTAGTTTAAAGTGGCAACCCCTTAAAACCTCTCCTCTCTCTTTTGCTATCTTAGTATTTGGTAGAGTGCCAGATCTGCCTTAGATATGGAGATTTACTTAATTTTCAGCTCACATTTCCCTGTGGACATACCCTTACTTACCCTTTAAAACTTGCTACAACAGGCTCTGAATACTTGCAGCGTTGGTGGTTTTGGGGTATGGGGACCTGAGGCCTGGTCAAATGGCCTCATTGTTGATGAGGGTCTTAGATGGTATGGATAATGGGGGGTTGATGAGAGATTTGGAGAAAGGGGGCATGGATATTTGGGAGTGTATGAGATGGGTTTGTGGGGGGTGGATAAGGGAGGCTGCTTTGAGAGGCCTTCCAGTTGGTATAGGCCCTGACCATCTCATCCATTATGGTCATTGGATTGGGTGAGGGGGTGGGTGTAAAGGGTGCATCCGATGGAGGGGGAACATGGGGTACGGATTCGGTGGGTGCATGGGAAAAATTGGGCATGATCTGGGTAGATGGGAGGATATTGTGTATGATTATTGAGGATGGGGGATAATTGGTAATTGTTTATAGGGTAAAGGTGGAGGATTGGATTGGATTGGACTTTGGGGAGGTGTGGATGGGAGATGTGGTGGATTTGGAAAGGCGGATGTGGAAAAATGTGGCATGCTCGGATTGGACGGGGGAGAAGGAGGTGTATGGGGTGAATTTTGGGTTGAGATGAGGAATGAATAGGGCGAAACATAGGGTGGATTTTGGGTAAAGGTGGGGGGGGGAAATTGGGGGGATTGGGAGTGGATGGATCTTGAGCGGATGTGGGCGAGGAAAGGGGTAAATTTTGAATGGGTGCAGATGGGAATATGGGTGCACTGAAGGGTCCGGTGATGGTGAATGATGGTTGGGTGAGCGGATTGGAGGTGGAGATTTCTTCCGCATTAGAATGAGTTGGGGAACATGGCAGGGATGAATCAGGATCGGCATATGCCGGATCAACAGCCCACGACATGGCTTGGTGAGCGGTGGGGTACGGGTGCCTCGGGTGGGGCCCGTAAAGTTTTCTCCTCCTCCCCCTACAGGATGGCAGAGGGTAAGGTGATGCCGTTGTGCCGGCACCACAAGTTTTTTTTATTTTTGATTTTTTTTCTTGATTTGATTTTTTTCTTGGATTTTGATTATTATTATTATTTTTTTGATAAAACAAAAGAATCTCTAGTGCGAGTTCTAGGGCCTTGGAGTTCCCATTTCGGGTGGCATTCATACCCCAAATATCTCTCACGGCGTGGTCCCGACACGCTTCGGAAGAATCAAAGGGAAAAAACCCTTTGATCTATGTGAAGGCACGGGAGTCCACACGGCAACCCGATCCCTCAAAAAAAGTCAATAACAGGGTGACCTCTTTTGACCAGCGAGGGTGTATTGGGTGTCAAAAGGGTGTAAGATTTATTGGAGATGCTAACCCACTAAGCGGAGGACTCGGGGGAAGTGAGAAAGGCCTCAAATTCAGGCTGCCTAGCCCAGAATAGGTGTGGCGTGTGTAGTATATATGCCAAACCATACGCTAGGCCAAAATCTAAAGATTTTGGCTTGGCGTGTGTATTACACACGCTAGGCTAAATCTGAAGAAGGTTGGCTTAGCGTGTGTATTACACACGTTAGAGCAAATCTGGGTAAAGTTGGCTTAGCGTGTGTATTACACACACCAGGAAAAACAAGGTGTATATTTATATTTTGACAGCAAACAACAAGCCCGAGATTGGTTTTTTTCTTGGGTTTTCTAGAAGCAATGCTTCCAGGGACTAATTTTCTTTGTTATTTTGGGTCCCTCCTTTCTGAACCTAGGGATACAAGGCAGATTCAGGGCTAGTAAACACACTCACCCAGGGTTTTAAGCTTTGTAATTGGATTGGTTACCCACCCTATATACCTCCGGTGCAAGCGCCTTCTCAGATAATGGATGGGGTCGTACTTTTCTGGACCATCACCACTAGGGGCTACCGCCGTACTAAGAATTGGGGCATTTGTAACCCTGCCTAAATTCCCAACCCTTGTAAAATCTACCCTCGTAAAAAAATTTAATTAAGTCCCCCTCTTGGTTCAATTTTAAATTCAATTTTAAGGGAGTTTGCTTAATGTTCAAAATTGAGTGATGATAGTCCCGTGCCGCCTTTATGGGCCAGCATCCACTGTTAGGATATGATTGCAAAAAATAAAAACTCACGTAGGCCCGCCGAATGGCTAAGATGTGTAAATGCGCAAGTAAGCCCGCCAATTGGCTAAGGGTTGTAAATGACGGAAAGTAAATGAATTGTAAAGGCGATGCTCAAGTAGGCCCGCCAATCGACTTAGGCACGTAAACGACGAAAAAGTAGGGAAAATTTAATTAAGTCCCCCTCTTGGTTCAATTTTAAATTCAATTTTAAGGGAGTTTGCTTAATGTTCAAAATTGAGTGATAGTCTCGTGCTGCCTTTATGGGCCAGCATCCAATGTTAGGATATGATTGCAAAAAATAAAAACTCACGTAGGCCCGCCAAACAGCTAAGATGTGTAAATGCGCAAGTAAGCCCGCCAATTGGCTAAGGGTTGTAAATGACGGAAAGTAAATGAATTGTAAAGACGATGCTCAAGTAGGCCCGCCAATCGACTCAGGCACGTAAATGATGAAAAAGTAGGGGAAGTAAAAATAAACCAAATCGTAGGGGTGAGAAAAATTGACGGAATCGTAGGGGTAAGTAAAAATAAAAGAAAACAACAAATGTTAGTAAAAATACGAAAATGCCAAATTTCAAGGGGAAGCTCTTCTAGCTACTCCCCAGTAGAGTCACCATCTGTGTAACTGTGGGCTCTCACGAGTCCGTCGCGACGATGCGCACTCTTCACTACAAATTTAGAGTTGCCACCCGGAGCTTTTGGTGTCTCAGGAAACCTCAAATCAATATTTAATGCACCAAAGTGCCAAATATGACTTTGATATACCGATTCACGCCAAAGGCACTTGGGTAGGGGCTTCGGTTATCGATCGAGAAGGTGTTAGACACCCGATCAACCCGCTGAAATGCGGTCTCTACTTATGGCAAAAAAAAAAAGAGCGTCTCCTCTTGCCCGAAGGCACTTCGATCCTATTTACGCCCCCACGATCACTGAGATTTCGGCGGCGTAATGACACAAATTCAAGGATAGAGATAAAGCCAAGAAGGTAGAGGGAAAGAGGGGAGAGCCAGAGCTATCGAGCCCTTGTAGCACAACTATGGACCTTGGTGTAGCTGCACTTAGTGACCCTCCAATAGCTTGAGTGACTAGAATATGGATTCTAACCTCTAAGGTTTGGTGGCTAAGAGGTAGGAGGAGAGAGCTAAGGGATAGTTCTCACCTAAACTAGGAGATATTTGAAGGAAGTTGGGGTTTAAAGGGAGTTTTGAAGTTCTGGAATTTGTATGGGATTGGTGCACCAAAGGGGGAAAAGGACTCTCTTAATCTTTTCTCTCTTTTGAAAAATTTTCAAGCCATTTGCAAGGGGGGGTGCCTCTCTATTTATAGAAAAGGAGAGGGTTAAGGGGTACTTAAATGCTATTGTGATTAGCAATTAGGTAATCCTAATATCTAAGTTTCCTAGGGTTTTAGGGGCTTAGATATATGGGAAAGGGGTTCAATGGTAGATGATAGGGTGGGGGTTTAAATGACTAGAGGGTTGCAAATAGGTAAATGAGGGTGCAACAATCCTAATGAAACCCATCCTAAACATTGGGATGGTCAACAAGTCAAACCCTAAAAGTCAATTTTGGGCAAAAAACTAAGAGTTGCTATAGCTAAGCCTAGTGTGTGTATTATACACGCCAAGCATATGTACAGTGCCTGAGAAGTCCAGAGCCCACTGGGGGGCTCATCTATGCTTAGCGTGTACATTATACACGCTGAGTCACTTCTGTGAAAAAATGGCCTAGCATGTATAATGGGCAACATTTCCCCAAAAATGGTCTAGCTTGTGTTTTATACATGCTAAGCATGCCCACCTCCTCGAGAGGCTCTCGAGAGGTTCAACCAGATGCAGTTTTTGGGCCTGAAACTCCGGATTGCCCTAAATTTTGATGTATGACTTAGATTGGGATGATTCTTGGCTTGTTGGAAAGATGAGAACCTCTACCTTGCAATGGTATAAGATTCGATTTTAGTAGAGATCCCCATAAGTTTTGGTGCACCTCCCTCTAATCATTCCCTGGGAAGGTTAACTAAGGGTTCAGAGAAGTTGGGGTGATTCCTAAGGGTTTAGGCAAGTTTCTAAGGGTTTGGGAAGGTTCCTAAGGGTATGGGAGAAGCTATCGAAAGCTCGGGGGTGCACTTTTCTCAAAATATGTTTCGATCGAGCCTTGGGCCAAGTTTGAGTGTCTACAGGCTTACACCATTTGGAAAGCCTCTCAAAGTCTCCCTCATCCATCCCAAATACCTCAAAACCCATCCCATACACTCCAAAGTCTCCATACCTCATTCCCCCAAAATCCTAATCAACCTCCCATTGTCCTACCATCCAAGGCTCCCATCAACCATGGGGCCATCTAAGCGGACCTTAAGGGCCCAATATCATAAACCCATTAAGGCCCAAAACCCTATACCCAAGCCCATCAAAGCCCAATACCCCAGGCCTAAGCCCATCAGGGCCCAACACCCTATACCCAAGCCCATCCCAACACCCTCTACTAAAGCCCATAAAGGCCTAATACCCACGCCTAAGCCCATCAAGGCCCAACACCGTATACCAAAGCCCATCAAGGCTCAATACCCCCAGGCCCAAGCCCATTAAGGCCCAACACCCTATACCCAAGCCCATCAAGGCCCAATACCCCAACCACATGCCCATTAAGGCCCAACACCCTATACCCAAGCCCATAAAGACCCAATACCCTAGGCCCAAGCCCATCAAGGTCAAATACTCTAGGCCCAAACCCATCAAGGCCCAATGTCCTATGCCCAAGTCCAGCCAGGCCCAAACCCGGGAGCCCCATTTACTAACCCTCCATCACTCCCCCAATATCCCATATTCACCTATGCCCAACTGGCCCCCATTCCCCCTTAGATAATACACCCATCTCATCCAATCCCTCAACTCGGCATGGGCCCCATTTATCCACATCTCTTGCATCCAACCCAATACGAAGACCCATCCCATACCATCCACCATCCCCAATTCACCCATCCTCTTACCTCCCAACCCAGCCATCAAAATCCTCACCAAGCACAATGGCCTCGCCAAGCCCCCACTCAAAACCCTCTATTAACCCACCCATTTACCCCACAAAACACTCAACAAAGCTTCCCCACTTACAAGGGCCTCATCAGCGACCCACCCAAAACTTCCAAAATCCCATCAATCCCACTCCTCCCCTAATTATTATTGATGTCAGCAATCAGTATGAGGAGGATGAAGCCCGAAATAGTGGGGCATACGTGGGAGCATTTCCCAATTTCATCCCCCCACCCCATGCAGACCAACCCACAGGCAATCCAAAGTGAGTGGAGGCAGCCTGCTGAAAGGCCAGCCCCACCATCTAAGGAGTCAGAGCTGTTAAAAGTACAAATGGACAAAATCCAGAAATAGCTGATGAAGATGGGTGGAGCTGAAGTCCATGCCATAGACTTTTCTGACCTATGCCTATTTGCGGAAGTCCCTTTGCCTCAAAAACCTTTGGCAAATACAATGGCATGGGCATCCCCATTGCGCACCTCAAGTCCTACTGTGGGGACATGTGCAAGTACGACAAAGATGAATGACTCCTCATCAAAGTATTCTAGAAGAGCCTTACGGGCCCAACTTTGAGATGGTTCACTTCCCTCAAAGCATCCATGATTAAAAGTTGGAAAGATCTGACCCACCTATTCCAAGAGTAGTATGTCTACAACATAGGCATTGAACCTCGCAAGTCAGATCTAGCCCGACTTAAGCAGAAGCCTGATGAAGCATTTAGTGATTACCTTGGATGATGGAGAGCCTTGGCAGCTAACGTTAAGAACAGAATACCTGATGATGAGCAAATCGAGATGATCTTAAAAAACACTCAGCCAGTCATCTTGGACTTCTTAGTATACCAACAGCAGTTCAGCTTTATTGATTTGGTAAGGATGCCAATCATTGTGAGCATGAAATAAGGGAAGGGCGGTTAAATAAAACCGTGAACAGTGGGGTCCAAAAGTTTATCGAGTAGAGGAATGAGAGGAGAATCGGGACCGATATTCAAATGGTAGATACAAGGCCCAGTGCCAGTATGGTCCCCTTCCAGTTCAAGGCAGTACAATCGGCTCCAACACGAAGTGAATTGATGCCGAGAACGAGAAATGGGCAAGGCGCACAGATGACCCCGTAATAAAGAAGGGACCGATTCGATCGAGTCTTTACACCATTAAGACAATCCTTAAGCATCCTTTTGCCACTATTGGTCGAGAAGGGCTTGGTTACACCTCTCCAACCACGCCCACCACCAAACCTTATCCTTAGAAATTATGACCCCAATACTCCCTATAATTTCCATCAAGGGTTAGGCCACCTGACTGATCGATGCTTCCCCTTAAAGCATGTGATACAATATTTGATAGAAGCCGGCAAAATCATTCCACTAGTACTCCCCCAGGTGAACCGGCATGCCAACATACATCAGGTTCCCCTACCACCACATCCACCAGGGGAAATGGGCCCAAGACCTACTACCAACATGATAGAGGAGGATGGTGAAGAATTTAACCTTTCTAAGTACATCAGTATTAGAGAGAATTTCATAGCACCATAACAGGAGGGTCAAGGGAATGAAAATCGAGCCTTTAAACTTGGCTGACTACTTCCCCAATTCGTCACCCCAAGTGGAGCCCTTAGATTTAAGGATGTACTTTTCGGCTCTAGCTCCCGTCAGTTATGTCCAACCCAACTTATCTTCATATCAAACACCCATCCCTTCCACTTATTTGATGCATGGTACTAGCCCCCAACACTAGTTTGTTACCATTGGCATCCCCATGCCATACTATCACCAATACAGTCATCTCCAACTCCCGTAAATCCCATTTGGCCCATGTTCACCACTCCTCTGACCCATCCACCTCTAGCAGAAGTTAACCAAGTATTATCCACCTATCTCAATCCACCAATCCAAGCACCCCCAAGGCTTGTATTCACTCCATTCTAGATCTTGAAGCTAACCTATGATCCCCATCAAGTGTCGCTCAGTTATGATCAGACGAACGTCAATATAGGTAGCAGCAGAGAGGGGGCAGTTGATTTCATTACTCGGTCAGGAAGAATCTCTAAACAACCGAAGGTATCAGTATCAACCCAGACAGAAGAAAAGAAAGAACCTGCTATAGTGCACCCCTTCAAAAAAATGAGCAGAGAGCACATACTGGAGACATAGCTGAAAAGAATGCCAGCTCATATCACCGTTTGGGACCTTTTAATGACCTCCCCGCTTCACTTCTAAGCTCTTATGGGAGCACTAAAAGACGCCCATGTATTCAGCCAAGTGACCCCAAACAAAGTGGGACAGATAATTCGATAGGTATTAGCTCCCAATGCCATCTCCTTTTCAGATGCTGATCTTTCAAATAAGGGGAGTAATAATTCCAAACCCCTCAACATCACGGTGGAAGCATGGAATTTGATGATTCCATTAGTACTAATAGACAATGGATAGACCTTGAATGTATGCCCCCTAAGAACCACAACCAAGATAGGGGTGGATCCCTCCATGTTCAGGCTAGCTAGAACAAGTGGCAGAGGATTTGATAACACAAGAAGAGAAATAATTGAAGAAGTCGATCTTGAGATCATCATTGGGCCAATGACCTTCACATCCCATTCCAAGTTATGGATATCAAATCCACCTTTAACCTGCTGCTAGGTCGTCCGAGGCTACACAAAATAAGGGTAATACCTTCTACTTTGCATTAGAAGTTAAGATTCATTTTAGGGCAGAAGATCATCACCATTTTGGGTGAGGGATGGGAAGAAGGAGAAAATGTCATACACAACATCAAAAATCCCAGAGTGTTGGATGTACCACATACTGCTGAAGATAGACTTCCATAGCTTCCAGTACAATGTATCGACAGTAGCACCAGAACCTATCAGAGAAGTCACCACCAAAATAAAAGGTGAAAGGACTGCAGCAGTGCCATGCGCTAGAAATGGGGCTATAAAAAAGGCAAATGATTGGGACCCCATTTACAAGGCAGGAAGGATCCAGTAAGGGCCAGTGGCGGGCTATGATTGGTTGCATAATATACCAATTTATCATATTAACTTAGTGCTGTTGGACGTAGTTTGTTACTAATAAGTTACTGATGTGCAGATGTTAAAGAAAAACAGCAAAAGAGAACCAAAATGATAACATTCGTCGAAATGAACTCATAAAGCAATAAAAAGACGATTAAACCAAAAGGCGAATCTTCTCCTATTGAAAGGATAAAAAGTCATGTTTTACGATTTCGCGAAATGATGCAATGCAAAAGAAAAATAGAAAGAGAAATCCATTCAAAAGAAGAGCAATAAATAAGAAAGCAATGAATCGTAAATAAAGAATCGTTCAATAGGAAGCTATATAGAGAGTAAAGAATAGAAAATTGTGATTTACGATTTTCCAGATAAGAAGCTTTCTGAAGCTATTGATCATGTGAGATTAACACCGCCATGCACAAACTTAGAAGAATTCATGACTTAGAAGTCAGGCCAATCACAAATATGAGAGATTGACGAAGAAGACTTTTAAAGGACTCTGCTGCTGAAATAGAAGAAGAAATCCAAAAGTACATCAATAGAATGAAAGCAAGAAAAGATAAGTTTAGAAGTAGAATTATATTAGGATAGTTTTATTTTAGTAGTTTCTTTTATTAGAATTAGGAGTTTTGTAAACTGACCCCTTATGATCTATAAATAAGGGGGCTTGGTATAGGAATATCCATCAAAGAATTTTACAACATCAATTGACAACTAAGGTCAGTATTTTCTCTCGATCAAAGTAGTTAAGGATTTATAAAGTAACATCATTCACAGTTCTCTAAGGTCTTGCCTGGCAACCAAGGCTGAGGAAGCTGAAAGATTTACCCTTTGGATGGTTCTACTTTTGCTATGTAGTTTAGATTTATTTTATTGCAATTTCCTGCTTTGTAAACATCTTCAAGTTTTTATTTGAATTGACGACTTAGGTTGAAATTTGTAGATTAGTGTAATGGTTTTTATTTTCCATCTTTAATTTTCTAGAGTTTAATTAATGCCCAAATTTCTAGTAGATTAGAGATTAACATAAATCTATATTGAATGAAGCTAGTTTTTGATTGACGCCCAAATTCGAGAAGAGTGAGATATAGTGTAACGGTATTTTAAAATTATAAACATTCGATAGCTAAAGATTGTGATTGACGACCATAATCTAAAGAAGGAGGATTTAAGATTTATTTTATGTAAAAATTTAGATTAAGAAACAATTCTTTATTCATATTTCTCTAGTAGTTTAGGAACTTAAAAGATAAGTATAAGTTTTTAGAAAATCAATAAATAGATAGATAAACCTATCCTCGTGGGAACGATCCTATGCCATGCTATAATTTTTATTGTGCGCTTGAAATAGGTTAAGACTTAATTAGATGCCAATATTATAAGCAGCCAATCAAGTTTTTGGCATCGTTGCTGGGGAAAGTGTTTATCTATATTAATTTAAGAAAATAAGTATTTATCTTTCTCTTTTTATATTTCTTTATATTTTTAATTTTCTTTGATCACTTCTTAAGCTTTTGCAGGATTATTCGGAGCAGCGAATCAAAGGTTTCAATACTTCTGCTGGCCACAGATATTAGAGGCTCAAATTTGTCTCTCTCCCTACTTTCTAAAAAGAAAAAAAATATATATATAATATATAATATTTTGTTTAAGATATAAGGCCGGGATGAAACATCTTGGCCGAATCTCAACATGACTTACCCCCCATAGAATTCCCAACTACTTCTTGGTATCCAACCATGTTGGAGACAGAGCAAGACTTTACCTCTCAGTGAGGTAGTATTGAGAATTCTTATAATTCTTAGTGGGATAATCTTTATGGCTTCCCAAGGGTAAATCGACAAGAATCATCTTATACATACCCACAATATTCTCGAAATTCCCAATAGTCATATAACCCATGCCAATCTTTTGCCCAATAGCCATATCCTCATAATGGAAATGATGATGCTACTATAGTCCAAATGGTTCAGGACTTGCAACAACATGCGCACCATCGCTCTAGGGAATTAGCACAATTGTCCCAGATCTCTCAAAACGTACACTCTTGTACTCAGTCCATTACAAATCTAGAAACCCAATTCAGGCAATTAGCCTTGTAGTGGGAGGAAAGGGAGTGTAACCAAGCAAGCTCGCAGGTACTAACTCCCACAGTTCAAGCTGTTCAGACCTTAAGGTGGCCGGACTATTAACAATAGACTAGAGATGCCGACCCCAGTAGATGTCCCTAAGACCGTAGAAAAAGGGAATGAAGCCAAAGAAGAGACCCCCCACTAGAAAAACAAAAAATATTAGAAAACAAAAAATAAAAAAAAGTAGATAATAAAGAGGACAGTACACCTAAATCTGTGATCGAGGTACCCTATGGGCCAAAGTTATCATTTCCAAATGCTTTTGGTGCATAATCCCCTTTTGACAAAAATCCAAAAAAATTAGAGGAAATTACTGATATCTTCAAGGAGGTGAAGATCAATTTGCCCCTCTTAGAGGCAATTACACAAGTCCCATCCTATGTAAAATTTCTAAAAGAGATGTGTACGCAGAAATAAAAATGGTGAAACAATGTCTCACAAAAAGTTTTCTTGACAGAGCAAGTAAGCTCAGTCTTGCAAGCTAGAACTCCGCCTAAGCTTAAGGATCCTGGGGTGCCTACAATTTCATGTATCATAGGCAATCATGCAATAAATAAAGCACTTCTTGATCTGGGAGCCAGCGTAAACCTGCTTCCTTACTCTGTTTATGAAAAATTGGGACTAGGAGACATGAGGCCTACGTTGATAACTCTTTAGTTAGCCGATAGATCAGAAAGAAGGCCTGTAGGAATTATTGAAGATGTAATGGTTGGGATCGACAAATTTATTTTTCCTGTAGATTTCTTAGTGTTAGATATGGAACCAAGTTTGAAATCTCCAACATAGATTCTCGTTATACTCGATAGACCATTCTTGGCTATGGCCAATGCTTGTATAAACTGTAAAATCGGGGTAATGAAAGTTTCTTTTGAAGATATGCGAATCTAATTAAATGTCTTCACTGCAGCCAATGAAATGGCTTCAATAGACGATGAGGAATGCTTTAACATAGATGAAATTGAAGAGTTAGTAAAGGAAACATTACCTCTAGTCTTATCAAAGGATGTGCTTCAGACTACATTATGGTATACGAACTTGGAAGAACCAGACCACCAACTGAAAGAGGCGATTTATTCGACGGACACCTCTATCAGTGAACTACAATCCAAACCTTGGAAGCCAAAGATAGAACCTCTGCCCGTTATCTCTAATGAACCATTACAACCATCTATCTAAAAAGCACCACTCTTAGATTTAAAACTACTCCCTGATACCCTTAAATATGCTTTTCTTGGGCTCAATGAAACTCTCCCAATAATTATTTCATCTGCTCTTAACAAGGAACAAGAGAGTAGGTTACTGGCCACAAAGGGCTGGACTATCACTGACCATAAAGTATAAGCATGCAATAGGATGAACTATCACTGACCATAAAGGGCTTGACACCTCGATATATATGCATCGTATCCATTTGGAGGACAATACCAAAACTTAACGAGAAAGCCAGCGACGGTTAAATCCAAATATGAGGGAAGTAGTTCAAAAGGAAATAGTAATATTACTAGATGTAAGTATTATTTACCCGATTTCTGACAGTGAGTGGGCGAGTCCCATCTAGGTAGTTCCAAAGAAATATGGGATTATTGTTAAAAAAAATACAACCTGTGAGTTGGTGCCATTATGCGAAACCACAGGGTAGTGTGTATGCATTGACTATCGGAAGCTTAACTCAATGACTCGCAAGGATCATTTTCCATTATCCTTCATCGACCAAATTTTGGAAAAATTTGCGAGCCAAGAATATTTTTACTTTCTAGACGGATATTCAGGGTATAATCAAGTCCCGGTCTACCCGGAAGACCAAGAAAAAACTCCCTTCACGTGTCCTTTTGAAACCTTTGCTTATTGTTGCATGCCCTCTGGGTTATGCAATGCACTTGTAACATTCCAGAGATGTATGATGAAAATCTTTTCTGACATGATAGACAAGTTTCTTGAAGTATTCATTTTTGACTTTTCAGTATTTGGCCGAACTTTTGATTCTTGTCTTGATCATCCTGCCCTCGTCTTATAAAGATGCGAAGAAACCAGTTTAGTGCTAAGTTGGGAGAAGATCCATTTCATGGTTCAAGAAGGCATAGTCTTAGAGCATATTGTCTCCAAAAGAGGAATAGAAGTTGACAAGGCTAAAATCGATGTAATAGCAAATCCACCATCACAAACTTCGGTACGACATATTCGATCTTTCCTTGGCCATGTCGGGTTCTATCGCCGCTTTATCAAAGATTTCTTAAAAATCTCGAGGCCATTATGTCACCTATTAGCAAATGATGTACCGTTTAACTTTGATGATGCCTGTCTTGATGCATTCAACAAGCTTAAGGCACTTCCCTCATCCGCACCAATCATTCAACCTCTTGACTATTCCCTTTCTTTTGAAGTAATGTGCGATGCTTTTGATTAAGCAATAGGTGCCGTCTTACAACAGCGGAGAGATAAGGTTTCTCATGTAATTTATTATGAAAGTTGAACCTTGATTGAAGCTCAGGTTAACTACACCACCACTGAGAAGGAGCTTCTCGTTGTGGTCTTTACTTTGGATAAATTCTGACCATACCTATTGGGATCTAAGATCGTTATCTTCTCTAATCATTCTGCACTAAAATACTTACTATCTAAAAAGGATGCAAAACCAAGACTAATATGATAGATCCTTCTTTTACAGGAATTCAACTTCAAGATTAAAGACAAGAAGGGAGTTAAGAATGTGGTGGCTGATCATCTATCCAGGATAGAGATGCCTGAGACCATCAGTAAAGAATCTCTGCACGATACCTTTTCGGATGAGCAACTTTTTTGCCATCTAAGCAATAGTACCATGGTATGCCAATATCGTAAATTATTTGGCAACATGTAAGATTCCCCCAATCTGGTCTAATCAAGACAGATATATTTTCTTTGCTAACATAAAATATTATATTTGGGAGGATCCTGACCTATTTAAAATATGCCCCGACTAAATAATTATGAAATGTGTGCCCGACAGTGACACCCACAATATTCGGCGGAAAGAAAATTGCTGCCAAAGTACTACAATTAGGATTTTATTGGCCATCACTATTTAAGGATGCCCAATGTTTTTATCAGGCATGCAATCGGTGCCAGTAGTCAGGAGCCATGTCTCGAAGGAACATGACGCCCCTTCAATAGATTTTGGTTGCAGAGCCCTTTGATGTATGGGGCATTGACTTTATGGGCCCCCCTTTTCACATTCGTCCAGATTCATATACATACTTGTAGCCATTGACTACATATCAAAATGGGTAGAAGCAACAACTACACAAACAAATGACCATAAGCTGGTAATTTCTTTCATTAGAGAAAATATATTTGCACGATTTAGAACTCCACGAGCTATTATAAGTGATGGTGGTAGCCATTTTTGTAATAGGTATTTTGAGGGCTTGCTCAATAAATATGGTGTGACTCATAAAATCGTAACCCTCTATCACCCGCAAACTAGTGGGCAAGTTGAGGTTTCCAACCGCGAAATAAAGAAGATACTGGAAGAACAGTTCGGCCTGACAGAAAAGACTGGTCCCTAAAATTGAATGATGTGCATATAGGACAGCCTATAAAATACCTATTGGCATGTCTCCATATAGGTTGGTATATGAGAGAGCTTGTCATCTACTTGTGGAATTAGAACACAGAGCTCTGGGCCATCCCAACATTGTATTTCAAGTTGGATGCATTGGGAGAACAACGAAAACTTGAACTCAATAAGCTAGAGTAAATTCGCAATGATGTTTACCAAAATGCTCGAATTTATAAGGCCAACAAGTTTGGTTATATAATTCAAGGTTAAAACTATTCTCAGGAAAACTATGAAGTTGTTGGGACGAACTCTTGTTGTGGAAGCATTCCCTCATGGGGCTGTAACCATTCAAGATCCCAAAGACAATCGTATATTTAAGGTTAATGGGCAAAGACTCAAACAGATGATATCTCTAGAATAAAAAGGGACGATGACCATAATGGCACTAAAAGACCTAGAGTATAACTGATAAACTCCCGGGTAAGTCGAGCTACCGACTCATCCGTAGCAAATTTGTGTATATTATATGTACAATAGTAAGGTACGTCTACATATTTTGTGGTGCATTGAATCGTAGTGATTACGATTTCTTGCAACCTGAGTATTCTCTCATAGAAAATCATAGTGACTATGATTGCTGATAGAATGTTTTGTCCAGGCAATGCAATTATTATCAGAAAGGCACAACTTTCGATACCAAAGGCGTCGCCTCGATTCACTCTACACAAACACATCCCTTAGAATTTATTAGGACTACCAACCGATTCGCATGATTCAACACAAAACCATAACGCCCATTTATGGCAACTCTTCAAATTCTCAGTTTGGATCGATTATAAATAATCAAGTACCACCTGGTCAATTCTTCCCATCCCTTTCGCCTTCTTCCACAACCATCACTCTTGCCAAGGCTAAACCACTGAGTTGGTCGGAAATTTCTGAGGCGTTCAAAAGGCTCCTCCTTCGAGAAGCCAAAGAAATCTTTGCACTTCTGGAGGAAAGGAGGTGACTGAATCAAGAGCTTCTATCGCTTCTCCCCAAACCAGATTTCGCTAACGAAACACTACCCCCATCCCCTAAACGTTAGAAACCTTCCCCATCATCTCCTCCTCCATCTTCATGAGTTTTTTATTTTTCCTCTTCTATTGGACCCACCCATCCAAGGGAGAGATTAAGCATCTTTTGAGGGGTGGCACAATTTTGGACCGATCTTTATCGAAGACATCTTCTCTCGGACGTGCTGCCAATATAATCGATAGTGTGTGTCTAGATTTTTTTTTTTCTTTTTTTTCCTAGGTTTCTACTTTTATGTAATTAGTTTTAATTTTTTTCTTTAGATTTTTCTTTTTCCTGATCATTGTAAATATTCAGTTAATATATGACATTTTTTTTTTACTTTCTTTTTCACTAACTGTATAATTGTTACTAACTTTTCTTTAATTTTTGTTATTGATGTCTCTGAGAATAAAACAGATGTGTATTGCTCAAGTTTGGGGGACATTCTTTACAGAATTTTTTGCACATCCGGTAAACAATCAATAACATCAGTAATGTTTAGGTAAATAATCTTTAAGTGTCCCCTATTTTTATGCCAACGAGGGTATCGTCTGACTTAAGTTTGGGGGGTTACACAACTTCTGTGTACAATAGTAGTTAATTAGTATAGTAGTATATCAGTTAGTTTTAATTAGTTCATTTTTGTAAAAAAAAATTCAATTTTTTTTTAATAGTTGATCATTATATAGGAATTATGATAGAAAAAATTATAGATCTTGAAAAACTTACGATCCATTATAGTAGAAGTTTAATAATCAGAATATAGAATAGTTACAATTCATGCTTAGCTCGTTGAACACTGTATTAGATGGATGTTTGAAATAATAGATTGATCTAAACTATAATATTTTAGATTATATGTAGATACCCAAATTTGTCCCAAGGCCCGATCGAAACATACTTCGAGAGAGGTGCACCCCCAAGCTTCCGATGGAATTTCCCCTATCCTAGGGAACCTTCCCTAATGCTTAGGAACCTACTCGAAACCCTTAGGAATTACCCTCAACATTTAGAAACCCCTCCAAACCCATAGTTAACCCTTCTGGGCAATGGTTAGAGAGAGGTGTACCAGGGCTGGCACAGACCTCTATTGAGATTGAATCATATACCATCGAAAAGTAGAGGTTTCCAGCCTTCCAACTAGCTGAGAATCACCTCTATCCGAGTGACGCATCAAAAGTTATGGCAACCCGAAGTTCCGGACCTAAGGTGGCCCCAATTCGTAGAGAGGGAGTGAACTTCACGACAGGTTCAGGAGTCTCGTGAGAACCTCACGAGGGAATGAACCTTGCAACAGGTTCAAAACCTCACAAGGAGATAGGTACATGGTGCTTGTATTACATGCGCCAAGCCATTTTTTCCCAAAAATGGCTTGGCGCATCTAATACTCGTGCCAGGTATAGGTGGGTCCCCTGCGGGCTTTGAACTTCCAGGTACTGTAATTTTTTGTGGCACGAGTAATACATGCGTCAGGCTTAGCTACAGTAACCTGATGGTTTTTGCTCGAATTTTACTTTTGGAGTTTGACTTGTTGACCATCTCAATGTGTAGGATGGGTTTCATTAGGATTGTTGCACCCATGTTTACCTTATTTGCAACCTTCTAGTCATTTGAAACCTCACCCCATTGCCCACATTTCCTATTAATAGAGAGGCACCCCCCTTGGATTAAGGTTTGTTTGAAAATTTTCCAAGAGAGAAAAGAGTAAGAGATCTATCCCTCCCTTGTGTGCACTAAATATCCATACAAATTCTAGAATTCCAAATCATCTTAGAAACCCAATCCTTCTTCAAAAACCCTTGAGTTTAGGAGAACACGATCCCCTAGCCTTCTTCCTCTACCCCTTAGCTATCAAGCCTTAGAGTTAGAACCCTTAATTCAACCATCCGAGCCATCAGAAGCTCACTGAAGGGCCCTCACGCGAAGGACCACAACGGTGCTACAAGGGCCCAAGAGCTTCGGCTCTCCCCTCTATTCCTCTACCTTCTTCGCTTTTCTCCTATCCTCTAATTTGTGCCGTTACGCCGGTGAAATCTCGGTAAGTGCGGAGGGGCACAAATAGGATCTAAGTGCCTTAGGGCAAGGGGTAGTGCTCTTTCCTTTTTCTTTTTATTGGATTTTTGGCCATAAGTAGAGACCGCTCTAGAGCGGGTTGATCGGGTGCCTAACACCTTCCCGATCGATAACCGAAGCCCCTACCCAAGAGTTTTTAGTGTAGATTGGTGAATCAGAGTCACATTTTTGGCACTTCGGTGCTTATAAAATTGATCTAGGTTTCCCGGGACACCAAAAGCTCCGGGTGACAATTCTATATTTTTTTAGAAGGGTGTGCATCATCGCGACAGGATCGTCAAAAATTCTGCGGCTACATAGATGGAGACTACTAGGGAGTAGCTAGTAGAGCTTCCCCTTGAAATTTTGCTTTTTTTCTTTGTTTTTACTAATGTTTCGCTATTTTTTTTTTTTTTTTACTCACCCCTACCATTTAGTCTTGTTTCTACTTACCCCTACTTTTCCTTCATTTACGTGCCTTAGCCGATTGGTGGGCCTACTTGTGCATCGTCTTTATAATTCTTTTATTTTTTTGTCATTTATATGCCTTAGCCGTTTGGCGGGCTTACTTACGCTTTTACATTCCTTAGCCGTTTGGCAGGCCTACGTGAGCATTTAATTTACTGCACTCATATACCAACAGTGGACGCCGGCCTGTAGAGGCGGCACAGAACCATCACCACCCAGTTTTGAACTTCAAGAAAGCACCCTTAAAATCTAAAATTAAAATTGAACCAAGAAGGGGACTTAATTGAATTTTTATGGGAGAAAATTTTCAAGGGTTGGGAATTTTAGGCAAAGATGCAAACACCCGATTCTTAGTACGGCGGCAGCCCCTAGTGGTGGTGATCTGAAAAAGTACTACCCCATCCAGTATCTGAGAAGGTGCTTGCGCCGGAGGTATATAGGTTGGGGACCTGATCCTGTTACAAAGCTTAAAACCCTTGGGGAGAGCCTTAGTAGTCCTGAATCGACCTTGTATCCCTAGTTTCGGTGAGGAGAGACCCGTTGAGACTAAGAGACCAGTCCCCGGAAGCATTGCTTCCAGAAAAGTAACAGAAAAAGACAAATTTCGGGTTGCTGTTCTGCTGTAAAAAATATTTGGCCCCACTGTTTATACCTGGCGCATGTAAAATACGCGCCAAGCTTAGTTTTTCTCGGATTTACTTTGGCGCATATAATACATGTGCCAAGCTTAATTTGACTTAATTTGGCTTGACATAGGTAATACACACGCCAAGTCAAAATAGAGTTATGCAGCCCAAATCTGAGGCACCATCCCGAGTTCCCTGCTTAGTGGTTTAGCACCTCCGATAGGTCCCGCATTCTCCAACACCCAATACGCCTCCACCGATCAAAAGACAATAACCTCTTATTGACTCGCTCCGGGGGATCAGGTTGTTTATGTTAATTCTCGTGCCTTCAATAGATCAAGGGGCTCCCCTTTGATTCTTTCGAAGCATATCGGGATCTCGTCGTAGATTTATTTAGGGTACAAACACCACCTGAAACAGGAATTCAAAGGCCCCGGAGTTATTCATCATAAAAATCCACTTACAAAATTTTCAAAAAAATTAAATAAACCAAAAAACTGAAAAAGAGAACCATTGTGGTGCTGACACAATGGCATCGCCTTACCCTTCATCATCCCAAAGGAAAAGGAGGAGGAAGCTTTATGGGCCCCATCTGAGGCACCCGTACCCAACCAGCCGCCAGGCCATGTTGTGGGTAGTGGATCTGGGATACGTCGATCCTGACTCATCCCCGCCACATTCCCCAACTCATTCTCATATGGATGAGATGTTCACATCCATCTCCCTCACCTAATCTCCCTTTTTCGTCACCGGCCCCTTCGGTGCCCCCATCATCCCATCCACCACCTCTCAAAACACCCAAAATCCAACACCCCATTCCCCATCATTCTCTCTAACCATGCCCATTCCCCCCTCCCATGTCCATGCCAAATCAAACACAATTCCCACTCACATCCATTTAGAACCGACCCAATTTCCCACCTTCACCAATATACCCCATTTTTCATCCTCCCCACATATATCCAATCCACCTGCATTTACCCATGCCACACCCAGTTTCTCCGATCCCTCCCATATCCCCCCATTTACCCAGATGCCCAATTTTATCAGGCTCATGCCCAATTGTTTCCACACATCTACATCATCAACACCCCAATTACCCTCAAATTAACCACTTCCATCCGATCCCTCTCCAATGGCCATGATAGATGAAATGGTCCGGGCTTACACTAGTTATAATGCCTCCCAAAACATCCCCCCTCATTCTCACCACATACCTTCCAACCCATCACACACATTCCAAAGCCTCCATGCTGCATTACCTCAAACCCACCAAGGCCCAATGGCCCAAACCCCCATCATCCACACCCATCAAGGCCTAACAGGCCAGACCCATCAAGGCCCAACAGGTTAGACCCATCAGGACCCAAGGGGTCAAATCCATCAAGGCCTAATGGGCCAAGCCCATCAAGGCCCATATGTCATAGGCCCATAAGCCCAAGGCCAATATACCCAAGGCCCACAAGCCCAGGGCCCAATGGCCCATACCCAACCAAGCCTAATGGGCCAAATTTCCCAAGGCCTTATAGCCCAACCTCTAAATTTCTTATCCTATACCTAAGCCCAGCAGGACCCAAACCTTGGGTCCTCATACCCATACCCTCCACAATTCCCTCAGTATCTCCCTCACACATAAACCTCCTACTCGACCCAAGGTGGGAACCTGACACCTATCGTCCAACCCCAATTCACCCATGTTCCAGCACCCCAAAGCCATCTCCAAGCTTTCCCCCAAACATAGTGGTCCCATCAGGGTCCAACCCAAAATCTAAATTCTACTCATCCTATCATTCCACAAAACTTCCCTCACCTCCACTGGTCCCACCCGACACCTATCCAGCCCAGCCAACACCAACAAGCAAATCTCACCCTCATTGCACCATATGTAGACCCATAATATGAAGAAGATGAGATTAGGAATAGTGGGGCTTACGCTGGGGCGTTTACCAACATCAATCCTCCACCCCTAATCACTAAACCCCAGGTAGCACAAAGTGAATCATGGTCGACCGTTGAAAAAATAGCCACACTGTCTAAAGAATCAGAGCAGTTGAAAGAACAACTGGACAAGATTCAGAAGCAACTAATAAAGATGGGTGGAGCCGAAATCCATGCCACGGACTTCTCGGACTTGTGTTTATTTATAGAAGTCCTCTTGCCCCCAAAATTCAAAATGCCGGTCTTTGATAAATATAATGGCACGGGCAACCCTATTGCACCCCTCAAGTCATACTGTGGGGACATGTACCACAATGGGGGGGATGAGCACCTGCTTATAAAGGTCTTTTAGAAAAGTCTGACGGGCCTGGCCTTGAGGTGGTTCACATCCTTAGAACCATCCATGATAAAAACATGGAAATATATGACGCATTTATTTCAAGAGCAGTATGTCTATAACATAGACATTGAGCCTCGTAAGTCAGATCTGACTTGGTTAAAGTAGAACTCTAATGAGACCTTCAGCGATTACCTTGGGCGTTGGAGAGACCTGGTAGCTCAGGTAAGAAATAGAATACCTGACGATGAGCAAATTGAGATGATCTCAAAAAATACCTTACCAGTCATCTTAGACTTCCTTGTTTACCAATAATAGTCCAGTTTTGCTGATTTGGTGAGGAATTCCAATTGTTGCAAGGACGCTATCAGAGAGGGGTGTTTGAGCAAGAAAGTATTCGGTGGGGCCAGCGGAGTTAGGAGATTCTCTGAGCAGAGAAATGATAGAAAATAGGGACAGATGTATAAAATGTCACGAATTCTAGGCTCAACACCAGTATAATCCTATTCTAATTTAAAACCGCACAGCTAGCTCCAGTCAGAAGTGAGCTGATATAGAGAACCGAGAATGGGTAGGGGGCACAGATAACCCCAGAGTAGAGAAAGGACCACTTTGACGGAGTTTTCACACCCTTGGGGCAATCGCTAAATGTCTTGTTGCCCTTACTAATAGAAAAGGGATTGGTCACAGCACTCCAACCACGAGCTCCACCAAATCCCATCCCAAGGAACTATGACCCCAACACCCATTATAACTTCCACCAAGGGCCGGGTCACCCAACTGATCGCTACTTCCCACTGAAGCATGCAATATAGGATTTGATAGAGGCTGGTAAAATCATCCCTTTGGCACCTCCCCAAGCCACCCAACATGCCAACATACACTAGGTACCGCTACCCCCACACCCTCCCGAAGGAGCAGGTCCAAGACCCATTATCGGCATGGTAGAAGAGGATGATGAAGAGTTAGAGTTTGACCCATCGGATTACATCTGTGACCGGGAATGTTTTGTGGCACCATTGCAAAGAGACTGGGAAGATAGGAATATTGGGGTGATTGAACCTCTGAATTTGGCAGATTACTTCCCCAACCTCGCACCATAAATTGAACCCTTAGATCTTAGGGCATATTTCCCAGTGCCAACTCCTATTAATCACGTCAAAATAAACTCCCCCACTAGTTACCCGATGGCTGATTATGTCCCCCATCCCCCTCCACCACCTATCAGTTATCAATGGCCCACCCCTGCCATACCACCCCCAATGCAGCCACCCCCAACCCTAGCCAACCCCACTTTTATCATCTGCTCGTCTCTTACGGAAGTTAATCAAGTTTTTCCCACCCTGTCCAGGCCATCAGTACAAGCACATCCAGCACCCCCTATTACCCTATTCCAGATCTTGGGACCAGCGTACAATCCTCATTAGGTCCCACTCAGCTATGATCAAACAAACATCAATGTCGACAGCAGTAGGGAAGGAGCAGTCAATTTTATCACCAGGTCAGGAAAGATTTCTAAGCAACTGAACGCACCAGCGCCAACACTAGAGGGGAAGAAGGATACTACTGTAGTAAAATCATTTGAGAAAATGAGCCGAGAGCACATACTTGAGACTCATCTGAGAAGAATGTCAGTCCATATCACGGTTTAGGATCGGTTAATGACGTCCCCACTCCATTTCCAAGCTCTAATGGGGGAGCTAAAAAATGCACATGTATCTCTTCAATTGAGCCCAGGTGAAGTTGGACAAATAATCGGTCAGGTGATGGCTCCTAATGCCATCTCTTTTTAGATGCAGATTTATCGGAAGAGAGAAATAATCATTTTAAATCTCTCAATATCACTGTAGAGGCTGGGAACATGGTAATCCCACTGGTACTGATTGATAATGGGTCTGCTCTAAATGTGTGCCCTTTGAGAACTGCCACCAAAATAGGTGTGGACCCTTGTATGCTGAGGCTGACAAAACCAGTGCCAGAGGATTTGATAATACAAGAAGGGAAATAATTGGGGAAGTTGATCTTGAGCTAGTAATTAGGCCAATGACCTTCCTCATACTGTTTCAAGTAATGGAAATCAAGTCCTCCTTCAACTTTTTATTAGAATAAAAAGTTGTGGCAATACCATCAACGCTGCTTCAAAAGCTCAAGTTTGTGTTTGGGCAGACGGTTACTACTATCATAGGGGAGGGGCATGATGAAAAGGAGAAAGCCACCCACAACATTGAGAATCCCAAGGTACTGGATGTACCGCACACAACTGAGGATACCGACCTCCATAATTTTGAATAACACCTTTGTGAACACAGGGATCATAAAAATAGATTAGAATAGGGCAATGCAGTTAACCCCGCACAAGCCAGCCCCCTCTGTCCACCTCACCAATCCCTAAATTTTCCCTCCCAACCTGGAAATAGACTTGGCCGCTCTATCTCTTTTTGAGGAAGAGTCTCCCTGCATAATCCTCCCCCTGTGGTAAATCACCACAAGACTCTGCTAACATTTGAGGACAGGGTCCCAGGCGAACCCATAATTAATATGATGGAGGCTGACTCTGAGGAATCCCATCAAGCAGCCTCCTCCACCCAAAAAGGAAAAGGAGCAACAACGCAGGTATGAAATTGGGCTTCTATGCCCCAAACTCTGGAAGCAGCGAGTGGCCTAAAATTTGGCACTCGTTTCCCAAAAAAAATAACCTATAAAAAGTGAAATGAGCCATTGGCAGGTAATACCGTGTATATATAGGGACTCGCTTTTCCAAGAGCCCATCTCTGAAGAAAATAAAAATCTCAAAAAAATAGAAAAAATATAAAATAAAAAAATATTATCTTTCAAAATTTCTAATAAAATCAAAGAAAAAGATGCCTTAATCAAAGTTCCCGTCCCACGTGAAATCGATCCCTTCCCTATAGAAATACAAGAAGAGGTAGGAATCACGAGTCTGGATGAGGAAATCCCTTTCAAGGAGTTACCCAATGAACTCCTTGAACGGTTTACTGACTTTGAGCATGATCCTACCCTTATAATGGAAGAAATAGAGGACGTCAATCTAGGGACTGAGGGGAACCCTAAGATTACCAAGATCGAAACGCCACTCTCTCCCGAGGAAAGGAAAAGCATGATCGATTTCCTTCGGTCATACCAAGACATCTTTGCTTGGCCGTACGAGGACATGCCTGGTTTGGACATCGATTTGGTCGAGCATGAGTTGCCGCTCTACCATGATATCAAACCAGTCAAGCAGAAGTTGAGACGACTCCGACTCGAGTGGATGTTGAAAGTAAAAGACGAGGTCATCAAGCAATATGACACATGGTTTCTCATGGTCTCCAAGTACCCTCAATGGTTAGCCAACATCGTCCTGATACCAAAGAAGAACAGAAAGGTCTGCATGTGTATTGATTTTAGAAACCTGAATAAGGCGAGCCCGAAAGACGACTTCCCATTACCGCACATCGATATCTTGGTCGATAACACTGCCAAGCACAGGATTCCCTCATCTATGGACTAATTCTCTGGATACAATCAGATCAAGATGGTAGAGGCCGATCGAGAGAAGACAATGTTCATCACTCCCTGAGAAACTTTCTGTTACCGAGTCATGCCATTCAGGTTGAAGAATGCCGACGCAACATATCAAAGGGCAATGATGGTGCTATTCCATGACATGATGGACTGAGAAATTAAGGTGTACGTTGACGACATAATCACCAAGTCATCAGAGTGACGTGACCATCTGATAAACCTCCAAAAGATGTTTGAGAGGCTAAGAAAATATAGGTACGTCAGAATCCTCAGAAATGTGCATTCGGTGCCATGTCAAGAAAGTTACTAGGATTCATCATCAGCAGGAGAGGCATCGAGGTTGACCCAGTCAAGGTAAAGGCTATCACAAAAATGCCACCACCTTCTATCGAGAAAGAGGTTAGAGGGTTCTTGGGTAGGATACAGTATATTAGTTAGTTCATTGTACAACTCACTCTTATCTTAACACCGATCTTCAAATTGCTGAGAAAGGATTCGCCCATTGAGTGGAACGAAGACTGCCAAGTAGCATTAGATAAAATCAAAGGTTATCTCCTCAATCTGTCAATTTTAGTACCACTTGAGCCGGGGAGACCACTCCAAATATATCTCTCCACGACAAAAGTTTTGATGGGATGTGTCCTAGGGCAACACGATGAGACAGGAAGAAGAGAGCAGGCCATCTACTATCTGAGCAAGAAATTTACTAACTAGGAGACACACTATTCCCATCTTGAGAAGGCATGCCTAGCGCTCGTGTGGGCGACCTAGAGGCTCCACCATTACTTTCTATCCTAAGCCATTGTACTCCTAGCAAGAATGGATTCGTTGAAGTACCTATTCGAAAAGCCAGCTCTCACAGGGTGGACTGCACGCTGGCAGCTCCTATTGTCTGAATTCGATATCATGTACGTCACTCAGAAGTCGATCAAGGGGCAGGCGCTCACTGATCATCTTGTTGATAATCCCTTCCCCGATTATGAGCCTTTAAGAATTGAGTTCCTGGATGAAGACATCTTATTTATGACAGGGCGATATAGTAGAGGTGAAAGAATCTTGGGTAATGCACTTTGACGGGGCAGTAAATGTCGAAGGCCAGGGAGTTGGCACTATTGTAATCTCGCTGAAGAGGTCACATGTACCAGTCTCCATCAAACTCAACTTTCCCTTCACTAACAACATGCCCAAGTATGAAGCTTGTGCAGCTGGCCTACAAGCAGCTTTGGACCTAAACATAACTCATATTAAGGTGTTTAGTGACTCATAGTTGATCATATGTCAGACAAACGGAGAATGAAAGACCAAAGATAAGAACCTGATTGTCTACAATGAACACCTTGAAGATCTGATAGCATGCTTCAAAGACATCACATTCTCATACGTCTCGTGAATAAGGAATCGCTTCGCTGTCATGTTAGTAACTTTGGCATCAATGATAGAGATCCCTTATAGTGTCGAGATGAAGTCAATCATAATCAAACAAAGGAACGAGCTGGCCTTCTGTTTCCAGATTGAGGAACCCACAAAGTTAGATGATGAGTCACCATGGTTCTCAGACATCAAGAACTTCCTTGAGACTCCACTTTCTCTGAGGGGACATCGAGAGAAGACAGACGGACCATCCAACATTTAGCGGTGAACTACATAATCTGTGGTGAGTGCCTCTACAAGCAGTCATATAACAACATCTTGCTTAGATGCCTAACTGAAAATGAGGTAGCGAACATCATGAAAGAGATTCACGAGGAAGTATGCAGAGCCCATGTCAATGGACATATGCTCGCCAAGAAGATCCTACGACAAGGATACTTCTTGACCATTATGGAAATCGACTGTTGCAATCACGTTCGAAAGTGCTACAAATGCCAAGAACACTCCAGTCTGATCCACGCTCTGGCTATAGATCTACATAGCATGACCGTTCCATGGCCATTTTCCACCTGGGGCCTCGACATCGTCGGAAAGGTTAATCCGAAAGCATCAAATGGACACCAATTTATCCTGGTCGCTATTTAGTACTTCACCAAATGGGTAGAGGCGGCATCCTACACGAACATCACGGCCGATCATATTGAGAAATTCATCAAGAACAACATTGTTTGCCGATTTGGCGTACCCAAGGACAACATCACTAATAATCACACTAATTTTGCGAATAAACGCATTAGGAGCTTCTGCGAGCAATACAAGATCAAGAACCATCGCTCATCGCCTTATCGGTCATAAACCAATGGGGTCGTAGAGGCTACCAACAAGACAATAGTCTGCATCCTCAAAAAAATGGTCGTCACCTATCGAGATTGGAGCAAAATGTTACCATTTGCATTATGGGCCTACAGAATGTCGATTCGTACTGCTACAGGGGCAACACCATTCTCCCTTGTGTATGGAACTGAGGTCATCCTACTGGTGGAGGTTGAGGTACCCTCACTCTACATCCTCATGGAATCTGGCCTACCTGAAGCAAAGAAGGAAAGGTCCCACTTTGAGCAGCTAACTTGCTAGACGAGAAAAGACTCCTAGCCTTTTATCATACCTAGGTTTATCAAGGGTGAATCACACGTGCTTACAACAAACATGTTTGCGGTCGAGATCTGAAGGTAGGAGATACTGTACTCAAGAAAATCTTCCCTTCCCTCCACACCGATCTGAGAGGGAAGTTCAAACCCAACTTGGAAGGACCTTACGTCATCCGTGAAGTACTCCCGGGATACGCCATCCGCCTCGCCACCATGGATGGAGATCACTTTCTTGAGCCCATCAACGCTGGGTACATCCGACGATATTATTCCTAAGTCTGCGTGGCAAGGTAAGTACTGATAAAAATGGAAAAGTGGCTGCTTAGGCATACTTTAAAAAGGAGGCCATGTTGAGAAATGGAAAATACCATTTTCCACCCCTTAATCTGGGCCTTGATAGACCCCTGAGAGAACTAAATAAGTGTTTTACGTGTTTGTTTTACAGCTGACAAATAAAGGCAGGCTTAACTATGGAAGTAGCTTAAAATTACCAAAAAGTTGATGACCCATCTTGATCTGGAGGAAGAAGGAGAAGGGACAACCTCATTGGCTGTCAAAATGCCTAAACTAAAGAAGACAGAGGCCTGGTTTCAGCTTGGAAATAAGTTTGGAGCTATTCGAAAAGAAGAATGCACTACAGAATGCTATTTGAAATGATTCCTGATCTATTCGAAAAGAATCTGAACATTGCGAATAAAAATAAAGCTCCAGGCTTGGTTTTCGAAGAGCACCTGATCTATTCGAAAGGAACCAAACTTGCTGATGATCTATTCGAAACGAAGAAAACTCCGTGCGATTTGCACCAGATATATGCCAATAGTGCTCTGGAAGTCATATTTCCCTTCAAAAAGGTCTCCAATCTATGCGAATAGAGCTCCAGAAGTCATATTTCCCTTCGAAAAGGTCTCCAATCTATTTGAATAGAGATTCAGAAGTTACAGTACCTTCCGAAAAGGTCTCCAAATAATGCAAAATGGTATTCTAAAGATTCCCAGCATCTGCAAGGGCAATTCAGTAATCTCTACACGCGCCCCAATGCATTTAAAAACCCAGGGGCATTCTGGAAGATTCTGAGCACGAACCAGAGGCATATTCCACCCCATGTGAACACCGAAAGATGAAATTACTTGGCAGAAACTTCTAGAAGCTCAAACAGATTTTTGAATTACATAACAGAATTGATGCCTCTGTCTCCTAATTGGCTGAACTAGATCAAGCAGCTTTGATTGGTCAGAACAGACCTGGATCCTTGTGCTCAACTCCTATTAGTTGATACGTATCTAACCAATTCTGATTGGTTGATCCACATCTGAGCTGGACTTGGAGAAAACTATAAATAGACGAACTATTTGCCCAATTTGGGGATCCAGAATTTGAGTTTCATTCCTGCTGCCCCATTTCCAATTCAGATCAAGATAGCTTGTCTGAAACCTCTGTAATAGCTTAGCTTTTGCCTGTAATTGAGAACTGTGAGATACTTATGTAATTCAAGTGAGAATTGTATTCAAGACTACAAATCTGAGAGCTGTTTTAAGCTGTGCACTATAATTATAATGGTGGATTTGAAAAGGTTGCTTTCATCAGTACGTTCTCAATCGGATTCATGTTGAGGGTTCATTGTGATCTCCTCACTCATTAGACTCCTTTAGATTTGCTATTTTTAAGTAATTTCCCTTAATTCACTATCCCTGTGAGAATCTGTGTTTGTAACCTAGTTCTTACAGCATTTGTAGTGGTGCTTATGTTCTGAATAAAGACTTTGGATTGAAAACTATTGGATGATTTGTGTCCATGACAGTGACAGATCATAGCCATAAGTTCAACTCAATTCTGATCCTTGAATTAGATTATTTTCTCTTACATCTGAGCTGGTAGCCAGATGAAGATTTGATACTTTCTCAATTGTGTTACACTATTTCTCACTCTGCAATCAATTACTAAGCTTAAGTAGGCCGTTATATCTCCATTCTTATTAATTTGCATCCAATTCCTCCAACTCGGATTTGGATCACTTAATTTTAATTTTACTTTTAGATAATTTAGTTAATATGACAAATTCAACCTCCCATCTTATTTGCTTTATAGATAGGATTAGAGGCCAGATCTGGTAGCTCAGATCTGGAGGTTTATCATATATTTTAAATCAATTCCCTGTGGACGATCTTTTACTCACTTACATTTAAAACTTGCTACAATTGGCCCTGATCTTGTAGGCTAATTAACTTCTCTCAGTGCTGATATTTCTTTATTCTTTTTAGTTTTCCAATTTCAGTATAATTCATCCTTAGCAAATCTATTTTCAAAATACAAATAAATCATGCACACTTAGGACAACAACAAGTTTTTGGCGCCGTTGCCGGGGAACAGATTTTAAAATTGGTAGACCTAAATTTTTTCTTTTTAATTATTTTTACATCACTGCTAATTATTTTGTTGTTTAAATTTGTGCAGTTATACCTTTGAGCTTGGAATCTACTCAGTATTGAAAGTTTGCGTTGCATAATTTTTCTCTCTATTTCTGTGTTGTATGTTTGGTAGGAGAACTCTCAATCCTGATATTGTCCCTCTGAATTTAGAAGTTGCAAGGCTACTAAGAACCAGACAAACATCACAGAATTTTGCTAAGACTGCTACTATGGGTGAACAACCTAGACTCTTGAGGGATTACTTTACACTTGATGCATATAATTCTCCATTTTGCATTCAATTTTCTACTGTTGAAGGAAATTATGAAATCAAATCATCAACTATCCAGATGCTTCCTTCCTTCTATGGTTTGAGTAAAGAGGATCCATACAAGCATGTGGATGAATTCTTGTCTATTTGTACCACATTCAACATAGCTGGATTAGGTCCAGAGGCAACCAAGCTTAGGCTCTTCCCTTTTTCATTAAAGGACAAAGCTAGAGCATGGCTGTCCATGTTGCCACCAAATAGTATTACATCTTGGAATGATTTGCAGTGTCAATTTTTAGCCAAATACTTCCCTATGTCTAAGACCAGCCAGTTGAGATAAAATATTGTTTCTTTCTCACAACACTCAACTGAAACTTTCCATGAAGCATGGGAAAGGTTTAAGGAACTTTTAAGGCAATGCCCTCATCATCAAGTTCCCCAATGGCAACTTCTTCAAAGTTTCTACCAGGGAATTGATCAAAAGGGTAAGAATATGGTAGATGCTTCCTGTGGAGGCACCTATTTGCAAAAAATAGTTGAGGAGGTCTGGGACCTATTTGAAGTTATTGGTGAAAATTTAACTCAACAGGAATCTTTGTCAAGAGACATTAAGAATCTTACTCGGTTGAATAAAGAGCAGACTACCAAGGGAAAGATTTATGAGGTAAATGAATTGGAAAGGAAGATGGATTATTTAACTACCAAGTTTGATAGATTGATGGACTCATTTCAAAATCCAATGGTTGCTAGAGTAGAGGAGGCATGTCTGATATGCCAGTCCCCTACTCATTCCCATGATCAATGTCCAGCTGCACCACAGTTCCCAGATCTAGTGGTGGAGCAAGCTCATGCTGCCCAATCGTTTGGACAGTTGTAATCTAACGAATATGCATGGAGAGGGCACCCCAATTTAAGGTGGAGCCAGGGCAATTATCAATCACAACAGCAGCAGCAACCAAAGCACCAAATACCTTTCAAAACTGTTCAGCCATACCAGCAGAATTTCTATACCAAGCCTAATTTTCAGCGACCCATTCCACAACAGATGGCACAACTTGTGCACCAATCTATGACAACTCAGCCTCCTTTCAGATCCCCTTCTTTTGAAGACCAAGTTCTAACCTTACTCCATAATTTAGGGTCTTTAACCCAGACTGTAAACTTTCACAGTCAGAGTATAAAGAAGATTGAAGATACATTGGGTCAACTATCAAATACTTTGGCCAGAAGCAAAAGCTATCACTACTTTGAGAAGTGGAAGAGTTGTAAATAACAATGTGGATACAGAAAAAGAAGAAAAAAAAAATGAGGAAACTGCTAGGAACATGCAGCAGAAGCAGCATGATGTTAGCATTAGGGGTGCTGATGTACCTCAGAAAAATCAAAAAAATGAAAAATAAAAAAATCAAAAATATTCTGGTGATAATGCTAAAGCTGTAAATGAAGGACTAGTTCCTCATTTACCATTTCCCCATGCCATGAAATCTGCATACCCTTTTGATAAAGGGAATACAAAAATAGATAAAATGATGGAGACTTTCAAGCAAGTCAAGATAAATCTTCCTTTGCTTGATGCAATCAAGCAAGTCCCAGCCTATGCAAAATTTTTGAAGGACATTTGCACAGACAAAAGACAATCTAGGATCCAATTATTAAAGAAGGTCTTTACTGTGGAAAGAGTTAAACAGGTTTTGTTCATTGCCACACCTCCTAAACTCCAAGATCCTGGAATCCCCACAATCCCTTGCATTATTGGGGAACATACCATGGAAAAGGCTTTATTAGATTTGGGTGTTAGTGTCAACCTGCTTCCATATTCTGTATATGAGAAACTAGGTTTGGGAGAGTTAAAACCCACTCATGTGGTGTTACAACTAGTAGACAGATCTGAAAGAAAGCCAGTTGGGATGATTGAGGATGTGTTGGTAGGAGTAGATAAGTTTTTCTACCCTGCTAATTTTCTGGTATTGGATATGAAACCTATAAAAAGTAGAACTTCCATCCCTGTCATTTTGGGGAGACCATTCCTGGCTACAGCCAATGCTTGTATTCAATGCAGGTATGGTATTATGGAAGTGTCTTTTAGAAATATGAAGGTGAAGTTAAATGTTTACAATGCAGTTACCCAGCCTCAGTTCAGTACTGAGGAATGCTTTCTTGTTGATTTGTTGGATGAACTAGTAGAGGACACTCTACCACAGTTTTTACAGTGTAAGGATTGAACCACAAATTTTGAAAATGTTTGGAGAAATGTTGTGGAAGAGACAGCTTGTGCCTCAAAGACTGAAGAGGTCAAAGTTGTGCAAGAAACTCATATCCAAATAGCAAGGTTTTCTTCATGGAAACCTGCTATTTTTCCCCTTCCACAAATAGCCAAGGTACCTTTGTTACCTTCTTTTCTCAGCCCACCTGATGTAGAGCTGAAACAGTTGTCGAAAAATTTGAAATATGTGTTTTTAGGAGACCATAAAACATTGCCTGTGATTATTTCTTCCTCCCTCACTTAGGAGCAGGAGGAAGAGTTGTTGATTGTATTGAAACAGTATAAGAGGGCAATTGGCTGGACTATTGCTGATTTGGGAGGAATCAGTCCAGCTATTTGCATGCATAAAATTCACTTGGAAGAAGGTGCAAAGCCTTCTAGAGAAATGCAGAGGAGGCTAAATCCTCATATGCAAGAAGTGGGCTTGAAGGAGGTTGTTAAGCTGCTGGATGCAGGGGTCATTTACCCCATCTCAGATTCAGCTTGGGTGGCACCTACACAAGTGGTACCTAAGAAATCTGGGATCACTGTTGTAACCTCAGATTCTGGTGAGCTCATTTCCACCAGACAAACAACTAGTTGGAGGGTCTGTATTGATTACAGAAAGCTCAACACAATGACCAGAAAAGACCTTTTCCCTTTTCCATTCATTGATCAGATTTTAGATAAGCTAGCAGGAAAAGCTTATTACTGTTTTCTTGATGGTTACTCTGGTTACAACCAGATTCCTGTGTATCCATAAGATCAGGAAAAGACCACCTTCACTTGCCCCTTTGGCACTTTTGCTTATAAGAGGATGCCTTTTGGTCTTTGTAATGCCCCTGCTACCTTTCAAAGATGTATGTACTCCATTTTCTCTGATATGATTGACCAATTTATGGAGATTTTTATGGATGACTTTTCAATATGTGGAGATAGTTTTGCCCAGTGTTTACATCATTTCAGAGATGTGAGGAAACCAATTTAGTTTTGAGCTAGGAGAAGAGCCATTTCATGGTCACCCAAGGCATTGTCCTTAGCCATATTGTCTCCCATAAGGGCATTGAGGTGGACAGAGCAAAAATAGATTTAATTGCACATTTGCCTCCTCCCAAAACTGTTAAGCAAATCAGATGTTCCTTGGGGCATGCTGGATTTTATAGGAGGTTCATTAAGGACTTCAGTAAAATATCTAAACCTCTTTGCCATTTATTGTGCCAAGATGTCCCTTTTGTTTTCAATGATGAATGCCTTAGGGCATTTGAATTCTTAAAAAATTATTTGATTTTAGCTCCAATACTACAGTCTCCAGATTATTCACTGCCCTTTGAGCTGATGTGTGATGCATCAGATTGTGCTTTGGGAGCTGTTCTTGGGCAGAGAAAGGATAAGCTGCCTCATGTCATAGCTTATGCCAGTAAATCAATGATTGATGCACATCTCAATTACACAACTGAAAAGGAGCTGCTGGCAGTTGTTTTTGCTTTGGAGAAATTCAGGTCATATGTTTTAGGTTCACAAATTGTGGTGTTCACTGACCACTCAGCTCTGAAATACCTTCTGTCTAAGAAGGATACCAAACCAAGATTAATCAGGTGGATCCTCCTATTACAGGAGTTTGATTTACAGATTAAAGACAAAAAGGGTGTGGAAAATGTGGTTGCTGATCACCTATCTAGAATTCTAACTGCTGAGATTGATAGGTTGCCTATCAATGATTTTTTTCCTGATGAGCAACTTTTTGCTATCAGTGTGCATACCCCTTGGTTTACAAATATAGTAAACTTTTTGGCTACTAGAAGGACCCCACAACACTGGAATAAAATGGATAAAGATCTCTTCTTTTCAAAGGTTAAACATTTTATTTGGGAGGATCCTTACCTGTTCAAGATTTGTGCAGACCAAATCATTAGAAGATGTCTCCATGAAGAAGACTTCCACAACATACTTTCCATGTGTCATGAACAGGCCTGTGGAGGTCATTTTAGTGGAAACAAAATTGCTGTAAAGGTTTTGCAGTGTGGATTTTATTGGCCCACACTCTTCAAAGATGGACTGTAGCACTGTAAGTCTTGTCAGAACTGTCAGAGATTGGGCAGCATTTCCAAGCGAAATTCAATGCCTTTACAGCCCATTTTGGTAGTTGAATTGTTTGATATTTGGGGGATAGATTTTATGGGACCTTTTCCTCCTTCAAATGGTTTTAATTTCATCTTAGTAGCTGTGAATTATGTATCCAAATGGGTTGAAGCCACAGCCACTAAAACCAATGACCACAGAGTTGTCCTTAAATTCTTAAAGGATAACATCTTTTCTAGGTTTGGTTCTCCCAGAGCCATTATCAGTGATGGGGGAAGCCATTTTTATAATAAGCATTTTGAAGCTCTATTGAAAAAGTACTCTATGACTCACAGAGTAGCTACTCTATATCATCCACAGACCAGTGGACAAGTGGAGATTTCCAACAGAGAAATCAAACATATATTGGAAAAGACTGTGAGGAAGGACAGAAAGGATTGGTCCTTTAAGCTGAATGATGCATTGTGGGCATATAGGACAGCCTATAAAACCCCAATTGGCATGTCCCCATTCAGATTGGTCTATGGTGAAGCATGCCATTTACCAGTGGAGTTAGAATATAAGGCCTTTTAGGCTATTAAAACTTTGAGCATGGATCTTACTACTGCTGGTAATCACAGGAAACTGCAGCTCTCTGAGTTGGAAGAGCTGAGGATGGATGCATACACCAATGCAAGATCTTACAAAGAAAAAGTTAAGGCTTTCTATGATAAATATATGCCAAGAAAAGAGTTCATAACTGGCTCTAAGGTATGGTTATTCAACTCAAAACTCAAGTTTTTTCCTGGAAAGCTAAGATCCAGATGGGAAGGACCATATACTGTCATTCAAGCATCTCCATCCGAAGTTGTTGAAATTATGGACCCAAGTGATGGGAGAACTTTGAAAGTAAATGGTCAGAGGCTCAAACCATGCATTGAAAATATCATGGACCCTATGATGACCATCTATCATCAAGAGCCTCCACAAATCTAATGTCACACAACTATATCATATGTATTTTAACTGTGTCTGTTTTGTGATTTTTGCATAGTTTTGTGTAATGTTTTTCTCTGTTTTAGTAAATTTTCTTTGAGGAATGATAAGTTCTGAAAGCTTTGTGGTTTTAATTGATGGGGATAATCAATTCCAATGATTTTAATATAGAGATTTTGTTAAAAGAAAAAAAAAAAAAAGAGTTCTGTACTTCAGAACATTTGTTCAAAAGTAAATTCTTACTTTTTGAAAAGTTTTACAGTCAATGCGAAAAATCAATATGCAAAGTAAAATTCATTTCGAAAAGTATAATCTCCTTTTCGAAAAGGATCTAAACTTGTAAACACAACTGCTCGAAAAGAATGATAAACTTTTTGAATAGATGCAGAACTTTTTGCATAGATGTTTCTAAAGTCATTTGCTTTTCGAATAGATGTTTCTGAAGATAGTTGCTTTGCGAAAGGTACTGATGCCATTCTCTTTTCTTTGAAAAGAATTTTTTTTGAACTTTTCAAATTGCAAAATTGATTTAAGCATATTTAAACCCATTCGAAGCGAGGGTTTCATATTCGAAAGCATTTCCTTCATTTCTTTTCCACTGATTAAGCTTGAAGAGAAGAATCTTTTGCCTCTGATCCTGGTGGATTTGATCAAGCGGTCAGAGAATTCAAGCAAACCCTAGGTTTTGGTATTTTTCTCTCCATATCCTCTGTTTGTACCTTAAAGATTTGATTTATGTGTTAGCATACATTGTTTGGGATTCAATAGAGTTGTCTGGTCATTATTGTTAGAAGGCGGAATTATTTGAAGAATTTTTTAGAAATTGTTAAAATGTGGAAAGCTGAAAAATCGTTGGCTAAGATGTTCCCTAAGTCTTCTGCTAAGAAAGTTAGTAAACCCTCCACCAAAGGAAAAGCTAAAACATCAGCAAAGAGGAAACTATCGATGGATAAGGCTGATAGGATTGATAAGGGAAAGAAGGTTAGAATTGAGGAACCTATCCCGGAAGCTGACCCTATTCCTGAGACTGAGCTTCCTCCTCTTCCTAAGCATTTGGTACTGCCAAACCCTTTCATTGAAGCTCAGAAGCTGATTCCAGAGCTTAATGTAGATGAGAATTTTTTCTTGAACAAACCTGAATGTAAGTTATCCTTGAACTACATCAGACATGCTTCATTGAGCAATATCCTAACCCCTCTTCCAGAGAAAATTTATCCAAGGATGGTGAGATTATGGTACCAGAACATGGTGAAAGTGACTGAGAAGGATGCTGATGCCCCAACTTTGGTAATTTTTATTGATGATTGTGATTTAAGCATCACTTATGAAGACATTGGAAATGCCTTGGGGATACCATTTCAGTTTGATCCTGCTGGCCCTTTGGTTGCACCAGAGACAACTTCTTTCCGAGACATGGCTGCTCATCTAACCCAAGGTATAGTTGGAATTGGGCAATCCATCATGAGGAGAGACTTAGCACCTCAATTTTTGCTGATGGATTCCATTTTGAGAGGGTGTTTTTATGTCACTGGACACAGTTAGGAAAGAAGGACACCCATTTTGGAGGCCCACTTTCATTTTTCTAAAGGGCAAATCTTCAATGCCCCTATGCTGATTTTTTGAAGCCATGGCTGACATCAGTGCCAAGATGAAGAAGAAACAGAAAATAGCTGGAATACCATTTGGAAGGTTGATCACAGCCCTACTAAGGGCCAAATTTGGCATTGATGAGCAAGAGCCATTTGAGATTGTAACCCCTCATGACTTTGGGAAGAGGGCTTGGACTACAAGCCGAACCATGTTGAATAGAATGAGGGAAGAGACTGAGCCAGCCCAGGAGGCTGCTATACCTGAACCTGAGGTGACCAGCTCTTTAGCTGCACCCATTGCACCTGCAGCTGCCATTGAACCCACTACCATTGCAGAGGTAACCAGCTCTTTAGCTGTACCCATTGTTGAGGAGACCATCATCTTGCCGACCTCTCCTATCCCATCACCTATCCCAACAGTTCCATCACTCATCACCAACCATTCCAGCCGTACTTACACCACCAATTTCACCTAATAATTTCCCAGATATATCCACAGATTTTGTTGTACACTCCCCTAGCACTCCTCTCCTCCAAAGCTTCTCAGGTTCACCAGCTCATTTAGCTCATACACCTGAAATCACCCATACCCCTAAACCTGAGATATTCACCATTGAGGCCTATTCATCCTTGATGGGATCTATCTTGGAGAATATTGGGCTTGAATCTGTCCCCATACCTGAAACCCCCAATTCACTCATTTGGCTACCTCTCCCTTTACAGTCATCCCACCTATTGCTCCTCAACCATGTACATCAATCATACCAGCCACTACTCTGCCTACCACACACACACCTGACACAATTAGCCAAATCTTCACCTTTCTCCAATCTATTCAAGCCCAGCTACATATCAACACAGACAATCAGTCTATGACAAATTCCATTCTCCAAACCTTGGCCTCCACATCCCAACCAACTGCCTCAGCCACAGTACCTTCCACTTCTGACCACGCTACCCAAACAGAACCTGAGGTAGTTCTTTTGGATTCTCCTCCACCCATCCCCACTGTCTCTGATCAAGCTACCCAAACTGAACCTGAGGTAGTGCCTTTAGATTCATCTTCTCCCACCCCCACTGCTCGGATACATATGGTCCCCTACCACTCCATTCCCATTCCACGTTTTGCCACTCTTAAAAGGGCTATGGAAGAGAACCCTTACATCTTTCGCAATGTCCTTAAGGGGTTTGTAGATCTTCAAGCTTACATTAAGACTCCTTATGAAGACTAGATTCAGAAACTGGAGCTGTTTATGAAATTTGAGAGAGATAAGATGTAGGACCTGTTGAGCCAAACATTTCAGATGGTTAGGGGTGAGAAGCACAAAGTTGCTATGTTACAAGAGAAGCTTGAACAAGAAAAACTGAGGGCTGGTAGACTTGAAAAATATATTGGCCTCACCAAAAAGATCAAGTCTGAGGAGTACACCGAACTTCAAGCCACAATCCAAGAGAAAGCCAAATCAAGTTCAGACTCCAATACTGACTCTAGTTCAGATTCCAACACTAATTCCAATTCTGATCCCATTGAACCAACTTATGACACATATTTTGACCCTAGTTATTAGACTACCTTGTAAATTTTTTGTTTTGTTGTTTGTGTAGTGTGTAATTAATGTTTATTGTTGACTTTTGTTAATTTGCAATTACTGTGCGTTTATTTTTTCTCTGTTATTGTGCTTTTTTTTTTTTTTTTTTTCTTTTCTTTTTGCTTATCCACTTCTCGACCAGTGAGGACACTGATCCTCATAGGTTCGGGGGTGTGGCAGAAATGCCAATAGTTTAGTTAACATCAATGTAGCCTATGATCAGTAGAATTTTTGAAATTGAAGTGATTTCACACCTGTTTATTTTTGAAAAAATGAGGAAGCTAAAAATTTTTAAAAATTAATTTCTAGTGTAATTCTAATACTGTCATGAAGTGAATGTCAAAAAATTTCCAAAAGAAAATTGATGTTTCAGTAAACCTAAAAAGAGAGAAAACAGTAATGATATACCTCAGAAATTTGATAGAAAACCACATCCAGTGAGATTTGGGCCTAAAATAAATTCTTCGGAGGTATGAATTGGCAATTTTTTCTGCACTAGGGACTGTTTGAACCTGCTTGTTATCACTAGAAGTTACACATCCAAATTAACATAGCTTGATAGCAATCATGATATTAAAGACATGATGTAAGGCCTCCTTTTTGGAGAGTTTGAACTTCAAAATGCCCCACCTTTTGAAACTGCTCTTGATACACACCATTTGAGCTTTATAAATCCAAGATTTCGTTGAAACTGCATCAACCTCATTTAGCCTAACCCTCACTCTGAGAATTCAGAAGGTAAAGGAAAGAAAGCTAAAGAAAGAAGAGTTGGGTAATAGTTTGGTAAAAGAAAAAGAAAAATAATTGAAGGCATTCCAGTCAATGTTGCTGTGTAAAAAAGAAAAAAAGAAAAAAAAGAAATAGGGCAAGTCATTTCATTGGAAGTTTGAAAAAGAAAGAGAAAAAGATGGCCACTTTGGCTCTGAAAATTCAAAGAAGAAGATGAAATTATGCTGAATTGAAGAAGGTGTGTCTATCACCTCTGTACCTTGACTGAGTTCTCAATTTCAAACTCCATTCCACCCCTTTATTCTTGATAAATTTCACCCATAAGCCACATTACAACCCAAGTTAAAGTCTTTACTAATCAAAGATGGATTGAGCTGTCACATGGAGATAAGGATTTGTGTAATCTATGGTGAAAAGAGCAGTGAATTCAGAACTAAAAAGCAATGCCTATGCTCCTGCTTATAGTCCTATTTGAGGGCTGTAACTGCTCTTGAGCTATGTGAAATAGTACAACCCTCCTACTTGCATGTTGAGTGAATACCCTGGTGAGAGTTGGGTTTGAAATCAACTTATTTGGGGTAACATCAAAGCAGGATTCTCAAATAGAACGCAAGCTTTTCATTATTTTTTCTTGTAAAAACTTTTTGACACAAACTGAGTGAATGGTAAAAGGAATTTTAATAGAATTTTAGTTTTGAACTGATGTTTTATTGAGGATCCTCTTACAAGCTTGACCGATGCAGGTGTGAATAATCTGATTGAATGAAAGTCTGTTTTAACATAACTGCATTGATATTAACTGATTTATTGGAGAAATTTGTGGGTACCTTCACTGAAAACCCTCAGGAGACTTCACTCCTCCACTAGCGATCACCTAGGGGTTTAAAAGGCTTGTTGCATATGCTAAATGCAAATATGTTCCCTACAAAAGTGGCTTTTCATTCTGCCTTTAATTTTGTCTTTGCTCAGGGACTAGCAAAGCTTAGGTTTGGGGGTGTGTTGAGAACTGGAAAATACTATTTTCCACCCCTTAATCTGGGCCTTAATAGACCCCTGAGAGAACTAAATAAGTGTTTTAAGTGTTTGTTTTACAACTGACAAATAAAGGCAGGCTTAACTATGGAAGTAGCTTAAAAGTACCAACAAGATGATGACCCATCTTGATCTGGAGGAAGAAGAAGGGACAACCTCATTGGCTGTCAAAATGCCTAAACTAAAGAAGACAGAGGCCTGGTTTCAGCTTGGAAATAAGTTTGGAGCTATTCGAAAAGAAGAATGCACTACAGAATGCTATTCGAAAAGATTCCTGATCTATTCGAAAAGAATCTGAACATTGCGAATAGAACTAAAGCTCCAGGCTTGGTTTTCGAGGAGCACTTGATCTATTCGAAAGGAACCAAACTTGCTGATGATCTATTTGAAATGAAGAAAACTCCTTGCGAACTGCACCAGATCTATGCGAATAGAGCTCTAGAAGTCATATTTCCCTTCGAAAAGGTCTCCAATCTATGCGAATAGAGATTCAGAAGTTACAGTACCTTTCAAAAAGGTCTCCAAACTATGCGAAATGGTATTCTAAAGATTCCCAGCATCTGCAACGGTAATTCAGTAATCTCTGCACGTGCCCCAATGCATTTTAAAAGCCCAAGGGCATTATGGAAGATTCTGAGCACGAACCAGAGGCATATTCCACCCCATGTGAACACCCAAAGATGAAATTACTTGGCGGGAACTTCTAAAAGGTCAAACAGATTTTCGAATTACATAACAGAATTGATGCCTCTGTCTCCTAATTGGCTGAACCAGATCAAGCAACTCTGATTGGCCAGAACAGATCTGAATCCTTGTGCTCAACTCCTATTAGTTGATACATATCTAACCAATTCTGATTGGTTGATGCACATCTGAGCTGGACTTGGGGAAAACTATAAATAGACGAACTATTTGCCCAATTTGGGGATCCAGAATTTGAGTTTCATTCCTGCTGCCCCATTTCCAATTCAGATCAAGATAGCTTGTCTGAAACCTCTGTAATAGCCTAGCTTTTGTCTGTAACTGAGAACTGTGAGATACGTATGTAATTCAAGTGAGAATTGTATTCAAGACTATAAATTTGAGAGCTGTTTTAAGTTTTACTCTGTAATTGTAATGGTGGATTTGAAAAGGTTGCTTTCATCAGTACGTTCTGAATCAGATTCATATTGAGGGTTCATTGTGCTCTCCTCACTTATTAGACTCCTTTAGATTTGCTATTTTTAAGTAATTTCCCTTAATTCACTATCCCTGTGAGAATCTGTATTTGTAACCTGGTTCTTACAACATTTGTAGTGGTGCTTATGTTCTGAATCAAGACTTTGGATTGAAAATTATTAGATGATCTGTGTCCATGACAGTGGACAGATCATAGCCATATGTTCAACTCAATTCTGATCCTTGAATTGGATTATTTTCTCTTACATCTGAGCTGGTAGCCAGATGAAGATTTGATACTTTCTCAACTGTGTTACACTATTTCTCACTCTACAATCAATTACTAAGCTTAAGTAGGCCGTTATTTCTCCATTCTTATTAATTTGCATCCAATTCCCCCAACTCGGATTTGGATCACTTAGATTTAATTTTTCTGTTAGATTATTTAGTTAATGTGACAAATTCAACCTCCCATCTTATTTGCTTTGTAGATAGGATCAGAGGCCAGATCTGGTAGCTCAGATCTGGAGGTTTATCATATATTTTAAATCAATTCCCTGTGGACGATCTTTTACTCACTTACATTTAAACCTTGCTACAATTGGCCCTGATCTTGCAGGCTAATTAACTTCTCTCTATGCTGATATTTCTTTATTCTTTTTAGTTTTCCAATTTCAGTATAATTCATCCTTTGCAAATCTGTTTTCAAAATACAAATAAATCATGCACACTTAGGACAACAACAGGCCATCATTTCGAAGCCCAGTAGCCAAAAGAACATTCCGAACACTCATACCCTTTGACACACCCATTGAGCCATAGGCCTTTCTTTCATAAACCCTACCAAAAAATATATATGTGTATATGCCAAAAAGAGAAAAAGAATTACTATCAAAAATCCAAAAAAAAAATTAGAAAAGCAAAAGAAATTGTGGGGCATGTACAGTAAAATTCCCCAAGGAAGAAGTGTATCATGGCAGCTGGAACCCAATCAAGGAAACCTTTTAAACCTAGAATACCTTCAAATCCTAACCTTACCAATGTCCATAATACATCCCGAAGAAAATCCCTCCTTAAGGTCTACGAGCAGTCATAGTATCCATTGAGTCAACACGAGCCAAGTTGTGAGACGACAAAGAATCCCATCCGGCCGGCTATGACGAAATCGATGTCCATGTCCTGGTCTTTAAAAAAGAAAAATAAGATACAAATATACGAGCTCAAAGTAAAATGGATGTGGTGAAAACACGCGAGGTCTCCATGAGTAAAAAGAGGGAGCTTGTGCGGACCAGGTGAAAACTCGAAAGGGCGCCAGGGGTAAAAATGCAAAAACCCATGGACGCAGTGAAAACCTGAGAGGGCACCGCGGGTAAAAAGAGGAAAACAACGGGCACGATGAGAACCCACCTTGGGCATTGTGAGTAAGAATGTTGAGAAGGAGAAAAAGGTTGAAAAATAATAAGAGTGAATCCTTCGGTCACCCTCCCGTGCTACCTAGTTCCCAATTGGGCCGCTCATGTTAGTTGAAATCAGGGTCCCAACCAAGAATGTCTTCATAAACCGCACCATCAAACATATGACTCAGGGTAAGGAGAAAAGGTTGATTCGATCCAAACGGATGGATGCTTCAGCCTTGACGAAAATGCTGACTTCGCTCGGATACAACCGTGAGAAGGGTTCAACTAAGCTCAAAATTGGGACCTGCTTGCTCCCCTGTACGTTTAAGGCACAAAAAGAAAAGAAAAAGAAAATGCAAAAGCCACAAAAAGAGATAATAATTTTCCCTTTCCTATGTTCAGGCTAGCACTGTACACGCTACACTCCGAGATGATTGGATTGATAACCGGAAAGGCTACTTTTGTAAAAGATAATACATTTTCCTTTTCCATTTAGGTTGGCGCTATGCGTGCTACAACCCCAAAGGAATAGCCAGAACAATACCCCAGTTTCCCATTTTACAAAAACAAAAAAAAAGAAGATAAAATCCTTGTAAAATAATAGATTTTCTTTTTTTGTTTACAAGTCTGTACCTGGTTGACACCACATCCCAAAAGATAATATGTGTGATGTCTATCTTCTTTCTTTCCTTTTAAAAAAGTGCAAAAACAACTAAAACATAAAGAAAAAATATATATACTAAAAAGATGTACCTAAATAGGGGTTTCTTACGCCCCTTTCTATGATTTTGATCTATGTAAAAAGGTATGTGTAGGACAAGATCAATGACCCAACTCGCGCATCAAGGCACATATCTCTGCACAAAAAGTATCCTCCTGTGCGTCCCGCTTCGTCATCTAGTAGCCATGAAGAATTCTATACCATTTCTAAGAGGCATCTGTGGCACCAAGAGCATCACTCAAAGCCCTTTCCAAATGAAGGACTTCACACTCTGCTACGCCGGCCCTGGCTTCTGCCGCCTCTGCTCTAGCCATTTGTTTCTCTAAATGATCATGCAGGACATGCTTCTCGTCCACTAGTAGCTTGATACCAGATTGAAGTATAGACTCCTTCTTTGGCCAGGGCCCCTCCACATCACTGCTCTCTTCTTGATCCCAGTGACCAATAAGAGACGTCTCAGATAGTAGCAAGCCTCATACTCTGGGGAGGACAGAACTGAATTTTCCTGCTCTAGATCACACATGAGCGTCGACTGACGCGTCTCCCAGAGAGCAACTATCCTTTCCATGTCCCCAGAAGACCCCGTGAAAAGATTAAGTCACATAGGGGAGGTTTTGCCGCGTAGGACACCTGCTGAGAACAACCAAACTAGCGCAGCACCCGAAATGGAAAGTAGTAAGTACTGCCAGTCAAGCCAAGGAGAGTGATTCCCTTATGATCTCTGGAGCGGACCACCGGGAAGGTCCGGTCTAACCAAGGAAGCCTCCATACCAACTCAACGTTCACTAGCCAAAGCTTAAATCCTTGGAAATTCCCCTGGGGCAGCATGTGCCATTTGCCTAAAAAGCAGCGGATCACCTCACCACGAGCAACATAAAAGCGAGGCACGAGTCTAAATGGTGAGATGCTCCGCTAGCCAAACCTGGAATAGAAGCGGACATCCCCTAAGGCATTGCACCTTACCGAGAGCAAAGGCATCAAGGCAACGGTAGAGCTCTGCCAGAATCTGATGCATCACAAAGCGACCTTCATCCAATGCTGTCAGAACGTCGCAAAGTGCCAGTGAGAAGCTCTCATCTCCCGTATAGAAAAGAACCCCAGAGATAAGACAGAGAGTAAAAGCCTTCACATTATAATTGTTTCTGATCTATAATTTCTGCAGGCTTTCATCGCCAAAAAGTTCTCTTAGGAATTTCACCGAAGACTTGGTGGGCCCACCAATGAGACTTTTCTCATAAGCATACTTTTTCAAGCCTAAAGTTGTGTGAACGGCTTTAGTATACCCTGATTTTGGTGTTACTCTGACAAGGTCTCTATGTAGCTTCAGACTTGACAAATTGGAGAGCTCTTCCAGTGTAGGGGTTAACTCACGAACCCCCAAATGAAGAACGCAAGTATACACTTCCCAAGAAGAGGCCGCGACATGTATAAAATCCAAAAGTGGAGGGACTTCAGGGAAAGACGAAAGTCGGACTAATCCAAACCGATCCAAACTTGCGAGCTCACCCTCATTCAAGCTCTCAAGCCACTTCTACTTAGTGATGCTAGGACTTAGTTTGTTACTAATAAGTTACTGATATGCAAATATTAAAGAAAAACAGTAAAAAAGAATCAAAATGATGATATTCATCAAATGAACTCATAAAGCAATAAAAAGACAATTAAACCAAAAGATGAATCTTCACCTACTGAAAGGAAGAAAAATCATATTTTACAATTTCGCGGAACGGTGTAAAGCAAAAGAAAAATAGAAAATCATAATTTACAATTCTTCAGAGAAAGCCGTTCAAAAGAAGAGCGATACATAAGAAAGCGACGAATCCTAAATAAAGAATCGTTCAATAGGAAGCTATATAGAGAGTAAAGAATAGAAAATCGTGATATACGATTTTCCAGATAACAAGCTTTCTAAAGCTGCTGATCATGTGAGATTAACACAGCCATGCACAAAATTAGAAGAATTCTTGACTTAGAAGTCTGGCCAATCAAGGATTTGAGAGATTGACGAAGAAGACTTTTAAAAGACTCTGGTGCTGAAATAAAAGAAGAAATCCAAAAGTACATCAACAGAATGAAAGCAAGGAAAGATAAGTTTAGAAGTACAGTTATATTAGGATAGTTTTGTTTTAGTAATTTCTTTTATTAGAATTAGGAGTTTTGTAAACCGACCCCTTATAATCTATAAATAAGAGATATTGGTATAGGAATAACCATCGAAGAATTTCACAGTATCAATTGACAGCTGAGGTCTATGTTTTCTCCCGATCAAAGTAGTTTAGGATTTATAAAGTAACATCGTCTACAATTCTCTAAAGTCTTGCCTGATAACCAATGCTGAGGAAGCTGAAAGATTAACCCTTTGGATGGTTTTACTTTTACTTTCTAGTTTAGATTTATTTTATTATAATTTCTTACATTGTAAACATCTTCAAGTTTTAATTTGAATTGACGACTTAGGTTGAAATTTGCAGATTAGTGTAATGGTTTTTATTTTTCATCTTTAATTTTTTAGAGTTTGATTGACACCAAAATTTCTAATATTAGAGATTAGTATAAATCTATATTGAATGAAGTTAGTTTTTGATTGACACACAAATTCTAGAAGAGTGAGATATAGTGTAATAGTATTTTAAAATTGTAAACATCCGATAGCTGAAGATTGTGATTGACGACCATAATTTGAAGAAGGAGGATTTAGGATTTATTTTTTGCAAAAATTTAGATTAAGAAACAATTCTTTATTCATATTTCTCCAGTTGTTTAGGAACTTAAAAGATAATTATAAGTTTTTAGAAAATTAATAAATAGATAGATAAACCTATCCTCGTGGGAATGATTCTATGCTATGCTATAATTTCAATTGTGCGCTTGTAATAGTTTAAGACTTAATTAGATGCCAACATTATAAATAGCCAATTAGACAACAGATCAGATTTGGATTAGGTTACAAGTCCACCGACGAGGAGGTTCAGGAGGCCAAAGAGAAAGCCTGAACCATTACTGCAACCAAAGCCTGGGGAATAAACCTGGAAGACACCCCGATCGCGGCCTCACATCTGAAGTCCATTCGTAAGTGTAGGGGTCATAAAAATAGATCAGAATGGGGTGGCACAGGTGAACCTACACAAACTGGTAGCTTCTATCCACCCAACCAATCCCCAAAGCATTCCCCTCGATCTGGAAATAGACCCAGGGTTCCTGTCCCTCTTCGAGGAAGAGCCCCCCCGTCAATTCACCCCTTTCCATAAACCATTACAAACCCAGGTTGACATTTGAGGATCGGGTCCCAGACGAGCCCATGATAAACATGATGGAGGCTGACTCCCTAACCCCATCTCAATTAGCCTCCTCCATCAATGCAGGTAAAGGTGCAGCGCCTCAGGTGAGGAATGTTGAGCTTCAGCACCTCTAACTCTGGAAGCATCAAAAGGCCGTAAATACGATTCTAGCTTCCAAAAAAAAATAACCTATAAAAAGTGAGATTAGCCCTTGGCAGGCAATGTCATGTGTATATTAAGGCCCGTCATGCCAAGGGCCCATCTCTGAAGAAAAAAAAAATCCTAAAAAAATAGAAAGAATGAAAAATCTAAAAATATTGTCTTTCAAAATTCCCGAGAAAATCAAACAAAATGATGCCTTAATACCATATTCATTCATGGAAATTAGATAAAATCAAAAAGAAATCATGATTCTTCAAATGCATCCCATGAGGTGATAGGTAAATTGCATTCAAATTTTCCTAATTGTCCGAAGTTATGATCCTCTACAAAAGAGAGTCATGATTTCTTATTATAAAGATCGTAACTCTGTCAATTTCAATCACGCATGAGAGCTTTGATGACACATTCGCAGAAATTAGAAGTGGCATTCAAATTTGAAGTTTGGCTCCACTATCTAATAAGATTGGAGGTTTTCACCAAGATCTCATCGGCCGCTAAAAAAGATAAATCAAATCACGCCTGCCGGTTTTATCTCGAAGAAGTTTAGCTTACAAATCTCGCTTGAGCGGATTTGAGGTTTATACTTAGAAAATTGCTCGAGAGGGAATGGAGATTAAGTCGAAAAGACTTAAATGAGTTTGAGCGTGAGATGTGAGGCTAAATTCAGATCATAAATCAAACCGAGTGTGATTGTAGGTGCCACCAGGAATTGCTCTAGCGGGAATGTGCCACGCTCGAGCAGGAAACTTTGTTATAGGATTGATTTGACTTGTCAGCTTTTAAACCATGAGCACGTGAATGTATTGAGTACCGATAACTAAGACATATGTGTGGACTTGTGAATTAGGAAGAAAGCATGGGAAAACATCTCGAATTGAGCTTGTAGAATATACATGTGTGCTCGAGTAGGGAAAATTTCGAATGCAAAGTTATATTCTTTACTTGAATCAGGGGATACCATGAATGAACTGCTAGAATTTGATTTCTATTTGTTTCTTTTGTCGCATACCTGATATATGAAAACCACGCATATGATTTATGATTGTCTTCACACATGAAATTGCATGATTTACTTGACATCTTGCTTGCACTAATCCATTGAGGAATCCAGATTTGTCTTGTCTATTGATTCCTGTCCCTTCGTATTCAAGTGAACGTGTTATGCGTAAGAACCAACTCTCGTTAGTTAATGCTAGCGTGTATATGCTATGTGTGAGATTGTGTGCAACTGAGGAGTGGAGTCTCTATGAGAGGGATGGAGTTCTCGGGGTATTAAACTCGTGTCTGCTATGGACAACTTAGTTCCTACTACGGGATGCAATTGCCACAAATCTAATCTCATTCTCGTTATTAGTTGTGAGTGGAGTGGAATCTCCAAGGGAGGAGTGGAGTCCCCGGGGTTTTAACCCAGTGTCCGCTACGGATTGCACTATTCCCACTAGGGGATACTCACACTAATATTATGTGACTTGATTCTCAATGAGATATGCTATGCTCGATTTTGTGATCCTATACGCTCATTTTGTGCCATGCTTGATTTTATGATCCTATATGCTCATTTTGTACAAACTTGCCATCCCAAGCTCGGTATGAAAGTTAGTTTTAGTTTCCTTGCTCGATTTTTGTATATGAATTCGTACTCTCCATGCATCATGACATGACATGTTTATGAACACATGTTTTTAGGTACTTATTTATGCTCACATGCTTTGAATATTTTGTGAAAAACTGGTAAAATGATTTGTATATGCATCTATGCCATGAGTAGAATGATTTTATATAATTTTTCATTGTTTATGTCCCTACTGAGCTTGGATGAAGCTCATTCCTTGACTATATGTCACAGCCACAGGATCTGACCCTGTGCTAGATCCGGAGTAGGAGGAGGACCCTAACTATATCCCCGAAGATGAGGAGGAATTACCTAAGGAGCATTATCCTTAGTCGAGGGGAGTGTGAACATGACATAGTTTGTAATTTTGTAAGGTAAGATACTTGGGATAAAAGAATACATGGGTATATATATGTTGATCCACTGTTTAGGTGAAGGACGACCTTCATCGGTGGATGTGTTTTTTGGCATTTTGTGTGATGATGGGTCATGTGAATGGTTAATTATTTTGTAAACCTTGTGTGAATAGCTAAGTTTGATGTCGTGGGAATAGTTAGTATTAGCTTGTCTGCTTTTCGCTCTTCTATATCTATTGCGTACTTTTATTTTTGGATGATATGGGTGCTTACCATTGTGCTAATGGCTCGGTTCTTCAAATCTTTTAACTATGGAGAATTGAGCTCTGTCGCACGATCCGACGGCTTGGGTTCTGGGTAAGGAAATCTGGGGTCGTCTCAGGTGGTATCAAAGCCTAAGTACTAGATTCACATACCATGGCGAAGAGGATTTGATGTGACATCGTGTGTCACTCATTAGAGGCCTAGTTTGAATAACCATAAGACTAAGGCTCTGTATGCAGAGCTATAGATTAAGTAGGGGAAATAGAGATGAGACTTTAGTCCTCGAATAGATCTAACTTAGAGTTGATTTTCCATGACAAGTCAACATGCCGCCTCGATGGGGAAGACCAAGAACCGTCAATATGAGACACACCCCAAGTAGAGACGGATTCGTCACTGGATCAAATGAAATCCCTATTAATACCAACAAAAATGCATCAAGATCAAGGGACAATAATGAAAATGATCTAAGGAATGACAACAACCAACAATTGTTAGAGATAGTGGTTAATGCAGTAGCATTACTGTCGGAGAGACATCACCCATTAGGTTTTCAAGCGTTTAGAAGGACGAGGCCTCCCAATTTCTAAGGACAGGCTGATGCGATGGAAGCTAAACAATGGTTAAACTAGATGCAAAAGATCTTACAAAGAATTAGATGTACAAAAGAAGAAAGGGTGAGTTGGGTCTCATTCCAACTCAAAGATGAAGCCGATCCTTGGTGGAAATCGGTAGAAAGGACACGTACACCAGGAATGCCCTGGACTTGGGGAGAGTTTACAATCATTTTCTATGAGAAATATTTCCCAGCACCGGAGAAATGACAATTGGAGATATAGTTTGAAAATTTGGTGCAAGGATCCATGAGTGTGCGAGAGTAAGAGACAGGGTTCACCTGCTTGTCCCGTTTCGTGCCCACATTAGTAGCTATTGAGTTGATGAAAATTCAGAAATTTGGGTATGGGTTGGAACCAACTATCAGAGCGAGGATAGTACTATTTGAGCCAATAACATATGAACAGGTAGTAAGGTTGGCACTCATTGCTGAAAGAGAGGTTGAAGATACCTACAGAAGAAGAGATGAGCAAGCCAAAAACAGGAAAGCTCAATCTTCTGCATCTGTGTTAGAGTAGGCCACAAAAAGACCTAGATATCTGATGTCGCCACCATCACCGCCTATTACCACGGCAACATTAAGGTCAATTGATCCGGAAACCCTACCGCCTCGACCTCCAAGACCTAGTAGTGCACCGAGTCCAATGACCTCAAGTGCACCAAGAGTACAACCAGCAACTACTATTCGTCCTACTTCTTATACAGTTTCCTCCATACCAAAGGAATCATGTATAAAGTGTGGAAAACCTGAGGAATGCTGGAAGGCAAAGGGAGCATGCTTTAAATGTGGAAAAATGGGGCATAGAATTAGAGAATGCCCTGAGATGAAAGGCGAAGCAGCAGCAAGGATCGCTGCTCAGAGACCTTTTCGGCCTACAGTACAAGGCCGAGCATATGCAGTGTCAAATCAGGATGCACAAACCACCAATGATGTGATTGAAGGTATAATTTTTTTTTATAGTAGTCAAATTCAATTTTCGCATTTTAGATGAAGAAGGTGCATAGATAGAATGATCTGTGAACTCCCTGCATATTATGCTATAATGCATCATAAATGCGACTGACTTCATGATATGTATTGAACCTAGGTGTCATCCGCATGAGTAAAGAAAGTGATATTTGTAGCTACAAGGCACTCGTGTTAATAGACCTTGGGTCTACACACTCATTTATTACACCAAAATTTGCCACGAAAATAGGCTTCACACTTGAGCCTCTAGACTTTTTCCTAGCCATCTCTACACTAATAGGAAATTCGATGAATAAGGATACCGTATGCCGATCCATCATCGTTGCTATGGCACATCACGAGACTACGGCTAACCTAATCTTACTTGAAATGTAAGAATTCAATGCAATTCTCGGCATGGATTGGCTATCCAAACTATGAGCTAAGGTAGATTGCCTAGAGAAGATAGTCACTCTCTACCCCAAGAAGGGTAGGCCATTCAAATTTATTGGCATTCAACCAGCCGTCGCACCCTTCGTATCTGCAATTTGAGCCGAGCGACTTATCAATAAGGGATGCCAAGGATACCTGGCATTCATACATGACAAAGAGAAGGAGAAGTTAAGCTTTCCGACATTCCCATTGTATCTGACTTTCCTGATGTATTCCCTAAGGAATTAACTGGTCTACCGCCTGATAGTGATGTTGAATTCCCAATAGACTTAGCTCCTGGCACCAAACCAGTATCTAAAGTGCCATACCGAATGGCACCTGTCAAATTAAAGGAACCGAAGAAGCAACTACAATAACCCCTTGACAAGGGTTTTATTCGGCTGAGTGTATCTCCGTGGGGAGCGCCTATGTTATTTGTCAGAAAGAAAGATGGATCTATGCGTCTGTACATCGATTATAGACAACTGAACAAGTTGACAATCAAGAATCGATACCCACTTCCAATAATCGCCGATCTGTTTGATAAGTTATAAGGAGAAAAGTTCTTGTCCAAAATCGACCTCAGGTCGGGTTACCAACAGATGAAAGTGAAGCTAAGGACATTTCAAAAACGGCTTTTAGAGCCTGATACGACCATTATGAGTTTCTTCTCATGCCTTTCGAATTAACCAACGTGGCCGCATTTGTCATGGACCTCATGGACCGAGTGTTCAAGCCTTATTTATATAACTTGGCCGTTGTTTTTATTGACGATATTTTCATTTACTCAAGGTCACAAGAAGAGATGAGCAACACTTATGCTTAGCACTCCAAACCCTACAAGAGTCTTAATTGTATGTGAAGCTCAGTAAATGTAAATTCTGGCTAGAGCAGGTGAGTTTCCTTGGGCACATTATTTCAGAGGCCAGTATAGAAGTCGACTTGGCAAAGATAGAAGCAGTAGTGAAATGGGACCAGCCCAGAACCGTAACTGAAGTTCGTAGCTTTCTCAGGTTAGTCGGATACTACAGAAGATTCGTTAAGGGGTTTGCCAAGCTAGTTGAGCCACTCACGCATCTTACCAGGAAGAATTTTAAATTTGAGTGGACTGAAGCATGCGAGCGGAGTTTTCAAGAGTTGAAAAAGAGATTGACCTCTGCACTCGTTCTTACCCTACCATTAGGCAATGGGAGATTCTCAGTATTCAACAATGCTTCCCACAGTGGGTTAGGTTACATACTAAATCAGCACGATAAAGTAGCAGTCACTTATGGGTCAAGGTAGCTGCAGAACCACGAGAAGAACTACCCTACACATGACCTAGAGCTTGCAACGATCATTTTTGCTTTGAAGATTTGGAGGCATTACCTCCATGGTTAGACCTTTGAAATTTTTACAGACCACAAAAGCCTCAAGCACTTGTTTACATAAAAGGAATTCAATCTGAGGTAGAGGAGATAGATGGAGTTTCTCAAGGATTACGACTGCGTCATCTAGTACCATTCAGGAAAGGAAAATGTTGTAGCTGATGTGCTTAGCTGAAAATCATCTGCACAGTTATCACACCTGGTGGCTAGATTAGACAAATGGAAGCTGTTGGAGGGCATAACCTCATGTGACACTCAATTCCAAGTCAAGAAATTGGGAGCACTTTTAGCCAATATCAACATCAAATCAACTATCTTCAAAAGGATCAGAGAAAGGCAATTGAAAGATCCAAAAATTATGACTATCAGGTAGGGTATACACACTAGAAATCAATCGGAATTTTCTATTAAGGATGATGGTTCTTTATTATTCGTAGTCCGATTTTGCGTACCGACTGATAGTGAACTACGATAAGAGATTTTGGAAGAACCCCATAGATCGGTATATGCTATAGATCCAGGTAGCACCAAAATGTACCATGACTTGAAGAAGAATTTTTGGTGGAAGGGAATGAAGAGAGACGTCGCTGAACATGTAGCGAGATGTTTGGTCTGTCAGCAAGTCAAAGTTGACCACAGACACCCTGTCGATTTATTGTAGCCCTTGCCAGTTCCTGAATGGAAATGGGAGAATATTTCAATGGACTTCATACTTGGGCTGCCGAAGACTCAGAAGGGGCATAACGCTATTTGGGTGGTTATTGATAGACTAACCAAGTCAGCACTCTTCCTTCCATACAGTACGCGTTACACTACAAGCAAACTTGCTGAATTTTATTTGAAGGAATTGTAAGGCTACATGGCATACCTTCAAGCATCGTGTCAGACCGGGACCCACTCTACACATCCCAATTTTGGCAGCATTTTCAAGAGGGAATGGCTTCAAAACTAGAATTTAGCTCAGCTTTTCACCCGCATACTGATGGACAAACCAAGAGGGTGAATCAAGTGATAGAAGATATGCTCAGGGCTTGTATGTTAGACTTTCAAGGATCATGGGATAAGCACTTACCCTTGATCAAATTTGCATACAATAAAAGTTATTAAGTCAGCATCGGGATGGCTCCTTTTGAGGCACTCTACGGCTGCCAATGTAAATCTCCACTCAATTGGGAAGAGGTTGGAGAGCGTGTCTTACTGGGCCCAGAACTCATTGAGAATACCAATACAATGGTTCTACTCATTCGCGAACATCTCAATGTTGCCCAAAGCCGTCAGAAGAGTTATGCGGACCTTAGGAGAACATGCGTAGAATTTCAGGTAGTCGTTGTGCTCAAGACTGTTTTATATATCAACCAAATCGGTATGACACTAACAGTCATTTGAATTGTAGGTGGGAGATCATGTGTTTATAAAGATCTCTCTGACCAAGGGCGTGATGCAATTTGGCAAACGAGGAAAGCTCAGCCCACGGTACATTGGTCCTTTCAAAATTTTAGGTCGTGTTGGAGAGGTAGCCTATGGCGTCGCTCTACCCCCACAGTTATCAAGCATCCATAGTGACTTCCATGGCGTCCATAGCAACTTTCACATACTGGACTACCAGCCGATTGAGGTGCAGGAAGACTTGATGCTGATAGAAGAACCAATGAGGGTGTTGGATCCCAAAGAGCAAATCTTAAGGACCAAAAGTATTCCACTCATTCTGACACAGTGGCACAACCATTCCGTCATGAAAGCAACATGGGAACGAGAGGTAGAGATTCGAGACCAATATTTGAATCTGTTTGTTCGAATTGTTATGTTTCAAACTAATGTAATCCCACGAATCAGTTTAGGACTATAAGGGAAACCTGTTTGTGTAACAGATGTGCACCTTGATATATCAATATGAGGGAATTCTATTTTATGGATACAAGTATCGGTATTCTGAGCACTGGTAACATCACCTTTGGTGGTAAATTCATTCATACTAATCATAGAGTCAACTTCATAACATTCAAAAAAAAAAAGGATCGGCATGCAATGCCTAGCTCAAACCAGCCATAGCTCAGACTGACCCGCTCGAGCATGAAACTACTGCTCGAGCATCAACTTAAGTCACGCTCGAGTGTGCTTCAAAGACTACTCGAGCGGCCATTGGAACTATAAAAGGGGCGGAAACCCCAAAGTTCATTCCCGCGTCGTTTTGAAAGGCTCTCACGCTCGTTTTCTTCCTTCCTCTGTAAGAAAAAGCCCTAATCTTCTCAAAGCAACACCATTTTCTTACACTCATCCGAGATTCCTCTGAATTTAGGCCCTTCGTCTCGTGGACACCTTCATATTGCACGATAAAACCCTATAAACCCCTATTTCATTGAGTTTTTTTAAAGTGTTCTATTTTCTTAACCCTATGGCTTCAAGGACATCAGCCCCGAAACCACAATCTTCGAGACAATTGAGGAGTATCTCTGAACCAAACCCTGAACCAGCCCTAAAACAACCCGAAACATGCTGGGATGCCAAGATATTTAAGCTTGAATGGTCTCTTGACCAATTGTATTTTGAAAGCGAAGAAATGCTTCATTGGGCAATTAATTATTTAAAAATGGCCAACATGATGACCTTGCTCAAACCATTCCACGGACATTACTATCCACTGATCGTCAAACTTTTCTACCAAAATCTCGATGTTCAATGATATTTAAGACTCAGTACTACCATTGACAACAGAATCTTTAATTTCGATCATGATCGCATATCCACTGCTATGGAGGTTCTGTTAATGTATCGACAGAACAGGGGATTGCAAGCACCAAATTTACAAAAAGTGCCTTTTCACGAAATTGTAACAGCTATGATCCGCAGACAACATGGGTAGGGCCAATCTGTGAAGAGATCATAGTTACCATCCGCAATGTGGTGGATTGACACTGTCTTTTGAAGCAATCTTTACCCCTTGAGGAAAGAAGAGGAAAGAGTAGGAATACTTTTGCAAACACTATTCACAATTTTTGAGGATATATGGTTTGATGCGGTTGTAGTAGTCATTGAAGGCCTGATTCATGGACACAATTGTATGTTAGAGACAAGGAAGAAATCATCGGGCACCATGCCATATGCGCGCCTCATATTGCGTCTGGTTGAGGACTACTAAGACGAAGTGGGTAACTATATGATACCGACGAATGAAATGCACCTGACTGATAATGTCAACCCTTTTGGAATTGAAGAATGGATATCGACCCAGAAAAGGTTGAACATGAGGGCCCGGACTCTACACAACCGCCACCCCCTCTCTCCGTCAACCCCGCTATCCCACCAGAAATTTTTAAACGTATGGATTTCCACAAGGCGATGCTCATGGACATCATGCATTTCTATTTCCTGAACGATGTCGCTCAACATATTTCAAGATCTAGAGGTCATACCTCTGATATTGCAAGAAACATAGCTAGATCGGAAGCTAGTCCCTCTTACACTGGAGCTCGGCACCGTAGGAAACAACCGGTGGAGACTTCTGGTGAGCTCTTTAAACCTTTGCATGTTAATTACCTTTAGATGATGTTAATTGCGTTAGGAATCAATAATCTGGATGCCCATAACTAATAGTAGCAACTCGAGTTAACACCCCTATAAATTTTGTTTTAGCTCAGCGAAATAGCTTGTGCATATGGAAGTTATTGAATTAGATGCATTACACTTACTTTGGTTATTCATAGTATTATTGTACGCTATCCATTAAAATCAGTAACATGCGAAGCCCCAACTGGTAAATTTCGGAATGACATACCTCTAGAAATACTGCTCATTAATCACTAGGTAGGAAAATATCTTCATCCATCGTCAAACCAATCATCATCACAATAAAATAGCTCTCTTTTACGTAGACTTTTTATCTTTGAAAGCATGGTAGAATAAACACTAAAAATTTAGAGTCTTCCAACACCCTATTACGAATGTCAATTTTTGAGGACGAAAATTTTCATAAGGAGGGGAGGATGAAACACCCTGTAAAGTCACGCTTGTGTAATCCGAAGCACGTGGTGTGTCACAGATCACTGGATCTCAAACAGAAGGGACCCACTAAGACACTAGCCGACTTGAACCATTTGAAAGTTGGACATTGGAGACCCATAGGAAACTAGTACACTGGACACCCATATGGGGACCAATTGGATTAAGATCCATTTGAACCTAAGCCCACAGACCCTTTTGGAAACAAGGCACATCTTGGGTCTAATTAGGAGTTGAGATTCCTTTGGGCCACTTGAAAGGCAAATACTAGTGGATGCTAGTCACTTTAGACCCATTAGATCCGTATTCTATTGAAACCCGTCTAGAAGTCTGATGAGTCAGGGCCATTAGAGCCAGCAGCCCACTAGGACCCGTGTAGGAATTAGGGGGTTAAGACCCATTCAAATTGGGACACTTGAGCCCATGAATTAGAAGCCATGAGATGTTGGCATACACAATATTGGTGTATGTGAGTTATACACCAAACCTTAGCCCTTCTATTTAGCCACCTCCTCACATCTCCATGCAAATCATTGCATTGTGAGGAGCCGATTACTGCAACTCAAGGAGAAGCAAGGGAGAAAGAGAAGCCAGAACCTTCCCCTTGTTTGAACAGTGTAAACCCAACCCCTAGATCCCATCCAAAACCCTCTTCGCTTCATATAGGAATCGACCTCTATAGCATTGGATCACCCAAAATTTAGTGGTTCCTTCGACCAAGGCGAAGAGCATAAAGCAATTGTAGGAATGGTACTTCAGCGGTGTTAATCCAACGCCGGCGTGTAGCAGATGTCCGCCTGCATAGAAACTAATAGAGGTAACCCTCGTAATGCTTGCAATTCATTTTCAAATCCAAGTCTCACTATTAGGTGTCGATAGTTGAAGCCGCATGCAGCAATTCCATGGATCAAAAAGTGTGAGAACAATGAGGAGGACTGCCTTTGGATTTGATTGTTGGAACCCTTGCATGTGCTTCAAAATTTGGGCGAAATTAATACCGTGTTGTTAAATTAGTAAATGCATGAGAATATGGTGCGTGTTTCGATGTATTTTAAAGAGAGGATCTCGTAAACGAGTGATGATTCGTATGAGGGTGATTTAGGTGTTGCTAAGCCAACTTAAGAAACCATAAAGGCCAACTCGAGTAGAGGTACTGAACTGTAATGGAGGACTATTCTATGATGTACGCTTGAGCATGTTTTAGAGTCGCTTGAGCGTAAAATCACCTGAAGCCTATGCTCGAGTTGAAATTCTAGGCCAATTTGGCTCTGGTTGAAACCGCTTGAGCATGATATGAGGACTTGTGTTGAAAAGCCGCTCGAGCATGATTGGAATTGCCCGAGCGAGAAATTACTTGAAGCCTCCACTCGAGTGGGATTTATAAGCTAAAATCGCTCAGGACAAAACTGCTCGGGCATGATTTGAGGTTTATATTGAGAAAATCGCTCGAGCAGGAATGGAGACGCTCGAGCGGGAAAATACTTGAAGCTTACGCTCGAGCGGGATTCTTAGGCTAAATCAGCTCAGTTCAAAACCGCTCGAGCATGTTGTAGGTGCCACCGGGAATTGCTCAAGCAGGAATGTGCCACGCTTGAGCGAGAAACTCTATTATGGGATTGATTTGACTTGTGTGCTTGTGAACCATGAGTGTGTGAATGTATTGAGTACTGTTGTAACTCCACATGTGCCTTTTTTATGTGTATTTTGAGAACGAATTAATGAATAATAAGTTACATAATTTTAAATTATGAAAGAGATATCAGCACATTGAGGGCTAACAATAGCCTGCAAGATCAGGGCCAATTGTAGTAAGTTTTAAAAGTGAGTATATTAAAGATCGTCCACAGAGAATTTGTCTGAAATATGAGATAGACCTCCAGATCTGTGCTACCAGATCTGGCTCTATAATTATCTAGAAAGCAGATAAAAAGAGTGTTGGGTTTTTTGTCACGTTTAACTAAAAGCAAATAAAGAAAAGAACTAACTAACTGATCAGATTCAAGTTGGGAAGTGATTAAAATAAATCAAATGGAGAAATAATAACTTTCGTGATTTCGCTTTGAATTTTAATGGAGAATCGCAACTAAACAGAGAGTTGATTCAATCTTCATCGGCTACAAAGACAGATGTAAGAGAAATAAATCAATTAAGGAAGGGTTTAAACTTATGGTTATGATCTCCACTTAAATGGTCACAGATCATCCAATAGTTGTTGACCTATTCTCAATTCGTAACATGAACATCATCGCAAGTGTCACGTAACTAGGTTACCAACGCTAATTCGAGGGGTAATGAATCAAGGGAAATTGCATGCAAAGTAGTGAATCTAAAGGAGTCTAATGCACTAAGGTGATCAATAAGAACCCTTGACATGAATCCAATGGAGAAAACACAGTTCTGACAATGAACCTTTTAAATTCAATCTTACAATTCTGAGCACGGCTTTAGAAAGCCCTCGGACTAGCGCCTTGAATCCGATCTCTTTGGAGTTACAAAAGCACTCGAACTCTCAAAAGCAAAAGAGGAAGAAATTACAAAGTGCAGATAGACTATCGAGGAAGGAGAAACAGAGATGAAAACTCAAAATCTGGATGCCCCAATTGGGCAAATGTCTTCTCAATTTATAGCTTTCCTCTATCCCGCATAAGGCTGAATTGACCAATCGAAGTGCTCAGATCAGATTGCCCAATGGTCGTTGAGCACGGGATCCAGATCTGCTCGCCAATGAAAATGCTCGATCCGGTTCATAATCAGCGTTAGAAGCATCAATTCATTATGGGAATTCAAAAGTTTGTTTGAGCTTCTAGAAGTTCCCGCCAAGTGATTTCATCTTTGGGTTTTCACGTGGCGGAATATGCCTTTGGTTTGTGCTTGGAATCTTCCTAATGTCTACGGCTTTTAATTACATTGGGGCGCGTCTGAGTTTGAAATGCCCTTCAAAGTGGTTGTAAATCCCCAGTATGCCATTTCGCAGAGTTTAAGGGTCTTTTCGCAAAGTAGGTTGGCTCCAGAAGTTCTTTTCGCAAAGCATAAGTTCTTTTCGCAAAGCAGAAGTTCTTTTTGCAAAGCAGAAGTTCTTTTCGCAGAGGACTTCTCTTCTTTTCGCAGAGGTAAATCTTCTATTCGAGGAGTGTTTTCTTCTTTTCGCAAAGTTCAAGGTTCTTTGCGAATTGAAGAGATTCTTTGAATTGAGCTTTAGCTTCCATTCTTCTTCGAATGGATCCTTCTTCTGTTCAGGTCTTTTCTTCCTCTTTTAGGACTTTTTTAGCCATTTCTGAGGCTATTTCTTCACTCCCTCTTTGCGTGTGACATGCGCTGTCGGCTTTTTGATCTTTTTAAGGTGGTTTTCGGATGTGGACCTGTCTTTTTGGTTAGCTGGAATATGAACACTAAAGCACTTATTTAGTCTTCTCAAGGGTCTTTCAAGGCTCATGTTTAGGGGTGAAAAATGGTATTTTTCACTACTTAACACAAAAACCTAAGCTTTGCTAGTCCCTCGAGCAAAGAAACGTAAAAGCAAAATAAAGAGCCACTTTTGTAGGAAGCACAGTGCATTTAGCATATGCAACAAGCCTTTTAAACCCCTAGGTGATCCCTAGAGGAGGAGTGAAGTCTCCGAGGGTTTTCATGAAGGTACCCACAAACTTCTCCATGAAACAGTTAACATCAAGCAATATTATCAAATGAGCAATCAAGGAGCAGGTTAGTTACTCTTGAATCAATGATGAAATGTAAAATTTGATTATTGTTTGCACAGAATTTAAACATTTATAAACCTCATGAATGTTTCAATATTTCCAACTGTGGAACAAATCATAGAAAATCATACAAATGTGCCGAGAAGCTCATCCTATGGATAAAAATTAGGTTATAAGTCATACTTAAGGTGCTCAAGTTCCAACCCAAACACTCACGGGTATACTCTCATGATGTTTTTGTTGAGGGTTCATTTTCACTCAAGCTCAAGAGCAGTTACATCTCCCAAATGGATCTGTAAGCATGAGCATAGGCATGATTCTTAGGCAATGGCATCATTGACATCTCCTCACCATAGATTGTGTCACTTCTCATATCCACATGACTCACTCAACTTTGGATCACAAGGGCTTTTAATCTAGGTTTGTTTGTATGGCTTATGGAGTGAAGTTTCAAGGAAAGGCAATTTGAACAGAGGTTTGAATTTGAGAACTCGTGAAGTGCAGGAGATGGTTCATGACTCCACCTCTTTGAGTTTAGCTTCTTTCTTCTTCTTTTCGAGATTCTCACATTCACAGCGATCAGTTCTTTCTTTGATCTTGCATTATAAGGTCCCTTTTTTGCCATTTTGCTTGCAACTTTTCACATTGTTTGTCTCTTCTTTTCTCACCACCATATTGCCTGCTTTTGAGGTATTTTCTCTTCTTTTTCTTGATGTTGCCCGAAATGGTCCATCTTCGTTCTTTCTCCTTTACCTCCTGAATTCTCGAGTGAGGGAAGGCTGAATTAGTTCCATAGGTTCAAAAAGTACTTTTGGGTATTTTGATGAAGAATTGTAGGATTTATAGCTCAAATGGGGTACAAACAAAGTGATTTTTCTTGGTTGGTTCTCGTAGGTTCAAGCTGTCCAAAGAAGGCCTTGATCTTTTCCTCGTTTCATGAGTGTTGTTACTTGTTTTAATTTGGAGTTTCCTAACTTCTAGTGGATCTAATGCCTCACCAATCCTTTGAATCGTAAAAAATTGCCTACCACTCTTCAACAGAGATGGAAAATATATGGGCTCAATTCTCACCGGTTATGGTTTTTCCTTGAGCTTTTAAGTATATCTTTACCTTTTCTCTTCCTTTTGACTTACTATGTGCCGATACCGATGTTTTATGGTGTAATCATCATGGAAATGTAGAATATCGCAAGGTTTAGAATGTCTAAATTCTTGCAAAGAAAATTTTAAAATTTCCACATTGTCATGATTCTTAAGTAAAATAATTCATTTCGACATTTAGGTGATTCTGTTGTCCTTAGGTTAACTATTCCTTGGCAGACTCGCACACCCCAAACCTATGAGGAGCGGTCCTCACCGGTTCAAAGGTGGTGGCATAGTCACGATTATTAGGGAAAAGCAAAGAGAAAAATAATAGCATGGAGAATTGAAAGCAAATTGTATGAACCAGAAATTTTAAGAAAATAAAAGAAAAGAGGGGGAAAGGGAGTAAGGGTGAGGGTTTATTTTGTTTGTTTCGGAGTAGGGAGCACAGCTATAATGTAAAAAATTGCAAAATAATGAAAAAGAACAATTAATGAGAGAAAATGGAATAAGAAAGAAAACAAATGATGAATTGGACCGAATGATACAAAAACAAAAGATTTATACATTGTATTTGAGACACGTGAGATGCAGACTTTTAATAACTAGGATCAAAGTCGATTATCATAGATGGGTTCTATGGGCTCGAACTAGAGTCACCAGAATCCGAACTAGAATCGTGTTGGAATCAGCTGGATTTTGGTTTCTCAGAATGGAGTTCGAGTTGGTGTACTCTTCGACTTGATCTTCCGGTGAGGCCAAGGTGTTTGGTCATGGTGGTTTTCTTCGTTCTTGAGCTAACGAGCTTGGAGCATAGCCACTTTGTCGGCCTTGACCAATTGGAATGTTCGTCCACCGGATCCCTCATCTTCTCTCTCTCAAATTGCATGAAATGCTCTAATTTCTTGATTTTGGCCTCATAAGGGGTTGGATGTAGGCCTCCAAATCAGCCACTCTCGCACATCCCTCACGGATGTAGGGATTTTCTATCATGGCCCGGGAGAGGGTGGCATATCTAGGGAGGGGATGGAGTGGTAGGGGACTAAGGGGGAGGGGGGGTGGGGCGGTTAAGAGAGGGTAAGAGGGTCTTTGAATGGCTAAGTCGAAACGGGGGTGGTGAAGGGGGTCTGTTTGGTTAGCTTTGGGTGGTAGTGGAGGGGGAAGCACTAGGACTTGGTCTGTTTGGGTTGCTGTGAGGCAAAATGGAGAGCGAGGGTAATGGGGGTAGGTGGTAATGGGGCGATTGATCGGATGAGCTCAATGTGTGGTGATTGTCTATGCATTTGTTTGGAGCCGGGCTTGGATATTTTGGAGGTAGGTGAGGATCTGGGTGTAGGGAGCGGTGTGGGGAGATTAGCCTAGAGGGGATTGGGATTAGTGAGGTGGAGGGATGGGGGTAATGGGTGTGAAAGGGAGGTGGGGAAATGGGTGAAAGGGGAGGAGCAGGATAGGTGTAGGATCTAGCTCCATGGTGTCAAATAGGGGTGAATAAGCCTCTGGGGAAAGGTTGGGGTTCGGTGCAGGTCCTGGGATATGTCTTTGAAGGGTGTGGGAGTGTGAGGAGCGTTGGAGCAGAGGGGTGGAAGGGGATGGAGCAAGGATTGGGGTGGCTAATTCCTCTAGGACGTTATTGTTGGGGAGATGGGTGGTGTTGGGATAGTAGGGTGGTTGGTGTGGTAGGGGTGTCCAAAATAGGAATGATGGAAGGTGTGGATGATGAACCACCGGGATGGGGGAGGGTGTGGAGGAATAGGGAACCAGGTGCCATCTGGGTCAGAGGAGGTGCACCAAGAGCCGCTACCTCAGACTGTGGACTAAGGCAAGCAAGTGGTGCAATAAAGAGCCGGTCACCACAAGGAGTTGGGCTTGTAAACTGGTAGGGGCCGAGGCCGAGGCTGGTTGAGGCTCCACAGCCAATTTCCACTGCAAAGATGCCCACCCACACTTTCGTGGCTTGGTTCTCTGTCATGCTCGCAAGTAAGAACTAGCTCGCTCAGTGCTATGGGTTCAGAGGGCGAATAGGGGCAGTGCAGGGCATGGGCTGGTTCTCCTACTTCCTCATTCTTCTTAACATGGCCTGACTTGTGGTCCAGGCTTTCTTGCCAAAGTTGTGAGGAGTGAGTACCTCAAAGGGCTCTTCCCTATTAATGTCAAACTTGGCTCCTAAGAGGGCTGAAATTAGTCTTCCAAAGGGAAGGCCAATTTTCTGTTTCTTCTTTACCTTGGCACTCACATCAGCCATTGCTTCCAGGATGAGCATGGGGGCATTGAAAAATTGCCCCTTAGAAAAGTGAAAGAGGGCTTCGAGGATAGGAGTTCGCCTCTTGGGTATGCCCAGTTACATAAAGCTCCTCGAGTATGGAATATATTGAGCATAGGCATCTCTTCTCATTATTGATTGCCCAGAACCCACCATGCCTTGTGTTAAATGGGCAGCCATGTTTTTGAAAGAGGTTGCTTCAGGAGCCGCCAAAGGTCCATCGGGGTTGAATTGAAAAGGTATCCCCAGAGCATGCCCTATGTCCTCAGCTGTCACAGTTAGGTCACAGTTATCTATGAAAATGACTAAGGTTGGCACGTCTGCAACATCTTCAGTGACCTTTGTGAGGTTTTGATACCACAGTTTTATCATCCTTGGATAAGTTTTTTCTGGTAATGGGGTGAGGATAGTGCTGAGAGAAGCTTCCCTGAGGTATCTTAGGGATGGTAGGCAATCATGTTTGGAGGAGAAAAAAGTTTCATCCACCAATAGCTCAGGTATGAGCTTCTGGGTATCAATGAAGGGGTTAGGCAAAACTAAGTGAATGGGTAATGGGGCAGCTCGGACTGTGGCTTGAGGCGCAGGGTAGGCTCCTCATGGCGTATTTTCTTTCCTTTTTCAACCCTATCTGCCTTGTCCATTGAAAGCTTTCTCTTTGCAGACGTTTTTGCTTTGCCTTTGGCTTTTGGGGTCGATTTGGTTGCCTTCTTGACCGATGATTTGGGGAACATGGCAGCTAAGGATTTTTCAGTTTTTCCCATACTTAATTGACGGAGGAAAAATGCTCCAAACACTGGCTAACACAGATTTAGATTTTTCTAAAAAGATTGAGCGAGAATGGATAGAAAAATACATGATCTAGGGTTTGTGCTTGAACCGAGTCGCTTTGTTTGTAAAGATCGCCTAACCGACGATCGACTTTGATCTCTGAAAAATGGAAACGCTCAAACAATTAGGAACAAAACGGCTGATATCCTTGTGGAGCTCGTGTGAGAAGAGAGTGAGCTAGGGTTTTAGTGGAGCGTCGCTCTGCAGAGAGTGTTTGCAAATACAACGCTAACTTCAAAACGACTAAATATACTTGAAGCTAAAATCGCAAAGCACCTTTAAGTTTTCGAAAAGTTCCAAAAGAGCCCTTCTTATTACTTCGAATGGCCAAAGTGCCTTTCGACAAGTAGATAGCTTCAGAAAGATTATTTCGCAAAGGACTTAGCTTGAGTAACCGTCTATTCGAAAAGGAAATGTTATCATAATCAACTATTCGAAAAGAACATCTTTGTTTTCGAGCAGTTCATTGCAGCTCCAGAATCTTTTCGAATAGACTTTGGACTTTGCGAAAAGTAATTTTTGCTTTGCGATTTGAACTTTAAGTGTAATTAAACTATGCGAAAAGGGAAAAGAAACAGAAACGGAGAAATTCAGTAAAAACTATGTTGTACAAACATAATATACAATTTTCTACCATCAGATTTTTGGAGATTCGTGATGACAGATGGGCAGCACAGGCTCCTGAATGTTGTCAATGCATGGCTTGAGCCTCTGACCATTTACCTTAATGACTCTTCCGTCATTGGGATCACGGATATCCACAACTCCTGAGGGGGCAGCCTTGATGACAGTGTATGGCCCTTCCCATCTGGATCTCAATTTGCCAGGAAAGAATTTAAGTTTAGAGTTGAATAACCATACCTTGGACCCCGGTATGAACTCTTTTCTCATTAAACTCCTATCATGAAATGATTTGACTTTCTCCTTATACAATCTGGAGCTTGTATAAGCATCCATCCGCAGCTCTTCCAATTCAGTGAGTTGAAGTTTCCTGTGATTACCAGGAAGTTAGATCCATATTAAATGTTTTAATAGCCCGTAAAGCTTTGTATTCTAACTCCATCGGCAAATGACATGCTTTGCCATAGACCAGCCTAAAAGGAGACATTCCAATTGGAGTTTTGTAGGCGCTCAGATGCCCACAAAGCATCATAAGCTTAAAGGACCAATCCTTTTCTCATCCTTCTTCACGCTTTTTCCAAAATGTGTTTGATCTCTATTTGAAATCTCCACATCCCTTTGGTTTGTGGATGATAGGAGTGGCTACTCGTGAGTGACATGATACTTTTTAATAGAGAGTCAAACTCGGTAAAAGTGTCTCCCCATCACCGATGATGGCTCTGGGAATCCAAATCTGGAAAAATGTGGTCTTTGAGGAATCTTAAAACCACTTTGTGATCATTGGATTTGGTAGCTATGGCCTCAATCCACTTGGAGACATAGTCCACTACCAAGATGAAATTATTTCCATTAGAAGGGGAAAGGGCCCATAAAATCTATGCCCCAAACATCAAACAACTCAACTACCGTGATTGGCCGTAGGGGCATTGAGTTTCTTTGGAAATCTTGCCCGATTTTGCGATTACGGCAAGATTTACGGTCGTAAGGCATCTTTAAAGATTGTGGGCCAATAGAAACCACACCGCAGAATTTTGCACTGTTTTTATTACTGAAATGGCCTCCACAGAACTGCTTCATGACACATTGACAATATGCCGAGAGAATTCATGGTCCGGACACACTTTACGATCACTTGGTCTGCACAATTCTTGAATAGATAAGGATCTTCCCAAATGAAATTTTTAACTTGTGAGAAGAAAAGATCTTTATCCATTCGATTCCAATGTGAAAGAGCTAAGAAGTTGACTATGTTTGCAAACCAAGGATGGGTATTGATGGCAAAGTTGCTCATCGTGAAATGATTCATTAATGGGTAAGCCGTCATCCTCGATTGAGAATTCGGATAAGTGATCACCACCACATTCTCCACTCCTTTCTTATCCTTAATCAGAGATCAAACTCGTAATAGGAGGATCCATCCGATTAACTGGCTTGGTATCCTTCTTAGATGTAAGGTACTTTAGGGCGAGTGGTCGAACACCACAATTTGTGAACCTAAAACATAAGACACAATTTTTCCAATGCAAACACAATGGCCTCTTTCTCGGCTTGTTGTGTAGTTGAGCTGGGCATCTATCATGGATCTGCTGCATAAGCTATGACATGGGGAAGCTTATCCTTTCTACGCCTAGGACAGCTCCTAGGCATAGTCTGATGCATCACACATCAGCTCAAAGGGCACCGAATAGTCAGGGACTGCAAGATGGAGCCAAAATCGACATTTCTTAAGGACCTCAAAGGTCGTCATGCATTCATTAGTAAACACAAAAGGAACATCTTGACACAAGAAATGACAGAGTGGCTTGGAAATTTCTTTGAAATCTTTGATGAACCTCCTATAAAATCGCATGCCCTAAGAAACTTGATTTGCTTAGGTTCTAGGAGGAGGCAAATGTGCAATTAGATCAATTTTTCCTTGGTCCACCTCTGTGCCTTTATGGGAGACCACATGTCCTAGGACAATGCCTTGGGTGACCATAAAATGACTCTTTTCCCAGCTTAGAACCAAATTGGTTTCTTCACATCTTTGCAACACCAACTTGAGGTGGTGTAAGCATTGGGAAAACCTATCTCCATAAATTGAAAAGTCATCCATGAAGATCTCCATGAACTGATCAATCATGTCAGAAAAAGATGGCATACATGCATCTTTGAAAAGTAGCAGGGCATTGCAAAGACCAAAGGGCATCCTCCTATAGGCAAAAGTGCCAAAGGCGGCAGTGAAGGTGGTCTTGGTCTGTGGGTACACAGGATCTGGTTGTAACAGTACCCATCAAGGAAGCGAGTAAGCTTTGCTGCAAGTTTATCAAGGATTTGGTCAATGAAGGGAGGGGAAATGGTCTTTCCTTGTCATGGTATTTAATTTTCTGTTGCACCCTCCATCCAGCTTGTTTGTCGGTGGACATAAGTTTACAGATTCAATTGCCACAACAAGGATGCCGATTTCTTAGGCACCACCGTGGGTGCTACCCAAGCAGAATCAAATGGGGTAAATGACCCCAAAGATCTAGCGCTTGACACCTTCCTTCATTTCCACTTCTTGCATGTGAGGATTCAACCTTCTTTGCATTTCTCTAGAAGGCTTGGCATCCTCTTCCAGGTGGATCTTATGCATGCATACAGCTGGGTTTATTCCTCCTAAATCAGCAATGGTCCAGCCAATTGCTTTCTTGTGTTGTTTTAGAACTACCAACAGCTCCTCTTCTTGCTCCTTTGTAAGGGAGGAAGAAATAATCACAGGTAGTGTTTGATGATCTCCCAAAAACACATATTTCAGATTTTTTTTTGGGGAGCTGTTTGAGTTCCAATTGGTGGGCCGAGAAAAGAGGGCAGCAAAGGTACCTTGGTAACTTGTGGAAGAGGGAGAGGAGCAGTCTCCAAGAGAGAGAACTTGATGATCACAGAGTGCCTTGCACAAAGAGACTCTTTGAATTTGATCTCCTTTTCCTTCTTTCTGGATTCCCAATCATTTTAAATTCGGTGGAGTCTTTACCTTGAAGAAATGTTTGTAAAGACTCCTCCACCACTCATCAATGATGTCAACATGGAAACATTCCTCAGAGAATTGAGGTTGAGTAATGATTATACACATTCAATTTAACTTTCATATTTCCAAACGACACCTCCATGATGCTGGACACTGCATTGAATGCATGCATTAGTCAGAGCTGTGGAATGGTCTTCCCGAATGACAGAGGATGGCGTGGTACTTTTAGTTGGTTCCATGTCCAACACCAAAAAGTCAGCAGGTAGAAAACTTGTCTACTCCTACCAAAACATCTTCAATCAACCCCATAGGTTTCCTTTCAGATCTGCACCTAGTAACACCACTTGAGTGGGTTTCAATTCTCCCAAACCTAGCTTCTCATAGATGTAATTAGGAAGCATTGACACTAGCACCCAGATCTAGCAAGGCTTTCTCAATGGTGTGCTCCCAATGATGCAGGGATTGTGGGGATTCCAGGTCTTGCATCTTAGGTGGTGTTGCAATTGATAGCACTTGGTTGATTTTCTCACACAAAGGCCTTCTTGGATAAATGTATCCTAGATTGCCTTTTGTGAGTGCATACCTCTTTGAGAAATTTTGCATAGCAGGACTGCTTGATTGCATCAAGCAGGTAGATTAATTTTAACTTGCTTGAATGTCTCCATCATTTCCTCAATTTTTGTGTTTCCTTTGTCAAAGGAGAAACTGACTTCATTGCATGGGGAAATGGGAGATGAGGAACAAATTTCTCCTTCTCATCTTTTCAACAATTTTGTTATTTTTCTTTTTTCATTTTTTGAATTTTCGATGTAAATCAACCATATTGTTATCCAAATTGTTCTGCACTTGTTCTTCATCTTTTCCTCTTCACTACCCGTGTTTTTTATTATTCTTCCACTTCTCAAAGTAGTCATGACTTTGATTTCCTCATGGCCATTTGAGGATTCTCCAACCATGAACTCCCCTTAGGATTGTTCATAGGTTGGTCGGTAGTTTACCCTCTTCTCTTAGCCAATGAATTTGAGAGTTGGCCATGCTTTCTTCAATTTTTTAATGCTCGACTGTGAAGGTTCAAGGCCCGAGAAGTTCCAAGATTTTGAAGTGAGCTCAAGACCGCTCTTCAAAGGTGGGGATCTAGGAGGGCAGGGGCTGGTGCATGCATGGCTTGTTGTTGGTTAGGTCTTGAAAATTTGATTTATTATAAAATTCTATATATGGTCGAAAGGTTTGAAAGGTAATTGATTTTTGGCTGCTTCGTTGTGGTAATTTCCGATTCCACGAGATTAGGATGAGATCTCCATGGGTAGTCATTCGATTGCATCCGTCCATAAGATATTTGCATGAGCTTGTTCCATCATGAGTTCGGAAATTGTGATGCGTATGACATTGATCAATGGAATGAGTGGGGACATATCGGACATGCCTCCTCTACTCTTGACCCATTTGGAGCTTTAAATGAGTCCATCACCTATCAAATTTTGTGGTCAAATTATCCACTTTCCTTTCCAGGCTCATTGACTTCATAAACTTTCCTCTTGTGAATTGGGGATTATTCATCCTAGCTGGATTCTCATGGTCCCTTGACAGAGATTCTGCCGGGTTGAATTTTCTCAATCACCTCAAAGAGGTCCCAAACCTCTTCAACTGTTTTCTCGCAAGTAGGTACCTCCACAAGAGGCATCCACATGTTCTTGCCCTTGATCAGTTCCTTGATAGAAGCTTTGAACCACCGCCATTTAGGAATTTGATGGTGAGGGCATTGTCTTATGATTCAGCTTTAAACCTTTCCCATGCTTCATGGAAAGTTTCATTGAGTTTTGGGAAAAGAGATGATGCTTTGTCTCGCTTGGCTGGTTTTAGTCATTGGGAAATATTTTGACAAAATTGACATTGTAAATCATTCCATGATGTGATGTTGCTTTGGTGCTAACATAGATAACCATGCTCTAGCTTTGTCCTTTAATGAAAAAGGAAAGAGCCTAAGCTTGGTTGCCTCTGGACCAAGTCCAGCTATGTTAAATGTTGTGCATAAAGCCAGAAATTCATCAATGGGTTTGGAAGGGGCTTCCTTACTCAATCCATGGAATGAAGGCAACATTTGGATGGTGGAGGACTTAATTTCAATTTCTCCACTGGGAAATTGAATGCAAAATGGGGAATTATAAGCACCAGGGCAAAGTAGTCTCTTAACAATCTGGTCTTCGCCCATTTCAAAGCAGATATGTCCGTGATGTATGTCGGTTTCTTAGAGTCTTTCAACTTGAATTTAATGGGAGAATCTGGATTGAGGTTCTCCGCCAAACATACAACTGAGAGGAATTTGGTCAAAGAAAACTGTTGAATTACGTGCTTTCCTTTCCTTCATCTGTTTGTATGCAAAATAACAATGAAATTAATAAATGGTGATAAATAAATGAAAATAAACATAGGTCTTATCTATTTTAGAACAAATTCAAGAACGGCGCCAAAAACTTGTTGTAACTACACATGTGCCTTTTTTATGTGTATTTCGAGAACAAATTAATGAATAATAAGTTACATAATTTTAAATTATGAAAGAGATATCAGCACATTGAGGGCTAACAATAGCCTGCAAGATCAGGGCCAATTGTAGTAAGTTGTAAAAGTGAGTATATTAAAGATCGTCCCACGAGAGAATTTATGCGAAATATGAGATAGACCTCCGGATCTATGCTACGGATCCGCTCTATAATTATCTAGAAAGCGAGATAAAAGAGAGAGTGTTGGGTTTTTGTCACGTTTAACTAAAAGCAAATAAAGAAAAGAACTAACTAACCGATCCAGATTCAAGTTGGGGAAGTGATTAAAATAAATCAAATGGAGAAATAATAACTTTCGTGATTTCGCTTTGAATTTTAATGGAGAATCTGCAACTAAATGAGTTGATTCAATCTTCATCGGCTACCAAAGACAGATGTAAGAGAAATAAATCAATTAAGGAAGGGTTTAAACTTATGGTTATGATCTCATCCACTTAAATGGTCACAGATCATCCAATAGTTGTTGACCTATTCTCAATTGAACATGAACATCATGCAAGTCTTTGTAACTAGGTTACCAACGCTAATTGCATAGGGGTAATGAATTAAGGAAATTGCATGCAAAGTAGTGAATCTAAAGGAGTCTAATGCACTAAGGTGATCAATAAGAACCCTTGACATGAATCCAATGGAGAAAACACGGTTCTGACAACCTTTTAAATTCAATCTTACAATTACTGAGCACGGCTTTAGAAAGCCCTCGGACTAGCGCCTTGAATCCGATCTCTTTGGAGTTACAAAAGCACTCGAACTCTCAAAAGCAAAACAGAGGAAGAAATTACAAGTGCAGATAGACTATCCGAGGAAGGAGGGAAAGCAGAGATGAAAACTCAAAATCTGGATGCCCCAATTGGGCAAATGTCTTCTCAATTTATAGCTTTCCTCTATCCTCGCATAAGGCTGAATTGACCAATCAAGCTCGTATCCAGATTGCCCAATCAATGGTGTTGAGCACGGGATCCAGACTGCTTCGCCAATGAAAATGCTCGATCCGTTCAAATCAGCGTTAGAAGCATCAATTGCTTATGGGAATTCAAAAGTTTGTTTGAGCTTCTAGAAGTTCCCGCCAAGTGATTTCATCTTTGGTTTTCACGAAGGAATATGCCTTTGGTTTGTGCTTGGAATCTTCCTAATGTCTCCGGGCTTTTAATTACATTGGGCGTGCAGAGTTTACTCGAAATGCCCTTCAAAGTGGTTATGCCATTTCTCAAGATGAGTTTAAGGGTCTTTTCAAAGTAGGTTGGCTCGAAGTTCTTTTCGCAAAGCATAAGTTCTTTTCGCAGCGAAGTTCTTTTGCAAAGCAGAAGTTCTTTTCGCAGAGGACTTCTCTTCTTTTCGCAGAGGTAAATCTTCTATTCGAGGAGTGTTTTCTTCTTTTCGCAAAGTTCAAGGTTCTTTGCGAATTGAATAGATTCTTTGCGAATTGAGCTTTAGCTTCCATTCTTCTTTGCGAATGGATCCTTCTTCTTTTCAGGTCTTTTCTTGCTCTTTTAGGACCTTTTTAGCCATTGCTGAGGCTATTTCTTCACTCCCTCTTTGAGTTTGACATGCGTTGTCGGCTTTTTGATCATTTTAAGATGGTTTTCGGATTTGGACCTGTCTTTTTGGTTAGCTGCAATATGAACACTAAAGCACTTATTTAGTCTTCTCAAGGGTCTTTCAAGGCTCATGTTTAGGGGTGAAAAATGGTATTTTTCACTACTTAACAAGTACCGATAATAAGACATGTGTGTGGCCTTGTGAATTAGGAGGAAAGCACGGGAAAACACCTCGAATTGAACTTGTAGAATCTAGATGTGTACTCGACTTGACTTTAGGTAGGGAGAATTTTGAATGCAAAGTTATATGCTTGAGTTGAATCATGGGATAACATGAATGAATTGCTCGAATTTGATTTCTATCTTTTCGTCGCATACCTGATAAATGAAAACCACGCATATGATTTATGATTGTCTTCGTGCATGAAATTGCATAATTTACTTGACATCTTGCTTACACTAATCCATAGAGAAATCTAGATCTATCTTGTGTTATGATTCATGTCCCTTCGTATTCAAGTGAACGTGTTATATGTAAGAACCAACTCTCATCAGTTAATGGTTGCGTGTGTATTCTACATGTGAGATTCTATGCAACTGAGGAGTGGAGTCTCCATGAGAGGGGTGGAGTCCCTGAGGTATTAATCTTGTGTCCACCACGGACTGCTTAGTTCCCGCTATGGGATGCAATTGCCACAAATCTAATCTCATTCTCATGATTAGTTGTGAGTGGAGTGGAATCTCCAAGGGAGGGGTGGAGTCCTCGAGGTTTTAACCTAGTGTCCACTACGGACTGTTGTATTCCCACTACGGGATACTGGAGTCCTCGAGGTTTTAAGTCAGTGTCCACTACAGACTGCTCTATTCCCACTATGGGATACTCACACTAATATTATGTGACTCAATTTTCAATGAGATGTTCTATGCTCGATTTCATGATCCATATGCTCATTTTGTACAAACTCGCCATCCGAAGCTTGATATGAAAGTCAGTTCTACTTTCCTTGCTCGATTTTTGTATTTGAACGCATACACTCCTTGCATCATGACATGACATGTTTATGAACACATGTTTTCAAGTATTTGTTTATGATGGCATGCTTTGGATATTTTGTGAAACCTGATAAAATGGTTTTTATATGCATCTATGCCATGAGTAGAATGATTTTATATCATTTTGCATTGTTTATGTCTCTACTGAGCTTGGATGAAGTTCATTCCTCGACTATATGTCACAGCTGTAGGAGCTGACCCTGTACTAGATCCGAAGCAGGAGGAGTACCCTGACTAAATCCCCGAAGACGAGGAGGAATTGCCCGAGGAGCATTATCCTTAGTTGAGGGGAGTGTGAGCATGAGATATTTTGTAATTTTGTAAGGTAAGATACTTGGGATAAAATAATACATGGGTATATATATATGTGGATCCATTGTTTAGGTGAAGGATGACCTTCATTGATGGATGTGTTTCTTTTTGGCGTTTAGTGTGAGGATGGGTCATGTGAATTGTTAATTATTTTGTAACCCTTGTGTGAATAGCTAAGCTTGATGCCATGGGAATAGTTAGTATTAGCTTGTCTGCTTTCCGTTCTACTATATCTATTGCATACTTTGATTTTGGATGATATGCGTGCTTACCATTGTGCTAATGGCTCGGTTCTTCAAATCTTTTTACTATGGAGAATTGAGATGTTATGTTTGGGCCGTGTTGCATGATACGATGGCTCAAGTTTTGGGTAAGGAAATCCAGGGTCATCATAATATGCCTGGTTTAGATACCGATTTGGTCAAGCATGAGCTGCCGCTATATCTAGATGTTAAGCTGGCCAAATAGAAGTTGAGACGCCTTAGGCTGGAATGGATGCTGAAAGTAAAAGATGAGGCCATCAAACAATACGATGCAGGGTTTCTCATAGTCTCCAAATACCCACAATGGTTGCCAAATATCGTCCCGATACCAAAGAAAGATGGAAAGGTTCTCATGTGCATCGATTTTAGAAACCTGAACAAGGCGAGCCCGAAAGATGACTTCCCATTGCCGCACATTGATATCTTGGTCGATAACACTACCAGGCATGAGATGCTCTCATTTATGAATGAATTATCTGGGTATAATCAAATCAAAATGGCCGAGGTAGACTGAGAGAAGACAAAGTTCATTACTCCATGGGAAACTTTCTATTACCGAGTCATGCCATTAGGGTCGAAGAATGCTAGGGTGACATTCCAAAGGGCGATGACAACACTCTTTCATGACATGATGCACCGAGAAATTGAGGTGTACATTGACGACATGATCGCTAAGGCACCAGAGAGAGGTGATCATTTGATAAACCTCCAAAAGCTTTTGAGAGGCTGAGAAAATACAAGTTGCGCCTGAACCCTCAGAAATACACATTCGGCGCCATGTCAGGAAAACTACTAGGCTTCATCATCAGCAGAAGAGGCATCGAAGTTGACTAGATCAAAGTGAAAGCCATCATGGAAATGCCGCAACCATCTACAGAGAAAGAGGTTAGAGGCTTCTTAAGCAAGATACAGTACATTAGTCGATTCATTGCACAGCTAACTCCTATCTGTTCGCCAATCTTAAAGCTACTAAGAAAGGATTCACCCGTTGAATGGAACGATGACTGTCAAGTGACATTTGATAAGATCAAGTGCTACCTTCTTAACCCACCTGTGTTGGTACCACCCGAACCAGGGAGACCACTCTTAATGTACCTCCACAACGGAAGTTTTGATGGGATGCATCCTAGGGCAGTAAGATGAAATGGGGAGAAGAGAGTAGGACATCTACTACCTAAGCAAGAAATTTATGGAGTATGAGACACACTATTCTCATCTGAAGAAAGCAAGCCTGGCTCTTGTATGGGCTGCATAGAGGCTCCATTTCTACTTACTATCCCAAGTTGTTCTACTCCTAGCACGAATGGATTCGTTGAAGTACTTATTTGAATAGTTGGCCCTCATTGGCCGAACTGCACGCTGAAAACTTCCCTTATCTAAATTCAACATCACGTATGTTACTCAAAAGTCAATAAAGGGGGAAGCACTAGCTAACCATTTGACTGAGAACCCCTTACCTGACTGCGAGCCTTTGAAAACTGAATTCCCAGATGAAGACATCTTGTTTGTGACAGAGGATGACACAGATGGGATAGAGGAGTCCTGGGTAATGCACTTTGACGGGACAACAAATGCTGAAGGTCAAGGAGTTGGCAGTATTCTGATCTCGCTAAAAGAATCTCATATACCAGTCTCCATCAAGCTCAACTTCCCCTGCACTAACAATATGGCCGAATATGAAGCTTGCGTAGCAGGCCTATAGGCAGCCTTGGACCTTAATGAAACTCATCTCAAGGTGTTTGGCGACTCATAGCTGATCATTTTCCAAATGAACAGAGACTGGAAGACAAAGGATGAGAAGTTGATCCCGTACCATGAGCACCTGGAAGATATCATCACATGCTTAGATGATGTTACCTTCTCCTATGTCCCGCAAGCAAAAAATCGTTTTGCCGATGCCCTCAAAACTTTGGCATCGAGGGTCAAAATTCTATATGGCGTCAAGATGAAGCCAATCATGATCGAGTAGAGGAACGAGCCTACCTTCTGCCTCCAGATTGAGGGATCTGAAAAGCTAGATAATGAGCCGCCATGGTTCTCAGTTATCAAGAATTTCCTCGAAACTAGTGCTTTCCCTAAAGATACGTCCAAGAAGGACAGGCGAACCATCCAATATTTAGCGGCGAATTATGTCATTTGTGGTGAGTGCCTCTATAAGCGATCATATAACAACATCCTACTCAGATGCCTAATTGAAGGTGAGACAACCAACATCATGAAGGAGATCAACGAGGGAGTATGCGAGGCTCACGTCAATGGGCACATTCTCGCCAAGACGATCCTACGGCAAGGGTATTTCTGAATCACTATGGAAACTGACTGTTGCAAGCAGATATAGAAGTGCTATAAATGCCCAAAAACACTCTAGTATGATACATGCTCCAACTATAGATCTACACAACATGACCACTCCCTGGCCATTTGCCACATGCATCGATGTAGTCAGAAAAGTTAACCCGAAAGCATTAAATGGGCATCAGTTAATCCTCGTTGCCACCAAGTACTTCACTAAATCGGTAGAAGCAGCATCTTATACAAACATTATGGCCGATAATGTCGAGAAGTTCATCAAGAATAACATCATTTGTCGATTCGGCATGCCCAAAGACATCATCACGGACAACAACACTAACTTTGCGACCAAGCACATTAGAGCCCTCTACAAGTAGTACAAAATCAAAGAGTCATACGCATCTTCGAGAAGATGGTTGCCATATACCGCGATTGGAGTGAAATGTTACCCTTTGCATTATGGGCCTATCGAACATCGATCCGAACCGCTATAGGGGCAACACTATTCTCCCTTGTGTATGGAACCGAGGCTATGCTATTGGTTGAGGTTGAAGTACCTTCACTCCGCATTCTCATCAAATCTGATCTATCAAAAGCCGAAAGAGAGAGGTCCCCCTTTGAACAACTAAACCTGCTAGATGAGAAGAGGCTGCTAGCCTTGTGTTACACCCAAGCCTATCAGAAAACGATCACACGTGCTTACAGTAAGCGTGTTCGCATCCGAGATTTAAAGGTGGGTGACACTGTACTCAAGAAGATCTTCCCTACTCTTGATGCTGATCCTAGAGGGAAATTCAATCCCAATTGGGAGGGACCTTACATCATCTATCAAGTGCTCCTAGGGTACGCACTCCACCTTGCCACCATGGATGGAGATCACCGTCCTGAGCCCATCAACACTGGATACGTCCAACGATTCTATTCCTAAGTCTCCTACGACAAGGTGAGTATTGATAAAATAGATACATGGCTGCATAAGGACCCCGCAAAAGAGGCCATCATTTCAAAGGCAAGTAGCCAAGAAAGCATCCCTGAACACTCATACCCATTGCTACACCTATTGAGCCATGAGCCTTTCTTTTATAAACCCCTCCTAGGAAAAGAGAATGTGTATATATATGCCAACAGAAGAGGGAAGTTACAAGGGTTACCCTCAAAATCCAAAAAATTTGGAAAAGCAAAATCCCAAAAAGAGATTGTCTGAAAAGAAAAAGAATAAAATATATATATATATAGACAAGAAAAGAGATAGAAATACCATGGGGCATGTACAGTGAAAATCCCCCAAGGAAGAGGTGTATTACGGCATTTGGAACCCAATCAAAGAAACCTCTTAAACTCGAGAATACCTTCAAAATTCCCAACCTATCCCTTTCAAACCCATAGCCCAAATACATCCCTGAAGAAAGCCCTCTTTAAGGTCTACAAGCAGTCACATAATCCATTAAGTCAGCACAAGCCAAGCTATGAGACAATGAAACAACTCCATCCGGCCGGCTCTGACGGAGTCGACATTCATGTCGTGGCCTTTGAAAAAGAAGAAAGAAAAAAGAATATACAAGCTCAAAGTAAAATGGACGTGGTGAAAGCCCAAAGGGGCACCACGGGTAAAAACAACGAGCTTGTGCGGACCAGGTGAAAACCTGAAAAGGCGCCTGGGGTAAAAATGCATACCCATGGATGTAGTGATAACCCGAAGGGGCACTATGGGTAAAAAAGGGACAATAACGGGCATGGCGAAAACCCATCTTGGGCACTGTGCGAGAAAAAGGTTAACAGAAAAGGGAAAAGAAAAAGAAAGAGGAAATTCTTCGGTTACTCCCTTGGTTACGCTCTCGATTATCTAGTTGCCACTAGGGCCGCTTATGTTCACTCAAATCAGGTCTTGATCAGGCAGATCCTTCAGACTGTACCGTCAAACGCATGATCCGAGGTAAGGATACAAGGTTGATTTAATCTAAAGGGATGGATATTCTAACCTTGGTAAAGTTTCTTAACCTCACTCAGGTCTGACCATGAATGGATTCGACTATGCTCAAATGGGACCTGTTACTTCACCTCATATTCAAGACATAAAAAAAATAAAGAGAGAGATAGAAGAAAAGATACTTATATAAGATAAAAGACTTCCCTTTTCCTTTTTTATACATATAAAGAAAACAAGAAAAAGATAATCGATTTCGCTTTTCCATTTTCATCTTTACACTTTACTCACACCACATCGCAAAAAGATAATCGGTGTGGTACCCAACTCTTTACCTTTACAAAAAGAGAGAATGAAAAGAGAGACAAAAATATATATATATATACCAAAAAGTATATATATATTTTTTGTCTCTCTTTTCATTCTCTCTTTTTTTATATAGGGTTTATGCCCCTTCCTATGGTGTTTTAGTCTATGCAAAAAGTATGTGCAGGACCAGGTCAACGTCCCAACTCACACTTCAAGACATGAATCTCTACACGTAAAGCATCTTAGCGCGAATTCTGATGAGTCATCCAACTACCATGAAGGCCCCTATATCACTTCTGGGAAGCATTAGTAGCACCAAGACCATCACTCAGAGCTCCATCCAGACGAAGGACCTCACACTCTACAACACCAGCTCTAGTCTCTACAACATAACCTCTTACTTGCTCTTTCTCTAGTCGCTTGTGCAAGACCCTCTTCTCATCTATCAGCAACTCAATTTGGGTCCGAAGAACTGACTCTTTCCTCGGCCAAGGCCCCTCTACATCATTGCTCTCTGCCTGGTCCAAGCAACGATCAGAAGGTCTCTCAGATAGTAGCCAAGCCTCATACTCTGAAGAAGTCAAAATCAGATTCCCTTGCTCGAGATTGCACATATGCATTGACTAACACATCTCCCAAAGAGTGACTATCCTATCCATATCCCCAGAGGATCCCCGAGAGAAGATCAAGGTGCATATGGGTGATTTGGTCACACAAGGCACCTGCTGAGCATAACCAAACTGGTGTTGCACCCGAGATGGGAAGTAATAGGTACTGTCAGTCAAGCGAAGAAGGGTGATACCCTCATGGTCTCTAGATCGAATAATCGGGAACGTCATGTCAAGCCATGGAAGTTTCCATACCAACTCCGCCTCAGTCAACCTAAGGCACAACTCATATAATATTACCCTGTGACAACTTGGAGCATCGACCTAAAAAGTATTGAGCCACCTCTCCTCGGACAAAATAAAAGTGGGCAAGGACCCCAAGATAGCAAGATGCTCCCTGAGCCAGACCTGAAGCAGAACAGGGCATCCTTGAAAGCACTCCACCTTAGCCAAGGCAAAGGCATCAAGACAGCGGTAAAACTTAGCCAGTACCAAATGCATCACAAAGCGCCACCCTTCAAGCTCTGCCAATATGTCATAGAGCGCGAGTGAGAAGCTTTCCCCCTAATGTAAAAAAGGACCTCTGAGAGAAGGCAAAGAGCGAATGCTTTCACATTATGAATATTCATGACCTACAATTTTCGCAAACTTTTGTCACCAAAAAGTTCTCTAAGAAATTTCACCAAACACCTGGTGGGCCCACCGACAAGGCTTTTCTCATAATCGTCCTTTTTCAAGCCTAAAGTTGTGTGGACGACCTTTGCATAACCCAACCTTAGTACCACTTTATCAAGGCCACAATGCAGCCTTAAATCCAACAAAATGGAGAGTTCTTTAAGTGTTGGAGTTAACTCACGGGTCCCAAAACGGAAGACATGGGCTTCCACATCCCAATGCAAAACCGTCGCTTGAATGAGCTCCGAAAATAGAGGAACATCAAGGAAAGACGAGAGACAGGCCAACCCGAGTTGATCCAAACTCACAAGTAAACTTTCATTCATGCTACCAAGCCATCTCTTTAGAAAACTGGGCCCCACACCCAATGAGGGAAGTATAGAGGTCCCAGACCCACCCAGAGGGGCGGGGTCATGAAGCGCGTCCATGGTCATACAAAGCCATTTAAAGGAATCATGATTCAATGTAAGACAATGGACCCACCCTCGGGAAAAAAGGGTAAAATGGTTAGAGCAAAATGCAAAACCCAACTTAGAATAGGGAAAAAGGAGGGCTCTCTTGAGACTTATAGGCCCGCCACCGCCCTGAAATGCCTAGTGTGTGTAATAGACACGCTAGTTCAAAATACCCCAGAAAATGCCTAGCGTGTCTATTACACGCTCTAGGCCAAAAAAGGCACAGAAATGCCTAGTGTGTGTAATAGACACGTTAGACCAAAACGATGGAAGAAGAAGAAGAAAAAAGAGGGGGGCAAAGGGGAAGATTTGTCTTCCCATCCCCTAGGACCAATCTCTGCTTGTAATAGACCAACTTATCTTTTATGGCACCCCAGGCCATTAGCTAGGACCCTTGAGTCTACCACTTAACCTATTTTACACTCTCCTAATACAGGAACCACGCTCGCAACAAACAAAAGAGCAGTGCATGGACCCTGGACATTTCAGTCGATGCATAAATCAAGGGACATTCCCCCATTTTTTGCGAAACTGATTGCTATCTTGCAGAAGAGTACAAGGCCTAATTACAGTTTCACAAAGTCGTCTAACCTATCTTTCATGTTTCAGGCAAGCAGGTCACATCCAAAATAGGAAATAGTAATCAAGGAAGAAAAACAAAGATGCCCATTCAAAATTCAAAATAAATCACAAATATCCAAAGTGCACCAAGCAGTCACAGTACTATTACAAATTATTCCAAATACTCAAAGATCAAATGTTTATGGAAAGAGAAAAGCTACAGGGGCGGCCTCCAATCATGCTCCAGGTCCTTGAGAGTCCCTCTTCTGCGAGCGCTTAGTCCTTTGAAACGTTCGGGTATCACCCACACGGGACCACGCCTGGGACAGCCGGCAAATAGTGAATGTGACTCCTTCTCCCGAGCATGCTGAAAGCATCACATCAGAAGGATCAGTTGGGGAAAGCATAAACGTACAAAATGTAGAAGGGACAACCCAATATCATACTCACCACTTCAGCCTCCTGGAGGTCAGTGATGTGACGGTAGTAATCCGCTTATCGAATGGCTGACTCATAAACCTAAAAAGGGGGGAAGAATGGAGAAATCAACAAACTAAAAAGAAGATGGAGGAGGGCATGCACACCCCTAGAGAAGGGAACTCACCCCTGGAATTAGCTCGGGGGGAGGTACTCTGATTGGCTCGTCAAAAAGATGGGCACTCTCAGCCACGTTAGCACACAGCCTAGAGAGAAATGCGTTATCCATACACCTAAAAGCACCTGGGGTCCCTGTGGCAGACATCCTTGAAGGCCTTGCACCGGAAGTACCCAAGGGTCCTGCACCTGCCACTTCGAAGGTCCTGCCTCTACACCCTCGCCAAGTCCCATTGCCTCCTTGAAAAAGGAAAAAAGAGGAAGAAAACCAATCAGTAAAGCAATCCCCTAGCAAATAAAGAAGATGAACCGACAAGCAAAGGAAGGGTAAGAGAAAGTACCTGGCTCCAGGGCCCTCCGAATTCAAAAACGTTGGCACTTGGAATGAAGCGTGGAAGGAGGGTCCAATAAGGGAGAGACTCATACCACTGCTGGTACTCCCCATACTGAAAAAGGTCATCGACAAGAATCCCATGATGGATGAGTCTCTCGGAGAGCTCCTCGACCATCCCCCCTGGTACCATAACATCCTTGGGAGGATCCAACGACACAATGACGAAATATCAATACTGGTGCATGACCCTCTCCCCTAGATAATAGACTCGGACCCAATCACCGTAGAAAAAGACAACACGACGATCTACTAATAGCCGTTACCGCCCTACAATAGTGCGGTCTAGGAAATGGGAGCCGACGTATGGGTCAAATACAATCTGCACAAAAGATAAAGCCCGTTGGTTAGTCAAATGCAATCATAAAACTCAAAAGTCTAACAGATAATGAAAAGAGAGATTAGAACCTGCTCAGGGATCATCAAGTCGAAGTGAGACCTCAGGCCTAGTTCCAAGCGCTTCATCCTTGACTCCTGACGATGGTCAAAGTGCCAGCAGCTCGTGAGGGGGTAGGTGTACTCATCAGAAAAGAGCAGGGGGCGGCCAGGTTGGAAGTGCAGGTATCCCCAAATTTGAAAGGATGGACAAGCAAGGAACATATATATATATATATATAATGAATGAATGAAAGTCAGAAATGACGAACCAAGAAGGCCAAAACCAAATGGGTTACCTCACCCACAAGCCAAAAACTGAGGACCAAGGCAACCTCCCAAACCAAGGCTCTAGCTAGGCTGTCCATCAGCACCGCGTACCCAGCATCGCCCCAATCAAAATGGTGCACGTCTGCCCAGTTCTCCATCAGACCAAGAAAGGACATCACGACACAACCCCCGTTGGCATTGGAAAGAATGGTCTTGCCCATAACATAAAGAAGGGAGATGCGAGACAGCATCAGGGTGCTCTCTGGCTCAACGATGACATCCATATCGGGCTGGTGTGGATCAACCAGCTCGCCAATTTCAAATAAACTCTCCATCCAGGACAACTTGACCGCAGAGCCGGTCATGTTGTTGGAGGAAGGGTTTGCCCCAATCAGTCCAGTCACCTCCTCATGATCAGGGATGCGGGGACAGACTGATTTGTCACATAATTTACCATTTATCACCCTTAACTTAGTGATGTTAGACCCAAGTTTGCTACTAACAAGTTAATGATGTGCAGATATTAAAGATAAGCAGCAAAATAAAGTCAGTGTTATTATTCATAAAAGTGAACTCAAAAAGCACTAAGAAAGATGATTGAAAGAAAAAGGAAATTTTCCATATGCTGAAAGCTAGAAAACCATCAAAGATGATTGAGCTGAAGTGATTGGAAAAGAAAGGCGATCGTTCGTAAATAGAAATCATTCCATTGGAAGTTGTGCTGAAAGATAGAAAATTGTGATTTAAGATTTCCCAGAGAAAGAAGGCTTGCACTACTGCTGCTTACGTGAAGATCTACACCACCATGAATATCTTTAGAAGTCTTCTATAATTAGAAGTCTGGTAGATCACGGATCTGAGAAGATTGATGAAGAAGAATCCTAGAAGACTTTATTGCTGAAAATAAGGAACAGATTTAAAGTGCATCAACTATCTAAAGCAAAGGGAAAATAAAGTTAGAATTATAGTTAAAGTAGGAATCCTTTGTTTTTAGTAGTTTCTTTTATTAGGATTAGATCACTGTAAACCGACTCCTTATGATCTATAAATAAGAGAGTCCGATATGGGAATTCTTTATTGAAGAAATTCTCAACATCAATTGATGACTGAGGTTAAGTTTTCTTCTGATCAAATTTAGAGTAGATTAGTTTAGATATCGAAGGTTCCTCAATCACAATTGACAATTGGGATTGAGAGTTGAAAGATTAGAGTAGATATCTGTAGTTTCTTAGAAGCAATTGACGGTTGCAGCTAAGGAGTGAAAGATATAATTTTTATTGCTTTCTAGTTTAGATTTATTTTTATTGCAATTTACTGCTTTGTAAACATCTTCAAGTTTTAATTTAAATTGATGACTCAGATTGAGATTTGTAGATTAGTGTAACGGTATATTACTTTTCCATCTTTAATTTTTTAGAATTTGATTGATGCCTAAGTTTTAGGAGATTGTTGATTAGATTAAATCTGTATTGATAGGATTCTAGTTTTGATTGACGACCAATGCTAGGAGACTTGATAAATGGTATAACCGTTTTTAATTTCATAAATGTCTGAGAATAGAAGGAAACTGATTGACGATCAAGATTCAGAAGTTTGAAGATTAGGATTTATTTTCTGCACTTTAGTTTTAGAAATCATTATTTTATTCATATTTCTCAAGTAGTTTAGGATCTTAAAAGATAAATATAAATTTTCAGAAAATCAATAAATAGGTAAATCACTACCTCGTGGGAAGGATCCTATGCTAGTATTATAATTCCCATTGTGCGCTTGCAATAGGTTAAGACTTAATTAGAACAACATAAATATCACAAACAAGTTTTTGGTGCCGTTGCCAGGGAAGCAAATTTTATCTTTATATTAGTTTTAGAAAAAAAATATTTATCTTTCCCTTTCTATATTTCTTTATATTTTTATTTTCTTAATCACTTCTTAAGCTTTTGCAGGTTTATTCGGAGCCAGCGAATCAAAGTTTCAACTACCCCTGATCAGAGAAGCTAGAGACTCAGATTTGTTTCTCTCCCTACTTTCTAAAATAAAAATACACATAAAAATATATATATATATATATATATATATTATATAGTTTCGATTCTTGGGTATGCATCACACATGATCTCGAAGTTTAGATTTCTTAGAGTGCGACCCATAAATTGAATGAACTCTCTTGCGTAATCTCACGTTAGATTGATCTTCTAGGAACGAGTCCTTAACCATGGCTGACAACCGTTCCATTCAAGAACATTTTAGCTTGGTTAGTCTGACTGCACCCTCCTGTATAGTTATACCAAAGGTTGCAGCCAGACAGAATTATGAAATCAAGCTCAATACACTTCAAGTTGAACCTACTTTTCATGGGCTTGATAGAGAAGATCCCTATCAACATTTAAGGAATTTTATAGAACTCTACACGATATTACAACTGTCGGCGGCTAATGAGGAGTCAGTTAAGCTAAGGCTGTTCCCTTTCTCTCTCAAAGACATAGCGAAAGCATGGCCGACTTCATTGCCTGTTAGGAGTATAACCACTTGGGATGAACTGCAATCCAAATTCTTAAATGAGTATTTCTCAATTGGTAGAACCAACCAGATTCTCCAAGCAATTCAAGATTTCAGGCAACAACCTAGAGAGTTATTTCATGAAAGTTGCCAGCACATGAAAGACCTAATGAGAAAGTGCCCTCATCATGATGCGCTGAACTGGTCAATAGCACAAAGTTTCTATCAAGGTTTGATTGAGACTAACCAGTCGACAATCGATGCCGTGAGCGGAGGAGCCTTTATGGCTCAAAATGACAAGTAGTCCATGAACCTATTCGAGAAATTGGCTGAAAACTCAAAGCAAAAATAGGCTCTGCTTAGATCTGATCTCGATATCACTCGTTACACCCCACTTGCGAGGGGTGGACTTTACGATATCAGTAAAGATAAAGTAAAGAAAGAGGATGATATGAGTGCAAAGGTTTTAACTCTTGAATAAAAGATCGCAACATTATTCACTGCCAAATCGAGCACTCCCGATAGACCTTTGTCAAACTGTTCTAACTGCTTGTCTCTAACTTATACTAAAAACCCAGCTGCGCCATCGTACCAAGAGGTGGTAGAAAATGAATAAGTAATGGCCTTTCAGAGGGGAGATTATGGGAACATGTATAATCCAACATGGTGAAACCACCCTGAATTTAACTACGGTTCCATAGGAGGAGCACAACTAGCACCATCGGTTGAGCAACCCTGATTTCCCCAGACCAAAGTTTTCTACAAGAGACGTCAAATGCCTGTGGTGCAACCCCAATTCAAACCACAGAGCAATGCACCTGACGCCACAATTGTTCAAATCCTTCGGGATTTACAGCAGCAATCGCATCAACACTTAAAAGATTTACATCAACTTGCTCAATTCTCTCAAGTGCTCCATTCACACACTCAGTCCATTACGAAGCTAGAAAGCCAGATAGGCTAGCTAGGTTCCCAAGGAAAAAAGAGAAAGTGGCCAATTGCCGACGTAACCAGTTAATAATTCGAGAGGACAAGTATTCTTGGGGGAGGCATCTGCTCCCCATAATCCAAATTAAAAACCTCAATGGATCGTCGAGCTATCGACTCATCTGTAGCGCCCTTTGTAAATTATGTAAAATTATTTCTTTTCTTTTAAGTTTAGGCCTTACATTATGGGTCAAATCATTGAAAAATGATGGATTGTAATATAATTCCTATTGTACACTTCTACGAACAAGCGTATGGATTTACGATTGTTCATAAGTTTGGGAATGTTTATCGGTTGAACCGCAGCGATTATGATTTCACCCATATGAGAGTTCATATTTACCATTGCTGAAAGCTTAGATAGACTGACGATTCTAGGTTAAGACATGCATAATGACCAGTTCAACAGGTCATCACTGAGATAGGGCCAACATATTCAAGAGAGGATGCGTCGGCCCCATTTTCGAACTCTCTATTTTTACCCATTCTTTCCCTATATTTTTCAAAATTCTCATATACACAACCCAATCATTTTTGGTTCCTTATATCTTCCTTGAAAAATCTGTTTAATTTCAAAAACCCTATAAGCGTACCAGTTGACATTTTGAAATTAGGGTTTGGAGATTTTCAGGAATTAAGGTGATGGTTTTAATCCCAAACGGAAGAATCTCTCTGCAAGAAGTTTTGAGTTAATATATAAATACATGCCTTACTAAAGAATGTTTTATTATTTTAGCAGATAAAAGGAATTGCAGAATGTCAGGAGCAATGGATAAACGATTGAGGGAAGAAGACAATGGAGAAGGAGGTAACAATAGTAATCACTCTCCACTTACAAGCCATATTGCACGTGTTGCTACCCGAAAAGCTAAATCACAAGTAATAGGTCCACCAAGGAAAAAGCCTAAAACTGTTGGGGTAGTTATCAGAGAACTCCCTACAGAAAGAATGGAAGTTGAATCGAGGTTCGCCCTTGAAAAGGGCAAACAAATAAATGAAGGCAAAGAGCTAGCATCTACTGCAAGGATAATCAATTGGCCCCCAGCTTCAATGAAACTGTGACAGCCCGAATTTTCCCAACACAATTTTCTGAGTGATAAATAGTTTTTTTTAAAACTAAATGGGAACACCTAGACCGTCGGATCGTAGATCACGTTCCATTACAGATATGGCACATCATAAGATCATACAAACCAAAATCTTCATGTAGCAGAAATGGCAAAACAAACTCACAAGCTTATTACATGTAATAAACAAAAGAACCACCGGTGATGGCCGACCATCACCTAAACAGTGGTGAATATAACATACATCAAAATCTGATTTACAACTTAGTACATGTACAAGTTATGAAGTTTAATGATACCCAAAAGTAATACCAGGTCACTGGTTAAAAATTTCTCAGACGGAAGGTCTGCGACACAGAAGCATCTGCCAAAAACTCCAGGTCTTGCGCAAGACTCATACCTATGACGTGTTCAAGCGGAATTCTCAGGTTCTAGTTCACTTGGCCACAGATTCAGTTAGTATTCATTCTACTTCAATTTCAGTTAGTATCTTTCATATAGAAGGTCACCCAACGTGTCAGTGCTGTGTCGATTTCTAGTGTCAAATGTAATGTTGGTCAGTCTAGTATGTAGTGCAGTGTGTACGGTTTAACCCGCTGTACCGGTCTAGTAATGCAGTATGTAGTGTTCGGTATGTAGTGCAGTGTGTACGATTTAACCCGCCATATCGATCCAGTAATGTAGTATGCAATGTCCAGTATGCAATGCAGTGTGTACGGTTTAACCTGCCATACCGGTCCAGTAATCCAGTATGCAGTGTCTAGTATGTAGTGCACTGTGTACGGTTTAACCCGCCATACTAGTCCAGTAATGCAGTATGCTCATTGTCTAGTATTCAGTGTCTAGTGTCCAGTATTTCGTGTTCAGTATCTAGTATTCAGTGTTCATATGATTCATGGTTCTTTCAGATTCATGTACTTGTTCGCAGTTCGAATTTTGATTCACATTGAAGGCTCGAGGTTTCATATATACAAAAGATGCTTCGGATTTCAAGTTCAATTTCAGAGTTTTAATTAGCTCTTCGAGTTTGAATATCATTTCTGATTCACTGGACAGGATCTGGAAACATCTCGAGATGTTGAACTACACTTGTCGATAGGATTGATGACTCGTCAACAGGATCGAAAGCTCATTGCATCGTTCTACCCATTTCTTCATTCATCCTCTCGACAGGTTATACTAATCCTATCGACTAGTTATACAACTTAACACTGAGCTCTCGATAGGTTGGATCAATCCTCACGAGAATGAGTTATAGCATCAGGCAAGCTGTCAACAGGTTGAATTGGATTGCTCGACAGGTTCTGCTGAACCTCGCAACAAGTATCTGAAACCTCTCGACACCTTCCTATTTCCAACTCCATTCCTCTCGATAGGTTTGCTTACGGAACCTGTCGACAAGTGTTTTAGAATCTCGCGACTGCTTAGCTCCTGTGTACTACAGCCTCTCGACAACTACTGACATCCTCTCGAACTCTTTCATATTTCTCCTCAAAACCACTCAACATGTTATAATTTCACTTTAGAACTTCTCGACAACTTCTAGATCTTCTCGAAATCTTTGCTATTTGGGCATCAGATCCTCTCGATAGCTTAGGTCAACCTCTCGACAGGTTTATCCTTATGCTTCCATAGCTGGCACATATCTCACTTGTGTTGTTCTTCATTTATTCAACATCCAACAACCTGGTGTGGATTCAATTTTCATTCTCTGCAACTGCACTTGGTCCCAGGCATATCCAGTTGAGTAGCAAATTACTTCTTGGGCTCTTTTAAGTGAATATATGTACTAAGCTTGCAATTCATTGCTTATCTACAAAATACACTTAAAACACATTATTAGTCAGCTCAAGAGCCCACCAAAGGTCAAGTTAGGAGGTGAAAAATGGTATTTTTTACTGCTTAACAACCCCCAAACCTAAGCTTTGCTAGTCCCTGAGCAAAGGAGAAAATAAAAACAAGTATTGAAAATAAACATGCCACTTTTGTAGGGAACAATAATGCATTTAGCATGTGCATCAAGCCTTTTAAACCCTTAGGTGATCCCTAGTAGAGGAGTGAAGTCTCCTGAGGGATTATAGTGAAGTTACCCACAAACTTCTCTAATAAAATTTGTTAATATCAGTGAAACATGTTAAAAGAAAATTCAAGCAATATAAAAAGTCATTCCACACCTTGTCCATTTAGTTTTGGAGGATTCTTAGCAAAAACATGACAGTTTAAAACTAAAATTATGCTGTAATTCCTTCACAATCAATCAGCTCATGTCAACGTATTTTGTATGAAGATTAATGTAAAGCTTACCCTCAAATTGAGAATCCTATTCTGATAATGCCTCCATCAACCCTAATTTCAGACCCAAAGCTCACCAGGGATGTTACTCTCAACAAAAATTGAAGGGTGTATCAATTCACATAGCTCAAGAGCAGTAACAGCCCTCAAATAGGACTGCAAGCATGAGCATAGGCTTTGCTCCAATTTCTGCATTCTCTAACTCTTTTAACCATAGATCAAACACATCCTTACCTCCACAAGACATGCTCAATCCAATTCAGATCAGTAAGGACTTTTTATTGGGTTGTAATGTGGCTTATGGGTGAAGTTTACCAAGAATAAAAGGGTGGAATAGGATTCAAAATTGAGAAATCAGTAAGGTAAGGAGGTGATTTGCAACACAACCTTCTTCATTTCAGCACAGTCTTCATCTTCTTTGAATTTTTAGATTTGAAGTGATCAATTTCCAATCCTCATTTCAATGTATCCAATGAAGTGATTTCTCTCTTATTTTTGTTTTGCTTTTCTATTTTTCTCTTTTTGTATACTTTTCTCATCATATTTTATTTTTATTTTTATTTATTTATTTTTTAAATATGTGCTGGAATGCCACAGTTGCATAACTAGGACACAACTATCATCAAATGTGCTTTCTTCTTCTTCCACCAAATGTTGAACCAGCTGTGCTTTCTTCTTCTTCCACCAAATGTTGAACCAGCTCCACCTTCTTCAACTTTTTCTCCTTTACCTTCTGAAATCTCAGAGTGAGGGTTAGGCTGAATCAGGTCACTGAGGTTTGGGGTCAAATACTCTAGTTTTTGTCAAAGAAAGCTTGAATTTTTTAAGGCTCAAATGGTGTGCATCAAGGGCAGTTCAAAGGATAAGGAAATTTTAAGCTCAACCTGTCCAAGGGATGGCCTTACTTCATATCTTTAGTGTCATGAGTTCTATCAAGCTGTTTCAACTTGGAGTGCACAACTTCTAGTGAACAAAGGTAGATTGAATCAGTCCTTAGAGCAGAAGAAATTGCCAAACACTCTTCAAAGAAAATTTTTCAAGCCCAAATCTCACTGGGTATGGTCTTTCATTAGACTTATGGGGTATATCTCCACAATTTCCTCTCTTCTTAAGTTCACTAAGCACTCATTTTATAAAAAATTCCTGATATTTGCTTCATGAGAGTGTTAGAGCTATAGCAAGTCTCAGTTTTAAAAAGTTTTTTAATTTCCTTTATATATAAAATATCAGGTGTGAAATTATTTTATTTATTTATTTTTATTTCTGTTAAAACCTTGCTGCACTACCATTAACTATCCATTAGCAAACCTTGTCACACCCCCAAACCTATGAGGAGCAGTGTCCTCACTGCTTGAAAGATCAAGAGATGTGCATCATGATAAAAACATATACAAAAAAGCAAGGAAAGAAAAATAAATAAATAAACTACAGCTAAACAAAGAACATCAATACAGATGCAAAATAAGAACTAGTAGTAAACGAAACACACAAATAATGCTTAGAATGCAGACAATAAAATAGAATGACAGTAAGAAAATCATAGTAAAATAGACTAAAGAGAAATCTATTGATAATAAAAAAAGATGGAGAAAAATACAAAAGCAACCTAAGCAACTATAGAAAGCCTATAAAACCAGGTAAAAATCTTAAAAACAAACTAAAACTACTCAAAGTCAGAGTCAGAGTCAGAGGTGAAGATATCAGCGAATCCTTGTTTAGCAGCATAAGCTTTTAACTCAGCTCTCCTCTTAGCCTTGGTTTGCCCTGTAGTGGCTACATCCTTAGACTGGGTAGTTGTCACCTCTTCAATCTGTAGGGCTGGTTGGCCAGCAGTCAAGTGAGCAATTTTTCTTTCAAGAATTTCAATCTTCTTATCAGATAGTACAACTTGAGTGTCATACAATTCTTGGGCTGCCTTGTTGCGAGCTTTGGAAGCAGCCAACCCCTCTTCTAATGAAAAAGCTCTTGATTTCTCAGAGGCTGCAATGAGCTTTGTAGCTTCATAGTGGAGTAAAATGCTTTGCCAGCCCTTGGATATCTGCATCATCTCATAGTTGTAGTCCTCAATCATTTGTTCGATCTTTGCTTCATAGGGCATCTCAATTGATCTGCGGAGGGCAGCCATTTCTCACACAATATCCCTTTTGAGGTAAGGATTTTGTTGCATGACATGGAGGAGGGTGGAGTATGGAGGGGGATGGGGAAAAGAGGAGGCAGGGAGTATGGACTGAGGAGATTGAAGTTCATAAATTGGGTAGGTTGAGGTTGGGATTATGTCCTCCACATCTGTGGCAGCATCAGAGGTAGCTACCACAGGTGGGAGATTAGGTTGGGATTGTGGGAGGATGATCGGCAGAGGTAGGGGAATGATGGGAGGTTGGATAGGGTCAGGCTGAGGTTCTGGTTTAGGTTCAGTTTGAGTAGAGTTATCAGTGTAGGTAGGAAGAGTGATGGCTGGTTGTTGGGGAGGTTGGGTTAAAAGTGTGAAGGTGGAGTGAATGGCTTGGAGGCTAGTTGGTAGGGAAGATTGACTTTGGAGTGTGTGGTTCATGGCTTGGAGTGTGGCCTCAATTGATGAATGGGTTTGGGTGTTGGCCATCACATGGGATTGAAGGGAAAGTAAAAGGTTGAGGATATGGGATAAAGGGTCAGGAGTGACAGGGCTGAGGGTTGGATTGGGGGAATTGATTGGAAAGGGGAAGTGTGGGTATGGGTAAGAGGTGGGGCAGGTGAGGTGTGTAAATTGATAGGTTGTGGAGAGGTGGGATGTGAAGATTCTGGTAGTGGGGTGTACTCATGCCCAATATTGTCCACAATGGACTTTATTAGAGATGAATAACCCTCACTAGTGATCTGATCTTGGGTATGTGGAGGTGAGATGGAGAAAATGGGGTCAAATTTAAAGGGAATGGATGGAGGGGAGGAAGTGGCTGGGCCAGCTGATGAAGCCGGTGCAGGGCTCAATGGTGGAGTGGCTAATATGGATGGACTGTCTGGAATGGTGGGTGAAGGTAAGGTAGGGGTTGGGTTAATGGTAAAAGGAATGGATAGGGGTGTTGATGTGGTGATGGTGGAAAAAGAAGCTGAGGTGCTGAGATGTATGGAGATTGGAATGGAAGGTAGGGAATCTGAGATGGATGGTGTGATAGAAGGGATGGTGGTGAGGCTGACCCTCTCAGAGCTGACAGAGGATACAACTGGGACAAATGGAGGAGTAGCAGATGTGAGCAAAGGCTCACAGGAGATTGCTACAGAGGTTTCAGGTGGAGGTAGTGACAGCTGTAGGGTGAGGCTCTGAGCTCACAGAAGCAAATGGGGCTGGATGCGGAGCTTCTACCTCAGTATCTTCACTAGACTTATTTTTAATCTTGTTAATGAGGGTCCTAGTGGCAGACCAGGCCCTCTTCCTAAAAGCTTTAGGGGTCACCTTTACCATTGGCTCATCTACTTTGATCGCAAATCCTTTCTCTTTAGCAAGGCAGTGATGAGCCTGCTATAGGGATCTCAGGTAGGACTTGCACTCTCCTGATTTTATCATGAACATCCACCATTGCATCAAAAATTAATTTTGCAGCATTCATAAACTGGCCCTTGGAGAAGAAATATAGGGCATCCACTATTGGCACTCTCCTCTCTTGTTGGTGCCCACTCATATAGATACTCTTCCTCAAAATGGAGTAAAAGAAGAGCATGTTGGGGTACAAATCTCTTCTTATGATTGAGTCCCCAGACCCCATAATGCCTTGAGTGAGGTGCCTGGCCATTGCTTTGAAAGAGAAATTCTCAGGTGCAACCATGCCATAGACTGAATCCAAAATAGAAGGGACCCCCAATGCTATCCCAATATCTTTGTAATCCACCACCAACTTCATATGATCAATCAAAATTACAAGGCAGAGCTCAATTGAATCTGGCTTGGTTTGTTTCTTGAGATTTTGATACCACAATTTAACCAACCTTGGGTAAGATTTTACATTCAGTGGGCTCAACATAGGTGTCAGGCCCGCCTTCACCAAATAATTCAAAGTGTCCTAATACTTCTCTACCTTATAGAAATAGGGGGTGTCAACAATAGTCTCTGGGAGAAGACATAAAGCATCGACAAATTCATTGGGTGTGGATCTAAGCAAAGGGACTTCAGGCTCCAATTTAAGGTTAGGCTCAACCTCAGACATTTCAGGCACAAAGTTAGGTTGTGTCTCAGGGGCCTCCTCAACAATGTCTTCACTAGTTTGGGCTCTCTTTGATTTCTTGGATTTCTTGGATTTCACAGTTTTCTCAGCTTGGTCCATGACCAATTTTCTCTTTACAGGTGAGGTCTCCTTAGGCTTTGTGGTGCCTAGTGGATTTCCTAGTGGCTTTGGTGGTGGATTTTGAAGGTGCTTTGAAAAGGGTGGCCAAGGTGTCTTCTTGATCAGACATTGTATACTTAAACAATTGCAATTCACTCCCAATCACCACACAGACCTTTGTTATCAATCAAAGTAACCACACCAATTTGCAAATGAAATGCCAAAAACACAAAGTGGTGCTAAAGAGAGGCTTACCAATGGAAACCTAGGGTTTCTCAGATCTTAAAATGCACAGCGCCAAACCAGCTCAGACCAGGTGCAAAGTGTAGCTTTTGATGAATTGAAGCAATGAGGAAAATAGCTAGGAAGTTGTTATAATAGCCAGTGAGATAGAGAGAGAAAAAGCAAAATGGAAAAAATCACCAGAGCAAACTTAAAGTGCAAAGAGAAGCTGTCAAATGGCAAAAATGGAGTTGTCGTTAGGTTTAAAGTAGTGGGGAACGACTTTTGACAGGATTGGGGCAAGGTGTCGACAGGTTGATGCAACCTGTCGATGAGTAGAAAGTCACTGATCCTCGCGAGAGGTTCATGTAATCCTATCGACAGGTTCAAGTAGACAACAACCATCATTCCGAGAGGCTCATAGAACCTCTCGACAGGTTCTTTGAACTCAATATGCAATCATCTCGACAAGTCCTAGGCTCCAGAAAGGTTAATTTGAGAGGTTCGCAAAACCTCTCGATAGGTACCCTCAACCTGTCGAGAATTCAACCAAAAGTCTTTAAAACCTGTCGAAATGCTCCTAGATCCTATCGACAACCATTTTTATACCTTCAAAACCTGTCGAGAATTAGTTCACACCTATCGATAGCTTCTAGATCTTGTTGATAAGTAGACTGGGAACTCTCAAAACCAGTCGATATGTTCGTAGAACCTATCGACAGGTTGTATTTCATTTTAAGCAGGCTTGTATTCAGTTCCCAGTCCATTCCCCAACAGGTTTGACACTCCAACTCTGTTCACTTCACAACTTTGACTTATTTTCCTACCTGAGGTACTAACACACATGGAAAATTTATGTACAAGGCCAAACTGAACTGAAATAAAAACAAAAAAAAACTGTAAAAATAAATAACCAAAGACATAAGTTATTATACATAGTATGCATTTGTTGAAACTTAGTCATGTCATGGAAATTCATGATAGCGGATGGTCAGTATAAGCTCCACCACATTTTTAAAAACATCACCAAAATTGTCACAAAGATCGTTACAATACAGCAGCTTGGGTAAAGTTTCTTTCATAAGTTTATCCAATACATCAATTGAAAAATAGTCCTCTTTATTCAAATGAGGTGGATGGGTTGCATCATACACATTCAACTTGATTTTCATATTGCCAAAAGTTACCTCCATGTCCCCTGATCTACATTATATACATACATTTGCAGTGGCAAAAAATGGCCTGCCCAAGATCACAAGGATGGAGGTAGCACACTTTCTTGGTTCCATATCTAGCACCAGAAAATCAGCTGGGTAAAAAAATTTATCAACTCCAACTAACACATCCTCTATAATTCCCATTGGTCTCCTCGCAAACCTATCAGCTAGTTGCAAGACCACATGTGTGGGCTTCAGCTCTTTTAGGCCCAGCTTCTCATAAATTGAGTATGGAAGCAAATTCACACTAGCTCCCAGGTCTAGTAAAGCTTTTTTCAATTGTGTGATCCTCAATGATGCAGGAGATTGTAGGGACTCCAGTGTCTTGAAGCTTGGTTGGGGTTGCAATGGTCAGCACTTGGTTCACTTTCTTAGCACAAAAGACCTTTTTGGATAAGTGTATCCTAGACTGTCTTTTATGGGTGCACAATTCTTTCAAAAATTTTGCATAGGCTGGAACTTGCTTGATGGGATCAAGTGAAGGCAAGTTGATCTTTACTTATTTGAAAGTTTCCATCATCTTCTCAGCTTTAGCATTCCCCTTGTCAAAAGGAGAAACTGCTTTCAATGCATTAGGAAATGGCAAATGGGGAACTGTCCTCCAATTTGCAGCCTTAGCAAGTTCATCAGATTTTTCTTTATTTTTATTTTCAAATTTCTGTTTGGGCACATCACCCCGCTTATTTTTTATATGCTGCTCCTGCTGCATATTTTCATGGGTTGTTTCTTTATTTTCTGCACTTGACTCATCAGGCTCAATACCAACTTGGTTATCCACCAACCTCCCACTTCTCAAGGTGGTGATAGATTTGACTTCTTCATGGGAAAGAGTATCACCAACCATGTACTAGCCCTTTGGATTGTTGATGGGCTGACTGGGCAATCTCCCCTCTTCTCTCCTAGCCAAAGAATTAAATAGCTGACCAAGGTGGTCCTTTATCTTCTTGATGCTTTGACTGTGGGAGTTAACAGTTTGAGATAAAGGGCCCAAATTCTGCAGTGAAGCCAGAACTTGCTCTTCAAATGTGAGGGACTTAGAGGGTGCTGGGGTTGGTGCACTTTGATGCACAAGCTGAACCATTGACTGGGCCATAGGTTGTTGGTATTAGGGCCGTGGAAAATAATTATGCTGGTATGGCTCGGCTTTCCTATAAGGCATGGATTGTTGTTGCTGTTGGTTTTGAAAATTATCTTGTCTCCACCTCAAATTGGGGTGGTTTCTCCAATGATAGCCAACAGTAGGCTATTGTCCATAGGAGTGAGTAGCATTCACATGTTCCATCATGAAATTTGGAAATTGGGCAGCTGAGGGACATTCCTGAAGGGAGTGAGTGGGGGACTGGCATATGACGCATGCCTGCTCCACTTTAGCAGCCATTGGAGACTTCATTGCTCCCATGAGCTTATCAAACTTTTGGGTGGCTGTCCACTTTCCTCTCCAAATCATTATGTCCACTCACCTCATAGATTTTCCCTCTGGTAGTATTTTCTCTCACCAATTTAGGAGTCTCAAAATCTCTTGCCCAAGTTTTCCTTTTCATGGAGTTTTCACTAATGATATCAAACAACTCCCAAGCCTCATCAGCAGTCTTGTGGAGGTATGTACCACCACAAGAAGTATCAACCATATCCTTGCTTTTGGGATCAATTACTTGATAGAAACTTTGGACAAGTTGCCAATTAGGAATTTGGTGATGGGGACATTACTTCAAGAGTTCTTTAAATCTCTCCCAAGCTTGGTGAATGTCTTCAGTTGGGGCTTGAGCAAATGAGATAATGCTCTTCCTCAACTGACTTGTTTTGAACATGGGAAAAAACTTGGCCAAAAACTGACATTGAAGGTCATTCCAGGACTGAATACTGTTGGTTGGGAGCATTGACAACCATGTTCTGGCTCTATCCTTTGGTGAAAAAAGAAAGAGTCTCAACCTAGTTGCTTCCTCCCCCAAACCTACAATATTGAAGGTAGTGCACAGTCCTAAAAATTCATCAATATTCTTGTATGGGTCTTCTTTGCTCAGGCCATGGTATAAGGGTAACATCTGTATGATAGAAGACTTGATCTCATAGTTTCCTTGGACAGTAAGGAATTGAATGTAGAAGGGAGAATTGTAAACCCCTGCTGCATTGAATTCCTTTAAAGTCCTAGGTTGCTCACCCATTTCAGAACTATTACAAGCAACCACAGGTGTGTGTAAGGGATGCTTGGGTCTAAGAAGTCTTTCAACCTCAAGGTCCAAGGGAGCAATCTCAGGATTAAGAGATCTCCTCCTAAGCATACACACAGCAGAAACCAAATTCAAAGCAAAAAATCACAGTACAAAATTCAATCAAAATAATCACAAAATACACAACTAACGCTACAGATCTACAAAGCAACAGATCTAGAAATGTAAACAGAGTTAGGGGGTGCAAACTTAAGCAAAGATTGATCCTCCAACTGATATGAAGGTCCTCTTAGCACCACAGATCTATATCTGAAATAGACAATTAAACTATAAAAAACTACAGCAGCAATTAGTCAAACACTTAACAAGCAATTAAAACTATATATCTAGAATTGAGAAAAATTTAGATCTACCTAGTTAAAAACACAGATCCCCGGCAGTGGTGTCAAAAACTTGTTGTTGCATCCTACCTTGCAATTATTATATGATTAAAAATAGCATATTAAATGCACAAACTACAACAAGGTTGAACTAAGGTAAGTTGCCAGTCCTATAAGAACCAGGGCTATTGTAGCAAGTTTTAAGAGGTAAGTAAGGGTATGTCCATAGGGAAATGTGGTTCAACTATAGTAAATCTCCAGATCTATGGTAGATCTGGCACTCTATCCTAATTTAAACTAAACTAAAGCAGGAAAGAGGAGAGGTTCTAGGCTTTTGTAACTTTTACTACAAACTACAAAAGTTAAAAGCAATTGATTCAGATCTAATAAAAAACAAAGATAAGGGGAGATATAGAAAAGATGAAAATTCAAAAGGGTGAGAACAGCTGTTAAGTGGTGAAAAATGCCACTTTTCACCCTATAACCTGACCATTGATAGACCTGTGAGCACACTAATAAGCTCTTGTCAAGTGCATTTTATAGACATCAATAAAAGAAGGTACTAATACAGAAAACCACTCAAGAATGCCCAAAAAGGAGCTATCTCTTAGCATAGGACAAACCTAGCAACAGCACACCAAAGGGTAGCACATCACTGGACCCTTGGAGTGCGTGGCTATAGCAGGGCAAGGCGAAGGAAGTGAAAACAGGCTGAGAACGTCCTATCGATTGGTCACCTGAAGACATCGATAGGAGCTGAAAGCAAAGAAAGGAAGAATTCGTGCAGTTGAAGAGGTCTTCGATAGGATCTGAAGGCAGAAGAAGGATGAATTCGTGTGGATTAAGGAGTATGATAGGATCTCAGAACCTATCGAGCAGCTGAAAGGAAAGAAGAAACCATCCTATCGAAAACCTACCTGAAGAGTCAAAGGAACATATCGAATGGTTTCTTGAACCTATCGAGATGAGAATGTTGGAACAGAACCTATCGAAGGGTGATTGAGCCTTTCAATAAGACTGAAAGAAAACCTATCGAAATGGTAGAATTAAGAGCGGAACCTATCGAAATGGTTTTCCAAACTGTCGAAGAGCTTTTCCAACATGTCAAATACTCTAAACCAAGGACTGAGAAGGCTAGAACTCCAAGCAAAGATTCATCCTATCGAAACCTATCGAACGGATCTGAGAACCTAACGAAAGGACCAAAATGCTTGATTCCAACTTGTCGAAAGCTTCCTCACCCCGTCGAAATCGTGTGTAGAACTTCTCAGAAATTCAGCTGAGCACACGTTGTACTTTAGTGACCCGCTACACGCAACTCGATGCACTTGGTGACCGACACGACCATTCCAGAAGATGCCCTGGAAAGCCCTAACCGACCCACGTGCTTTAATAGAACTCTAACAAACTCTGACGACCTTCTAGAAGGGATTTTTTGTGGGAAAAATAGAGGAGAAAGCTATACATAGAGATCCCCAATTGCCATTGAGGGAGATCAAGATCTGAGCCAAATTCTAGAGATTAGCGCTTGTAGAGCAATTCCATTTCCCTCCTTTAGCCCAACCATGGTTGCCTAAGCCCCTTGGAGTAGCGAGGAGCGAAGTTAGATCTGTAATTGGGTGAGGTTAAGAGTGCTATTGTAGTTTCCTAGCTGCACAGACTACAGATCTGAGAGTATTTCTATTGTAAAGTGACCTTGTTTGCAATGATAATACTATTGTTAATGCTTTAATTAGATTTAAATTTCCTTTGGTTGCATTTGGTGATCGATCAGATTTGTATAGAGGGGTTGTAGATCAGCTCACCCACTTAATTGATAGACCTCTTGGATACCATCTGATCTCCCTGGATCTAATGCTCCTGTGATTTCTTGAGTTTGTGACCTGGGAATTGCAATATCTGTAGTGGTTTTAATATTTCTAATTGAGGCTCTGGCTTTGTAGGAGATCCCTAAGATGGTCTGTGACCATTAAAGTGGATAGATCATAACCTTAAGATAAATCCAAGCTCAAGCCTCAATTGGATTCATCTACTGCAATGTACAGATTTGATAAAGTCTATAGGATGGTCTGTGACCATTAAAGTGGACAGATCATAGCCTTAAGACTAGGTGGATCCTGTGATTTGGAGTGGAATTTATACCCTGCAGCTGTGCTTATAGCCAGCGAGGGAATTGTGTGCTCTGAACCTCTGTAGCATGATTAATTGAATCTGATTTCAGTGAAAACCAACCTCCAAGCTACTCTTCTCCATTTTCTGCATTTTTACTCTCTTCCTCTGCAAGATCTAAGTTCCTAAACTCGATCCAAGATAGCTTATGTTTAATTGTAGCTTAGTTTAAGTGACAACCCATTCCAAACCTCTACCCTGTCTTTTAACTAAATTAGTAATAGCTAGGGTGCCAGATCTGACACAAATCTAGAGATTTGTCATATTTCTAAACAACCTCCCTGTGGGCATTCCCTTACTCACCATTCTTTTAAAGCTTGCTACAACAGATCCTGAATACTTGCAGGTCTATATGAGTGTGTCTACCTAATTTTATTAATGATTTTAGACGTCATTTGAGGGAAGGCAAACACGCCCAACAACAACAGCTAGGGGTCTTGGTCTCTTACTAAAAATCAAAGGAATCAAAAGCAGTGCAGAGGACTGATTTGCACCAGTCCTCTTTTCTGGCTCCGTGCTACCCAGGTTCCCTCGAATCCACCAATGGATCAAAATAATCCTGAGGTTAGGATCTTCCCTTCTGTTGAATACAGTCATAAGGTTATGATCTGCCCTTCTACTGGATACAGTTCATCCCTGAGATTGCTCCAACCTATTGATCTACCCAGGTTTCCCGTAAGAGGTGAGGTATAAGAAGCCAATCTCCACCAATGGATCAAAGCAATCCTGAGGTTAGGATCTGCCCTTCTACTAGATATAGTCCTAAGGTTATAATCGGCCCTTCTACTGGATACAATTCATCCCCGAGATTACTCCAATCTATTGATCTTGATTGGACCAGGAAAACTATTATAGATGTTGCGGGTGTCAGGCTACCAAGCTCCCCATTTCTGGCTGGCATCCACAGGAATATCCAATCTAGGGAAATCAAATATAAAGAAGTGAAATGTAGATTAGAATCACCTTTAAAAACCATAATCATATTACAAACTTTTAATACTATTGTGCCCATATCTGCAATCTGTGTAATATACAATCTCTTACAAGCCTCTGAATCTCTCAATTTACAGCTCAAGACCTCACCCTAACTAGCGAATAGAGTTTAGCCACTGATAATTGGCTAAAGAGAGAAGGGGAGAAGAAAGAAGGAGAGAGAATTTGGAGGGAAAAATGGATCTCGCCCTAAGCTCTAGTTCTCTGAAATTCTAGATGTGTTCAATGTAATTTCTTCAAGCTTTTATACTCTCCTCTGTCCTTAGATCCATTTCATCCAATCAGAGCCCAAGAGAATAATTTTGTTATTCTGGGCTACTGATGTGGCGGATTTCTCTTTTAAAAGCTCTTCTCTCATTGGCTCTCATCTGGCAAATGCGTGTGAGGCCGTTAGGGTTTCCAATCATGCACAATTGAATACCAAAAATACCCCCAGGGGTTGCTGACGTGCTTTGGGATGTGTGCACAAACTTCTGAAATTGGCAGCCGCTGAAGGAATATGTTGAGAAGTTACCAAAAGGAGTGTCGAGAGGTTCAGGGGACCTCTCGACAAGTCCTGAGTGTGCTTGCTCTTCATTTCGACAGGATCTCCGTGGCTTTCGACAGGATTGGCTAGCTCTCGACAGGATCTGGAAACATCTAGAGATGTTAAATTGCATTTGTCTCTAGGATTGATGACTCGTCGACAGGATCGAAAGTTCGTTGCATCGTTCTGCCCATTTCTTCGTTCATCCTCTCGATAGGTTATACTAATCCTATCGATTGGTTATACGACTTAACACTGAGCTCTCGACAGGTTGGATCAATCCTTGCGAGAATGAGTTATTGCAGCAGGCAAGCCGTCGACAGATTGAATTGGATTGCTCGACAGGTTCTGTTGAACCTCGCGACAAGTATCTGAAACCTCTCGACACCTTCCTGTTTCCAAATCCATTCCTCTCAATAAGTTTGCTTACGGAACCTATCGACAGGTGTTTTAGAACCTTGCGACTGCTTAGCTCCTGTGTACTACAACCTCTCGACAACTACTGACATCCTCTCAAACTCTTTCATATTTCTCCTCCGAACCTCTCGACATGCTATAATTGCCCTTCAGAACTTCTTGACAACTTGTAGATGTTCTTGAAATCTTAGCTATTTGGGTAGCAGATCCTCTCGGCTGCTCAGGCCAACCTCTCGACAGGTTTATCCTTATGCTTCCACAGCTAGCACATATCTCATTTGTGTTGTTCTTCATTTGTTCAACATTCAGTAACCTCTTGGGGGATTCAATCTTCATTCTCTGCAACTGCACTTGGTCCCAGGCATTTCTAGTTGAGCAGTAATTTGCTTCTTTGGCTCTTTTAAGTGAATATCTGCACTAAGCTTGCAATTCATTGCTTATCTATAAAATATACTTAAAACACATTATTAGTCAGCTCAAGGGTCCAAAGGTCAGGTTAGGAGGTGGAAAATGGTATTTTTCACTGCTTAACAGTTTGGAGTCGCCCGTTCTCGGCCCCAAGTTTGGTTTTATGCTCGAGATTTAAGTCTTGTACAATATATATATATAACCCACTCAGGGTTTGGCTTGGAATCTACTGTGCCCTGATGCACCATCAATTATTTAAATCCTTATTATTTTAAAATTGTGACTTATTTATCTAAGTTATAAGGCGCAGGCTGCTTTCGGTTAGCGAGTTCGTGCAACACCCAAAGAATCGGGTTCAGAAATGAGGGGTGTTACAGAAACACCATACAGTGGGAGACAAAGTTGCAGCAGATGTTGCCATTTTGGAAAAGTTTGAATGTAGTAGAACAACAATTAAATATTTCAACGATGTTGGGCAGCAGTATTTCCTAGAACCAGGAGTCACACCAGTATACCGTAGATTGGTGAAGTTGTTTTATAAAAACATGATCAAAAGTAGCCAGGTCCCATCCCCGATCCTTTCCACGCGTATTGATGGACTACCAATCCAAATCACTCAGGAAATGGTCGCCAGGGTTATACAAGCACCCTTGGAATTACCACTAGTGTCATAGGACAACCCAGAGGCCCACATTTTAAAGATGCCGCCTAGTACTCTACCCGATTGTATGTAAATGGCAACAGAGTTGCTGGGAAAACCTCCAAGGGACTGATCATTCTTCCTCGAAAAGATTTAGAATCACGAAACTTGCAACTCTATTTCCTGGATGTCCTGATTCGCAGTAATAGGGTTACACACAGAGGATGACAAACTAAGAGATGAAATCCAAGGAAAGTCTACTGTGATTGTTAAATTAAATGAGAACTTGAAAAAGTGAGATACAGATACAGAACGTGGAAGCTGAAGTAGATAGAGAATTTGATTGCTTTACAGAAGTAATGCATGAATCAGAAGAGGATGATACATACACTATTTCTTCACTAATTCCCAACCAATACCAGCTCCACCCATCTCCATTGTGCCATACCCATCTTCGTCAAGTGAGTAAAATTGTAAGAACATCACAAGCCTCATATAGGTATGAATTTTTATTTTCTGACTATATCTCCTATTTCTTTTGTGCCAATGAGGGCATTGTCCAATTTAAGTTTGGGGGAGATATACAACTTTTGTATATATTCGTTTAATTTTGTAAATAACACTTTATTTTTGCATTACTTTTAGTTTGTTCTTTTTGTTTTAGTTTTTAGAAGTTTTTTATCTTATTTTAGAATTTATTATTATTTAAACATCACATGTGAATATGATAGAAAAAAAATATGATTTCAAATAACCCAACGATCCATCATAGCAGAAGTTCAACAATCAGAAAATAGAACAGCTGAAATTCATGATTAACTCTTTGAACATTGTATCAGATTAAATGTTTAAAATAGTAGGTTAATCTGACCTGTAATATTTAAACTATAGTTTCAAAATTATATAACCAGTGAGCTTTAGAGACTAATTTTTCTTCTTCTATTCTGAGAGAGAGACTGCTTCTAGTCAAACTAAAATTTTCTTGAACTTCTTGACTATTTTAAATGAAATCTCATACTGTTTAAAAAATTGAATCAAAATATTTTGTGATTTTGATGATTTGTTTCCTTTAGAACTGTCTATTAAATATATCAAAATAATATGACATCCATGCTAATAAATCATAAAAATGATTAAAGGCCATCTTTTATTTAACCAGAGCCAAAAAGCCAAAATGCCATAAAAAGTTTACCTTTTGAACTTATATTGGAAGCCTAAACCGAATTTCTTTGTACCAAGATTTTATAAACCCTTAACCATATGTACTACCCAAAGCATTCAACCTTTGACCCTTATAATTTTCTGAGAGTTTAGAATGTAAAAGAAGGGAAGAAGAGGGAGTGAAAGGAGTAAAAGTTAATAGACAAGGGACCTGCCGAAAAAGGTTACAACTGCAAAGAAATAAAAAGAATCAAAATATGGGAAAAGAGTAAAAAAAATCATAAAATATGATTTTGAAAAAAAGAAAAGAGTAGTAAAAAGCTTCCAAAGCTAAAAAATAAAAGGATATTGTGTAACCGTGGATTTTTATCAAATCCGTCGCGACGATACGCTCTTTAATAAAAACTAGAGTCGCCACCCACAGCTTCTGGTGTCCCGGGAAACTCAAATCAATATTGAAAGTACCAAAATGCAAAAATATGACTCTGATTCCGGTCTACGCCAAAGGCTCTTGGGTAGGGGCTTCGGTTATCGATCAAAAATGTGTTAGGAACCCGATCAACCCGCTCGTAAGCGGTCTCTGGTATGGCTGTTTGGATGTGTGGCTGGTTTATATAATATATATATATATATATATATATATATATATAATCATATATATATATAATCATATATATATAAAGAAACAAAAATGAGTGGCACCTACCCTTGCTCGAAGGCACGCCAACCCTATTGAGCCCTTCCCGCTTGCCGAAATTTGGGCAGTGTAACGGCTCAATTTTAGGATAGAGGAGAAGCAAAAGAAGGTAGAGGAATAGAGGGGAGAGCCGGAGCTCTCGGGCCCTTGTAGCACCGATGTGGATCTTTGCGTGAGTGCGTCTTGGATGAGCTTTCGAAAGCAAATGGTTAGATAAGCAGGTTTTGATCTCTAAGGCTAGGGAGCTAAGAGGTAGGAGAAGAAGGCTAGGGGCTAGATCTAGCTAAATCTCAAGGATGAATGGTGTAGAATGAGGTGTCAAAAATGAAACTCAGTTATGGAATTATATGGGTTTAGTGGAGGCAAATGGGAGGGGAGCTCACTAGAATTTTCTCTCTTTGAAAAATTTCAAGCCCTTGTAAAGGGAGGGGTGCCACTCTATTTATAAGAAGAAGGGAGGTTAGGAGGGTACTTAAGTGCTAATAGGGTTAGCAATTAGGTAATCTTCGAATCTAAGGTTTCCTAGGATTTTGAGAGCTTGGAAATGTGGGCAATGGGCTTCAATGGTAGATGATAGGGTGAGATTTCAAATGACTAGAGGGTTGCAAATAGGGTAAGTGGGGGTGCAATAGTCCTAATGAAAACCACCCTAAAGATTGGGATGGCCAACAAGTCAAACCCCAAAAGTGAAATTCGAGCAAAATCCAACAGTTACTGTAGCTAAGCCTAGCGTATGTATTATCCATCCCAGGCATATGCAAAGTGTCTGGGAAGTTCATAGCCTGCTGGGGGGTCCATCTATGTTTGGCGTGTATAATATACACGCTAGGCAACATTTCTCCAGAAATGGCCTAGCGTGTGTATTACACACGCCAGGCAAAATACTTACATTTATGCTCGATTTTCAAATTGCCGTAACCTTTGATATACATATCAGAATGAGGTGATTCTTGGCTCGTTGGAAAGCTGGGGAAGTCCTCTTTCCAGTGGTATATAACTAATATCTAACAAAGATCTATGTCAACTTTAGCACTCCACTTTCCAACCACTGCTCAGGAGGATTCGAAATCGGCCTGGGAAAGGGTTCTAATGGGTTTGTGAAGGTTAGGATTGATTCCTAAGGAGGGAATCTAAAGGTTTTGGAATGATTCCTAAGGGTTTGAGAAATGCTTTTGAAAGTTTGGGATTGCGCCCTTCAAGATGTATGTGTCGATTGGGCCTTGGGCCAAATTTGGGTATCTGCAGATGCCCCTCTGTGGTATCCGATCTGTAACGATCGTATGCCAAAGAAAGAGACATCCGAAGAGGCCCAAGGCAAGCCATCGGGTTCACTTTACTCAAAACAAACCTCAAACATAGAAATGGAAAGAAACATGGAGAGTGACATAAGCCCAACACATTGGGATAACGTCCGTCATTCGAAATGGAGTTTTGCGAAAGCCCATATCATTGGGAAAATATCCGTTCCTCAAGACCATCATTCCCCAAGTGCATGGCAACATTATTGGACATAACCGAGATGAAATAATTGAAGATGCAATGCATGATGTTTGAGATTAATTTTAAACCAGACTGCTTCGCGAGAAGGAGGGTGATCGACCCATACTTAAAGATTGGCACAAAGCAATGACGTGAAGATCCACACTTTGTGTCCAATCTCATGAGGCATTGATTGCCCCATTTGATCGGCCCCGGGGGCCCCTACACAAGGTAGGGTTCGAGACATTTGGGCGAACCCATCGATCCCGAAGTTAATTTAGCACAACTACCCGAGCAGAGCAAATATTGATATGACAACGCTTTTTGGGAGTGTGTGCCATTTTTGATAGTGTGTCCTGAATCAACATGACCTAGGGTACGCAACTTCAAATAATACTAGGCAGATTCGGCCAAAATTGGGTGCCTATCGGAGGAGGCACTCAATCTTGGTCTTCGTCAACGATGATCTTATTATCGAATAATTATGCAAAAACATGCACTCATCAGGGGTAGATAAAAAAAAGGGGAATGGAAGTCCCGACCAAGAACCCGCCCGAGTACAATTTACAAGAACAAATGACCATCCAACGAATAGTATATAGAGTTGTTTCTTGCTCTATCCACCACTTTTAATATTGCTAGCCTGGAGAAGAAGCAACAAAGCTGAGGCTTTTTCCTTTTTCCTTAAAGGATAAAGCCTGAACTTGGCTCTCCATGCTCCCAGCCAATTGTTGTTTATTTTTCTTTGTCCATAGGAAAATGTGTTAGAGAATTTACAAATCTCCAGATGTGTTACAGATCTGGCACTCTATCCTATTCTACCTTAAAACAAAGAAATAAAAAGAAAGAGGAGAGGTTCTTAGGGTTGTCAGTTTAAACTAAAAACTAAAGAATATTAAATCTAATTGTAAACTGATCCAGAGATGAGCAGGAAAAAGATTTTAAAGAAGAATTCAAATATGTAGAATAACAGCTTGGGATTGGTCTCATTGGTCAATTGATTGGTTAAATAGCTGAGCAGAGGATGGATTTACAGCCATCCTTCATTTGGCTACAAGCACAATTGCGAGGTAAAGTAATCCAATTTAGACTAGAGGCTTTAATTGATCTTAAGACTATGATCTGTCCACTTCAATGGCCACAGATCATTCTAGGGAGTTTATTCAATCAAAAGGCTTCAATTAGAATAAGGAAACTACTACAGATGCTGTGGATGCAAGGGTACAAGCTCAGGCATCCACTGGAGCATAAAACCTAGGAAAGTCTGATGAAAATCAAAGGATCTATAGATTAGCTGAACTGGCATTCCAAGGAGTATAAAATCTATGAAAATCTAATGGAAATCAAAAGATCTATAGATTCAATGAACTTTAAAACCAATAATTCATTGATTTAAAACAACTTACAATAAATTATTCTCAGATCTGTAGTCTCTGCATCATTCAGTTCTCTTTCAAAGCTCTCACACCTCTCAATTTACAAATCAACCCTCACCCTAGCTGCTACAAGGATTTAACCAACCATGGTTGGGCTAAAGAGAGAAATGGAGAAGACGGAAGAAGGCTGGAATTTTTGGCGGGAAAAACGGAATTCAAAAAATGGTTCAAACTCTAAATCTCTCCCCCTTCTCTCTGTTGTGTTTCCCACTATTTTTAGTCTTCCCCCTCTATCTCAGATCTGTTTCAGCCAATCAGAACAAAAGGGAATAAAATTCTGTTATTGGCTTGTTGATGTGGCTGATTTCCTTCGAGAATCCTCCATGAATTATTTAGAATTGGACAGGTGTTGTCGCTCCAAGTGTGCCATAATTGTGTGCATTATGAATCAAAAATTAAAGAATTAAAGAATGCTAGGTTATATGGATGTTAACTTATGAAAGGGATATCAGCACATTGGGGCTAACACTGGCCTGCAAGATCAGGGCCAATTGTAGCAAGTTTTAAATGTAAGTGAGTAAAAGATCGTCCACAGGGAATTGATTTAAAATTTAAGATAAACCTCCAGATCTGTGCTACCAGATCTGGCTCTATAATTATCTAAAAAAAAGAATAGATAAAAGAGAGTGTTGGATTGTGTCACATTTAACTATAAGCAAATAAAGAAAAGAACTAACTACATGATCCAGATCCGAGTTGGGGAGATGTTTAAAATAAGACAAATGCAGAAATAATAGCTTCATGTACTTTAGCCTCGAATTTTAATGGAGAATCAGAGTTCAACAGGCAGATTCAATCTTCATCCGCTACCAAAGATGAGATGTAAGAGAAATAAATCCGAATTAAGGAATAGGTTTAGATTTATGGCTATGATCTCCAATGGTCAGATCATCCAATAGTTGTGGCCTATTCTTTAGTTCAGAACATGAACATCACTGTAAATGCTGCTAGAATTAGGTTACCAATGCTAATTCGCACAGGGGTGATGAATTAAGGGAAGTTGCATGCGGATGAGTGAATCTAAAGAAGTCTAATGCACTAAGGTGAACATACAGAACCCGCGACATGACTCCAATGGAGAAGACACAAATTACAAAGAACCTTTAAAATCCAACGTTACAATTACGAGCACGGCTTTAGAGAGCCCTCGGACTACCTTGAATCCGAACTTGGAAGTACAAATCACTAACAATGGCTCTCAAAGGTAAACTACAAGAAGGATTACAGGGGTTCGGGATAAGCTATCTGACCGAATGAGGGAAACAGAGATGAAAACTCTAAAACTGGATGCCCAATTTGGGTGAATGGCTTCTCTATTTATACTTTTCCTCTATCCTCTATCAGATGGTCGGATTGACCAATCAGAATGCTTTAGATCCGGATTGCCCAATGAGGGTTGAGCACGGGATCCAGATCTGTTTTGGCCAATGGAAATGCTCGATCCGGTTCGACCAATCGTGCCGAAGCATCAATTCTGTTATGGGTTTGAAATCGCTTGAGCTTCGGAAGTTCCCGCTGTAATTTAACTTTGGGCGCTACATGGGTTGGAATATGCCTTCGATCTTGATTGGAACCTTCCGAATGTTCCCGGTCTTTTGATTGCATTAGGTGCGTGCAAAGTTTCTAAATACCCTTCGGACGAGTCAGAAATCCTCGTAATGCCATTTCGCAGTTGAGTTCGGGCCTTTTTCAAAAGTTCAATGACTTCAAGCTCTGTTCAAAAGTTCAATCTTCTTTTCGAGGAGTTCGGATGCTCTTGAAAGCTACACTGAGTTTTAGTCCTTTTCACGAGTTTAGGGGCCTTTTCGCAAAGTTCAATGACTTCAAGCTCTGTCAAGAAAGTTTAATCTTCTTTTCGAGGAGTGTTTTCTTCTTCGCAAAGTTCAAGGTTCTTTACTTAAAAGTGCAAGTTCTTTGCGAATAGTAGAAGTTCTTTAATTGAACTCTAGGCTCCCATTCTTCTTGCGAATTGACTTTTAACTTGATTTTTTCTTTGCGAATGGCTCTCTCTGCTTCGTGTCTTTGTTCCGCTCTTTTAGACCCTCTTTAGCCATTCTTTGAGGCTATTTCTTCACTCCTTCTTTAAACTTGACATGAGTCATTTTTGATCTTTTGGGATGCTTTTCGATTTAGACCTCGATTGATTGGTTAGTCAGAAAATGCACACTAAAGCACTTATTTAGTCTTCTCAAGGGTCTTTCAAGGCTCATGTTTAGGGGTGAAAATGGTATTTTTCACTACTTAACACACCAAACCTAAGCTTTGCTTGTCCCCGAGCAAAGAAACGTAAAAGCAAAATAAAGAGCCACTTTTGTAGGAAGCACAGTGCATTTAGCATATGCAATAAGCCTTTTAAACCCCTAGGTGATCCCTAGTGGAGGAGTGAAGTCTCCGAGGGTTTTCTGAAGGTACCCACAAACTTCTCCAATAAATCGCTTAAGATCAATGCGATTCTGTTAAAGCAAACTTTTATCGAATCGATTATTATTCACATCTCACCAAAGTTGTAAGAAGATTTTTAAGAAAACATCATTCAAAACTAAAATTCTCAGAATTCCTTTACCATTCACTCGCTTGGTGTCAAAAAGTTTTTACAAGAAAAATTAATGAAAAGCTTGCCTTCTATTTGAGAATTCTTTTGATGTTACCCCAAATAATTTGATTTCAAACTCAACTCTCACCAGGGTTTTCACTCACCATGTAAATATGAGGGTTGCACTATTTCACACAGCTCAAGAGCAATTACAGTCCTCAAATAGGATTGTAAGCAGGAGCATAGGCATTGCTTTTCAGTTTTGAATTTACTACTTTTTTCACCATAGATTACACAAATCCTTATCTCCATGTGACAGCTCAATCCATCATTGATCAGTAAGGACTTTAACTTGGGTTGTAATGTGGCTTATGGGTGAAATTTATCAAGAATAAAGGGGTGGAATGGAGTTCAAAATTGAGAAGTCAGTCAAGGTAAGGAGGTGATAGACACACCTTCTTCAATTCAGCACAATTTCATCTTCTTCTTTGAATTTTCAGAGCCAAAGTGGCCATCTTTTTCAAACTTCCAATGAAATGCCTTGTCCTTTTTTTTTTTTTTTTTTGAAATCAACATTGACTGGAATGCCACATTTCTTCTGCTGATACATCATTGCCTTCAATTATTTTTCTTTTTCTTTTACCAAACTGTTACCCAACTCACCTTTCTTCAGCTTTCTTTCCTTTACCTTCTGAATTCTCAGAGTGAGGGTTAGGCTACATGAGGTTGGTGAGGTTTCAAAGAAATCTTGGATTTATAAAGCTCGATTGGTGTGTATCAAGGGCAGTTTCAAAAGGTTGGGCTTTTGAAGTTCAAACTGCCCAAAAGGAGGCCTTACATCATGTCTTTAATATCATGATTGTCCAAGATATTTTAACTTGGATATGTGTAACTTCTAGTGAAAACAAGGTGTTCAAACGGTCCGAGCGTAAAAAATTGCCAATTCATACCTCCAAAGAATACATTTCAAAGAGGCCCAAATCTCACTGGGTGTGGTTTTCTATCAAATTCTTGAGGTATATCATCGCTTTTCTCTTTTAGGTTTACTAAAACATCAATTTTTATTTTGAAATTTTCTCGACATTCACTTCATGAAAGTATTAGAATTAAACTAGAAATTAATTTTAAAAGTTTTAACTTCCTCATTTAAAAAAACAAGTGTGAGATTACTTCATTTTCAAAATTCTACCGATCATAAGTCGCATCAAGCATTAACTTATTTTATTGGCATACCCGCCATACCCCCAAACCTAAGATGAACATTGTCCTCAATGTTCTAGACAATGAGAGACTAGGGGCAAGTAGGTAAAAGAAGAAAGAAAACTAAGAATGTAAAAAAATCTAAACTATATGCAGCAGAAAATAAAAATGTAAAACTGAAGATATGAGCAAGGAAATGGAAAACAGGATATACAAATGCAAGAAAAATCAACAAAACAATGCTAGAACTGCTAAATAAAATCTAACAAATAGAAGGATTACTATGCAAATGAAAGGAAACTAATGCTAATAACAGAGAAATAGTAAAAGCAAGGTAAGGGACTGAATACAAAGTTAAAAAAAATAGAAAAGTGTTGATACAATAACAGAATTTGTGAATGCAAAATAGGGAAACAAAGTTAGAAACTAACTGTACTCACAGAAAAATGACAAAAATTAGTAAAACGAGGACACATTAACCGAAGAAAGAAAAAAAATCAGCGATCTAAAAATAGAATTTGAAACTAAAATTCCTAAAACAGAAAATCTAATGCCAAAAGTGTCTTTCGAAAGGTAAAAAATCTTGAGAAAGTGTAGTTCGCAAAGAACTGAGCTTCAGTATGTCTATTCGAAATGGATTTGGTTCCAGAAAGATCTTTTCGCAAAGGACTTCTCCCCAGATTTTCTATTCGAAAAGGAAATTTTAACTATTCAATGTAACATGGTTCTTTTCGAGTAGTTCATTACAGCTCCAGAATCAATTCGAATAGAACTTTGGACTTTTCGAAAAGTACTTTTTACTTTGCGATTTGAACTTTGAAGTGTATTTACACTATGCGTACAAGAAAAATAGACAGAAACAGCAAAAATCAGAAAAACAATGTTGTACAAACATATTATACACTTTTCTACCATCAGATTTTTGGAGATTCATGATGATAGGTGGGCAGCAAGGGCTCTCGGTGTTTTCAATGCATGGTTTGAGCCTCGACCATTTACCTTGAGTATTCTTCCATCCTTGGGATCTCGAAATATCCACGCCTCGAGGGGAGGCCTTGATGATGTATGGCCCTTCCCATCCTGGATCTCAATTTGCTGTGAAAGAATTTAAGTTTAGAGTTGAATAACCATACCTTGGACCCCTAAGATGAACTCTTTTCTCATGAGGCTCCTATCAAGGAATGATTTAACCTTTTCTTTGTACAATCTGGAGCTAGTGTAGGCATCCATCCTCAGTTCTTCCAGTTCAGTGAGTTGAAGCTTCCTTGGTAACTTGTGGAAGAGGGAGAGGAGCAGGTCTCCAAGAGAGAGAACTTGATGACTGTTGGTGAGTGCCTTGCACTCACCAATCATTTTTAAATTCTGTGGTGGAGTCTTTACCTTGCAGAAATGTTTGTAAAGACTCCTCCACCAGCTCATCAATGATGTCAACATGGAAACATTCCTCAGCAGAGAATTGAGGTTGAGTAACAGCATTATACACATTCAATTTAACTTTCATATTTCCAAAAGACACCTCCATGATGCGGACACTGCATTGAATGCATGCATTAGTCAGAGCTGGAATGGTCTTCCTGAATGAGGGGATGGCAAGGTACTTTTGGTTGGTTCCATGTCCAACACCAAAAAGTCGTAGGTAGAAAAACTTGTCTACTCCTACCAAAACATCTTCAATCAACCCCATAGGTTTCCTTTCAGATCACCATTGTAACACCACTTGAGTGGGTTTCAATTCCTCCCAAACCTAGCTTCTCATAGATGTAATAGGGAAGCGGTTGACACTAGCACCAGATCTAGCAAGGCTTTCTCAATGGTGTGCTCCCAATGATGCAGGGATTGTGGGGATTCCGTGGTCTTGCATCTTAGGTGGTGTTGCAATTGATAGCACTTGGTTGATTTTCTCACAAAGAAAGGCCTTCTTGGATAAATGTATCCTAGATTGCCTTTTGTGGGTGCACACCTCTTTGAGAAATTTTGCATAAGGGGACCTGCTTGATTGCATCAAGCAGGTAGGTAGATTAATTTTAACTTGCTTGAATGTCTCCATCATTTCCTCAATTTTGTGTATGAAAAAAAAAAAATAATGAAGCATGGGAGCACATATTAAAAGCAGAGGGTTCACACAAATGAGACCCTTTATGATGAAGAAATCTCAAGGAAAATAAAATTAGTGGGTCCATTGAATATTCAAAACAGCCTATGATTCACTACTCATTATCCTACATGATTCCTAAAAAAATGATCTCAAAGAGTCCGGATGGGAAAAGTGGATGTAAATGGAGAAAACATTTCATCCTAAAGATATCTATATTGTTTTATAATTTTCTATTTTTTATTATTATTATTTTTTACTTGTTTTGGATCACCGGGCTCAACAAGAGCCCTTATTTACTCGCTGAAAATAATGAGAAACAACTCGAGATTTTCTATTTGTGTTTTCACTTTATTTTGTATTTGGTTTTGTAAAAAAAATAAAAATTAGCATGCCTAAAAGATAGCGAAATTATAATCAAAACAAACATTAAACACAAGAGAATTGCTGGTTCTCAAGAATTTAAAAATAGAAAATGAATACAAAGGAGAAGGATGCAAACTCAAGCATCTGCCCATTTTGGTCCAGATGTTCCTTGTTGACGGCTCGCCCAGATGCAAAACATCCAAAAGCTGAAGACCTTATTCAAGTATTGACAAAATAAAAGAAAACTCAAAGCATCGCCTAAATTTGACAAAAGACAAAAGAGTGGCGCATTTATTCAAATAACTAGAAGGCAGAATAAAAAACTCGTAAAAATAAAAAATAAAAATTCTGCATAAAGAAACAGTTTTCTATACAAATCGTCAGAGACATTTAATCAAGCACTTGGAATGCAAAGTGCAGTTTAAAGCAAAAATTAAAATAAAAATCAAATCTACAAAATAGAAAACTTAGGTCTACCAATTTTAAAATCTATTCAAGAATACGCCTAAAAACTTGTTGTCGCTCCAAGTGTGCCATAATTGTGTGCATTATGAATCAAAATTAAAGAATTAAAGAATGCTAGGTTATATGGATGTTAACTTATGAAAGGGATATCAAGACATTGGGGCTAACATCGGCCCGCAAGATCGGCCAATTGTAGCAAGTTTTAAATGTAAGTGAGTAAAAGATCGTCCATGTGGAATTGATTTAAAATTTAAGATAAACCTCGGATCTGCTGCTACCAGATCCGGCTCTATAATTATCTAAAAAAGAATAGATAAAAGAGAGTGTTGGATTGTGTCACATTTAACTATAAGCAAATAAAGAAAAGAACTAACTACATGATCCAGATCCGAGTTGGGGAGATGTTTAAAATAAGACAAATGCGTAAATAATAGCTTCATGTACTTTAGCCTCGAATTTTAATGGAGAATCAGAGTTCAACAGCAGATTCAATCTTCATCGCTACCAAAGACGGATGTAAGAGAAATAAATCGAATTAAGGAATAGGTTTAGACTTATGGCTATGATCTCATCCAATGGTCACAGATCATCCAATAGTTGTGGCCTATTCTTTAGTTCGTAATATGAACATCATCAGAATGCCGCTAGAATTAGGTTACAAACGCTAATTAGGGTGATGAATTAAGGGAAGTTGCATGCGGATGAGTGAATCTAAAGAAGTCTAATGCACTAAGGTGAACATTCGGAACCTCGACATGACTCCAATGGAGAAGACACAAATTACAAAGAACCTTTAAAATCCAACGTTACAATTATCGACGGCTTTAGAGAGCCCTCGGACTTACGCCTTGAATCCGAACTTGGAAGTACAAATCACTCACAATGGCTCTCAAAGGTAAACTACAAGAAGGATTACAGGGGTTCGGGATAAGCTATCGACCAATGAGAATGAGGGAAACAGAGATGAAAACTCTAAAACTGGATGCCCAATTTGGGCGTAATGGCTTCTATTTATACTTTTTCCTCTATCCTGCGCATGGTCGGATTGACCAATCAGAATGCTTTAGATCCGGATTGCCCAATGAGGGTTGAGCACGGGATCCAGATCTGTTTTGGCCAATGGAAATGCTCGATCCGTTCGCCAATCGTGCGAAGCATCAATTTCGTTATGGGTTTGAAATTGCTTGAGCTTCGGAAGTTCCCGCCGTAATTTAACTTTGGGCGCCACATGGGTTGGAATATGCCTTCGGATCTTGATTGAACCTTCCTAATGTTCCCGGTCTTTGATTGCATTAGCGCTGCGCAAAGTTTCGAATACCCTTCAACGAGCCGCAAATCCCTCGTAATGCCATTTCGCAGAAGTTCGTGGGCCTTTTCGAAAGTTCAATGACTTCAAGCTCGTCAAGAAAGTTCAATCTTCTTTCGAGGAGTTCGATGCTCTTCAAAGCTACACCGGAGTTTTAGTCCTTTCGCAGAGTTTAGGGCCTTTTCGCAAAGTTCAATGACTTCAAGCTCGCAAAGTTTAATCTTCTTTTCGAGGAGTGTTTTCTTCTTTTCGCAAAGTTCAAGGTTCTTTACGAAAAGTGCAAGTTCTTTGCGAATAGTAGAAGTTCTTTGTGAATTGAACTCTAGGCTCCCATTCTTCTTTGCGAATTGACTTTTAACTTGATTTTTTCTTTGCGAATGGCTCTCTCTCTTGCTTCAGGTCTTTGTCTGCTCTTTTAGACCCTCTTTAGCCATTGCTGAGGCTGTTTCTTCACTCTTTTAAACTTGACATGAGCTGTCAGCTTTTTGATCTTTTTGGGATGCTTTTCGGATTTAGACCTGTCTGATTAGTTAGCTGTAAAATGCACACTAAAGCACTTATTTAGTCTTCTCAAGGGTCTTTCAAGGCTCATGTTTAGGGGTGAAAAATGGTATTTTTCACTACTTAACAACAGGCACATGTGAGGTAGTTAGGGAGGTTCTCATTTGTGCCCATATACTTACAAAAATACCCTCAAAGGTTGCTAGCATGCCTCGGGACTTGTGCCGCAAGTTACTTAATTGATTTTCACTCTCAGCCGATTGATGGAAGTTTATAGTTCATGCCTCGAGAGGTTCAAAGAACCTTTCGGTAGGTTCTAGCTGCTATTTTAGTCCATTCGATAACTTCAAAATATCTCCTCGATAGGTTGTGGCAACCTATTGACTGCTTTACATGCTTCAGCAATCTTCTTGACAGGTTGTGGAAACCTCTCGAGATCCAGTGCAGCTCTAGGTGACTATTCGATAGGTTGGAACCATCTGCTCGATAGGTTCAGGGAACCTATTGATAGGCTACTTTGTATCTACAGATCCTCTCGACAGGATGCTTTATACTAGTCGACAAGATCTTTCTTCAGTCTCAACCACTCGACAGGTTCAGTTTTTTAGCATAGAACCTCTCAATTAGTTCATTTATCCATTCAGACCTCTCGCCAGGATCCCTCTTGTTTATTCCACAACTTGTGCATCATTTGGGGTGTTGGATTTCATCTATCCAGCACTCAGTAGGTCCATTCTTCATCAAATGCAGCTGTTGCTATTGTATAAACTAGCTCAATCCTGTCTTGCTCTGGGGTGCACACATCTAGTGTGCACACAACTGAATGAAGTGTAGCAATTTGACATGCTTGAGTGCAAAAAATCTGAACATGCTGCTGTTTTGCTGCCGTGTGTACCCAACTAGTACGATCTATTTATGCTTCTTCTCTACAGATATCTCTCTTTTTAATACTTTTGGATGGATTTCTACACTATGACTACCATTTATTGCTAACTACAAAACGACACTCTAAACACATTATTAATCAACTCCATGGTCCATCAAAGGCTAGGTTAGGAGGTGAAAAATAGCATTTTTCACTGATTAACACACCCCCAAACCTAAGCTTTGCTACTCCCTAACCAAAGGAGAAATTAAAAACAATTATCAAAATAGAAAATGTCATTTTGTAGGGAGCACGGATGCATTTAGCATATGCATCAAACCTTTTAAACCCCTAGGTGATCTCTAGTGGAGGAGTGAAGTCTACCCACAAACTTTATAATAAATATAGTTAAATCAAGTGCAAATAGTGACAAGTTAGATTTCAACAAATTCAGCTTCATTTCATACCTCGCTCTTTCAAATTCAGGAGTTTTAAAACAGTAAATGTAAACAATTTAATACCTAAATCCTTATTCAAATCATCACAACCAATCTGAAATCACTAAGAGAGTAATATGTGCAAAAATAGTATATAGTTCATCATTAATTTGAGAAACGGGTTCAAATAATGCCTAAATAAATCCAATCTCAGAGCCAATTCTCTCACAGGCATGCTCTCACAAATGAATTCAAAGGTGTTCAATGTCACTCAAGCTCAAGAGCAGTTACAGACCTCAAATAGGACTGCAAGCATGAGCATAGGAAGATGCTACTAATTGTTGAAATCCTCTAGTAATTTACCATAAATTAGACAGTTCCTTATCTCCACATGACAACTCAATCACTCTTCAGATCAGTAAGATCTTTTTATTGGGTTGTAATGTGTCTTATGGTTTGAGATTAAAAAGAAAAAGGGTACAAAGAATTCAAAAATTGAGAAATCAACAAGGTAAGGAGGTGATTTGCAACTTCACAACCTTCATTTCACCACAACTTCATTTTCTTTTTGATATTTTCAAATTCAAAGTGGCCAACTTCTCATCTTCTTTCTAATTTTTTTTTATTTTTTTCAAATGAAGTGACTACTCTTTCCCTTCCCTTTTTTTTGTTTTTTTTTATTATATACTTTTCTTTGTATTTTTCTCATTTTCTTTTTTATTTTTTAAGGCTGGAATGCCCCAACTACACCACTGATACACACATAACTGTTATCAAATGTCCTTTCTTTTTCGACAACCAAATGTCAAACCAGCTCTACCTTCTTCAACTCCTTCACCTTTAGCTTCTGAAATCTCTAGATGAGGGTCAGGCTGCATCAGGTCACTGAGGTTTTGGGTTCAAATTCTCTGGTTTTTTATCAAAGAAAGCTTAGATTTTTAAAGGCTCAAATGGTGTGTAGCAAGGGCAGTTCAAAGGTATGGAATTTTAGCTCAAACTGTCCAAAGAATGGCCTTACATCATATCTTCAGTGTCATGAGTTTTATCAATTTGTTTTAACTTGGAGTGAATAACTTCTAGTGAGAAGAACTAGGTTCAATCATTCCTTAGAGCAGAAAAAATTGCCAAAACACTCTTTAAAGAAAAAATTTTCACGCTCAAACTTCACTAGGTATGGTCTTCCTTCGGACTCATAAGACATGTTCTTCCCTTTTTCTCTCCTTCCTGATTCACTATACACTGATTATGACAAAAATTTCTTGATGATCTCCTTCATGAAAATGCTAAATTTGCAAAAGATCCTAGCAGTAAATAGTTCATTATACATTTTAAATCTCCCTTTTTCAAAATTGCTCAATTTGAAATTTTTCTAAATTTGATTTACTCCTACTAATACCACTGCACTTGGCTTAACTATCTCATAACATCACAACTTTACCCTGCCATACCCCCAATCCTATGAGGAATAGTGTCCTCACTATTTCAGAGATAAAGGAATAGCAGGGTAAATACATGTAGAACACAAAACAAGAAATCGAAGTATAGCAAACAAAAGCAATCAAGAGAAGAAAGTGCACAACCAAGAACAAAAGAGATTTATATTGAACAAGTATTTACAAAGGCAACAAATTCATAGTATATACATCACAGACAAATCCTAAGAACTAATGCAAAACAAAAGTTCTAATAGACACACATCCTAAACTACAGCCTAATCAGATTCAGAATCTAAACTTCAGAAAGTCATTGCGTCTCATCCATATTTTCCAACCATTTCAGCAAAATCCTTCTTTAACTTCTCCTTCTTCTTCAGTTTCTTAGTGTTGGCAGCACCAACTTTTGTCCTTTTGGCCGATGGCTTCTGAGGCTTGGTGTTGCCCTGGTGCATGGTGGGCTCATTGATGGACACCCCAGCTAATGAGAGTAGTTTCCAACCAAAAATGGTTGATTGCAAGGTGTCTGCCAGTTTGGCCAACAACTCAGCCTTCTGCTTCTCCGCTTCATATAAATTGAGTGTCTGCCTACACAATTGCTCCCATTGCAGCTTCTCCACTCTATGATCAAGCTTCAGCTGGTAGATTTTAGCTACCAATGACTGCTTCACCAATGTTTGAAGCTCAGCTAGCCCTCTGATGACATCTCTGTGGATATAAGGGTTGGCAGCCATGACATATTTTAGGGTGGCAAATGGGGGCACAGGGTTTGAATAGGCAGGGACCATGGTCCTCTCAGTGGGGTCATCAAAAGGATGGTATGGAGTGGATGAGGATGATGGAATAGAAAGGGAAGGTAAGGGAGTGGGTGCCAGCTCCTCCTCAAGGTATATGGGTAAGTCCTCTTCCACAAGGTTAGTTTGGGTAGAGACAGAGGTGAAGGTAATGGGTAAATCCTCTATCCTAGGAATAGGTTGTGTGGAGGTAAAAGGCAAGGTAGGTGAGGTAGGGAGTAACTCCTCAGACACCAAATCTAGCTAAGTATCAACAATGGTAGTGACCACTATAGGAGAGGACTGAGGAGAACGAAGTGCTGGAGATACAGGAATAGATGGAAGAGTAGAGGTAAGGGCAGGAGTAGTAGGAGGTTGGGTGGTTGAGGTAGAAGAGATTAAAATGGACTGAATGGCATGGAGGCAAGTGGCCATGACAGACTGGTTGTCTGTATTGGTCCGCAGCTGGGCTTGAATGGATGTGAGAATGGAAAGGATTTGAGCAAAAAGATTAGGTAGGATTTGGGCTTGGGTAATAGGTGGAGTGGATGGAATAGGCTGGAAGGGTGATGTAGAGATATGTTGGAATGTGGTAGGCTATGGAGAATCTAAGAGTAGAATGTATTCACGCCCAATGTCCTCCACAATGGAGTCAATTAGGGAGGAATATCCGTCAGTGGTGAAATGCTCTAAATCCTGGGTATGTGTAGGAGAAATGGAGGTAAGTGAGTCAGAAATGGAAGGTATGACTGGTGAAGAAGGGTCTGGGAGTAGAGATTCCAAACTTGGAATGAATGGGCTAAGGGTGCTAGTTGTTGGTGTAGTCTGTTTGGATTTTCTTTGGTAAGTAGTAAGAGGAGCTGACACAGTTGTAGTGGTGGTGATGGTAGAAGGTATGGATGTGGAACTAGAAGGTATGGGTGCAGGTATGGAAGTCATGGAAATGGAAGAGGTAAGATTGGCAAGACTGACAACAAATAGGGTAGGTACAAAGCTGACGATAGAACTATCCGCAGAGTAGGCACATGTACTGAGCTAACTGATGAAACTGTAGAGGTTACTGGTGCAGCTGTTGAGCTGGGGTCCTGAGGTGCTTCTTTCTCTGAACTTTCAATTTGCTTCTTCCTTTTCCCAATTAAAGTCATGCTGGTGGGCCAAGCTCTCTTCCCAAACTCCTTTGGACTCAAATTTTCAATTGGCTCATCTTTCTTTACCACATACTTCCCTTGCCTCAGTAGAGCAGTTATGAGTCTGCTGTAAGGCAAGCCTGGCACAACTTAGCTCTTCATGATTTTAACATGTACATCCACCATCCCCTCAAATATCAGCTTAGGGGCATTGAAGAATTGGCCCTTGGAGAAGAAATAGAGGGAATCCACTATCGGGGGTCTTCTCATTTGCTGATGTCTAGTGACATACACATTCTTCCTCAAAATTATATCCATGAACAACAACCTAGGATCCAAATCTCTTCTCATCAATGACTCCCCAGATCCAACTATGCCTTGAGTCAAATGGTGGGCCATATCTCAACAAGAAACACTGTTAGGACCCCCCAAACTGCCAAATGGATTAAACTGATATGGAATCCCCAATAATAATCCAATGTCTTTATAATCCACCACTATCTCCCAGCCATCAACCAGGTCTACCATCATAGGGTCAGTTTCCCCTGGATTCTTTTTCACTCTTATATTCTGATACCACAATTTGACAAGTCTGAGAAAAACCTTCTCCTTCAAGGGGGTCAACAACGAATGTAAAGAAGCCTTTTCCAAGTAAGCCATGGTAGTACCTTAGCAAAATAAGGCCCATCAAATGTAGTCTCAGGTATCAAGCTCAAATTATCCACAAACTCATTAAGGGTAGTGAGTACATCAGATTTAGACTCAGACTCAGGTTCAGGCATTTCCTCAGTAACCTCTTCAATGATCTTGGCTTTCTTAGCTTTCTGAGCCTTCTTAGCTTTGTCCATAGTTAGCTTCCTCTTAGCAGGTGGGTCTAATTTGGACTAGATAGCAGCTAACCTACTAGACTTCCTAGAGGATTTGGGAGTGGATTTGGAAGATGATTGAAGAAAATCAGTCAAGGTATCCTCAAGTTTAGCCATTAAAACCTAAAATTCTAACAACACCTCTCCACAATCTCATACAACTCTCCTTCTCTTCAAATAACTTTCCACACAACGAAAATCCCCCAAAAATACAAAGTTAAAAATACTAAGAATTCACACAAAGTAAGGTGATGAAGAACTTACCCAAAAACCTAGGGTTTCACAACAATTTACTTACAAAGCACCAAACTGGTAGAAAGTAGGTGTAAAATGTTGATGTGTTAGAGCTGGTCCAACTAGAACAAGGGCAGAAAAATTGAAACTGGAACTAGTGAGGTGGGGAAGAAAATGGTAGAGGAGAACTCGTGCAAAAAGAATGCAGAGGTTTAGTGCAAGGTATCGAATGCTCAAATTGAAACCTGTCGAAGGGTTTTAAAAGCACAAAATATGATTTCGACAGGATGGAAAGAGGCTTTCGATAGGTCGACTCAACCTATCGAACAGTTAAAATCACATGAATCCAAATTGAAGGTCTTGAGAGATCCTTCAACCTCTCAACAGGTACACAAGCTTCAGAAAGCAATTGTTGAGATGTTCATCCAACCTCTCGACAAGTTCAAAATTTGTTTAGAAAATAAGATTTGAGAGGTTCCTCACCTCTCAGCAAGTCTAAAGAACCTGTTGAATCCTCATTCAATTCCTTCAGTACCTATCAAATACTCAGTTCGTCCTATCGACAGGTCCCAGTACCTATTGATTTCTCCTCAATTACCTTCAGAACCTGTCGATGTACACTACCAACCTCTCGACAGGTCTCAGTCTTGTATCACAGCTTACCACACAGTAGTGTTCTATCCATATTCAACACAGATGATCAATCCACCTTAGTTCCCTCTCATTATGCAATCATACACATAGTTCAACAGTCACAACAACCAAGATAGTATACACTTTGAACAACCAAACAAAAATTACAGACTTACACCAAGTGAAAGACAGAATTTAAAGACAACAACAACACACCAACTTACATCTATGGTACATAATGTACATTGTTGAAATTCATTCAAAATTTGGAGATTCTTGAAGATTAATGGTCACAACAGGCTCCACTACATTTTCAACACAGATTTTTAACCTTTGACCATTGACTTTAATGATCCCTCCATCCTTGGGATCCATGATTTCAACAGCTCCAGATGGGGATACATGCGTCACAATGTAAGGCCCATCCCATCTAGATTTTAACTTCTCTGGGAAAAATTTTAACTTTGAATTAAACAGCCATACCTTGGTACTTGCAGCAAACTCCTTCCTCAGCAGATGTTTGTCATAGAAAGTTTTGGCCTTTTCTTTGTAAATCCTTGCATTGGAGTAAGCATCCAATCTCAACTTTTCAAGTTCTGAAAGCTGCAACCTCCTGTACATCAGCCGCATTTAGATCAAAATTTAATGCCTTAATGGCCCAGTAGGCTTTATGTTCTAACTCTACTGGCAAGTGGCAAGCTTTGCCATATACCAACTTAAAAGGAGACATTCCTATAGGGGTCTTATAGGCAGTCCTATAAGCCTAAAGAGCATCCTGTAGCTTTAGGGACCAGTCCTTCCTATTAGTTTTCATAGTTTTCTTTAGAATGTGCGACCTCTCTGTTGGAAATCTCTACTTGTCCACTGGTCTGTGGGTGATAAGGAGTAGCAATTCTATGTGTAATAGAGTATTTTCTTAGCAGTTTTTCAAAATGCTTATTACAAAATGGCTCCCCCCATCACTAATGATAGCTCTAGGGGTACCAAACCTAGAGAAAATATTGTCCTTTAAGAATCTAATGACAACACTATGATCATTGGTTATTGTGGCTATGGCTTCAACCCACTTGGACACATAGTCCACAGCCACAAGAATAAAATTAAACCCATAAGGAGGGAAAGGTCCCATGAAGTCTATGCCTCAAATGTCAAATAATTCTGTCAGAAGTATGGCCTGTAAAGGCATGGAATAAGGTAGGCCAATAGAATCCACTTTGAAGTACTTTTTCAGCAGTCTTCTTTCCACTGAAATGACCTCCACAGGCCTGTTCATGATATAGTTAAAATCCTGTGGAATTCATTTTCTGGCACACACCTTCTCACAACCTGGGCTCGACAGCCCTTGTAAAGGTATGAGTCCTCCCATAAAAAATATATGATCTAAGAGAAAAATAGATCTTTCTCCATTTTAGTCTAATGTGGGGAATCCTACCCACTGCCAGATAGTTCACTATGCTAGCAAACCAAGGTACACTCATGTTGACAATAAAAAGTTGCTCATCTAGAAAGAAATCATTCACAGGTAAATCACTAAACTCAGCAGCTAAGATCCTAGACAGATGGTCAGCAACCACATTTTCAACCCCTTTTTTGTGTTTAATCTCAAGATCAAACACCTATAATAGGAGGATCCATCTGATTAATCTAGGTTTGGCTACTTTTTTAGACAACAAGTACTTCAAGGCTGAATGGTCAGTGAAAATAATTATTTTAGACCCCAAAACATAAGGTCTAAATTTTCCTAAGGTAAACACAACTGCCAACAGCTCTTTCTCAATAGTAGTGTGGTTCAATTGAGCATCAATCAATGACTTGCTAGCATAATAAACTACACTAGGTAGTTTATCTTTCCTCTACCCCAGAACTGCACCAATTGTAAAGTCTGATGCGTCACACATCAACTCAAATGGCAGAGAATAATCATGAGATTGTAGAAGTCAAGCACTTTTTCAACACCTCAAAAACAGTGAGACATTCATCATTGAACACAAAAGGGACCTCTTGACACAGCAGGTGACAGAGAGGCTTGAAAATTTTACTGAAATCCTTGATGAATCTCCTATAGAAACCAGCATGCCCCAAAAAGGATCGGACTTGCTTGATAGTTTTAGGTGGGGACAGATGTGCAATCAAATCAATTTTAGCCTGATCAACCTCTATGCCTCTATGGGAAACAATATGGCCAAGGACAATGCCTTGATTGACCATAAAGTGACTCTTTTCCCAACTTATGACCAAATGGTCTCTTCACATCTCTGTAGCACTAGGCTGAGGTGATGTAAGCATTGGCTAAAGCTATCTCCAAAGACAGAGAAATCATACATGAAGATCTCTAAAAATTGGTCAATCATATCTGAGAAGATAGCATACATACACCTTTGAAAAGTTACAGAAGCATTGCACAATCCAAATGGCATCCTCCTATAAATAAAGGTACCAAATAGACATGTAAAAGTTGTTTTCTCCTGGTCTTGTGGATACACAGGAATCTGGTTATACCCAGAGTATCCATCAAGAATGCAATAAAAAGCCTTGCCTGCCAACTTGTCCAAAATCTGATCTGTGAAGGGCATAGGAAAATGGTCTTTTCTGATTTTAGAATTGAGCTTTCAATAATCAATGCAAACTCTCCAACCAGTGGTCTCCCTAGTTGGAATTAGCTCACCAGAATTAGATTTAACCATAATGATTCCAGATTTTTTAGGTACCACTTGAGTAGGTGCCACCCATTCAGATAGATGACTCCATCATCTAACAATTTAACCAAGTGAAATTGTTTAACTTCCTCTGCATCTCTCTAGAGGGTTTGAAACCCTCCTCCAAGTGAATCTTATGATATAAATAGCAGGACTGATTCCTCCCAGATCAGCAATAGTCCATCCTATTGCTCTCCTATGCCTTTTTAACACACACAACAGTTCTTCTTCCTGCTCCTCGGTGAGGGAAGATGAAATGATCACAAGCAACTTCTGATTTGATCCCAAAAATGCATATTTTAGAGACTTAGGGTGTTGTTTCAGTTCCAAATTAGGTGGGCTTATGAGTGAAGGCAGCAAAGGTGCCGTAGTAGGTGAGGGAAGTGGCAACATAGCTGGTTTCCAATGAGGATGCTTTACTGGCCCCACTTCATAATTTAAGGTTTTCACCTCTTCAATCACATGTGTGGGGGCCTTCTCTTCTACAATTTTATTCCAAATTTCTTTAAAAACATCAAGCATATCATCATAATGCAACAACTTGGGTAAAGTTTCTTCCACAAGCTCATCAAGCAAATCAATCATGAAACAGTCCTTGTTATCTAAGTGAGGCTGATTAGCTGCATTGTAGACATTCAATTTCACTTTCATATTACCAAAAGATACCTCCATTACCCCTGATCTATATTGTATATAAGCATTAGTAGTGGCCAAGAATGGTCTGCCCAAAATTACAGGAATTGAGGTAATGCACTTGCTAGGTTCCATGTCTAAAACCAAAAAATCTGCTAGATAAAAGAACTTGTCAACCCCAACTAGCACTCCTTCAATAATTCTCATTGGCCTTCTTTCAAATCTGTCAGCTAGCTGTAATGCCACATGTGTGGGCTTCAATTCTCCCAAACCTAGCTTCTCATATACGAAATATGAAACTAAGTTCACACTGGCTCCCAGATCTAATAATGCCTTCTCAATGGTATGATCTCCAATAATGCAGAGGATAGTGGGAACTCTAGGATCTTGGAGTTTTGTTGGGGTTGCAATGGATAAAACTTGATTTACTTTCTCAGTAGAAAAAACTTTCTTGGATAAATGAATCTTAGATTGTCTTTTATGGGTGCACAAATTTTCAAAAATTTTACATAGGGTGGAACTTGCTTTATGACATCAAGTAAAGGCAAATTGATCTTTACTTGTTTAAAGGTTTCCATCATTTCCTTAACTTTAGCATTCTCCTTATCAAAAGGAGAAGGTGCTTAAAGAGCATTAGGAAATAGCAAATGAGGGACTGATCTCTCATCTGCAGCCTTAGCATTTTCATCAATTTTTTTCTTATTTTTATTTTTATTTTCCTGGTGGGACTCATCCACACCCTCTTTATTTTTCACATGCTGCTCCTGCTGCATATTTTCATGGGCTGATTCTCATTTCCTGCGCTCCTATCAGGCTCAACATCAACCTTGTTATCCACAAGCCTACCTCTTCTCAAAGTAGTGATGGCTTTAGCTTCTTCATGATGTGAAGAAGACTCACCCACCAAATACTGCCCTTTTTGATTGTTCATTGGCTGACTTGGCAGTCATTCCTCTTCTCTCCTAGTCAATGTATTAGACATCTGCCAAAGATGATCCTCTATATTTTTAATACTTTGGATATGGGAATTGACAGTTTGGGACAAAGAGCTCAGATTCTGTAATAAAATGAGAACCTGCTTGTCAAATGAAGGTGCTCTAATAGGTGGTGGTGATAGTGCATTTTGATGATTAAGCTGTGCCATTGGCTGGGCCATTGGTTGTTGATATTGTGGCTTTGAAAAATAATTCTACTAGTAAGGTTGGGCAGGTCTATATGGCATTGGATGCTGCTGCTGGGTTTGAAAATTATCTTTCCTCCACTTCTCCATGGATTATCAGCAGCTTACTACTGTCCAAAAGACTGAGCAGCATTAGCATCTCGCATGACCAAATAAGAGAATTATGCAGCAGAGGGATAGTCCTCAAGTGAATGAGTGGGAGACTGACATCAGACATGCCTCTTCCACTTTGGCAGCCATTGGAGATTGCATGACCCCCATCAATTTATCAAATTTCTGGGTCAAACTATCTACCTTCACTTCCAAATCATTGTTTCCACTGACCTCATACATTCTTTCCCTTGTTGTGCTCTCTTTCATCAATTTAGCTGGAGTCTCAATATCCCTAGACAGAGTCTCCTACTGCATTGAATTTTCTCCTATAACCTCAAACAATTCCCAGGCCTCATCAGTTGTTTTATGGATATAAGTACCCCCACAAGAGGCATCCACCAAATTTATGCTTTTTGGATCAATTCCTTGATAAAAACTTTTTACAAGTTGCCATTGAAGAATTTGATGATGTGGACATTGCCTTAACAACTCCTTAAACCTTTTCCAAGGCTCATTAAAGCTTTCAGTTGAGAATTGAGAAAAAGACATGATACTTTTCTAAACTAACTTGTTCTAGACATGGGAAAGAACTTTATTAGGAATTGACACTGAAGATCATTCCATGAGGTAATATTGTTGGCTGGAAGCATGGACAGCCAGGCCCTGGCTTTGTCCTTTAGTGAAAAAGGAAAGAGCCTAAGCCTGGTTGCTTCTTCTCCCAAACCAATAATATTAAACGTAGTGGACAAAGAAGGCAACATTTGAATTCATCAATATGTTTGTATGGGTCCTCTTTACTCAACCCATGGAAAGAAGGCAACATTTGAATTATTAAAGACTTAATTTCATAATTTCCCTCCACAGCAGGAAATTATATACAGAAAGGAGAATTATATGCACTAGGTGCATAATATTCTCTCAACAATCTAGGCTGCTCACCCATTTTAGCAGTCTCACTTTCAGCAAGTGTATGTGTAGTTTGTCTAGATCTAAGAATCCTCTCAACTTCAAGATTTAAAGGCAAAATCTCAGGGTTAAGAGTTCTTCTTCCAAACATATAACACTCAAAAACAAGGTGCAACACACAATTATAACACATATAACAGCAAACAAATACAAACACAAAACTACTGCTACAGGTTTAAAAATGTAAAAGAGTTAGGAATGCAAAATCAAGCACAACTTGCTCCTCCTATTAGTAAAATGCTCCTCTCAGAACTACAGATCCAGATCTATAAAACAAAATTAAACTACAAAAAATTAAAACAAAATTAAACTACAAAAAACTACAGAAGCAATTAGTCAAACACAATACAAACAATTATAGATCTAAAATTAAATTAAGAAAAACTTAGATCTACCAATTCTAAAAACATAGATCCCTGGCAACGGCGCCAAAAACTTGTTGTTTATTTTTCTTTGTGCCTATTAAGATGCTAAAAACAATACTAAAAATAACGAAGAAAATTATAGAAAATTGCACACAAAGAAAACCACAGTCCTACAAGAATTCAGGGCTATTGTAGTAAGTTTTAAAAGGTAAGTAGGGGGTCGTGCACAGTGAAATGTGTTAGAGAATTTAGCAAATCTCCAGATCTGCTACAGATCTGGCACTCTATCCTATTCTACCTTAAAACAAAGAAAGAAAAAGAAAGAGGAGAGGTTCTTAGGGTTGTCACTTTAAACTAAAAACTAAAGAATATTAAATCTAATTATAAACTGATCCAGAGATGAGCAGGAAAAGGATTTTAAAAAAGAATTCAAATATGTAGAATAACAGCTTGGGATTGGTCTCACTAGTCAATTGATTGGTTAGACAGCTGAGCAGAGGATGGATCTACAACCATCCTTCATTTGGCTACAAGCATAAATGCAAAATATAGTAATCTAATTTAGACCAGAGGCTAAAATTGATCTTAAGGCTATGATCTATCCACTTTAATGTCATAGATCATCCTAGAGATTTTATTCAATCAAAAGGCTTCAATTAGAACAAGAAAACTACTACAGAAAGAATTCAAAGATGGAGAATAATAGATTGGGATTGATCTCACTAGTCAATTGGTTGGTTAGACAACTGAGCAGAGGATGGATCTGCAGCCATCCTTCATTTGGTTACAAGCACAAATGCAAGGTATAGTAATCTAATTTAGACCAGAGGCTTAAATTGATCTTAAGGCTATGATCTATCCACTTTAATGTCACAGATCATCCTAGGGATTTTATTCAATCCAAAGGCTTCAATTAGAACAAGAAAACTACTACAGATGCTGTGGATGCAACGCTACAAGCTAAGGCCTCCATAGGAGCATAAAACCTAGGAAAGTCTGATGGAAATCAAAGGATCTATAGATTAAATGAACTGGCATTCTTAGGAGCATAAAATCTATGAAAATCTAATGGAAATCAAAAGACCTATAGATTCAATGAACTTTAAAACCAATAATTCATTGATTAAAAATAGCTTACAATAAATTATTCTCAGATCTACAGTCTATGCATCATCCAGTTCTCTTACAAAGCTCTTACACCTCTCAATTTACAGATCAAACCTCACCCTAGCTGCTACAAGGATTTAGTCAACCATGGTTGGGCTAAAGAGAGAAATGGAGAAGAGGGAAGAAGGCTAGAATTTTGGCGAGAAAAAGGGAATTCAGAAAATGGCTCAAACTCTAAATCTCTCCCCCTTCTCTCTATTGTGTTTCCCTCTATTTATACTCTTTCCCCTCTATCTCAGATCTATTTTAGCCAATCAGAACAAAAGGGAATAAAATTCTATTATTGGCTTGCTGATGTGGCTTATTTCCTTCGAGAATCTTCCATGAATTGGTTAGAATTGGACAGGCACATGTGAGGTAGTTAGGGAGGTTCTCATTCGTGCCCATATACTTCTAAAAATACCCTCCAAGGTTGTCAGCATGCCTCTGGACTTGTGCCACAAGTCACTGAATTGATTTACATTCTTAGTTGACTGATGGAAGTTCACAATTCGTGCCTCGAGAGGTTCAAAGAACCTTTCGATAGGTTCTGGCTGCTATTTTAGTTCATTCGATAACTTCAAAATAACTCCTCAACAGGTTGTGGCAACCTATCGACTGCTTTACTTGCTTCTGCCATCTTCTCGACAAGTTGTGGAAACCTCTCGAGATCTAGTGAAGCTCCAACTGACTATTCGATAGGTTGGCGCCATCTGCTCGATAGGTTCAGGGAACCTATCGATAGGTTACTTTACAGCTTTAGATCCTCTCGACAAGATGCTTTATACTGGTCGACAGGATTGTTCTTCAGTCTCAACCACTCGACAGGTATAGTTTTTCAGCACAGAACCTCTTGATTGGTTCATTTATCCATTTAGACCTCTTACCAGGATCCCTCTTACTTATTCCATAGCTTATTCATCAATTGGGGTGCTGGAATTCATCTGTCCAAAATTCAACAGTTGGGTAACTTCACGAGCACTGTGTGGGACTCAGTAGAGCACGACAGCATGAGGGCTGCATGGGACTCTGTTGAGCATGACAACATGAGGTAGGCAAATGACTGTGAGCTTGGTTCAGTATGCATGCAAGATAGGATGGCATGGGGAGCTGCATGCCAATATCGTTGTGAAGTGAGGTACTAGTGCAGTGCACAGGGTGAAGCTTGAGCAGGCCAAGTATAGAATAGTGGTGTAATCAAGCGTATCGTAAGGGGCATGATTTATTGGATGGTAAGCCTTAGAAAGAAGGTAACCATGAGGGGGAGTTCTCGTCCCCTAGGCGGGTGGTATCAGAGCTGATGAAGAGATTGGTTGGCTTCATTGTAGGCGATAGCGAGACACCGCATGGGTTGATGGCGCGTCAAAGGATGCCCCCGTGACTGTTGGTTTTAGAGATAGGCTGACTTAGCGCATCGAGTGTTAGGTGCCGCATGGACTGACACTGCTGGAAGAGTGACCCCATGACATTTGGTATTAGAGCCAAGTTCGATCTAGAAGGAATGATACTAATGAGCTAATTGGTGCAGCAAGGCACGCGATGTGGTGCCAAGAGGGCATGCGATATCCCTGAGCTAGTTAAGAGGTGGAGACCTAAGAACTAGTGCAAACTGAAAGAAAGCTTGAGAATAGAGAGGTGAAGACAAGGTCGAGATATCGAGGTGTTGCAAAAGCTGAATTTGGTGAGCGAATATTTACTTTGTTCAGGGACTACAACATCAAGTGAGGGCACATTCAAGATTAAGAAGTGTCTGTGTCAACAAGGACGTTGACAATTTTGAGTGGAGGAGGATGTGATTTGAGGTACGTAATATGGCTACTCAGGCCATCCGTAGCGCCACTCAAGCCGACTCCGCATAGAGGCAATGGCGACTTGGTGCCTGGGGCACGAGATGTGGTGCCAAGAGGGCATGCGACATCTTGGTGCTCGGACAGCACGACATGTGGTGCTAGGAGGGCCTGCGACATGGGGCCAGGAGGCCCTTGCGACATGGTCGTGCTGCAATAGTCGCGACACGGTCGCAGGGGAAGATGATGCGAGGAGTCACGGGCGTGATGGTTGGGACTTGACACTATGTACCACGAGCAGAAGACGTGTGCCATGGGGGTATGTTGTCGCTCCAAGTGTGCCATAATTGTGTGCATTATGAATCAAAAATTAAAGAATTAAAGAATGCTAGGTTATATGGATGTTAACTTATGAAAGGGATATCAGCACATTGGGGCTAACACTGGCCTGCAAGATCAGGGCCAATTGTAGCAAGTTTTAAAAGTAAGTATTTCAAGATCGTCCACAGAGAAGTTTGTCTAAACTGAGAGATAAACCTCCAGATCTGTGCTACCAGATCTGGCTCTATAATTATCTAAAAAGAATAGATAAAAGAGAGTGTTGGATTGTGTCACATTTAACTATAAGCAAATAAAGAAAAGAACTATCTACATGATCCAGATCCGAGTTGGGGAGATGTTTAAAATAAGACAAATGCAGAAATAATAGCTTCATGTACTTTAGCCTCAATTTTAATGGAGAATCAGAGTTCAACAGAGCGATTCAATCTTCATCCTACCGACGGATGTAAGAGAAATAAATCCAATTAAGGAATAGGTTTAGACTTATGGTCGTGATCATCCACTTAAATGGTCACAGATCCCTGATAGTTGTGGCCTATTCTTTAGTTCGTAACATGAACATCATCAGAATCGCTTGAATTAGGTTACCAACGCTAATTCGCACAGGATGATGAATTAAGGGAAGTTGGATGCGGATAAGTGAATCTAAAGAAGTCTAATGCACTAAGGTGATCATTCGTAACCCTAGACATGACTCCAATGGAGAAGACACAAATTACAAAGAACCTTTTAAAATCCAACGTTACAATTACAGAGCACGGCTTAGAGAGCCCTCGGACTTACATCTCGAGCTTCTCGAAAGCCCTCAGATTCTGATCTTGAATCCGAACTTGGAAGTACAAATCCCTCACAATGGCTCTCAAAGGTAAACTACAAGAAGGATTACAGGGGGTTCGGATAAGCTATCCGGCGAATGAGAAACAGAGATGAAAACTCTAAAACTGGATACCCAAATTGGGCAAATGGTTCGTCTATTTATAGTTTTCCTAAGCCGCTCGGATGTGTATCAACCAATCGATTGGATAGATCTGTATCAACCAATAGGAGTCGAGCACCGGGATCCGGATCTGTTCGCCAATTAAATGCTTGATCTGGTTCACCAATCGTGAAAGCAGAGGCATCAATTCATTATGTAATTCAAAAATCTGTTTGAGCTTCTAGAAGTTCCCGCCAAGTAATTTCATCTTTGGGTGTTCACATGGGTGGAATATGCCTTTGGTTCGTGCTCGAATCTTAGGAATGTCCTTGGTTTTAAAACGCATTGTAGCGTGCAAAGTTTCTGAAATACCCTTCGGACGAGCTGCAAATAATGCCATTTTGCATAGTTTAAGGGCTTTTTCACGAGTAGTTTGGCTCGAGCTCTCTTCGCAAAGCATTTTGGCTTCGGAGATCTTTTCGCAAAGCATTTTGGCTTCGGAGATCTTTTCGCAAAGGACTTCTCTTCTTCGCAGTGTTTTCTTCTTTTCGCAAAGGTCATTCTTCTATTCGAGGAGTGTTTTCTTCTTTTCGCAAAGTTCAAGGTTCTTTCTTAATAGTAGAAGTTCTTTGCTAATTGACTTTAGCTTCCATTCTTCTTTGCGAATGGATCCTTCTTCTTCTTGAGTCTTTTCTTGCTCTTTTAGGACCTTTTTAGCCATTCTTTGAGGCTATTTCTTCACTCCTCTTTGAGTTTGACATGCGTCGACTTTTGATCATTTTAGGATGGTTTTCGGATTTGGACTGTCTTTTGGTTGGTGCAATATGAACACTAAAGCACTTATTTAGTCCTCTCAAGGGTCTTTCAAGGCTCGTGTTTAGGGGTAAAAATGGTATTTTCACTACTTATCACACCCCCAAACCTAAGCTTTGCTAGTCCCCGAGCAAAGAAACATAAAAAACAAAGTAAAGAGCCACTTTTGTAGGAAGCACAGTGCATTTAGCATATGCAACAAGCCTTTTAAACCCCTAGGTGATCCCTAGAGGAGGAGTGAAGTCTCTGAGGGTTTTCGTGAAGGTACCTACAAACTTCTCCATGAAGCAGATTAACATCGATTGCAATATTATCAAATGAGCAATCAAGGGCGAGTTAGTTACTCTTGAATCAATGATGAAACGAAAATTTGATTATTGTTTGCACAGAATTTAAACATTTATAAACCTCATGAATGTTTCAATATTTCCAATCTGTGAACAGTCATAGAAAATCATACAAATGTGCCAGATAGCTCATCCTATGGATAAAATTAGGTTATAAGTCATACTTAAGGTGCTCAAGTTCCAACCCAAATACTCACCGGGTATACTCTCATCGTGTTTTTGTTGAGGGGTTCATTTCACTCAAGCTCAAGAGCAGCTTACATCTCCCAAGCGGATCTGTAAGCATGAGCATAGGCATGATTCTTAGGCAATGGCATCATTGTCCTCTCCTCACCATAGATTGGGTCACTTCTCATCTCCCCATGACAGCTCACTCTACTTTGGATCACAAGGGCTTTTAATCTAGGTTTGTCTGTATGGCTTATGGCGTGGAGTTTCAAGGAAAGGCAATTTGAGCAGAGGTTTGAATTTGAGAACTTCGGGAAGTCAGGAGATGGTTCATGACTCCACCTTTTGAGTTTAGCTTCTTTCTTCTTCTTTTCGAGATTCTCACATTCCACGGTGATCGATCAGTTCTTTCTTTGATCTTGCAGTATAAGGTCGCTTGTTTGGCTTTTTGCTTACAACTTTTTCACATTGTTTGTCTCTTCTTTTCTCAGACACCATATTGCCTGTTTTTGAGGTATTGGCTCTTCTTTTTCTTGATGTTGCCCGAAATGGTCCATCTTGATTCTTTCTCCTTTACCTCCAATTCTCGGAGTGAGGAAGGCTGAATTAGTTCCATAGGTTCAGTGCAAGTACTTTTGAGTATTTTTGATGAAGAATTGTAGGATTCTACACTCAAATGGGGTACAAACAGGGGCAGATTTTTCTTGGTTGGTTCTGTTAGGTTCAAGCTGTCCAAAGAAGGCCTTGATCTTTTCCTCGATTTCATGAGTCTTTGTTACTTGTTTTAATTTGGAGTTTCCTAACTTCTAGTGGATCTAATGCCTCACCAATCCTTTGAATCGTAAAAATTGCCTCGTCACTCTTCAACGAGAGATGGAAAATATATGGGCTCAATTCTCACCTTGGTTATGGTTTTCCTTGAGCTTTTAAGTATATCTTTACCTTTTCTCTTCCTTTTGACTTACTACGTCTTTGATACCAAGATGTTTTTATGGTGTAATCATCATGGAAATGTAGAATATCGCAAGGTTTAGAATGTCTAAATTTGGCAAAGGAATTTTAAATTTTCTAGTTGTCATGATTCTTAAGTAAATTAATACATTTCCTAATTACTTAGGTGATTCTGCGCCTTATGTTAACTATTCCTAGGCGGGACTTGTCCGCACACCCCAAACCTATGGGGAACAGTGTCCTCACCGTTCAAAGGTGGTGGACAATTATTAGGGAAGACAAGAAACAACAATAATCGGATTCTGACAAGCACATCGAAATTTGGATAGAAAATAAAAGGAAAAAGGGGAAAGGGAGTAGGGGAGGGGTTGTAAGTTTTTTCAAATAGGGAGAACAAAACAGATCGGTTAGGCACAAACTTATAACAGAAAAAATTGCAATAGAATAAAAAGCAGAAAATAAGAAAATAAGAAAGAGACAATTGATGAATTGGGCTTGTAAACCGGTAGGGCCGGTGATTCTCCTACTTCCTCATTCTTCTTAACATGGCCGACTTGTGGTCCGAGGCTTTCTTGCCAAAGTTTTGAGGAGTGAGTACCTCAAAGGGCTCTTCCTATCAATGTCAAACTTGGCTCTTAAGAGGGTCAGAATGAGTCTTCCAAAGGGGAGGCCAATCTTACATTCCTTTTTACCTTGGCACTACATCACCATTGCTTTCAGATCGCATGGGGCATTGAAGAATTGCCCTTAGAGAAGTGAAAGAGGGCTTCTAAGATGGGGGTTCGCCTCTTGGTGTGCCCAGAACATAAAACTCTCTCGGAGTATGGAATCCATCAAGAGATATTGCGAGAGATCTCTTCTCACTATTGATTGCCCGAACCCACCATGCCCCAGTGTCAAATGGGCAGCCATATCTCTGAAAGAGGCAACTTCAGGAGCAGCGATCAAGGGTCCATCAGATTGAATTGAAAAGGTATCCTAGGGCATGTCCAATGTCCTCAAGCGATCCTGATTAAGTCACGGTTGTCTATAAAAATAACTAGGGTTGGCACATCGGCATGTTCCTCTGTGACTGTGGTGAGGTTCGATACCAGCTTTGTCATCCTTGGGTAAATTTTCTCGTAATGGAGTGAGGATGGTGCCGAGGGAAGCCTCCCGAGATATCTTAAAGATAGCACTTAATCGGGTTTGGAGGAGAAAAGTTTCATCCACCAATAGCTCGTGTATGAGCTTCGGGCATCAATGAATGGGTTAGGCAAAACCAAAGGAATGGGTAATGGGGACAGCTCGGACTGGCTCGAGGCGAGGTGGGCTCCTCATGGCGTATTTTTTTTTTCTTTTCAACCCTATCTGCTTTGTCCATTGAAAGTTTTCTTTGCAAACTTCTTGGCTTTGCCTTTGGCTTTTGGGGTGTTTTGCCTTTGTCTTCTTCAAGATTTAGGAACATGGCGTAAGAGATTTCTTTTTCCCATATTTAAAATGGCCTCAAATGTAGCTTAAGTACCAATCACAGAAAGAATAAGAGTAGAAGCGATCATGATCTGAGGGTTTCCTCTCTGGTGAGTTTCTTTGCTGTCAAAAGATCATATGTGATCTACACCTTTGATTTCGCAAGAGAAAAGGCGCAGAGGATTAGAATAGATGGTGGAGTCTTTACCTTGCGAAATGTTTGTAAAGACTCCTCCACCACTCATCAATGATGTCAACATGGAAACATTCCTCGTGGAGAATTGAGGTTGAAATGTGACATTATACACATTCAATTTAACTTTCATATTTCCAAAAGACACCTCCATGATGCGGACACTGCATTGAATGCATGCATTAGTAGCTGTGAATGGTCTTCCCATAATGAGGGATGGCGGTGGTACTTTTGGTTGGTTCCATGTCCAACACCAAAAGTCGTGAGGTAGAAAAACTTGTCTACTCCTACCAAAACATCTTCAATCAACCCCATAGGTTTCCTTTCGGATCACTGTCATTCATGAGTGGGTTTCAATTCTCCCAAACCTAGCTTCTCATAAGCAGGTTGACACTAGCACCCAGATCTAGCAAGGCTTTCTCAATGGTGTGCTCCCCAATGATCTGCAGGGATTGTGGGGATTCGGTCTTGCATCTTAGGTGGTGTTGCAATTGATAGCACTTGGTTGATTTTCTGACAAAAGGCCTTCTTGGATAAATGTATCCTAGATTGCCTTTTGTGGGTGCACACCTCTTTGAGAAATTTTGCATAGCGGGGACTGTTTGATTGCATCAGCGGTAGATTAATTTTAACTTGCTTGAATGTCTCCATCATTTCCTCAATTTTGTGTTTCCTTTGTCAAAAGGAGAAACTTCATTGCATGGGGAAATGGGAGGTGAGGAACAAATTTCTCCTCCTCATCTTTTCAACAATTTTGTTATTTTTACATTTTCATTTTTTGAATTTTAATGTAAATCAATGACCATATTGCTATCCAATTTGTTTTTTTACTTGTTTTGGATCGGCCGGGCTCAACAAGAGCCCTTATTTATCTTCTGAAAATAATGAGAAACAACTCAGATTTTCTATTTGTGTTTCATTTCTTTTATTTTGTATTTGGTTTTGTAAAAAAAAAAAATCGGCATGCCTAAAAGGCGAAATTATAATCAAAACAAACATTAAACACACAGAAGCTGGTTCTCAAGAATTTAAAATAGAAAATGAATGCAAGGAGAAGGATGCAAACTCAAGCAGATCTGCTCGACTTTGGTCAGATGCTCCTTGTTGAATGGTGCTCGAGATCTGCAAACATCCAAAAGCTGCAGTACCTTATTCAAGTATTGACAAAAATAAAAAGAAAAACTCAGACTCTTGCCCAAATTTGACAAAAGACAAAAGAGTGGCGGCAGCATTTATTCAAATAACTAGAAGGCAAAGAATAAAAACTCGGAAAAAAAAAAAAAAAAATCTGCTGCGATAAAAGCAGGTTTTCTATACAAAAGCTGCAGACATTTAATCAAGCACTTGGAATGCAAAGTGCTTAAAGAAAAATTAAAATAAAAATCAAATCTACAAAATAAAAAACTTAGGTCTACCTATTTTAGAACAAACTTCCCGACAGCAGCGCCAAAAACTTGTTATGCGCTCCAAGTGTGCCATAATTGTGTGCATTATGAATCAAAAATTAAAGAATTAAAGGATGCAAGGTTATATGGATGTTAACTTATGAAAGGGAAATCAGCAGATTGGGGCTAACACTGGCCTGCAAGATCAGGGCCAATTGTAGCAAGTTTTAAAAGTAAGTATTACAAGATCGTCCACAGAGAAGTTTGTCTAAAATGAGAGATAAACCTCCAGATCTGTGCTACCAGATCTGGCTCTATAATTATCTAAAATAAAGAATAGATAAAAGAGAGTGTTGGATTGTGTCACATTTAACTATAAGCAAATAAAGAAAAGAACTATCTACATGATCGGATCCGAGTTGGGGAGATGTTTAAAATAAGACAAATCACGAAATAATAGCTTCATGTACTTTAGCCTCTGAATTTTAATGGAGAATCAGTTCAACAGGCGATTCAATCTTCATCGGCTACCGGCACGGATGTAAGAGAAATAAATCGAATTAAAGAATAGGTTTAGACTTATGGTCGTGGATCTGTCCACTTAAATGGTCAGATCATCGCTAGTGTGGCCTATTCTTTAGTTCAGAACATGAACATCATAAATCTTTGCCGCTGAATTAGGTTACCAACGCTAATTCGCAGGATGATGAATTAAGGGAAGTTGGATGCGGATAAGTGAATCTAAAGAAGTCTAATGCACTAAGGTGATCATTCGTAACCCTCGACATGACTCCAATGGAGAAGACACAAATTACAAAGAACCTTTTAAAATCCAACGTTACAATTACGAAGCACGGCTTAGAGAGCCCTCGGACTTACATCCGAGCTTCTCAGAGCCCTCGATTCTGATCCTTGAATCCGAACTTGGAAGTACAAATCCTCACAATGGCTCTCAAAGGTAAACTACAAGAAGGATTACAGGGGTTGGATAAGCTATCCGACCGAATGAGGGAAACAGAGATGAAAACTCTAAAACTGGATACCCAAATTGGGCAAATGGTTCGCCTATTTATAGTTTTCCCTAAGCAGTATGTGTATCAACCAATCGAATTGGATAGATCTCAGATCAACCAATAGGAGTCACACCGTGATCCAGATCTTTCGCCAATCGAAATGCTTGATCCGGTTCACCAATCAGAAACAGAGGCATCAATTACATATGTAATTCAAAAATCTGTTTGAGCTTCTAGAAGTTCCCGCCAAGTAATTTCATCTTTGGGTGTTCACATGGGGTGGAATATGCCTTTGGTTCTGCTCGTAAATCTTCGAATGTCCTTGGGTTTTAAAACGCATTGGGGCGCATAAAGTTTCTGAAATACCCTTGGACGATCGCAAATCCCAGAATGCCATTTCGCATAGTTTAAGGGCTTTTTCGCAGTAGTTTGGCTCGAAGCTCTCTTCGCAAAGCATTTTGGCTTCAAGAGATCTTTTCGCAAAGCATTTTGGCTTCAGGAGATCTTTTCGCAAAGGACTTCTCTTCTTTTCGCAGAGTGTTTTCTTCTTTTCGCAAAGGTCATTCTTCTATTCGAGGAGTGTTTTCTTCTTTTCGCAAAGTTCAAGGTTCTTTGCGAATAGTAGAAGTTCTTTGCGAATTGACTTTTAGCTTCCATTCTTCTTTGCGAATGGATCCTTCTTCTTCTTCAGGTCTTTTCTTGCTCTTTTAGGACCTTTTTAGCCATTGCTGAGGCTATTTCTTCACTCCCTCTTTGAGTTTGACATGCGTTGTCAGCTTTTTGATCATTTTAGGATGGTTTTCGGATTTGGACCTGTCTTTTTGGTTAGCTGCAATATGAACACTAAAGCACTTATTTAGTCCTCTCAAGGGTCTTTCAAGGCTCGTGTTTAGGGGTAAAAAATGGTATTTTTCACTACTTATCAGGGTATGTCAAACCAACGTGTTTGAGGTCTTTTAGTCGTTTACCTATAGATGGTGTTTGGTCCATCTATGTGGGAGAGGTGTTGGAGAATGCCTTCCACCGACACGGGGCCTGGCGTTGCCCAGAATTGAGTCCATAAAATTTGAATATGCTGTTATTTTGCTGCCATGTGTACCCAGCTAGTACGATCTGTTTGTGCTTTTTCTCTGCAGATAACTCTCTTTTTAGCACTTTTGGATGGATTTCTATACTATGACTGCCATTTATTGCTAACTACAAAACAACACTCAAAACACATTAGTAATCAACTCAAGGGTCCATCAAAGGCTAGGTTAGGAGGTGAAAAATAGTATTTTTCACTGATTAACATCAACAACATAAATTCTTGGAATGATCTTCAATGCCAATTCTTGGCTAAATTTTTTCCAATAGGCAAAACAAAAAAGTTGCGGAAGAGCATAATCTCATTTGCTCAACTCCCAACTGAACCATTTCATGAAGCTTGGGAAAGATTTCAAGGGTTGCTGAGGCAATGCCCACACCTTTTTCAGATCCCTAGGTGGCAGCTTGTTCAAAGCTTCTACCAAGGGATTGATGCAAACAACATATCTATGATTGATGCATCAAGTGGTGGCACATACCTCAGCAAGGCTGAAGTAGAAGCCTGGGATTTGTTTAATGTAATTAGTGAAAACTCAATGCAGTAGAAGTCTTTGTCAAGCAATGACATTGTGCAAGTTGCTAGGAGTAGAAATGAACCTACTTCAAAGGGAAAAGTGTATGAGTTGATTGCATATAGTAACCTAGAGAGGAAGGTGGACAGTTTGACCTTTAAATTTGATAGTGTTGAGAGTATTGCAGCCCCACATGGCTTCATAGGTTGGAGAGGTATGTTCTATATGCCACTCACCGACACACTCTCATCTTGCATGTCCATCTGCTGGTCCAGTCCCTGAATTTTTAAATGAGCAAGCCAATGATGTCTAATTATTTGGATAGCAGCCTGGTAGGTATTGTTGCGAATCCCAGTGTGCTTACTTTATTTGTTGGTGGTAAAAGCAATTTAAAATCAAAGTAAAACAAGGGATGGAATCAGCACAACTGAGAAATCCTAGACCTGCAAGATACATGGTCCATTGTAGAAAGTTTTGATAAGTAAGAGTTTGTCCCACAGGGAAAGATGATCTACGGCTCCAAGGGAGCCATCTCTAGTAGTCCCTCAAGATCTGACTACAGATCTTGCAGTCCTAAAAGGAAGGGAGTTTAGGGTCACTTATTCTAAATATCCTAAGGTAGCCTAATGAATTAACTACAGAAAGGGTTGAGAAGATGGATGGAGTGTGGGAAAATAAATATAAAAGGGTGAGAAGTATGCTATTGGGTCTAGATCAGAGGAGTTTTGTAACTCAGATTTAGATCTGATGTTATAAAAATCCTGTCCAATGGCTACATTATCACCACTGAGGAGAAAGAATCCAACCCATCTCTGTGCCATGATCCAATCCCTTAAGGCTATAACCTGTCCACTCAAATGGTCACAAACTATCCCATAGGGGAACCACAGTCCAGAGATGGGTCAAAACAAGTTAATCATTTTAGGCACTACTTCATCCAGGCTACAAGCTGAAGACTCCATAGGGAACCTCAATCTCTAAAGCTCTATGTGTGGGGCTAGGGCTGTATAGGACCATGTCAGCCCAGACACATAGAACCAGCAAGGGATTAAGTACAACCTTCGATCTAGCTGTCCATTGCTTGAGTGGGACTACAATGGTCCAGTCACAAGCCTACAATCTCCATAACAAGATCAAATCTAACATCTGATGGCGGGTCTAAACAAATATAGGGGAGTCTGCCTCTGTACAATCTCCCACAAGGCTACAAGCACATGTGCAGAGAAGAAGAATCCATCTTGGATCCTACGGATTGGCTTCACCCTAAGGCTATAGCCTATCCACTTGAATGGTCACAGACTATCCCAGAGGCTATCCTCCTCATAGAGTCCAAAACAGAACAGTAATATTACTGCCACCACCATGGTCACAAGGCTACCAGCTCAGGCTCCCATGGGGATTTCAGATCTAGTGGGTCCTGTGGTGGGGCTAAGGCTGTATCGAACCATCATAGCCCAGACACACAGGTCACTTGGATCTGAATGGATCCTTAGAATTAGTCCTCCATTGCTTTGAATCACAGCAAAAGAAATGGCGGATCACAAGGCAGCAGCCTTGCACAGAGCTACTCTCATTCGCACACATCCCATAAAAGTACATATCCTATTACAAAACATCCATTAAACTAGTTCAAAAATACATATAAAGGCATAACCAGCAAGTGCTCGACTATGGAGAGAAAGAAAAAGAAAAAGGAAAACTACTTACAACTATAGAAGAACAGAAAAGAAAATGATCTCAGATCCTGTCTCAGTGATAAAGTCGGAGCCCCTAAACCTAAACCAAGTTTGGGTTTATATAGCAGTGGTGTGGCGGAGCATTAGGGTTAGGAAACCCTAATTTTAATGATGCCACATGGCTGAATACTATTCCTTGGATGCCTCGAGGTGCGTGCACATAGATTTAAGCGTGGGAGTGCGTGCCGTAATCACTAAAAATCCCCTGAATGTCCTCTATAGAATGATGGAAGTTAGAGTTCAGAGCTTCACCAGGTTGCAGTCGATTCCCAGACTTGTCGCGTGGTAGCATTGACTTCGCGAGGATGAGTTAGCATTAAAACTTTAGACGTCATGGGGTTACAACTTCTTGATGCTTTGAGCAGTCGCGAGGTAGATAGTTAAGCTCTCGCTGGATTGGGCTTCGCGCAATTGGATTGCTACTTGTGAATAGCGCGGGAACTGTGCGAGCATTCAATTTCACAATAGATCTTCGCGAGGCTAACTCTGGCTTCACAAGGCTGCTTTCTTCCTGAATAGTGCGAGAACTGCACGAGAAGTTCACTTCTTAATGGAACTTCGCGAGGATCCTCGTGAGGCTTTGATAGTTTCTGGATTGCGCGAGAGGTTCTCTTGACATTTGCATCCCGCGGCTACTGCTCGACAGCTGTGTGAGGCAGGATTCTGAAGCTAGTCTGCCACTCAACTGCGTGAGAAGTTATTGTGAAGTCTTGGGAATTCGCGAGGACTGCGCGAAGCATATTTTTTTAAATCCTCTGAAGCTTTGGGAAGCTGCGCGAGGTTCTTCTTAGGTCTGGATTCAGTTCTCATTCTTCTGAGGGACTTCTGGGGTCAAAACAGGCTCCTTAGCAGGATTTATGGCCTTATTGCACTGCTGTTTATTACTTACAGAAAACACTTAACAAACCTTTATTAGATGGCTAAGGGTCTAAGCAAATGCTAAGTTAAGGGGTGAAAAGTGGTACTTTTCAGGTCTTAACACACCCCCAAACCTAATCTTTGCTAGTCCCTTAGCAAACCTACATTAAATCAACTACAGAAATTAAATGCCACTTTCGTAGGGAGTACGGATACATTTAGCATATGTACCAAGCCTTTTAAACCCCTAGGTGATCCCTAGTGGAGGAGTGAAGTCTCCTGAGGGTTTTCAATGAAGACACCCACAAACTTCTCAATGAGACAGTTAACAAAAGTGCATTATTATCAAGTGAGCAGTCAAGAAACAGAGTTAGTTCACCCTTGAATTAGTAAGAGATATAAGAAATTCAAACACCTTGGCTGCACAAAAATTTAAACAATATAAGCTTCTCATGAAAGCACAACATTTCCAATCAGTTTACACCAAAGAACAATTCACATGTGTGTCAGCACTGAGCTCATCACTAGATCAAAAATTAGGTTGTAGATCATACTTAATGCATTCAATATCAGACCCAAAACTCTCCAGGGCATACTCTCATGAGGAACTTTTAATGGTTTCACTTTCTCTCAAGCTCAAGAGCAGTTACATCCCCCAAATGGGTCTATAAGCTTGAGCATAGGCAAAGCTCTTAAGTGCTAGCATCATTGACAGATCCTCACCATAGATTGGATAACTCTTTATCTCCACATGACAGCTCACTCAACCTTGGATCACAAGGGCTTTAACTGGGCTGTAATGTGGCTTATGGAGTGGGGTTAAAAAGAATGGAAGGTTGAAAAGGGGTTCAAAATTGAGAAATCAGTAGGTGAAGGAGGTGATTCATAACTTCACCTTCTTTAATTCAGCCCCTTTCATCTTCTTTGAGGTTTTCAGATTTAAAGTGATCAGTTTTTCTTCTTGATTTTAATTTTCCCAATGAAAGTTCCCTCTTGACACCTCTCTTACTCCTCTTCATTATTGTTTTTGTTTATTTTTTATGCCTTTTTCTTCTTTTTATTTTGTTTTTGCTTTTCTGAAATGCCACCATTTTCTCAGTTACCATACTGCTAGAATTTTGAGATACCTTTTTCTCCATTCACCTAGTGTTGACCATAGCTAGTCCATCTTCAACTCTTTCTCCTTTACCTTTTGAATTCTCAGAGTGAGGGTAGGCTGAATCAGGTTCATAGGTTCAGGTACAAGTACTCAGGTGCATTTGTAAGAAATTTAGGATTTAAAGCTCAAAGGGGGTATGGACAAGGGCAGTTGCTTAAGGTTGGTCTATTTAGGCTCAAACTGTCCAAGAGAAGGCCTTGATCCTTTCCTAAGTCTCATGAGTGCTGTCAGTTGTTTCAACTTGGAGTTGCCTAACTTCTAGTGAGCACAGTGACTCCGCCAGTCCTTAGAGCTAGAAGAAATTGCCTTAGTCACTCCTCAAAGAAATTTTTTTTGCATAGGCCCAAATCTCATTGGTTATGGTCTTCCTTTGAATTCTTAAGTATTTCCTTACCTTTTTCTCTCTCTAATGATTCACTAAGTGCTGATACAAGTGAGTTTCCTCGGTGATCTCATCATGGAAATGTGAAATTTTAAAAGTTTGTAATGCCTAAAGTCTGGAAAAAATTTTAAATTTCATTATTTTTCTGATTCTCCAGTGAACATGACCCATTTCCATCTTACTCACATGATTCTGCTGCACTTAGGTTAACTATTCCATTGGCAGGATCTGCCTGCCACACCCCCAAACCTATGAGGAGCAGTGTCCTCACTGGTTCAAAGGTGGGTGTGCAGCAAATTTATGGTCAGAGAAAAGAAAACAGCAAGAATGAAAACAACCAAAAATAGAGAACTTTACAGAATAACAGGAAAAGAAAATTTCATTAAGACTAAAAGATTACAAAAATAAAACTCCTAAGAAGAAAGGAGATAGGGATCAAGGATGTGGGGGCTGAGAAGGTGGTGGAAGGGGTTGAGTGGAGGGGGCAGGGGATGGGGATGGTTCTATCTTTCGATGTTTCTTCTTTTGTTGGTGCTTGTCCTTCTCCTCCTTAGCCAGGATCTGCTGAACCTCCGCGTATTCATCCCAGAGGAATTGTAGGGGGTTCGGCCCTTTAGGTGGGGGCGTTCCAACCACATCGGATAAAATTTGTTAGGCAGAGCATTAGGCTTGTCATCTGCCATTGTTAGGACTAGGGAAGGACCGCTAGGGTGAGAGGAGAAAGGATGAGATGAATATGAAAGGGACTCCCTGTGTATTTAAAGACGAGGATGGTGGAAGATGAATCGGTGTAATAACATCGAAGTTGCTGCAATTAATTGAGAGTGAGTTGGGAAGTGAAAATTTACAGCAATCAACGTGGGAAATGACAAATGCATGTGACTCACGCAGCTAGGCAAGGGGATCACGAGATAAGAACGGAATCTCGCAATGATGGATGTTGCAGCTTGCAGTGCGCGAGAGGCTCTGCAGCATTTGTTGGAGCTCGCGACGGCGTAATAAATACTCTATGTGAATTGCGCGAGATCTTCCCAAATCTCAATTTGGAATGCGCGAGGGCTTAGTACCAAACAGGGAGTAATTCATGCAGTGCAGCATACTCATCAAAAATATTCAAACAGTATGCATTCAATTCAAAAATCAGCAAATCGCAGAATAAGAAGTAATCATACCAACCCCACATAAACTCTATCAAACCCAACAGACTCAAACCCCATCGAGACACTACAATTTCCTAAAAACTATTGAAGAAACGACAGTAGTATAGTACAACATGGACACAACTGTGGGTCAGGTAGATGAAGGGGTCCTTTGAAAATGAATAGTGTTCATAGGGTCGGCCGGTTTTTCGAGACAAGGCTTAAGCCTTTGACCATTCACTTTTAAGGTCCTCCCAGATTTGGGATCCTTGACTTCCACAGCACCAGATGGGGAAATATTTAAGACAATACAGGGACCTTCCCATAGGAATTTTAGTTTGCCAGGAAAGAATTTTAGTTTGGAGTTAAATAACCAAACCTTGCCACCAGGTACGAAGCTTTTTCTCAGTAAGCCCTTGTCAAAGAAAGCTTTGGACCGTTCCTTATAGATCCTGGCATTGGCATAGGCATCCATCCTCAGCTCGTCCAATTCAGACAGCTGCAGGGACCTGTGATGACCAGCAGAAGTTAGGTTCATATTTAAGTTTTTAATGGCCCAATAGGCCTTATGTTCTAACTCTACTGGGAGATGGCAAGCCTTGCCATAGACCAGTCTGAATGGGGACAATCCAATGGGAGTTTTATGGGCAGTCTTATAAGCCCACAGTGCATCATTGAGCTTATCAGCCCAATCTCTCCTGTCAGTCCTTACTGTTTTCTCAAGGATGTGCTTGATCTCCCTATTGGAAATTTCAACTTGCCCACTTGTCTGTGGGTGGTAGGGAGTAGCAATCCTGTGGGTTACAGAATATTTCTTGAGCAAGCTTACAAAATTTCTGTTGTAGAAATGACTACCCCCATCACTGATAATAGCTCTAGGGGTTCCAAATCATGAGAAAATGTTCTGCCTTACAAATTTGAGGACCACCTAGTTGTCATTGGTTTTTGTGGCAATGGCTTCTACCCATTTGGAAACATAATCCACTACCACTAAGATGAAATGGTAACCATTAGGAGCAAAAGGGCCCATGAAGTCTATACCCCATACATCAAACAGTTCTACAACAAGGATGGGCTGCAAAGGCATTGAATTTCTTTTGGATAGCTGTTGGGGACTTTCAATGTGCTTACTTTATTTGTTGGTGGTAAAAGCAATTTAAAATCAAAGTAAACTTGGGGATGGAATCAGCACAATTGAGAAATCCTAGACCTGCAAGATACAGGGTCAATTATGGCAAGTTTTTATAAGTAAGAGTTTGTCCCACAGGGAAAGGTGATCTACAACTCCAAGGGAGCCATCTCTAGTAGTCCCTCCAGATCTGACTACAGATCTAGCAGTCCTAAAATGAGGGGAGTTTAGGGTCACTTATTCTAAGTATCCTAAAGTAGCCTAATGAATTAATTACAGAAAAGGGTTGAGAAGATGGATGGAGTGAGGGAAAATAAATATAAAAGGGTGAGAAGTATGCTATTGGGTTCAGATCTGCTGGAATTTATGACTCAGATCCAGATCTTCTGGTATAACCTGTCCACTTAAATGGTTATAACCAAAGAGGAGAGAGAATTCAACTCATCCCTGTGCCATGATCCAATCCCTTCAGGTTATAACCTGCCCACTTAAATGGTCATAGACTATCCCATAGGGGAACCACAATCCAGAGATGGGTCAAAACAAGTTGATCATTGTAGGCACTACTTCATCCAGGCTACAAGCTCAGGAATCCATCGGGAACCTCAACCTCTAAAGCTCTATGTGTGGGGCTAACGCTGTAAAGGACCATGATAGCCCAGACAAATAGAACCAGCAAGAGATTGAGTACCACCTTCGATCAAGCTGTCCATTGCTTGAGCGGGACTACAATGGTCCAGTCACAAGCCTACAATCTCCATACCTAGATCAGATCTGCCATCTGATGGCGGGTCTATACTAATATACGGGAGTCTACCTCTGTACAATCTCCTACCAGGCTACAAGCTCAGGCTCGAAGAAGAAGGATCCATTTTGGATCTGCAGGTTTGATTCACCCTAAGGCTATAACCAGCCCACTTAAATGGTCACAGACTATCCCAGAGGCTATCCTCCTCACGGAGCCCAAAACAAAACAAGAATATTTCTACTACCACCATGGTCACAAGGCTACCAGCTCAGGCTTCCATGGGGATTTCAGATCTAGTGGGTCCTTTGGTGGGGCTAAGGCTGTAAAGGACCATGATATCCCAGACACACAGGTTACTTGGATCTGAATGGGAGCTTAGAATCAGTCCTCCATTGCTTTGAATCACAGCCAAGCAATGGCGGATCACAAGGCAGCAGCCTTGCAGAGAACAGCTCACAAACACATGAATCCCTTAAAAATACAACACCCAATCATAAATTCTATTGATCTAAACTTAATAAGCAAACAAAGGCATGGCCAGCAAATGTTGGGCCATGGAGAGAAGAAAAAGAAGAAGGAAAACTACTTACAACTACAGAAAAACAAGACTATAATGTTAAAAATAAAACAGAGCAAAAACTGAACTCTTCCGGCCTCTTGCTCTCCTTCTTAAACCTAAACCAGGCTTAGGTTTATATAGCAGTGGGTGTGGCGGTGCATTAGGGTTAGGAAAACCTAATTTTAGCGATGCCACGTGGCCTATTAATGATCCTTGGATGCCTCGGGGTGCGTGTACAGAGATTTGAGCATGAGAGTGCATGCCCTAATCCTTAGAAATTCCCAGAAAGTCCTCTACAGAATGATGGAAGTTGGAGTTCAGAGCTTCGCTAGGTTGCAGTCGATTCCCAGACTTGTCGTGTGGTAGCTTTGTTCTTCTCATGGTTGAGTTTAACATTAGAACTTCAGACATCGCGGGGTTACAGCTTCTTAATGCTTTGAGCAGTCGCGAGGTCGGTAGTTAAGCTCTCGCTGGATTGGGCTTCGCGCGGTTGGATTATTACTTGTGAATAGCGCGAGAACTGCGCGCGAGCATTCCATTTCACTTCGCGAGGCTAACCCTGGCTTCGCAAGGCTGCTTTCGTCTTGAACCGCATGACAGCTTCTTTTCTTGATAGATCTTCGCGAGGATCCTCGTGATAGCTGTGAGGCATTTCTAAACTGTGTGACAGGTTCTCTTGACATTTGCATCCCGCGGCTACTACGCGACAGTTGCACGAGGAATCTCCTGAAGCTCTCTCCTCAGTGGTTCTGAGTGAACTGCACGAGATTGATTTCAGGTCTTCTTCAACTGCACGAGACTGCCCGAAGCATAGTTATCTGAATCCTTTGAAGCTTTGTGGAAGCTGCGCGAGGCTGAATTTAGTGTTTATCCTTTTGAGGGATTTCTGGTGCCAATATGGGCTCCTTAACATTATTTCTGGCCTTATTGCACTGCTGTTTATTATCTACAGAAAATAGTTAACAAACCTTTATTAGATGGCTAAGGGCCTAATCAAAGGCTAAGTTAAGGGGTGAAAAGTGGTACTTTTCAGGTCCTAACACACCCCCAAACCTAATCTTTGCTAGTCCCTTAGTAAAGCTACATTAAATCAACTACAGAAATTAAATGCCACTTTCGTAGGGAGCACGAATACATTTAGCATATGTACCAAGCCTTTTAAACCCCTAGGTGATCCCTAGTGGTGGAGTGAAGTCTCCTGAGGGTTTTCAGTGAAGACACCCACAGACTTCTCAATGAGACAGCTAACAAAAGTGCATTATTATCAAGTGAGCAGTCAAGAAATAGAGTTAGTTCACCCTTGAATTAGTAAAAATATAAGAAATTCAAACACATTGGCTGCATAAAAATTTAAACAGTATAACTTCTCATGAAAGCACAACATTTCTAATCACTTTATACCAAAGAACAAATTATATGTGTGTTAGCACTGAGCTCATCACTGGATCAAAAATTAGGCTATAGATCATACTTAATGCATTCAATATCATACCCAGAATTCTCCAGGGCATACTCTCATAAAGAACTGTTGAGGGTTTCATTTTCTCTCAAGCTCAAGAGCAGTTACATCCCCCAAATGGGTCTGTAAGCATGAGCATAGGCATAGCTCTGAAGTTCTGCCATCATTGACAGATCCTCACCATTGATTGGACAACTTTTTATCTCCACATGATAGCTCACTCAACTTTGGATCACAAGGGCTTTAACTGGGCGGTGATGTGGCTTATGGAGTGGGGTTAAAAACAGAATGGAAGGTTAAAAAGGGGTACAAAATTGAGAAATAAGTAGGTGAAGCAGGTGATTCATGACTTCCCCTTTAATTCAGCTCCTTTCATCTTCTTTGAGGTTTTCAGATTTGAAGTGATCAGTTTCTCTTCTTGAATTCAATTTTCCCAATGAAAGTTCCCTCTTGACTCCTCTCTTACTCCTCTTCATTATTGTTTTTATTTCTTTTTTATGCATTTTTCTTCTTTTTATTTTATTTTTGCTTTTCTGAAATGCCACCATTTTCTCAGTTACCATACTGTCAGAATTTGAGGTACTTCTTCTTTATTCACCTAATGTTGACCATAGCTAGTCCATCTTCAACTCTTGTTCCTTTACCATCTGAATTCTCAGAGTGAGGGTAAGGTTAAATCAACTACATAGGTTCAGGTGCAAGTACTCAGGTGTATTTTTGAAGAAATTTGGATTTAAAGCTCAAAAGGGGTATGGACAAGGGCAGTTGCTTAAGGTTGGTCTATTTAGGCTCAAACTGTCCAAGAGAAGGCCTTGATCCTTTCCTAAGTCTCATGAGTGCTGTCAGTTGTTTCAACTTGGAGTTGCCTAACTTCTAGTGAGCATAGTGACTCAGCCAGTCCTTAGAGCTAGAAGAAGTTTCCTTAGTCACTCGTCAAGGAAAAAATTTTGTATAGGCCCAAATCTCACTGGTTATGGTCTTCCTTTGAATTCTTAAGTATGTCCTTACCTTTTGCTCTCTTTAATGATTCACTAAGTGCTGATACAAGTGAGTTTCCTTGGTGATCTCATCATGGAAATGTGAAATATTAAATGTTTATACTATCTAAAGTTTGGAAAAAAATTTTAAATTTCATTATTGTTCTGATTCTTCAGTGAACATGGTTCCATTTCCATAATACTCACAAGATTCTGCTGCACTTAGGTTAACTATTCCATTGGCAGAATCTACCTGACACACCCCCAAACCTATGAGGAGAAGTGTTCTCACTGGTTCAAAGGTGGGTGTGCAGCAAATTTATTAAGGGCATAGAAAAGAAAACAACAAGGCCAAGAATTGGTCAATATGCTTGTAAGGGTCTTCCTTGCTAAGCCCATGGAAAGAGGGCAGCATCTGGATGATTGAAGTTTTAATTTCATAATTCCCTTGAACATCTGGGAATTGAATGCTAGATGGAGAGTTATAGTCATCCGGAGCATTCAACTCCTTGAGAGTTCTGGGTTGTTCTTCACCCATGGCTACTGTCTTAGATTCAATTGGGGGCTCTACTGTGGTGTGCCTGTTCCTTCTAAGTCTTCTACCCCTTTCTAGCTCAGGGTTGAAAGGTTCTAAAGTAGGACTAAGAGATCTCCTACCTAGCATACAAACACACCACCAGCAAGGACAACTCCTTGCAGGCACATTGCACTTGACTCAAAGAATTTTCTAACAAATTTACAGCTATTTTAAGAAAACATAAATTTACAACTATACTAAATAACTGCTATGGAATTTTCAAAGAAACTAGACTGAGTTTTAAAGGTTAGAGAATTGCAAACAGAGGTAACTAATCTCCAAATACAGACCACTATACTTCTCTGCTACTGTCTAGATCTGCAAGAAAGATTCAAAATTACATCAGCAGTATCAATTATTCACAGCTACAAAGAATACTAAAAATATAAAAATGAAGGGTCTACTAATAGATCATCTCTCCTCGGCAGTGGCGCCAAAAACTTGTTGGGGACTTTCAATGTGCTTACTTTATTTGTTGGTGGTAAAAGCAATTTAAAATCAAAGTAAAATGGGCGATAGAATCAGCACAACTGAGAAATCCTAGACCTGCAAGATACAGGGTCCATTGTGGCAAGTTTTTATAAGTAAGAGTTTGTCCCATAGGGAAAGGTGATCTACAGCTCCAAGGGAGCCATCTCTAGTAGTCCCTCCAGATCTGACTACAGATCTGGTAGTCCTAAAAGGAGGGGAGTTAAGGGTCACTTATTCTAAGTATCCTAAGGTAGCCTAATGAATTAATTACAGAAAAGGGTTGAGAAGATGGATGGAGTGAGGGAAAATAAATATAAAAGGGTGAGAAGTACGCTATTGGGTTCAGATCTGCTGGAATTTATGACTCAGATCAAGATCTGCTAATATAGAAATCCTATCCAATGGCTACATTATCACCAAAGAGGAGAGAGAATTCAACTCATCCCTGTGCCATGATCCAATCCCTTAAGGTTATAACCCGTCCACTTAAATGGTAACAGACTATCCCATAAGGGAACCACAATCCAGAGATGGTTCAAAACAAGTTGATCATTGTAGGCACTACTTCATCCAGGCTACAAGCTCAGGAATCCATAGGGAACCAAAACCTCTAAAGCTCTATGTGTGGGGCTAAGGCTATAAAGGACCATAATAGCCCAGACACATAGAACCAGCAAGAGATTGAGTACCACCTTCGATCTAGCTGTCCATTGCTTGAGTGGGACTACAATGGTCCAGTCACAAGCCTACAATCTCCATACCTAGATCAGATCTGCCATCTGATGGCGGGTCTATACTAATATAGGGGAGTCTGCCTTGTATAATCTCCTACCAGGCTACAAGCTTAGGCTCGGAGAAGAAGTATCCATTTTAGATCGGCAGGTTGGATTCACCCTAAGGCTATAACCTGTCCACTTAAATGGTCACAGACTATCCCACAGGCTATCCTCCTCACGGAGCCAAAAACAAAACAAGAATATTGTTGCAACCACCATGGTCACAAGGCTACCAGCTCAGGCTTCCATGGGGATTTCAGATCTATTGGGTCCTGTGGTGGGGCTAAGGCTGTAAAGGACCATGATAGCTCAGACACACAGGTCACTTAGATCTGAATGGGACCTTAGAATCAGTCCTCCATTGCTTTGAATCATAGCCAAAGCAATGGCGGATCACAAGGCAGCAGCCTTGCATAGAACAGCTCACAAACACATGAATCCCTTAAAAATACAACACCCAATCACAAATTCCATTGATCTAAACTTAATAAGCATCAAAGGCATGGCCAGCAAATGCTGGGCCATGGAGAGAAGAAAAAGAAGGAAAACTACTTACAGCTACAGAAAAACAAGACTATAATGCTAAAAACAAAATAGAGCAGAAACTGAACTCTTCCGGCCTCTTGCTCTCCTTCTTAAACCTAAACCAGGCTTAGGTTTATATAGCAGCGGGTGTGGCGGCACATTAGGGTTAGGAAACCCTAATTTTAGTGATGCCACGTGGCCTATAAATGATCATTGGATGCCTCGGGGTGCATGCATAGAGATTTGAGCGTCGGAGTGAGTGCCCTAATCCTTGGAAATTCCCAAAAAGTCCTCTACAGAATGATGGAAGTTGGAGTTTAGAGCTTCGCCAGGTTGCAGTCGATTCCCAAACTTGTCGCGTGGTAGCTCTGTTCATCGCGTGGTTGAGTTTAACATTAGAACTTTAGACGTCGCGGGGTTGCAACTTCTTAATGCTTTGAGCAGTCACGAGGTCGGTAGTTAAGCTCTCGCTGGATTGGGGTTCACTCGGTTGGATTGTTACTTGTGAATAGCGCGAGAACTGCGCGAGCATTCCATTTCACTTCGCGAGGCTAACTCTGGCTTCGCAAGGCTGCTTTCTTCTTGAACCACGTGACAGCTTCTTTTCTTGATAGATCTTCACGAGGATCCTCGCGATAGCTGTGAGGCATTTCTAAACTGTGCGACAGGTTCTCTTGACATTTGCATCCCGCAGCTACTACGCGACAACTGCGCGAGGAATCTTCTGAAGCTCTCTCTCCTCAGTGGTTCTGAGTGAACTGCACGAGATTGATTTCAGGTCTTCTTCAACTGCACGAGACTGCCCGAAGCATAGTTATCTGAATCCTTTGAAGCTTTGTGGAAGCTGCACGAGGCTGAATTTAGTGTTTATCCTTCTGAGGGATTTCTGGTGCCAATATGGGCTCCTTAACATTATTTCTGGCCTTAGTGCACTGCTATTTATTATCTACAGAAAATACTTAACAAACCTTTATTAGATGGCTAAGGGCCTAATCAAAGGCTAAGTTAAGGGGCGAAAAATGGTACTTTTCAGGTCTTAACAACAACCCTCCTAATTTTTGACATCTCTCACATGCCTTGCAGTGTGTATATGCATCTTTGAATCAAGAAGGCCAATAAAACCCACACTGCAGGACCTTGTCAGCTATTTTTCTTCCACTAAAGTGACCTCCACAGGCATTTTCATGGCACATGGCCAGAATATTGGGGACATCACTTTCGGGAATACATCTTCGGATGATTTGGTCTGCACAATACCTGTATAGGCAAGGCTCCTCCCAAAAAAAAAATTTGACCTGTGAGAAAAACAGGTCTTTGTCCATTTTGGTTCAGTGGGCAGGAATCTTTCCTATAACAAGATAATTCACAATGTGTGCAAACCAGGGGACCAAAGATTGGATTGCAAATAATTGCTCATCCGGGAAGGCATCATTTGTAGGACCATCAAGACACTTCTCCAACACAATTCTGGACAAGTGGTTAGCCACCACATTTTCCACACCCTTTTTGTCCTTGATTCAATGTCAAACTCTTGCAGTAGGAGTATCCATCTAATCAGCCTGGGCTTAGCATCTTTCTTGGACAATAGGTACTTCAATGCTGAGTGGTCAGTGAAGATTACAGTTTTAGATCCCAGCAGGTAGGATCTAAACTTGTCAACCGCATACACCACAGCCAGAAGCTTTCTCAATTGTGGTATAATTCAGCTGAGCTTCAGCAAGTGACTTGCTAACATAAGCAATGACCACAGGTAGCTTATCCTTTCTTTGGCCCAAGACAGCACCTATTGCCAAATCTGATGCATCACACATTAATTCAAAGGGCAGGGTATAGTCTGGTGTCTGGAGTACAGGGGCAGAGGTAAGGCAGACTTTCAAAGTCTCAAAAGCCTTTAGACATTCAGCCGAGAAGTCGAAAGGCACATCCTGGCAGAGCATGTGGCACAATGGCTTAGCAATTTTACTGAAGTCCTTAATGAACCTCCTGTAGAATCCTGCATGCCAAAGGAAAGATCTGATTTGTTTGACTGTTTTTGGAGGGGGCAGATTGGCAATGAGGTCAACTTTGGCCTTGTCTACCTCAAGCCCTTCTTTAGAGACTACATGGCCCAACACAATGCCTTGTGTTTCCATGAAGTGGCTCTTTTCCTAGCTTAAGACCATATTGGTCTCCTCACATCTTTGCAAAACTAGGCTGAGGTGTTGTAGACACTGGCCAAAACTGTCCCCATAGACAGAAAAATCATCCATAAAAATCTCCAAAAACTTGTCAATCATATCAGAGAATATGGCATACATACACCTCTGAAAAGTGGCTGGCGCATTACACATCCCAAGAGGCATCCTTCTGTAAGCAAAGGTGCCAAAAGGACAGGTAAAGGTGGTTTTCTCTTGGTCTTGAGGATGCACAGGGATCTGGTTGTACCCTGAGTACCCATCAAGAAAATAGTAAAAAGCTTTTCTAGCCAATTTGTCCAAAATTTGATCAATGAAGGGGAGAGGGAAGTGGTCCTTTCTGGTCTTAGAGTTGAGCTTTCTATAATCAATGCAAACTCTCCAGCCAGTGGTCTCCCTGGCTGGTCTCAACTCTCCAGATTTGGTTTTAATAACTGTTATGCTAGATTTCTTAGGCTCCACTTGGATAGGTGCCACCCAGTTAGAATCAGAGATGGGGTAAATCACCCCTGCATCTAGCAATTTAATGATCTCCTTGAGGACCACTTCCTGCATGTGAGGATTTAACTTCCTCTACATTTCCCTGGAGGGTAGTGATCCCTCCTCAAGATGAATCCTATGCATGCAGATTGATGCATCTATTCCTCCCAGATCTACAATGATCCAACCAATTACCCTTTTGTGCTTCCTCAAAACTGTTAGTAATTCCTCTTCCTGCTCATTGGTAAGAGAGAGGAGGAGATAATCCCCGGCAACGGCGCCAAAAACTTGTTGCGAATCCCAGTGTGCTTACTTTATTTGTTGGTGGTAAAAGCAATTTAAAATCAAAGTAAAATAGGGGATGGAATCAGCACAATTGAGAAATCCTAGACCTGCAAGATACAAGGTCCATTGTAGCAAGTTTTGATAAGTAAGAGTTTGTCCCACAGGGAAAGATGATCTATGGCTCCAAGGGAGCCATCTCTAGTAGTCCCTCCAGATCTGACTACAGATCTGACACTCCTAAAAGGAAGGGAGTTTAGGGTCACTTGTTCTAAATATCCTAAGGTAGCCTAATAAATTAACTACAGAAAGGGTTGAGAAGATGGATGGAGTGTGGGAAAATAAATATAAAAGGGTGAGAAGTATGCTATTGGGTCTAGATCAGATGAGTTTTCTAACTTAGATTCAGATCTGATGTTATAAAAATCTTGTCCAATGGCTACATTATCACCATTGAGGAGAAAGAATCCAACCCATCTCTGTGCCATGACCCAATCCCTTAAGGCTATAACCTGTCCACTCAAATGGTCACATACTATCCCATTGGGGAACCACAGTCCAGAGATGGGTCAAAACAAGTTAATCATTGTAGGCACTACTTCATCCAGGCTACAAGCTCAAGAATCCATAGGGAACCTCAACCTCTAAAGCTCTATGTGTGGGGCTAGGGCTGTATAGGACCATGTTAGCCCAGACACATTGAACCTACAAGGGGTTAAGTACAACCTTCGATCTAGCTGTCAATTGCTTGAGTGGGACTACAATGGTCCAGTCACAAGCCTACAATCTCCATAACCAGATGAAATCTAACATCTGATGGCGGGTCTATACAAATATAGGGGAGTCTGCCTCTGTACAATCTTCCACAAGGCTACAAGCACATGTGCAGAGAAGAAGAATCCATCTTGGATCCTACGGATTGGCTTCGCCCTAAGGCTATAGCCTATCCACTTGAATGGTCACAGACTATCCCAGAGGCTATCCTCCTCATAGAGTCCAAAACAGAACAGTAATATTGCTGCCACCACCATGGTCACAAGGCTACCAGCTCAGGCTCCCATGGGGATTTCAGATCTAGTGGGTCCTTTTGTGGGGCTAAGGCTGTATCGAACCATCATAGCCCAGACACACAGGTCACTTGGATCTGAATGGATTCTTAGAATCAGTCCTCCATTGCTTTGAATCAAGCCAAAGCAATGGCGGATCACAAGGCAGCCGCCTTGCACAGAGCTACTCTCATTCCCACACATCCCATAAAAGTACATATCCTATTACAAAACATCTATTAAACTAGTTCAAAAATACATACAAAGGCATAGCCAGCAAGTGCTGAACTATGGAGAGAAAGAAAAAGAAAAAGGAAAACTACTTACAACTACAGAAGAATAGAAAAGAAAATGATCTCAAATCCCGTCTTAGTGATAAAGTCTGAGCCCTTAAACCTAAACCAAGTTTGGGTTTATGTAGCAGTGGTGTGGCGGTGCATTAGGGTTAGGAAACCCTAATTTTAATGATGTCGCATGGCCGAATACTGTTCCTTGGATGCCTCGAGGCATGTGTATGGAGGTTTGAGCATGGGAGTGCGTGCCCTAATCATTGGAAATCCCTAGAATGTCCTCTACAGATTGATGGAAGTTAGAGTTCAGAGCTTCGCCAGGTTGCAGTCGATTCCCAGACTTGTCGCGTGGTAGCACTGACTTCGCCAGGATGAGTTAGCATTAAAACTTCAAACGTCACGGGGTTGCAGCTTCTTGATGCTTTGAGCAGTCGCGAGGTAGATAGTTAAGCTCTCGCTGGATTGGGCTTCGCGCAGTTGGATTGCTACTTGTGAATAGCGCGGGAACTGCGCGAGCTTTCCATTTCATATTAGATCTTCGCGAGGCTAACTCTTACTTCGCGAGGCTGCTTTCTTGCTGAACATCGCGAGAACTACGTGAGAAGTTCACTTCTTAATGGAACTTCGCGAGGATCCTCCCGAGGCTTTGATAGTTTCTGGACTGCGCGAGAGGTTCTCTTGACATTTGCATCCCGTGGCTACTGCGCGAGGCAAGATTTTGAAGCTAGTCTGTCACTCAACTACGCGAGAAGTTGTTGTGAAGTCTTGGGAATTCGCGAGGACTGCGCGAAGCATATTTTTCTGAATCCTCTGAAGCTTTGGGAAGCTGCGCGAGGCTCTTTTCAGGTCTAGATTCAGTTCTCATTCTTCTGAGGGACTTCTGGGGCCAAAATAGGCTCCTTAGCAGGATTTATGGCCTTATTGCACTACTGTTAATTGCTTACAGAAAACACTTAACAAACATTTATTAGATGGCTAAGGGTCTAATCAAAGGCTAAGTTAAGGGGTGAAAAGTGGTACTTTTTAGGTCTTAACAAGTATCAGTGGAGGAACCACCCAAATTTGAGCTGGAGACAAGCTGATTTGCCTCATACCTAGTAGCAACAGGCCTTACCCTACAATTATAACCGGCAGTCCCATTTAGGTTATGCACCAAGGCTGTAATTCCCTAATTGGTCTACCTAGCTAGGTCAACTAGTTGTAGCCCCACCCCAATCTCAAGCCCTTCCTTTGAGGAGCAGGTTTTGACTTCATTGCAAAACCTTGGCTCCGTAACACAAATTGTGGATTCCCACACATAGAGCCTCAGACAAATTGAGGACCAGCTTGGTCATATCTCCAATTCTCTGATGAGAAGGGAAGAGGGTCGGCTCCTGAGACAAACTATGAACAACCCAAGGGGGGCACACTTGATTGCTGATGTTTCTTCAAGTCATGAAGAAACTAGAACTGTCAAAGCCCTGAAGAATGGGAAGGAGGTGGCTACCCAAGATTGTATAGATGCCAAAAGGTTATGCATTCGACGAGAAGCTGGATAAAAATAAATAAAATACCATGTGAAGCCCATTTCCTCATGCTTTTTAAGGTTCTCCTTTCCACAAGGAGAAGGTTTTGATGGAGGAAATGAGGCCTATTGTTCAGTTGCTATCCTTGATGGATAAGACGGGCTGAAGAGTGTGAAATTGTGGAGTTTGGACTAAGGAGGCACCCACCCAGGTGTTCCCTCACCCTTCTTTTGACTGCCCACCTACTATGGAGCTGCTCCCTGAATCTAGCATGCAACTGTCAACTGCTGAGTGATAATTCAGGTTTGATGCAAATGCAAAGGTATGACTTTTCATTTTTTTGTTACAGTTCCTTCCATTTCAGCTGAGGTCCAGATGGGTGATCAATTCATTTTCATTCATGCACCCCCATCTGGACTGTTTTGTATATATTGTGTTGTGTTTGATCTAATTTTGTATGAATCCTGCTTTCTATTGTGTGCTATTCATGTGAAAATTCTTTGCCATCAATTTAGATTCATAATCAGATCATGTTGAGGATTTTAATTTTTAATATTTTGTCTATACATGCTGTTTTTAGTTTACTTTCTGTTGTATATAATTGTGGTTGTTAGGATTGTGTGTAGTTCCCTAGTGTTCTTAGTATTCTTAGTTGTCATTTTGTCCACTTTCTCTCTTTTCTCTTTCCTAGTTTGCTTTCCTGCATCTTTTATTTATTTTTTTCTTTTTTTCTTTGTTGTTGTATTTTAGTGTGAGTTTGGCCTACACCCTGCTGCCCCTATACATATTGCTGGAAACAGTGAGGACACTATTTAACTTAGGTTTGAGGGTGTGGCAGGGTAGTCCTGCAAATAGAATAGCTAATTCTAGTGCAGCAGTGGGAGGAAAATTGAGATGAATAAAGTCAATTCCCACCTAACTGGTTAGAATAAGGAAATTTTAGAAAATTTTAAATTTTGCAACATTTTAAAACTAAAAATTTGAAAAAAAATTTAGCACCACCATGAAGCTAACATCAAGAAAATTTTTCTGTTAGTCCTTAGTGAACCTAAGAGGAGAGAAAAAGGTAAAAAATTACCCCATGAGTTAAATTGAAGACCATACCTAGTGAGATTTTAGCCTATAAAATTTTCTTTGAAGAATGTTTTTGGCAATTTTTCTGCTCTAAGGACTAATTGAGTCAAAGACCTTTGTCACTAGAAGTTAGGCACCTTCAAATTGAAACTAATTGACAACCCTCATGACACGAAGGAAATGATGTAAGGCCTTTATTTGGACAGTTTGAGCCTGAAATTCTAACCTTTTAAAACTGCCATTTTGCATACACTCTTTGAGCCTTTAAATCTAATTTTTCTTTGACAAACACCAGAGTTCTTGCACCTTAACCTCTTGACCTGATCCAACCTAAACTAATTCTGAGATTTTAGAAGATAAAGGAAAAGAAGTTGAAGATAGTTGAGAGGGGTTCAACATTTTGTGGAAGGAGAAGAAAAGCAACTTATAAACAATAGTGTAGTAGTGGTATGTGTGTGGCATTCATAAAAAAAAAAAAACAATAAAATAAAAATATATAAAATAAAATAAAAGAGAAAAAGAAAGAGAAGTCAAGAGAAGAACATCATCTTAAAATTGAAAAGAAGAGGAGAAGCTGGCCACTTTGAATATGAAAAACATCAAGGAAGATGAAGTTGTGTTGAAATGAACGTTGTGAAGTCATGAATCACCTCCTTACCTTACTGATTTCTCAATTTTGATCCGTTCTACTTCTTTATTCTTTACAAACCTCACCCATAAGCCACATTACAACCCATTGAAAAGACCTTTGTGATCCAAAGTGAAATGAGCGGTCATTTGGAGATGAGGAGTTGTCTAATCTACCGTGAAAAGTTATGAGGATGTTAGGAATTAGATGCAATGCCTATGCTCATGCTTGCATGCCCATTTGGGGTCTGTGACAGATCTTGAGCTGCTGATAATGTAAACACCCTTGAATTTTCATTGTTGAGAGATAGCTCGGTAAGGATTGGGTCTGAATTTTAATCTCATTGGGGTGGCTTCTTCACCTGATTTTTTTGAATCAAAGGTGAGCTTTCTATTGATTTATGCACATTGTATTTCTGATGTGAACTAAGTGGTGGTGATGCAAACACATGTGATTTTGAGTTTTAATTTGCTGCATTACTGCTATAATTTCCTTTGAATTTTAAAGAATGGGTGTGGACTGATGCTTTATTTATTGAATTTTGTATTATCATTGACTGCACTACACTTAAGTATTTTATTAGTGAAGTTTGTGGGTATCTTCACTGAAAACCCTCAGGAGACTTCACTCCTCCACTAGGGATCACCTAGGGATTGAAAAGGCTTGATACATATGCTAAATGCATCCGTGCTCTCTACGAAAGTGACATTTTCTATTATGAATAACTATTTTTAATGTTTCCTTTGCTTGAGGACTAGCAAAGATTAGGTTTGGGGGTGTGTTGAGCACTTAAAAATACTATTTTTTCACCCCGCAACCTAGCCTTTGATGGGCCTTTGAGCATGTTAATAATGATTTTTTAGGTGTATTGTGTATATAATAGGAAAATAAGAGCTTAATATTGCAATCCAACATTTGCAAGCCAAGAAGAGAGATCCGGGTTTGATCCCCGGCAACGGCGCCAAAAACTTGTTGGTTTTAGGGAATGTGCTATTTATTATTATAAAATTGATGATAAAGAATCATATAAAATGATAGCAAAAGTAAAATAAAATGAAACCAAAAATGGATGAACACAAGCACAAAACCAAACACACAGTCCTGCAGGAATGCAGGGCCTGTTGTAGCAAGTTTTACGAAGTAAGAGTTTATCTCACAAGGAGTATGGATCTGAAATCTCAAGGGATGTATCGCAAAATCCATATCTGACTATAGATCTGGCAACTCAAAAGAGAGGGTGTTTAAGTGTCACAAAGCTACACTAAAACTAAGAACATAAATAGAACTAAAACTAAAGAAAGGGAGTAGAAGAATGGTGATGATGGAGTGATAAAATAAAGTAAAAAGGTTGATAAGTAGGCAGCTAAGGTTAAATCAACAATGTAACTCAGATCTAGAATAGGATCTGTAGCAGTCCTTTAGATGGTTGCAAGCACACCTACAGGGTAGAAGAATCTAATCTAACCCAGAGGTCTGGACTGATCTTAGGGTTATAATCTGTCCACTAGATAGTCACAGACTATCCCAGGGACATCTCCTAATCAAAGGATTAAATCAGAACAGAAATCCCATTGCAAATACTATGTTTGCAAGGCTACAAGTTCATGCATTCGTAGGAGCAAACAGTCCTTGAAGATCAGATGGAAAGATCTAAGGTGGAATGGGGCTCTAGACTCAGCTGGTCATCGCTATAAAAGGTCTGCAATGACCCAGCTCACAAGTCTATAATCTCTACAAAAATCTTAGATCTAAATACTAAAAATTGTAATGTAAAATAGAGGAACAGTGGGCTCTGCAATAATTTCTCACAAGGCTACAAGCTCAAGTGCAGAGAGAAAGAATCCATCTCAACCCTGTGATTTAGACCAGCGTTAGGGCTATGATCTGTCCACTAGAATGGTCACAGATCATCCCAGAGGTTATCCTGATGACAAGGTTGAAGACAAAATATTAAAACTACTGCTATCACCATGGCTAAAAGGCTACAAGCTCAAACAGCCATGGGAGCATTAAATCTATAAATCTATGTAAAGAATACATAGAAAATATAGATCTAATGAAACATTAAGCATGGAAATTCATTGATTAAAAGAAACTTATAATGAAAGCCCATAAGGCACCAGCCATTGCAAGGAATCCCAAAATAGCTCACAATGCTCATACAATGCTGATTATAAAACTAAACTAAATCTAGCTACTTACAAAGAAACTTAGCTCAACATCCCTGTTGTGCTAAGGAAAAAAGAAAATGGAAGAAAAAGGGGAAAGAAAAATCTAGTTTGATCCAGCTATTCTGGATATTTTACAAGAAAGATAATAGTCTATTTATAAACAATCCCTAGAACATTTGTGTGCAACAACAAATCAGAATTGAGGATGAGGATGTGTGGAGTGGCTCATTCATGGCCCTTGGATGCCTCAGGATGTGTGGGAATAGATTAGGGCCTCGGGAGGTGTGCCCTAGAAGGTGTGAAATGCCCAAAGTATCCCTGAAGTTGAAAATAGGTGGCTGGAAAGTTATGAACTCGAGCCTCGCGTGACTCGAATTGGCTTTATTGCCTCTCAAGTGGCTGTCGCTAGGCTGAAATGAATGCTAAAGAAGCTCGCGAGGTTCCTTATGCAGTTCAAGCGAAGTTGCTCGCCAGGATAAAATTAAACTCGCGATGCTCCTTGACAGGATAAAATGCAGCTCCTCGCAAGGTTGACATTGTCTTTGAAGCACGTGAGAACTGCACGAGAGCGAAGCGAGGGACTTTTCTGAAGCAAACTCCGCGAGAGCTTCGCGAGCCATTAAATGTTGAAGCATGTGAACCTCGCGAGAGCTGCGTGAGCTCACTTTCTAAAGCTCTTCTGCCATGGAACTGCGTGAGATCCATGGGAACAGAGGATGAGTTGCAGGCTTCAGCTACGCGAGATGCTCGCGTGGTTCCTTTTTTACTCAATTGAACCTCGTGAGAGCTTCGTGAGGTCAGTCTTTATTGGCCTACTGCTGTGCAGTGTCTGCTGTAGCAGTCTTATATGCCTGGGTCCAACTTCCTTCCAGCTACTTGACTTCTAGTGCACAGTTAGGCAAAAAAAATAGTCAGTGTGGTGTGTGCTACCATAGTGTTCCATCTGTTCTTCACTGAGCTTCCCAGTTTTGCTTTAAATCCTCTCTTCTTGGCTAGAAAATATTGGATTGCAACATTAAGCTCTTATTTTCCTGTTATCTGCACAACACACCTAAAAAATCATTATTAACATGCTCAAAGGTCCATCAAAGGTAAAGTTGAGGGGGGAAAAAATAGTATTTTTCAGTGCTCAACACAGGGATACAGTACAAATATAGGTTTTAAGCCTGCACCCTAGAATGAGCCCTTCGGAATGCATGTTCGAACATAGTCGTTCGATAGGTAATTTCCTTTTTGACAGGTTGGTCTTAACCAACGATTGACCTTTTTTCTGAGGAATCTGAAGCTTAAGACACTTAAGTTCAAATGAATCCAAAAACAGAGCGCACAATGCAAAGATTTAGCTGTGGAATCAACCCGATCGAAACATTGACTGTCTGACTGAGATTGACACCGCTGCTCCTACTTTAAAGTAGGATCCCAAGATCCAAGGTGAACCTTAGACTCAAGACGTTAATGTAGCACAGCTGCGTTGACAATAGAATATTGACATTTTACCGCATTAAAGCACGCATGCGTAGCTGTATGTGGCGAAAGTACCACGAAGATATAGCTATCTTTTTTTCTTTTTCAAAATAAATTTCTTCTCTCTTTTTTCTTTCTCTTTTTTGGAATAGACCAGACGTCGGTGGTGAGATGCTTCATTTGATTTGTCCATCACTGAGAGGTTGCCTCCTTCAAGGCTTTGGACCATTTGATGTTCATGCACATTCTTGAGAAAACGTCAGTCCCTTTTTTATTTATATAGGTAACAATAAGCATCTTAATTAAGAGAAAGAGAAGCAAACCTTTACCTACACATTTTCAATTTTTAAGATTTATATATTTTTGGATTTTATTTTTAGAGATTTTTTTTATTCTTTTCCTTTATTTTTGATATGGAAGTACGATGCTGTAAATATGTACATGGACATAAAAAAAGAGTGTATTTTTTAGATTTTTTTCAGATTTTTTGTTTTTGTTGTTGTTTTTTTTTCTTTTTTTTATTTGATGCCTTAATAATGAGGCGAAGTAACGGGTCTCATTTTGAGCATAGCCGAATCCATTCATGCGGTTGGACGTGAGTGAGGTTCAACATTTTTTATCAAGGTTGGAACGTCTATCCCTTTGGATCGATTTAACCCTTTATCCTTACCTTGGATCATACATTTGACGATGTGGTAGAATGATGCACCTGATCGAGATCCAATTTGAGCAAACATGAGTGGCCCAATTGGTGACCAGATAATTCAAAAATATAATCGAAGGATTACCTGAAAGATTTTTCCTTTCTCTTCTATTTTTTCTCTCATTTTTTTTTCTAACCCCTTTTTTACTCACAACACCAAAGATGGGTTTTTTGTTGTTCCCGTTGTTGCCCTCTTTTTTTATCTGTATCGCCCTTTTGGGTTTCCACTACATCGTGGGTATACATTTTTATCCCAGGTGCCTTTTTAGGTTTTCACCTGGTCTGCAAAAACTCACTGTTTTTACCCATGGCACCCTTTCAGGTTTTCACCATGTCCTTTTTGCTTTGAGCTTGTATTTTTACTTTTTCTTTTCTTCTTTATTTTCTCAAAGGACACGACATGGATGTCGACTCCGTCATAGCCGATCTGATGGAGTTCTTTTGTTGTCTCTCAGCTTGGCTCGTGCTGACTCAATGGATACTATGACTGCTCATAGACCTTAAAGAGGGCTTTTTCTCGGGATGTATCTTGGCCATGAGATAGGTTAGGAATTTTGAAGGTATTCTTGGGTTAAGAAGGTTTCCTCGATAGGGTTCTAGTTGCCGTAATAGACTTCTTCCATGGGAATTTTGACTGTACATGCCCCACTTTTTCTTTTCTATTATTATTTTTTTTCTTTTTCCTTTTTTTCAGACATCCTATTTTTAGGATTTTGCTTTTCTGAATTTTTTGGATTTGATGGTAACTCTTTTTCTCCTTTTTTGTTTTGTTTAGTATATACACTTTTTCCTTCTTCTTATCTGGGGAGGGGTTTAATGAAAGAAAGGCCAATGGCTCAATGGGTATAAGTATTCAGGGATGCTTTTTTTTTGCTACTTGGCTTTAAAATGAAGGTCTCTTTTATAGGCTCCTTAAGCAGTCACGTATCCATCTTATCAATACTTACCTTGTCGCGGGAGACTTAGGGATAGAAACGTCGGACTTATCCAAGGTTGATAGGCTCAGGAAAGTTATCTCCGTCCATGGTGGCGAGGTGGGGCGCATATTTAGGTGGCACTTCTGGGATAATGTAAGGTCCTTCCTAGTTGAGCTTGAATTTTCCTCTCGGATCAGTGTGCCATCATCGCCCTTTGATATGTCGCCCTAGCATTCTTCAAGCCAAATGGCATGACTCGGTAACATAAAGTTTATCATAGAGTAATGAACGTTGTCTTCTCTTGGTCTGCTTTGGCCATCTTGATCTGATTGTATCCGAAAAATCCACCCATGAACGATAGCATCCCATGCGTAGCAGTGTTATCGACCAAGATGTCGATGCGTGGCAATGGGAAGTCATCCTTTGGGCTACCTTGTCCAGATTTCTTAAGTCAATGCATATGTGAACATTTCTATCTTTCTTCGGTACCTGTTAAGACCTGAAAAGTACCACTTTTCACCCCTTAACTTAACCTTTGATTAGACCCTTAGCCATGTAATAAGTTCTTGTTAAGTGTTTTATGTAGGTAATAATCAGCAGTGAAACAAGGAGCCTGTTTTGGCTCCAGAAGTCCCTCAGAAGTATGAACTCTGAATCCAAACCTGGAATGAGCCTTGCACAGTCTAACTGAGCTTCCCAAGACTTTACAACAACTACTCACACAGCTCTCGCGAAGCTCAAGAGTAGAACACATCGCGCAGTCTCACGCAGTTCAAAGCAGACCTCTTTCAACCTCGCGCAGTTCGCTCAGAACGGCTGAGGAGAGAGAGCTTCAGGAGACTCCTCGCGCAGTTATCACGCCATTCAAGAAGAAAGCATCCTCGCGAAGACGGAGCCATCCTCACGAAGATCAATCAAGACATGAAACCTCGCACAGTTTAGAACTCATTAAAGCCTCACGAGGAAACTCGTGAAGTCCATTGAAGAGAAGTGCTCGCGAAGTTCTCGCGCTATTCAAATCTGTCCTCGCGAAGATCAACCCAGCAATCGCGCAGCTACCTCGCGACTGCTTGAACTCCAACCCCACGACACTTGAGGCTTTGATGTCTACTCAACCTCGCAACTGCCTGAAGAGCAAACCAAGGCAAGCTCACGACGGTTGAAGCTTCAATATCAAATCATCCTCGCGAAGAGTAAGAGCTACCACGCGACAAGTCTGGGAAACAATGGCTATCTAGCGAAGCTCTAAACTTCAACTTCATCTCTTCAGCAGAGGACCTTCTGGGAATTTCTAGCAATTAGGGCACGCACTCCCATGCTCAAATCTTTGTGCACGTGCCCCAAGGCATCCAAGGATCACTATTTAGCCATGTGGCATCGTTAAAATTAGGGTTTCCTAACCCTAATGCGCCACCACACCACTGCTATATAAACCCATACATAGCTTAGGTTTGGACATCCTGGAGTAGCTGGGAACACATCTCATTTCTTGGAGACTTGATATGAGATCATTTTTCTTTTCTTTTTGTAGTTGTAAGTAGTTTTCTTTTTCGTTTTCCTTCTCTCCATAGTCCAGCACTTACTGGCTATGTCTTTGTATGCTTTTCAAACTAGATCAATGGAAGTTTTGTAATAGGATTTGTACTCTGTAGGATTTGCGTTTGAATGTGAGATGCTTTGTGCAAGGCTGCTGCTTTGTGATCCGCCATTGCTTTGGCTATGATTCAAAGCAATGGAGGACTGATTCTAAGGGCCACTCAGATCCAAGTGACCTGTGTGTCTGGGCTATCATGGTCCTATACAGCCTTAGCCCCACGACAGGACCCACTAGATCTGAAATCCCCATGGGAGCTTGAGCTGGTAGCCTTGTGACCATGGTGGTGGCAGCGATATTCTTGTTTTGTCTTGGGCTCCGTGAGGAGGATTGCCTCTGGGATAGTCTGTGACCATTCAAGTGGACAGGTTATAGCCTTAGGGTGATTCTAATCCACCGATCCAAGATGGATCTTTCTTCTTTACACCTGAGCTTGTAGAAGCCTGGTGGGAGATTGTACAAAGGCAAACTCCCCTATATTTGTATAGATTCGCTATCAGATGTTAGATCTGATCTGGTTATAGAGATTGTAGGCTTGTGACTGGACCATTGTAGCCTCACTCAAGCAATGGACAACTAGATCGAAGGTTGTACCCAATCTCTTGTAGGTTCTATGTGTCTGGGCTATCATGGTCCTATACATCCTTAGCCCCACACATAGAGCTTTAGAGGTTGAGGTTCCCTATGGATTCTTGAGCTGGTAGCCTGGATGAAATAGTGCCTACAATGATTAACTTGTTTTGACCCATCCCTGGATTGTGGTTCCCCTATGGGATAGTCTGTGACCATTTGAGTGGACAGGTTATAACCTTAAGGGATTGAATCATGGCAGAGAGATGGGTTGGATCCTTTCTCCTCAGTGGTGATAACGTAGCCATTGGACAGGATTTCTATAACATCAGATCTGAATCTGAGTTACAAAGCTCCTCTGATCTAGGTTCAATAACATACTTCTCACCCTTTTATATTTATTTTCCACACTCCATCCATCCTCTCAACCCTTTCTGTAGTTTAGACATTAGGTTACCTTAGAATACCTAGAATAAGTGACCTTAAACTCCCCTCCTCTTTAGGACTGCCAGATCTGGAGGGACTACTAGAGATGGCTCCCTTGGAGCTGTAGATCACCTTTCCCTGTGGGACAAACTCTTACTTATCAAAACTTGCCACAATGGACCCTGTATCTTGCAGGTCTAGGATTTCTTAGTTGTCTTGATTCCATCCCCTATTTATCTTGATTTTAAATTTCTTTTACCGCAAACCAATAAAGCAAGCACACACTCAGAAATTAGAAGCAACAAGTTTTTGGCGCCGTTGCCGGGGAAAGATGATCAATTAGTAGACCCTTAGTTTTTGTATTCTTAGTATTCTTTGCAAATGTGAATAATTGATACTGCTGATATAATTTTGAACCTTTCTTGCAGATCTAGACAGCAGCAGTGAAGGATAGTTGGACTGCAATTGGAGCTTAGCTACCTCTGTTTGCAAACTCTCTAACTTTTAAAACTCTGTCTATCTTTCTTGAAAATTCTCTAGCAGTATCTAGGATAGTTGTAAATGTATTCTTTGAATAGCTGTAAATTAGTTAGATAAATTTGTTAATTGTAAAGTTACTCATTTGTAATGTGCCTGCAAGAAGCTCTCCTTTCTGTTGGTGTGCTTGTATGCTAGGGAGGAGATCTCTCAGCCCTACTTTAGAGCCTCTTAACCCTGAGTTAGAAAGGGGAAGGAGACTTAGAAGAGACAGGCACACCACAGGAGAGCCCCGAAGTGAACTCGTGACAGCAAATATGGGTGAAGAACAACCCAGAACTCTCAAACAGTTGAATGCTCCGGATGACTATAACTCACCTTTTAGCATTCAATTCCCTGATGTTCAGGGGAATTATGAAATAAAAACTTCAATCATCCAGATGCTGCCCTCTTTCCATGGGCTTAGCAAGGAGGACCCTTACAAGCATATTGACCAGTTCTTGGCCCTGTGCACCACTTTTAATATCACTGGTTTGGGACCTGAGGCTACTAGGCTCAGACTCTTTCCCTTCTCTCTGAAGGATAAGGCCAGTACCTGGTTGACCACTCTTCCCAACAATAGCATTGCTTCATGGAACGACCTGCAGACCAAGTTCTTGATCAAGTTCTTCCCTGAGACCAAAACTAGCCAGTTGAGGAAAGAGATTCTTGCTTTTGCTCAATCCCCAACTGAGGATTTTAACCAAGCCTGGGATAGGTTTAAAGAAATGCTCAAACAATGCCCCCACCACAAGATCCCAGAGTGGCAGCTTGTACAAAGCTTCTACAATGGGATTGATGAGAAAAATAGAGATATGGTCGATGCCTCTTGTGGTGGATCCTACATGCACAAGACTGCTGAAGAGGCATGGGAATTGTTTGAGGTGATTAGTGAGAATTCTTTTCAAAAGCCATCCCTGGCAAGAACTAGTCAGGAATCTGAGTCAAAGGTGGGGCCTGCTGCTGGATCAAGAGGAAAAGTTTATGAGGTGTCTGGGAACAATGACCTACAGCTGCAGATGGCAAACCTCTCTATGAAGTTTGACAAATTACTGACTGTGATGCAACCCAGAAGGGCTGCTCATGTGGCGGAGGCATGGCTGATATGCCAGTCCCCATAGCACACAGTGGAGGAATGTCCATCTGCAAGGCAATTTCCTGAATTGGTTTTGGAACATGCTGCTGGTGCTCAATCTTATGGCCAGCAACAATCTAGGGGCTACAACAGACAGCCATATGGATACCAGCACCAAAATGCTGGTTACCAATGGAGAGACCACCCAAATCTGAGGTGGAGGCAAGACAACTACATGTAGCCCCAGCAGATGTTGGCCTTACCACAAAGGCCACAGCAGCAGTTCAATCAAGGGAATGCCCCTAGGTCTAACTTCCAGCACCATTAGCAACCCCATCAGCAACAAAATCAGTTGGTTGTACCCCACTCTCAGCTAAGAAATGTTTCCTTTGGGACTAGGTCTTGACTTCATTGCAAAACTTGGGATCCTTGGCTCAGACTGTGGACTCTCATGGTCAGAGCCTCCAGAAAATGGAAGAACAGATAAGCCAAATTTCAAATACCTTGGCTAGGAGAGATGAAGGGAGGTTGCCCTGCCAGCCAGTTGCTAACCCCAAGGGTCAATTTTTAATTGAAGAAGCTTCCTCAAGTTTTGAGGGAACCAATGCTGTGACTACCCAAAGGTCTGGCAGGTTGATAGACAACCAGGTGGAGTATGAGACGAGAGGTCATTCCCACAGATGATGCAAATGATCAGAATAGAGATGTTGTTGGAACACAAAGCCAAGAATTGCCTGCCACCCTGCAGCAAGAGAAAAATAAAGAGGCTGTGGTTGAGCCTCAGCAGGGAGAAAAACATGAAAAAAAAAGAAACTGAAGTTTAGTCATGGGCTAGCAGCTGAGGAACCAGCAGAACCTCAGCTGCCATTTCCTCAAGCATTGGATAGCTCTGTCCCTACGAAAAGGAATGCCGGATGGAGGAATTGATCCTTGAGGCGGAGTGAAAATCAATTTGCCCTGCTTGAGGCAATTAAAGCAGTCCCAGTATTATGCAAAGTTCCTGAAAGACCTCTGCACCCAAAAGAGAAAAGCTAGAGGCCATGTGTCCAAAAAGGTCTTTGCAACTGATACAGTGAATTCTGTATTTAACATATCAATGCCTAAGAAGTTGTAAGATCCAGGGATACCCACTATTCCCTGTGTAATTGGAGACCATACAATTGGAAAAGCCCTTTTAGACCTTGGAGCCAGTGTTAACCTATTGCCATACAGTGTATATCTACAGCTAGGTTTGGGGGAGCTGAAAGCTACCCCCATTGTGCTAATGATGGCCGATAGGTCTGAGAGGAGACCTCTAGGAATGGTTGAGGATGTCTTAGTGGGGGTGGATAAGTTTTTCTACCTCAGACTTCTTAGTTTTGGAAAATAGCCCAAATCCCATACCTATTATATTGGGCAGGCCTTTCTTGGCCACTGCCAATGCATGCATTCAGTGCAGGTCTAGAGTAATGGAGGTAACTTTCGGACATATGAAAGTTGAGCTGAATGTGTACAACAGTGCAAAGTATCCTCAGATGGACAATGAGGAGAGCTCTGCAGTGGGTGTACTAGAGGAAATTGTAGAAGAAGAGTTGCCCACTCTGCTGGAGTGGGGCAACATTGTCAGGAATTTAGTTAAGATTTGGGACATGGTGGAGGAAGAGAGCCCAGATGTGATACCAAAAGACATGACCACATTGAAGTCTTCTATGGGCTCAGTGCAGCATTCCAGTTGGAAACCTACATTGCTGCCTCTTCCTCCAACCTCCAATGCACCAATTTTGCCATCCACCCTACAAGCCCCCGATCTGGAACTCAAGAAGCTTCCAAAAACATTAAAATATGCCTTCCTTGAGAAAGGTGATAAGCTTCTTGTGATTATCTCTTCCTCTCTTACCAATGAGCAGGAAGAGGAATTACTAACAGTTTTGAGGAAGCATAAGAAGGCAATTGGTTGGACCATTGCCGATCTGGGAGGAATAGATGCATCAATCTGCATGCACAGGATTCATTTTGAGGAGGGAGCACTACCCTCCATGGAAATGCAGAGGAAGTTAAATCCTCACATGCAGGAAGTGGTCCTCAAGGAGATCATCAAATTGCTAGATGCAGGGGTGATTTACCCCATCTCTGATTCTAACTGGGTGGCACCTATCCAAGTGGTGCCCATAACGATGATCAAAAGCTGGCGGAGAGTTGAGACCAGCCAGGGAGACCACTGGCTGGAGAGTATGCATTGATTATAGGAAGCTCAACTCTAAGACCAGAAAGGACCACTTCCCTCTCCCATTCATTGATCAAATTTTGGACAAATTGGCTGGAAAAGCATTTTACTATTTTCTTGATGGGTACTCAGGGTACAACCAAATCCCTATGCATCCTCAAGACCAAGAGAAAACCACCTTCACCTGTCCTTTTGGCACCTTTGCTTACAGAAGGATGCCTTTTATGTAATGCGCATGACCACTTTTCAGAGGTGTATGTATGCCATATTCTCTGATATGATTGACAAATTTTTAGAGATTTTTATGGATGATTTTTCTATCTATGGGGACAGTTTTGGCCAGTGTCTACAACACCTCAGCCTAGTTTTGCAAAGATGTGAGGAGACTAATCTGGTCTTAAGCTGGGAAAAGAGCCACTCATTGTAACACAAGGCATTGTGTTAGGCCATGTAGTCTCTAAAGAAGGGCTTGAGGTAGATAAGGACAAAGTTGACCTCATTGTCAATTTGCCCCCTCCAAAAATAGTCAAGCAAATCAGATCTTTCCTTGGGCATGCAGGATTTTACAGGAGGTTCATTAAGGACTTCAGCAAAATTGCTAAGCCATTGTGCCACCTGCTCTGCCAGGATGTGCCCTTTGACTTTTCTGCTGAATGTCTTAAGGCTTTTGAAACATTGAAAATATGCCTCACCTCTGCCCCTGTACTCCAAACACCAGACTATACCCTGGCTTTTGAGCTAATGTGTGATGCATCAGACTTGGCAATAGGTGTTGTTTTGGGCCAAAGAAGAGATAAGCTGCCTGTGGTCATTGCTTATGTCAGCAAATCACTTGCTGAAGCTCAGTTGAACTATACCTGGCCGAGAAAGAGCTTACGTAGTGGTTTATCTTTGTGGACAAATTTAGAGCCTATCTACTAGGATCTAAAACTGTAATCTTCACTGACCATTCAGCATTGAAGTACCTATTGTCCAAGAGAGATGCTAAGCCTAGGCTGATTAGATGGATACTCTTGCTGCAGCAGTTTGACATCGAAATCAAGGACAAAAAGGGTGTGGAGAATGTGGTGGCTGACCACTTGTTCAGAATTATCTTGGAGAAATGCCTTGATGGTCCTACAAATGATGCCTTCCCGGATGAGCAATTATTTACCATCCAATCCTTGGTCCTTTGGTTTGTACACATTGTCAATTATCTAGTTATAGGGAAGATTTCTGCCCACTGGACCAAAATGGACAAAGACCTGTTTTTCTCAAAGGTCAAATATTTTTTCTGGGAGGAACCTTGCCTATACAAGTACTGTGCAGACCAAATCATCTGAAGATGTGTTCCCGAGAGTGATGTCCCCAGTATTCTGGCCATGTGCCATTAAAATGCCTATGGAGGCCACTTCAGTGGGAGTAAAACAGCTGACAAGGTCCTGCAGTGTGGGTTTTACTGGCCTTCTTTATTCAAAGATGCATATACACACTGTAAGGCATGTGCGAGATGTCAAAAATTAGGAGGGCTGTCCAAAAAAAATTCAATGCCCTTGTAGCCCATCCTTGTTGTAAAATTGTTTGATGTATGGGGTATAGACTTCATGGGCCCCTTTCCTCCTTCTAATGGTTATCAGTTCATCTTAGTGGCAGTGGACTATGTTTCCAAATGGGTAGAAGCCATTACCACAAGAACCAATGACAACCAGGTGGTCCTCAAATTCATAAGGCGGCACATTTTCTCCAGATTTGGAACCCCTAGAGCTATTATCGGTGATGGGGGTAGCCATTTCTGCAACAGAAATTTCGAGAGCTTGCTCAAGAAATATTCTATGACCCATAGGATTGCTACTCCCTACCATCGACAAACAAGTGGGCAAGTTGAAATTTTCAATAGGGAGATCAAGCACATCCTTGAGAAAATAGTAAGGACTGACAGGAGAGATTGGGCCGATAAACTGAATGATGCACTGTGGGCTTATAGGACTGCCTATAAGACTCCCATTGGAATGTCCCCATTCAGACTGGTCTATGGCAAGGCTTGCCATCTCCCAGTAGAGTTAGAACACAAGGCCTATTGGGCCATTAAGAATTTAAATATGAACCTAACTTCTGCTGGTCTTCATAGGTCATTGCAGCTGTCTGAATTGGATGAGCTGAGGATGAATGCTTACACCAATGCCAGGATCTACAAGGAATGGTCCAAAGCCTTCTTTGACAAGGGCTTGCTGAGAAAAAGCCTCATACCTGGTGGTAAGGTTTGGTTATTCAACTCCAAACTAAAATTCTTTCCTGGCAAATTAAAATCTAGATGGGAAGGTCCCTACATTATCTTAAATGTTTCCCCATCTGGTGCTGTGGAAGTCCAGGATCCCAAATCTGGGCGAACCTTCAAAGTGAATGGTCAGAGGCTTAAGCCTTGTATCGAAAAACCTGCAGACCCTATGACCACTATTCATTTTCATGGGACCCCTACCTCTACCTAACCCACAGTTGTGTCCATGATGTACTATACTACTTTTATTTCTTCGATAATTTTTAGGAAATTGTAGTGTTTATGTAGAGTCTGAATATGTTGAGCTTGATAAAGTTTATGTGGGATTGGTATGATTTCTTCTTCTTCTGCTGCGAATTGCTGATTTTCGAATTGAATGCCTTTTGTTTGAATATTTTTGATGAGTATGCTGCACTACCTGTATTGCCCCTGTTTGGTACTAAGCCCTCGCGCTTTACAAATGAAGATTTGGGAACCTCTCGCGCACTTCAATCCCCAACATCCATAATCGCGAGATTCAGTTATCTCGTGATCCCCTTACCCAGCTGCGCGAGTCAAATGCATTTGTCATTTCCCACGCTGATTACTGGGACTTGACGTTTCCCAACTCACTCTCAATTAATTGTGGCGACTTGGATGTTATTCCACCGTTTCATCTTCCACCATCCTCGTCTTTAAATACACAGGGAGCCCCTTTCATATTCATCGCATCCTTTCTCCTCTCACCCTAGCGGTCCTTCCCTACTCCTAACAATGGCAGATGACAAGCCTAATGCGCTGCCTAACAAGTTTTACCCGATGTGGTTGGACCCGCCACCACCTAAAGAGCTGGATCCCCTACAACCCCTCTGGGATGAGTACAGAGGCGGTTCGGCTCCTGCTAAGGAGGAGGAAAAGCTCCACCGAGAAAAGCAAAAGATAGAACCATCCCCTGCCCCCTCCACTCCACCCCCTCCCCCACCTTCTCAACCCCCTCACCCTTGATCCCTTTCTCCCTTCTTCCCCCTTTTTGTAATTTTCTTTTCTTTGTTTTAATGAAATTTTCTTTTCCTGTTATTCTGTACAGTTCTCTATTTTTGGTTGTTTTCGTTCTTGCTGTTTCCTTTTATTTTGCCCTTAATAAATCTGCTGCACACACCTTTGACTCAGTGAGGACACTGCTCCTCATAGGTTTGGGGGTGTGGCAGGCAGACCCTGCCAATGGAATAGTTAACCTAAGTGCAGCAGAGTCATGTGAGTAATATGGAAATGGATCTATGATCACTTAAGAATCATGAAAAATAAGAAATTTAAAATTTCTGCAAACTTTAGACATTATAAACTTTTAATTTTTCACATTTCCATGATGAGATCACCAAGGAAACTCACTTGTATCAGCACTTAGTGAATCATTAGAGAGAGAAAAAGGTGAGGACATACTTAAAAGTTCAAAGGAAGACCATAACCAATGAGAATTGGGCCTATAAAAATTTTTTCCATCCTTCGAGGAGTAACTAAGGCAATTTCTTCTAGTTCGAAGGACTGGCTGAGTCACTGTGCTCACTAGAAGTTAGGCAACTCCAAGTTGAAACAACTGACAATACTCATGAGACTTAGGAAAGGATCAAGGCCTTCCCTTGGATAGTTTGAGCCTAAAAAGACCAACCCTAAAGCAACTGCCCTTGTCCATACCCCCTTTGAGCTTTAAATCCTAAATTTCTTCAATATGCACCCAAGTACTTGTACCTGAACATATGAACCTGATTCAGCCTACCCTCACTCTGAGAATTCAAAAGGTAAAGGAGAAAGAGCTGAAGATGGAATAGCTATGGTCAACATTAAGTGAATGGAGAAGAAATACCTCAAATCTGGCAGTATGGTAACTGAGGACATGGTGGCATTTCAGAAAAGCAAAAAACGAAAATAAAAAGAAGAAAATTCCAGCAAAAGGAAACAAAAACAATAATGAAGAGGAGTAAGAGAGGAGTCAAAGAAGAACTTTCTTTTGGAAAATTGAAATCAAGAAGAGAAACTGATCACTTCAAATATGAAAATCTCAAAGAAGAAGAAAGGAGCTGAATTCAAGAAGGTGAACTCATGAACCACCTCCTTCACTTACTAATTTCTCACTTTTGAACCCCTTTTCAATCTTCCATTCTTTAAACCCCACTCCATAAGCCACATTCCAGCCCAGTTAAAAGCCCTTGTGATCCAAAGTTGAGTGAGCTGTCATGTGGAGATAAAGAGTTATCCAATCTATGGTGAGGATGTGTCAATGATGTCAGCACCTAAGAGCTATGCCTATGCTCATGCTTACAGACCCATTTGGGGGATGTAACTGCTCTTAAGCCTGAGAGAAAATGAACCCCTCAACAAGACCCTTATGAGAGTATGCCCTAGAAAGTTTTGGGTCTGATCTTGAGTGCATTTTGTATGACCTTTATCCTAATTTTTAATCTGATGATGAGCTCAGTGCTACCACACACTTGTGCAGTTTGCTGTGGTTGTACACTGATTGGAAATGCTGTGCATTCATGAGAAGTTTATGCTGTTTAAATTACTGTGCAACCAATGGATTAAATTTCTTTTATGTTTACTGATTCAAGAGTAAACTAAGTCTGCTCCTTGACTGCTCACTTGATGATATTGCATTTTTGTTAACTGTTTCATTGAGAAGTTTGTGGGTATCTTCACTGAAAACCGTCAGGAGACTTCACTCCTCCACTAGGGATCACCTAGGGGTTTAAAAGGCTTGGTACATATTCTAAATGTATCCGTGCTCCCTACGAAAGTGGCATTTAATTTTTGTAGTAAATTTAATGTCGCTTTGCTAAGGGACTAGCAAAGATTAGGTTTGGGGGTGTGTTAAGACCTAAAAAGTACCACTTTTCACCCCTTAACTTAATCTTTGATTAGACCCTTAGCCATCTAATAAGTTCTTATTAAGTGTTTTATGTAGGTAATAATCAGTAGTGAAACAAGGCCAGGAATCTTGCTAAAGAGCCTGTTTTGGCACCAGAAGTCCCTCATAAGGATGGACTCTGAATTCAGACCTGGAATGAGCCTCGCGCAGTCCAACTGAGCTTCCCAAGACTTTACAACAACTACTCGCGCAGCTCTCGCAAAGCTCAAGAGTAGAACACATCGCGTAGTCTAGCACAGTTCAAAGCAGACCTCTCCCAACCTCGCGCAGTTCGGTCAGAACGGCTGAGGAGAGAGAGCTTCAGGAGACTCCTCGCGTAGTTCTCGTGCCATTCAAGAAGAAAGCATCCTCGCAAAGACGGAGCCATCCTCGCGAAGATCAATTAAGACATGAAACCTCGGCGCAGTTCAAAACTTATTAAAGCCTCGCGAAGTCCATTGAAGAGAAGTGCTCATAAAGTTCTCGCGCTATTCAAATCAATCCTCACGAAGATCAACCCAGCGATCGCGCAGCTACCTCGCGACTGCTTGAACTCCAACCCCGCGACACCTGAGGCTTTGATGTCTACTCAACCTCGCGATTGCCTGAAGAGCAAACCAAGGCAACCTTGTGACGGTTGAAGCTTCAATATCAAATCATCCTCGCGAAGAGTAAGAGCTACCACGCGACAAGTCTGGGAAACAATGGCTACCTAGCAAAGCTCTGAACTTCAACTTCCATCTCTTCAGCAGAGGACCTTCTAAGAATTTCCAGCGATTAGGGCACGCACTCTGTTAAGTAGTGAAAAATACCATTTTTCACCCCTAAACATGAGCCTTGAAAGACCCTTGAGAAGACTAAATAAGTGCTTTAGTGTGCATTTTACAGCTAACCAATCAGACAGGTCCAAATCCGAAAAGCATCCCAAAAAGATCAAAAAGCTGACAGCTCATGTCAAGTTTAAAGAAGGAGTGAAGAAACAGCCTCAGCAATGGCTAAAGAGGGTCTAAAAGAGCAGACAAAGACCTGAAGCAAGAGAGAGAGCCATTCGCAAAGAAAAAATCAAGTTAAAAGTCAATTCGCAAAGAAGAATGGGAGCCTAGAGTTCAATTCGCAAAGAACTTATACTATTCGTAAAGAACCTTGAACTTTGCGAAAAGAAGAAAACACTCCTCGAAAAGAAGATTGAACTTTCAACAGAGCTTGAAGGCATTGAACTTTGCGAAAAGGCCCCTAAACTCTGAAAAGGACTAAAACTCAGTGTAGCTTTCAAGAGCATCTCGAACTCCTCGAAGAAGATTGAACTTTGCTAGCGAGCTTGAAGTCATTGAACTTTATGAAAAGGCCCTCGAACTCTGCGAAAAGGTATTCGGAGATTCGCGGCTTTAACAAGGGCAATTCGAATCACGACGCCTAATGCAATCAAAAGACCGGGAACATTCGGAAGGTTCCAATCAAGATCCGAAGGCATATTCCAACCCATGTGAGCGCCAAAGATAAATTACAAGGGAACTTCCAAGCTCAGCAAATTTCAAACCCCAAATTGATGTACTTCGGCACCGATTGGCGAACCAGATCAGAGCATTTCCTTTGGCCAAAACAGATCTGGATCCCCGTGCTCAACCCTCATTCGGCAATCCAGATCTAAAGAATTCCTCGTTGCTCAATCCAGCCATGCGCAGGATGGAAGAAAACTATAAATAGAGAGCCATTCGCCCAAATTGGGCATCCAGATTTTAGAGTTTTCATCTCTGCTTTCCTCTCATTCCGGCCGGATAGCTTGTCTCGAACCCCTGTAATCCCTTCTTGTAGTTTACCTTTGAGAGCCATTGTGAGTGATTTGTACTTCCAAGTTCGGATTCAAGACTGTAAGTCTGAGGGCTCTCTAAGAAGCTCAGACTGTAAGTCTGAGGGCTCTCTAAGAAGCCGTGCTCTGTAATTGTAATTTTGGATTTTAAAAGGTTGCTGTAATTTGTGTCTTCTCCATTGGAGTCATGTCGAGGGTTCTGAATGTTCACCTTAGTGCATTAGACTTCTTTAGATTCACTCATCCGCATGCAACTTCCCTGCGTTGGTAACCTAATTCTAGCAGCATTTACAGTGATGTTCATGTTCTGAACTAAAGAATAGGCCACAACTATTGGCCATAAGTCTAAACCTATTCCTTAATTCGGATTTATTTCTCTTACATCTGTGCTGGTAGCCAGATGAAGATTGAATCTGCTCTGTTGAACTACAGATTCTCCATTAAAATTCAGAGGCTAAAGTACATGAAGCTATTATTTCTGCATTTGTCTTATTTTAAACATCTCCCCAACTCGGATCTGGATCATGTAGTTAGTCCTTTTCTTTATTTGCTTATAGTTAAACGTGACAAATTCAACCTCCCATCTTATGTGCTTTGTAGATAGGATCAGAGGCCAGATCTGGTAGCTGAGATCTGGAGGTTTATCTTAAATTTTAAATCAATTCCCTGTGGACCATCTTTTACTCACTTACATTTAAAACTTGCTACAATTGGCCCTGATCTTGCAGGCCAGTGTTAGCCCCAATGTGCTGATATCCCTTTCATAAGTTAACATCCATATAACCTAGCATTCTTTAATTCTTTAATTTTTGATTCATAATGCACACAATTATGGCACACTTGGAGCGACATCAAGTTTTTGGCGATGTAGCCGGGGAATAGATTTTAGAATTGGTGGACCTAAGATTTTCTATTTTGTAGATCTGATTTTTATTTTTATTTTTGCTTTAAACACGCACTTTGCATTCCAAGTGCTTGATTAAATGTCTACTGAGCTTTGTATAGAAAACTGCTTTTTCTTTCTGAAATTTTTATTTTTTATTTTTAGTTTTTATTCTTTGCCTTCTAGTTATTTGAATAAATCTGCCACTTTTGTCTTTTTGTCAAATTTGGGAGAGTTTTTTTCTTTTATTTTTGTCAATACTTGAATAAGGTTCAGCTTTTTGGATGTTTGGATCTGGGCATGACAACAAGGAGCATCTGGACCAAAGCAGATCTGCTTGAGTTTGCATCCCTTCTCCTTTGTATTCATTTTCTATTTTAAATTCTTGAGAACCAGAATTCTAACATGTTTAATGTTTGTTTTGATTATAATTTCATTGCCTTTTAGGCATCTGATTTTTTTTTTTTTTACAAAACCAAATACAAAATAAAAGAAGTGAAAACACAAATAGAAAATCTCCGAAGAGTTGTTTCTCATTATTTTCAGGTAGTAAATAAGGGCTCTTGTTGAGCTGATCAAAACAAGTAAAAATAATAATAATAATAAAAATAGAAAATTATAAAAACCATATAGATATCTTCAGGAATGTTTTTCTCCATTTGCATCCACTTTTCCCATCTGGACTCTTTGAGATCATTTTTTTTTTTTTTTTTTAGGAATCATGTAGGATAATGAGGAGGGAATCAAAGGCTGTTTTGGATATTCATGGGGCCCACAAATTTTATTTTCCTGCGAGATTTCTTCATCATAAAGGGTCTCAAATTGTGTGTGAACCCTGTTTTTAATATGTGCTCCCATGCTTCATTATTTTTTTTTTTTTTCATACACATCATCAACAAAGGGGTCAATCTTATGAATCTTGCTATTCACTGTATTCCTGCTAATCATTTTTATAATCACTTAGATTCATAAGTATCTCAGGCTTTTGGGTTTGTTTCTTTGGGCTTAGGATACATCATTTGGCATTAGATTTTCTGTTTTAGGAATTTTAGTTTCAAATTCTATTTTTAGATCGCTGATTTTTTTCTTTCTTAGGTTAGTGTGTCCTCGTTTAACTGATTCTCGTCATTTTTCTGTGAGTATAGTTAGTTTATAACTTTGTTTTCCTATTTTGCATTCACAAATTCAGTTTTTGTATCAACACTTTTCTTTTTTTTAACTTTGTATTCAGTCCCTTACCTTGCTTTTACTGTTTCTCTGTTATTAGCATTAGTTTCCTTTCATTTGCATAGTAATCCTTCTATTTGTTAGATTTTATTTAGCAGTTCTAGCATTGCTTTGTTGATTTTTCTTGCATTTGTATATCATGTTTTCCATTTCCTTGCTCATATCTTCAGTTTTACATTTTTATTTTCTGCATATAGTTTAGATTTTTCTGTTTCTTAGTTTTTCTTTCTTCTTTTACCTACCTAGTCTCTCATTGTCTAGAACATTGAGGACAATGTTCATCTTAGGTTTGGGGGTATGGCAAACAGGTCCTGCCCATGGGATAATTAGCATAAGGGCATCACAATCACCAAAGTAATCAGGAAATGAATCAATTTACTTAAGAATCATGACAATGTGGAAATTTTAAAATTTTCCTTGCAAGAATTTAGACATTCTAAACCCTACAATATTCCACATTTCCATGATGTTAACAGGAAAATACACTTGTATTAGCACATAGCAAGTCCACTGAAGAGAAAAGGTAAAGATATACTTAAAAGCTCAAGGAAAAACCATAACCGTGAGAATTGAGCCTATATGTTTTACATCTCTGTTGAAGAGTGACTGAGGCAACCCTTTTACGATTCAAAGGACTGAGGCATTAGATCCACTAGAAATTAGGAAACTCCAAATCAAAACAAGCAACAAGATTCATGAAACCGAGGAAAGATCAAGGCCTTCTTTGGACTTGAGCTTAAGAACCAACCAAGAAAGATCTGCCCTTGTTTGTACCCCAATTGAGCTATAAATCCTACAATGCTTCATCAAAACACCCATTTTTCTTGCACCAACCAATGGAACCAATTCACCTTCCCTCACCTTGAGAATTCGGGAGTTAAAGGAGAAAGAAGTAAAGATGGAACATTTCGGGCAAATATCAAAATAAATGAAGAAGAAATACCTCAAAATGGGCGTGGTGAGAAAGTAAAAGAAAAACAATGTGAAAAGAAGCAAGCAAAAAAAAGGCAAAAGGGAACTTTATGTTGAAAATTCAAGATCAAAGGAAGAAGAACTGAGTACTTTGAACACGAGAATCTCAAAAGAAGCTAAACTCAAGAAGGTGGAGTCATGAACCACCTCCTTCAATTCTCGACTTCTCAAAATCCAAACACTGCTCAACCTTCCTATCCTCGAAACCTCACTCCACGAGCCATACAACAAACCCACCTAAAAGTCCTTGTGATCCAAAGTTGAGTGAATCATCATGTGGAGATAAGGCTTTCCCAATCTATGGTGAGGAGATGTCAAGGATGCCAAGACGAGAATCATGCCTATGCTTATGCTTACAAATCCATTTGGGAGATGTAATCGCTCTTGAGCTTGAGTGAAAATGAACCCTTCAACAAAAATCTTGATGAGAGTACACCACAGTAAGTGTTTGGGGTTGGAACTTGAGCACATTAAGTATGACTTATAACCTAATTTTATTCAAATGATGAACTACTCAGACACATTTGCATGATTTCTATGGCTGCTCACAGCTTGGAAAGAGTGAAACATTCATAAGGTTTATAAATGTTGAAATCCCCTTGCAAACAATAAACCTAAATTTCTGTTTAAACATTGATTCAAGTGTAACTAATTTTGATCTTTGATTCCTCATGGGATGATAGGGCACTAATGCCAACTGTCCCATGGAGAAGTTTGTGGGTACCTTCACTGAAAACCCTCAGGAGACTTCACTCCTCCTCTAGGGATCACCTAGGGGTTTAAAAGGCTTGTTGCATATGCTAAATGCACTGCTGCTTCCTACAAAAGTGGCTCTTTATTTTGCTTTTACGCTTTTTTGCTCGTGGGGACTAGCAAAGCTTAGGTTTGGGGTGTGTTAAGTAGTGAAAATACCATTTTTCACCCCTAAACATGAGCCTTGAAAGACCCTTGAGAAGACTAAATAAGTGCTTTAGTGTGCATTTTACTTAACCAATCGACAGTCCAAATCCAAAAGCATCCCAAAAGATCAAAAGTCGATGACTCATGTCAAGTTTAAAGAAGGAGTGAAGAAAGCTTTCAAAGAATGGCTAAAGAGGGTCTAAAAGAGCGCATAAAGACCAAGCAAGAGAGAGAGCCATTCGCAAAGAAAAATCAAGTTAAAAGTCAATTCAAGAAGAAGAATGGGAGCCTAGAGTTCAATTCAAGAAAGAACTTATACTATTCAGAAGAACCTTGAACTTTGCGAAAAGAAGAAAACACTCCTCGAAAAGAAGATTGAACTTTCTAACGAGAGCTTGAAGGCATTGAACTTTGCGAAAAGGCCCCTAAACTCGCGAAAAGGACTAAAACCTGTGTGTAGCTTCAAGAGCATCCGAACTCCTCGAAAAGAAGATTGAACTGACGAGCTTGAAGTCATTGAACTTTGCGAAAAGGCCCCCGAACTCTGCGAAAAGGTATTACGGAGATTCGGCTTTAACAAGGGCAATTCAAGAATTTGTCGCGTGCCTCTAATGCAATCAAAAGACCGTGAACATTCGGAAGGTTCCAATCAAGATCCAAGGCATATTCCAACCCATGTGAGCGCCAAAGATAAATTACCTTCGGGAACTTCCGTAAGCTCAAAGAATTTCAAACCCATAATGAATTGATGCTTCGCACTGATTGGCGAACCAGATCGAGCATTTCCATTGGCCAAAATAGATCTGGATCCCGTGCTCAACCCTCATTGGGCAATCCAGGATCTAAAGCATTCTCGATTGGTCAATCCACCATGGCGCAGGATGGAGGAAAAAGTATAAATAGAGAAGCCATTCGCCCAAATTGGGCATCCAGATTTTAGAGTTTTCATCTCTGTTTCCCTCATTCGCCGATAGCTTGTCCGAACCCCTGTACTCCCCTCTTGTAGTCTACCTTTGAGAGCCATTGTGAGTGATTTGTACTTCCAAGTTCGGATTCAAGACTGTAAGTCTGAGGGCTCTCTAAGAAGCTCAGACTGTAAGTCTGAGGGCTCTCTAAGAAGCCGTGCTCTGTAATTGTAATTTTGGATTTTAAAAGGTTGCTGTAATTTGTGTCTTCTCCATTGGAGTCATGTCGAGGGTTCTGAATGTTCACCTTAGTGCATTAGACTTCTTTAGATTCACTCATCCGCATGCAACTTCCCTTAATTCATCACCCCGTAGCGAATTAGCGTTGGTAACCTAATTCTAGCAAAGATTCTGATGATGTTCATGTTCTGAACTAAAGAATAGGCCACAACTATTGGCCATAGGTCTAAACCTATGCCTTAATTCGGATTTATTTGGCTTACATGTGTGCGGGGAGCCAGATGAAGATTGAATCTGCTCTGTTGAACTCCAGATGCTCGGTGAAAATGCAGAGGCTAAAGTACATGAAGCTATTATTTCTGCATTTGTCTTATTTTAAACATCTCCCCAACTCGGATCTGGACCATGTAGTTAGTTCTTTTCTTTATTTGCTTATAGTTAAATGTGACAAATTCAACCTCCCATCTTATGTGCTTTGTAGATAGGATCACAGGCCAGATCTGTTAGCTCAGATCTGGAGATTTATCTTAAATTTTAAATCAATTCCCTGTGGACGATCTTTTACTCACTTACATTTAAAACTTGCTACAATTGGCCCTAATCTTGCAGGCCAGTGTTAGCCCCAATGTGCTGATATCCCTTTCATAAGTTAACATCCATATAACCTAGCATTCTTTAATTCTTTAATTTTTGATTCATAATGCACACAATTATGGCACACTTGGAGCGACATCAAGTTTTTGGCGCCGTCGGGAATAGATTTTAAAATTGGTAGACCTAAGTTTTTCTATTTTGTAGATTTGATTTTATTTTAATTTTTGCTTTAAACCTGCACTTTGCATTCCAAGTGCTTGATTAAATGTCTACTTTTGTATAGAAAACCTGCTTTCTAGCTAATTTTTATTTTTTTATTTTTCGAGTTTTATTCTTTGCCTTCTAGTTATTTGAATAAATGTCACGCCACTCTTTTGTCTTTTGTCAAATTTGGGCGAGCTTTGAGTTTTTCTTTTTATTTTGTCAATACTTGAATAAGGTACGCTGCGCTTTTGGATGTTTGCAGATCTGGAGCAGCCCAACAAGGAGCATCTGGACCAAAGTCGGAGCAGATCCGCTGAGTTTGCATCCCTTCTCCTTTGTATTCATTTTCTATATTTTAAATTCTTGAGAACCGGCAATTCTCATGTTTAATGTTTGTTTTGATTATAATTTGTCTTTTTTAGGCATGCTGATTTTTTTTTTACAAAACCAAATACAAAATAAAAGAAGTGAAAACACAAATAGAAAATCTGAGTTGTTTCTCATTATTTACAGCAGTAGTAAATAAGGGCTCTTGTTGAGCCCGGGCTGATCCAAAACAAGTAAAAAATAATAATAATAATAAAAAAAAAATAAAAAATTATAAAAACAATATGGATATCTTCCTGGATGTTTTTCCATTTGCATCCACTTTTCCCATCCGGACTGAGATCATTTTTTTTTTTTTTTTTTTTTTAGGAATCATGTAGGATAATGAGTAGTGAATCATAGGCTGTTTTGAATATTCAATGGACCCACTAATTTTATTTTCCTTCAGATTTCTTCATCATAAAGGGTCTCATGTGTGTGAACCCTGCTTTTAATATGTGCTCCCATGCTTCATTATTTTTTTTTTCATACACATCATCAACAAAGGGGTCAATCTTATGAATCTTGCTATTCTTTGTATTCCCGCTAATCATTTTTATAATCACTTAGATTCATAAGTATCTCGTGCTTTTGGGTTTGTTTCTTTGGGCTTAGGATACATCATTTGGCATTAGATTTTCGTTTTAGGAATTTTAGTTTCAAATTTCGCTTTTAGATCTGATTTTTTTCTTTCTTAGGTTAATGTGTCCTCGTCTGATTTTCGTCATTTTTCCGTGAGTATAGTTAGTTTATAACTTTGTTTTCCTATTTTGCATTCACAAATTCAGTTTTGTATCAACACTTTTCTTTTTTTTAACTTTGTATTCAAATTCCCTTACCTTGCTTTTACTGCTTTCCGTTATTAGCATTAGTTTCCTTTCATTTGCATAGTAATCCTTCTATTTGTTAGATTTTATTTAGCGTTCTAGCATTGCTTTTGTTGATTTTTCTTGCATTTGTATATCATGTTTTCCATTTCCTTGCTCATATCTTCGCTTTTACATTTTTATTTTCTCGCATATAGTTTAGATTTTTTCATTTTAGTTTTTCTTTCTTCTTTTACCTGCCCTAGTCTCTCATTGTCTAGAACATTGAGGACAATGTTCATCTTAGGTTTGGGGGTATGGCAAATGTGTCCTGCCCATGGGATAATTAGCATAAGGGCATCACAATCACCAAAGTAATCGTGAAATGAATCAATTTACTTAAGAATCATGACAATGTGGAAATTTTAAAATTTTCTTTGCAAGAATTTAGACATTCTAAACCCTACAATATTCCACATTTCCATGATGTTAACACTGTGAAAATACACTTGTATTAGCACATAGCAAGTCCACAGAAGAGAAAAGGTAAAGATATACTTAAAAGCTCAAGGAAAACCATAACCAAAGAGAATTGAGCCTATATGTTTTACATCTCTGTTGAAGAGTGGTGAGGCAACCTTTTACGATTCAAAGGACTGGCTGAGGCATTAGATGCACTAGAAATTAGGAAACTCAAAATCAAAACAAGCAACAGCATTCATGAAACTGAGGAAAAGATCAAGGCCTTCTTTGGACAGCTTGAGCTTAACAGAACCAACCAAGAAAGATCTGCCCTTGTTTGTACCCCAATTGAGCTATAAATCCTACAATGCTTCATCAAACCACCCATTTTTTGAACCAATGGAACCAATTGACCTTCCCTCACCTTGAGAATTGAGTTAAAGGAGAAAGAAGTAAAGATGGAACATTTAAGGCAAATATCAAAATAAATGAAGAAGAAATACCTCAAAAATGGGCGATATGGTGGTGAGAAAGTAAAAGAAAAACAATGTGAAAAAGCAAGCAAAAAAAAAAAAAAGGCAAAGGAACTTTATGTTGAAAATTCAAGATCAAAGGAAGAAGAAGCGAGTACTTTGAACACGAGAATCTCAAAAGAAGCTAAACTCAAGAAGGTGGAGTCATGAACCACCTCCTTCAATTCTGACTTCTCAAAAATCCAAACACTGTTCAACCTTCCTATCCACGAAACCTCACTCCACGAGCCATACAACAAACCCGAGCCTAAAAGTCCTTGTGATCCAAAGTTGAGTGAAGCTGTCATGTGGAGATAAGCGGTTTCCCAATCTATGGTGAGGAGATGTCAAGGATGCCAAGACACGAGAATCATGCCTATGCTTATGCTTACAAATCCATTTGGGAGATGTAAGCGCTCTTGAGCTTGAGTGAAAATGAACCCTTCAACAAAAATCTTGATGAGAGTACACCACAGTAAGTGTTTGGGTTGGAACTTGAGCACATTAAGTATGACTTATAACCTAATTTTATTCAAATGATGAACTCTGCGACACATTTGCATGATTTCTATGGCTGCTCACAGTTGGAAAGAGTTAAACATTCATAAGGTTTATAAATGTTGAAATCCCCTCGCAAACAATAAACCTAAATTTCTGTTTAAACATTGATTCAAGAGTAACTAATTTTGATCTTTGATTGCTCTTGGGATGCAAGTGCACTAATGCCAACTGTCCCATGGAGAAGTTTGTTAGTACCTTCTTTGAAAACCCTCGGGAGACTTCACTCCTCCTCTAGGGATCACCTAGGGGTTTAAAAGGCTTATTGCATATGCTAAATGCACACTGTGCTTCCTACAAAAGTGGCTCTTTATTTTGCTTTTACGTTTCTTTGCTCGGGGACTAGCAAAGCTTAGGTTTGGGTGTGTTAAGTAGTGAAAATACCATTTTCACCCTAAACATGAGCCTTGAAAGACCCTTGAGAAGACTAAATAAGTGCTTTAGTGTGCATTTCTGACTAACCAATCAGACGAGGTCCAAATCAAAGCATCCCAAAAAGATCAAAAAGGCGGACTCATGTCAAGTTTAAAGAAGGAGTGAAGAAAGCAGACCTCGGCAATGGCTAAGAGGGTCTAAAAAGCGGAACAAAGACACAGAAGCAAGAGAGAGCCATTATGCAAAGAAAAATCAAGTTAAAGTCAATTCGCAAGAAGAATGGGAGCCTAGAGTTCAATTAGCAAAGAACTTATACTATTAAGTAAAGAACCTTGAACTTTGCGAAAGAAGAAAACACTCCTCGAAAAGAAGATTGAACTTTGCGAGCAGCTTGAAGGCATTGAACTTTGCGAAAAGGCCCTAAACTACTGCGAAAAGGACTAAAACTCAGTGTAGCTTTGAAGAGCATCGAACTCCTCGAAAGAAGATTGAACTTTCGAGCGAGCTTGAAGTCATTGAACTTTGCGAAAAGGGAACTTCTGCGAAAAGGTATTACGAGATTCCGGCTTTAACAAGGGCAATTCGATGTCTGGCCCCAATGCAATCAAAGAGAACATTAGGAAGGTTCAATCAAGATCGAGCATATTCCAACCCATGTGGCGCCCAAAGTTAAATTACACGGCGGGAACTTCCGGAAAACTCAAGCGAATTTCAAACCCATATGAAATTGATGCTTACGGCACTTTGATTGGCGAACCGGATCGAGCATTTCCATTGGCCAAAACAGTCTGGATCCCGTGCTCCAACCCTCATTGGGCAATCCAGATCTAAAGCATTCTGATTGGTCAATCCACCATGCGCAGGATGGAGGAAAAAGTATAAATAGAGAAGCCATTAGCCCAAATTGGGCATCCAGTTTTAGAGTTTTCATCTCTGTTTCCCTCATTCCGGTCAGATAGCTTATGCGAACCCCTGTAATCCCTTCTTGTAGTTTACCTTTGAGAGCCATTGTGAGTGATTTGTACTTCCAAGTTCGGATTCAAGATGTCTGAGGGCTCTCTAAGAAGCTCGATCTGTAAGTCCGAGGGCTCTCTAAGAAGCCGTGCTCAGAATTGTAATTTTGGATTTTAAAAGGTTCTTTGTAATTTGTGTCTTCTCCATTGGAGTCATGTCGAGGGTTACGAATGTTCACCTTAGTGCATTAGACTTCTTTAGATTCACTCATCCGCATGCAACTTCCCTTAATTCATCACCCACATGCGAATTAGCGTTGGTAACCTAATTCTAGCGGCATTCTGATGATGTTCATGTTATCGAACTAAAGAATAGGCCACAACTATTGGCCATAAGTCTAAACCTATTCCTTAATTCGGATTTATTTCTCTTACATCTGTCTTTGGTAGCCGGATGAAGATTGAATCACTGTCTGAACTCTGATTCTCCATTAAAATTACAGAGGCTAAAGTACATGAAGCTATTATTTCTGCATTTGTCTTATTTTAAACATCTCCCCAACTCGGATCTGGATCATGTAGTTAGTCCTTTTCTTTATTTGCTTATAGTTAAACGTGACAAATTCAACCTCCCATCTTATGTGCTTTGTAGATAGGATCAGAGGCCAGATCTGGTAGCTCAGATCTGGAGGTTTATCTTAAATTTTAAATCAATTCCCTGTGGACGATCTTTTACTCACTTACATTTAAAACTTGCTACAATTGGCCCTGATCTTGCAGGCCAGTGTTAGCCCCAATGTGCTGATATCCCTTTCATAAGTTAACATCCATATAACCTAGCATTCTTTAATTCTTTAATTTTTGATTCATAATGCACACAATTATGGCACACTTGGAGCGACATCAAGTTTTTGGCGCCGTTGCCGGGGAATAGATTTTAAAATTGGTAGACCTAAGTTTTTCTATTTTGTAGATTTGATTTTTATTTTAATTTTTGCTTTAAACCTGCACTTTGCATTCCAAGTGCTTGATTAAATGTCTCTGACTTTTGTATAGAAAACTGCTTTCTTATGCAGAAATTTTTATTTTTTTATTTTTACGAGTTTTTATTCTTTGCCTTCTAGTTATTTGAATAAATCTGCCACTCTTTTGTCTTTTTGTCAAATTTAGGCGAGCAGTTTTTCTTTTTTTTATTTTGTCAATACTTGAATAAGGTCTGCATAGCTTTTGGATGTTTGCGGATCGAGCAGCCATTCAACAAGGAGCATCTGGACCAAAGCGGAGCAGATCCGCTTGAGTTTGCATCCTTCTCCTTTGTATTCATTTTCTATTTTTAAATTCTTGAGAACCAAAGAATTCTCATGTTTAATGTTTGTTTTGATTATAATTTCTGCTCTTTTAGGCATCTTTGATTTTTTTTTTACAAAACCAAATACAAAATAAAAGAAGTGAAAACACAAATAGAAAATCTCCGAGTTGTTTCTCATTATTTTCGTGATAGTAAATAAGGGCTCTTGTTGAGCCCGGCCGATCCAAAACAAGTAAAAAATAATAATAATAATAAAAAATAGAAAATTATAAAACCATATAGATATCTTCCGGATGTGTTTTTTCCATTTGCATCCACTTTTCCCATCTGGACCTGCTGAGATCATTTTTTTTTTTTTTTTTCTTTAGGAATCATGTAGGATAATGAGTAGTGAATCATAGGCTGTTTTGAATATTCAATGGACCCACTAATTTTATTTTCCTTCGAGATTTCTTCATCATAAAGGGGTCTCACTGTGTGAACCCCTGCTTTTAATATGTGCTCCCATGCTTCATTATTTTTTTTTTTTCATACACATCATCAACAAAGGGTCAATCTTATGAATCTTGCTATTCACTTTGTATTCTGCTAATCATTTTTATAATCACTTAGATTCATAAGTATCTCAGCTTTTGGGTTTGTTTCTTTGGGCTTAGGATACATCATTTGGCATTAGATTTTCTGTTTTAGGAATTTTAGTTTCAAATTACATTTTAGATCGTGATTTTTTTTTCTTTCTTAGGTTAATGTGTCCTCGTTTTCTTGATTTTCGTCATTTTTCGTGAGTATAGTTAGTTTATAACTTTGTTTTCCTATTTTGCATTCACAAATTCAGTTTTGTATCAACACTTTTCTTTTTTTTAACTTTGTATTGGTCCCTTACCTTGCTTTTACTTTTCTCCGTTATTAGCATTAGTTTCCTTTCATTTGCATAGTAATCCTTCTATTTGTTAGATTTTATTTAGCAGTTCTAGCATTGCTTTGTTGATTTTTCTTGCATTTGTATATCATGTTTTCCATTTCCTTGCTCATATCTTGATTTTACATTTTTATTTTCTGCGCATATAGTTTAGATTTTTCTGTTCTTAGTTTTTCTTTCTTCTTTTACCTACGCCCCTAGTCTCTCATTGTCTAGAACATTGAGGACAATGTTCATCTTAGGTTTGGGGTATGGCAAAGGTGCCCATGGGATAATTAGCATAAAGGGCATCACAATCACCAAAGTAATCGGAAATGAATCAATTTACTTAAGAATCATGACAATGTGGAAATTTTAAAATTTTCCTTGCAAGAATTTAGACATTCTAAACCCTACAATATTCCACATTTCCATGATGTTAACACAGGAAAATACACTTGTATTAGCACATAGCAAGTCCACAGGAAGAAAAAGGTAAAGATATACTTAAAAGCTCAAGGAAAAACCATAACCAAGTGAGAATTGAGCCTATATGTTTTACATCTCTGTTGAAGAGTGGAGGCAACCCTTTTACGATTCAAAGGATCGGTGAGGCATTAGATCCACTAGAAATTAGGAAACTCCAAATCAAAACAAGCAGCATTCATGAAACGAGGAAAAGATCAAGGCCTTCTTTGGGCGACTTGAGCTTATGAACCAACCAAGAAAGATCGCCTTGTTTGTACCCCCAATTGAGCTATAAATCCTACAATGCTTCATCAAAACACCCATTTTTCTTGCACCTGAACCAATGGAACCAATTCAGCCTTCCCTCACCTTGAGAATTCAGGAGTTAAAGGAGAAAGAAGTAAAGATGGAACATTTCTGGGCAAATATCAAAATAAATGAAGAAGAAATACCTCAAAAATGGGCAGTATGGTGACTGAGAAAGTAAAAGAAAAACAATGTGAAAAAGAAGCAAGCAAAAAAAGGCAAAAAGGGGAACTTTATGTTGAAAATTCAAGATCAAAGGAAGAAGAGCTGAGTACTTTGAACACGAGAATCTCAAAAGAAGCTAAACTCAAGAAGGTGGAGTCATGAACTACCTCCTTCAATTCTCGACTTCTCAAAATCCAAACACCCATTCAACCTTCCTATCCTCAAACCTCACTCCACGAGCCATACAACAAACCCAAACTAAAAGTCCTTGTGATCCAAAGTTGAGTGGAATGTGGTCATGGAGAATCTATGGTGAGGAGATGTCAAGGATGCCGACTAGAATCATGCCTATGCTCATGCTTACAAATCCATTTGGGAGATGTAATGCTCTTGAGCTTGAGTGAAAATGAACCCTTCAACAAAAATCTTGATGAGAGTACACCTGTAAGTGTTTGGGGTTGGAACTTGAGCATTAAGTATGACTTATAACCTAATTTTTATTCAAATGATGAACTCTCACACATTTGCATGATTTCTATGGCTGCTCACAGATTGGAAAGAGTTCATAAGGTTTATAAATGTTGAAATCCCTTGCAAACAATAAACCTAAATTTCTGTTTAAACATTGATTCAAGAGTAACTAATTTTGATCTTTGATTGCTCATGGGATGATAGTGCACTAATGCCAACGTCCCATGGAGAAGTTTGTGGGTACCTTCACGAAAACCCTCGTGAGACTTCACTCCTCCTCTAGGGATCACCTAGGGGTTTAAAAGGCTTGTTGCATATGCTAAATGCACTGTGCTTCCTACAAAAGTGGCTCTTTATTTTGCTTTTACGTTTCTTTGCTCGGGGACTAGCAAAGCTTAGGTTTTTGGGGTGTGTTAAGTAGTGAAAATACCATTTTCACCCCTAAACATGAGCCTTGAAAGACCCTTGAGAAGACTAAATAAGTGCTTTAGTGTGCATTTCATACTAACCAATCGACAGTCCAAACCAAAAGCATCCCAAAAGATCAAAAAGTGACTCATGTCAAGTTTAAAGAAGGAGTGAAGAAACAACCTCAAAGAATGGCTAAAGAGGGTCTAAAAGAGCGAATAAAGACACGAAGCAAGAGAGAGCCATTCGCAAAGAAAAATCAAGTTAAAAGTCAATTCGAAGAAGAATGGGAGCCTAGAGTTCAATTCGCAAAGAACTTATACTATTCAGTAAGAACCTTGAACTTTTCGAAAAGAAGAAAACACTCCTCGAAAGAAGATTGAACTGCGAGAGCTTGAAGGCATTGAACTTTGCGAAAAGGCCCTAAACTCTGCGAAAAGGACTAAAACTCAGGTGTAGCTTTGAAGAGCATCTGAACTCCTCGAAAGAAGATTGAACTTTCGACGAGCTTGAAGTCATTGAACTTTGCGAAAGGCCTGAACTCTGCGAAAAGGTATTACGAGATTCAGCTTTAACAAGGGCAATTCATGTCTACACTACGCGCCCAATGCAATCAAAAGACCAGAACATTCCGAAGGTTCCAATCAAGATCCGAAGGCATATTCCAACCCATGTGAGCGCCAGATAAATTACTGGAACTTCCGAGCTCAAATGCAATTTCAAACCCATAAAATTGATGCTTGCACCGATTGGCGAACGATCGTAGCATTTCCATTGGCCAAAAAACAGATCTGGATCCCCGTGCTCAACCCTCATTGGGCAATCCAGATCTAAAGCATTCCTGATTGGTCAATCCAGCCATGCCCAGGATGGAGGAAAAAGTATAAATAGAGAAGCCATTCGCCCAAATTGGGCATCCAGATTTTAGAGTTTTCATCTCTGTTTCCCTCATTCCTACGATAGCTTGTCCGAACCCCTGTAATCCCTTCTTGTAGTTTACCTTTGAGAGCCATTGTGAGTGATTTGTACTTCCAAGTTCGGATTCAAGACTGTAAGTCTGAGGGCTCTCTAAGAAGCTCAGACTGTAAGTCTGAGGGCTCTCTAAGAAGCCGTGCTCTGTAATTGTAATTTTGGATTTTAAAAGGTTCTTTGTAATTTGTGTCTTCTCCATTGGAGTCATGTCGAGGGTTCTGAATGTTCACCTTAGTGCATTAGACTTCTTTAGATTCACTCATCCGCATGCAACTTCCCTTAATTCATCACCCCTGTGCGAATTAGCGTTGGTAACCTAATTCTAGCAGCATTTACAGTGATGTTCATGTTCTGAACTAAAGAATAGGCCACAACTATTGGCCATAAGTCTAAACCTATTCCTTAATTCGGATTTATTTCTCTTACATCTGTGCTGGTAGCCAGATGAAGATTGAATCTGCTCTGTTGAACTACAGATTCTCCATTAAAATTCAGAGGCTAAAGTACATGAAGCTATTATTTCTGCATTTGTCTTATTTTAAACATCTCCCCAACTCGGATCTGGATCATGTAGTTAGTCCTTTTCTTTATTTGCTTATAGTTAAACGTGACAAATTCAACCTCCCATCTTATGTGCTTTGTAGATAGGATCAGAGGCCAGATCTGGTAGCTCAGATCTGGAGGTTTATCTTAAATTTTAAATCAATTCCCTGTGGACGATCTTTTACTCACTTACATTTAAAACTTGCTACAATTGGCCCTGATCTTGCAGGCCAGTGTTAGCCCCAATGTGCTGATATCCCTTTCATAAGTTAACATCCATATAACCTAGCATTCTTTAATTCTTTAATTTTTGATTCATAATGCACACAATTATGGCACACTTGGAGCGACATCAAGTTTTTGGCGCCGTTGCCGGGGAATAGATTTTAAAATTGGTAGACCTAAGTTTTTCTATTTTGTAGATTTGATTTTTATTTTAATTTTTGCTTTAAACCTGCACTTTGCATTCCAAGTGCTTGATTAAATGTCTCTGACAGTTTTGTATAGAAAACCTGTTTCTTTCGAATTTTTATTTTTTATTTTTCCGAAGTTTTATTCTTTTGCCTTCTAGTTATTTGAATAAATGTCACGCCACTCTTTTGTCTTTTGTCAAATTTGGGCGTGCTGAGTTTTTCTTTTATTTTGTCAATACTTGAATAAGGTATCTTTGCAGTTTTGGATGTTTGAGATCTGGAAGCAATCAACAAGGAGCATCTGGACCAAAGCCTGGAGCAGATCTCGCTTGAGTTTGCATCCTTCTCCTTTGTATTCATTTTCTATTTTTAAATTCTTGAGAAACCAATTCTTTGTGTTTAATGTTTGTTTTGATTATAATTTCATTGCCTTTTAGGCATGCGATTTTTTTTTTTTTACAAAACCAAATACAAAATAAAAGAAGTGAAAACACAAATAGAAAATCTCGAGTTGTTTCTCATTATTTTCAGCGAGAGTAAATAAGGGCTCTTGTTGAGCTGATCAAAACAAGTAAAAAAATAATAATAATAAAAAAATAGAAAATTATAAAACCATATAGATATCTTAGGATGGGGCTTTTCTCCATTTGCATCCACTTTTCCCATCCGGACTGAGATCATTTTTTTTTTTTTTTTTTTTTTTTTAGGAATCATGTAGGATAATGAGTAGTGAATCATAGGCTGTTTTGAATATTCAATGGACCCACTAATTTTATTTTCCTTGATTTCTTCATCATAAAGGGTCTTTGTGTGAACCTGCTTTTAATATGTGCTCCCATGCTTCATTATTTTTTTTTTTCATACACATCATCAACAAAGGGGTCAATCTTATGAATCTTGCTATTCTTTGTATTCCTAATCATTTTATAATCACTTAGATTCATAAGTATCTCGGGCTTTTGGGTTTGTTTCTTTGGGCTTAGGATACATCATTTGGCATTAGATTTTTCTGTTTTAGGAATTTTAGTTTCAAATTACATTTTAGATCGCTGATTTTTTTCTTTCTTAGGTTAATGTGTCCTCGTTTCTTGATTTTCGTCATTTTACGTGAGTATAGTTAGTTTATAACTTTGTTTTCCTATTTTGCATTCACAAATTCAGTTTTGTATCAACACTTTTCTTTTTTTAACTTTGTATTCAGGTCCCTTACCTTGCTTTTACTATGTTTCTCTGTTATTAGCATTAGTTTCCTTTCATTTGCATAGTAATCCTTCTATTTGTTAGATTTTATTTAGTTCTAGCATTGCTTTGTTGATTTTTCTTGCATTTGTATATCATGTTTTCCATTTCCTTGCTCATATCTTCGATTTTACATTTTATTTTCTGCGCATATAGTTTAGATTTTTACATTCTTAGTTTTTCTTTCTTCTTTTACCTACGCCCCTAGTCTCTCATTGTCTAGAACATTGAGGACAATGTTCATCTTAGGTTTGGGGGTATGGCAAGCAGTCCTCATGGGATAATTAGCATAAGGGCATCACAATCACCAAAGTAATCGTGAAATGAATCAATTTACTTAAGAATCATGACAATGTGGAAATTTTAAAATTTTCCTTGCAAGAATTTAGACATTCTAAACCCTACAATATTCCACATTTCCATGATGTTAACACTGTGAAAATACACTTGTATTAGCACATAGCAAGTCCACGAAGAGAAAAGGTAAAGATATACTTAAAAGCTCAAGGAAAACCATAACCAAAGTGAGAATTGAGCCTATATGTTTTACATCTCTGTTGAAGAGTGACCGAGGCAACCCTTTTTCGATTCAAAGGATGAGGCATTAGATCCACTAGAAATTAGGAAACTCCAAATCAAAACAAAGCAACATTCATGAAATGAGGAAAGATCAAGGCCTTCTTTGGACGACTTGAGCTTAGAACCAACCAAGAAAGATCGCCTTGTTTGTACCCCAATTGAGCTATAAATCCTACAATGCTTCATCAAAACACCCATTTTCTTGCACCAACAACCAATTCCTTCCCTCACCTTGAGAATTCGGAGTTAAAGGAGAAAGAAGTAAAGATGGAACATTTACGGGCAAATATCAAAATAAATGAAGAAGAAATACCTCAAAAATGGGCGGATGGTGAGAGAAAGTAAAAGAAAAACAATGTGAAAAGAAGCAAGCAAAAAAAAGGCAAAAGGGGAACTTTATGTTGAAAATTCAAGATCAAAGGAAGAAGAACTGAGTACTTTGAACACGAGAATCTCAAAGAAGCTAAACTCAAGAAGGTGGAGTCATGAACCACCTCCTTCAATTCTCGACTTCTCAAAAATCCAAACACACTGCTCAACCTTCCTATCCACAAACCTCACTCCACGAGCCATACAACAAACCCAAACTTAAAAGTCCTTGTGATCCAAAGTTGAGTGAACTGTCATGTGGAGATAGCGGTTTCCCAATCTATGGTGAGGAGATGTCAAGGATGCCAAAGAATCATGCCTATGCTCATGCTTACAAATCCATTTGGGAGATGTAATCTTGAGCTTGAGTGAAAATGAACCCTTCAACAAAAATCTTGATGAGAGTACACACCTGGTAAGTGTTTGGGGTTGGAACTTGAGCACATTAAGTATGACTTATAACCTAATTTTATTCAAATGATGAACTATCTCGACACATTTGCATGATTTCTATGGCTGCTCACAGATTGGAAAGAGTGAAACATTCATAAGGTTTATAAATGTTGAAATCCCTTGCAAACAATAAACCTAAATTTCCATTGATTCAAGAGTAACTAATTTTGATCTTTGATTGCTCATGGGATGATAGTGCACTAATGCCAACTGTCCCATGGAGAAGTTTGGGTACCTTCACCGAAAACCCTCGGAGACTTCACTCCTCCTCTAGGGATCACCTAGGGGTTTAAAAGGCTTGTTGCATATGCTAAATGCACCTGTGCTTCCTACAAAAGTGGCTCTTTATTTTGCTTTTACGTTTCTTTGCTCGGGGACTAGCAAAGCTTAGGTTTGGGGTGTGTTAAGTAGTGAAAATACCATTTTCACCCTAAACATGAGCCTTGAAAGACCCTTGAGAAGACTAAATAAGTGCTTTAGTGTGCATTTCTGACTAACCAATCGAGACGGTCCAAATCAAAAAGCATCCCAAAAGATCAAAAGTCGACTCATGTCAAGTTTAAAGAAGGAGTGAAGAAACAAATCGGCAATGGCTAAAGAGGGTCTAAAAGAGCGGACAAAGACACGAAGCAAGAGAGAGAGCCATTCGAAAAAAAAGTTAAAAGTCAATTCGCAAAGAAGAATGGGAGCCTAGAGTTCAATTCGCAAAGAACTTATACTATTCAGAAGAACCTTGAACTTTGCGAAAGAAGAAAACACTCTCGAAAGAAGATTGAACTTTTGCGAGCTTGAAGGCATTGAACTTTGCGAAAAGGCCCTAAACTCTGCGAAAAGGACTAAAACTCGGTGTAGCTTTCAAGAGCATGAACTCCTCGAAAAGAAGATTGAACTTTGACGAGCTTGAAGTCATTGAACTTTGCGAAAAGGCCCCTGAACTCTGCGAAAAGGTATTCTGGAGATTCGTAGCTTTAACAAGGGCAATTCAGTAATCTGCTGCACGCACCCCAATGCAATCAAAAGACCAGGAACATTTCGGAAGGTTCCAATCAAGATCCGAAGGCATATTCCAACCCATGTGAGCGCCCAAAGTTAAATTACCTGGCGGGAACTTCCGAGCTCAAGCAATTTCAAACCCATAAGAATTGATGCTTCGCACTGATTGGCGAACGGATCGAGCATTTCCATTGCTCAACCCTCATTGGGCAATCCGGATCTAAAGCATTCTCGATTGGTCAATCCACCATGCGCAGATGGAGGAAAAAGTATAAATAGAGAAGCCATTATTGCCCAAATTGGGCATCCAGTTTTAGAGTTTTCATCTCTGTTTCCCTCATTCGGTCGGATAGCTTTGTCCGAACCCCCCAGAATCCCTTCTTGTAGTTTACCTTTGAGAGCCATTGTGAGTGATTTGTACTTCCAAGTTCGGATTCAAGACCGTAAGTCCGAGGGCTCTCAAGAAGCTCGATAAGTCGAGGGCTCTCTAAGAAGCCGCTCTGTAATTGTAATTTTGGATTTTAAAAGGTTCTTTGTAATTTGTGTCTTCTCCATTGGAGTCATGTCGAGGGTTACGAATGTTCACCTTAGTGCATTAGTCTTCTTTAGATTCACTCATCCGCATGCAACTTCCCTTAATTCATCACCCCTGTGCGAATTAGCGTTGGTAACCTAATTCTAGCAGCATTTACAGTGATGTTCATGTTCTGAACTAAAGAATAGGCCACAACTATTGGCCATAAGTCTAAACCTATTCCTTAATTCGGATTTATTTCTCTTACATCCGTCGGTAGCGAGATGAAGATTGAATCTGCCTGTTGAACTCTGATTCTCCATTAAAATTCAGAGGCTAAAGTACATGAAGCTATTATTTCTGCATTTGTCTTATTTTAAACATCTCCCCAACTCGGATCTGGATCATGTAGTTAGTCCTTTTCTTTATTTGCTTATAGTTAAACGTGACAAATTCAACCTCCCATCTTATGTGCTTTGTAGATAGGATCAGAGGCCAGATCTGGTAGCTCAGATCTGGAGGTTTATCTTAAATTTTAAATCAATTCCCTGTGGACGATCTTTTACTCACTTACATTTAAAACTTGCTACAATTGGCCCTGATCTTGCAGGCCAGTGTTAGCCCCAATGTGCTGATATCCCTTTCATAAGTTAACATCCATATAACCTAGCATTCTTTAATTCTTTAATTTTTGATTCATAATGCACACAATTATGGCACACTTGGAGCGACATCACACTCCCATGCTCAAATCTCCGTGCATGCACCCCAAGGCATCCAAGGATCACTATTCAGCCATGTGGCATCATTAAAATTAGGGTTTCCTAACCCTAATGCACCGCCACACCACTGCTATATAAACCCATACTTAGCTTAGGTTTGGACATCCTGGAATAGCTGGGAACACATCTCATTTCTTGGAGACTTGATCTGAGATCATTTTTCTTTTCTTTTTATAGCTGTAAGTAGTTTTCTTTTTCTTTTTCCTTCTCTTCATAGTCCAGCACTTGCTGGCTATGTCTTTGTATGCTTTTCGAACTAGATCAATGGAAGTTTTGTAATAGGATTTGTACTCTGTAGGATTTGCATTTGAATGTGAGATGCTCTGTGCAAGGCTGCTGCCATGTGATCCGCCATTGCTTTAGCTGTGATTCAAAGCAATGGAGGACTGATTCTAAGGGCCACTCAGATCCAAGTGACCTGTGTGTCTGGGCTATCATGGTCCTATACAGCCTTAACCCCTCCACAGGATCAACTAGATCTGAAATCCTCATGGGAGCTTGAGCTGGTAGCCTTGTGACCATAGTGGTGGCAGCAATATTCTTGTTTTATCTTGGGCTCCGTGAGGAGGATAGCCTCTGGGATAGTCTGTGACCATTCAAGTGAACAGGTTATAGCCTTAGGGTGATTCTAATCCACCGATCCAAGATGAATCTTTCTTCTTTACACCTGAGCTTGTAGAAGCCTGGTGGGAGATTGTACAGAGGCAGACTCCCCTATATTTGTATAGATCCGCTATCAGATGTTAGATCTGATCTAGTTATAGAGATTGTAGGCTTATGACTGGACCATTGTAGCCTCACTCAAGCAATGGGCAGCTAGATCGAAGGTTGTACTCAATCTCTTATTGGTTCTATGTGTCTGGGCTATCATGGTCCTATACAGCTTAGCCCCACACATAGAGCTTTAGAGGTTGAGGTTCCCTATGGATTCTTGAGCTGGTAGCCTGGATGAAATAGTGCCTACAATGATTAACTTATTTTGACCCATCCCTGGATTGTGGTTCCCCTATGGGATAGTCTGTGACCATTTGAGTGGATAGGTTATAACCTTAAGGGATTGAATCATGGCAGAGAGATGGGTTGGATCCTTTCTCCTCAATGGTGATAACGTAGCCATTGGACAGGATTTCTATAACATCAGATCTGAATCTGAGTTACAAAGCTCCTCTGAGCTAGGCTCAATAACATACTTCTCACCCTTTTATATTTATTTTCCACACTCCATCCATCCTCTCAACCCTTTCTGTAGTTTAGACATTAGGTTACCTTAGAATACCTAGAATAAATGACCTTAAACTCCCCTCCTCTTTAGGAGTGCCAGATCTGTACTCAGATCTGGAGGGACTACTAGAGATGGCTCCCTTAGAGCTGTAGATCACCTTTCCCTGTGGGACAAACTCTTACTTATCAAAACTTTCCACAATGGACCCTGTATCTTGCAGGTCTAGGATTTCTTAGTTGTGCTGATTCTATCCCCTGTTTTATCTTGATTTTAAATTTCTTTTACCACAAACCAATAAAGCAAGCACACACTCAGAAATCAGAAGCAACAGTACCAAGATGACATTGGCTAACCATTGAGGGTACTTGGAGACTATGAGAAACATTGTGTCATACAATTTGATGACCTCGTCCTTCACTTTTAGCCTCCATTCTGGCCTGAGGAGTCTCAACTTCTGCTTGATTGGCCTAACATCAGGATAAAGCGGTAACTCATGCTCATCCAAATAGGTATCTAAATCGGGCATGTCCTCATATGACCATGTGAAGACGTCTTGGTATGATTGAAGAAAATCAATCATACTTTTTCTTTCCTTAGGAGACAGTGACAGTTTGATCTTGGTGATTCTAGGAACCTCATCAGTACCCAGATTGGCGTCCTCAGTTTCTTCAACGATCGGGGTAGGGCCATGCTCAAAATTGACGTACCATTCAAGGAGCTCATTAGGAAGCTCCTCAGAAGGGATTTCCTTGTCCAGACTCGTGACTCCTACCTCTTTTTGTATTTCTGCAGGAAAGGTATCGATTTCACGTGGGATGGGTTTTTCTGTTAAGGCATCATTTTCTTTGATTTTCTCAAGAATTTTTTAAAGGCAATTTTTTTTGGATTTATTTTGTATTTCTTTTATTTATTTATATTATATATATTATTATTTTTTTGGATTTTTCCTTTTCTTCGAACATGGGCCTGGGCAAGGTGGGTCCCTAAATACACATGGTACTGCTTGCTAAAGACTAATCTCACTTTTTATAGGTCGGGTTTTTTTAGGGAGCCGGTGCCAAATTTCAGGCCACTTGATGCTCCCAGAGTTAGGGGCATTGAAGCCCAATTCCTCACCTAAGGTGCTGCCTCTTTACCTGTACTTGCGGAGGAGGCCAATCGGGACGCCTCTTTACATGTGCTCACGAATGTGGTTCGGATGTGAGGTCTCAGGCGGGGTTCATCCTCCAGATCTATCCCCCTGGCTTTGGCTGCATTTTCCTTGGCCATTTGGATTTCTTCATCGGTAGGCTTGTCACCTAAGCCGAATCTGACATGTTGTACACCCTTCGCTCTGATCAGGTCTCTCCTGCCTTACAAGTGAGGGCCCAAACCTTTTCCCTTCTGGTAGCCCCACTTTTGGAGCATGGCCACTGCTACAGTCATTTCACTTTTGGCTTTCATGGTGACGTCTCTAATAAGTTATGGCATCAATGTTGACACATCATACTGGAAGCAATGGAGATCTGTGTCTTCAGCTGTATGGGATACTTCTAGCACCGCCTCGATTTCATGCAGCCACGGGCGTCCTAGTAGCAGGTTGAAGGAGGACTTGATGTCCATGACTTGGAATGGGATTGAGAAGGTCATTGGCCCAATGGTGAGCTCAAGATCAACTTCTCCTATCACCTCCCTCCTATTATTATCAAACCCTCTTGCACTTATTCTGGCTGGCCTGAATGTGAAGGGATCAACCCCTTTTGTGGTTATAGTTCTGAGGGGGCATACATTCAATGCCGAACCATTTTCCATCAGCACCAAAGGGATTATTAATTCCTTTGATTTCACCATGATGTTGGAATAATTGCTTCACTCACTTGGTAGGTCGGCATCTGAAAATGAGATGGCATTGGGAGCCCACACCTGTCCGATCATTTGCCCTACTCCATCTGGTGAGACCTTGTCAGATACGTGCGCATCTTTAAATGGTCCCATTAGAGCTTGGAAGTGAAGTGGGGTTGTCATTAATAGGTCCCAAATGGTAACGTGGGATGGCATTCTCTTCAACTGTGTTTCCAATATGTGCCCCTATGCTCATTTTTTCAAAGGGGTGTACTACAATAGGTTCTTTCTTCTCTTTCGAATGGGATGGTGTTGATACTTCTAGTTGCCTTGATATTCTTCCTAATCGAGTGATGAAATCTACTGACCCCTCTCTAGTGTTACCCGCATTGACGTCTGTTTGACTATAATCGAGCGGGACCAGATGGGGATCATATGTTGGTCCGAAGATTTGAAATGGGATAGATGGGGGCGCCTGATATGATTGAACTGATGGGGCTGGTGTGGCAAAATTGGGCCAGATGTGGTTGATTGGTGCATGTGGCAGCTGAACTGATGATGATGTGATAAAATCGGGCCAGCAATATTAGGCTAGTGCAGGAGATGGATGTACTGATGGCAGTGCACAATACCTGGCCAGCTATATTGTATGGGAGCCGGAGGTGGGGCAAAATTGGGTACCATGTAATTGACCGGGGTTGGTGCCGGATATGCTTGGTATTGCGAGGATGGAGTAAAACTGGGTTGCACATGGGAAACGGGCGCGGGTGTAGGGAAATACATCCTTAAATCTAAAGGTGTTGCTTGCGGTGTAGGGCTTAGGAAATAAACGGTTAAGTTTAATGGCTTGATCACCCCTATGATCTCATTCTCATGACTCTGCTGCCCAGGTACTGCAAAATTCCCTCCCTTAGTGATAGATTCAGAGGGATCGAATTCTTTCCTCCCTTCCTCCAACATGTTAATAGTGTCCCTTGGGCCCATTTCTCTCTATTGGTGGGGTAATAACGATGCCTGCATGATATTGGTGTGCAGGTATACTTGGGGGGTGCTAGGGGTATGTGTCTCCCTGCCTCTATCAAATCCTCTATCGCGTATTTCAAAGGAAAGCACCGATCAATTGGATGTCCCGACTCTTGTTGGAAATTACAATGTGTTCTGGGATCATAATTCTTTGGGGTTGGATTCAGTGGGGGTCTTGGTTGAAGCGGAGTAACCAAACCCTTCTCGATCAGCAATGGCAAGAGGACATTTAGGGATTGTCCTAAGGGAGCGAATACTCGGTCATATTGGGCCTTCTCTGCTCAAGGGTCATTTGCCCCCAGGGGACATTATTTTACCTTTGAGCTTGATTTATTGGTGTTGGTGCTGGTTGTGCTACCACAAACAAAAAGGGAACCATGTTGGTGTTGGGCTGTGTGTTCATTATATTTTATACCTCTACCCTTGCTCCTCTCTCAGTCCTCTGTTCAGTAAACTTTCGGACCCCACTGACCCCATTGGACACATTCTTGCTCAAATGTCCGTCCCGAATTGCATCCTCACAATGATTGGTATTTCTTACCAAATCAGTGAAGCTGGACTGCTATTGGTATACCAAAAAGTCTGAGATGACTAGCCGAGTATTTTTCAAGATCATCTCCATTTGCTCATCGTCGGGTATTCAATTTCTCACTTGGGGTGCAAGGGTCTCAATCTTCCCAGATTGTCGCTGAATGTCTCATCAAACTTCTGCTTCAAGCGATCTAGATTAGAATTACTGAGCTCGATGTCCATGTTGTAGACATACTGCTCCTGGAACAAGTGGGTCAGATCTTTCCAAGTTTTAATCATGGATGGTCCAAGGGACGTGAACCATCTCAAAGCGGGGCCTGTGAGGCTCTTCTGAAAAACTTTCATGAACAAATGCTCATCCCCTCCATACTGACTCATATCTCCACAATATGATTTTAGATAGGTAATTGGGTTACCTGTGCTATCGTATTTATCAAAAGTAGGCACTTTAAATTAGTGGGGAAGTGGTACTTCTGCAAACAGACACAGGTCAGAGAACTCAGTAGCGTGAATTTCAGCTCCTCCCATCATCATCAGTTTCTTATGTATTTTGTCAAGTTTCTCTTTCAACAATTCAGACTCTTTTGATTGAAAGGTCGGGGCTGATCCTCCTTCATTCAGAATGGTCTATGGGTGGGTGAATGTTGGTGGTGATGGATTAAAATTGGCAAATGCCTCTTCATAGGCCCCACTATTTCTGACCTCATCTTCCTCGTATTGTTGATCAACATTCGGTGGAGGAAGGGTGAGGTCTTCCTACTGATTCAGAATGGGTTGGGTAGGTGCTTGATGAGGCCATTGGGATTGATAAGAATTTTGTTGATTGGATTAGGGGATGAGAGGATCGGTAAATTGGGGATGGTTGATTGTATGGGATAGATCCCCATATTAGGTTGGGGGTGAGACATGAGGAAAAATAGGGCCTATGTCGGGTTGGGGGATTATGTGAGGTGGGTTCGTTATTTACGAGGGAATGGAGCCCTATTGGGTATAGGTGAAGGTGGGATATTGGGGGAATGATGGAGGATTTGAATATGGGGCTCCCTGTTGATCTATTTTAAGTGCTTGCTACTGACTTTATTGAAGACAATGATAAGAATGGGATAAATGAAAAATGAGTGAGAAGTAGAGTGATGAATACGGAGTAGCAAGCCTAAAATATGCACAGTCCTGCAAGATATAGGGCCTGTTGTAGCAAGTTTTGATAAGTAAGAGTTTGTCTCACAGGGAAGTTGATCTAAAGCTCCAAGGGAGCTATCCTTAGTAGGCTCTCCAGATCTGGCTACAGATTTGGCAATCCTAAGAGGAAGGGGATTTAAAGTCACTATAATCTTAATCCTAAGGCAACTGACTATTTAGATTGGTTAAGAAGAGTGGTGGAGTGAGAAAATAAATGAAAAAGGGTGAGAAGTATGTTATTAGATACAGATCTGATGGGGTCTTGTAACTCAAACTTAGATCTGTTGCTATAGAAATCCTGTCCAATGGCTATATTATCACCAAAGAGGAGAAAGAATCTAACTCACTCCTGTGCCATGATCCAATCCCTTAAGGCTATATCTTGTCCACTCAAATGGTCACAGACTATCCAATAGGGGAACCACAATCCAGAGGTGAGTTAGAACAAGTTTACCATTGTAGGCACTACTTCATCCAGGCTACAAGCTCAAGAATCCATAGGAACCTCATCCTCTAAAGTTCTGTGTGTGGGGCTAGGCCTACAAAGTGCACAAGCCTAAACACACAGGACCATCAAGAGTTTGAGTACTAGCTTTTAAGTATGGCTATTCGCTGCTTTAGAAAGACTGCAGTGATCCAGTCACAAGCCTACAATCTATACAGCCAACTCAGATCTCCAATTTGATGATGGATCTATTCAACTATAGGGGAGTCTGTCACTGCACAATCTCCCATAAGGAAACAAGCACAAGTGCAGAGAAGAAGAATCTGTCTTAGTTCCATGAATTGGCCTCACTCTAGGGCTATAATCTGTCCACTTGAATGGTCACAGACTATCCACAGAGGCTATCCTCCTCACAAAGGTCTAAGACAGAACAAGAACATTGCTGCCGCCACCATCTTCACAAGGCTACAAGCACAAGTTCCCATGGGGATTCAGATTTAGTGGGTCCTGTGGTGGGGGAAGGCCTGCAAAGTGCCTAACCTGGACACATAGGTCACTTAGATCTAAATAGTACCTTAGAAGCAATCCTCCATTGCTTATAAAACAACTTAGCAATGGAGGATCTCAAGGCAGCAGCCTTGTACAGCACAACTCACAACAAAAACAACATCCCATACATGTAACAGATCCTATTATAAAAACTCCATTAAAATCTATACCAGATAATCATACAAAAAGCATAGCCAGCAAATGCTGGACTATGGAGAGAAACAAAAAGGAAAAAGAAGAAAACTCCTAAACCTTAACCTTAACCTACTGTAATTCTACAGTTGGTTTTTTGGAGAAGAAGCACAGAAGTTAAGTCCCAAAGAGATATCCCCCTAAACCTAAGCTAAGCTTAGGCTTATATATCAGTCGGTTCTCTCACAATTAGGGTTAGGAAAAACCCTACTTTCTCAATGTAATTGCGGCCCATTCTTGTCCCTTGGATGCCTCGAGGCGTGTGCACAGAGATTGGAGCATTGGAGTGCATGCCCTAATTGCTAGAGATTCCCAGATTGCCCTTGTAGAAGTGGGGAGAAGTTTAGAGCCCGATCCTCACTGAATAGAAAGGATTTCTAGATCTTGCCATGTGGTAGAATTGGCATCGCGGGGTTGAATTGACCTGAAGTTCATGCAGTCGCGGGGTTTACATCTTGGTCATCGCGGGGTACTAATGGTTCTCGCGAGATTGAATTTTCAGCTTTGAACGGTGTGGCGATTGCTCGCGCAGTTTGTCCCTTAGTGAACCTCGCGACAGATCTTTGTGAAGAAGCAGTGTTCAAGAGTTTCTGGGTCACGCGAGATTCACTGAAGGTCTGTATCTCGCCGCCACTGCATGCAGAAATGCCTGAAGCCCTCTCTTCTGAGTGAGTCGCGCGAAGCTTAATGGTTCCCCTTTTGAGCTGCGCGAGACTGCGTGAATGCTTTAGACTGAGCCTCGGGAGGGCTGCTTTTCAATTCTTTCTGGCACCAAACCGCACGAGAACGGTGTGAAGACTGCACGAATGCTTCACTCACTTATGGCTGAGCTTTGTGAGAGCCGTGCGAAGACTGATTTGCATATCAAATCACACGGGAGCAGTGCGAGAACTACGCGACCAGTTATTGTGCTTCCTCCAGGGGCTCGCGATAACTGCGCGAAGGCATTCTTCTTAATCTATTGAACCCTGTGACATTTGTACGAGGCATTCTTCTTGATTTATTTCTGCTTGGATGTGCCTATGCTTTAGCCAACTCTCTATCTGGGTTCATCCTTCGTTCTGCTGAGGTAGTTCTGGGGAAACAGTGAGCTTCTTGGCATGGTTAGGGGTTTATTGGCAGCTGCTGCTTATTACCTACAGAACATGCTTAAAATATTTTTATTAAATGATTAAGGGTCTAACAGAGATTAAGTTAAGGGGTGGAAAGTGGTACTTTTCAAGTCTTAACACTCCCAAGTGTGGGCCTTGATGGGCTTGGGTATAGAGAATTGGGCCTTGATGGACGTAGGCCTGGAGTATTGGGCCTTGATCGTCTTAGGGTATTGGGCCTTGATGGGCTTGGGGTATTGAGCCTTGATGGGCCTGGGGGATTAGGCCTTGATGGGCTTGGGGGATTGGGCCTTGGTGGGCTTGAGCCTGGGCCATTGGGCCTTGATGGGCTTTTGTCAGGGTTATTGGGCGTTGGTGGGCTTGGGCCTCGTCCATTGGGCTTTGATGGGCTTGGGTATAGGATGTTGGGCCTTGAGGCCCGCTCAAATGGTCCCAAGGTTGATGGGAGCCTTGGATGGTATGGATAATGGAGGGTAGATTAGGGTTTTGAGGGAATGGAGTGTGGAAATTTTGAAGGGTTTGATGGGGATTAGATATTTGGGGTGGATGAGGATGGCTTTGGGAGGGCATCCAATTGGTATAAAGTTTCACCATGTCCTCCATCATGGACATGGGGTCGGGTATGTGGTTGGAAGTGGATGGCTCACCTAATTAGGAGGATGTATGGGAGAAAATGGGCATGACCTGGGTAGATGGGGGAAAATTGGTCATGGCTTGGGTAGATGGAAAATTGGGCATGACTTGGGTAGATTGGGGGATATATTGTGGATTTGGATTGGGGGAAGAATGTGGAGTCGATATGAGAGAATTGAGCATGGCTTGGGTGTATGTGGGAAAATGGGGGCTGCTTGGATTAGCTGTGGAAGGAAAACGTGGATTGGATGTAGGGGGAAATTGGGGTGTATGAGTAGTGGATATTGTAGACACCCCCATTTTTCCTTCTCAGAAAATATTTTTTGTTCGATCAACCTTTGACCCTTTTTAACCCTGATATAGGAACTATGCACTGAAACAATAGTACATGAATGAACATAGGCTGAAATAATAGCTCTGTGGCTCAGATTCCGACATGGGGAGATTATATACTGAAATAATAGTATATAGTCAGAATGCAGACTAAAACAGTAGTCTTGCATTTCATTCTAGAGACTAGACCCGAACAACCCCGAATTAAGCGTCTGAAATCCCGTGCGTAATTAGATAGCATGCCACACTACAAATGCGCAATCAGTCCCCCTTTCAGACCAAACTCCCCTTCTCAGACCTATCTGAGACTCGGTCACGTGCCTGAAATCAGACGCGCGATCAGATTGAGCACCACAAAACCAGCGCGTAATTGGCCTACGCCTGACCTAGTCTCACTACCCTTAACCCTTAAGTTTCCTTGATTAAGCTCTTCTGAAGAACCGCTTAATCAGATTGCGCACCTCCCATCACGCGTGCAATTAGCCCTAATTTTGTCAAGACTGGCAAACTTGCCGAGCAAGTCAATCGGTCGCTCACTGAGTCGATGACCGACTCAAAGCGATTAAGCGCTAGGAAACTGATGCGTAATTCAGTTAAACGCCTGAAAAATGGCGGGTAATTGAAGAAAAACCTATAAATGATTTTTTTCCTAATTCGGCCGGAGAGGCTGGTAATTTTTTTAGAGAGAGCGGACTTTTTTGGGATTCCGAAACCAGAGAACTCCGAGGAAAAACCCATAGAGTAACCTAGTCATGATTTTGAGATTCAAGCTTCGAATCTTCGAGATTTCTCTCCGTAGCCCCGACCTTTATGTAAGGATTTAATCTTTTAATTCACAACCATAGCTTCTAATCTCTAGATCTAGGAATTCTATTATTTTATTTATTTTTAGACCGTAGCACCCTTTTCAGACCGATATTCTATATATTTGGTTCTAGTTCTCTGCTTCTAGAACCAGTCCTTAATCTATCGATCCGATATACCGATTCTAGACTTTAACTCAGTTCTAAAATCTCGATCTACAGTCCTATCATTAATTTCTGGTCCTAACCCTTTGATTCAGAACCAATCCTTAATCATACGGCCTGATTTCTTGATTTTAGACCCGAATTTAATCTGCAAAATTTAAATTATAGCTTTAATTCCCAATTTTTAATACTTTAAAATTTCTAAATGTTAATTCCAGTCTTATAATTCTAGTTTATAATTTAATTCATAATTATTATTCTGAAATCAACTCCTAAAAGCCCAAAATACTATGTTACGATCCAAAAATCAATTTGTCTTTAATTTCCGCCACCCGAATTGCCCAAGGGAGCTTACGGAGGGTACTCGGGAACGAGGCCAATCATCCTTAGCATAGCGGGCCCAAACCCCTTTTTTTTAGGAATTTTAGAATTAAGTAATTCCTTTAGTTTTATACTTTTAGCATGATTAATTAGTAGGTTTATTTTATTTCAACATGCTTAATTAATTGTCTTAAATCTTAGTATGACTGATTCATCTCTTTAAATCTGAATTTAATTGATCAATTCCTTGCTTCAATTACAATTTAATGGAATTAATTTTGTTGCTTCAAATGGATTTTTTTATCATAGTTAATTAATTGCTTTAATTAGAGATTTTTAAAAAATTAGTTTATTTATTTTAATCAGATTTGGTAAAAATTAGTTTATTCGTCTTAATCAAATTTTATTAGCATTAATTCCTTTGCTTAAATTAGAGTTTCGGTAAAATTAGCCTTTTATTTCAATTAGAATTCTAGCAGGACTGTTATAACTGCTACAATTAGAATTTTAATAGAATTATTATACCTCATTCAATCAGAATTCTAGTACACCTGATATTCCTGAACAAATTAAAGTCTCACCAGAACTATTATACATGCATTCCTTGTGCCAATAGGAGACTGAAACTAAATACATTTCTAAAAGAATTGGGAAATCAACATTAATTGGACTCTTAACCGGATTGGAATAAACCTATACAACTAAATTCATAACAGAATCAAGGAAGTCTAAATTGACCCGAATTATAATTATAAAGGGGAATAAAAAGGAAATTAAACTATCTAATCCAAAGAGACAAAACACTGCTGACGTTCGCAGGCGGACGATTCAGTATAAAAGTGACCGACACCCACTCTTAAGCGTGATCGTTGACGTGTTGCTGCATCGATAAATATCTGGAGCTGGCGATCGCAACAAACTAGGAATCCTCCTAGAAAACCCCTGTTATTGTTTATTTTATTTTTTACTTTCATTATTCTAAACATCGCATCGCTAGAGTTCATCAGGACAGAATTGAAAGCCACTGATTCAACGGGAACTGAGAGGAACCCAGAAAAAGCCCGCACCAACAGACTGGCGATCGCGATGGGACTTTTTCGCAAACTCTGTTTCTAGATCATTAGTTTCCAGCCTATTTCCCTATTTTTCTCCTTTCCATCGTGTCATTTAGATTCTCTTTTTTATATATGGGTCTTCGCCAAAGACTCGAAATGTCTGGTATACGAAGAGTAAGTTTAGGAGACCCACCACTATGGAGATATCATAACAACCCCATATACGGAGAAGAATCATTTCATAATTCTAGCCCACGACAACCTGAGATTAATATGAGTGGTGAGCAAGAGAATCCCTTCTCTACCCCATACACCGGGAACAATCATGAAGGGAGAGATGGTGGCATCGGACAAAACCCCAATCGCTCAACAAATCGTAGAACTCAGTATCCAAAGAATACAAATAGGAGATGATGACTCTGAATACTTGCTTCGAGGGTTGGCCGCTACATAGGAAACCATTAGGTTATGACAATTCTCAGAAGAACAAGAGTGACAAGAGAGGCCACCACCCACCCCAAGCACGGTATATGCCCGCACCACCTCGCTGAGACAACCTGCCCACACATTATTCAACGATGACCCTCTGGACAAGGTTTGCTCACGAGTTGCTCTAAAAGACCGCACCATTAAAATCGAAGATCTCCCTAAAATGCTCGATGAGTACATGGCCAAGAGAGAGCGTCTCAGACACTCATTCAGATTCAACAAATTTTGCCGAGACATCGAGTTTAATTTATCGATAGGATTTAAGCCACCAAAGTTTACTAAATATAACAGGACTGGAAATCCGTACCATCACTTGGCCCTCATTTGTAATGATTGTCGACCCATTCGTGATAATCAAGGACTTCTCATTCAATATTTCCAATGTTCGTTAGAAGGAGAAGCTTTAGATTGGTTTACGGGACTCGCTTTATAAGATAGAAGCCTTCGACTAATTAGTCGGTCAATTCCTAGACCAATATAAACACTTGATCCAAGAGACAATTAGTCTCAGTGATCTAATGGCAGCCAAGCAAGGATTTGATATAGAATGCACTGACTTCGTCGCCAGATGGAGAAAACTTACTGCTAGAACTGGCACTTCAATGAAAGAGAAGGACTCGATTGATATTATTATTGACAACACTAGGGAACCGTTAAAGAGCACACTCGTCATAAGTGATTACCTCGACTTTGCTGCACTCTATTCTCGGGCATCTCGACTAGCGCGACACATTAAAGGCAAAGATCTCGCGTTATCCATAGTCACGTCAAAAATAGGCTCTTCTAGTGAATTAAAATCGAAAAATAATAAGAAAGCCTTAGGAACTGAGCAAGTTAACATCGTCCTCAAACAAGGGTAAAACTCTAATAATAGAAATTTCCAATCGTGAAATTTCGGACATAACCAAAACTAACAACGGTATACCAACCAAAATTAAGGTGCTAGTCAGCAAAGATACTCGAACCAAAACCAAGGCCAGAATCAAAGTCAAGGCCAATACCAAAATAGAAGCCAATACCCTAACACCTATTAGAATTAGAATATGACAGAACCGACCGGCCCACTCATCGAATTTATTAATAACGTACCCCCACTACAAAACTTCAACCCAGCCAGAGGCCCTTACCAACCAAAGAGGGAACACTATCCCCCTTTACTAGATACAATTCCCAATATTTTTTATCTTCTTAACACTCAGAATCTCCTCTAATTCCCATAGGAAAAACCTCACCCATGGCCTGCAAATTTAGACTATAGTAAATACTGTGCCTTCCATCGATATGCGGGACATGACTTAGAAGACTGTTGGGTCCTTCGAGACATGATCTATGATATGAACGACCAGAGTTAAATTGATTGGAAAAGTGCTTAGAAATCCCAATCCTAATAATAACCAACCCCAAGAGAATTTAGATATCATAAACAACCCTATGCCCAACCACAACCAAGCAATATCGGCCCAGGTCACTACTGTGGATCTCCCTGGTCAACTCTCCTTCCAACCTTCTACCTGAATCTCCTACATCCTGCCCTCTGCCGCTTCTGCCACACCAGCAAGAACTTCCTCACCCCTACACCCCTCGACCCTGATCACTCGAATCACCCCACCGAGCTCGCTTCCATACCCAAAGTTCACTCAGATACGAGTACATTCCTTTAGGGCCAGGAGATCATTCCTCTATCGTCACCAACCAGAACCTTCAATCCCTCCAAATCCTGAACCAACATCCCTACCACTCCCTTCATCCAATTTTGAATCTGAGTATGGAGACCACGTTCTCCAGACTGCAGCCCAAGTTGCCGCATCGATAAAAAGTGTCACCCGTATGACTCAAAGCCAAGACAATGAAACAACCACAGAGCATTTGCTGAATTCAAAAGAAAGTGAGCCAGAAAAACACCCCAACCTGTGTGAGACACTGGCCTCTGCTTTCATAGAAGAGGAGGATTACACACAGTATCTCCCACCTTAGAACAGTGTCGTGCAAGCACACTCTCCGACTCCAATTTCACTCGCTTCACAAACACATCGACGTCGACTCGTGTCGGGTCAAGCCAGCAACCGATGTGCTCGATTCTTAAGTCAAGAACCAATTACCCACCTCCTCCTTTCCCTCGGAGTAAGGATTTCACGAGCATACAACCACCAGAAGGGAATGTGAGGGAAAGAGAGGTCAACTTGCCTCCCCCACCTCATATCATCCCTCCACCAATCCCTGCACCACAACCACTCCAACCACCTACACCCAAGGCTCACCAGCTAGGCAAAGAAGTGACACACAAGCAAGGACAAGAATATGACCTTCTGCGACACCTCCAGATGATCTCAGCCCATATATTCATACTAGAACTCATCAAGAAATCGCTTGATTATCACCGGTTGTTGATAAGGACACTCATAGACACGCAAGTGGACGAGGACACAACCCTAGATGAGCGTCATCAAATCACTTAAGTTATGGCACAACCTCCGGCACTCACTTTTATAGATGCAGACATGCCTAAAGAGTCACTTCGCGAAAGTGCAGCCCCCATATATCTCACGGTCATAATTAGAGGATTCTCCATACCACACGCACTAGTTCACACGGGAGCAGGACTTAACATCTGCCCTCTCACCATGTTAAAGACTCTCGAATACACAAAACAAGATGTTAGGCCCTCCGCCTTGTCACTCATAGCTTACGATGGCTCACATCGTTTCATGAAAGGAACTATTAAGCTACAGGTTCGCCTTGGACCCATGACGAAAGACATTACCTTGCATGTTTCTGATTTGGCTAGTACATACAATCTTATCTTTGGAAGAAAATGGCTACAGTCCATGAAGGCCGTATCCACATACCATCAATGTGTCAAATTTTCACACGAGGACTCCATTGTCCGTATATATGTTGATGCGTCCCTCCAGGAGATAGACACTGATTACACGGCAAGCATACCAACTGCTCATGACTATGTATTGAACACGGGTAATATTCGAAAGACTCGGAGCCCTAATGACACAATCGTCACAGAGGTCCACCCCCCTGACCGTCCTAGTTCTCCCCTAATGCGTCAACAAAACTTAGTGAGGAGAGAGGTCGGTCAAGACCTCGCCAAACTTTATGACATCAACCCCACCATGACAAAAGGGTGGGATGTCATGTACCAACTTGGATATGTCCCTCACATCGGACTCGGTAAGAATAAATAAGGTCTTATAGGACCCGTTGTCCCAATAAAAATATGCAAACACATATGGTTAGGTTATCAATTGGACGGTCCACAAGCCGACTTATGCCCTACCTCACCAAAATGGTCTCTATATGACAACTTCGTCTATGGGACCATTGGAAAACTGACGTGCCGAAGCATAAGGAGGTGTCCCTCTCCAAATCCCAAGAAACAGAAATTGAACAAATGGCTAAAGCATTTAGCGATTTGACAAGCCTCAACGACGAGATTGATGAACTGCTCGAAGGAGTCAAACCCTTGTTTGATCTCCAAAAGTCTATAGAAAAGAGAAGAGAAGAACCTCCAGGAACCAAACCATAATTAGAAGATTAGGAATCTACCGATGACGAAGACTTTCATATAGCTGCCCTACAAGATGACAAAGAGCACTTGCACTCAACATGGGAAGAGGATGACACCCCACAATAGAATCTTAACCCGTATAGCATCCACCTCAGCCTTGGCCTTGGAGGGTGGGAATGCTTGTGGGATTCCCCTTGTATCATTCACCCTTACCAGCCCCACTGTAGGGCATGCACCAGTATATTAGAACGTTTCACCAAGTGAACCCGACATCCTACGACGGAGGAATCAGACCATTACAACCCTGCGATGACAGACACCAGTTATGACCTACCAGCTCAACTACTAGCACAAGGAGCAGAGAGTCCCGGTGGCTATCCATTTGATCCCAAAGGAAACACTCAACCTGCTTTTATAGAGTTTGAAGAGGAACTCAAACTAGACACTTCTACATCCCCGGATTCGTCGTAACTCTAAATATTTTGGAAATCTCTCGAATAGGATTGGCAACCTCCCTCGAGTGATGACGAAGACTACTAGATAGATCTCACTATACTCGAGTTAGCTGAGCGAGCTAATCTAGGACTTTAAGCGTTATCAGATCAAGAAGATGAGTTCGTTACCGTCTTCGATTCTAATTTAGAAGGATAGGAATGCCCTTGGGAATCTCCCTACATTCTTCACCATTTTTAACCTCATTGTCGAGCATGCGCACCCATCCCAACATATTATGAAGATCAAGGAAAAGAACTTGCTATGCCTGAGGACCCTTTGGGAGATCCCCGTCAGTGAGAAGAACCACTATATTATGACTCAAAAGCCGATAACTCGATCGACTACGATCTTCAGAATTTCTTCGATGAAGAGGCCATTAACATGATAGAGGAAATCCGAGCATCAGTGCCACTATCACCCGTGTCACTTATTCAAAAGGTCTCATTAGCTAAGGACTCAAAAAAAAAAATGTCAAATTTACAATAAGTCTACAGTTCTAGAAGGATTGTCCGAATAGCTCCAGCAACCGTCTCAGTCCCTCAACTAGAGAAAGCAATTCCCCCGGTGCCCCTTGAGGCGACCGACCCTGTACCATACTTGTCAAAAAAAAAAAATAGAAAAGATAGAAAACCCTAAAAATTCAGAAATACAAAATCCAAAAAAATCAGAAAAACCTATAAAAGAGAGGGAACCCTTCATCCCTAACCAGATTTGTGGCCAACAAGGAGACTCTTCTCCTAAGGTTTCTAACCTATTCCTCACACAAGGATGTAAAGCATCCCTGCTAAATAACAAGCTAGTGATCATATCAGATGAGATACTTTGTGACTTTGAAATAAGAATCGATAGCCTTGACCTTTACCTTACTAAAGATCTCTCAGTTATAAATTGTGCCGATGAAGGGTTACCTTTTGCAAATTCAAATCCCCAGTGTAGTGACTTCACAGTATATGAACTTATCGAGGACAAAGAAAGAGCACTAGTTGCCCAGGAGGCACTAGACTTTCAACAGGTTATCAAGCACTTCGATGAGCAAACCCAAGCTGCCATAAAACCCACCGAAGAACTTAACTTTGGCACTGAAGAGAAACCCAAGAAGCTATTAATTAGTGCAATGCTTAACTCCAAGGAACGCCGGCAAATTGTACAAGTCTTGTAAGAACACCTCGACTCTTTTGCATGGTTCTATGAGGACATGCCCGGTTTAGACCCGAGTTTAGTAGAACATCACCTTGTCTTAGAACCTGATGCAAAACCTGTTAAGCAAAAACTCTGTAGGATGCACCCACAAAGTGCCCTCTAAGTTAAAGAATTAGTGACAAGTTACACAAAGCCAAATTTATTCGAGTCGTTCTTTATCCTAAGTGGGTCGCCAACATAGTATCTATCGCCAAGAAGGACGGTAGAGTACGAGTTTACATCGACTTCCTTTTGTACTCCAGGATGGCTATCTTTCACGTAGGCTATCTTTCATGTATCAACGCGCCATGATGGCTATCTTTCACGACATGATGCATAAGTGTGTAGAAGTCTATGTCGATGACATATTAGTGAAGTCCCTGACGCGAATAGGACATGTTGAAGCGCTCCAACTAGTTTTACAAAGAGCTAAGAAGTATCAGCTAAAAATGAACCCAAAGAAATGTGTTTTTAGTGTTTCCTCTAGAAAATTACTTGGTTTTGTAGTTACCAAGCGAGGGATCAAAGTTGACCCTGCAAAAGCCAGAGCCATCATCGAGATGCCGCCTCCCAGTAACATCAAAGAATTACGAGGCCTAATAGAAAGATTACAATTCATCAGAAGATTTATCTCCCAACATTCGAACAGATTTGATCCTTTCTACAGGCTACTTAAAGGAGGAACCGAATACAAATGGGACGATCAGTGTCAGCAAGCTTTTGATAATATCAAGAAATACCTCCTTAACCTGCCTATACTATTGCCACCTGTCCTCAAAAAACCCTAATTCTATACCTCTCAGTGAACGACAAAGCAATGAGAGTAATTTTGGGACAATACGAAGAAGACGAAAAGGGAGAAAAGGCTATCTACTATCTCAGTAGGACGATGGTCGAATACGAATAAAAATATACTTCGATGGAGAAGACTTGCCTCACATTGGTGTGGGTCTCAACAAAATTACGATACTACTTTGGAGTGTATAAAATACTAGTATTAGCCTGAATGGACCCTCTAAAGTAAATATACAAAAAGCCCGCAACATCAGGAAAGATCGCTCGCTGGCACATGTTATTACAAGAAGTTAGCATCACTTATGTCACGCAGAAATCAATCAAAGGCCAAGCAATCGCTTATTATCTGGCGGACCTCCCACTCCCGAATGATGAGCCCATACACGCGGATTTTCTCGACGAAGACCTATTCATGGTTCATGATAAAAAGCTCAACAAGACCTCATGGACCCTTTATTTCAACAGCACTCTAAACCACAAAAGAAAAGGCATCGGGATAATCCTCCTAAGCCCAGAAGGAGTCATCATACCTAAAGATTTTATAGGTGGACTATGAGCATCACTTCAATTAGGAGTTAAATAGTTAAAAGCCATCGGTGATTCAAAACTGGTAATTTCACAAGTCATAGGAGAATGGAAAACTAAGGAAAGGAGACTAATGGTATACCTTGAAACTGCTCAATTTTTAGTAAACAAATTTGAAAGAATATCTTTTGTGCACATCCCTAGATTAGAAAATGAGCTCATAGATTCCTTAGCCATGCTAGCCTCGATCATCCAAATACCTATCAGACAAAATACTAAAACCTTCTTCATTGAAAAGCTGATAGTATCCGCCCACGAGGTAGCATGAACCGTCAAAAGAGAACTGCCATTCCTCCCCACGAGTACAGGACCAAAAGGAGTAATTATCCTGGAAAAGCACGTCAAGGCAGAAATCAAAGTTGCTATGTTTAGATTTGAAAAACCACCGATTGACGATAGACAACCATGATACTTCGATATCTGGAATTTCTGGAAGTATCAACATGTTCCTCCGTATGCTATAAAAATCAAACAAAAGACTATAAGGAACCGATGCGCCCGATTCTGAATGCTCGGTGAAACATTATACAAAGAAGCCTTCACCAAAGGAGTACTACTACGATGTGTCACGATCACCGAAGGATAATACATCATTCAAGAAGCATACACCAGTGCCTGCGGTGCCCACTTCGATAGACAGAGACTCGCCGATCAAGTTACACGACATGGTTACTTCTGGCCGACAATGATCAGAGATTGTCACCTCTACGTCCAATTCTGCAAGCAATGCCAAGAACACGCCTCACTCATTAAAGCTCCATCAGTTGCATCAAACACTACGACCTTGCCATTGCCATTCTCAATGTGGGCCTTCGATGTAATTGAACCCTTCATCAAAATAGTTGGGAACACTCACAAGCACGCATTTATTCTTATAGCATTCGAATACTACACCAAATGGGCAGAAGCTGAATCCTATGTCAGAATCACCACTTCAACACTTATGAGGTTTATCATTCAGAATATCATCACTCGATTTGGAGTTCCTAGGATGTTTGTCACTGATAATGAACCACAGTTCATCGCTGAGAAGATGAAGAAGTTATGCAAGAAGTACGATATCGATTTATGCCACTCATCACCGTTCTACTCTCAAGGCAATGGATAGGCAGAAGCTATGAAAAAAACACTGATTCAAATCCTAAAACGCATAGTAGAAACAAGCAATGGAGTTAACTAGACTGAATGACTACCAGAAGCACTCTGGGCCTATAGGACCTCTATTCGTACAACCACTAGCCAAACTCCCTACCTCCTCACCTATGGGATGGAGGCAGTCCTACCATATGAGATACAAGTATGTCTTTATGCATTCAACTCGATGACGAGCTATCCTTAGATGAGAGGAGAATTTCCCTACTCACGCAGCTTGAGCAGCTTGATGAAACACGTCTAAGGGCAGCTGATCACGCTCAGGTATATCAGAAGAGAGTGGCCAGGGCTTACGATAAGAAAGCTCTCGAACGAACCTTTAATATTGAAGAATTTGTCTTGAAGAAAATTATGCCTTCCAAGCATGCCCACCCAAAGGAAAAACTGAAACCAAACTGGGAAGGCCCATATGTCATAACAGCTGCATACCATGGAAATGCCTATCAACTGGAGAACCAAGATGGGGAAGAACTCCCTAGTCCTTGGAATGCCATGTACCTTAGAAAATACTACCCCTAACCCTGTGATCGTCACATCTTGTGGTTAAATACTTATACTTACCACCCCCGTAGTCGTCACGACCCATTCATTGGTTGTACTCCTTCAATTATCAGAATATCCTTAAGACCTCTGATCTATTGCCTACCTTTTCTCACTCGGGCAATTTGATCAAAGGACTAGTGACCTATCTAACCCCTTTCAAAAGCATAAGTAACACCCGATCCTCACTTCTCTTCCCCCATCATTGGAGATGTTAGAGCAAAGAAAAATGAAGATGTTAGGATCAATCAAAACTCATTATTCTTGCACTAGCAGAATGCTTTCAAAAAAATATATGCATTTACATGTAAAAAAAAAAGATCAAGTGTGAGCATTACGACGAATGAACAAGTGAATGAGCTTAGGGAAGCATAAGCAGGCTGTGAGGACATATCTAGTAATTTCACTAGAAGTGTATAAGCAAGCTGCGAGGGCACCCCTGATGTCCCCATACTATTAGATGTCGTCGTAAGGTGGCGGGGGAGGATAAACTCCTGCTAACCAAAGAATGTGAGATTTTGATGGTGCCGAAACATGACGAAGAGCTCGATCATGGCATCTCATACCCCCCTGAGAAAAAGACTGTTACCTATCCCTTTTGGAAAGCATTAGATACAAACTACTCCTCCCATCACTAAGCCTTACCTCCCTCTACTATTTATATTTTTGGACAATAAATCAGAGTCTTACAGGATATTCCTAGAAATAAAACCAAAAACTGCTGAATGATGACTGGCGCACTCACCTACTATACATACCATACTTCTCCCTAATAACCATGGGATAAGATGACCACCAGTTCGGTGACAGTACCGATCATAAAGATGACCTCACCAGTTCGGTGACAGTACCGATCAATTTTTTTCTTCAAAACTAACTCACCAAATACCCATGACTGCTTATAAACCCAAAGTGCTTATCTCGAAACTTGGAAAAGCTCCATTGCATCTTGACACTGGGGCATATTTTTTTTTGGAATAGGAAAAGAATCATGTCAAAAGCACCGGCTTGTCCACAAAGAAGATAAGAAATGATGAAGTTACCCTCCGGGAAGCACTACCGAAGATACCATACTGCCGATCCTACCATGCTCCTACACTGGGATATTTTTATTTCATTGTTTTGTTATTATTTCTGTTTTAGCTATTTTCTTTCCCTATTGCATTATTTTGGTTTCAAAAAAATGAAAAAAAAAAAAGAAGAAAAAAAAAGAGAAAAGCGCACATATCCATCCTTTGCTACCAGACTCCGGTCTGAGACACTTACCCCCTTGACAACTAGTAAGGGGTGAACAAAATTAAAGATAATATTACTCTCACATGTGCAGATATGAAGTAGCCTTCAACCATCACTAGGCTAACTCAAGAAGCATCCAAATCCCAATGAAGGTTGACGACGCTAAAGAAACTGAAAGCAAAAGTAGACGCAAGGGGTAACTAAAAGAAAAAAGAGCCAATCAGGTACATCTAAATAAATAAATATATATATACATATATATCTCTATATATAAGTGTCAAAATTTTTCCATTTCTTTTTACACCTATCATTGGGGACACCCCCTATATATACGACAACACACATGCTATAGATACAAAAAAAACCACACACCCACACACCTAATCCCTACGCTGCCGCTAGAACGGTCGAGCACTGCTGTCCCCAGTATCATCAGCTCAAAGGTCTATGGACTGGTCCTCCAAAAATATGATCCTGGCACCCGGAGTTGGCAGAACCTCTAAGCGACGAGGCTCTACCATAGATCCTCCCTCACGCGTCTGGCTAATAGACCGCCTCGATCGAGAACGAGGAGGATACCTCGCTAGAACCTCATGAACCACTGCATCCTCACGAGCATCACCCTTGGCACAACCATGTGACGTACGACAAGACTTTCCAGTCAAGGAACCCGTCGCCCTCAAATCTGATCCACCAAGCTAATGAGCTTGCCTATATATCCCTCACTCCTCAGCAGACGATACTGTAGCTGATCTAGGGATGCTTGTATCTTTGCCCGTGTCGTCCGATGAGCCACCTCTAACGCCTCAGTATGAGTCATCTAAGTGGCCATTATCTTAGCAAATAAGTAAGCATGACTCTGCATCTCCCCAAGGACTCGTCTCGCCTTAGAGTGGCGCGCTCGCATCGCCTCTAGATGCGCCTCCTCTAGCTGGCGAACCTGCATAACCGCATCAAGTCAAGCAAAAACTAATATATACATGAATAAAATAATAAACTTTAAAAAATGAAAGAACTATACCAGATCTAGCCTCTCCCTTAAGAGTCACTCAACTATCTCATCGGTCACTGGATCGGCAGAAGGCACAGGAGGGATAGCAAACGTAGGCAGCTGCAATAAAAATAGATAAATACATTAAAAATACTATAATGACAAATAAATTACAAACACAATAACTAAAACATACCTAAGTAGGGATAGGAATAGACTCCTGAGGGGGAGCCTTGGGAGCAAAATCCGGAACAACCTGCACAAAGAACCAAGTAATCCAACACAAGATATGTCAGAACAAGATAAAGATGGAATAACCGAAACATAATTATTCCACATCAAAAGAAGCTTTACCTGGCTCTCCAGACGTATAGAGGCAGCAGTCGCCTCCCTCATCTGAAGATCCTCGGCAACCTGACACTGAAATACCACATGATATTAGTAAACTACTAAGAAAGTAAAACAATGACATCCAACAAGCTAATGCAATGATGCAAGCAAGATTGAATGGAAGTTACCCAATGATCCATCTCAGCCCAAAGCTGAGCCATCGATGGATCCTCTCGACTAGAGGAAGCAACTGACGATGGATCAAATGCCAGAACGGGACCTCCGACAGCCAGCTCGGCTCTCTATAAATAATAATAAAGATATCAATCGGCAAGCTCACAATGCTAACAACTAAGCAGAACCATACTTGTGAAGATGCTTACCAATCGGTCAATCTCAGAACATGGACTGGCTGCGATAGACATCCAACAAGGCTGCCTGATGAGCAACCTTACCCTCCATCTCAGATTGTCCAAAATAAAATAAAAAAAATGAGACACCTCAACCATGTTAGAGTGACCAGAAGACCAAGTCCACATAATATAAAAAAAAACATAAATTAACTCACTAGGAGGTGTCGAGCCTCTACTAACCGAATCCCCAACTTATCCTCCACTCCCCTGGCTTCAGCAACTGAAGAGACTAATGACTGTAGCATCTCCTCATCTGGACGAGGAGCACACCCCATTCGCTCCATCTCCCTGTGGTGAGCGTCTAATGCCCCTTGCACGCTAGCAGTAAGATGACCCTGCTCTAATGTAGCCAACCTCTCTCTCAAAGTTGACACTGACTCCAACCCTCCGATTGCGAAAGAGCCGCTCCCATGGAAGGGACGTGTGAAGAGGCACCAGCCACCCAATGCACTAAACCACCGCAGTGCATACTCCTAGGCCTTCTCCTCATCACGCGCCCCTCTAAATCTAGTCCCCCAGCTCTAAAATCTGCTCTCTGAAGAGCCATCCGTGCTGCAAAATTCTGACCAGGAGGATCGATCATCCTCTTCGCCACTTTGTGGCGATCTCTGGAGGGACTCCCTGAGCGAGCCCCAGCTGTCGTACTACGTGAGAAGTGTGGATCCGCTCCACCCTCTCAAAGCAGTGAACCCATATGTCCACATCGAAGAAGGGTCGGCCAGACTGAATCATCAGTACCTCCGCATCCTCCTCATCCTCATACAGCCTCCAGATCACCTACAAATGAGCTGACCTCTCAATGAAGACTCAGATCCTAAAATACCAAAATAAAAAGGAAAGCATACGTGTAACAATCTATACCTACCTTGCATGCATATCCTCAAAGAGGCCTCGCACGGTTTGATGATTCGAAGACCAGCAACGACCCCTCAATGCCTCCCTCCACACGTGCACGGTTTGAAGATTCAAAGATTAGCTACGACCCCTCAACTCCTCCCTCCACACGTGCATTAGCAGGAACGTAAACACCACCTTCAACAAAACCCCCAGATGAAGGAAAGAAAAATGATCATATGCCCAAAATTGAAAGGAAAAGTAACAACAACAGCAGCCACACACGAGGAGAAGCGTTTACCATTAAACGACCAAAAATTAACTAAACTAAAGACATCATGATGCCGATTAATTAAAATTCACCTGGATGAATGGAAGGAAACCCCCGATCAATGCGACACCCTGTCCCTGATGGTAAAGCTGCTCATAAGGATGCGCCAATGTGGCCACACCCCACGCATAGGTAGGGACTCGATCCAAATCCCCAAGTACGATAAAAAATAACCCGGTGATGCATCCTCGAGTCAAAGAAGAGAAAAGTACGACACCGAGGAAGTGCATAAAAAATGCTCGGAGCACCCTATCCGCAGCTACCCCCGACTCCACCACGGACTCCCGACCCACCACTACTGCACAACGCGCCTCATAGGTGTTATGCACTAAAAAGTATCACTTTTTAGCTCTTAACCTAGCCTTTGATGGACCTTGAAGCCCACTAATAATCATTTGTTCAGTATGTTTTACAGTTAGTAATAAAATATGCAGTTTAATATAAAATCACGGTTTTTTAGCCCAAGGAAGAGAGAGAATACAAGCAAAGATCACAGCTGAGCCAAAGCCTAATGGAAAACCTTGGTAGTGCTCACCATGGTGACTCACTGTTGTTAATCATCATTGACCTAAAGTCTAACAGATGACTGAAGTCAGCCGAGAAGGAAGGATGCTGCAATAGTAGCAAGTGTAGTGCAGCAGAGTGTCAAGAAACAGAGCTCGCAGAGTTGACAAGCCTCCTCATGAAGTTAAAGATGCAGTGGAGGAAGCTCTCACACAGATAGGTCACGTAGTCAAGAGGAGAGCTGTAAAGACATCGCAAAGATCTCGCTATGTAAAACCTTCAGAATTTGTGGTCGCGAAGCTCTCGCGGAGATCAAGCCTCAAAGCAGCCGTGTGAGGAACATAGCGATCTCGTGCACTCTGGAGCCTTACAAGTTACTACATGAGCGCAGGAGCCCACCTGCGCGAGTACTTAGCGAGAGAGAGCTCCTGAAGCTCTACTATGTGAAACACCCGGGCTCTCCAGATCATCTCTGCGATAGCACTGCGACGCGAAGCAACTACGTGATTCAATAAAGGTTTACTATGTGAATGAGCCCTTCCCATCAGCTAAAGGCAACTCCGTGAAAGCAAAGTAGCTGCGCGAGTAAACTAAAATAGCTGTCAACCCTGGGAAGCACGGGCTCTCCACTTCTCAGTTTTAACTCAGGGACCTTTTAGGAATTTCTCAAGGCTAGGGCACACTTCTCGAGGTGTGGATTTTGAAGTGCACATCTCAAGGCATTCAAGGGTTGTAACAGTGCCACGTTTGCTAGAAAAATTAGGGTAAATCTCTTTAGAGCCAAGGCCATTTTGATAGAGTGTATAAGCTGTACTTAGAGTTTATTATTTTCATCTTTCCTTCATCCTCTGTCGTCTGAGAGCTCTAGCAGGCTAGGGTTAGGGTTTGATCACCTCTTTTTCTTATTTTTCTTTTCTCTTAGCCCAGCACTTGCTGGCTAATCTCCCTTTAAGCAGTTAGGCTTAGTTTTATTTCAGTCTTGTAATAGATTTTATATACATTGGGATCGTGGATGACCAGTTGAGTATAGGCTGTAGCCCCGAGACAGTTCATTGTAAGTTTTACTATTATCAATGAACTGTTATTTAAATGCTTAATCAAATCTATAGATCTTATGGTTTCTTTAGATGTTTATAGGATCCATGTATTTGGGACTAGCCCATTCAGTTTCTATTAGATCTATTGTTTACCATCTGATTTCCCTTTGTTTGATAGATACATGAAAAGCAAAGCTAGATCTGTAGTGAGATGTGGGGAGCTCAGAGGCCTATGGACCATGGTGGTTGCAGCAGTTTACATGTTCTTCCTCAGACCTTTGTCGGATGGACAGACCAATGGGATTCCCTGTGACCATTCAAGTGGGCAGAGTATAGCCCTAAGGTTGTGTCCATTCACATGTTTGAGAAGGATTCTTCTCCTCTACACATGAGCTTTTAGAGCCTTGTGAGGAGGTTTGTACAGTAACTGGCTCCCCTTTGTCTTAACTAATCAACATCAGATGTTAGATCGGGTCGCTTTGTAGTAATTATAGTTTGAGGCAGAGTCATTGCAGGCCTTTTGTAGCAATGACCAGATGAATCTAAAGCCTTATTCAACCTATTGCATGATCCTTTTTGTGGGCACTAGTGAGCAGTTAGCCTTAGTAAAGCACTTAGGATCTTATGGGTTGGAATACCTATGGATGTCAGCCAAGTCTGTGCATAGATATTGGGAGCTTGTAGCACTGACATTACATAGTGCTGCAATAGTATTCATGGCTAGAGCTAGTCCAGTGGCTGTGGAAATGATCAGACCACTCTTCTGGATTAGACTAACAAATTTTTGGTTTAGCTAATGGGATTTGACAGACTCTATCGGATATCTTGTGACCATTATAGTGGACAGAGTATAGTCCTAAGAGCGCCCCAAAAGGCATGGGTTAAACTGGGAGCTTATACCTTGTTGAGGCTATTAATAGCATCTCAACAAGGAGCACTGCAGAGACAGACTAAATCTGAGTTACATTACTGTATCATTAACTCTAGCTCAACCTGCTTACTTCTCATAAATTTTGTATTTTATTTTGGCACACACTACCACCATCCTCCTCTTACTCCCTTTATTTAGGATAGGGCTATATTTTATTTCTCTATTTTTAGGATTAATTTAGTGTAGTCGTGACACCCAACTCCCTTTCTTTAAGATTGTTAGATCTGTAGCCAGATCTGAAGGCCTATTATTATAGCCCATTTTGGGTTCTGGATCAATTTCACTGTGGGACAAAGTCTTACTTATCAAAACTTGCTACAATAGACCTTGTATCTTATAGGGTTGTGTGTATTTCAGACTTGCTGTGCTGACCCATCTCCAATTCTGCACTCTTGATTTATTCTCTCCACTGTTCTTAATAAAACATGCAGCAAGAGTCTCGAAATAAAGGCGACAAGTTTTTGGCGTTGTTGCTGGGGATATTGATCTCTTTAGTAGACCTGAGTTGTACTATAACTTAGACTAACTAATTCTTTGTAGTTGTGTTTAATCTAGAATGAAAGTACTACTGATTCTTTGTGGAATTTTGCAGAAATAGACAGTAGAAGAAGGGAAAAGCTAGAGCTGCAAGTGGAGTATAGCTAGCTCTGTTTGCACTTTCTTTCCCCCAAATCTCATTTCATTTATGTTGAATCCCCTGTTATTTTTATTTAGTGTAAATCTGTGTAGTTATTACCTTTTTTTTGTTTGAAATTCTTTCTGTGTGCTTGTAAGCATTTTCATTACTGTTGGTGAGTGTATGCTCTGTAGAAGGTCCTTCAACCTTGACTTGGAACCCCCAAATCTTGAGGTGGAAAGGATCCTTAGACCTAGATACACCACCCAGTGCCCTGGTATTGAGACTGAACCAGCTACCATGGCTGAGAGGCAGAGGACATTGAAAGAATACAATGCACCTGTGGAGTACACCTCTCCCTTTTGCATTCAGTTTCCCTCTGTTGAGTGGAACTATGAAATTAAATCCTCCACCATTAGTATGCTGCCTTCATTTCATGGGCTGAGTAAAGAAGATCCCTACAAGCATATTGACCAATTTTTAGTACTTTGCACTACCTTCAACATGGCTGGCTTGGGGCCTGAGGCCACTAAATTAAGGCTTTTTCCCTTTTTCATTAAAAGACAAAGTCAGCACATGGCTATCAAAGCTCCCAGTCAACAACATATAGTAATGGAGTGACCTTCAAACTAAATTCCTGGCAAAGTTTTTCCCTATGAACAAAACAAGCCAGATGAGGACAAAAATTCTGTCATTCACTTAGTCCTCAATAGAGAATTTTAATGAAGCTTGGAAAAGATTCCAGGAGATGTTAAAACAATGCCCCCATCACCAAATCCCAATGTGGCATCTTGTCCAAGTGTTCTATCAAAGAATTAATGCCAAGAGCAGGGATATGGTGGATGCTTCCTGTGGTGGTAGCTACCTCCACAAGACAATTGAGGAAGCTTGGGAGCTGTTTGACATAATAGGGGAGAATTCCATATAGCAGGAGTCTCTGTCACGCAATGACAGTCAGATTCCAGCTAAGATGGTGAAAGAGGCCACCCCTAGAGGTGGAATATATGAAGTGGAGGTGCAATGTGATCTGGAGAGGAAGGTGGACAACCTGAGCTTGAAGTTTGACAAATTGATGAATGTGATGCAGCCTCAGATGGTCGCACAGGTGGAGGAGGCATGTCTGATATGCCAAACCCCACACATTCTATTCATGAGTGTCCATCTGCCAACCAATTTCCAGATTTTGTTATGGAGCATGCCAATGCTGCTCAAACCCTTGGGCAACAGCCTGCTGGGTATTCTTGGAGGAACCACCCAAATCTGAGGTGGAGACAAGACTCATATCCTTAACCCCAACAGCAGCAGATGGTCGCTCCTTACAGACCCCAGCACTAGTTTAATCAAGGTTACCCACCAAGGCAAAAATTCTTGTTACCTGTCCCATAGTCTAACCAGTTGGCTCTGCCCCCACAACAGCCCAGGTCCTCTTCATTTGAAGAGTAGATGATGGCTTTAATGCAAAATTTGGGGAGCTTGGTGTAGACTGTCAATTCTCATGGACAGAGCATCAAAAAGATTGAGGACTAGCTTGGTCAGATTTGTAATGCTCTTAACAGGAGGGAGGAAGGAAAACTGCCTAGTCAGCCCCTGACAAACCCGAAAGGTCAGTTTATGATTGGTGATGCATCCTCTACTCAGGAGGAAGCTAGTGCTCAGTGAGCCAAATATTAGTAATAATTGTATCATATGTATGAAAATTTTATGTTGAATTGTGTTCTTTAGAATTCTGTCATTTGTGTTTTGTGTGTTATATTGGTTCGATTTTTTTACTTTGTCTGTGTTTTAATTGTTTGTGAATGAAAACATGTGCCTTTGTATCATCTGAATCGGCTGTGTGTTTGTTGATAAATGGCTGAGATACCTTGATCATGATTTGTATGAAATCAAGCTGAAAAACTACTTTTACAATTCTGCAATATTGATGAACAACTGATTAAAAATGGATATAAGCTTTTCATGAGTGAAATGAAGTACCTGTCTGAAACTTGGTGCTCATGCACAGTGGATGGGTGCACAACAGCATGAGGCACCAACCAATGTGCTGCACTGAGATTAAAAGAGTGCTAGCTGTGCAAGAAATACTATCTCGCTGAGTTGGAAGGCTTTAATTTGCTGCGCAAGCCATCTTTTGGCTTCCTCACGCGCTAGAATAGCTAAGCACTGACTGTGAAAGCAACTCCATGAGCTTAATTTATGTGAAAAGGATGCCTTCTGCGTGTTCTACGTGAGTACAGTGCGAGGCAATTTCCTAAAGCATATCAAGGTCTCACGCACTACAGCCAAGGCCTCACCTCCGCGAAAGGCACTGTGAGGCAGTTTGTTCTACTGTGTGACAGAACCATTCGAGGACTTAAAAGCCATTTGAGCGACAATCCTACTCTGCGAGAGCCTTAAGCCAACTCTGCGAACTACGGGATTTACTCTATAAACTCAGCGAAACCCCTCATTTGCTTCATTTTCTCTCTGCCCTAGCTCTCTCCGCCCAAAAGTGAGTCCCTCTTTCTCTGTTTTCCTCTCCACAACTTGAGCCACTCCATCTAAAGCTTTTTCCTCTCACCATTTTGCTCCCCAGCTATTCCTGGTTACTTTGAGCACGATTTGGGGGATATAAGCCACTGTGCACATTTCTAAGTGGAACCCTAGCTCACATTGGGTAAGCTCTGCAACTCTCCCTCTGTGCTTTGATTGGTTTAGTAAATTAGAGAGAGAGAGAGTGAAGACAAATTATGATATTTTTGGTACCTACTTAGAGTAATCTAAATTCTCTGAGATCTGTGAGCCCTATTTTCAGATTTGGAGCACCTATGGATAAAAGTTTAAAATTCATTGATACATTGGCGGCTATGTTAGACCCTACTCCTAGTGGCAGCCCTGTGGCCACTAGGAAATCGGCAAGGATTGCAGAGGCCTCCACATTGGAGACCTCTGAGGTGCCCTCACCTGGTGCTGTCCCTACAATTTTGAAGGAAGAGAAGAAATCTGCCCCAAAGAAGAGGGCCAGAGAGCACCCACCTGCAATGAGCCCTGAAAAATCAAAGAAGTAGAAAAATAGCAAGGCTGTGACCCCTGTGGCCCATGAGATTGAGGAGGAAGAAAATAATAGATACCTCAGGGTCCCTTCTCCGTTTGTGTCGGCAATTACACTGGAGGCTGAAACCATTTTTGATAAAGCCTACTTTGACGAGCTACCAGAGACCTCTGCCTCCATTGAGTATTGACCAATGCGTCTCTGCTGCCCTTGTTGAGGCCCCCTATGCAGCTGGTATTCCCAAGATTATTCAGATTGTTTTATCAGAATATAAGGTTGAAGACTGGTGATGATGGTACTGATTGATAATATTGAAATGATGTTTAACTAGTCTGATATTACAAGGGTACGATACCAGCTGGGTATGACCCTAAGTTTGGCTTGGGAACCCCCTGACTGCCACCATTACAGAGATAGCCAGGGAACTAACTGGAGGAATCATGGCTTCAAGGGACTCAATCAGGAAGAGAGATCTACACCCCAACCTCAGATTCATGGATGGGATGCTGAGGAAAAATGTGTATTGCTCAGGTCATGAGCAAGAGCGGAGGTACCCCATAGATGATGCTCTTCTCTCATTTCATAGAAACCACTACTTGGATGCAACCAAGTTAGTGTTTGAAGGGATTAAGGATTTGTTTGAGAAAGTGAAGGTTAACAAGAAATCGCATGCCCTTCCCTACTGCAAGTTGATTACTGCACTGCTGAAAGATGAGAAATACCCCTTCAAAAGGGAGGAGGAAACAGTGGCCCTGAACCCCAAAAATAGTGGAAAGAAACAATGGGGCACAATGATGAGAAAGAGAGAGAAGAGGAAGGAATTATTGAGAGAAACAGCCCCCACCATTCAGGAAGTGGCTTCTCGTTGTTGCCATCACGAGGCAAGAACCTCTCGACATTGCCAACACCAACCCCCTCTCCCTCAACTTTATCTACACCCATTGCCCCACCACCTCCACCCTTCATCCACACATCACAACCCCTTATAGGCAGAGTACCCTTACCTGAGCCACCCCAGCCCACATCCACCATGGCCACCTTACCCACTACTGTACCCTTACCCCCTTTTCCAGCCTCTACCAGCCCACCTGTAAAATTTGCCTACACTAAAAAAAGAAAACTCATAAAAGGCACAGCCCCCATAGCACCCCATCCCACCTACATTTCCCAAATCATTCCAATCCCTGATACCACCTTAATTCCAGACCTAATACCCACAACCTATGCACCAGAACCTCATACTTTTGACACCCCCCAGCAGTCCATTGAGACTTCCCCACCTTTTATACCTATCCCTAGTGAGCCTGTAGACCAATCCATTCCCTTATCTCATGATAGTGAGCCATTTTCAAGAGAGAAATTTTACACTATGATATCTACTATCCTAGGAGACATCAACCTTGAGTATACACCTCTCCCCGACTCACCTCCCCCCCCACACTTTACACCACCACAAGTCACTACCTTCACTCATAGACCCACATCTCCCTTCCAGCCAGTTTCACCCATCCACCCACACCTAATACCATACCAGACCTCTTACCCCAAATCCTACACCTCCTACTGTCCCTCCAATCACAAATATTCACCAATACCCAAACCCAATCATCAATATAAACATATATTAATTCCATAACCTCCACCCTCCAAAACCAGACCTCCATAGAAACTGACCTACAAGCCATCCAATCCACCTTAGCCACTTTACCCCAACCATCACATTCGCCAACTATCCCTACCTCCCAACCTTTACCTACTCCACCCCTTTCCACTTTCACTGATGCCACTACCCAAACTAAGGATGAATCTATTCCAGAGCGCCCACCTGCTGTAGCTACCTCTGATGCTATGACAGATGTGGATGGCCTAATAACCATCTCCTCCAAGTCAATCCAAACAGACTCTGATCTGGAGCCCCACCCTGAGCCACCACACACTATTCCCCAGCCCACCGACCTTTTATTCTTAGCTAGCCCTTCTTCAAGTGAGGACCTCCCCTTAATTCTTACCTCTTCTTTTCCCAGTCCTCCATACTCCACCCTCCTTCTTGCAATGCAGTCCCATCCTTACATCAAAAGGGATGTTATTAAAGGAATGACTATTCTTAAAATGTCCTATGAAGCACAGATTCAGCGCCTGAAATGGGATACCGAACAGCTGCTCACAGACATAGGGAAGGGCTGGAAACAAATGTTGCATCTACACAAAGCCTAAGAGAGTTTTGCTGCAAAAGAGAAGCTCAATGCTAAATAAGAAAAAATGGCTGCTGCAATCGAAAAGTTAAGAGCTGATGCATTAGAGAAAGGTTGACTGCCTCCAAGGAGATCAGGGCACTCCTTATTGCCCGAGCTGAATTGGCTGAATAAAAGGCTGAAATCCTTGAGAGGCAACTAGCTGTAGCAATTGGGAGAGTACCCCACCACCAACTGTACAACAGAAGATAAAGGAAAAGGGGTTAAAATTAAGAATGAACCAGCTGACCCTTAGATGGTTAGCATAGTGCACATGTTTTGAGTTAGGAGTAGTGTGTTGTAAATACATTTTCTAATATAATGAACATTCTTTTTATTACTTCTATGTACCTATTACTTTGTTTAATTTTTGTTTGTCTGTTTGTGTGTTTGTTAATATGTTAAGCGTTCATTCCTTGATTTTCTTTGCTTTAGTGTAGTGTTATATATATCTCTGTTTGTTCACTGCTGCACAACCATTGTCCTTTGAATCAATGAGGACACTGCTCCTCATAGGTTTGGGGGTGTGGCAGGTTCTGCCAATGAAATAGTTAACCTAGGTACAACAGATTCAAGTGAGTAAGACAAAAATAGAACCGTGTTCACCTAAGAATCATTAGAAAAATGAGAAATTTAAAATTTTAGAGACCTTTAGGCATTACAAGCTTTTAAATTTTAACTTTTCCATGATGTGAACACCAAGTAAACTCACTTGTATCAATATTGAGTGAATCGTTAAAGGGAGAAAAAGGTAAGGACATACTTAAACATTCAATGGAAGACCATAACCAGTGAGAGTTGGCCCTATAAATTATTTTTTTTTCCTTCCTTCGATGAGTGACTGAGGCAATTCTTCTAGCTCTAAGGACTGGCTAAGGCAATGCTCTCACTAGAAGTTAGGCACCTCCAAGTTGAAACAACTGACAGGATTCATGAAACCTAGGAAAGGATCAAGGCCTTCCCTTCGATAGTTTGAGCTTAAACAGAGTAAATCCTAATCAACTGCCCTTGTGCACACACTTGTTGAGCCTTAATTTCCAATTTTCATCAAAATATACCTGAGTACTTGCAACTGAACCTATGGACCTGACTTAAACCTACCCTCACTCTGAGAATTCAGAAGGTAAAAGAGAAGGAGCTGAAGATGGAAAAGATAGGGTCAACATTGAGTGAATGGAGAAGAGATACCTAAAGTTGAGCAGTGTAGCAGCTGAGGAAAGAGGTGGCAAATCACAAACACAAAAATAAAAAAATAAAAAAAAATAGAAAGAAAAATGCAAGAAAAGAAAGAAAAACAATAATGAAGAGGAGTGAGAGAGGAGTCAAGAGGAACAATTCATTGGAAAAATCATAATGAAAAGGAGAAGTTGGCCACTTCAAGTCTGAAAATTTTGAAAGAAAATGAAAGGGACTGAACTACAATGAGGTGAAGTCATGAATCACCTCCTTCACTTATTGATTTCTCAACTTTGAATCCCTTTTCAATCTTCCATTCTTTATAACTCACTTCATAAGCCACATCACAGCCCAGTTAGAGACCTTGTGATCCAAAGTTGAAAGTGTTGTCATGAAGAGACAAGGAGTTGTCCAATCTATGGTGAGGACCTGCCAATGATGCCAGGACTTAAGTGTTTGCCTATGCTCATGCTTACAGACCCATTTGGGGGCTGCAACTACTCTTGAGCTTGAGAGAAAATGAAACCCTCAAGGTCCCTTGTGAGAGTATGCCCTAGTGAGCATTGGGTCTGAAGTTGAATATATTAGGCATGGCCTATAACCTGATTTTTAAATTAATGATGAGCTCAGTACTGATATACATGTGTTGTCCCCCTTGTTGTGAGCTAATTGGAAATGTTGTACACTTAGGTAGAGTTTGTGATGATTAAATGTCTGTGCTTTTTATATCCAAATTCCTTACATTTTTATTGAATCAAAGATGAACTGATGCTCTTTTTCTTGATAGCTAACTTGATAATGTTGCACCTTTGTTAATTGTTTCATTGAGAAGTTTGTGAGTATCTTCACTGAAAACTCTCAGGAGACTTCACTCCTCCACTAGGGATCACCGAGGGGTTTAAAAGTCTTGGTACATATGCTAAATGTATCCGTGCTCCCTACGAAAGTGGCATTTCATTTCTTAGAGTAGTTGTTTTAATTTATCCTTTGCTCAGGGACTAGCAAAGAGTAGGTTTGGGGGTGTGTTACACACTGAAAAGTACCACTTTTCACCTCTTAACCTAGCCTTTGATGGACCTTGAAGCCCACTAATAATCATTTGTTAAGTATGTTTTGCAGTTAGTAATAAAATATGCATCTTAATATAAAATCCTGGCATTTTTGCCTAAGGAAGAGAGAGAAAACAAGCAAAGATAACAGCTGAGCCAAAGCCTAATGGAACACCTTGGTAGTGCTCACCATGGTGACTCACTGTTACTGATCATCATTGACCTGAAGTCTAGCAGATGACTGAAGTCAACTGAGAAGGAACGATGCTGCAACAGCAGCAAGTGTAGTGCAGCAGAGTGTCAAGAAACAGACCTCACAGAGTTAAGGAGCCTCCTCGCGAAGCTAAAGATGCAGTGGAAGAAGCTCTCGCACAGATAGGTTGCGCAATCAAGAGGAGAGTTGTAAAGACATCGTGAAGATCTCATGATGTAAAACCTTCAGAATTCGTGATCGCAAAGCTCTCACGAAGATCAAGCCTCAAAGCAGTCGTGCGAGGAATACAGCGAGCCCATTTGCATAGAGAGCAAAAAGTCACCTCGCAGAGTTCTCGCATGGCCCTGGAAGAGAGAGACGCCCAAAATTCTCCTCGCACAGATCTCGCGCACTCTGGAGCCTTACAAGTTACTACACGAGTGCAGGATCCCACCTATGCGAGTACTTAGCGAAAGAGAGCTCATGAAGCTCTACTGCACGAAACACCCTAGCTCTCCAGATCATCTCTGCGACCTGAACAAGCTGCGCGATTCACTAAAGGTTTCTTTGCGAAGAGCCCTTCCCATCGACCAAAGGAACTCTGAAAGCAAAGCAATGCGTGAGTAAACTAAAATAGCTGACCAGCCATGACTCGGGCTCTCCACTTCTGCTTTTTAATTGGGGACCTTTTGGGAATTTCCTAAGGCAAGGGCACACTTTTTGAGGCACACATTTTGAAGTGCACATCTCGAGGCATTCAAGGGTTGTAACAGTGCCATGCCTATTGGAAAAATTAGGATAAATCTCTTTAGAGCCAAGGCTGTTTTGACAGAGTATATAAGTTACACTTAGAGTTTATTATTTTCATCTTTCCTTCATCCTCTACCGACTGAGAGCTCTAGCAGGCTAGGGTTAGGGTTTGATCACCTCTTTTTCTTATTTTTCTTCTCTCTTACCCCAACACTTGCTGGCTAACCCCCCTTTAAGCAGTTAGGTTTAGTTTTGTTTTAGTCTTGTAATAGATTTTGTATACATTGGGATCGTGGATGAGCAGTTGAGTATAGGTTGCAGCCCGGAGATTGTTCATTGTAAGTTTTACTGTTATCAATGAACTGTTATTTAAATGCTTAATCAAATCTATAGATCTTATGGTTTCTTTAGATGTTTATACGATCCATGTATTTGGGACTAGCCCATTCAGTTTCTAGTAGATCTATTGTTTACCATCTGATTTCCCTTTGTTTGATAGATACATGAAAAGTAAAGCTAGATCTGTAGTGAGATCTGGGGAGCTCGGAGGCCTATGGACCATGGTGGTTGCAGCAGTTTACATGTTCTTCCTCAGACCTTTGTGGGATCGACAGACCAATGGGATTCCTTGTGACCATTCAAGTAGACAGAGTATAGCCCTAAGGTTGTGTCCATTCACATGTTTGAGAAGGATTCTTCTCCTCTACACATGAGCTTCTAGAGCCTTGAGAGGAGGTTTGTACAGTAACTGGCTCCCCTCTGTCTTAACTAATCGACATCAGATGTTAGATCGGGTCGCTTTGTAGTAATTATAGTTTGAGGCAGAGTCATTGCAGGCCTTTTGTAGCAATGACCAGATGAGTCTAAAGCCTTATTCAACCTATTGCATGATCCTTTTGTGGGCACTAGTGAGCAGTTAGCCTTAGCAAAGCACTTAGGATCTTATGGGTTGGAATACCTATGGATGTCAGCAAAGTCTGTGCGTAGATCTTGGGAGCTTGTACCACTGACATTACATAGTGCTGCAATAGTATTCATGGCTAGAGCTAGTCCAGTAGCTGTGGAAATGATCAGCCCACTCTTCTGGATTAGACTAACAAATTTTTGGTTTAACTAATGGGATTTGACAGACTCTATCAGATATCTTGTGACCATTATAGTGGACAGAGTATAGTCCTAAGAGCGCCCCAAATGGCGTGGGTTAAACTGAGAGCTTATATCTTGTTGAGGATATTAAAAGCATCTCAGCTAGGAGCACTGCAGAGACAGACTAAATCTGAGTTACATTACTGTATCATTAACTCTAGCTCAACCTGCTTACTTCTCATAAATTTTGTATTTTATTTTGGCACACACTACCACCATCCTCCTCTTACTCCCTTTATTTAGGATAGGGCTATATTTTATTTCTCTAATTTTAGGATTAATTTAGTGTAGTCGTGACACCCAACTCTCTTTCTTTAGGATTGTTAGATCTGTAGCCAGATCTGAAGGCCTATTATTATAGCCCATTTTGGGTTCTGGATCAATTTCTCCGTGGGACAAAGTCTTACTTATCAAAACTTGCTACAATAGACCCTGTATCTTGTAGGACTGTGTGTATTTCAGACTTGCTGTGCTGACCCATCTCCAATTCCCCACTCTTGATTTATTCTCTCCATTGTTCCTAATAAAACATGCAGCTAGAGTCTCGAAATAAAGACAACAATAGGTCGCCTTCGCCTCCGAATGGCGCCTCAGGGGGAGGAAGCCACTTGCAAACGTATCTAAAAACCAAGTGACTCAAACTATACCTGGCCCTCAGCCGCTTGACCTATACGGCACACCAAAGATCTCCTCACACACCTCTAAATAATGCCCTACCATCCACCACGTGATCGGCTCGCCCTCAAAAGGAAGACCGGTGATGCGTACCCATTCATTTGGAGTCGGTAACATCATCCCAACTGGAAAGAGAAGCGCCTGATGCTCCTCCCTCCACCTCTCCAAGATCACCGCGATCAGGCCACGATCAACCTAAAAGGGCTCCAACTCCAGAATCGGTCCGAAATCGAAAGACACTAACCACGCCTGGTGAAACTCCGACAAGACACGATACCAAGCATGAGACTCGGCCCATGCCGAGCTGAAAGCCAGCTGTGGGGGATCCTATTGAACGAAACACGAACAATAACAGTAAAACTAACACATACTTATGACAAAAGGTAAATGAATTTAAAAATAAATAAATAAACTAAAATCGAGTCAAATATGCCCCAGACACAATGAAAATTTACAACAAACACGCAAAATATGATAAGAATAATTGAGTATAAACATTACCGACCCCTAGATGCAATCATGATGCATGAGTAAACATACAATCCGTCATTAATGCAGGTTTGACAAAAATTAGAGGGGTTCCAAATCCTAATAAGCCTATGCCATAACCTAAGTTACTAAGGAAATGGAAGAACTCTTGCTCGTGAGTGCCTACCTGACCTCGAGCAAAGAAATCCTTCAGCAGGAAGTGCCTCCAATCCGGATGTTCCGCAGTCCCACCCTGGTGCTTTGCAGCCGCACCCTAGTGCTTCGCAGCTGCACCCTCAGCTCCCTCACCCGCGGGTATCTCACCCTCGACTCTCTCACCCTCACCCTTCACAACCCCCTGCTCAATCTCAAGCGCCTCCTCCCTGACCACCGACTGGTCAAACTCCAATACCTACTCTCCAACTACGTCCCCAACATCCGCCTCCCCAACAACATCAGTCCGGGCCTCGGACGTCTCACCTATCTCCGCCCCTAGCATCCTCTCCAACTCATAAATAGTAAGAGCAGGTCTACCACCACCCTCAGACTCCATCTTAGAACGAAGAGCTCGAGAAACTAAAGAAAATGGAAGAAATGGCGTCTGAAACAGATGATCGAATCACGAGATATCACGAAAGTATGAAAATTAGAGCGCACAGAAACAAGATAACTAGAGAATCAGAGACTAAAATGGATCGCGCGACAAAAATGAGAAACTTTAAGCCATTTATAGGGAACAGTCGCGTCACGCGCTTAAATCCAGGCGCCCAAACCAATCACGCGCCACCTTGGTAGCGCATAATTTAGATTACACGACCGATCTAGAGCGCGCAATCTAATCGTCATCCGCTCAAACTAACCCGACCACTTGGTTGCGCGTCACCTTCTAGGCGCGTAATCACATCAAGCGCCCTTACCAGCATGCGCGAATGCTAACAGTCAATTCCACAGTAACCACCACTGCCCTAATCAAAGCGCCGCTCACCCAGCGTTTAATTTGATTAAACGATCGAATATTAACGCTTAATAACCTCTTGATGCCTTGGAATACGTGCTTTAAGACTGGCACGCAATTCATTTAAATGCCCATAATGAAGCACGCAATTCCCTGGAAAACAAAATAATATACGGATACAAAACAACACTTTCATAGACCTAAAACTAGGAGATTCCTGACACTAATTACCAGTCCAAACTATCCCCTTGTCAAGACTGATCCAAGAACACCCCTAACTTGAAAAATATACGCCTAAAAAAAATGAAAAAAAATGACCTGACACCATTCGCACACCCCAACCAAAGCTAAAACAAAAAGAAGAAGGAGACTTGCCCCAAACTAAGACTAAAGCTAAAATTTAGCCTCAACTAACGCCAATCTAAAACTAAAAAAAGAGAATGCCCCCATATCACACACAACCCCAATTGATATTAAATTAAACAACCAAAAAATGTCTCCTTTTCTTTTTTTTATATACACTAAGACCAAAAAAAAATGTCCCCATCATTTATACACTCCAATTAACCCTAGACTAAATTAAAAAAAATACTCCTAACATGCCCCGATCCAGAATAAATAAATTAAACAAATAAATCTCACACTCCAAATAAAATCAAATAAGCTGCAAAATAAATTAAACTGGAATTTACAAAAGAATTTAAAATCATAATCTTTGCATAAATAAATAAAATGATTATAAAATACACCGAGGGCATACCCTCTGAATATATAACTTAAAACAAGAAACTTAAAATCCGCACGTTCAAGCAATCCCTGAATTCGGATTCATTCGGGAAACTAGAAATCTCGAAGAAACACGGAGAAAGGAGGTGCCCTGAACGAACTCTAGCAGTAATAACCTCTTCCCCTTGCCCCGAGTCGACATAAAAGAAAGAGTGGCTCACGGAAAACCACTTAGGACTTGCAGGATCCACCCTTAGGAGCCCACCTTGGAAACACTAAAAAGGAGGAGCAACTAACGCTAAATTTGCAGGGCCTACCGAGGAAAAATAGGCATCGATCACGAGAATTCTAACCCTACCTTTTCCTTCCTACCACCTTTTTCTCCTCCATCTCTTCCCTTAGCATGGCAGCAATTCGACTGCTCCCTTGCATTCCCAATCCCGTTCATTCTCAAAAGCCCATACAACAAACACAATTCTTCGGGTCCAACACCCGGGATACAAAAGAGAAGGGAAGAAAAGTCATTAATTAACTAATAAAAAATGCCCTAAAAAAGAATGCCTCAAAACTTTCAATCCTAAACTTTAAAAAAAAAAAAAAGAAACAAGAGCCCAAAACTTCTGGCTCACACATTTATAAACTAGACCTCCCAAAATTGTAGAATGACAAGTGTCACATCCTTAAACCTTTCTAATCTACTCTAATCTAGACCAAACACACACCCTTTGAAAGACCACCGTCCATGGCAAACATACATGAACCAATGATTACACAGCACTTAACCCCCTAAGAGACACAGATCCTAAGCAAAATAGATAAACCAATAAGATTTAGACATTTAACACCCATCTAGAACCTTTGAAGACTCACACTTTTTCAACCTCATGTTGAATTAAACAAAAGACAAAACTCAAGTTAAAAATCAAACCTTAAACCAACAAAAACTTTAAATTAAATAATAAAAAAACACAATTCTCTGGAGTGAGACTGGTTTGAAAAAAAATGCCCCCGATTAATCAACTAAAACCAAATAAATTATCTAAACTAGGCTCAATAAGATGAATTAACATTGGGATAAGCCCTGAATAAATGAATACTAAAAATACAAGCTAAACTAAACCTTAAAACTAAGTCAAACCAATAAGATAAATCCAACTAATTTGTTAATAAATTTAAACGAATAAACAAGCGCAATAAGAACAAAAGAAATGCCTCTTCATTTATAATTTAAGATTTTACAAGTATCACCGGAGACATACCTCCTAAATTTACAACCCAAAACGAAGACCTGAAACTTTAACCTATAACCCAAAACAAAAATTGGGTTCGAAATTGAGACGAAGCGAGGAGCAGATTCCACTCGGAGCGTCCAATCGGAGGCTTCAGGGAGAATTGGTTGGGAAACACATCCCTCCACTTTTTACTCCTTCTCTTTCGCCACCTTCGCCTCCTCCACCACCGCCGCTGCAACGCTGCCTTCACTGCTCCGTAAAAAGGATCGATGTGAAGACAGGCCCACTCATTCCCAATACCACCCATTCCCAGAACAACATCGTCCACGAGCATCACCTCGGGACAGAGATCACACGAAATTATGAATATAAGAAGAAATGACATCCCAATTGGACGGTTAGATCGCCCGATATCACTCAAACACAAACTTAAGAACACGAGATATTTAGAAAAGGTCAAAACTAGAGACTAAACCAGAATGAAAAATGAATGAAAACTCTTTCGCTTATATAGAGTACAGACTCAATCATGTGCGCTTAATTAGACCACGCGCCACTCATGTGGCACATAATCCAAAATGCGCGCTTTGACCCGAGCGCACAATTAAACCATCATCCGTGCCATCCACACAATGCTCCGATCGTGCGCAGTCTATAGACCGTGCAAACCAATTAAACGACCCATTGTAAACGCACAATATGAAAGGTCACATGTACACTGACTAGGTGACGCTTCAATCACGCGTGAGGATTATAGCACATAATCCAATTGCACGCACACATAGTCGCACGTAAACGACCTCTCAAGTCTGAGATCGCACGCCTGTAAACGGGTGGGCAATTATATTAAGCGACCGAAAACGAGCACGCAATACTTAAATTTGGATGAAATCTACACCCTTACACCTTTGTATCCCATCTTGGTCAAGACCCTTTCGTCCCATCGCAGTCAAGATTCTTTTATCACGTCGCGATCACACCCTTTTGTCCCATCGCGTGGCCTCACTGCTGTCCCGACAGAAAAAAAAGACATACTCACCTGTTCTATAGTGTTAATCATCCCTTAGTCCCGTCGCGGTAAGACACACACCCATTACCGCAATGCCCTCATGACCCCACCAAAGAAGGAAAACCCCACTACGGTAATGTACACACATGCAATACCACCTCAATAACCACACCCTCATGACCCATCATGAAAAGCTAAAAATAAACTGCCCAAAGACGAAATCAATCACAATGCAACACAATTTCTTCTAACCCAAGATCCACCAAAGAAAGACAACAATGTTCCATCGCGCAAATAACATCTTACCAATGTCCCATCGCTAACTACGTCCAGACGACGTCCCATCGCAAACCTCGCTACCTAGAAAAGAAGGCTCAGGCAGTGCATGCCACGCCGTATGATGAAGAGAGGGAAAGCTCGGTCATGTCCCATCGCTAAGGCAACAGACTCTCTCTCTCTCCCTTTCTCGAATTAATCCTCAGGTCCCATCGGGACATCATTTATACCAAGACATTATATCACAACCGCCAAGTCCTGTCACAATAGACCTGAAGAGGAGAAATATCCAAAGTCCCATCGCGACATCACATCTAGAGCACTGCATCACAATAATAGCCACAAAGTCTCATCGCGACACTACAACACCACCATGAACCATATAAGTTGCGTGTAACCTAGGTAAGTATCATTACAGGTAAGTACTACCCACTTTTTCTTAATTACCCGATATTCCCTATCAATATAGTTAACTATAATTAAATCAAATGTTTTTAAAACTCGTCTCTCTCGACTCGCGACTCACTGTAGTCCTCTCATAAGAGATAATCATCAGTATTCGTCGAGAAGGTTAGATGTAGTATTTGGCATGCCAAGTGTCATCTTGACAACCACAATAACGGTCGGGTCCACAAATCCCATACCAGTGGATCTGCTCAACGACGTTTCGAAAGCCACATTTTCTATCGTTTTACCACTGAATTGATCTTAAATTAAAATCCCTAAAATTTCAAATTTTCAAAACTTCCTTTATTTCCAAAAAAAGAAAAAAAATCTCCTTTCTAAAAAAAAACAAAAAAAACAAAAAAAAAATAAAAGAAAAACAAACAAAAAAAAAGAGAAGAAAAGAAGAAAATAAAAGAAAAATAAAGCAACAAAATGAATAAACCCTGACTCACCTTTCTCTAAATACCGAAAAAAGAAAATACCAAGAGACCAAAAAAATATTAATTAAGTGCCCCACCACCCGCACATAAATTACACTTGAACCCGACCTTTAACTCCTAACACCGCCTGAACCTGCAATCAAGCGCATGTACCACTGCACAGAATTGGATCCAACGCATACTCCACTGCGCAGAATCATTGGTTCAGACACATTAGGACTTAGAATGCCCAGCCTAGACTACCCAATTTACAGACCAACCTCTGAACTTGCAATCAAGCGAATATCCCACAGCACAAAATTGGATCGAGCGCATATGCCACTGCACAGAATCATTAATTCAGACACATTATAGGTAAAATTCCCAATTTACTAACCTTTGATCTCCAAATGAATCAAGTGCACATGCCACTGCGCAGAAATCAACTGAGCACACCTCACAAGACCCCCACTTCAATTACTAGCCCAAATCAACCATTCCCCTAGGAAGCCAAACATTGAGTAGATTCAATCTAAGAACCAACAAATGCCTATTGGAAAAGGAATGCCTAACGTGCATTGGTGTGAGCAATGACATGCCCGGTCTGACATGACTTGCAAAAGCCTTCGATATTACATGATACTTCATCTCTCTTTTATTATCGCTCCCTAAACCTCATTTTAGACATTTGATTGACATCTCAATACCTCGATTGCGTTAAATCCCTCTGTTAGCTGGTGCCATGCAACGAGATGCACCATGCACCCACAGACCCGGAATGTGTCCTTCGACAGCTACCATTTTCCCTTCAAATGCTCCATTTTAGCTTACGCTGATAGATAACAAAGCCAAGCATGTCATGTCAGCATCACTAATTCACATTTGTGAATTCCTAAGAAAAGCGAGAAGACACCTTGAATGAGGGGTGTCTACTTCTTCGACGCGTTCTAACTTCGCAAGAGCGCGCCGAAGAGGGGAATCTGTAGACACCCCCATTTTGCCTTCTCAGAATATATTTTTTGTTCAGTCAACCTTTGAACCTTTTAAACCCTGATATAGGAGCCATGCACTGAAACAATAGTACATGGCTGAACACAGGCTGAAATAATAGCTCTGCGGCTCAGTTCCCGATATAGGGAGACTATATACTGAAACAATAATATATAGTCAGAATGCAGACTGAAATAATGGTCTTGCATTTCATTCTAGAGACCAGACCCGGACAACCCTGAATTAAGCGCCTGAAACCCCGCGCGTAATTAGATTGCACACCACACCACAAATGCACAATCAGTCCCCCTTTTAGACCGAACTTCTCTTCTCAGACCTATCTGAGACTCGATCACACACCTAAAATCAGACGAGCAATCGGATTGAGCGCCACAAAACTAGCGCGTAATTAGCCTACGCCTGACCTAGTCTCACTACCCTTAACCCTTAAGTTTCCTTGATTAAGCGCTTCTGAGCAACCGCTTAATCAGATTGCGCACCTCCCATCATGCATGCAATTTGCCCTAATTTTGTTAGGACTAGAAAACTCGCTGAGCAAGTCAGCTGGTTGCTCACTGAGTTGGTGACCGACTCAAAGCGATTAAGTGCCAGGAAACTGACGCGTAATTAAGTTAAACGCCCAAAAAATGTCTCGTAATTGAAGAAAAACCTATAAAAGATTTTTTTCCTAATTCACCCGGAGAGGCTGGCAATTTTTTGAGAGAGAACGAATTTTTTTAGGGTTTCAAAACTAGAGAACTCCGAGGACAAACCCATAGAGCAACTTAGTCACGATTTCAAGATTCAAGCCTCGAATCTTCAAAATTTCTCTCTGCAGCCCCGACCTTTAAGTAAGGATTTAATCTTTTAATTCGCAACCATAGCTTCTAATCTCTAGATCTTGGATTTCTATTATTTTTTTTATTTTCAGACCGTAGCACCCTTTTCGGATCGAAATTCTATATATCTGGTTCTAGTTCTCTGCTTCTAGAACCAGTCCTTAATCTATCGGTCCGATATACCGATTCTAGACTTTAACTCAGCTCTAAAATCTCGATCTACAGTCCTATCATTAATTTTTGGTCCTAACCATTTGATTCAGAACCAGTCCTTAATCATACGGCCTGATTTCGAACTTGAATTTACTCCGTAAAATTAAAATTATAGCTTTAATTCCCTATTTTTAATACTTTTAAAATTCTAAATGTTAATTCCATTCTTATAATTCTAGTTTATAATTTAATTCATAATTATTATTATGAAATCAACTCTGAAAAGCCCAAAATACTATGTTATTGTCCAAAAATCAATTTGTCTTTAATTTTTGCCACGCATTTTGCCCAAGGGAGCTTATGGAGGGTACTCGGGAGTGAGGCCAATCCTCCTTAGCATAGCGGACCCAAACCCCTTTTTTTTAGAAATTTTAGAATTAAGTAATTGCTTTAGTTTTATACTTTTAGCATGATTAATTAGTAGGTTTATTTTATTTCAGAATGCTTAATTAATTAAGTGTCTTAAATCTTAGTATGGCTAATTCATCTCTTTAAATCTGAATTTAATTGATCAATTCCTTGCTTCAATTATAATTTAATGGAATTAATTTTGTTGCTTCAATTAGATTTTTTTAGCATAGTTAATTCATTACTTTAATTAGAGATTTTTATAAAATTAGTTTATTTATTTTAATCACATTTGGTAAAAATTAGTTTATTCGTCCTAATCAGATTTTCTTAGCATTAATTCCTTTGCTTACATTAGAGTTTCAGTAAAATTAGCCTTTTATTTCAATTAGAATTCTAACAAGACTGTTATAACTGCTGTAATTAGAATTTTAATAGAATTTTTGTACCTTATTCAATAAGAATTCTAGTACACCTTATATGCCTCAACAAATTAAAGTCTCACCAGAACTATTATACATGCATTCCTTGCACCAATAGGAGACTGAAACTAATTAGACTTCAAATAGAATTGGGAAAGCAACATTAATTAAACTCTTAACTGGATTGGAATAAATCTATACAACTAAATTCATAACAGAATCAGGGAAGTCTAAACTGACCAAAATTATAACTATAAAGGGGAATAAAAAGGAAATTAAACTATCTAATCCAAAGAGACAGAACGCTGCTGACGTTCGCAGGCGGACGATTCAGTATAAAAGTGACCCACACCCGCTCTTAAGCGTGATCATTGACGTGTTGCAGCGTCGATAAATATCTGCAGCTATCGATTGCAACAAACTAGGAATCCTCCTAGAAAACCCCTATTATTATTATTATTATTATTTTTAATTATTTCAAACGTCGCATCGCTAGAGTCCATCTAGACAGAATTAGAAGCGACTGATTCAACAGAAACCGAGAGGAACTCAGAAAAAGCGTGCACTAACAAATATGGGAGGAAAATGTGGTATAGTTGGATTTGAAGTGGAGGGAAAATGGGCCATGGCTCAGATAAATGAGGGGAAATGGGGTGTAAGACTTTGAGAAAATATGAGAAAATTAGATGTGGAAGGGGAATGGGATAAATTTTGAGTGGCGGTGGAAGAAAAATGGGGTGGATTTTGAGTGATGGTGGAGGGTGGAAAATTAGGGTTGTTTGGATTTGAGGGGAAATGGGGTGAAAAATGGTGTGTATGTGGGGTGGATGTGGATGGATTTTGGGTGGATGAAAAGATGGGAAAATTTTGGATGGGTGTGGATGGGAATATGGGTGCGCCGAAGGGTCTGGTGATGGAAAATGGGGGTTGGGTAAGTGGGATGGATGTAAAAATCCCTTCTGCATGGGAATGTATTGGGGAGCATGGCGGTGATGAATCGGGATCGGCATAAGCCAGATGAACTGTCATAACCCCAAATTATTGGGAACCGTGCACATCACATACCATGCACGTGTATCACATATCATGCATGTGTATTTGTGATTCACAAGGAAACCAAAAACTACATATATACACTATGTGTGTATATGTGAAACATTCTAGCTTTCACTATATATGTGAAAGTGGGGAGGAGAGTCTCTCCTACGTAACCTAAATTAGCATAGATAGAGAGAATGTAAAATAGAGAGAAAGAGGAGAAGGTTTGCAAAAGAGGAGGAGAGGTTCGTTGGTTTTAAGCAGTAGAGAACCTTGGAAATTTTTACGTTTAGACGAAGCTTGGATCAAACTATAGGAGATCTATCGAGTAAGGTATGGTTTTAGATGATTACGTATGTTTTAAGTAGAGTATAAACTACTAGACTAATGATCCTTGACATTAATAAGCCTCTCATGAAGAAGGTAATAGTTCTCGAACAGATAGAGAACTTACAACTTTTCGTGGCTCACTCGAGCGATCTAAATGGCTCACTCGAGTGAGGACAGAAGGAATATTCTGAGCACATTCGCGTTTTGGACTCGCTCGAGCGAGACCGACAGTGAAGGAGAAGCTCACTCGAGCAAGACATCGCATAGAGCTCCAGGTACCTTAAATTATAACCGCTCGAGCGATGAATAATAGTCGCTCGAGCGATGAATAATGACCGCTCGAGCGATGAATTGTGATCGCTCGAGCGAGGTCAAGTGCTCGCTCGAGCGATGCTAAATGACCGCTCGCGCGAGGATTTACCCGGTTTTCTCATTTCTTTAGTGTAAATTATGAGAGTTGTGTTTCCAAGGGTTCTAAAGACCATTCTAAGTAAATTTGTAACACATGCGATGCAGGTGAGATGTGAGTTGTTATGCGTAAACCTCTACGAGAAAGGAGCGCGTTGGATTTTGCTTGAGGTAGGGAATATCTTGAAACATGTACTTTAATTCGTCAAAACCATGTATGTAGAGTATTTTAATCATGTAGAGTATCTCAAGAGAATAGTCATATTAAATATGTTTCCAAAACGTGTGTGTGTGGGTGAACTTAAACGGAACCATGAAGTCCCCAGGGGACGTAGAATTGTAACAATGGGCATCTGAATGATGCATTAAACCTGTAGCATCTCAGGGATGCAGATGAAACCAAATGGTGAAACAAAAGAAGAGCGATAAGGCCTAATATAATAAAATTAGCACAATCACGGAGAATAACTATATGTAGAGCACATTCGATATTTTGTTATTTAAGGTTTAATTAGAATAACCACTTACCCGACTCATGAGAATATTCGTGATCGATGCAGACGGCAAAAAGCATACACCTATAGCATATCCCAGGGATGTTGAATTGAGAATAGACCCAGCCGCCTAAGAGAAAGGGGCCTAGGTGGTATTGAATTTTAACATATAACAAGTGTCTATTTAGACGACAATGGTGGGTATTCCATCGGGGCTCGATGCTATATTGCTCGGGGACTACTTAAGTTAAGATTTAAGTGATTAGGCTGAATCCGTTACTATACTAGTAAGATGAGAATAAACAAAGTCATGCAAAGTAGCAGTTGTATCTATCATTTTATTTCCAATTATTCTATTGTCTTTCAGCAGTTCTATCAGATAAATTGTGTCTTTAAACTCTTTTAACATATAAGTGAGAGCTTAATTTATATGTTCACTATGTTTCCCTATTGACCTAGGATGTAGCTCACCCCTTAGACTATACGTCGCAGGTCCAGGACTAGCGGCAGCAGAGACTTCTAGAGATGTTTATCCGAGGGATTCGTATTATGTGCCCACAGAAGAATCAGAGCCTCCTCCAAAGGAGTTCTTCTAGGAGACCCATTGCATACTATGAGAATGAGATAAGAGTATTAGGTATGGCTTGGTATGTCAAGCCTCTTTTTTTTGTTGAATGTAATTAATTACCTTGATTCTTTTGACAAACCGTCTGGGGTGAATAGTTAACACCGATAGGTTGGGTCAGTTCTTATGCCCATGAATTGGCACGGGACTAGAACTGACTTTAGAGTTTCTTTTATTTTAAATGCATGAGAACTTGTTTATAGTAGATGCTTGTGCCTTACTTGTAGTCTTTGGCTTGTATATACCGATGCTCCATACAGAATCACAGGGCACGACCTTGAAGGTCGTGTTGATGGCACAGGTCTCGAGGTGCTGAAATCTGGGCTGTCATAGTTAGTATCAAAGCCTTTCTTTTAAAATTCTGGCAATCATTCTTTTGTCAGAACATAGGGACTTCTGCTAACGAAATTATGGTTTCTCATGCAGACCGTTATGTTTCCTAGAGGAAGACGCTGACCCAGGGGTGGTCATGATAGGAATGTGCAGTAGAGATGAGTTTATCTCGCCTACGAATAGAGTGCCATTGGGAAATAGGGAGGTTCCCGAGGGCAGTGGCCAAGAAGAGAACCAAAATCAAGCAGAAAATCAGGATCGAGACCGACAAGATCGAGATCAGAGGGAACAAGATAGAGTGAGGGAAAGAAATGAAGAAAGAGAGGAGCGTCAGAGGATTATGCATACTATGGAAACCATGGCAACTGCCATGGCACAACAGGCAACATCCTTGGCAGCTATTACTGCCCCAGAGCAACATCAGACACCTACGCCTCCAGTAGGGCCTACACTACCAGTAGCTTCTTTATTTACTAAATTCAGGAGGATGAGACCTCCTAGCTTTTCAGGGCAGGCAGATGCAATGGCAGCCGAAAATTGGCTGATTGAAATGGAGAAGGTATTTAGTGTATTGACATGCACAGAAGACGAGAGCGTCCGTTGGGCAGCGTACATGCTAGATGGGGAGGCTGTACCTTGGTAGAAATCTATTTCGCGGACTAGGGCTCAAGAAGCTCCAGATATTCCTTGGACATGGGATGAATTCATTGAAGAGTTCAATAAGCAGTACTTTCCGGAAGTTGTGAGGAATCAAATGGAGACCCAATTTTTACAACTCATGCAAGGAAAGAGAGTACGGAGTAGAATTTATGAGACTTGCTCGTTTCGCTCCAGACTACGTAGTTTCTGATGTGATGAAAGCGAAGTGGTTCCAATAGGGTTTAAGGCCGGACATCCGAGGAGGAGTTGCACCATTCCAGCTAAAGACCTATGGAGAGGTCATGAGTAAGGCATAAGTGGTTGAAGAAGAAAATAATAACCGATACCGTCAAAGGGAACAGCAGGGAAGAGGAAGCATAAATCAAGGCAGGACTGGAAGTTATGAACCGGTGAATAAGAAGCAGAGGTTCGTAGCATCAATCGTAGACAACTGCCTGCAGACGGGTGGTATGGAGAGCCGCTGAGACCACTCATCAAAGATTCCCATTCTTTGGCCAGACGACCCATGATGAGAAGAGAGTCCTGCTATTTCCACTAGAGCCACAGTTACACAAGGTTTTCATGAGCTGCTTCTTCAACACCAAGGGAGACTTGTGCCAAGTGTGGCAAGTCCCACAAAACGGTTAATTGCAGGCAAGGAATGCGAGGCTATTTTAAATGTGGCAAGATGGGCCACGTGATTAGAGATTGCCCTGAGGTAATTAAGGAGAAGACGACCTCAGCTTCCATGCCATGACCTATTCAATCACAGAAACCAGTTGTTCAAGGGAGAGCCTATGCAGTCACCGCCCAAGAAGCAGGGAGTGCACTTGACGTCATCCAAGGTGAGATTCCTTTTAAATAAGAGTTTCAAATTTAATACAATTTTATATAGAACAGGTGCATTCATTAGAAAAGCATTTGGACTTATTTTTGTATGATATAAAATTCTAAATAAAGTATGTGCTATATATGTATATGTATGTGTTATAGGTACATTACGAGTCTATGAAAAAGGATGCTATGTAGCACGTGACGCACGAGTGTTGATAGACCCACGGTCTACCCACTCCTTTATCACTCCTAGATTTGCAAAGAAAATGAAGATTGTTCCGGAGACATTGAACTTTGTGTTATCAGTGTCTATCCCAACGAGAGAATTAGTGGACACAGAGTTAGTCTGCAAATCAGTAGCAGTGAGCGTTCGGGATGACGACGTCTATGAATTAGACGCGCAATTAATATTGTAGGACATGCAAGGATTCGATGTGATCCTTGGCATGGATTGGCTGCCTCATCATTGTGTGATAGTGGATTGCAAGAACAAGGTTGTCATTTTCCGGCCTAACACAAGAAGATCTTTTCAATTTTGAGGAGAAAGATCGACACAGGTGCCAATCATCTCTGCAGTCAGAGCCGAACGTTTAATCAAAAAGGGGTGTAGCGGTTATTTGGCATTTCTGAAGGGAGATAAAAAAAAAGAATGATATTTCCGAGATAGTAGTAGTGCAAGAGTTCGAAGACGTATTTCCAGAAGAATTGTCGGGATTACCTCCAGAGAGAGAAGTGGAATTCGCTATCGACTTAGCACCAGGAACGGAGCCTGTTTCAAAAGCACCATACAGGATGGCTCCTGCTAAGTTGAAGGAGTTGAAAGAGCAGTTGCAAGAGCTCATGGATAAAGGGTTTGTAAGACCAAGAGTGTCTCCATGGGGAGCACCGGTTTTATTTGTAAAAAAGAAAAATGGCTCGATGCGGTGTGTATTGACTATAGGCCATTGAACAAACTCACTGTGAAGAATCGATACCCTTTGCCAAGAATAGATGATTTGTTCGATCAATTGCAAGGGACAAAGTACTTTTCCAAGATTGATTTGAGATCTGGATACCATCAGTTGAGAGTCAAGGCCGAGGACATTCAGAAAATGGCATTCAGAATATGGTATGGACACTATGAATTTTTAGTGATGTCGTTTCGGTTGACAAACGCACCGGCGTCATTTATGGATTTAATGAATCGGGTGTTTAAACCACACCTAGACTCCTGCGTCGTCGTGTTTGTTGACGGCATCCTGATATACTCTAAATCAAAGATAGAGCATGAAGAACACTTATGAGTCACTCTGCAAACTTTGTGTGAACACCAATTGTATGCCAAACTCAGTAAATGTGAATTTTGGTTAGAAGAGGTCAGCTTTTTGGGACATGTCGTCTCGAAGCATGGTTTCATCATAGATCCCGCTAAGATCGAGGCAGTTGTGAACTGATGTCTGAAGTTTCCTTAGACTAGCAGGTTATTATCGGCGCTTCGTTGAGGGGTTTTCAAAGATATCGGGACCTCTTACGAGGCTTACAAGGAAGGATTCAAGATTTGAGTGGAGTGAAGCGTGCGAGAAGAGTTTTCAAGAACTCAAGAAGAGACTCACTTCAGCTCCAGTTTTAGCCATTCCTTCAAGCAGTGGAGGATTCGCGGTCTACAGTGATGCTTTATATAACGGTTTGGGTTGCGTGCTCAACCAACACAAAAAGGTGATAGCTTATGGGTCAAGACAGTTGAAAGAGCATGAGAAAAACTATTCGACGCATGATCTGGAACTAGCAGCGGTCATATTTGCGTTGAAGATTTGGCGACATTATTTATACGGGGAAACTTTTGAAATCTTCACCAACCATAAGAGCCTCAGATACTTATTTATGTAGAAGGAACTTAACATGAGGCAGCGCAGATGGATGGAATTCCTCAAGGACTATGACTGTTCTATACAGTACCATCCAAGAAAGGCCAATGTGGTAGTCGATGCCTTGAGTCGGAAGAATTCAGCGCAGTTGGCTAGTTTGATTTTGGGAAGGCACCGATGGAAGTTACTTGAAGATCTGGCACTATATGGTGCGGACATCAAGTCGTAAGCTATAGGAGCCTTTTTGGCTAACATATCAGTGAAACTGGTGATATTCGAACACATATGCGAACTACAGATGGAAGACCCGGTACTAACCAAGATCCGTCAAGATGTAACGAAAGGCATCAGATCAGAATTCTCAATCAGGGAGGATGGTTCCTTATTATTCAAGGGTCGACTTTGTATTCCGAACAATGTCGATCTGCGATGAACCATTCTTGATGAGACTCACAAATCAAATTACGCTATCCACCCTGACACCACAAAGATGTACCAAGATTTAAAAAGGAATTACTGATGGAGATGTCTGAAGCAAGACGTGGCAGAGTACGTCTCACGGTGCTTAACGTGTCAGCAAGTGAAGATTGATCATAGACACCCTGCAGGATTATTACAACCTCTGCCAATACAAGAGTGGAAATGGGAATCGATCTCAATGGACTTCATCGTTGGACTACCGTCCACTGCAAAGAGATATAATGCCATTTGGGTAATCGTGGACCGACTGACCAAGTCAGCACACTTCCTACCTTACAACACGATATATACGGCAGGAAAACTTGCAGAATTATATATGAAGAAGATAGTACGCCTACACGGAATCCCAAGCAGTATCATTTCTGATCGTGATCCACTATAGACGCCAAAATTTTGGAAGAAATTTCAAGAAGGAATGGGAACCCGATTGGACTTCAGTTCAGCTTTACATCCACAAACAGATGGGCAAACAGAGTGAGTAAATCAAGTGATAGAAGTCATGCTCAGAGCGTGTATGTTAGAGCTGCAAGGATCGTGGGATTAGCACCTACCGTTGATCGAGTTTGGGTACAACAACAGTTTCTAGATGAGCATTGGAATGGCACCGTATGAAGCCTTGTACAGAAGGCGATGTAAATCGCCAATCAATTGGGAGAAAACTGGTGAAAAATTTATTTTGGGACCCGATTTGCTTAAAAATAATGTCGTTGTTGTCCGCATGATTAGAGAAAGACAAAAGGCGGCTCAAAGCAAACAGAAAAGCTACGCTGATATCAAGCGAACCAGTGTGAACTATAAGGTGGGTGAACACGTGTTTGTGAAGGTGTCACCTATGAAAGGCGTGATGAGATTTGGAAAGAGAGGGAAACTAAGTCCCATTTATCTCGGACCCTTCAAAATTCTGGGTTGGGTGGGCGAAGTCGCATATCGCATTGGATTACCACCAGTGTTCGATCGAGTACATAACATTTTCCACATTTCTATGCTCAGAAAGTATGTGGGTGACCCTTCCCACGTTCTAGAAGGCCAACCATTAGAGATGCACGAGGATATGAGCATGATAGAAGAACCGGCAGATATATTGGATAGAAAGGAATAAGTGCTACGCATCAAAGTTATTCCCTTAGTGCTTGTCCGATGGAAGAATCATCCGGTCGAGGAAGCAACATGGGAACGTGAGGCGGATGTCAGAGAACAATATCCCAACTTGTTCAAAAGTGCTAACTAATTAGTTCTATTCAAAATAACAATATGTAATGGTTGGTAGTGTAAAAGTCTCTATTTTTAAATGAACGATTGAATTTTATTGAAATTTTAGCATATTAACTCCAAATTATGATAGAACCAACTTTTTGTGTGAAAAATTCTAGATATACCACATAGGAAACTAGTGGTGAAAACTATTGACAAAAAACGAGCTTAAGATCACCAGAAAAATGTTTCTGGGCTAGCTCGAGCGACCGCTTATACTCGCTCGAGCAAGCCACATAAAATCATAAACTTGGCTCGCTCGAGCGATGACTATTGCTTACGCGAGCGAGACATATTGACCTCTCGAGCGAGGATTTATAACCGCTCGAGCGAGGTTAGAGTATATATATGGGCAGATTAGTGTTCTTTTATTTCATCTTCACGCGAAAGAGTCCCGAGCGAGAGTTAGGGCTTCTTTTTTTTCAATCTCCAAGCTCTTCCGTCCGATTCAAGTAGGATTCGGACGATTCGATCCATCAAAAGCGTCCTAAAAGGTGAAATCTTCACTATTTCTACCTTATTTCATTTATAAATTCTTCTTGAATATCATGGCTTCCCAAAGCCCTAACCCCCAACCTAGGAAATGGGTGGCGATTCGATCACCATCATCGTGCAACCAAGCGCCACAGGCACCACAACCACCCCCATCCACACGTCCTACCCCAATCCAACTAAATGGATGGTGGGGATCAAAAAATTTTGAGACCGAATGGGAGATCCATCCCTCTTGTTTTGGGGATCCGGCGTCCACCCAATGGACTTCGGATTTTCTCACAAACAACCACCTACGACCACTGTTGACACCTTTTGGAGCTTGGTACTATCCGAGAATCGTAAAATTATTTTACCAAACACTCAAGACAAACGTGAGTGAGGACTCTATCCTCATCACCATTGACGGGAAGGAACTTGTTTTCGGCAGTGCCGATGTCTCCACCGTCATGCAATTCCCCGATACATACACACCAAGCCCACTTTCTCTACCACCTTTTTCTGGGAACGTAGGCTTCCCGACCATCATTGCCGACATTACTGGCGGCATCACCGCATCAGGCCAATCAATCACCTGATCCCAATTACGGCCTCACATGTGGTTTTTAGACATTGTATTTAAGAAAAATTTACTCCCGACCGGCCATGACCAAGAGCGCCACGAGACGATTTTGCGGGCTCTGCACTCCGCTTTCCACAATAGGTGGTTTAGCGCTCTGATGGTGGTAATCAAGGGCATGGCGCATGCCCATAAAAGAAACCTAAGGGGTGCTATTCTTCCACCGATCAACCGACTACCCTATGCATGTTTGATTTCCCGACTCCTCGATTCACGAAATGGGAAGGAGGGATTTCAAATCAGGATGGATGAACTCGTGCTCGTCGATAGCATCATTCCATTCCTCGCCCAAGACCTAAGCCGAAATCTAAAGAGCCTCCAAAATAGTGTGAATAAGAAGAGAGATCGTCAGATTTCTCGACAAGCGATGCAACAGACATCGACGGGACCGACTGCTCCCTCTACTTCGTCTTCATAGCCCTTACCTACCACCGACAACAGCATGATGCAAGAGATCCTCCTATAGGGGCGGGGGATTATATTACATCAGCGATTCCAGGAGTCGCTCCTCATAGACCTCATGGGCCATGCCTACCCGCAGACATACAGGGAGCGCATCGGTGCTATGCGGGATGCTATTTTTGGCACATCTAGCTCCGGCCCTGCTACGAGGAGCACTATAGCCAGTGCCACTACCGCCAGGGAGGTTGTTGGCGATGATGATGATGGGGACGACGACGACGATGATGAGGAGTATGAGCAGAGTGACGACTAGGCTGTCAGCTATCATTCGAAATTTTTAGGATTTGCAATGTAATATTTCGTATTATGAGGTGAAATTTTTGTTTAAAACAATCGTGACATGATTGTCACAAAATCTAGGGCGGGCATAGTAATATACATACATTTTGATTAAATGAGTCTATTTGGTAAAATGTGCGTCGGTATACTTGATTGTGTAGTTGTACGTAAATCCTTGTGCAGGTTCTCATAAATTGAAGTAGAATGAATGTCATTCTACTTGTGAAAATAGCCATTAAGAGAGTTCAAGAATAATTAGGAAGCTTGATACGAGTGCCTTCTTATTTTGGGGAGATTAAAAATTTTCATGCAAGTATGATCTCCGGTCATTGGACCATATATTCAATTATCTAATTATGATTGCTTAATTGTGTTGCTACGAATGTCTATTCGAAGGCTTTTTAATAGTGGTATTTGATTCCTAGTGTGTCATCAATTTTCGAGGACGAAAATTTTATAAGGTGGAGTGAATGTCATAACCCAGATTTTTGAGAACCATGCACATCACATACCATGCACGTGTATCACATATCATGCACGTGTATTTGTGATTCACAAGGAAACCAAAAACTACATATATACACTATGTGTGTATATGTGAAATATTCTAGCTTTCACTATATAAGTGAAAGTGGGGAGGAGAGTCTCTCCTACGTAACCTAAATTAGCATAGATAGAGAGAAGGTAAAATAGAGAGAAAGAGGAGAAGGTTTGCAAAAGAGGAGGAGAGGTTCGTTGGTTTTAAGCAGTAGAGAACCTTAGAAATTTTTACGTTTAGATGAAGCTTGGATCAAACTATAGGAGATCTATTGAGTAAGGTATGGTTTTAGATGCTTACGTATGTTTTAAGTAGAGTATAAACTACTAGACTAATGATCCTTGACATTAATAAGCCTCTCATGAAGAAGGTAATAGTTCTCGAAGGCTAGGGAGACTAATGATGCTTCGTGGCTCGCTCGAGCGGTCTAAATGGCTCGCTCGAGTGACGACCGAAGGAATATTCTGAGCATTTTTGCATTTTGGACTCGCTCGAGCGAGACCCACAGTGAAGGAGAAACTCGCTCGAGCGAGGCATCGCATAGAGCTCCAGGTACATTAAATTATAACCGCTCGAGCGATGAATAGTGCTCGCTCGAGCGAGGAATAATAGTCGCTCGAGCGATGAATAATGACAGCTTGAGCGATGAATTGTGATCGCTCGAGCGAGGTCAAGTGCTCGCTCGAGCGATGCTAAATGACCGCTCGCACGAATATTTACCCGGTTTTCTCATTTCTTTTAGTGTAAATTATGAGAGTTGTGTTTCCAAGGGTTCTAGAGACCATTCTAAGTAAATTCGTAACACATGCAATGCAGGTGAGATGTGAGTTGTTACGCGTAAACCTCTACGAGAAAGGAGCGCGTTAAATTTTGCTTGAGGTAGGGAATATCTTGAAACATGTACTTTAATTTGTCAAAACCATGTACGTAGAGTATTTTAATCATGTAGAGTATCTCAAGAGAATAGTCATATTAAATATGTTTCCAAAATGTGTGTGTGTGTGGGTAAACTTAAACGGAACCATGAAGTCCCCAGGGGACGTAGAATTGTAACAATGGGCATCTGAATGATGCATTAAACCTGTAGCATCCCAGGGATGCAGATGAAACCAAATGGTGATACAAAAGAAGAGCGATAAGGCCTAATGTAATAAAATTAGCACAATCACGGTGAATAACTATATGTAGAGTACATTCGATATTTTGTTATTTAAGGTTTAATTAGAATACCCCACCGACGTGGCGGGATAACCACGACTGACTCGGCAGGATATTCGTGACCGGTACGACGGCCAAACCATACACCTATAGCACATCCCAGGGATGTTGAATTGAGAATAGACCCCGCCGCCTAAGAGAAAGGGGCCTGGGTGGTATTGAATTTTAACATATAACAAGTGTCTATTTAGACGACGATGGTGGGTATTCCATCGAGGCTCGATGCTATATTGCTCGAGGACTACTTAAGTTAAGATTTAAGTAATTAGGCCGAATCCGTTACTATACCAGTAAGATGAGAATAAACAAAGTCATGCAAAGTAACAGTTTTATGTATCATTTTATTTCCAATTATTCTATTGTCTTTCAGCAGTTCTATCAGATAAATTGTCTTTAAACTGTTTTAACATATATGTGAGAGCTTAATTTATATGTTCACTGTGTTTCCCTATTGAGCTAGGATGTAGCTCACCCCTTAGACTATACGTCACAGGTCCAGGACTAGCGATAACAGAGACTTCTGGAGATGTTGATTCGAGGGATTCAGATTATGTGCCCACAGAAGAATCAGAGCCTCCTCCTGAGGAGTTCTTCTAGGAGATCCATTGCATACTTTGAGAGTGAGTTAAGAGTATTAGGTATGGCTTGGTATTTCAAGCCTCTTTTTTTTGTTGAATGTAATTAATTACCTTGATTATTTTGACAAACCATCTAGGGTGAACAATTAACACCGATAATTCGGGTCAGTTCTTATGCCCATGAATTGGCATGGGACTAGAACTGACTTTAGAGTTTCTTTTATTTTGAATGCATGAGAACTTGTTTAGAGTAGATGCTTGTGCCTTACTTGTAGTCTTTGGCTTGTATATACCAATGCTCCGTAAAGAATCACAGGGCACGGCCTTGAAGGTCGTGCTGATGGCATGGGTTTCGGGGTGTCGAAATCTGAGTTGTCACATGAACAGCCCACAACATGGCTTGGCGGCGGGTTGGGTATGGATGCTTCGGGTGAGGCCCGAAAAATTTTCTCCTCCTCCTATGGGATGACGGAGGGTAAGGCGATGTCGTTGTGCCGGCATCGCGAGCTCTCTTTTTTTGGATTTTGATTATTTTTTCTTGATTTTTTCTTTCTTTTATTTAGTTTTTTGGATAAAAATCAAATGAATCCTTTTTTGGATGAGCTCCAAGGCCTTGGAATTCCCGTTTTGGGCAATGCTCGTAGCTCAAATATTTCCCACAGCGGGATCCTGACACACTTCGGAAGAATTGAAGGGAAAACCCCTAGATCTATGTGATGGTACGGGAATCCACGTGATAAACACAATCCCTCGAAAGAAGTCAATAAGAGGGTGACCTCTTTGACCGATGAGGGCGTATTGGGTGTCAAAAAGTGTTGAATTTATCATAAATACTAAACCACTAAGCGGGGGACTCGGGGAAAGGTGATAGAAGGCCTTAGATTCGGGCTGCCTAGCCCAGAACAAGTTTGGTGTGTGTATTATATGCACCAGGCTAAAATCTGAGGATTTTGGCTTGGCTTTGTATTATACACGCATGAGTAGTTCTAGGGAAAAACTGGCTTGGTGTGTATTTTACCCACGCTAGGCAAAAATGGGATATATATTTATATTTTGACAGTAAACATCAAGCCTGAAATTGGTCGTTTTTCTTATTTTCTGGAAGCGATGCTTCCGGGGACTGAATTACTTGTTGTAACGGGTCCCTCCTCACCAAACCTAGGGATACAAGGATGATTTAGGACAACTAACGCACTCCCCCAAGGGTTTTAAGCTTTGGAACTGGATAGGTCACCCTCCTGATATACCTTCAACACAAGCGCCTTCTCAGATTCTGGATGGGATAGTTCTTATCAAGATCATCACCACTTGGGGCTGCCTCTATACTAAGAAATGAGACATTTGTATCACTGCCTAAATTTCCAACCCTTTAAAATCTATCCCTACAGAAGATGAATTAAGTCCCTTAGTTCACTTTTAAGGTTCAATTTTAAATTCAATTTTAAAAGGGGAGTTTGCTTATTGTTCAAAAATGGGGTGTAAATGACAGAAAAGTAGGGGTAAGTATAAAACAAGAAAAGGAAGTGAAAAGGTTAGTAAAAAGAAGAAAAACCCATGCAAAAAAGGGGGCCAACTTCAAGTAGAAGCTCTATTTGTCTTCGTAGAGTTGCCATCTACGCAATCGTGGATTTTCATCAAATTCGTCGCGACAATGCGCTCTTTAATAAAAACTAGAGTTGCCACCCGGAGCTTTTGGTATCTCAGGAAACCTAAATAAATATTGAAAGCACTGAAGTGCAAAAATAAGACTCTGATTCCGGTCTACACCAAAGGCTTTTGGGTAGGGGCTTCGGTTATCGATCGGGAAGGTGTTAGGCACTCGATCAATCCGCTCGTAAGCAGTCTCTACTATGGCTATTTGGATGTGTGGCTGGTTTATATAATATATATATATATATATATATGTATATATATATATAAAGAAATAAAATGAGTAGCACCTCCCCTTTCCTGAAGGCACGCCGATCCTATTGAGCCCTTCCCGCTTGTCGAAATTTGGGTAGCATAATGGCTCAATTCTAGGATAAAGGAGGAGCAAAAGAAGATAGAGGAATAGAGGGGAGAGACGGAGCTCTCGGGCCCTTGTAGCACCGATGTGGATCTTTGCGTGAGTGCATCTTGGATTAGCTTCCGAAAGCAAATGGTTAGAGAAATGGGTTTTGATCTCTAAGGCTAGGGAGCTAAGAGGTAGGAGAGGAAGGCTAGGGGCTAGATCTAGCTAAATCTCATGGACGGATGGTGTAGAATGAGGTATCAAAGATGAAACTCAGTTGTGGAATTATATGGGTATAGTGGAGGCAAATGGGAAGGGAGCTCACTAGAATTTTCTCTCTTTGAAAATTTTCAAGCCCTTCTAAAGGGAGGGGTGCTTCTCTATTTATAGGAAGAAGGGAGGTTAGGAGGGTACTTAAGTGCTAATAGGGTTAGCAATTAGGTAGTCTTCTAATCTAAGGTACCCTATGATTTTGAGAGCTTGGAAATGTGGGCAATGGGCATAAATGGTAGATGATGGGGTGAGGTTTCAAATGACTAGAGGGTAGCAAATAGGGTAAGTGGGGGTGAAACGGTCCTAATGAAATCCACCCAAAACATTGGGATGTTCAACAAGTCAAACCCCAAAAGTGAAATTCGAGCAAAATCCAACTGCTATTGTAGCTAAGCCTGGTGTGTGTATTATCCATGCCATGCATATGTATAGTGTCTGGAAAGTTAGAGCCAACTGGGGGGGCCCATTTATGTTTGGCGTATATAATATACACGCCAGACAACATTTCTCCAGAAATGGCCTAGCGTGTGTATTAAACACGCCAAGCAAAATACTTACATTTCTGCCTGATTTTTAAATCGCCGTAACATTTTATCTACATATTAAAATGAGGTGATTCTTAGCTCGTTGGAAAGCTAGGAAAGTCCTCTTTCTAATGGTATATAACTTATCTCTAGAAGAGGTCTGTATAAGCTTCAAAACTCCTCATTCCAACCACTACTCAGGAGGGTTCGAAACCAGCCCGGGAAAGGGTTCTAATAGGTTTGGGAAGGTTAGGGTTGATTCCTAAGGGTTTGGGAGGGCTCTAAAGGTTTTGGAATGATTTCGAAGGGTTTGAGAAATGCCTTCGAAACCTCGGGGATGCGCCCTTCACAAAGTATGTGTCGATCGGGCGCGCCAAATTTGGGTGTCTACAGATGCCCCTCTTTAGTATCCGATCTATAATGATCATTTGCCAAAGAAAGAGACATCCGAAGAGGCCCAAGGCAGGCTATCGGGTTCACTTTACTCAAAACAAACCTCAAACATCAAAATGGAAAGAAATATGGAGAGTGGCGTAAGCCCAACACATTGGGATAACGTCCGTCACTCGAAATGGAGAGTTGCGAAAGCCCATATCATTGGGAAAATGTCCGTTCGTCAAGACCATCACTCCCCAAGTGCATGGCGACATTACTCAGCATAACTGAGATGAAATAATTGAAGATGCAATGCATGATGTTTGAGATTAATTTTGAACCCCGCGAGCGGGAGGGTGATTGCATACTTAAAGACTAGCAGGAAGCAATGACGTGAAGATCCACAATTTGTGTCTAATCCCATGAGTCATTGATTGCCCCATTTGATCGGCCATGGGGGCCCCTACACGAAGTAAGGTTCGAGATCTTTGGGCGAATGCATCGATCCCAAAGTTAATTGAGCAGAACTACCCGAGCGGAGTAAATATTGATGTCACAATGCTTTTTGAGAGTGTGTGTCATTTTTGATAGTGTGTCCTGAATCAACATGACCTAGAGTATGCAAATTCAAATAATACTAGACAGATTTGGCCAAAATTGGGTGCCTACCAGAGGAGGCACTCAATCTTAGTCTCCGCAATGATGATCTTATTATCGAACAATTATGCAAAGACATACACTCATCAGGGGTAGATAAAAATAAAGGGGAATGGAAGTCCCTACCCAAAACTCATTCGGGTACAATTTACGAGAAAAAATGACCATCCAATGGATACCTAGACGCAAGGCGTAGACATTACAGGGATACCGTATAAATACAGGTTTTAAGCCTGCACCCTAGAATGAGCCCTTTGGAATTCATGTTCGAACATAGTCGTTTGATAGGTAATTTTCTTTTTGACAGGTCGGTCTCAACCAACGATTGACCTTTTTTCTGAGGAATCTAAAGCTTAAGACACTTAGGTTCACATGAATCTAAAAACGGAGTGCACAATGTAAAGATTTAGCACTGGAATCAACCCAATCGAAACATTAACTGTCTAACCGAGAATGACACCATTGCTTCTACTTTAATGTAGGATCCAAAGATCTGAGGCAAACTTTAGACTTAGGACATTAAAGTAGCACAACTGTGTTGCCGATAAAATATTGACATTTTACCGCATTAAAGCACGCATGCGCATACCTGTGCGTGGCAAAAGTACCATGAAGATATAGCTATCTTTTTTTCTTGTTCAAAATGACTTTCTTTTCTCGTTTTTCTTTCTCTTTTTTTAGAATAGACCAGACGTCGGTGGTGAGATGCTTCATCTGATTTGTCGATCACTGAGAGGTTGCCTGCTTTAAGGCTTTAGACCATTTGATGTTCCTACACATTCTTGAGAAAACGTCAGTCCCTTTTTTGTTTATATAGGTAACAATATACATCTTAATTAACAGAAGGAGAAACAAACCTTTACCTACACATTTTCAATTTTCAAGATTTATATATTTTTGGATTTTTGTTTTCAAAGATTTTTTTTGTTCTTTTTCTTCATTTTTGATATGGAAGTACGATTCTGTAAATATGTACATGGACATAAAAAAGGAGTATATATTTTTTAGAATTTTTTTAGGTTTTATATTTTTGTTATTTTTTTTTCTTTCTTTTTTTTTTTTTTATTTTTATTTGATGCCTTAACAATAAGGCCAAGTAATGGGTCTCATTTTGAGCATAGCTGAATCCATTCATGTGGTTGGACCTGAGTGAGGTTCAACATTTTTATATCAAGGTTGGAACGTCTATCCCTTTAGATCGATTTGACCCTTTATCCTTACCCTGGGTCTTACGTTTGACAGTGCAGCATAAATATGCACTTGATAGAGATCCGACTTGAGCAAACATGAGCGGCCCAATTGGCGACTAGATAATTCGAAAATGTAACCAAAGGATTAACTGAAAGATTTTTCTTTTCTCTTCTATTTTTTCTCTTTTTTTTTATAACCCCTTTTATACTCACAGCACCCAAGATGGATTTTTTTGTCGTGCTTGTTGTTGCCCTCTTTTTTTACCCATAGCGCCCTTTCAGGTTCCACTACGTCTGTGGATAAGCATTTTTACCCCAGGTGGCTTTTCAGGTTTTCACCTAGTTCGCAGAAGCTCGCTGTTTTTACCCATGGCGCCCTTTCAGGTTTTCACCATGTTCTTTTTGCTTTGAGCTTGTATTTTTTCTTTTTCTTTTCTTCTTTATTTTCTCAAAGACCACGCATGGACGTCGACTCTGTGATAGCTGACCGGATGGAGTTCTTTTGTCGTCTCTCAATTTGGCTCGTGCTGACTCAATGGATACTGTGACTACTCGTAGACCTTAAAGAGGGATTTTTCTCGAGATGTATCTTGGCCATGGGATAGGTTAGGAATTTTGAAGGTATTCTTGGGTTAAGAAGGTTTCCTCGATAGGGTTCCAGTTACCGTAATACACTTCTTCCTTGGGGAATTTTGACTATACATACCCCACTTTTTCTTTTCTATTATTTATTTTTGTTCTTTTTGCTTTTTTTCAGACATCCACTTTTTGGGATTTTGCTTTTATGATTTTTTTAGATTTGATGGTAACTCTTTTTCTCCTTTTTTATTTTGTTTAGTAGATACACTATTTTCGTTTTCTTATTTGGGGATGGTTTTAACGAAAAAAAGGCCAACGGCTCAATGGGTGTAGCAAGGGTACAAATATTCAGGGATGCTTTTTTTGGGCTACTTGGCTTTAAAATGATGGCCTCTTTTATGGGGTCCTCTAGCAGTCACATATCAATCTTATCAATACTTACCTCTCCGCGGGAGACTTAGGAATAGAAACGTCGGATGTATCCAGCGATGATAGGCTCAGGAAAGTGATCTCCGTCCCTGGTGGTGAGGCGGAACGTATATCTAGGTAGCACCTCTCGGATGACGTAAGGTCCTTCCTAGTTGAGCTTGAATTTTCCTCTCGGATCAGCGCGCCCTCATCGCCCTTTGGTATGTCGCCATAGCATTCTTCAACTCAAATGGCATGACTCGGTAACAGAATGTTTATCATGGTGTAATGAACATTGTCTTCTCTCATTCTGCTTCAGCCATCTTGATCTAATTGTATCCAAAAAATCCATCCATGAATGACACCATCCCGTGCTTAACAGTGTTATTGACCAAGATGTCGCTGTGTGGTAATGATTTCTGAAGTCAATGCATATGTGAACCTTTCTAGCTTTCTTCGGTAGTGAGACGATGTTGGCTAACCATTGAGGGTACTTATAGACTATGAGAAACCCTGTGTCATACTATTTGATGACCTCGTCCTTCACTTTCAACCTCAATTTTGGCCTAAGGAGTCTCAACTTCTGCTGGACTGGCCTAACATCTGGATAAAGCGGCAACTCATGCTCGACCAAATTGGGATCCAAACTGGGCATGTCCTCATATGACCATGCGAAGACGTCTTGGTATGGCTGAAGGAAATCAATCATGCTTTTTCTTTCCATGGGAGACAGTGACGGTCTGATCTTAGCGATTCTAGGAACCTCATTGGTACCCAAATTGACGTCCTCAGTTTCTTCAATGATCGGGGTAGGGTGTCACACTCAAAATTGGCGTACCATTCTAGGAGCTCATTGGGAAGCTCCTCAGAAGGGATTTCCTCATCCAGAGTCGTGACTCCTACCTCTTTTTTTATTTCTATAGGAAAGGGGTTGATTTCACGTGGGATGGGTTTTTCTGTTAAGGCATAATTTTCTTTGATTTTCTCAAAAAATTTTGAAAGACAATTTTTTTGGATTTATTTTGTATTTCTTTTATTTATTTATATTATATATATTATTATTTTTTTGGATTTTTTATTTTCTTTGAAAATGGGCCTTGGCAAGGTGGGTCCCTATGTACACATGGTACTGCTTGCCAAAGATTAATCTCGCATTTTATAGGTCGAGTTTTTTTGGGGAGCCTGTGCCAAATTTTAGGCCACTTGATTCTCCCAGAGTTAGGGGCATTGAAGCCTAATTCCTCACCTAAGGTGCTACCACTTTACCTGGACTTGCGGAGGAGGCCGATCAAGATGGCTTTTGGAGGTTAGCCTCCATCATATTTATCCTGGGCTCGTCCATAATTCTATACTCAAAGGTTAACACTGGCTTGTGATGGTTCAGGATGGGTGGCTGCATAGGCATGGGTATCTCTTCCTTAAAAAGTGATAATGACGCGAGGTCTATTTCAAATTTTGGAGGGATGATTTGGTGGATAGCCACCTGCTTATATGGGGTCAACTGCATTGCTCCATTTTGGTCAATTTTCATGACCCCTACACTCACGAATGTGTTTCCGATGTGAGGTCTCAGGTGGGGTTCATCCTCCAGATCTATCCCCCTAATTTTGGTTGTAGCAATGGTTCGGGCATTTTCCTTGCCCTCTTGGATTTCTTCTTCGGTAGGCTTGTTGCCTAAGCCAAATTTGACATGTTGGCCCCTCTTTGCTCTAAGCGGGTCTCTCCTGCCTTGCAAGTGAGGGCCCAAACCTTTTCCCTTCTAGTAGACCCACTTTTGAAGCATGGCCAATGTTGCAGTCATTCCACTTCTGGCTTTTGTGGTGACCTCTCTAATAAATTCTGACACCATTGTTGACACATCATGCTGGAAGCTGTGGAGATCTGTGTCTTCAGCTGTATGGGGTACTTCCAGCACCTTAAGGTTCTCGATGTTGTGGGCCATTTGCTCTCTTTCTTCTCACCCTTCTCCCATGACTATTATGACCTTCTCTGATATGAATTTGAGCTATTGGTGCAGAGTGGAGGGCACCGCCCTAATTTCATGCAGCCACAGGCGTCCTAGTAGCAAGTTGAAGGAGGACTTGATGTCCATGACTTGGAATGAGATTGAGAGGTTATTGGCCCAATAGTGAGCTCAAGATTGACTTCTCCTATCACCTCCCTCCTGGTATTATCAAACCCTCTTGCACTTGTTCTGGCTGGCCTGAATGTGAAGGGATCAACCCCTATTTTGGTTGCAATTCTGAGGGGGCATATATTCAATGTCGAACCATTGTCTATCAGCAGCAAAGGGATTATTAAGTCCTTTGATTCCACCATGATATTGAAGGGTTTGGAATGATTGCTTCCCTCACTTGGTAGGTAGGCATCTAAAAATGAGATGGAATTGGGAGCCAACACCTGCCCGATCATTTGCCCTACTTCATCTGGTGAGACCTTATTGGAAATATGTGCATCCTTCAATGGCCCCATTAGAGCTTGGAAGTGAAGCGGGGATGTCATTAATAGGTCCCAAATGGTAATGTGGGCTAACATTCTCTTGAACTGTGTTTCTAATATGTGCTCTATGCTCAATTTTTCAAAGGGGTGTACCGCAGTAGGTTCTTTTTCTCTTCCGAACGGATTGGTGTTGGTACTTCTGGTTGCCTTGAAATTCTTCCCGATCGAGTGATGAAATCTACTGACCCCTCTCTACTACTGCCCGCATTGACGTCTGTTTGACTGTAATCGAGCAAAACCTGAAGGGGATCATATGTTGGTCCGAAGATTTGAAATGGGATAGATGGGGTGCCTAATATGATTGAACCGATGGGGCTAGTGTGGCAAAATTGGGCCAGATGTGCTTGATTGGTGCAGGAGGCAGCTGAACTGATGATGATATGACAAAATCAACCCAGTCGTATTAGGTTGGTGCGGGAGATGGATGTACTGATGGTAGTGTGACAGTATCGGGCCAGCTATATTGTATGGGAGCCGGAGGTGGGGCAAAATTGGGCACCATTTAATTGACTGGGGTTGGTGTCAGATATGCTTGGTATTACGAGGATGGAGTAAAACTAGGCTACCCATGGGAAATAGGCGCGAGTGTAGGGAAATACATCCTTAAATTCAAAGGTGTTGCTTGCAGTGCAGGGCTTGGGAAATAAATGATTAAGTTTAATGGCTCAATCACCCCTATGATCTCATTCTCATGACTCCGCTACCTGAGTACTGTAAAATTCCCTCTCTTAGTGATAGATTCAGAGGGATTGAATTCTTTCCTCCCTTCCTCCAATATGTTAATAGTGGCCCTTGGGCCCATTTCTCTCCATGAGTGCGGTGGTAATGGTGATTGCATGATATTGGTGTGCAGGTTTGCTTGGGGGTGTGCTGGGGGTATGAGCCTCCCTGCCTCTATCAAATCCTCTATCACGTGTTTCAAAGGAAAGCACCGATCAGTTGGATGTCCCGACTCTTGATGGAAATTACAATGTATGCTAGGATCATAATTCTTTGGGATTGGATTTCGTGGGGGTCTTGGTTGAAGCTGAGTAATCAAACCCTTCTCGATCAGCAACAACAAGAGGATAATTAGGGATTATCTTAAGGGAGTGAATACTCAGTCATGTCGGGCCTTTCTCTGCTCAAGGGTCATTTACCCCCAGGGGACATTGTTTTGTCTTAGAGCCTGATTTATTAGTGTTGGTGCTGGTGTTGGTTGTTCTACCGCAAACTAAAAGGGAACCATGTTGGTGTTGAGCTGTGTGTTCATTATATTTTATACCTCTCCCCCTGCTCCTCTCTCAGTCCTCTGTTCGGTGAACTTTCGGACCCCACTGGCCCCATTGGACACATTCTTGCTCAAACGTCCCTCTCTAATTGCGTCCTTACAATGATTGGCATTTCTTACCAAATCAGTGAAGTTGGACTGCTGTTGGTATACAAAGAAGTCTGAGATGACGAGTAGAGTATTTTTCGAGATCAACTTGATTTGCTCATCGTTGGGTATTCGGTTTCTCACATGGGCTGCCAAGGCTCTCCGTCTCCCCAGATAGTCGCTAAATGTCTCATTAAACTTCTGCTTTAGGCAAACTAGATCAAATTTACTGGGCTCGATGTCCATGTTGTAAACATACTGCTCCTGGAATAAGTGGGTCAAATCTTTCCAAGTTTTAATCATGGATGGTTCAAGGGATGTGAACCATCTCAAAGCCGGGCCTATGAGGCTCTTCTGAAAAACTTTCATGAGCAAACACTCATCCCTTCCATATTGACACATATGTCCATAGTATGATTTTAGATGGGAAATTGGGTTACTCGTGCCATCGTATATATCGAAAGAAGGCACTTTAAATTAGTGGGGAAGTGGTACTTCTGCAAATAGACACAGGTCAGAGAACTCAGTAGCGTGAATTTCAGCTCCTCCCATCTTCATCAGTTGCTTTTGTATTTTGTCGATTTACTCTTTTAGTAATTTGAACTCTTTTGATTGAAAGGTCGGGGCTGGTCCTCCTTCATTCAAAATCGCTTGTCGGTGGGTGAATGTGGCTGGTGGTGGATTAAAGCTGGCAAATGCTCCTGCATAGGCCCCACTATTTCTGACCTCATCTTCCTTGTATTGTTGATCAACATACGGTGGAGGAAGAGGTTTTCCTACTGATTCTAAATGGGTTGGGCAGGTGCTTGATGAGGCCATTGGGGTTGATAAGAATTTTGTTGATTTGATTGGGGGATGAGAGGATCGGTAAATTAGGGATGGTTGATGGTATGGGATAGATCCCCATATTGGGTTGGGGGTGAGACATGAGGAAAAATAGGGCCTATGTCGGGTTGGGGGATTGGGTGAGATGGGGGGTCCATTATTTACAGGGGAATGGGGGCCTGTTGGGTATAAGTGAAGGTGGGATATTGGGGGAATGATGGAGGATTTGAAAATGGGGCTCCCAGGTGTGGGCCTTGATGGGCTTGGGTATAGGGAATTGGACCTTGATGGACTTGGGCCTAGAGTATTGGGCTTTGATAGGCTTGGGCCTTGAGTAGTGAGCCTTGATGGGCTTGGGGTATTAAGCCTTGATGGGCTTGGGCCTGGGCCATTGGGCTTTAATGGGCTTGGGTATAGGGTGTTGGGCCTTGAGACCTCCTCAAATGGTCCCAAGGTTGATGGGAGCCTTGGATAGTATGGATAATGGAGGGTTGATTAGGGTTTTGAAGGAATGGGGTGTGGAGATTTTGAAGGGTTTGTTGGGGTAGGTGAGGATCGCTTTGGGAGGCCTTCCAAATGGTGTAGGTTTTCACCATGTCCTCCATCATGGACATGGGGTTGGGTATGGGGTTGGAAGTGGATGGCTCACCTAATGAGGGGGATGTATGGGAGAAAATGGGGATGACCTGGGTAGATGGGGGAAAATTGGTCATGGCTTGGGTAGATTGAAAATTGGGCATGAGCTGGGTAGATTGAGGGATATATGGTGGATTTGAATTGGGGGAAGAATGTGGAGTGGATATGAGAGAATTGAGCATGGCTTGGGTGTATGAGGGAAAATGGGGGTTGTTTGGATTGGATGTGGAAGGAAAATTTGGATTGGATGTAGAAGGAAATTGTGGTGTATGAGAAATGTGGCATGGTTGGATTTTGAAGTGGAGGGAAAAGGGGGCATGGCTCGGATAAATGAAGGGGAATGGGGTGTAGGACTTTAAGAAAATATGGGAAAATTAGATGTCATAGGGGAATGGTATAAATTTTTGATGGTGGAGGGGGAAAAATTAGGGTTGTTTGGATTTGAGGGGAAATGCGGTGTATGTGGGGTGGATCTAGATGGATTTTGGGTGAATGAAAAGATGGGCAAAGTTTGGATGGGTGTGGATGGGAAAATGGGTTCACCAAAGGGTACGGTGACGGAAAATGGGGGTTGGGTTAGTGGGATGGATGTAAAAATCTCTTCTGCATGGGAATTTGGTGGGGAGCGTGGCGGTATGAATTAGGATCGGCATAAGCCGAATCAACCGCCCATGACATGGCTTGGCGGCGGGTTGGGTATGGATGCCTTGCGTGAGGCCCAAAAAAATTTCTCCTTCTCGTACAAGATGACAGAGGGTAAGTCGATGCAGTTGTGCCGGCATCGCGAGCTCTCTTTTTTTGGATTTTGATTTTTCTTTCTTTTATTTGGTTCTTTGGATAAAAAGCAAATGAATCCTTTCTAGGATGAGCTCCGAGGCGTTGGAATTCCCGTTTCGGGCGGCACTCGTACCTCAAATATTTCCCTCGATGGGATCCCGACACACTTCGGAAGAATCGAAGGGTAAACCCCTTGATCTATGTGAAGGTACAGGAATCCACGTGACAAACCCGATCCTTCGGAATAAGTCAATAAGTGGGTGACCTCTTTTGACCGGCTAGGGCGTATTCGGTGTCGAAAAGTGCGGGATTTATTGTAAGTACTAAACAACTAAGCGGGGTGTTGTCGCTTTTCTTGTGCACTTATTATAGGTGTAAAAACAGTCAATAAAGAGGAAAAGTAAATTTTAAAAAAAAAGGAGATAAACAAAGGTAACTACAGTCCTGCAAGAATCCAGGGCTGTTGTAGCAGGTTTTAAAAGGTAAGTAAAAGTTAGTCCCACTGGGAGTGATGATATAAAATCCTAAAGGCATATAGTAATCTCCAAATCTGGCTATAGATCTTGCAATTCTAAACCTAAGCTAGAAAGCAAGGTAAAGAAAGGGTGTTTAGGTGTCACAAACTAAACTACACTAAAAACAGAAATAAAACTACAGCTAAAGAAAGGGGATGAAGAAGGATGAGGATGATGAGGTGAAATAAAATATAAAATGGTTCTTATTACAAAACAGATCAAGATTTGTGGATTTGTTACTGTCCTTCACTTGGCTACAAGCACAAGTGCAAGGTAGAAGAATTCAAATTAAACCAAAGTCTTGAACTGGTCTTAAGGCTATGATCTATCCACTTCAATGGTCACAAATCATCCTAGGGATTTCATTCTATCCAAAGGCTCAAATCGAAACAAGAAAACCACTACATCCACTATGTTTGCAAGGCTACAAGCATTACAATCATAGGATCAAACAATCCATGTAGATCTGGTGAGAATCACTAGAAATCATAGATTATTTGGAGATCTAAACTCAGCTAGACATTGCTTTAAACAGCTGCAATGGCCTAGCTCACAATGCTGCAATCTCTACATATTTCTAGATCTCTTCACTGAAAAATAGATCTGGAAATCAGAGCAAGAGTCGAATTTGCTACAATCTTTCACTTGGCTACAAGCTCAAGTGCGAAGAGGAAGAATCCAATCTTACCTTCACTTCTGGATTAGTCCTAAGGGTATGATCTGTCCACTTGAATGGTCATAGATCATCCTAGAGATTTACTCCAGCAGTGAGGATAAAAATTAGAACATAAAAATTACTGCAAGTACCATGGTTGCAAGGCTACAAGCTCAAGCAATCATAGGTGCATTAGATCTAGGAAAGTCTGATGGAAACCAAAAGATCTACAGATTAAATGAACTGGCATTCCTAGAAGCATAAAGCCTATGAAACTCTAATGGAAATCAAAAGACCTATAGATTGGATGAATCTTTAAAAACAACATTTTATTGATTAAATAAAACTTACAATGATCTGCCTCAAGCCTACAGTCTATGCATAAATTCAAAGCTCTTCATAATGAATTTACAGATCTATTTACAATTCAAATCAGCCTTTGGCTGCTATACAGATCTAATCCAACAGGCTGGATTAGGGAAAGAAGAGGGAAAAGAAAAGGGGAAAAATAAAACCTAAATCTAAATTGAGCTAAGGAAAACTAAAGGTATTCCTTGGTAGTTCCATGCTAAAGAATTACAGAAAATAGAGGGCTGCTATTTATAACTTTGCAGTGTTCCATGTGCCTTGGTTTGCAGCCAATCAGAGAAGAGAACTTTATTTCAGTTTATGCTAATCCAAGTGCTTTATATTTCGACCAATTAGAGAGAAGAGAGAGATCCATTCAGTTATACCCAGCTGTAATGTTTGGATTCCCGCCAAGAAATATTCCCATTCAGTTATAAAATAATTTGCACATGGGATAGTTTGTTGAGATTCCAAAACCGCCCTTTAATATGTTGGTAATTGCTATTGAACTCCACAATTTATTGGCTGCTGTTGGAGTTCCCAAATATGCCCCCACCGATCATAAATAATAGCTGAAATATGTTAGAACCCAATGGGACCCAAGCTAGAATAGATTGAAGAAGTTCTGACTTAATTTTGAGAGGTTCATGGATGAACTCGAGAGGTTGCTTGTTGCTTGTCGACAAGTTACTGAAGCTTGAAGCAATCCACTCGACAGGTTGGATTTCAGGTTCAAAAGGCAGCAGCTTCAAGTATCCTTTCGTGAGGTTGGAAAGCACAAATCGATAGGTTGGAGAGCTGTAGTGGTCTACTCGATAGGATGACAGAATGGAGAGTTCGACAGGTTGAGGGACTATACTTTGATGATTTCGAGAGGTTAAAGTTGGATTGTTGCAGCTTACATGTTGAGAGATTGGTGTAAAGAATTGCAGCAGCAATTCGATAGGATGCTGGAACAACTCGACAGGATGTGAAGACCAGCTACAAGTATACCTTGTTAAGCAGTGAAAAATACCATTTTTCACCTACGAACCTGACCTTTGAGGGACCCTTGAGCTGACTAATAAGGTATTTTAAGTGTGTTTTATAGATAAGCAATAAATTGCAACCTTAGTCCAGACATCCATCTAAAAAGGTCAAAGAAGCAGTCTATTGCTCAACATGTGCTCAAACAACCCAAAGGCTAGCCAATCAAAGAATCCACAGAGCCTTAGAATTTCATGAGAATGTCATGGACCCAACTGGTATGCTTGGGACCAATTAAAGTTGCAAGGAATGATGATTGAACCTTCCAAGAGGCTACTAAGTGCTGATAGATGAAAGACAGCACACCAAAGATGTGTGCCAGCTGTGGAAACTCAAGGCAGAACATCTCGAGGGGACACTCCAAGCTGTCAAGAGGTTGGGTTACTCAAATACCAAGCTATCGAGAGGTTCTAAAGACAAAATTAAGCTGTCGAGAGGTTCCATGAACCTATCAAGAGGATTAGAGAGTGTGCTCCAACCTGTCGAGGAGTTAAAAGGTAAAGAAGCTAAGCGATCGAGAGGTTCTAAGGTAAAAGAGTGAAGAGTTTGAGAGGATGATAGATCCTATCGAGAGATTGGAAGTGCAGTGAAGGATCCTATCGACACCTTACCTAAAGGCATAGGGGAAGTCGAGAGGTTCAACTGAGCCTGTCGAGCAGTGCAATGCAACATGTCGACAACTTACCTGAAGCTATACTCATCCTTGCGAGGTTCAAGCAACCTGTCGAGTGCTATTTCCAACTTGTTGAAAGCTCAACGGGAGCTTTACAAAGATGTCGATAGGATTTTCTATAAGTTGTCGAGAGGATGTAATGAGACTAAACAAAAGGTAAAAATGGGCTCCAATCCTATCGACTAGTGTAACTTAGCGTCACAAGTAGTCAACAGGATATTATATAACCATTCGAGAGGATTAATGGAGAACTAGACAGAAGAAAGAAATGTACTCCAATCCTGTCAACTAGTCAGCTGAACTTCTAGAGAAGTCTCCAAACCTGTTGAAAGCCACTTCAACCTGTTAATGAGAACACTAAGTAGTCTCAGAACCTGTCGAGAGGTTCCCTGAACCTCTCGACACCCAAATTGGGAACTTCTTCATTCCTTTCACAGCAGTTGCCAACTTCAGAATTATGTGCATAAATTCCAAGGCATGTTAATGACCCTTTGGGGTATTTTTGGAACACAAATGTATATGAATTGGAACCCTCTAACTGCATCACATGTGTTTACCAGTTTTGGACCAATGGGGAAAGAGCTTCTAGAAGAAAAATTGGCCACATTAGCAGCTCAGAATAACAGAATTATTCCCTTGGGCTCTGATTAGCTGAAATAGATCTGAGAAGAGAGGAGAAGAGTATAAAATCTTGAAGAATTTACAGAGCTAGCATCCAGAAATTGGGAGAACCAGAGCCAGATCCGAATTCCATTTCCCTCTAAAAATTCCCTCTCTCTTCCTTCTTCCTCCATGCTCTCCTTAGCCAATCATGGTTGGCTAAACCTCTTCAGTAGCTAGGGTGAGGTTGAGAGCTGTACATCGAGAGTTTCAGAGGCTATGTAGGTAGATTGTATGTTGCACAGATTGTAGATCTGAACACAATAGGATTGGAAGTTATGTTATTGCAATGTAATTATGATTTTTAAAGGTGATTTGATCTATATTTCACTATGTCGTATTTGATTTTCCTGGAATGGAAATTCCTGTGGATGCCTGAGCTTGTAGCCTGGTACCCACAGTATCTTTAATAGTTTACTTGTTCCAATCAAGATCCTGAAATTGGAAGAATATCTGGGATGATCTGTGGCCATTGAAATGGACAGATCATAACCTTAGGATTACTTCAATTCTTTAGTTGAGATTAGATTCTTATACCTTGCATCTGAGCTTGTTGCCAGATGAACGATTGTAGCAAATCTGTCCTATACATTGCCTTTGATCTAATTGCTTTACCGTAAAGACCAAAATCCCTAGCTACTGCTCTCCATCTTTTGATTTTAATCTTTTCATTCTCTTGAATCTGAGTTTAATCAGTTCTGGATCATTTTACATTTGATTTTTGTAGTTTTTAGTGAAGTGACATCTCTTAGAAACCTCTCCTCTTTCCTATTTTTATTTATTTTAAACTAAGATAGGTTAGAGTGCCAGATCTGTTAGAGATCTGGAGATTTACTTCATTTTAGAACACATTTCCCTTACTTATCTTTTAAAGCTTGCTGCAATAGCCCTGATTCTTGCAGGACTGCTTGCTTACTTTGATCCCATATCTGTGTGATTATGCCCTTTTATTTTGATGTTTTAACCCTTTAACAATTGTAAGGTAAGTAAGACAACATACCTCGACAGGTTAGCTGCATGTTCCATCCATTCGACAAATTTGCTGAAGGTGTACTTGCTTCTTAGAAACTCATGAGGAACCTCTCGAATTATTCACTGAAAGTACCCAACTGCTGATGTGCTTGAGATTCATTGCTGAAACTCCTCTTTAGCTCATGTGCTCGAATGTATTGATGCTGCAGCTGAAAGTATAAGTTGTTCCATCGCACAGAGTTGAGCCTCTTTGCTACTATTTGCTTTTAGTGTGCACACAGTTATTAAATGTGCAGTAGTATGCTTAATGCCCTAAGCTCAAGAGATTGTAGTTTAGATCTTCAGCTCATGGGGTTTAAGTGTAGCAGGTTTGTATCATTAATGTTACAGCAGCTTGGTATAGTGACTCTCCATGCTTATGACTTGTGTGATTTGTAGGTGCTCTAGTGCATGGTTATCAATCTATATGGATGGTTGGTGCAACAGCCATGTCACCTCGAATTTAAATGCATTAGAGAAGCTGTTATGCTAATACTTAAGATGGTGAACCACATGATGCTTTACAACTGCTGAAATGTGTACATCCATTCTGCTGAGACCCATACTGCTGCAGCTCTTTTAGTGTGCTCACAACTTGAAATTCTCTATGAGATTAAATCTTCCATCATCCAGATGTTATCTTCATACCATGGCTTGAGTAAAGAAGACCCATATAAGCATATTGATGAATTTCTAAGACTGTGCACTACTTTCAACATTGCAGGTTTGGGGGAGGAAGCAACCAAGTTGAGACTCTTTCCTTTTTCATTAAAGGATAGAGCCAGAACTTGGTTGTCAATGCTCCCAAACACTAGTATTTAGTCTTGGAATGACCTTCAATGTCAGTTTTTAGCCAAGTTTTTCCTCATGTCCAAAACAAGTCAGCTGAGGAAGAGCATCATTTCATTTGCTCAAGCCCCAACTTAAGACTTTCACCAAGCATGAGAGAGATTTAAAGAGCTCTTGAAGTAATGTCCCCATCACCAAATTCCTGAATAACAACTTGTTCAAAGTTTCTATCAAAGAATTGATCTCAAGAGCAGAGATATGGTTGATGCCTCATGTGGTGGTACCTCCACAAGACAGTTGATGAGGCTTGGGAGTTGTTGATATCATTAGTAAAAACTCCATGCAAAGGGAGACTTTATCAAGAGACTTTGAGACCCCTTTTAGATTGGTGAGAGAAAACACTATAAGAGGGAAGATGTATGAAGTGAGTGGATACAATGATTTGGAAAGGAAAGTAGACAGCTTGGCCCAAAAATTTGATAAGCTTATGGGAGCAATGTAGTCTCCAATGGCTGCCAAAGTAGAGGAGGCATGTGTGATATGCCAGTCCCCCACTCACTCTCTGGAGGAATATCCCTCTGCTACCCAATTTCCAGTCCTTGGGATGGAACATGTGAATATTGCTCAGTCCTATGGACAACAGCCTACTCTTGGTTATCATTGGAGAAACCACCCCAACTTGAGATGGAGATAAGATACATTCCAAAACCACCACCACCACCAGCCACAATAGCAATCCATGCCTTATAGGAATGCCCAGCCATACCAACAGAACTACTTCCTAAGGCCCTTATACCAACAGCCTATGGCCCAGCCAATGGTTCAACTTGTGCATCAAAGTGCACCAGCCCCTGCATCCTCTAAATCCCTCTCATTTGAAGTGCAAGTTCTGACTTCATTGCAGAATTTAGGCTCTTTGTATCAAATTGTCAACTCTCATAGCCAAAGTATTAAAAAGATAGAGGACCACCTTGGTCAGCTATCTAATACTTTGACTAAGAGAGAGGAGGGAAGGTTGCCTAGTCAGCCCATGAAAAACCCCAGAGGGCAGTACATGGTGGGTGAGTCTTTTTCACATGAAGAAGCTAAATCTGTATTCCACTTTGAGGAGTGGAAGGCTTGTTGATAACCAAGTTGGTGTTGAACCTAACGAGAAAAGTGCATCCCATGAAGATATGCAGCAGGAGCAGCATGTAAAAAATAAGGGGGGTGTGGATGTACCTTAAGAAAAAATTGAAAACAAAAATAAAGAGAAGTCTAATGAGATTGCTAAGCCTGCAAATGGGAGATCAGTCCCCCATTTGCCATTTCCCAATGCACTCCAAGCACCTTCTCCTTTTGACAAGGGCAATGCTATAGTGGAGGAGATGATGGAAACATTCAAACAAGTAAAGATCAACTTGCCTTGACTTGATGCTATCAAGCAAGTTCAAGCCTATACAAAAATTTTAAAGAATTGTGCACCCATAAAAGATAGTCTAGGATACACCTATCCAAGATCTTTTGTGCTGAGAAAAGGAACTAAGTGTTGTCCATTGCAACCCCAACCACACTTCAAGACCCTGGAGTTCCCACAATTCCCTACATCATTGGGAATCATACCATTGAGAAGGCCTTGTTAGATCTGGAAGCTAATGTTAACCTACTTCCGTATTCAGTTTATGAGAAGTTAGGCTTAGGACAATTGAAGCCCACACATGTGGTGCTACAACTAGCTGATAGATCTAAGAGGAGGCCTGTAGGAATGATAGAGGATGTATTAGTTGGGGTTGATAAGTTTTTTTATCCAGCAGATTTTTTTGCGCTTAACATGGAGCCAAGCAATTGCACCACCTCTATTCTTGTGATTTTGGGCAGGCCCTTCTTGGACACTGCCAATGGTTATATTCAGTGTAGATCAGGAGTAATGGAGGTATCATTTGGCTACATGAAAGTGAAATTGAATGTTTACAATGCAGCCAATCAACCTCACTTAGATAGTGAGGATTTCTTTTTAATTGATGTTTTTGATGAGCTTGTGGAAGAGACTTTACCCAAGCTGCAGCATGGTGATAATTTTTGTGATGTTTTTGAGAATGTGTGGAGTGAGATTGTGGAAGAGAAGGCCCCCATACCCATGGTTCAAGAGGTGAAAGCCTTAATTTATGATATGGGGACCTGCTGTGTTGCCTCTTCCACCACCATGGAAACCTGCTGTGTTGCCTCTTCCACCACCATCAAAGGCACCTTTGTTGCCTTCACTTGTATGTCCACCTGATGTGGAGTTGAAATAGTGACCTAAGACCTTGAAGTATGCTTTTTTGGGGGCAAACCAAAAGTTACCAGTGATCATTTCTTCCTCTCTCACTAATGAGCATGAGGAAGAGTTATTGTGTGTTTGAAAGAAGCATAAGAGAGCAATAGGCTGGACCATTGCTGACCTTAGGGGCATCAGCCCTGTTGTGTGCATGCATAAAATTCACTTGAAAGTGGTAATGAAAGAAGTGGTCAAATTGTTAGATGCTGGAGTCATCTACCCAATTTCAGATTCCGAGGGGGTGGCACCTACTCAGGTGGTCCCTAAAAAATCTGGAATTACTATGATTAAAACTGATTCTGGTGAGCTTGTTCCAACTAGGGAAACCACAGGTTGGAGGGTGGGTATGGACTATCGGAAGCTCAATTTGAGAACCAGAAAAGACCATTTCCCTTTGCCCTTCATTGATCAAATTTTGAATAAGTAGGCAGCAAAGGCTTTCTATTATTTTCTTGATGGATATTCAGGGTATAACCAAATCCCTGTTTATCCACAAGATCAAGAAAAGAAAACCTTCACATGCCTATTTGGCACCTTTGCCTATAGAAGGATGCCATTTGGATTATGCAATGCCCCTATAACTTTCCAAAGGTACATGTATGCTATATTTTCTGACATGATTGATCAGTTTTTACAGATATTCATGGATGATTTCTCTATTTTTGGGGACAGCTTTAGCCAATGTCTAGACCATCTCAGCCTTGTATTGCAGAGATGTGAGGAAATCAACTTGGTGTTGAGTTTGGAAAAGAAACATTTTATGGTCAATCAAGGCATTGTCCTTAGCCATGTGGTTTCCGACAGAGGCATTGAGGTAGACAAGGCAAACATTGATCTGATTGCACATTTGCCCCCACCAAAAATTGTGAAACAAGTTAGATCTTTCTTGGGGCAGCATGCTGGGTTCTATAAGAGATTCATAAAGGATTTTAGCAAGATCTCAAAACCTCTTAGTCACCCATTGTGCCAAGAGGTTCCCTTTGAGTTTGATGATGAATGTCTTATGGCTTTTGAGATTTTAAAATGTTTTTTAACATCTGCACCTATCCTTCCAGCACCTGATTTTTCTTTGTCATTCGAGCTGATGTGTGATGCATCAGACTTTGCTATTGGTGTAGTCTTGGGACAAAGGAAGAATAAGGTCCCTTGTATGATTGCTTATGCAAGCAAAACCATGATTGATGCTCAGTTAAATTACACAACTGAGAAAGAACTATTGGCAATTGTCTATGCCTTGGAGAAATTCAGGGGTTATGTGTTGGGATCTAGGATAGTGGTGTTCACAGACCACTCAACCCTGAAGTACCTTTTGTCAAAAAAGGAAGCAAAGCCAAGATTAATCAGATGGATCCTCCTATATCAGGAGTTTGATTTTGAGATTAAGGACAAAAAAGGGGTTGAAAATATGGTTGCAAACAACTTATCAAGGATCCTAGCTGAGGAGTTTGATAGGCTTCCTATCAATGATTCTTTCCCTGATGAACAGCAGTTTACTATCAGCACTTCCACACCTTAGTTTGCAAACATTATGAACTATTTGGCAGTGGGTAAGATTCCCCCACATTGGAATAAAATGGACAAGGAGCTGTTCCTTTCACAAATCAGACATTACATGTGGGAGGATCCATACCTGTTCAAACATTGTGTAGACCAAGTGGTGGGGAGATGTGTCCCTGATGAGGAATTCCATAGCATACTATGTGTCATGAATAGACTTATGGAGGCCACTTCAGTGGGAACAAGACTACTACCAAGGTGCTCCAAAGTGGATTTTATTGGCCCACTCTTTTCAAGGATGCATGGCAGCATTGTAAAGCTTGTGAAAGACATAAAAATATGGGAAGTATCTCTAAAAGAAACTCCATGCCTTTGCAGCCTATACTTGTGATTGAACTCTTTGACATTTGGGGAGTTGACTTCATGGGTCCTTTCCCTCCTCTCTATGGATATAATTATATTCCTGTGGTTGTGAACTCTGTCCAAATGGTTTGAGGCCATAGCCATAAGAACCAATGATCACAAGGTTGTCCTCAATTTCTTGAAGGACAACATTTTCTCAAGGTTTGGCAGCCCCAGAGCTATCATTAGTGATGGGGGGAGCCATTTCTGCTATCGACAGTTTGAGAACTTGCTTAGAAAGAACTCTGTGACACACAGAGTTGCCACCCCATACTACCCACAAACCAGTGGGCAGGTGGAAATTTCTAATAGACAGATCAAACACATTTTGGAGAAAACTGTGAGAGTTGATAGGAAGGACTGGTTCCTGAAGTTACCTGATGCTCTTTGGGCTTATAGGATTGCCTATAAGACCTCAATAGGGATGTCTTTCTTCAGGCTGGTGTATGGAAAGACATGCCATTTACCAGTAGAGCTTGAGCACAAGGCTTATTGGGCTCTTAAAGCATTGAACATTGACCTAACTTCTGCTGGCATACACAGGAAACTCCAGCTGTCAGAGCTGGAAGAGTTGAGATTGGAGGCCTACTCCAATGCAAGGATCTACAAGGAGAAAACCAAGGCCTTCTATGACAAGCATCTGCTGAGGAAGGGGTTCACAACTGGCAGCAAGGTATGGTTGTTTAATTCTAAATTAAAATTTTTTCTAGGAAAGTTGAGATCTAGATGGGAGGGACCTTACATGGTAGAGCATGTATCCCCATCTGGAGCTATTGAAATCAAGGATCGAAAAGATGGTAGGATCATGGAAGTGAATGGTCAAAGGCTCAAACTTTTTGTTGAAAGTGTGGTAGAGCCTGTGGTGACCATCCACTTTCATGAACCTCCAAAATATGTATAATTTTCAACAATGTATACTCTATATCATAGTTATTATTTTTGGTTGTTTTGCTACTGTTTCTATTTTTTTTATTACTGTTTGGCATTGTATATATATATGTTGTCATGTGTGTTTAGTTCCTCATGTAAGGTAATAAATCAGATCTGTACAGTAGACATGGCCCCAAGGCATGAGAAATCTAATGGGAACCGAGTAGGAGTGACAAAGCTGTATGGAGAATAAACTGGGAACTGATGAAAAAACTTTTTAAATAGAATTACAACCTGTCGAGAGGAGTGGAGAACATTTTGATAGGTTCTGAAGGTTCCCAGTTGCATTTCGACAAGATTTGGGACCTGTCGTGAGGTTTGAGTCAATTCTCGACAGGTTCTGAAGGTCTAAATATGATTGCCGATAGGATCAATGAACTTGTCAACAGGTTCTGAAGGTTTTTGGGTGCATTGTTGACAGATTCAGAGTACCTATCGAGAGGTTCTGTGAACCTCTCGAGTAAATTTTACTGAAGCCTTGAACCCGTCGACAGGATTGAGTGTACCTCTCGAGACATTCAGCTGGTTTTCACTCTTCGACAGGTTGTATCAACCTGTCGACACCTTTCCCCTAATCCTATTGAAACTTGATTTTCAACATTTTAAACCTATCAACAACTCAATTCAGCCATTCGATAGCTTGTATTTAAGCTTTATTTTCTCTCTACCAATTTCCATTTTCTTTCTTCTTCCTCTACCTCACTGGTGTCTACTCCAATCACTCGGCTATTGTTCCAATTGCTTTAATTCCTCAAGGGCTACATTTTGAACCTAGTCTCTACCAATTTGGTGCTATGCACATCAAGATCTAAAAACCCCAGGTTTTTTGTGGATAAGTTTTCCTTCACCTTCACTCTATGATTTTCAAACTCAATACTTTCATTGCTAGTTTGTGTGGTAATTCATTTAGTAAAAAGAGGATTTCTGTGAATTGTTGAGATATAATTTGTGTGGATTGAGTGCCCAATGGCTGACCAAGAGGATACCCTTGCCAACCTTTTTAAAGCCCCTTCCAAATCTGCCACCAAAACCACTAGGAAATCCGATAGGGTAGCTACATAGCCCAAGGAAACCCCACCTGCCAAGAGGAAGCTCAACATGGACAAATCTGAGAAACCTAGGAAAGCAAAGAAAGCTAAGAAGGCCCAAATCAGTGAAGAAATTGTTGAGGAGGCCCCTGATACAGAACCTAACCCAATACCTGAGTCTGACCTTGTGCCTGAAATTCCTGAGCCTGAGCCTAACCCTGAGGAGGAACCTGAAGTCCCTGTGAACCTATCTACTCCCAATGAATTTGTGGATGCCTTAGGCCTGATTCCAGAGATAACTGTTGACCTCTCATATTTTTCTAAGGAAGAGGAGTGTAAGGATACTTTGAATTATTTGGTGAAGGCAGGCCTGACGCCCATGTTGACCACATTGAATGAAAAATCCTACCCTAGGCTGGTCAAGTTGTGGTCTCAGAACATCAGGAAGAAAACCAAGCCTGGGTCAACTGATCCTTGTCTGGAGATTTTAATTGATAACCAAGAGATTGTTATGAATTACAGTGATATAGGGTTGGCTTTAGGGGTCTCATCAGTTTTTGATAAAATTTATGGTCTAGCAGAACCTGAGAATGTATCTTTTAAAGCTATGGCCAGACACCTGATTGAAGGTATTGTGTGGTCTGGGGAGTCCTTGATGAGGAGAGATCTAAACCCTAGCATGTTGTTCATTGATTCAATTATGAGGAAGAACATATATGTTAGTGGACATCAGCAAGAGAAGAGAACCCCCATAGTGGATGCCCTACATTTTTTCTCCAAGGGCCAGTTTATGAATGCCTCCAAGTTGGTATTTCATGCAATGGTGGATGTGCATGAGAAGATTAAGAAAGCACGAGCTCTACCAGGGCTACCTTACAACAAGCTCATCACTGCCTTGCTTAAGAGAGGAAAATTTATGTTTAAAGAGGATGAGCCTGTGGAGAGGGTGAAGCCAAAAGTGTTTGGAAAGAGGGCCCTGGTCTGCACAAGATGACCCTAATTGAGAAGAGAATGAGCAAATTAAGTCCGCAGAGGACCCTCTGAAAGTAGAAGCCCACATGCTAGCCACTTACCGCACGACTGCACCTTCTTAGTAGCCCGGTACCTCTTCCTAAGATCTCTACATCAGTCACCTCTGAGCCTCTGCTCATATTTGTTGGTCCCAGCTCAGTACCTCCATTTGCACCCTTTGCATCCTTATTAATCCCTTTCACACCTATGACCTGTGTCCCCTTATTCATTCCCTCCACAGTTGTACTTCTGCCTGTGATTAGCTCCACTGATGCCAGCCTCACCATCCCCTCCCCTACCATATCTTCCATCTTAGTTTCCATTCCCCTTAGCAGCTCAGCCACCCTTTCAACCATCACTACATCCACACCATTATCAGTTACTCTTCTTACCATAGACCCCATCCCTACCTTACCTCCAGCTAGCCCATTCATATCAGCTGTTGAACCTTTCAGCCCTGCACCTTCCATCACCCCTCTTACCACTTCTCTACCATCCATACCCTTTGACACTAACCCCACTTTCTCCTGCTCACCTACCCATACCGAAGAGCTGGACAACCTAACCACTGAGGGATATTCATACCTAATTGACTCCATTGTGGGAGACATTGGGTATGAATATACCCCCCTACCTGGCTCCCCACAACCTACCCATTTCCAGTCTACACCCACCCCACCTTTTAAGCATGCCCCCATCTCCCTTCCAACCCATTAACCCCATTTCACCTGTTACCCAAGCCCAAGTCCCACCTGAGGCCTCTACCCAAATCCTTTCCCTTCTTACCACCATCCTTGCCCAACTTCAAACCAACACAGCCAACCACGCTGCTATGACCACTTGCCTTCAGGCCATTCAGTCCACCCTCATCCCTTCCACCTCAACCAGCCAACCCATTCCAATCCCTACCCCTACACCCATCCATATTCCCACCTCACCCCTTTCTCTCCAACCCTTAACCCTAGCTATCACCACACCTGCCACTTCACCCACTGAACCTATTCCAGATATCCCACCTTGTACCTTTACCAATGCTGCCACAGATGTGGACAACCTAATCCCCACCTCCTCCTTCTCAACACAAACTGACCCTGAGCCTGAACATGAAGTCCATCACCCTTTACCTTCAATCTCCACCCCACCCAGTCCATCATCCATCCCTTCTTCCAGTGCTGAGCAGCCCATACTACCTACCACTTCCTTTTCCATACCTCCTTATTTCACCCTCCTCCATACCATGCAAGATGACTCATACCTTAAGAAGGATGTCATTAGAGGCATGGCTGACCTCAGGACCTCAATCAGGGTGCCCTATGAAGAGAAGCTCACTCAAATGGAGTTTGATCACAGAGTTGAGTTGCTAAAAATATCAATGGGCTGGAAAAGAATTTTGATTCAATTTGAAGCTTTGAAGAATACTGCAGCAATAGAGAAATTCATAACAGATGGACTCGAGAAGAGGTTACCTGCCTCCAAAGAGGTCATAAAAGCCACCGGAGAACTATATGAAAGTAGAGTGGCACTTGTGGAAAAGAAGGCAGAAATACTTAAAGGAGAATTGCTGAAATTGCTGCCACAGAGCCTGCTCAAGCACCTGAGACTGCCCCTCCAGCCAGTTCACCTTTGAAGAAAGATAAAGGAAAAGGAGTCCATGTCAAGGCTGAGCCAACAGAATATTCTGATGATTAGTTTTGTACCTGTAGTTACTTAGGATATTTTTGTAAAATCTTCTTATAGTGATTCTCCCTTGTATCGCACTTAATTTTTATGTATAAATGAAATTTCTCTTTAGTATATTTTGTGTGATTTACTTTATGTCTTTATGTTTGTTTGTTTGTGTGTTTTAATTGTTTCTATTACTTTGTTTTGTGTCTGATTTTCCCTTTTGCACATGCACTTTATCTTTAAATCAGTGAGGACACTGCTCCTCATAGGTTTGGGGGTATGGCAGGGTGTGCCAATGGGATAGTTAATGTTAATGCAACTATGATTCAATAAAATTTATGAAAATAAAGTGAAGTCCCACATGATTTTTGAAAAAGAGGTATTTTTAAACCTTTTGAAACTGAATATTGCTGTAGCTCTAACATTGTCACGAAAAAAATGTCAAGAATTTGTCAAAAATTGATGCTTAGTGAACTTGAAAAGAGACAAAACTATGAGGATATCCCCCAGAAATTTGATGAAAGATTATCCAGTGAGATTTGGGCCTGGATAATTTTTCTTTGAAGAGTGTGTTGGCAATTTTTTTGCTCTAAGGACTAATTGAATCTACTTTCCTCACTAGAAGTTAGGCAAATCCTAGTTGAAACAGCTTTGATAGCATTCATGACATTGAGGACATGAAGTAGGGCCATCCATTGGACAGTTTGAGCCTAAAAATTCCCACCTTTGAACTGCCCTTGATACATACCATTTGAGCCTTAAAAATCCCAGTTTTTCTTTGATAAAAATAAAAAAATTTGAACCCAAAACCCCTTGACTTGGTTCAGTTCACCCTCAATATGAGAATTCAGGAAATAGAAGGAGAAATGAGGTTAGACGAGCAAGGTTTGATATTTGGTTGGAAGAGAAGGAAGCACAATTGGTGGCAATTGTGGCATTTCAGCCCATAAGAAAATACAAAAATATTAGGAAAAATACAAAAGAAAAGAAAAGAAAAACAGAAAAGCAAAAAAAAAATGAGAGAGAAGTCACTTCATTGGATACATTGAAATGAGGATTGGAAATTGATCACTTCAAATATGAAAATTCAAAGAAGATGAAGCTTGTGCTGAATTGAAGAAGGTGTACATGTCACCTCCTTACCTTACTGATTTCTCAACTTTGCAGCTTTCCTTACCCTTTATTCTTCACAAACCTCACCCATAAGCCACATTACAATCCAATAAAAAGACCTTACTGATCTAAAATGGATTGAGCTGTCATGTGGAGATGTGGATTTGTTTAATCTATGGTGAAAAGAGTTAGAAAATTGTAGAAATCAGAGCAATGCCTATGCTCATGCTTGCAGTCCTATTTGAGGGCTGTAACTATTCTTGAGCTATGTGAAATGATGCACCCTTTTATTTTTATTGTGAGTGACAGCCCTGGTAAGATTTGGGTCTGAAATTAGGTTTGTTGGGGGCATTATCAAAACAAAATTTTCAATTTGATGGTAAGCTCTGCATTAATTTTCATACAAAATGTCTTGACATGAGTTGATTGATTGTGAAGGAATTACAGCAGAGTTTCAGTTTTAAACTGCTGATTTTTTGTTGAGAATCCTCTATAATTGAATGAATATGGTGTGGAATGAATTTGACTTTACGTGATTTTTTTTTTAACATGTTGCATTTGTACTGAGTCATTGGAGAAGTTTGTGGGTACCTTCACTGAAAACCCACAGGAGAATTCACTCCTCCACTAGGGATCACCTAGTGGTTTAAAAGGCTTGATGCATATGCTAAATGCACCTGTGCTCCCTACAAAAGTGCTATTTTTCATTTTCAATAATTATTTTTACTTTCTCCTTTGCTCAGGGACTAGCAAAGCTTAGGTTTGGGGGTGTGTTAAGCAGTAAAAAATACCATTTTTCACCTCCTAACCCGACCTTTGAGGGACCCTTAAGCTGACTAATAAGGTGTTTTAAGTGTGTTTTGTAGATAAGCAATAAATTACAGCCTTAGTGCAGACATCCATCTAAAAAGGCCAAAGAAGCAGTCTACTGCTCAACATGTGCTCAAACAACCCAAAGGCCAGCAAATCAAAGAATCCACAGAGCCTTAGAAGTTCATGAGAATGTCATGGACCCAATTGGGTATGCTTAGCACAAAGTGCAGCTGCAAGGAATTATGATTAAACCCATCAAGAGGCTACTAAGTGCTGATAGATGAAAGACAACACACCAAAGATGGGTGCCAGCTGTGGAAATTCAAGGCAAAACATCTCGAGAGGACACTCCAAGTTGTCGACATGTTGGGTTACTCAAATACCAAGCTATTGAGAGGTTACCAGTACCTGTCGAGAGGTTCTAGAGACAAAATTTAAGTTGTCGACAGGTTCCATGAACCTATCGAGAGGATTAGTGAGTGTGCTCCAACCTATCAAGGAGTTAGAAGGTAAAGAAGCTAAGCTATCGAGAGGTTCTGAGGTAAAAGAGTGAAGAGTCTGAGAGGATGACAAATCCTGTAGAGAGGTTGAAAGTGCAGTGAAGGATCCTATAGACACCTTACCTGAAGGCGCAAGGGATGTCGAGAGGGTCAACTGAACCTGTCGAGCAGTGCAATGTAACCTCTCAACAACTTACCTGAAGCTACACTCATCCTCGCGAGGTTCAAGCAGCCTATCGAGTGCTATTTCCAACCTGTCGAAAGCTCAATGGGAGCTTTACAAAGATGTCGACAGGATTTTCTATAAGCTGTCGAGAGGATGTAATGAGACTGAACAGAAGGTGAAAATGGGCTCCAATCCTACGACTAGTGCAACTCAGCCTCACAAGCAGTCGATAGGATTTTGTATAACCATTCGAGAGGATGAATGGAGAACTTGATAAAAGATATAAATGTACTCCAATCCTGTTGACTAGTCAGCATAACTTCTTGAGAAGTCTCCAAACCTGTCGAAAGACACTTCAACCTGTCGATGAGAACACCAAGCAGTCAAAGAACCTGTTGAGAGGTTCCCTGATCCTCTCGACACTCAAATTGGGAACTTCTTAGTTACTTTCACAACAGCTGCCAACTTCAGAATTCTATACATGAGTTCCAACGCATGTTAATGACTCTTGGGTGTATTTTTGGAACACAAATGCACATAAATGGGAACCCTCTAACTGCATCACATGTGTTTACCAGTTTTGGCCCAATGAGGAAAGAGCTTCTAGAAGAAAAATTGGCCACATCAGTAGCTCAGAATAATAGAATTATTCCCTTTGGCTCTGATTGGCTAAAACAGATCTGAGAAGAGAGAAGAGTATAAAAGCTAGAAGAATTTACAGAGCTAGCATCCAGAAATTAGGAGAACCAGAGCCAAATCCGAATTCTATTTCCCTCCAAAAATTCCCTCTCTTCCTTCTTCCCCCATTCTCTCCTTAGCCAATCATGGATGGCTATACCTCTTCAGTAGCTAGGGTGTGGTTGAGAGCTGTAAATCGAAAGTTTCAGAGGCTGTGTAGATGGATTATATATTGCATAGATTGCTGATCTGAGCACCATAGGATTGTAAGTTGTATTATTATAATGTAATTGTAGTTTTTAAAGGTGATTCTGATCTATATTTTACTTTTTCGTATTTGATTTCCCTGGATTGGGTATTCTTGTGGATGCCTGAGCTTGTAGCCTGGCACCCACAGCATCTGCAATAGTTTACTTGTTCCAATCAAGATCCTGAACTTGGAACAATCTCTGGGATGATCAGTGGCCATTAAAATGAATAGATCATAACCTTAGGATTGCTTCAATTCTTTGGTTGAGATTAGATCTTAAACCTTGCATCTGAGCTTGTAGCCAGATGAAGGATTGTAGCAAATCTATCCTATGCATTTCCTTTGATCCAATTGATTTAGAGTAAAGACCAAAATCCCTAGCTGTTGCTCTCCATCTTTTGATTTTAATCTTTTCCATTCTCTTAAATCTGAGTTTAATCAGTTATGGATCATTTTACATTTCATTTTTGTAGTTTTAATAAAGTGATATCTCTTAGAAACCTCTCCTCTTTCCTGTTTTTATTTGTTTTAAACTAAGATAGGTTAGAGTGCAAGATCTGTTAGAGATCTGGAGATTTACTACATTTTAGAACACATTTCTCTTACTTATCTCTTAAAGCTTTCTACAACAGCCCTGGTTCTTGCAGGACTGCTTGCTTACCTTGATCCCATATCTGTCTGATTGTGCCCTTTTATTTTGATGTTTTAACCCTTTAACAATTGTAAGGTAAGTAAGACAACATACCTCGATAGGTTAGCTGCATGTTCCATCCATCGACAGATTTGCTGAAGGTGTACTTGCTGCTTAGAAACTCATGAGGAACCACTCGAATTATTCATTGAAAGTGCCCAACTGCTGATGTGCTTGAGATTCATTGCTGAAACTCCTCTTTAGCTCATGTGCTCGAATGTATTGATGTTGCAGCTGAAAGTATAAGTTGTTCCATTGCACAGAGTTGAGCCTCTTTGCTACTATTTGCTTTTAGTGTGCACACAGTTATTAAATGTGCATTAGTATGCTTAATGCCCTAAGCTCAAGAGATTGTAGTTTAGATCTTCAGCTCATGGGGTTTAAGTGTAGCAGGTTTGTATCATTAATGTTACAGCAGCTTGGTATAGTGACTCTCCATGCTTATGACTTGTGTGATTTGTAGGTGCTCTAGTGCATGGTTATCAATCTATATGGATGGTTGGTGCAACAGCCATGTCACCTCGAATTTAAATGCATTAGAGAAGCTGTTATGCTAATACTTAAGATGGTGAACAACATGATGCTTTACAACTGCTGAAATGTGTACATCCATTCTGCTGAGACCCATACTGTTGTAGCTCTTTTAGTGTGCTCACAACTTGAAATTCTCTATCCTTCTGTTGGTGAATTTCAGTGTGCTGATTTATTTTATAATGATAAAGACAAAATAAAATCAGAGTAAAACAGGGGATGGATTCAGCACAACAAAAATATCCTAGACCTGCAAGATACAGGGTCCTTTTGTAGCAAGTTTTAAAAGAAAGGTAAGTTAGGGGATGTCCACAGGGAGGTGAGTTCAAAATATGGTAATCCTCCAGATCTGTAAGAGATTTGGCACCCTAACTAATGCTAAGTCAGCTAACAGACAGGGGAGAGATTAAAAAGGGTTGTCACTTAAGCTAAACTATCCAAGAAAAGCAAATTAACTAAGATCGAGTCTAGAGATCTAGATCTTGTAAGTGGAAGGGTTTAAAAATAGAAAATGGAGGAGAGCAGCTTGGAGGTTAGTCTCACTACAATCAGGTTGAGCTGGTCATGTTACAGGGGCTCAAAGCACACAAATCCCTCAGCTGGCTACAAGCACAGCTGCAGGGTAGAAGGCTCCACTCTAAACCAAAGGATTTAACTGATCTTATGGCTATGGGTGTGCACTTGCAATAGGTTAAGATTTAATTAGAACAATATAAATATCAAGAACACAAACCACTAATACTCCTCCTATCGCAATCCCCGTAGTCATAGACCAATCCACGGGAGTAATGGCCATCTCAGCTATAGGCATATGAAAGGTCATCGTCTCCTGAAGAAACCTCTCCACCAAGGCCTTCACATAGGCTGAGTCACCCTGCATGGCAGGGTGGGTGATCGGTGCTGAAATATGACTATAATTCACACTTTAAATCCTACATTTAGCTGTTCAATGAAAGCATCTGATGGTTGTTGTGAGGTTTTGATGTTTACAGGTGTTTCTGACAGTTAGATCGTTCAAGTGCATAAAAGAAGGAAATTACAGGCTAAAAAAGAGATATGGACAAAAAGGTCCAAAGAAGCATTGAGAGCCATAAAGAGAATCAACCCCCATCAAGAAAGGGAAGAATTTGCATTGAAGAGTCAATCGATTGAGGCATTATGGTCAATCGATTGACAGATGGAGAAAAACTCAACCCTAGAAAGTCAATCGATTGAGACATGAAATTCAATCGATTGAGACATGAAATTCAATCGATTGAGACATGAAGGCAGAAGTGCCCTAAGGGGATTCGAACTCAAAGTCAATCGATTGAGACATGAAACTCAATCGATTGAGGCAATTAGGGTTAGTTTCAATCGGATATTATAAATAAGAGGCCTACGGCTTTGTAAAAGGGGGGAGAGTTGTTTTTTTTTAGAGAGATTATTTTGAATAGGGAGTCTTTATTTTTGAGAAAAATTTGTGTAATAATTAGAGACTTTTGTAAGAGAGTTTTCTGAGAGTAATAAAAAAAAAATTGTGTTTGAGATTTTCCTAGAGCATATTTTTCTTTTACACCTTCTTTGCTCTTTATTTTGGGAATGGTTTTGAATGAAATTGAAGATCTTGCACAAAGGATGAGAGGCTAAAGGCTGTAGGTCAAGGAGGATGCGATCCCCAGATAAGTACCTATATTTTATGTTTAATGCCATAGTTTGATAATTTCATCATCAAATCGTTTTTCTCAAAGTGTAGTGATCATGTTTTTAGTGTTTTGATCTAAAATACCATGAGATACGCTATGCTTTTCACATGATTCATACATGATTAAATTTGAGTCATTGTTTTTAGATAGGGTATGTCGGGTTAATGATCACGCTTAATTACTAGTCATGTTTCTCTTAGAATGATGGTGTGTTGATGTTAATAAAATTGTGGGTTTAAAAATAGAAAAGGGTATAAATCTGGGGTAGCAAATTCCTTGATCTTGTTTTTAAATTTTGTTCTTAGATTTCTCATTACCTAATTTTTAGATTAATTTATTTTCTTTCTTGCAATTAGAAAAGTGTTAACTCTTGGTAAAAATTAAATCTGCCCCTTGGTACTTCCTCGGGGATATTTTCTAAATCTCTAGGAAGAATTGAATAAAATTTCAGATTTCCCTGTGGGTTCGACACCCTTGTTCTTGCCTTACTAGAACAGATCTTGTACGAGAAACCTCATGGCGTAAGGGAGGCAGGCATAAAAGTGCTGAAGGTGAAACCAACCCCAACGGAACGTGATCTGGGGTAGGGGCTGCATCAAAAGAATGGAGGATGTTAGATCCTAGAACAAAGGAGCATGAAAAAAAAAATGGTAACAAAGGGAAGCAACCAAAGAACTCTTCTCTTTACCTGGCTAGCAATCCCAAAATTCGAAATGTGGGTGTATTGCTGATGAAGCAACCAATTGCAGGCCGCCTCACCCTGCATCTCATACCAGACGTGAGAAGAGTGCTGCACCTAGATAAGGCGCTCACCCAGGATACTAAAGATCACATCAGGGCTACCCCTGTCAGCCTGGTCCTCATCACTTGACTGGTCATGCGTCATCTTGAAAAGAGATACACCACCAAATGTTAAGGGATGATGAGCAGGAGGAAATTCAATGCTCGTCTAGGAAACATGAAATCGAACTAAGGGAAGTATGCCTCATACCAAATGTCCAAGAAAAATAAAAATAACAAGAAGAGAGGGGAGATACTTCCCGTCATTTAAAAAAAACCAACAAAAAAAAAACACCAAAACAACAAAAATAAAAATAATAATCTCTCTTTACTGAGAAAAATCAAGAATTTTTTGCCACATACACTTTTTCAAAAAGAGCCACCATTTACCAAAAAGAAAGAGGGGGAACGGGTACAAATCGGCCAAATTGTTGTCGAAATTCGTCCCAAACATCACTAAAATAATCAAAGGCATTTGCTTTCTAAAAAGAAACCCAATTTTTCCCCTAGATACAGAGGCCTTAATGCATTGATAAAATAAAAATCAAAACAAGAAAAAAGAAAATCACCCAAGTTTTCACCAAAATCTTTACAAAAATGCACACAAAAGCACCATAGGGATCACAAAGGATTACATTAGCAAGAAACCCCTTTACCATTGTTGGGGATTTCTAGTGTGCTGATTATTGAGTAATGATAAAAACAAAATAAAAACAAAGTAATATAAAATGATGGATTCAACACAACTAAAATATCCTACACCTGTAAGATACAGGGTCCATTGTAGCAAGTTTTGATAAGTAAGATTTTGTCTCACAGGGAGTAGTGATCTAAACCTAGAAGGTGTATAGTAGACCTCCATATCTGGCTACAGATCTAGTAATTCTACGAAGAAAGAGAGCTTTTCGAGCATCACTAGATCTAATTAATCTATAAAACTAAAATCTAAAACTAAATCTAAGAGATGGAGGAAGATGGATGGAAAAATAAAGATCAAATGGTGAGAAATAGGCAGTCTGGACCTGGTTCTTATTATAAATTAACTGAATCAAAGGCATTGTATATATCTGATTTGCTACAAGTTCTTCATCTGGCTACAAGCTCCCCAGGTTTAACCCTGGCAGATGTGTGGTATAAGAATCTAATCTTAACTAGAGAATTGAAGCAATCCTAAGGCTATGATCTGTCCACTTTAATAGTCACAGACCAGCCCAGAGATTATCCCGAGCCAATAGTCTCGATTAGAATAGGTTAATCATTATAGATGCTGTGAATGCCAGGCTACAAGCTCCCCATTTTTGGCTGGCCCACAGGAGTATCCAAACTAGAGAAATCAAATATGAAGAAGTGAAATATAGATCAGAATCACCTTTAAAAACTATAATTACTGTGCTCAAATCTATAATCTGTGCAACATTAATCTATTCCTAAAGCTTTGAAGCCTTCAAAATAAAATTACAAAACAGATATGGACTGCTTATCTAGATCTAATCCAACATGCTGGATTAGGGAGAGAAGGGGGAAGAGAAAAAGGAAAAATAAAACCTAAAATAAAACCTAAATAAGTCAAGAAGAGCCAAAGTTATTTTATGAATTCCTTACTGAGAAATTACAGCAGCAGGAGTTCTATTTATACATTTGCAGTGATCCAAGTGCTTTGAATTGTAGCCAATCAGTGGAGAGGATTTGATGCTTAATCCCTGTTTTAGCATTTCAACCAATCAGAGAGCAGATATGGATCTGGTTTTGTTTGTGCCCAACTGAAACTAACTTGTATTCCCGCCAAAAATTAGTTCACACCCATGTGCAGAATTTCCTGTGTATTGGAGTTCCCAAATTTGCCCTTGTTAAACCAAGAATAATTCAGCTGCACCATTCACTAATTTTTGCAGCTATCTTGCCCATGTGCAGACCTATTTGGTATTCCCAAATCTGCCCTTGTCACGTAAAAATACCCAGCTGAACCTTTCAAATAATTGCCCAAAATAACCTTCACATCCTGCTACAGATATTTGAGGTTTTGATGGAGTCCACGCTATGGTAGAATAACTTGATAGTTTGGGGCAGACCCGGTTATTCATTATATCTAACAAACTGTGGCTTTACTTGTGAAGAAGATGAACTTGGGAGCACGTGTGAGGGCTTCGAGAGGTTGCTGGAGTTTAATACCTCGCCAAGATGAAATGATAGGTAGTAGCTTCAGGTCATCATCGAGAAGATGCCAGCTTGCTGAAATAAAGAAGTCGAGAAGTAGTTGCTCCACATGATTGGAAGGTGGGGACTGCAACAAGGTGTCGCGAGGATTGGCATTTGAATGGTAGACAGGTAGGTGGGTTTGCAGCTGATGAGTATCCACTCGAGCAGATCAAGGATTGTTGTAGTGTTGTCGAGAGGTGTAAATGAGCTGCTGAAGCTGGGAAGCTGTCATGAGGATTATGGGCTTGGAGCTGCTGCTGCTCGAGAGGTGCAAGGGAGTGCTTTACTAGTGTGGCATCTGCTCGACAGGATGAAGCTCCAGCTTATATTGCTCGAGAGGATTACAGATAATGGGAGCTGCATATCCAGTCGACAGGTTTGAATGGGATGGCTGGTGCAACTCCTCGAGAGGATCAATGGGGAGGTTGCAGATATGCTCGATAGGTAGCTGGGGATTGCATTCTCGACAGGTAGCTGGGGATTGCATTCTCGACAGGATTGGAGTGCAGGTCTACTCGAGAGGTGTAAGGGAGGATGGATAGCTGTTGAGAGGTTTGAATGGGAGCTGAATGCAAGCTTACTATCGTGAGGTTGCTTTGGGTGCTGGTCGATAGGTTATAGAGTGAAGGTAGGGATCTTGTCGACAAATTGGAGGGGACATTTCATGCAGCTGCAGCAACGGAAGCCTATGATAATCACATATGGCGGGTGGCCAGTGTTGGAATCTTGAGAGGTAGTAAATAGGGATTAGGGGGCCTAATCATGGGCGTATGAACTACTATTCATCGTCTTGTCCAAAAGATTTAATGGATGACTTATAATGGTCTATTTAGATTTACTACTATGTTGATTGTAGCGTGGGAAGTCGTGTTGGGATGACTAGGCATTGTTGTAGGGATTGCATTTTTTCCGACTTATTCCCCGTAAAAGTTATCGTGGATGGACGCAGTTTTGCAACAGTAATCTAGTAGTAAATCTAAATAAATTTCTGTAAGAAGTTCATGAAAATTTATGGAGAAGAAGGTAAATACTACTTTACTATACTGATGAATAGTATTTCGAATCACTATTCACTATAGTAAAACTATTCCAACATTACTATTCCCATATGTAATTACACTCTTATTGGTTTTCAGCAAAGCTCTTTTACCCTTTCTTTTTTACTATTTTAATTATAAAAAAAAATTTCCTTTAATATCTCTTTTTAATTTCTCAAATAAGAAATCAATTAAAAATAAATAATTAGATAAATAGTCTAAAATTGATGACCAATAAAATCAACTTAATAAGTGGACAATTCCTTCCATCAATCAAAAACAATTTACCAATATGGATGGAAAGATTGGTCTACTGATATGTCCATCAAAACTATTGAGCAAACTCAGTATAAATGAAGAAAGTCAAAACGAAGGTTTTCAATTGCTTACAAATGAAGATCTTTTGCATGACCTTCACCGCTTTAACTTCCTACATCTAGGATATATACAGGTTGCATTCAAACCTTTGACCTTATTAGGTTTTGAGAATACTAGTCTGCTTAGCACTCTCAGAGATGCTAGATGCCTTGATTGGCAATCCTCTCTGATGGCCGCTATTGAGACCAGCTTATGCCTTGGTCCAGTATACTACAATGTTTTCCTAAACTTAACCTTATCTTTAACAGATAAAAATATTTTATATGCTTGTACCCTTAATCTATAAACTGAAGGATACAACTTTATGCCTGGATCAGAGACCATTGCTCTGATCTATCGCCTTCATTATAAGGTGATGACTTCCCTAGCTCCCAGACTTAATTATCACAATGAACCAGGAAAGACAACCTTAATTGAGACTAACGACATAAGAACTAATATTTCCACGCCTAAATTAATTGAATAGAAATACATTACTTTTCCTAATGCTTGGCATATACCTCAAGTTGTCCCTCCTAAACTAATTTTAAATCAAGAAATTGAATAAATCATTCAAAATAATCAAAGAGATGTAATCTTAAAATTTGATAGATCTACATCCCACAGAACTTCTTATAAGGAGTTCTTTCTATGATTTGCAATCTCGAGGTCCTTATAAAGTTTCTATACCCTCGACTGCTCGATCATCTTATTAAGAAGTTAACTCATCTATTCCTTCTAAATATAATCAACCTTATCTTGAAGGAATCCAAGTTTCTGAACAACAGATTCCTCATGGGATAAATACCCAACAGCAGAAGGAATCCCCTACTGCTAGCGAGATGAATTTCTTAATAAAGTAATAAAGTTTTTATGGCTTTTACAAAATTAAAAAACTTTGTTATTAATCGACAAGAAATCAATGCTGAATTTCTGCAAGACCAATATGCCCCATTCCGTGAATGGTATTTTAACAAATTTTATGCATCAAAGTTGCAAGAATTCAAAGAATAATTTTACAATTATGTTGAAACCTTTTATCAAGTTATTCTATTTGTAGCTTGGTTTAAGGCAACAAAATATTATGAAATGACTCAGGATGAAAGGAGAATATTTCTCCTTGCAGATTTTTAAAAAGAATGGCAGAAACAAAATGGTTTAACTGTTCAATCAGTTCACCCTCCAGTTGACGCTTTAAAACTAACTCAACCCAATTCAACATCAACCTTGGAAGCCAAAGCTTGTATCAAACCTGTTTAAGCTTTAAAACTAACTCAACCCAATTCAACAGCAACCTTGGAAGCCAAAGCTTGTAATATACTAATCCCCAACAAGAATTTCTTCATCAATTAAAATCCCGATTAAAATCATTATCTTGTAAGAAACAGATAAAATAAATAAATATTTTAAGTCAAACAATGGAAAATCATAAATCCAAATCATATCCTCCAAGTTTTTATAAACAAAAGACTCAAAAGATTTATGAGTCTTCTTCACCAAAGAAATCTAAATCCAAATCAAAATCACAAGAACATATTCAGTGTTATAAATGTTCAAAATTTGGTCATTATGCCAATAGGTGTAAGATCAAGAAAAAATCAGATCAAATTTATGACAAAGACCCCAAACTTATTCAAACAAAATCTGAATTTTCTTCGTCTTTTAATCATTCAAAAATTGATTGTCAAAATTCTGAAATCAATGTTCCTACAATTACTCAACCATCTCTATTTGAATTAGCAGACAAAACTACTAATCCAATAAAAGAATCCCAAACTCAATACTCAAATAATGAGTCTATACCTAGATCTATTACAATCAGTGACCTTAAACATGAAATTAATTCATTAAAAATTGAGATGAGTACGCAAAATAAATCTCTTGCCACTCAAACACAAATTCCACAACATAATCAAATCAATGTCATGAGCCAAGTAACAACGCAAAAATAGTATATCCAAATCGCTTTAGTGATCAATCAAGAATTCACTATCAAAGATGTTGTTGTCCTAATTGATAGTGGTGCTGATTTAAACTGCATGCAGGAAGGATTGGTTCCTACTAAATGTTTTGATAAAATCACTCAAACCCTTAATAATGCCAGTGGTTACAAAATGCAGATTAAATACATATTAAATTATGTCTCAATTTTTAACAATGGAATATGTATTCCATCCAATTTTATACTTATCAAAGGTTTAACTCAAATTGTTATTCTTGGTACTCCTTTTATCACCTCCATTTTCTCCTTAACCAAGGTAAATGAAATGGTATTTATGCCCAATATAATGGACATAATCTCCTATTTCAATTTGTAACTCCACCACAAACAAAAGTAATCATTTATGTGGAATCTAATTTATTCTTCAAAGAAAAGCAACTTAACCTCTTACAACAAGAAGTCAAGTTTTTTATCTTTAGAAAAACAATTAGAATCCCCTTCAATCCAAACCAAGATTTCTCAACTTCTGAAATCTTATCACAATGATATCTGTAGTGATATACCAAATGCTTTTTGAGATCGCCAGAAACATATTCTTTCTCTTCCCTATAATCCTGATTTTAATGAACGACATATTCCAACTAAAGCATGACCAAGTCAAATGAAACTTGCTTATTTGGAATTATGCAAAACTAAAATTGTCAGTTTATTGTACAAATAACTTATTCGTCCCAGTCACTACCCATGGAGTTGTAAACGCGAGCGAGGAACTCCTCGTCTAGTTATCAATTATAAACCATTGAATGATTGCCTCCAATGGATTCGTTATCCTATTCCTAACAAAAAGGATTTGTTGGATCGCTTACATTCAGACACTATTTTCACTAAATTTGATCTCAAATTAGGGTATTGACAAATTCAGGTGGCCGAGATTGACAGGTATAAAACCACTTTTACTGTTCCTTTTGGACACTTTAAATGGAATGTTATGCCATTTGGCCTCAAAAATGCTCATTCAGACTTTCAGAATATTATGAATGATATATTCACTCCATATACAAAATTTTCTATAGTCTATATCGATGACATACTTATCTTTTCAAAATCTATTGACCAACATTTTAAACATTTAAAATTTTTTAAAGACATTATCCACAAAAATGGATTGGTCGTCTCTGCTCCTAAAATCAAGCTATTTCAAACAACTATTCAATTTTTTGGTCACAGTATTCACCAAGGCCAAATTATTCCAATTGCCAGCAGTATTGAATTTGCCTCAAAATTTTCTGATGTAATTCTGGACAAAACCCAATTAGAAAGATTTTTGGGCAGTCTGAATTATATTATAAATTTTTATCCTAATCTAGCATATGATGCACAAATATTACAATCACAACTCCAAAAGAATCCATCTCCATGGACAGATGATCATACTAAAGCTGTTCGACAAATCAAATTAAAAGTCTAACAAATTCCATGTCATTCTTTAGCAACCCACTTTGGTATAAGATAGTAGAGACATATGCCTCCCAACTAGGCTATGGAGGAATTTTGAAACAACTCAATCCTTCAAAACAGAAGGAAGAATTAATCAGATACACTTCTGGTGTTTGGAAAGATGCCCAAACCAATTATTCAACTATCCAAAAAGAAATTTTAGCCATTGTCAAATGTATTCAAAAATTTTTGGATGATTTGCTTAATCAGTCTTTTTTACTTAGAATAGACTGTAGTGCAACAAAATTCGTTTTACAAAAAGATGTCAAAAATCTTGCATCAAAACAAATCTTTGCTAGATGGCAAGTTGAATTATCCTCCTTTGATTTTTAAATTGAATATATAAAAGGAGAGACAAATTCTCTCCCTGATTTTCTAACTAGAAAATTTTTACAGGGTATTTCTTACTGGCAACATCCTCTTCAAGAGGAAAAGGCAAGGAATGGGGCAATATCCCCTTATATCCAATTCAAGTATCCACAAATGATCATGCCCTTTGGACAATTATTCAAAGCAATAGATATCGAACAAAAGGAGGCTTTCAAGTTAAAGACTCTGTGTAAAAAGACATTTCTCTCAACAAAGAGAAAACTTCTCTCAATAAAGAGAAGAATGAAACTAAAGATATTTATTATATTCAAAAAGATATATTTTCCATCATTCTGGTAATTGAACCAGAAGAACAGTAATGGATATCTGATCCTTGGGAAATAAAGAGAATATATCCTGATAATCAAGGATTTCCTACATTAGATGGCAAATCCCGATTAATTGCATAAGCAATTTTGACTGCTACTGGATCTATTACCATTACCCATCATATGGAAAACCAACGACCGGATAGCGCAATTACTTATAGTAAAGCAATCATCAGTAAAATTCTCAAACCATCCATTTGGGGTTTTGACCTAAATAAATCCCGAAAACTCAGCTTAGGTCACTCTTTCAATTATTGGGATTATATTCAGTCCTTTACTAATGCCTTTTATTATATGAATCCAAAATAGAAACATTCTTGGTTTCTAAATATTTGTCCAGACATCCACCAAACTGGTATTCCCAATTGGTTCTACAATTGGTGGATCAATTTCGGTCCAACCACTAAAATTTTGCCCAAATCATTAATTTCCTTTATATAATTAGTATGAAGGAGTTAAATTCAAAGGAAAAAATTCTCATTACTCTGAAGTTGATTTCTTTTTCTTCACAAAATATAGCATTCCCTGGATTTGGATGTAGAATATTCAGATTATCACTCTTGGCCATCTTTCAACACTCCAAAGAACCTATTGGATCTGATGGTGGGATAATATTCCCGACTTTGATAAAAAACTGCTTAAAATTTCATCCATCATTTCTCAGTATGCCAAAACAGCAAAAACTGTGGCTTCTTTATCTTTTTTAGAATCCAATCCTTTTGAAATATTCAAAGCCATGATTCGAAAATAACATCCTAATTTATCTGAAACACAGATTAATCATCGTTGTCTTGCTTCCATGAGCGCCCATTTTCTTCAAACCTTAAATTGAACATCCCATTCGGATGAAGATTCCCTCACTTCGTCTGAAAATAATAATTCCTTTCATGTTCTAGTAAGAGAATCGCAACCAGATAGTCTTGATCCATCACTTGGTGAATTTTGGTACTCAATTATTAACCGGGTCAAAAGCAAGAAGTAATGGCGTCAATCGTTAAAGGAGAAAACCTTTCAACAGCCAATACAGCTGTCCACCACTCTAAGTAACTCCCAATACAACCAATAAAGCTGTCAATTCAAATTTTCCAGAAGAAAAATCAGCCAAAATAGCGGTTTGTTCAATTTTACAAGCATCAAGAATCATAATGGATCCCGCCATTCAGATTATTGTCGGCCAACATAGCCTGCAATAGTCCTAGCTACTCAATAGCTTTGCCAGCTGTCTAGCTACTCAATAGGCTTGCTAGCTGTCGATGACTCAAACCATGAAGTCATCCTCTAAATAATTAAGCTCTGATGAATGTCATGATGTTAGAATACAATTATCAAGGGACGAAGCAACTGCATCCAATCCACATAGCAGACGTGTCCCACTCAGCAGCGAATTTCAACCTGTTACAAATCTGCATTCATCTATAAAAGGGTTAGCCTTGGGATTTTCCAGGACACCAAAAAATTTAGACTAGATATTACTCTACTAAAACTCCTTTCTTTCTCCCTTGTTCTCTCTTTTTAATTTTATTTTATATCGGAGAAGCTACTCAAAGTTTCGGTAATCCTTCTCCTTCTTTGTTTATATTTGTTTAGGCATGCATAGTAGTTATATAGTGTAAGTATAGTAGTTCGATTCCTTATGCTTTGAGTTTGTAATTGCATTTTTGTTTTATTAGACATTAGTATATAAAATAAAGTTTTAATGGATGACTTATAATGGTCTGTTTGGTATTAGAGTCATGTTTGGCTAAACCCATGGTTTGTAATTCTTGCCATGAAAGTTGTGGCATCCAAAAAGTAAGGTAAATGCCTTTGAGTAAACATTTGGAGGTATGGAAGACCATGGATTTAATCATTCGAGGAAAATTTGGAATATTGGAAAGTGGGAAAATGATTTGGTTGATCAATCACCAATCAAGACATTGCAAAAGATTGTGAGGATAATCTAGAGTGAACAAAGAAATTTTAGGGAGATGATAACCCTGAAGATTATTGATAAATTGATAATTTTGCAATAAGATTTGTTTAATCTCAGTAGCAGAATTCTCAATTTGAGACACAATATTTTGGGAATATTAATTGGAAGGACATGTTTGGCCTTTTCAAACATGCAGATTATTTTAAGGCGATGAAGAATTGGATCATTTTGTTTCACCAATTCAATGAGATTAAGGAAATAGGAAAAATTTTCAATGGTAAAGGTTTCTTCTTCCCAGTTAAAGTCTTTGAGCAAGGAGGTTAAACCTTCATAAATTTGTTGGGTATGGACTTCTTGAGCCTAAATTTTGGATGTAAGGATGCTCAAATCTTGTCTTACTTTTTTCTTATTATTGATAATATAGTTTTTCCATACGCCATTAATATCTTGATGCATGGATGGAGCAATGCCTAGGTTAATAAAATCAGGGATATGCCTTATGCTGAAAATTTTAGATTTGGAATATTCTTTGACCTCCGTAATGGGAGATGTGGTCAGGAGTTGAATGGTTTGAAAGGTTATAAAAGAAGCTCTGCCTTCTCTCATGAAATTATGCATTCGATATAATGGGTTAGGAAAATTATAAATTTGGCTATGGCAAGATTGCCATAAAGTATAAATCCCTGGTTGGAATCCTTGGAGGATAACATAAACTTTTCTTTGTAGAGAAGAATTGTCTTTTGCTGAATTGACTAATTGGGCAGAAGAGTTCCCTGCAAGACTAGTCATTTTCTGTATAAAAAGTAGTGATTAGTTGGTGATCTACTATTTTGGTAGGATCACCACATAAAGATAAAACCACGGGATTGGTGGTATGCACATGCTGATGCAAATGGGAATAAATAATTAGAGTATTGTGAGTAGTGTGATTATGGTGCTAAGCCCATGGTAATTACATATGGCGGGTGGCTAGTGTTGGAATCTTGAGAGGTAGTAAATAGTGATTAGGGGGCCTAATCATGAGCGTATAAACTAATGTTCATCGTCTTGTCCAGAAGATTGAATGGATGACTTATAATGGTCTATTTAGATTTACTACTATGCTTGTTGTAGCGTGGGAAGTCGTGTTGGGATGACTAGGCATTGTTGCAGGGATTGCGTTGTTGCCGACTTATTCCCCGTAAAAGTTATCGTGGATGGACGCAATTTTGCAATAGCAATCTAGTAGTAAATCTAAACGAATTTCTGTAAGAAGTCCATAAAAATTTATGGAGAAGAAGGTAAATAGTATTTTATTATGCTGATGAATAGTATTTTGAATCACTATTCACTATAGTAAAACTATTCCAACATTACTATTCCCCTATGTAATTACACTCTTATTAGTTTTCACCAAAGCTCATTTATCCTTTCTTTTTTACTGTTTTAATTAAAAATATATATATATATATTATTTTTCTTTAATGTCACTTTTTAATTTCACAAACAAAAATCAATAAAAAATAAAAAATTAGACAAATGGTCTAAAATTGATGACCAACAAAACCAACTCAATAAGTGGACAATTCCTTCCATCAATCCAAAGATAATGTATTAATATGGATGAAAATATTGGTCAAGTGACATGTCCATCAAAACTACTGAGCAAACTCTCAGTATAAATCAAGAGAGTAAAAACGAAGGTTTTCAATTGCTTACAAATGAAGATCTTTTGCATGACCTTCAGCTCTTTAACTTCCTACATCTAGGATATATTCAGATTGCATTCAAACCTTTGACCTTATTAGGTCTTGAGAATACTAGTCCGCTTAGCACTCATAGAGATGTTAGATGCCTTAATTGGCAATCCTCTATGATGGCCGCTATTGAGACCAGCTTATGCCTTGGTTCAGTATACTACAATGTTTCTTTAAACTTAACTTTATCTTTAACAGATAAAAATTTTTACATGCTTGTACCCTTAATCTATAAACTGAAGGATACAACTTTATGCCTAGATCAGAGACCATGGCTCTAATCTATCGCCTTCATTATAAGGTGATGACTTCCCTGACTCCCAGACTTAATTGTCACAATGAACCACTAAAGACAGTCTTAATTAAGACTAACATCGTAACAACCAATGTTGCCATGCCTAAATTAATTAAATGAAAAAATATTACTTTTTCTGATGCTTGGCGTATACCTCAAGCTGTCCCTCCTAAACCAATTTTAAAACAAGAAATTGAACAAATCGTTCAGAATAACCAAGGAGATGTAATCTTAATATTTTATAGATCTACATCCCATAGAACTTCTTATAAGAGTTCTTTTTATGATTCGCAATCTCGAGGTACTTATAGAGTTTCTATACCCTCGACTGCTCGATTATCTTATTCAGAAGTTAACTCATCTGTTCCTTCTAAATATAATCAACCTAATCTTGAAGGAATCCAAGTTTCTAAACAACATATTCCTCATGAGATATATACCCAACAGCAGAGGGAATCCCCTACTGCTAGCGAGATGAATTTCTCAATAAAGTAATAAAGTTTTTATGGCTTTTACAAAACCTGAAAACTTTGTTATTAATCGACAAGAAATCAATGCTGAATTTTAGCAAGAAAAATATGCACCATTCTGTGAATGGTATTTCAAAAAAAATTCTGCATCAAAGTTGTAAGAATTCAAAGAACAATTTTACAATTATGTTGAAACCTTTTATCAAGTTATTCCATTTGTAGCTTGGTTTAAGGCAACAAAATATTAAATGACTCAGGATGAAAGGACAATATTTCTCCTTGAAGAATTTCAAAAGGAATGGTAGAAACTAGATGGTTTAACTGTTCAATCAGTTCACCCTCCGATGGAAGCTTTAAAACTAACTCAATCCAATTCAACAGCAACTTTGGAAGTCACAACTTTCATAAAACCAGTTGAACCTATCCCTCATTCAACAAAAGTTGATTTATCAAATCTGTATAAACAAAATAATTTTACTAATTTAAATTTACAAACAATTAGTATGCAATTAAATAGGATTGAAAATATTCTTTCTTCCTCACCAATTAACAAAACATCAACCTTAGTGGTGGAACAACCAAACATAAAACCTCCCTTGAAATTTCGGATTAAACACATCATCAAAATTTTATATGTTGAAACAAGATGAATTTCTTGATAAATTAACTTCCAGATTACAAGCTTTATCGCTTAAACCTGAGAAGAAAATTAATTTTCAAATCAATGTATTAACTGATAGGGAAAATGCCAATTTAGCAGAAATATAAGAAATTCAAATAATTTCGAATCCTTACAAAATAACATGGAGCTTAATAAATTCCAATATAATTGGGATGGTGGCAATACTCGATATTACTACCATAGACCTAAACCTCAGGATCTTCTTTATGAAGAAGATCATATAGATATTCAAAATTCATATGATTATTGTTCCATTTATAAATGAAATATTGATGGAAAATCTGAATATGATATTTTTGTTGTCTTACATAAAATTTTTATGTATAGCACCATTTTAAAATAACATCAAAATACAGATCAAACAATTGCTCGCTACATTACTACTGGATTTTCTGGTATGTTGAAAGGTTGGTGGGATAATGTTCTTACTGCCAATCAACGTAATGAAATTCTAACTCCAACCAAACTAGTAAAAAATGATATCACTGGCTTAGTTGAAGCTCAAGAAGATGCAATTTATACTTTAACTCAAACAATCATTTTTTATTTTGTTGGTTCTTGGAATCATAAATATGAAAGAAGTAGAGAACTACTTCAAAATCTTCATTGCCCATTTTTAACCCATTTTAGATGACATAAAGATGTTTTTATAATTAAAGTAATACAATGTAATGATGCCAATACTAAATATTGGAAAGCTAAATTTATTGATGGTCTTCGCAGCTTATTTGTTGAAAAGGTTTGAAATAAACTTCAAAATCCTGATGACCAAAGTATCACTTACAATCAATATACTTATAGACAACTCCAAAGTATAATTGTTCGTGAAGGATTAACATTGTATAATGATTTAAAATTGCATCAATAATTAAAACAACAACTTACTGGTTGTAAGGAATTAGGAGCATTTTGTGACCAATTTGCTTATGACACAAAAATCAATTATCCTTCAAAAAGACAAGATAATAGAGAAATCTCTAATTATCATCGTTCCTGAGGACGACGTCGTCGTATTTTCAAACAAACAAACAATCCCTCTTCTTCTCGACAATATCAAGAAAATAGAGATCCTTCTTTTTCTCGCATATATCGTGAGAAAAGAAGAAAATCAACAAATAGACCCCAAAGAGAAATTAAATGTTACAAATATCATCGGTTTAGTCATTATGTCAATAATTGTATAACTGAGCAAAGAATAAATCAAATTCATAATGAAGGCTTAAAATTAACCTTATCAAAAATTTGGTTAGATTCTAGTCCTTCTTACTCAGAATTTTTTGATTCTGATAAAAATAATGGAATTCATTCCGCTTCATCTTTGTCATCTTCCTCTTCTACAGATGAAAATCCTACAAATTGCAAATGTAATATAATATCCATACTTCAAACGATTCTTGGCAAGCATTTGCTGCCATGAATAATCTAAGCATTAATGTTCTTACAGAATCCCAACAATCATTATTGGACTTAGTTGATAAAACTGAAGATCCGATAATGAAATCCAAACTAATTGAAGCCTGTATTTTTACAACCCAAAAAGAAACTAGAAAATCTTTAATTATAGACAAACCTTACTCAATTAAAGAACTTTTCCATCAACTTGAATCCAATGGTTCCCCTATGCAAGTGGCCAATGCTACACATGGATCCTCTATGGTTGCTAATCTCCAGCAACACATCGAATCTTTAACCAAGGAATTACAAACTATAAAGCATCATTTTGCTCAAGAAATTGCCACTATTATTAATTGAATTCACCAATTGGAACAAAAGGCAAATCCTTCTAGTTACACCTCAATTACTTACCTGCATACTCTGTAACAGGTATCTTCTCCCAAATGGTACATCAAAGCCAATTTATTTATTAATTCTCATTATACGATTTATGACATTATCGCCCTTATTGAAAGTGGTGCTGACATGAATTGTATTCAGCATGGACTATTCCCTGCTTCATATTTGAATTCCACTTGTCAAAGTCCCACTAATGCTAGCGGCTATCCAATACCTATCCGCCAAAAACTTGACCATGCTGTAATACAGCATCATGAGATCTCGATTCCTACTTATTTTGTCGTTCTCCCCAATATCACTCAAACCCTTATCTTAGGGTTTCCTTTTATTTCTTCCATCTTTCCCTTTACCCGGGTCAATTCTCAGGGCATTTCTGCCCAATTTCAGGGTCAGCCCCTTCGCTTTTATTTTCTTTCCTCTCCTTCTAGGGGCTCCCTTCCTCACCTTTGTTGTGTCTCCCTTCTAGGTAATAACCAATTCTGGGGGCCCCATTACACACTACTCACCATAATCACACTACTCACAATACTCGAATTGTCTATTCCCATTTGCATGAGCATTTGCATCAGCATGTGCATACCACCAATCCCGTGGTTTTATCTTTATGTGGTGATCCTATCAAAACAGTAGATCACCAACTAATCACTACTTTTTGTGCAGAAAATGACTAGTATTGCAGGTAGCTCTTCTGCCCAATCAGCCGATTCAGCGGAAGATAATTCTTCTCCACAAAGAAAAGTTTATGTTGTCCTCCAAGGATTCTAACCAGGAATTTATACTTCATGGCAATCTTGCCATAGCCAAATTTATAATTTTCCTAACCCATTATACTAAATGCATAATTCCATGAGAGACAGCAGAGTTGCTTTTATAACCTTTCAAACCATGCAACTCCTGACCACATCTCCCATTATGGAGGTCAAAGAATATTCCAAATCTAAAATTTTCTGCATCAGGCATATCCCTGATTTTATTAACCTAGGCATTACTCCATCCATGCATCAAGATATTAATGGCATATGAAAAAACTATATTGTCAATAATAAGAAAAAAGTAAGACAACATTTGAGCGTCCTTACATCCAAAATTCAGGCTCAAGAAGTCCATACCCAACAAATTTATGAAGGTTTAACCTCTTTGCTTAAAAACTTTAATTGGGAAGAAGAAACCTTTACCATTGAAAAAATTTCCTATGTCCTTAATCTCATTGAATTGGTGAAACAAAATGATCTAATTATTCATCGCTTTAAAAGAATCTGCATGTTTAAAAAGGGCAAACATATCCTTCCAATTGATATTTCCCAAAATATTGTGTCTCAAATTGAGAATTCTACTACTGAGATTAAACAAATCTTATTACAAAATAATTAATTTATCAATCCTCTTCAGGATTATTGCCATAACCCCAGATTTTTGGAACCGTGCACATCACATACCATACACGTGTACCACATATCATGCATATGTATTTGTGATTCACAAGGAAACCAAAAACTATATATAAACACTATGTGTGTATATGTGACTTTCTAGCTTTCACTATATAAGTGAAAGTGGGGAGGAGAGTCTCTCCTACGTAACCTAAATTAGCATAGTTAGAGAGAAGGTAAAATAGAGAGAGAAGAGAAGGGTTGCAAAAGAGGAGGAGAGGTTCGTTGATTTTAAGCAATAGAGAACCTTGAAAACTTTCATGATTAGACGAAGCTTGGATCAAACTATAGGAGATCTATCGAGTAAGGTATGATTTTAGATGTTTACGTGTGTTGTAAGTAAAGTATAAACTATTAGACGAATGATCCTTGACACTATTAAGTCTCTCATGAAGAAGGTGATAGTTCTTGAACAGATAGAGAACAAACATCTTTTCGTGGCTCGCTCGAGCGGTCTAAATGGCTTGCTCGAGCGAGGGCAGAGGAAATATTCTGAGCATATTGGTGTCTTGGACTTGCTCGAGCGAGACCCACAGTAAAGGAGAAGCTCGCTCTAGCGAGGCATCACTTTGAGCTCCAGGTGCCTTAAATTATAACCGCTCGAGCGATGAATAGTGTTCGCTCGAGTGATGAATAATGCTCGCTCGAGCTATAAATAATGCTCGCTCGAGCGATGAATAATAACCGCTCGAGCGATGAATTGTGATCGCTAGAGCGAGGTCAAGTGCTCGCTCGAGCGATGCAAAATGACCGCTCGCGAGAGGAATTTCTCGGATTTCTCATTTCTTTTAGTGTAAATTATGAGGGCTGTGTTTCCAAGGGTTCTAGAGACCATTCTAAGTAAATTCGTAACACATGCGATGTAGGTGTGACGTGAGTTGTTACGCGTAAACCTCTACGAGAAAGGAGCGCGTTGGATTTTGCTTGAGGTAGGGAATAATCTTGAAACATGTACTTTAATTCATCAAAACCATGTATGTGGAGTATTTTATATATGTAGAACATCTCAAGAACATAGTCATGTATTAAATAAGTTTCTAAAATGTGTGTGTGTGTGTGTGAATTCAGATAGAACCATGATGTCCCTAGGGGACTTAGGAATGTGGAAATGAGCATCTGAATGATGCATTAAACTAGTAGCATCTCAGGGATACAGATGAAACCAAATGGTGAAACAAAAGAAGAGCGATAAGGCCTAATATAATAAAATTAGCACAATCACGGTGAATAACTATATGTAGAGCACACTTTATATTTTTCTTATTTAATATTATAGTAGAATACTCCACCGACGTGGCAGGATACCTACGACTGACTCGACAGGATATCCGTGACCGGTATGGCGGCCAAACCGTACATCTTTAGTACATCCCAAGGATATTGAATTGAGAATAGACCCCGCCGCCTAAGAGAAAGGGGCCTGGGTGATATTGAATAACAAGTGTTTATTTAGACAACGATGGTGGGTATTCCATCGGGGCTCGATGCTATATTGCTCGGGGACTATTTAAGTTAAGATTTAAGTGATTAGGCTAAATCCGTTACCACAATAGTAAGATGAGAATAAACAAAGTCATGTAAAGTAGCTGTTGTATCTATCATTTTAATTCCGATTGTTTCAATTGTCTTTCAGCAGTTCTATCAGATAAATCATGCCTTTAAACTGTTTTTAACATACATGTGAGAGCTTAATTTATATGCTCACTGTGTTTCCCTATTGAGCTAGGATGTAGCTCACCCCTTAGATTATACGTCGCAGGTCCAGGCTGACGGCAGTAGAGACTTCTGGAGACGTTGATCCCGGGGATTCGGATTACGTGCCCACAAAAGAGTCAGAGCCTCCTCCTGAGGAATTGTTCTAGGAGACCCATTGCGTACTTTGAGAGTGAGTTGAGAGTATTAGGTACGGCTTGGCATGTCAAACCTCTTTATTTTGAATGTAATTAAATACTTGATTCTTTTGGACAAACCGTCTGGGGTGAACAGTTATCACCGATGGTTCGGGTCAGTTCTTATGCCTATGAATTGGCATGGGACAAGAACTGTCTTTAGAGTTTCTTTTATTTTAAATGTATGAGAACTTGTTTAGAGTAGATGCTTGTGCCTTACTTGTAGCCTATGGCTTGTATATACCAATGCTCCGTTCAGAATCACAGGGCACGACCTTGAAGGTCATGCTGATGGCACGGGTTTTGGGGTGCTAAAATCCGGGTTATCTCAGCTGGTATCAAAGCCTTTCTTTTAAAAAATTCTAACAATCATTCTCTCGTCAGAACATAGGGACTTCTGCTAACGAAATCGTGGTTTCTCATGTAGAGCGTTATGTTTCCTAGAGGAAGAGGCTGACCCAGGGGTAGTTATGATAGGAATTTGCGCAGTAGAGATGAGTTCATCTCGCCTACGAACAGATTGCCATTGGGAAATAGGGAGGTTCCCGAGGGTAGTGGCCAAGAGAACTAAAATCAGGCAGAAAATCAGGATCGAGACCGTTAGGATCAAGATCAGAGAGAACAAGGTAGAGTGAGAGAAAGAATTGAAGAAAGAGAGGAGTGTCAGAGGATGATGCATACAATGGAAACCATGGCAACTGCCATGGCACAACAGGCAACATCCTTGGCAGCTCATGCCGCCCCAGAGCAATATCAGACACCTACGCCTCTAGTAGGGCCTACACTACCAGTAGCTTCAGCATTTACAGAATTCAGAAGGATGAGACCTCCTAGCTTTTCAGGGTAGGCAGATACCATGGTAGCCAAAAATTGGCTGAGTGAAAGGGAGAAGGTATTTAGTGTGCTGACATGCACAGAGGACGAGAGCGTCCGTTGGGCAGCTTACATGCTAAATGGGGAGGCTGGGCCTTCGTGGAAATCGGTTTCGCGGACTAGGGCTCAAGAAACTCCCGATATGCCATGGACATGGGATGAATTCGTCGAAGAGTTCAACAAGCAGTACTTTTCGAAGGTTGTGAGGAATCAAATGGAGACCCAATTTTTATAATTAATGCAAGCAAAGATGACCGTAGGAGAGTATGGAGTAGAATTTATGAGACTGGCTCGTTTTTCTCCACACTACATAAATTCTGATGTGATGAAAGCGAAGAGGTTCCAACAGGGTTTAAGGACGGACATCCGAGGAGGAGTTGCACCATTTCAGCTAAAGACCTATGGAGAGGTCATGAGTAAGGCATTAGTGCTCGAAGAAGAAAACAATAACCGATACCGTCAAAGGGAACAGCAGGGAAGAGGAAGCATAGATCAAGGTACGACTGGGAGTTATGAACCGATGAATAAGAAGTCAAGGTTCGTAGCATCGAATCAGAGACAACCGTTCCAGACAGGGTGTGGGAGAGCCACACAACAGACCACTTATCAAAGATTTCCATTGCTGGCGTTAGGGAGATTGATGAGGTACGAGAGTCCTGCTATTTCCACTGGAGCCACAGTCACACAAGGTTTTTCACGTGCTGCTTCTTCAACACCAAGAGAGACTTGTGCCAAGTGTGGCAAGTCCCACAAAACGACGAATTGTAGGCAAGGAATGCAGGGCTATTTTAAATGTGGCAAGATGGGGCACGTGATTAGAGATTGCCCTGAGGCAATTAAGGAGAAGATGGCCTCAGCTTCCATGCCACGACCTATTCAATCACAGAAACCAATTGTTCAAGGGAGAGCATATGCAGTCACCGCCCAAGAAGCAAGGAGTGCACATGACGTCATCCAAGGTGAGATTCCTTTTAAATAAAGAATTTCAATTTAATACAATTTTAGATAGAGAAGGTGCATTCGCTAGAACAGCGTGTAGACTCGTTTTTTTTTGTTAATAATTCTAAATAAAGTATGTACTATATATGTATATGTGTGTGATATAGGTACTTTACAAGTCTATGAAAAATGATGCTAGGTAGCACGTGACGCACGAGTGTTGATAGACCCAGGGTCTACCCACTCCTTTATCACTCCTAGATTTGCAAAGAAAATGAAGATTGTTCCGGAGACACTGGACTTTGTGTTATCAGTGTCTATCCCAACGGGAGAATTAGTGGACACAAAGTTAGTTTGTAAATCAGTAGTAGTGATCGTCCGGGATGGCGTCGTCTATGAATTAGACTCGCAATTTATATTGTTGGACATGCAAGGATTAGATGTGATCCTTGGCATGGATTGGCTATCTCATCATTGTGCAATAGTGGATTGTAAGAACAAGGTTGTTTTTTCTGACCTAACACAAGGAGATCGTTTCCATTTCGAGGAGAGAGATGGACACAGGTGCCACTCATCTCTGCAGTCAGAGCCGAATGTTTAATCAAAAAGGGGTGTAGCGGTTATTTGGCATTTCTGAAGGGAGATAAAGAAGAAAAGAATGTTATTTCCAAGATAGCAGTAGTGCGAGAGTTCGAAAACGTATTTCCAGAAGAATTTCCAGGATTACCTCAGGAGAGAGAAGTGGAATTCGCTATCGACTTAGCATCAGGAACGGAGCCTATTTCAAAGGCACCATACAGGATGGCTCCTACTGAGTTGAAGTAGTTGAAAGAGCAGTTGCAAGAGCTCATGGATAAAGGGTTTATAAGATCAAGCGTGTCTCCATGGGGAGCACCAGTTTTGTTTGTGAAAAAGAAAGATGGGTCGATGCGGTTGTGCATTGACTATCGACAATTGAACAAACTCACTGTGAAGAATCGATACCCTTTGCCTAGAATAGATGACTTGTTTGATCAGTTACAAGGGGCTAAGTACTTTTCCAAGATTGATCTGAGATCTGGATATGGACACTATGAATTTTTAGTGATGCCATTTGGGTTGACAAACGCACCGGCATCATTTATGGATTTAATGAATCGGGTGTTTAAACCACACCTGGACTCCTGCGTCGTCGTGTTTGTTGACAACATCCTGATATACTCTAAATCGAAGACGGAGCATGAAGTACACTTACGAGTCGCTCTGCAAACTTTGCATGAACACCAATTGTATGCCAAACTCAGTAAATGTGAATTTTGGTTAGAAGAGGTCAGCTTTTTGGGACATGTCATCTCAAAGCATGGTGTCACAGTAGATCCCGCTAAGATCGAGGCAGTAGTGAACTGGGAGCAACCAAAGACCGTGACCGATGTTCGAAGTTTCCTTGGACTAGCAGGTTCTTATCGACTCTTCGTTGAGGGGTTTTCAAAGATATCGGGACCTCTTACGAGGCTTACAAGAAAGGATTCAAGATTTGAGTGGAGTGAAGCGTGCGAGAAGAGTTTTCAAAAACTCAAGAAGAGACTCACTTCAGCTCCAGTGTTAGCCATTCCTTCAGGCAGTGGGATATTCGCGGTCTACAGTGATGCTTCGTATAACGGTTTGGGTTGCGTGCTCAACCAACACAAAAATGTGATAGCTTACGGGTCAAGACAGTTGAAAGAGCATGAGAAGAACTATTCGACCCATGATCTGGAACTAGCAGCGGTCATATTTGCGTTGAAGATTTGGCGACATTATTTATACGGGAAACGTTTGAAATCTTCACCGACCATAAGAACCTCAGATACTTATTTACACAGAAGGAACTTAACATGAGGCAGCGCAGATGGATGAAATTCCTTAAGGACTATGATTGTTCCATACAGTACCATCCTGGCAAGGCCAATGTGGTGGTCGATGCCTTGAGTCGAAAGAATTTAGTGAAGTTGGCTAGTTTGATTTTGTGAAGGCACTGATGGAAGTTTCTTGAAGATATGGCACTATATGGTGCGGACATCAAGTCGTAAGCTACAAGAGCCTTTTTGGCTAACATATCAGTGAAATCGGTGATATTCGAACACATATGCGAACTACAGTTGGAAGACCCGATACTAACCAAGATCTGTCAAGACGTAACGGAAGGCATCAAATTAGAATTCTCAATCAGGGAGGATTGTTCCTTATTATTCAAGGGTTGACTTTGCATTCCTAACAATGTCGATCTGCGATAAACCATTCTCGATGAGACTCACAAATCAAATTACGCTATCCACCCCGACAGCACAAGGATGTACCAAGATTTAAAAAGGAATTACTGGTGGAATGGTCTTAAGCAGGACGTGGCAGAATAGGTTTCACGGTGTTTGACGTGTCAACAAGTGAAGATTGATCATAGACACCCTGCGAGATTATTACAACCTTTGCCAATACCAGAGTGGAAATGGGAATCGATCTCTATGGACTTCATAGTTGGACTACCGCGCTCTTCAAAGAGATATAATGTCATTTGGGTAATCGTGGATCGACTGACCAAGTCAGCACACTTCCTACCTTACAGCACGATGTACACGACAAGAAAACGCACAAAATTATATATGAAGGAGATAGTACGCCTACATGGAATCCCAAGCAGTATCGTTTCGGATTGTGATCCACTATACACGTCAAAATTTTAGAAGAAATTTTAGGAAGGAATGGGAACCCGACTGAACTTCAGTTCAGCTTTCCATCCACAAACTGATGGGCAAACAGAGCGAATAAATCAAGTAATAGAAGACATGCTCAGAGCGTGTATGTTAGAACTGCAAGGATCATGGGATCAACACCTACCGTTGATCGAGTTTGCGTACAACAACAATTTCCAGACAAGTACTGGAAATGGCATCGTATGAAGCCTTGTACGGAAGGCGATGTAAATCGCCAGTCAATTGGGAGGAAACTAGTGAAAAATTTGTTTTGGGACCTGAGTTGCTTGAAGATAACGCCGTTATTGTCCGCATGATCAGAGAAAGACTAAAGGCGACTCAGAGCAGACAAAAAAGCTACGCCGATATCAAGCAAACCAGTGTGAATTATAAGGTGGGTGAACACGTGTTTGTGAAGGTGTCGCCTATGAAAGGCGTGATGAGATTTGGAAAGAGAGGGAAACTAAGTCCCCGTTATCTCGGACCCTTCGAGATTCTGGGTCGGGTGGGCGAAGTCGCATATCGCATTGGATTTCTACCAATGTTCGATCGAGCACATAACGCTTTCCACATTTCTATGCTCAGAAAGTATGTGGGTGACCCTTCCCACGTTCTACGAGGTCAACCATTGGAGATGCACGAGGATATGAGCATGATAGAAGAACCGGTGGATATATTGGATAGAAAGGAACAAGTGCTATGCACCAAAGTTATTCCCTTAGTGCTTGTCCGATGGAAGAATCATCTGGTCGAGGAGGCAACGTGGGAACGTGAGGCGGATGTCAGAGAACAATATCCCAACTTGTTTGAAATTGCCAACTAATTAGTCCTATTCAAAATAATAATATGTAATGGTTGGTAGTATGAAAGTCTCTATTTTTAATAAATGAATGATTGAATTTTATTGAAATTTTAGTATATTAACTCCAAATCATGATAGAACCAACCTTTTGTGTGAAAAATTCTAGATACACCACATAGGAAACTACTGGTGAGGACTATTGATAGAAAACGAGCAAAAGAGCACCAGAAAAATGTTTCTGGGCTCGCTCGAGCGACCACTTATGATCGCTCAAGCGAGCCACATAAAATCATAAACTTGGCTCGCTCGAGCGATGACTATTGATCGCTCGAGCGAGACATTTTGACTGCTCGAGCGAGGATTTATAACCGCTCAAGCGAGGCGATCGCTCGAGCGAGACATTTTGACTGCTCGAGCGAGGATTTATAACCGCTCAAGCGAGGCCAGAGTATATATATGGACGGATTTATGTTCTTTTATTTCATCTTCACACGAAAGACTCCCGAGCAAGAGTTAGGGCTTCCTTTTTCAATCACCAAGCCTTTCCATCATATTCAAGCCGGATTCGGATGATCCGACCCGTCAAAAGCGTTCTAAAAGGTGAAATCTTCACTATTTCTACCTTACTTTCATTTATAAATTCTTCTTGAATATCAATGGCTTCCCAAAGCCCTAACCCTCAACCTAGGAAACGGGTGGCGATTCGATCGCCACCATCGCGCAACCAAGCGCCACAGACACCACAACCACCCCCATCCACACCTCCTACCCCAATCCAACTAAATGAATGGTGGGGATCAAAAGTTTTTTAGACCGAATGGGAGATCCATCCCTCTTGTTTTGGGGATCCGACATCCACCCAATGGACTTCGGATTTCCTGACAAACAACCACCTACAAGCACTGTTGACACCTTTTGGAGCTCGGTACTATCCAAGGCTCGTAAAATTATTCTATCAAATACTCAAGACCAACGTGAGTGAGGACTTTATCCTCGTCACCATTGACGGGAAAGAACTAATTTTCGGCAGTGCCGATGTCTCCTCCGTCATGCAGTGCCTCGACACATACACATCAAACCCCCTTTCTCTCCCACCTTTTTCTGAGAATGTAGGATTCCCAACCATCATCGACGACATTATCGGCGGTGCCACCGCATCAGGCCAATCAATCACCCGATCCCAATTACCGCCACACATGTGGTTTTTAGATATTGTATTTAAAAAAAATTTACACCCGACCGGTCATGACCAAGAGCGCCGCGAGACGATTTTGCGGGCTCTACACTCTGCTTTCCACAATAGGTGGTTTAGCGCTCAGATGGTGGTCATCAAGGGCATGGCGCATGCCCATAAAAGAAACCTAAGGGGTGATATTCCTCAACCGATCAACCGACTACCCTATGCACGCTTGATTTCCCGACTCCTCAATTCACGAAATGGGAAGGAGAGATTTCAAATCAGGATGGACGAACTTGTGCTCACCGATAACGTCATTCCATTCCTCGCCCAAGACCTAAGCCGAAATCTAAAGAGCCTCCAAAATAGTGTGAATAAGAAAAGAGATCACCAAATTTCCCGGCAAGCGACGCAACAAGCACCGACAGGATCGACTGCTCCCTCCACTTCGTCTTCACAGCCCCTACCTACCACCGACTGCGGTATGATATAAGAGATCCTCCAGCAGGGGTGGGAGATCAGATTACATCAGCGGCTCCAGGAGGCGCTCCTCCTAGACCTCATGGGCCATGCATACCCGCAGACATACAGGGAGCGCATCGATGCTATGCGAGGTGCTATTTTTGGCGGAGCTAGCTCCGGCCCTGCTACGAGGAGCACTACAGCGGGGGCCACTACCACCAGGGAGGAGGTTGGTGATAATGACGATGAGGATGACGACGACGATGATGAGGACGATGATGAGTATGAGCAGAGTGATGACTAGGCCGTCATCTATCATTTGAAATTTTTGGGATTTGCAATGTAATTTTTAGTATTACGAGGTGAAATTTTTTGTTTAAAACAAATCGTGACATGATTGTCACAAAATCTAGGGCGGACATAGTAGTGACTGAATATAGATATGCATAAATTTTGATTAAATGAGTCTGTGGTACAATGTGTAGGTTCTCATAAGTTGATTGTGTAGTTGTACATAAATCCTTGTGCAGGTCCTCATAAATTGAAGTAGAATGGATGTCATTCTGCTTGTAAAAATAGACGTTAAGAGAGTTCTATGATAATTAGGATGCTTAATATGAGTGCCTTCTTATTTTGTGTTGTTTAAAAATTCCTCATGCAGGTATGATCTTGGGTCATTGGACCATATATTCAATTATACGATTATGATTGCTTGAGTGTGTTGCTACGAAGGCTTGTTCGAAGATTTTTAATAGTCATATTTGATTCCTAGTGTGTCGTAAATTTTTAAGGATGAAAATTTTATAAGGTGGAGTGAATGTCATAACCCCAGATTTTTGGAACTGTGCACATCACAATCCATACACGTGTACCACATATCATGCACATATATTTGTGATTCACAGGGAAACCAAAAACTACATATACACACTATGTGTGTATATGTGAAACTTTCTAGCTTTCACTATATAAGTGAAAGTGGGGAGGAGAGTCTCTCCTACGTAACCTAAATTAGCATAGTTAGAAAGAAGGTAAAATAGAGTGAGAGAAGAGAAGGGTTGCAAAAGAGGAGGAGAGGTTCGTTGGTTTTAAGAAATAGAGAACCTTGAAAATTTTCACGATTAGATGAAGCTTGGATTAAACTATAGGAGATCTATCGAGTAAGGTATGATTTTAGATATTTACATATATTTTAAGTAAAGTATAAACTATTAGACGAATGATCCTTGACACTATTAAGTCTCTCATGAAGAAGGTAATAGTGCTCGAGCGGTCTAAATGGCTCGCTCGAGTGGTCTAAATGGTTCGCTCGAGCGAGGGCAGAGGGAATATTCTGAGCATATTCGCATCTTGGACTTGCTCGAGCGAGACCCACAGTAAAGGAGAAGCTTACTCTAGCGAGGCATCGCTTTGAACTCCAGGTACCTTAAATTATAATTGCTCGAGCGATGAATAATGGTCGCTCGAGCGATGAATTATAACCGCTCGAGCGATGAATAGTGCTCGCTCGAGCGATGAATAATGCTCACTTGAGCGATGAATAATACTCACTCGAGCGATGAATAATAACCGCTCGAGCAATGAATTGTGATCGCTCGAGTGAGGTCAAGTGCTCGCTCGAGCGATGGAAAATGATCGCTCGCGCAAGGAATTTCTCGGATTTCTCATTTCTTTTAGTGTAAATTATGAGGGCTATGTTTCCAAGGGTTCTAGAGACTATTCTAAGTAAATTCGTAACACATGCGATGTAGGTGTGATGTGAGTTGTTACGCGTAAACCTCTACGAGAAATGAGCGCGTTGGATTTTGCTTGAGGTAGGGAATAATCTTGAAACATGTACTTTAATTCGTCAAAACCATGTATGTGGAGTATTTTATATATGCAGAACATCTCAAGAACATAGTCATGTATTAAATAAGTTTCTAAAATGTGTGTGTGTGAATTCAGATAGAACCATGATGTCCCTAGGGGACTTAGAAATGTAGAAATGAGCATCTGAATGATGCATTAAACCAGTAGCATCCCAGGGGTGCAGATGAAACCAAATGGTGAAATAAAAGAAGAGTGAGAAGGCCTAATATAATAAAATTAGCACAATCACGGTGAATAACTATATGTAGAGCACACTCTATATTTTTGTTATTTAATGTTTTAGTAGAATACCCCACTGACGTGGCGGGATACCCATGATTGACTCGGCAGGATATCCGTGACTGGTACGGCGGCTAAACTGTACATCTTTAGTACATCCCAGGGATGTTGAATTGAGAATAAACCCCGCCGCCTAAGAGAAAGGGGCCTGGGTGATATTGAATAACAAGTGTCTATTTAGACGACGATGGTGGGTATTCCATAAGAGCTCGATGCTATATTACTCGGGGACTATTTAAGATTTAAGTGATTAGGCTGAATCCGTTACCACAATAGTAAGATGAGAATAAACAAAGTCGTGCAAAGTAGCTGTTGTATCTATCATTTTAATTCCGATTGTTTCAATTGTCTTTCAGCAGTTCTATTAGGTAAATCATGCCTTTAAACTATTTTTAGCATACATGTGAGAACTTAATTTATATGTTCACTGTGTTTCCCTATTGAGCTAAGATGTAGCTCACCCCTTAGACTAAACGTCGCAGGTCCAGGACTGGTGGCAGCAGAGACTTCTGGAGACGTTGATCTGGGAGATTCGGATTACGTGCCCACAGATGAGTCAAAGCCTCCTCCTGAGGAATTCTTCTAGGAGACCCATTGCATACTTTGAGAGTGAGTTGAGAGTATTAGGTATGGCTTGGTATGTCAAGCCTCTTTATTTTGAATGTAATTAAATACTTGATTCTTTTGGACAAACCGTCTGGGGTGAACAGTTATCACCGATGGTTCGGGTCAGTTCTTATGCCCATGAATTGGCATGAGACAAGAACTGTCTTTAGAGTTTCTTTTATTTTAAATGCATGAGAACTTGTTTAGAGTAGATGCTTGTGCCTTACTTGCAGCCTGCGGCTTGTATATACCAATGCTCCATTTAGAATCACATAGCACGGCCTTGAAGGTCGTGCTGATGGCATGGGTTTCGGGGTGCCGAAATCCAAGCTGCCACAATTATCATCTCCCTAAAATTTCTTTGTTCACTCTAGATTATCCTCATAATCTTTTGCAATGTCTTGATTGGGGTTTGATCAACCAAATAATTTTCCCACTTTCCAATATTCAAAATTTTCCTCGAATGAATAAATCCATGATCTTCCATACCTCCAAATGTTTACTCAAAGGTATTTACCTTACTTTTTGGATCACTAGCACTGTTGGCTGGTGCTCTCGAGAACAATTCTTCGTAAAACTAGGATGTATGAATTTTTATATGTCAACAAAACTTATCCTTTTGCTCATTCTAATGCTCAGTCAATTTCTCCCAAATCCTCGTGGATTGGTTCTTTAATGCATTTTTCTCAACAAGCCCGAGAAATTTCCAAAGACCATTATTACTTCAAAATTACTGATGGACAATGAATTTTCATCACGGATTTCCCTATAGAATATATAGCGACTCCTTAATAGGAAGAAGAGGCAGAGAAATTTCTCCAACAATTAATCAGCAGAAATAATCTCCATCTGCCTGCCAACTTAGAAATTGAAGCTTCTATCCAATAAGAAGAGTTGTTACATGATGTACCTGATTCAGATAGTTCCCTATCCGAAGACTCAATATTTTTTCAGAATCTTGACAATCGCATGGAACCATAAGGTCCAGCCATTACAACCAATACAGCAGTCGATTCAAATTTACTATTATCAAGAAGACAACTCAGCTAAAACAGCTGTTTGTTCAAATTCACAATCATTAAGAATCATAATAGACCTCGCCATTTAGATTATTGTCGGCCAACACAACCTACAATAGTCCTTGCTACTTAATAGCTTGGCTATCTGTCAATGACACAAACCATGAACTCATCCTCCAATTAATGAAGCTCTGACGCATGTCATGACGTTAGAACACAATTATCAAGGGACAAAGCGACTGCATCCAATCCACATAGCACACGTGTCCCACTCAGCGGCTGATTTCAACCCGTTACAAGTCTGCATTCATTTATAAAAGGGTTAGCCTGGGGATTGTCCAGGACACCGATAAATTTAGTTAGTATTCCGCTACTAAACTCCTTTATTTTCTCTCTTGTTCTCTCTTTTTTCATTTTATAAGTTTGTATTGGAGAAGCTCCTCCATATCAGTAAGCTTCCCCTTTCCTTTGTTTATATTTGTTTATGTATTGCATAGTAGTTGCATAGTACCTAAATAGGAGTTAGATTCCATATGTTTTGAGTTTATAATTGCTTTCTGTTTTATTAGGTATTAGTATATGAAATAAAGTTTTCTTTCCATGTGTTTCCTTCTCTTACGTTACTATGCTTTCCCCTCACTTTGTGTTTGGTATCAGAGCCATGTCTGGCTAAACCCGTGATAATTACATCTGGCGGATGACTAGTGTTGGAATCTTGAGAGGTAGTAAATAGTGATTAGTGGGCCTAATCATGGGCGTATGAATTACTGTTCATCGTCTTGTTTAGAAGATTGAATGGATGACTTATAATCGTCTATTTAGATTTACTACTATGCTGGTTGTAGCGTGGGAAGTCTCGTTGGGATGACTAGGCATTGTTGCAAGGATTGCATTGTTGGCGACTTATTTCCCGTAAAAGTTATCGTGGACGGACACAGTTTTGCAACAACAATCTAGTAGTAAATCTAAACAAATTTCTATAAGAAGTCCATGAAAATTTATGGAGAAGAAGGTAAATAGTATTTTACTATGCTGATGAATAGTATTCTAAATCACTATTCATTATAGTAAAACTTTTCCAACATTACTATTCCCATATGTAATTACACTCTTATTGGTTTTCACCAAAACTCTTTTACCCTTTCTTTTTTATTGTTTTAATTAAAAAATAAAAAAATAAAAAAATAAAATAAAAATTTATTTACCTTTAATGTCTCTTTTTAATTTCTCAAACAAAAAATCAATCAAAAATAAATAATTAGACAAATGGTCTAAAATTGATGACAAACAAAACCAACTTAGTAAGTGGACAATTCCTTCCATCAATTCAAAAATAATTTACCAATATGGATGGAAAGATTGGTCAACTGACATGTCCATCAAAACTACTGAGCAAACTCTCAGTATAAATAAAGAAAGTCAAAACGAAGGGTTTTAATTACTTATAAATGAAGATCGTTTGCATGACTTTCACTGCTTTAACTTCCTACATCTTGGATGTATTCAGGTTGCATTCAGGTTGCATCAAACCTTTGACCTTATTAGGTCTTTAGAATACTAGTCTGCTTAGCACTCTCAGAGATGCTAGATGTCTTGATTGGCAATCCTCTCTGATGGCCGCTATTGAGACTAACTTATGCCTTGGTCCAGTGTACTACAATATTTTCCCAAACTTAACCTTATCTTTAATAGAAAAAAATATTTTACATGCTTGTACCCTTAATCTACAAACTGAAGGACATAACTTTATGCCTTGATGAGAGACCATTGCTCTGATTTATCGCCTTCATTATACGGTGATGACTTCTCTGGCTCCCAGACTTAATTATCACAATGAACCAGGAAAGACAGTCTTAATTGAGACTAACAGCATAACAACCAATGTTGCCACACATAAATTAATTGAATGGGAAAACATTACTTTTCCTGATGTTTGGCGTATACCTCAAGCTGTCCCTCCTAAATAAATTTTAAACCAAAAAATTGAACAAATCATTCAAAATAACTAAGGAGATGTAATTTTAAAATTTGATAGATCTACATCCCATAGAACTTCTTATAAGAGTTCTTTTTATGATTCACAATCTCGAGGTCCTTATAGAGTTTCTGTACCCTCAACTGCTCGATCATCATATTCAGAAGTTAACTCATCTGTTCCTTCTGAATATAATCAACCTAATCTTGAAGGATTCCAAGTTTCTTAACAACATATTTCTCATGAGATATATACCCAATAGCAGAGGGAATCCCCTAATGCTAGCGAGATGAATTTCTCAATAAATTAATAAAGTTTTTATGGCTTTTACACAATCAGAAAACTTTATTATTAATCGACAAGAAATCAATGCTGAATTTCAGCAAGACAAATATGCACCATTCCGTGAATGGTATTTTAAAAAAAAATTTGCATCAAAGATGCAAGAATTCATAGAATAATTTTATAATTATGTTGAAACCTTTTATCAAGTTATTCCATTTGTAGGTTGGTTTAAGGCAACAAAATATTATGAAATGACTCAGGATGAAAGGTGAATATTTCTCTTTGAAGATTTTCAAAAAGAATGGTAGAAACTAGATGGTTTAACTGTTCAATCAGTTCACCCTCAGGTTGAAGTTTTAAAACTAACTCAACCTAATTCAACAACAACCTTGTAAGCCAAAGTTTGTATCAAACCTGTTGAAAAAACTAATACTTCCTTAATACAATATACTAATCCCCAACAATAATTTCTTTATCAATTAAAATCTCGATTAAAATCATTATCTTGTAAGAAACAGATAAAACTAACAAATTTTCAAATAAATATTTTAAGTCAAATAACAGGAAATCATAAATCCAAATCATATCCACCAAGCTTTTATAAACAAAAGACTCAAAAGATTTATGAGTCTTCACCAAAGAAATCAAAGAAATCCAAATCCAAATCAAAATCACAAGAACACATTCAGTGTTATAAATGTTCAAAGTTTGGTCATTATGCCAATAGGTGTAAGATCAAGAAAAAACCAGATCAAATTTTTGACAAAGACCCCAAACTTATTCAGACAAAATCTGAATTTTCTTCATCTCTTAATCATCCAAAATTTGATTGTCAAAATTCTGGAATCAATGTTTCTACAATTACTCAACCATCTCTATTGGAATTAGCAGACAAGACTACTCATCCAATATAATAATCTCAAATTACTCAACCATTTCTATTGGAATTAGCTGACAAAACTACTAATCTAATAAAAGAATCTCAAACTCAATACTCAAATAATGAGTCTATACCTAGACCTGTTATAATCAATGACCTTAAACCTAAAATTCATTCACTAAAAATTGAGATGAGTAAGCAAAAGAAACCTCTTGCCACTCAAACACCAATTCAACAACATAATCAAATCAATGTCATGAGCCAAGTAACAACTCAAAAATGGTATATCCAAATCACTTTGGTAATTAATCAAGAATTCACTATGAATGATGTTGTTGCCCTAATTAATAGTGGAGCTGATTTAAGCTGCATACAGGAAGGATTGGTTCCTACTCAATATTTTGATAAAACCACTCAAACCCTTAATAATGCTAGTGGTTACAAAATACAGATTAAATACAAATTAAATTATGTCTCAATTTGTAATAATGGAGTATGTATTCCATCCCATTTTATACTTATCAAAGATTTAACTCAAATTGTTATTCTTGGTACTCCTTTTATCACCTCCATTTTCCCCTTAACCCAGGTAAATGAAAATGGTATTTATGCCCAATATAATGGACATAATCTCCTATTTCAATTTGTAACTCCACCACAAACAAAAGTAATCAATTCTGTGGAATCTAATTTATTCTTCAAAGAAAAGAAACTTAACTTCTTATAACAAAAAGTCAAGGTTTTATCTTTAGAAAAACAATTGGAATCCCCTTCAATACAAACCAAGATTTCTCAACGTCTGAAATCTTACCACAATGATATTTGTAGTGATATACCAAATACTTTTTGGGATCACAAGAAACATATTGTTTCTCTTCCCTATAATCCTAATTTTAATGAACGACATATTCCAACTAAAGCAAGACCCAGTCAAATGTAACTTGCTTATTTGGAATTATGCAAAACTAAAATTGCTAGTTTATTGCACAAACAACTTATTCGTCCCAGTCACTCCCCATGGAATTGTACAGCTTTTTATGTGAATAAAAATACTAAACGAGAACGAGGAACTCCTCGTCTAGTTATCAATTATAAACCATTGAATGATTGCCTCCAATGGATTCGTTATCCTATTCCTAACAAAAAGGATTTGTTGGATCGCTTATATTCAGCCACTATTTTCTCCAAATTTGATCTCAAATTAGGGTATTGGAAAATTCAGGTGGCCAAGACTGACATGTTTAAAATTTCTTTTACTGTTCCTTTTAGGCACTTTAAATGGAATGCTATGCCATTTGGCCTTAAAAATGCTCCATCTGAATTTCAGAATATTATGAATGATATATTCACTCCATATACAGAATTTTCTATAGTCTATATTGATGGCATACTTATCTTTTTAAAATCTATTGACCAACATTTTAAACATTTAAAATTTTTCAAAGAAATTATCCACAAAAATGGATTGATCGTCTCTCCTAAAATCAAGCTATTTCAAACATCTATTCGATTTCTTAGTCACAATATTCACCAAGGCCAAATTATTTCAATTGCCCGAAGTATTGAATTTGCCTCAAAATTTCCTAATGTAATTCTAGATAAAACCTAATTACAATGATTTTTGGGTAGTCTGAATTATATTGCAAATTTTTATCCTAATCTGGCATATGATGCACAAATATTACAATCACGACTCCAAAAGAATCCATCCCCTTGGACAGATGACCATACCAAAGCTGTTCGACAAATCAAATTAAAAGTCAAACAAATTCCCTGTCTTTCTTTAGCCAACCCACTTCGGTATAAGATAGTAGAGACAGATGCCTCCCCACTAGGCTATGGAGGAATTTTGAAACAACTCAATCCTTCCAAACAGAAGGAAGAATTAATCAGATACACTTCTGGTGTTTGAAAAGATGCCCAAACCAATTATTCAACAATCAAAAAAGAAGTTTTCACCATTGTCAAATGTATTAAAAAATTTCAAGATGATTTGCTTAATCAGTCTTTCTTGCTTAGAATAGACTGTAGTGCAGCAAAATCTGTTTTACAAAAAGATGTCAAAAATCTTACATCAAAACAAATCTTTGCTAGATGGCAAGCTGAATTATCCTCCTTTGATTTTCAAATTGAATATATAAAAGGAGAGACAAATTCTCTCCCTGATTTTCTAACTAGAAAATTTTTGCAGGGTATTTCTTAATGACAGCATCCTCCTCAGGAGGAAAATTTAAGGAAAGGGGTAATATCCCTTTATCTCCAACTCAAGAATCCATAGATGATCATGCCCTTTGAAAAATTATCTAAATCAATAGATATCGAACAAAAGGAGACTTTCAAGTTAATGACTTTGTGCAAAAAGACATTTCTCTCAATAAAGAGAAAACTTCTCTTAATAAAGAGAAGAATGAAACTAAAGATATTTCTTATATTCAAAAAGATATATTTTCCACCATTCTCGTAATTGAACCGGAAGACCAACAATGGATATCTATTCCTTGGGAAATAAAGAGAAGATATCGCGATAATCAAGGAATTCCTGCATTAGATGACAAATCCCATTTAATTACAGAAGCAATCTTGACTGCTGCTGGATCTATTACCTTTCCCATCATATGGAAAACCAATGATCGGATAGCCCAATTACTTATAGTAAAGCTATCATCCATAAATTTCTCAAACCATCCTTTTAGGGTTTTGACCTAAATAAATCCTGAAAACTCAGCTTAAGTCACTCTTTCAATTATTGGGAATATATTCAGTCCTTTACCAATGCCTTTTATTATATGAATCAAAAATAGAAACATTCTTGATTTCTAAAGATTTGTCCAGACATCCACCAAACTGGTATTCCCAATTGGTTCTATAATTGGTGGAGCCATTTCGGTTCAATCACCAAAATTGTGCCCAAATCGTTAATTCTGTTATATAATTAGTATGAAGGAGTTAAATTCAAAGGAAAAAATCCTCATTACTCTGAAGTGGATTTATTTTTCTTCACAGAATGCAGCATTCCTTTGCTTTGGATATGGAATATTCAGATTACCACTCTTGACCATCTTCCTACACTCCAAAGAACCTATTGGATCCGATGGTGGGATAATATTCCCGACTTTGATAGAAAACTGCTTGAAATTTCATCCATCATTTCTCAGTATGCCAAAACAGCAAAAACTGAGGCTTCTTTATTTTCTTTAGAATCCAATCCCTTTGAAATATTCCAAGCCGCGATTCAAAAACAACATCCTGATTTATCTGAAATACAGATTAATCATTGTTGTCTTGCTTCCATGAAAGCCCATTTTCTTCAATCCTTTAATTCAACATCCCATTCGGATGAAGATTCCTTCACTTCATCTGAAAACAATAATTCTTTCCATGTTCTAGCAGGAGAATCACAACCAGATAGTCCTAATCCATCACTTGGTGAATTTTGAGACTCAATTATTAACCAGGTCAAAAGCAAGAAGTATTGGCGTCAATCATTAAAGGAGAAAACCTTTCGACAACCGATACAGTTGTCCACCACTCCAAGCAACCGCAAATACAGCTAATAAAGCTGTCAATTCAAATTATCAAGAAGACAAATCAGCCAAAACAGTTGTTTGTTCAAATTCACAAGCATCAAGAATCATAATGGATCCCACCATTAAGATTATTATCAGCCAACACAGCCTGCAATAGTCCTAGCTACTCAACAGCCTTGCCAGCTGTCTAGCTACTCAATAGCCTTGCCAGCTATCGATGACGTAAACCATGAAGTCATCCTCCAAATAATTAAGCTCTGACGAATGCCATGACGTTATAACACAATTATCAAGGGACAAAGCGACTGCATCCAATCCACATAGCACACGTGTCCCACTCAGCAGCATATTTCAACCCGTTACAAGTCCGCATTCATCTATAAAAGGGTTAGCCTGGGGATTATTCACGACACCAAAAAATTTAGCTAGGATTCCGCTACTAAAACTCCTTTCTTTTCTCTCTTCTTCTCTCTTTTAATTTTACTTTGTATCGGAGAAGCGACACAAGGTTTCGGTAATCCTTCTCCTTCTTTGTTTATATTTGTTTATGTTTTGCATAGTAGTTGCATAGTACCTAAATAGGAGTTAGATTCCATATGTTTTGAGTTTGTAATTGATTTCTATTTTATTAGGCATTAGTATATGAAATAAAATTTTCTTCCCGTGTGCTTCCTTCTTTTCCATTACTATGCTTTCCCCTTACTCTGTGTTTGGTATCAGAGCCATGTCCGGCTAAGCCCGTCGTAAATACATATGATGGGTGGCTAGTATTGGAATCTTGAGAGGTAGTAAATAGTGATTAGGGGGCCTAATCATGGGCGTATCAACTACTGTTTATCATCTTGTCCAGAAGATTTAATGGATGACTTATAATAGTCTGTTTAGATTTACTGCTATGCTGGTTGTAGCATGGGAAGTCGTGTTGGGATGACTAGGCATTGTTGCAGGGATTGTGTTGTTGCCGACTTATTCCCTACAAAAGTTATCGTAGACGGACGCAGTTTTATAACAACAATCTAGTAGTAAATCTAAATGAATATCTGTAAGAACTCAATGAAAATTTATGGAGAAGAAGGTAAATAGTACTTTACTATGCTGATGAATAGTATTATGAATTACTATTCACTATAGTAAAACTATTCCAACATTACTATTCTCATATGTAATTGCACTCTTATTGGTTTTCACCAAAGCTCTTTTACCCTTTCTTTTTTACTATTTTAATTAAAAAAAAAAAAAGAAATTTCCTTTAATGTCTCTTTTTAATTTCTCAAACCAAAAATTAATAAAAAATAAACAATTAGACAAATGGTCTAAAATTGATGACCAACAAAACCAACTTAATAAGTGGACAATTCCTTCCATCAATCCAAAAACAATTTACTAATATGGATGGAAATATTGGTCTACTGGCATGTCCATCAAAACTACTGAACAAACTCTCAGTATAAATGAAGAAAGTCAAAACGAAGGTTTTCAATTGCTTACAAATGAAGATCTTTTGCATGACCTTCACCGCTTTAACTTCCTACATCTAGGATGTATTCAGGTTGTATTCAAACGTTTGACCTTATTAAGTCTTGATAATACTAGTTTGCTTAGCACTCTCAGAGATGCTAGATGCCTTGATTGGCAATCCTCTCTGATGGCCGCTATTGAGACCAGCTTATGCCTTGGTCCAGTATACAACAATGTTTTCCCAAACTTAACCTTATCTTTAATAGATAAAAACATTTTACATGCTTATACCTTGAATTTACAAACTGAAGGATACAAGTTTATGCTTGGATCAGAGATCATTGCTTTTATCTATCACCTTCATTATAAGGTGATGACTTCCCTGGCTCCCAGACTTAATTATCACAATGAACCAGGAAAGATAGTCTTAATTAAGACTAACAGCATAACAACCAATTTTGCCACGCCTAAATTAATTGAATGGAAAAATATTACTTTTCTTGATGCTTGGCGTATACCTCAAGCTATCTCTCCTAAACCAATTTTAAACCAAGATATTGAACAAATCATTCAAAATAACCAAGGAGATGTAATCTTAAAATTTGATAGATCTACATCCCACAGATCTTCTTATAGGAGTTCTTTTTATGATTCGCAATCTCGAGGTCCTTATAGAGTTTCTATACCCTCGACTGCTCGATCATCTTATTCAGAAGTTAACTCATCTGTTCCTTCTGAATATAATCAACCTAAACTAAGGAATCCAAGTTTCTAAACAATAGATTCCTCGTGAGATATATACCCAATAGCAGAGGGAATCCCCTACTACTAGCGAGATGAATTTCTCATTAAAGTATTAAACTTTTTATGGCTTTTACAAAACCAAAAAATTTTGTTATTAATCGACAAGAAATCAATGCTAAATTTCAGTAAGACAAATATGCACCATTCCGTGAATGGTATTTTAAAAAAAATTCTGCATCAAAGTTGCAAGAATTCAAAGAATAATTTTACAATTATGTTGTAACCTTTTATCAAGTTATTCCATTTGTAGCTTCGTTTAAGGCAACAAAATATTATGAAATGACTCAGGATGAAAGGAGAATATTTCCCCTTGAAGATTTTCAAAAATAATGACAAACTAAATGGTTTAACTATTCAATCAGTTCACCCTCCGGTTGAAGCTTTAAAACTAACTTAACCCAATTCAATAGCAACCTTAGAAGCCAAAGCTTGTATCAAACCTGTTGAAAAAAACAAATACTTCCTTAGTAAAATATACTAATCCCCAATAAGAATTTCTTCATCAATTAAAATCCTGATTAAAATCATTATTTTGTAAGAAACAGATAAAACAAATAAATTTTCAAATAAATGTTTTAAGTCAAAGAACAGAAAATCATAAATCCAAATCTTACCCTCCAAGATTTTATAAACAAAAGACTCAAAAGATTTATGAGCCTTCTTCACCAAAGAAATCCAAATCAAAATCAAAATCACAAGAACACATTCAGTGTTATAAATGTTCAAAGTTAGGTCATTATGCCAATAGGTGTAAGATCAAGAAAAAACCATATCAAATTTATGACAAAGACCCTAAACTTATTTAGACAAAATCTGAATTTTCTTCATCTTTTAATATCCAAAATTTGATTGTCAAAATTCTGGAATCAATGTTCCTACAATTACTCAAACATCTCTATTGGAATTAGCAGACAAAACTACTCATCTAATAAAAGATTCTCAAATAACTCAACCATTTCTATTGGAATTAGCAGACAAAACTAATAATCCAATAAAAGAATCTCAAACTCAATACTCAAATAATTTCTATTTAGTAGTTAAGACTATTGCTGGTTGTATTGGCCGACAATAATCTGAATGGCGAGGTCCATTATGATTCTTGATGCTTGTGAATTTGAACAAACAGCTGTTTTACCTGATTTGTCTTCTTGATAATTTGAATTGACAGCTTTATTGGCTATATTGGTGGTTGCTTGGAGTGGTGGACAGCTGTATTGGCTGTTGAAAAGTTTTCTCCTTTAATAATTGACACCATTACTTCTTGCTTTTGATCCGATTAATAATTGAGTCCTAAAATTCATCAAGTGATGGATCAGGACTATCTAGTTGTGATTCTCCTTCTAGAACATGGAAGGAATTATTATTTTCAGACGAAGTGAGGGAATCTTCATCCGAATGGGATGTTGAATTAAAGGTTTGAAGAAAATGGGCTTTCATGGAAGTAAGACAACAATGATTAATCTGTGTTTCAGATAAATCAGGATGTTGTTTTCGAATCATGGCTTTGAATATTTCAAAAGGATTGGATTCTAAAGAAGATAAAGAAGCCTCAGTTTTTGCTATTTTGGGATACTGAGAAATGATGGATGAAATTTTAAGCAGTTTTTTATCAAAGTCGGGAATATTATCCCACCATCGGATCCAATAGGTTCTTTGGAGTGTAGGAAGATGGTCAAGAGTGGTAATCTGAATATCCCACATCCAAATCCAGGGAATGTTGCATTCTGTGAATGTAAAGAAATCAACTTCAGAGTAATGAGGATTTTTATTTTTTAATTTAACTCTTTCATACTGATTATATAAAGGAATTAATGATTTGGGAAAAATTTTGGTGGTTGGACCGAAATGGCTCTACCAATTGTAGAACCAATTGGGAATATTAGTTTGGAGGATGTTTCGACAAATCTTTAGAAACCAAGAATGTTTATGTTTTGGATTCATATAATAAAAGGCTTTGGTAAAGGACGGAATATAATCCCAATAATTGAAAGAGTGACCTAAGCTGAGTTTTCGAGATTTATTCAGGTCAAAACCCTAAATGGATGGTTTGAGAATTTTATGGATGATAGCTTTACTATAAGTAATTGGGCTATTCGGTGGTTAGTTTTCCATATGATGGGTAAAGGTAATAGATCCGGAAGCAGTCAAAATTGCTTCTGCAATTAAACGGGATTTGCCATCTAATGTAGGAAATCCTTGATTATCAAGATATCCTCTCTTTATTTTCCAAGGATCAGATATCCATTGTTGGTTTTCTGGTTCAATTACCAGAATGGTGGAAAATATATCTTTTTGAATAGAAGAAATATCTGTAGTTTCATTGTTCTCTTTATTGAGAGAAGTTTTCTCTTTATTGAGAGAAATGTCTTTTTGCACAGAGTCTTTAACTTCAACAACTCTTTTTGTTCGATATCTATTACTTTAGATAATTGTCCAAAGGGCATGATCATCGGTGGATTCTTGAGTTGGAGATAAGGGGATATTGCCCAATTTCTTGCCTTTTTCTCCAGAGGAGGATGCTACCATTAAGAAATACCTTGCAAAAATTCTCTAGTTAGAAAATCAGGGAGAGAATTTGTCTCTCCTTTTATATATTCAATTTGAAAATCAAAGGAGGATAATTCAGCTTGTCATCTAGCAAAGATTTATTTTGATGCAAGATTTTTGACATCTTTTTATAAAACGGATTTTGCTGCACTACAGTCTATTCTAAGTAAAAAAGACTGATTAAGCAAATCATCATGAAATTTTTGAATATATTTGACAATGGCTAAAACTTCTTTTTTGATAGTTGAATAATTGGTTTGGGCATCTTTCCAAACACTAGAAGTGTATCTGATTAATTCTTCCTTCTGTTTGGAAGGATTGAGTTGTTTCAAAATTCCTCCATAGCCTAGTTGGGAGGTATCTGTCTCTACTATCTTATACCAAACAGAAGGTATAAGATAGTAGAGGTGGAACTAGAAGGATTTACCTTTTTGCTCAAGATCTGCAAAAATCCAACAACTGCAGTCATACCTTATTCAAGCATATTGACAAAAATAAAAAGAAAAACTCAGGCCACTGCCTAATTTTTGTAAAGAGACAAAAGAGTGACAATAACATTTATTCAAATAGCTAGAAGGCAAAGAAAAAAAATAATTCAGAAAATACAGAATTTCTACGGTAGTAAAACAGGTTTTCTATACAAAAACTGCAGCAGTCATTAAATCAAACAGTTGAAATGCAATATAAAAATCTAAAAAATAATAGCAATAAAAACTAAAAGAAAATCAGATCTACAAAAATAAAAATTAGATCTACAAAATGAAAAACTCAGATCTACTATCTAGATCAAAACTCCCCGGCAGCGGCGCCAAAAATTGGTTGGGAATTTCTATTGTGTTGATTATTTTGTAATGATAAAAATAAAATAAAAACAAAGTAAAATAAAAGGATGGATTCAGTACAACTAAAATACACTAGACCTGCAAGATACAGGGTCCATTGTAGTATGTTTTGATAAGTAAGAGTTTATCCCACAGGGAGTAGTGATCTAAACCTAGAAGGTGTAGAGTAGACCTCCAGATCTGGTAATTCTACAAAGAAAGAGAGCTTTTCAGGCATCACTAGATCTAATTAATCTAGAAAACAGAAATCTAAAACTAAATCTAAGAGATGGAGGAAGATGGATGGTAAAATAAAGATCAAATGGTGAGAAATAGGTAGCTAGTACCTGGTTCTTATTGTAAATCAATTGAATCAAAGGCATTGTAGAGATCTGATTTGCTACAAGTCCATCTGGCTTCAAGCTCCCCAGGTTTAACCCTGGCAGATGCATGGTATAAGAATCTAATCTTAACCAGAGAATTGAAGCAATCCTAAGGCTATGATCTGTCCACTTTAATGGTCACAAACCATCCCAGAGATTGTCCCAAGCCAATGGTCTTGATTAGAATAGGTTAATCATTACAGATGCTGTGAATGCCAGGCTACAAGTTCCCCATTTCTGGTTGGCCCACAGGAGTATCCAAACTAGGAAAATCAAATACGAAGAAGTGAAATATAGATCATAATCACCTTCAAAACCCACAATTACTATGCTTGGATCTGTAATCTGTGCAACATCAATCTATTCCCAAAGCTTTGAAGCCTTCAAAATATAATTACAAAATAGATCTGGACTACTTATCTAGATCTAATCCAACATGCTAGATTAGGGAGAGAAGGGGGAAGAGAAAAAGGAAAAATAAAACCTAAATGAGTTAAAGAGAGCCAAAGTTATTCTATGGATTCCTTACTGAGAAATTACAGCATCAAGGAGTTCTATTTATACATTTGCAATGATCCAAGTGCTTTGAATTGTAGCCAATGAGAGGAGAGGACATGATGCTTAATCCCTGTTTTAGCATTTTAACTAGAAAGAAGAAGCTTTTACCATTGAAAAAATTTTCTATTTCCTTAATAACATTGAATTGGTGAAATAAAATGATCTAATTCTTTATCGTCTTAAAAGAATCTGCATGTTTGAAAAGGCCAAATATGTCCTTCCAATTGCTATTTCCTAAAATATTGTGTCTCAAATTGAGAATTCTGCTACTAAGATTAAATAAATCTTATTGCAGAATTATCAATTTATCAATCATCTTCAGGGTTATTATCTCCCTAAAATTTCTTTGTTCACTTCAGATTATCCTCATAATCTTTTACAATGTCTTGATTGGGGATTGATCAACTAAATCATTTTTCCACTTTCTAATATTTCAAATTTTCCTTGAATGATTAAATCCATGGTCTTTCATACCTCCAAATGTTTACTCAAAGGCATTTACCTTACTTTTTAGATCACTAGCACTCTTGGCTGGCGGTCTTGAGAATAATTCTTCCAACCCTATCAAATTTGGATTCTTCGTAAAACTAGGATATATGAATTTTCATATGTCAACAAAACTGATCCTTTTGCTCATTCTAATGCTCAGTCAATTTCTCCCAAATCCTATTGGATTCGTTCTTTAATGCATTTTTCTCAACAAGCCAGAGAAATTTTCAAAGACCATTATTACTTCAAAATTACTGATGGACGACGAATTTTCATCACGAATTTCCTTATAGAATATATAGCGACTCCTCAATAGGAAGAAGAGGCAGAGAAATTTCTCCACCAATTAATCAGTAGAAATAATCTCCATCTGCCTGCCAACTTAGAAATTAAAGCTTCTAGCCAAGAAGAAGAGTTGTTACGTGATGTACCTGATTCAGATAGTTCCCTATCCGGAGACTCAATATTTTATCAGAATCTTGACAATCGCATGGAACCATAAGGTCCAGCCATTACAGCCAATACAGCTGTCGATTCAAATTTACAATTATTAAGAAGATAACTCAGCCAAAATAGCTGTTTGTTCAAATTCACAATCATCAAGAATCATAATAGACCTCAACATTTAGATTATTGTCGGTCAACACAGCCTACAATAGTCCTTGCTACTCAATAGCTTTGCCAGCTGTCAATGACGCAAACCATGAAGTCATCCTCCAAATAATGAAGCTTTGACGCATGCTATGATGTCAAAACATAATTATAAAGGGACAAAGCGACTGCATTAAATCCACATAGCACACGTGTCCCACTCAGTGGCGGATTTTAACCCGATACAAGTCCGCATTCATCTATAAAAGGGTTAGCCTGGGGATTGTCCAGGACACCGAAAAATTTAGTTAGTATTCCGCTACTAAAACTCCTTTTGTGACAACCCGAATTTCGGCATCCCGAAATCCGTGCCATCTGCACGACCTTCAAGGCCGTGCCTTAAATTCTTCTCATAACTCGCCGATATATATACAACCAAACTGTAATTGATGCACATGCGAACACTCTAAATAAAAATAAGAAGTTATAGGATAGTTGATCCTACAAGGCTGTCCCTGTTCCATGCCAATTCATGGACATAAGGACACACCCACAAGTTTAATGACGATTATTCTTCTTAAATATTCTACCAAGAGACAGTATTTAGACCTCCCAAATGATGAGGTTCGACATATCATGTCATACATAGTACTCTTTCTCAACTCACTCTTAGGTTATGCAAATGGGTTTCCTAGAAGAATTCCTCAGGAGGAGGTTCTGTCTCTTCAGTGGGTACGAACTCCGATGCCCTTGGATTAACTTCACCGGAAGTCCCTGCCGCCGCTAGTCCTTGACCTGTGACGTATAGTCTAAGGGGTGAGCTACATCCTAGCTCCGTAGGGAAAACAAAAGAGCATATAGATTATCCTTCACACATATGTCAGTAACTTAATAAAACATAAATTTTCAAGAAAACATTTATGTACAACTATTTGGATAACAGGAATAACTCAAAGGTTCCAATCACTACTTATCATAGCTTTGTTTAATCTCTTTATAAGCTTGTTCGTGAACTTGGCCTAATCACTTAAATCTTAACTTAATTAATCCTCGAGCAATATAGCATCGAGCCCTGATGGAATACCGCCATCGCTGCCTAACTAGAAGCTTGTTATGTGTATTCTCGAATATCGCCCAAGCCCCTTCCTCATAGGCGCGGGTCTATTCTCAATCTACATCCACGGATGTTATAATTGTCTGGATTGGCCGTCGTCATCACGGATATCCCGCCGAGTCGGGTCAGTGGGTATCCGCCACGCGTCGGTGGGGTATTCTAATCAACCTTAAATAACAAAAGTATCAATGTGCTTTACATATAGTTATTCACCGTGATTGTGCTAAATATATTACATTAGGCCTTATCACGTTATCTTTGTTTCTCTGTTTGTTTTCTTACGCATCCCTGGGATGCCCCATGCTTCTATTTCACCTTTCTTTGATTTAACCACATTATCTTTCGTCCCCTGGGGACCTCAGGATTTTCCACATTGGAACACGCACACACACCCTTATCATGAGGATTTATAAAACATACACTATTTAAATGGACTATACTACACATATGAATTCACAGAATAATGCACATGTTCGAGAGAGTTCCCTACCACGACGAATCTCAAAGCACGCTTGAGCTTAGAGGGTTCTAATGCATCAACTTACATTTAAAAGAATTTTACTTTAGGATGCACTAAGGACTTTGGGGTGTAAGACACCGAGTTTCTTATATTAGAAAACCAATATTTGACCTCGCTCGCATGTCAATAGCCCTCGCCGCGGTCACTTGACCTCGCCGGCGGTCTCTTGACCTCGCTCGGCGGTCAAATCGAGATCGCCGAGCGGTTAAATCGAGCTCTCGAATTTTCTGGACCCTCGCCGAGCGAGCTCCCCTTTAGTTTTAGGGACCGCCGAGCAGCCCAGCCACATTTTCTATATTCATCCTCGCTCGGCGAGCCTCATTTGATCGCTCGGCGAGGAACAATGATTTGTCCTCGATCAGATCGAGAATATGCTTCTACTCATCATTTACCCTTCATCTTATACAAGGAACCATTTAGCCAACCTCTTTCCTACTATTTAAAACCTTCCTAGGCATCTATCATGTCCTTAACGTACCTCTGACGATGAAACCACGGTCGATTTATGATTTGAATATCTACTCGGTTATCCGGCCTCCCTGGTTCGTCCTCCCATCGTTTCCTCTGATCTCCTTTGCCGACCTAAGTCTCAACGAACCCTAGTTCTCTACCAGGCTCTTTTCTTCTTTCTCTCTATATTCTCCTTCTCTCTATTTAGGTTAGAATAGATTTACGTAAGGGTTCTTCTCTATCTCTTTCACTTTTATATCTAAAATTTTTGGGATAATACTAGTGTGTTTCCCACGTACACACTTAACGTATATGGGTCGTTTTTGGTCTCCTTGTGAAACACATACACCTATGTGTAAGTATGTGCCGTGCACAGATCTCAAAAATCTGGGTTGTGACAATCACCCCAACTTATAAGATTTTCGCCCTCGAAAATCGATATTTTTTTTTTTCTTAATCAGGTACCACTTCTGTCATACGACTCGCATATTAAATCAGAAATTTACATAAATTGCCGCATTTTGCAGCAACCGGTGTTGGTCACACCCACAATTTTGCATACAATAAATCAAAACGATTACACCAAAAATATTATCGACATCTCATCCCATAAATATTTATCATCTACTCAAACAAAACCTTGTGACATTCATGTCACGATAGTTTGAAGGAATTTTAACCTACATCTCAAAAGTTTCAAAATATTACATGCCAAGTGTTCAAATGTTTACATTATCTAATCCTCATCCTCTTCATAGTCGCCGCTTGCCGTCAGTAGTCGCTCTTCGCCATCATCATCGCCATCGTCCCCGTGACGGTCGGTACCCACCATGGCGCTCCTCGTAGTCGGGCCGACTAGATGCTCCAAAGATAGCGTCCTCATGGCACCTCGTGCATGTAAGATCATGGTATGCATCGCCCATGAGGTCTATGAGTAGCGCCTCCTGGAACCTCTGGTGCAGCCTGATCTCTCTCCCTTGTTGAAGGATCTCCCGCATCATGCCCGTGTCAAGGTGGGTATGGGCTGCGGTGTAGAGGAAGGAAGTCGGTGCCTGTGCTTGATGGGTGGTTGATCCGAGACTGTGTCTCTCTTCTTTCTGACGCTTGGTTTGGAGGCTTTAAGATTTCTGCTCGATCTGGGCGGTATGGGCAGCGTTGTCGGTGAGGAACAACTCGTCCACCCGAAACCTAAATCCTCCCTTACCGTTTCGCGACTCCAAGAGTCGGGAAATCAACCGAGCATAAGGTAATCGGTTGATTGGTGGAGGGACAGCACCCCTTACATTCCTTTTGTAGGCATGCGCCATGCCTTTTATGACCACCATAGGTGCGTTGATCCACCTATTGTGAAATGCGGTATGTAGTGCTCGCAAAAACGCATCTCGGCGTTCTTGGTCATGGCCGGTTGGGTGCAAATTCTTTTTGAAGATAATATCCAAAAGCCACATGCGTAATTGTGATCGGGTGATGGATTGTCCCGGCGGTCCGCCAGTGATGTCGGAGATTATCGTTGGGAAATCTACGTTCCCAGGAAAAGGTGGTAGGATGAGTGGGCTAGGGGTGTAGATGTGAGGACATTTCATGATTGAGGAAATGTCGGCACATCTGAAAATTAACTCATTACCATCAATGGTAACGAGTATGGCATCCTCATCAACGTTCAATTGTAGGGTCTGGTAAAATAATTTCACTAGCCTCGGGTAGTATCAGTCCCCGAACGGTGTAAGTAGGGTCTTGAGCTGATTATTGGTGATGAAGTCCGATGTCCACTGGGTGGACGCCGGATCTCCGAAACAAGAGGGGTGTATTTCCCACTCGGCTTCAAAAATTTTTGATCCCCACCAATCATCCAGTGTGATTGGAGTAGAGGGTGGGTTTGATGGTTGTTGAGAGGTTTGTGGCGCCTTGTTGTGCGCCGGTGGCGACCGAGTCGCCATCCATTTCTTTGGTTGGGGGTTCGGGCTTGAGGCCATCTAGTATAATAATGCAAAATGAAAGAAAAACTTTAGGAAAATAGGTAGAGTTTACCTAGGAGAAAATTCTTAACGGATCGGATTGCTCAAATCCATTTGGAATCGGAAGAAAAATGGTTGAAAACGGCTGCCCTAACCCTTTCCCCGATCGCCTCTCTTTTCTCTCGCTTGAAGATGAACAGACGCCCTGGTCTGTCATATTTATAGTTCCGCCTCGCTCGAGCGGTCATTAGCCCTCGCTCGAGCGAGAACAGAAATCATATTATTATATACCGTTACCTCGCTCGAGCGGTTATAAATCATCGCTCGAGCGGTCTACATACCTCGCTCGAGCGAGGATTTGTTATCGCTCGAGCGAGAGGAAATATGATTTTATGTGGGCTCGCTCGAGCGGTCGTAAGTGGTCGCTCGAGCGAGACCAGAAACATTTCTCTGGGACCTTTTTGCTCATTTAATTTTCAATTTATCACTAGTTTCATCAATTTAGAGTTCAACGAAATTTTTTTTTTTTTTTTTTTTCTCAAACATTGTTTGAAATGAACATATCAAAAGAAAACATACTTAGTCTTCATAGTACCCGAAATTACATATTCTCAAACGAATGAAACCTTCAGTTTTCAAGTTCGAACAATTTAGGGTATTGTTCTTTAACATCCGCCTCACGTTCCCATGTTGCCTCTTCGGCCAGATGGTTCTTCCATCGGACAAGCACTAAGGGAATTACTTTTGTTCGCAACACCTGTTCCTTTTGATCTAAAATTTCTACGGGTTCTTCAATCATGGTCATATCTTCATGCATTTCGAATGATTGGCCGCTCAGCACATGATCAGGGTCATTGAGATATTTTCTAAGCATAGATACGTGGAACACGTTGTGAACCTGATCAAACAATGGTGGCAAACCAATGCGGTAGGCTACTTCTCCCACTCGACCCAGAACTTCAAACGGTCCGAGATAGCGGGGACTTAGTTTCCCTCTCTTCCCAAATCTCATCACTCCCTTCATTGGTGATACTTTCACAAACACATGTTCCCCACTTTAAAGTCTACACCGTCCGCTTGATGTCAGCATAACTTTTCTGTCTGCTCTGAGCCGCCTTTAGCCTCTCCCTGATCATGCGGACAATGGCAGCGTTATCTTCAAGTAGCTCGGGTCCCAAAACAAATTTCTCCCCAGTTTCTTCCCAATTGATTGGCGACTTACATCGTCTTCCGTACAATGCTTCATACGGTGCCATCCCAATGCTCGTCTGAAAACTATTATTATAAGCGAACTCAATCAATGGTAGATGTTGATCCCACGATCCTTGCAATTCTAACATACATGCCCTAAGCATGTCTTCAATGACTTGGTTGACCCTCTCAGTCTGTCCGTCTGTTTGTGGGTGAAACGCCGTACTAAAATCCAACTTAGTTCCCATTCCTTCTTGGAATTTCCTCCAAAACTTTGATGTATATAATGGGTCTCGGTCTGAAACAATGCTACTTGGAATCCCATGTAGCCGAACGATCTCTTTCATGTAAAGTTCTGCTAATCTTCCCGCTGTGTACATCGTGTTGTACGGCAAGAAATGTGCCGACTTAGTTAATCGATCAACCACTACCCAAATGGCGTTATGCCTCCTTGCAGTTCGTGGTAACCCGACTATGAAATCCATTGAGATAGATTCCCATTTCCATTCCGGTATGGGTAAGGGCTGTAATAGGCCTGCGGGGTGTCTATGGTCGATTTTCACTTGTTGGCACGTCAAACACCGTGAAACATACTCTGCCACATCTTGTTTCAACCCTCTCCACCAGTAATTCTTTTTCAGATCCTGATACATCTTCGTGCTTCCTGGGTGGATCGCATAACTTGACCTGTGTGATTCATCAAGAATCGTTCACCGCAATTTGGCGTTGTCCGGAATGCAAAGCCGCCCCTTGAACGTTAAGGAACCGTCTTCCTTGATTAAAAACTCAGAGGTAGTACCTTCTATTACATTTTGATGTATCCGTGTTAGAATCGGGTCTTTCATCATAGTTCTCGTATGTGTTCAAATATCACTGGCTTCACTGATATGTTGGCTAAGAAGGCTCCTGTGGCTTGTGGTTGGATGTCTGCACCACATAACGCTAGATCCTCTAACAACTTCCATCGATGTATACCTGAAATTAGGCTAGCCAACCGTATGCGGAACTCTTTTCGACTCAAGGCCACTCGTTAGCTTTGCTCGGATGATCTTGTATAGAAACTCGTAATCTTTGAGGAATTCCATCCACCTCTGCTGCCTCATATTTAGTTCATACGTATGGCAATTGTCGAGGCTTTTATGGTCGTGAAAATTTCAAATGTTTCTCCGTATGGTAATGTCGCCATATTTTTAATGCGAATATATGACTGACTAGTTCGGATCGTGTGTTGGGTAGTTCCTTTCGTGCTCTTTCAACTATGCGGAGCCGTAGTAGCTATTACCTTTTATATTGATTTAATACACAACCCAACCCGTATAATGAAGCATCACTATAAAGCTGCGAATCCTCCATGCGATGGAATGGCTAACACCGAGCCGAGGTGAGTCTTTTCTTGAGTTCTTGAAAACTCTTTTCACACGCCTCACTCACTCAAATCTTGAGTCCTTTCTTGTAAGCCTTGTGAGAGGTCCCGATATTTTTGAAAACCCCTCAGCGAACGCCGATAATATCCTGCCCGAGAAACTCGGATATCATCACGGTTTTTGGTTGTTCCCGATTCCTCTTGCCTCGATCTTAGCGGGATCCACGGTGACACCATGCTTGGAGCGACATGTCCCGGAAAGCTGACTTCTTCTAGCCAAAACTCACATTTGAGCTTGGCATACATTGGTGTTCACATAAAGTTCAGAGAGCAACACGTAAGTGTTCTTCATGTTCCGCTTTTGATTTTGAGTAGATTAGGATGTCATCAACAAACACTACAACCCAAGAGTCTAAGTGTGGTTTAAACACTCGATTCATCAAATCCATAAACGACGCTGGTGCATTTGTCAGCCCAAATGGCATCACCAAAAATTCATAGTGTCCATACCGTGTTCTAAAAGCCGTTTTCTGAATGTCCTCGGTCCTGACTCTTAACTGATGATAACCCGATCTTAGGTCGATCTTGGAAAAATGTTTCGCACCCTGCAATTGGTCGAATAAGTCATCTATCCTTGGCAACGGGTATCGATTCTTCACCGTGACTTTATTCAATTGGCGGTAGTCGATGCACAACCGCATCGACCCATCTTTCTTTTTCACGAACAACACTGGTGCTCCCCATGGAGACACGCTTGGTCGTATGAATCCCTTGTCCATGAGCTCTTGCAGTTGTTCTTTCAATTCTTTCAACTCTGCAGGGGCCATTCTATAAGGTGCTTTTGAAACAGGTTCCGTTCCTGGTGCTAAGTCGATCGCAAATTCTACCTCCCTTTCTGGAGGTAATCCTGGCAATTCTTCTGGGAATACATCTGGGAATTCTCGCACCACAGCTATGTCAGAGATAATATTCTTTTCTTCTTTATCCTCTTTCAAAAATGCCAAATAACCACTACACCCTTTCCTGATTAGACGTTCTGCTCTTACTGCAGATATGAGTGGTACCTGAGTCGACCTCTCCCCTTGAAATCGAAACGATCTTCTCGTGTTAGGACGGAAAACAACAACTTTATCCTTGCAGTCCACTGTTGCGCAATGTTGGGACAGCCAATCCATGCCAAGGATTACGTCGAATCCTTGCATGTCCAACCATATTAAATTTGCGTCTAATTCGTGGACCGCGTGATCCCGAATGCTTACTACTACCGATTTGCAAACTAACTCTGTGTCCACTAATTCTCCTGTTGGGATGGACACTGATAACACAAAGTCCAGCGTTTCCGGAATAATTTTCATCCTTTTTGCAAATCTAGGGGTGATGAAAGAGTGGGTAGACCCTGGGTCTATCAAGATCGCGTCATGTGCTAATAGCACCCTTTCTCATAAATCTGCAACGTACCTACAATGCATGCATATACGTACATAACATATACTTAATACAAAAAGAAAATTTTTCACTCGTAAGTTTAATAACAGTTATATAGATATTTATCCTAATGGAAACTTCATTCATTATCTAGAGTTGTATTGCAAACAAAAATTCTTTATTTTAAAGGAGACCTCACCTTGGATAACGTCGTGTACACTCCACCTTCTTGGGCGTAATCACGTAGGCTCTCCCTCGAATAACAGGCGTTCGAGATTGAATAGGTTGTGGCATGGAAGTTGGAGCCGTCTTTTCTTTGACTGTCTCAGGGCAATCTCTAATCATGTGGCCTATCTTGCCACACTTGAAACAGCCTCGCATTCCACCTTTCTGATCGGTTGTTTTGTGGGACACTACATTTTGCACAAGTTTCTCTTGAAATGAATTAGCGCTCTCGGAAAAACTTGTGGAGTTGTAGCCTCGAAAGAGTAGGACCTTGATACCTCATCGATCTCCCCGATGCCGAACGGATAATTTTGATGAGTCGGTTGTTGTGCGCTCTCCCATAACTTTGTTGGAGCAGTTTACGATTTGGTGTTATAAACCTCTGTTTCTTATATCGATCCATAACCCCGTCCTATTCAGATCGGTGCATTCTCGCCTTGATGTTCCTCTGATTGTCGGTTATTTTCTTCCTCAACCACCAATGCCTTACTCATTACTTCTCCATAAGTCTTCAGAAGGGCGAACACCCCTCGGATGTCCGACCGTAAGCCCTGTTGGAACCTCTTCGCTTTCATCACGTCTGAGATTACGTAGTCTGGGGCGAAGCGAGCCAGTCTCATGAATTCCACTCCATACTCTCTCACGGTCATTCTTCCCTGTGCTAGTTGTAAAAATTGGGTCTCCATTTGATTTCTCACAACTTCAGGAAAATATTGTTTATTGAATTCTTCTACAAATTCGTCCCAAGTCCACGGCACGTTTGGAGTTTCTTGTGCTCTCGTCCGCGACACTAATTTCCACCAAGGTCCAGCTTCTCCATCTAACATATATGCTGCCCAACGGACGCTCTCATCCTCTGTGCATGTCAGTACGCTGAACACCTTCTCCATTTCTCCCAACCAGTTTTCGGCGGCCATTGTGTCTGCCTGTCCTGAAAAATTGGGAGGTCTCATTCTTCTGAACTCGGTGAATGCTGAAGCCAATAAAGGTGTAAGTCCTACTGGAGGGGTAGGTTTTCGTTGTGGTTCTGGTACTGTATGCGCTGCCAAGGACGCTGCTTGTTGTGCCATGGCAGTTGCCATGGTCTCCATTGTATGCATCATTCTCTGACGCTCTTCTCTTTCCTCATTCCTTTCTCTCACCCTATCTTGTTCCCTTTGGTCTCGATCATGTCTATCTAGATCTTGCTCCTCTGCTTGATTTTGATTTCCTCCCTGGCCACTACTCTCGGGAATCTCCCTGTTTCCCAATGGCACTCTGTTTGTAGGTGAGACGAACCCATCTCTACTGCGCAAATTCCTATCATGGCCACCCCTGGGTCGGCCTCTCCCTCTAGGAAACATAACGGTCTGCATGAGAATTCATAATCTCGTTAGCAGAAGTCCCTATATTCGGATGATATGATAGTCAGAACTATGGAAAGAAATGCTCTGATACCAACTGTGACAACCCGAATTTTGGCATCCCGAAATCCGTGCCATCTGCACGACCTTCAAGGCTGTGCCTTAAATTCTTCTCATAACTCGCCGATATATATACAACCAAACTGTAATTGATGCACATGCGAACACTCTAAATAAAAATAAGAAGTTATAGGATAGTTGATCCTACAAGGCTGTCCCTGTTCCATGCCAATTCATGGACATAAGGACACACCCACAAGTTTAATGACGATTATTCTTCTTAAATATTCTACCAAGAGACAGTATTTAGACCTCCCAAATGATGAGGTTCGACATATCATGTCATACATAGTACTCTTTCTCAACTCACTCTTAGGTTATGCAGCGGGTTTCCTAGAAGAATTCCTCAGGAGGAGGTTCTGTCTCTTCAGTGGGTACGAACTCCGATGCCCTTGGATTAACTTCACCGGAAGTCCCTGCCGCCGCTAGTCCTTGACCTGTGACGTATAGTCTAAGGGGGTGAGCTACATCCTAGCTCCGTAGGGAAAACAAAAGAGCATATAGATTATCCTTCACACATATGTCAGTAACTTAATAAAACATAAATTTTCAAGAAAACATTTATGTACAACTATTTGGATAACAGGAATAACTCAAAGGTTCCAATCACTACTTATCATAGCTTTGTTTAATCTCTTTATAAGCTTGTTCGTGAACTTGGCCTAATCACTTAAATCTTAACTTAATTAATCCTCGAGCAATATAGCATCGAGCCCCGATGGAATACCCGCCATCGTCGTCTAACTAGACAGTTGTTATGTGTATTCCCTGGGAATACTGCCCAAGCCCCTTCCTCATAGGCGGCGGGGTCTATTCTCAATCTACATCCCTGGGATGTTATAATTGTACGGATTGGCCGCCGTACCGGTCACGGATATCCTGCCGAGTCAGTCGTGGGTATCCCGCCACGTCGGTGGGGTATTCTAATCAACCTTAAATAACAAAAGTATCAATGTGCTTTACATATAGTTATTCACCGTGATTGTGCTAAATATATTACATTAGGCCTTATCACGTTATCTTTGTTTCTCTGTTTGTTTTCTTACGCATCCCTGGGATGCCCCATGCTTCTATTTCACCTTTCTTTGATTTAACCACATTATCTTTCGTCCCAGGGACCTCGTGATTTTCCACATTGGAACACGCACACACCCTTATCATGAGGATTTATAAAACATACACTATTTAAATGGACTATACTACACATATGAATTCACAGAATAATGCACATGTTCGAGAGAATTCCCTACCTCGACGAATCTCAAAGCACGCTTGTCCTTAGAGGGTTATAATGCATCAACCTACATTTAAAAGAATTTTACTTTAGGATGATCTAAGGTCTTTGGGGTGTAAGACACCCGAGTTTCTTATATTAGAAAACCAATATTTGAGTGATCACCGGACCTCGCTCGCGCGGTCAATAGCCCTCGCTCGAGCGGTCACTTGACCTCGCTCGAGCGGTCTCTTGACCTCGCTCGAGCGGTCAAATCGAGATCGCTCGAGCGGTTAAATCGAGCTCTCGAATTTTACTGTGGACCCTCGCTCGAGCGAGCTCCCCTTTAGTTTTAGGGACCGCTCGAGCGAGCCCAGAGCCACATTTTCTATATTCATCCTCGCTCGAGCGAGCCTCATTTGATCGCTCGAGCGAGGAACAATGATTTGTCCCTCGATCAGATCGAGAATATGCTTCTACTCATCATTTACCCTTCATCTTATACAAGGAACCATTTAGTGAACCTCTTTCCTACTATTTAAAACCTTCCTAGGCATCTATCATGTCCTTAACGTACCTCTGACGATGAAACCACACCGGTCTGATTTATGATTTGAATATCTACTCGGTTATCCGGCCTCCCTGGTTCGTCCTCCCATCGTTTCCTCTGATCTCCTTTGCCGACCTAAGTCTCAACGAACCCTAGTTCTCTACCAGGCTCTTTTCTTCTTTCTCTCTATATTCTCCTTCTCTCTATTTAGGTTAGAATAGATTTACGTAAGGGTTCTTCTCTATCTCTTTCACTTTTATATCTAAAATTTTTGGGATAATACTAGTGTGTTTTCCACGTACACACTTAACGTATATGGGTCGTTTTTGGTCTCCTTGTGAAACACATACACCTATGTGTAAGTATGTGTCGTGCACAGATCTCAAAAATCTGGGTTGTGACACCTTTCTTTTTCTCTCTTTTTCTCTCTTTTTTCATTTTATAAGTTTCTATCGGAGAAGCTCCTCCATATCGGTAAGCTTCCCCTTTCCTTTGTTTATATTTCTTTAGGCATGCATAGTAGTTATATAGTGTAAGCATAGTAGTTAGATTCCTTATGTTTTGAGTTTGTAATTGCTTTCTGTTTTATTAGGCATTAGTATATGAAATAAAGTTTTCTTCTCGTATTTTTCTTCCTCTTCCGTTACTGCGCTTTTCCCTTACTCTGTGTTTGGTATCATAGTCATGTCCGACTAAGCCCGTGGTAATTACATATTGCGAGTGGCTAGTGTTGGAATCTTGAGAGATTGTCAATAGTGATTAGGGGACCTAATCATGGGCGTATAAACTACTATTCACTGTCTTGTCCAGAAGATTGAATGGATGACTTATAATGGTCTGTTTAAATTTACTCCTATGCTGGTTGTAGCGTGGGAAGCCACGTTGGGATGACTAGGCATGATTACAGGGATTGCATTGTTGCCGACTTATTCCCCGTAAAAGTTATCGTGGATGGATGCAGTTTTACAACAGCAATCTAGTAGTAAATCTAAACGAATTTTTGTAAGAAGTCCATAAAAATTTATGGAGAAAGAAGGTAAATAGTATTTTACTATGCTGATGATTAGTATTTTGAATCACTATTCACTATAGTAAAACTATTTCAACATTACTATTCCCATATGTAATTACACTCTTATTGGTTTTCACCAAAGCTCTTTTACCCTTTCTTTTTTACTATTTTAATTAAAAATAAATAAAATAAATAAATAAATTATTTTTCTTTAATGTCTCTTTTTAATTTATAAAACAAAAAATCAATCAAAAATAAACAATTAGACAAATGGTCTAAAATTGATGACCAACAAAACCAACTTAATAAGTGGATAATTCCTTCCATCAATCCAAAAATAATTTACCAATATGGATGGAAAGATTGGTCTACAGACATGCCCACCAAAACTACTGACCAAACTCTCAATATAAATGAAGAAAGTCAAAATAAAGGTTTTCAATTGCTTACATATGAAGACCTTTTGCATGACCTTCACCGTTTTAATTTCCAACATCTAGGATGTATTCAGGTTGCATTCAAACCTTTGACCTTATTAGGTCTTGAGAATAAAAGTCTGCTAAGCACTCTCAGAGATGCTAGATGCCTTGATTGGCAATCCTCACTGATGGCCGCTATTGAGACCAGCTTATGCCTTGGTCCAGTATACTATAATATTTTCCCAAACTTAACCTTATCTCTAACAGATAAAAATATTTTACATGCTTGTACCCTTAATCTACAAACTGAAGGATACAATTTTAGGCCTGGATCAGAGACCTTTGGTCTATCTATCGCCTTCATTATGAGGTAATGACTTCCCTGGCTCGCAGACTTAATTATCAAAATGAACCAGGAAAGACAATCTTAATTGTGACTAACAGTATAACAACCAATGTTGCCACACCCAAATTAATTAAATGGAAAAATATTACTTTTCTTGATGCTTGGTTTATACCTCAAGCTGTCCCTCCTAAACCAATTTTAAATCAAGAAATTGAACAAATCGTTCAAAATAATCGAGATGTATTCTTAAAATTTGATAGATCTATATCCCACAAAACTTCTTATAGGAGTTCTTTTTATGGTTCACAATCTCGAGGTCCTTATAGAGTTTCTATACCCTCGACTGCTCGATCATCTTATTCAGAAGCTAACTCATATGTTCCTTTTGAATATAATCAACCTAATCTTGAAGGAATCTAAGTTTCTGAACAACAGATTCCTCATGATATATACCCAACAGCAGAGGGAATCCCCTACTGCTAGCGAGATGAATTTCACAATAAAGTAATAAAGTTTTATGACTTTTACAATACCAGAAAACTTTGTTATTAATCGACAAGAAATCAATGCTGAATTTTAGCAAGAAAAATATGCACCATTCTGTGAATGGTATTTAAAAAAAAATTCTGCATCAAAGTTGTAAGAATTCAAAGAACAATTTTACAATTATGTTGAAACCTTTTATCAAGTTATTCCATTTGTAGCTTGGTTTAAGACAACAAAATATTAAATGACTCAGGATGAAAGGACAATATTTCTCCTTGAAGAATTTCAAAAGGAATGGTAGAAACTAGATGGTTTAACTGTTCAATCAGTTCACCCTCCGATGGAAGCTTTAAAACTAACTCAATCCAATTCAACAGCAACTTTGGAAGCCACAACTTTCATAAAACCAGTTGAACCTATCCCTCATTCAACAAAAGTTGATTTATCAAATCTGTATAAACAAAATAATTTTACTAATTTAAATTTACAAACAATTAGTATGCAATTAAATAGGATTGAAAATATTCTTTCTTCCTCACCAATTAACAAAACATCAACCTTAGTGGTGGAACAACCAAACATAAAACCTCCCTTGAAATTTCTGGATTAAACCTGTCATCAAAATTTTATATGTTGAAACAAGATGAATTTCTTGATAAATTAACTTCCAGATTACAAGCTTTATCGCTTAAACCTGAGAAGAAAATTAATTTTCAAATCAATGTATTAACTGATAGGGAAAATGCCAATTTAGCAGAAATATAAGAAATTCAAATAATTTCGAATCCTTACAAAATAACATGGAGCTTAATAAATTCCAATATAATTGGGATGGTGGCAATACTCGATATTACTACCATAGACCTAAACCTCAGGATCTTCTTTATGAAGAAGATCATATAGATATTCAAAATTCATATGATTATTGTTCCATTTATAAATGAAATATTGATGGAAAATCTGAATATGATATTTTTGTTGTCTTACATAAAATTTTTATGTATAGCACCATTTTAAAACAACATCAAAATACAGATCAAACAATTGCTCGCTACATTACTACTGGATTTTCTGGTATGTTGAAAGGTTGGTGGGATAATGTTCTTACTGCCAATCAACGTAATGAAATTCTAACTCCAACCAAACTAGTAAAAAATGATATCACTGGCTTAGTTGAAGCTCAAGAAGATGCAATTTATACTTTAACTCAAACAATCATTTTTCATTTTGTTGGTTCTTAGAATAATCAAGATGAAAGTAGAGAACTACTTCAAAATCTTCGTTGCCCATCTTTAACTCATTTTAGATGGTATAAAGATATTTTTATGACTAAATTAATGCAACGTAATGATGCTAATACTAGATATTGGAAAGTCAAATTTATTGATGGTCTTCCCAGCTTATTTGCTGAAAATGTTTAAAATAAACTTCGAAATCCTGATGACCAAAGTATCACTTACAATCAATATACTTATGGACAACTCTAAAGTATAATTGTTCATGAAGGATTAACATTGTGTAATGATTTAAAATTACATCAACAATTAAAACAATAACAACTTATTGGTCGTAAGGAATTTGGAGAATTTTGTGACCAATTTGCTTATGACACAAAAATCAATTATCCTTCAAAAAGATGAGATAATAGAAAAGTCTCTAAATATCATCGTTCCTCAGGACGATGTCGTCGTATTTTCAAACAAACGAATAATCCCTCTTCTTCTCGACAACATCGAGAAAATAGAGATCCTTCTTTTTCTCGCAAATATCGTGAGAAAAGAAGAAAACCAGCAAATAAACCCCAAAGAGAAATTAAATGTTACAAATGTCATCTATTTGGTCATTACGCCAACAAATGTACAACTAAACAAAGAATTAATCAAATTCATGATGAAGCCTTAAAATTAACCTTATCAAAAATTTGGTTAGATTCTAGTCCTTCTTACTCAGAATTTTCTGATTCTGATGAAAATAATAGAATTCATTCCACTTCGTCTTCGTCATCTTCCGCTTCTACAGATGACAACCCTGCAAATTGCAAATGTAATAATATCCATACTTCAAACGATTCTTGGCAAACATTTGCTGCCATGAATAATCTAAGCATTAATGTTCTTACAGAATCCCAACAATCATTACTAGACTTAGTTGATAAAACTAAAGATCCAAAAATGAAATCCAAACTAATTGAACCCTGTATTTCTACAGCCCAAAAAGAAACTAGAAAATTTTTAATTGTAGACAAACCTTACTCAATTAAAGAACTTTTCCATCGTCTTGAATCAAATGGTTCTCTTATGCAAGTGGCCAATGCTTCACATGGATCCTCTATGGTTGCTAATCTCCAGCAACACATCGAATCTTTAACCAAGGAATTACAAACTATAAAGCATCAGTTTGCTCAAGAAATTACCACTATTAATAATCGACTTCACCAATTGAAAGAAAAGGCAAATCCTTCTAGTTCCACATCAATTAATAATCGACTTCACCAAATGGTAGATCAAAGTCAATTTATTTATTAATTCTCATTATACGAATTATGACATTATCGCCCTTATTGACAGTGGTGTTGACATGAATTGTATTCAGCATGGACTAGTCCCTACTTCATATTTGAATTCCACTTGTCAAAGCCTCACTAATGCTAGCGGCTATCCAATACCTATCCGCCAAAAACTTGACCATGCGTAATACAACATAATGAGATCTCGATTCCTACTTCTTTTGTCGTTCTCCCCAATATCACTCAAACCCTTATCTTAGGGCTTCCTTTTATTTCTTCTATCTTTCCCTTTATCCGGGTCGATTCTCAGGGTATTTCTGCCCAATTTTAGGGTCATCCCCTTCGCTTCCATTTTCTTTCCTCTCCTTCTGGGGACTCCCTTCCTCACCTTTGTTATGTCTCCTTTTCAGGTAATAACCAATTCTGGGGGCCCCATTATCACACTACTCATCATAATCACACTACTCCCTTCCTCACCTTTGTTTATTCCCATTTGCATGAGCATTTGCATCAGCATGTGCATACCACCAACCCCGTGGTTTTATCTTTATGTGGTGATCCTACCAAAATAGTAGATCAGCAACTAATCACTACTTTTTGTGTAGAAAATGACTAGGCTTGGAGGTAGCTCTTCTACCCAATCAGCCGATTCAGCAGAAGATAATTCTTCTCTGCAGAGAAAAGTTTATGTTGCCCTCCAAGGATTCCAACCAGAAATTTATACTTCATGGAAATCTTGCCATAGCCAAATTTATAATTTCCCTAACCCATTATATCAAATGCATAATTCCATGAGAGAAGGTAGAGCTACTTTTATAACCTTTCAAACCATGCAACTCCTGACCACATCTCCCACTATGGAGGTCAAAGAATATTTTAAATCTAAAATTTTCAGCATCAGGCATATCCCTGATTTTATTAACCCAGGCATTACTCCATCCATGCATCAAGATTTTAATGGCATATGAGAAAACCATATTGTCAATAATAAGAAAAAAGTAAGACAACATTTGAGCATCCTTATATCCAAAATTCAAGCTCAAGAAGTCCATACCCAACAAATTTATGAAGGTTTAACCTCCTTGCTCAAAGACTTTAACTGGGAAGAAGAAACCTTTACCATTGAAATTTTTTTCTATTTCCTTAATCTCATTGAATTGGTGAAACAAAATGATCCAATTCTTCATCGCCTTAAAAGAATCTGCCTATTTGAAAAGGCCAAATATATCCTTCCAATTGATATTTCCCAAAATATTGTCTCTCAAATTGAGAATTCTGCTACTAAGATTAAACAAATCTTATTATAGAATTATCAATTTATCAATCATCTTCAGGGTTATCATCTCCCTAAAATTTATTTGTTCACTCCAGATTATCCTCATAATCTTTTACAATGTCTTGATTGGGGATTGATCAACCAAATACTTTTCCTACTTTCGAATATTCCAAATTTTCCTCGAATGATTAAATCCATGGTCTTCCATACCTCCAAATGTTTACTCAAAGGCATTTACCTTACTTTTCGGATCACTAGAACTCTTGGCTGGAGGTCTCGAGAATAATTCTTTCAACCTTATCAAATTTGGATTCTTCGTAAAACCAGGATGTATAAATTTTCATATGTCAACAAAACTAATCCTTTTGCTCCTTCTAATGCTCAGTCAATTTCTCCCAAATCCTATTGGATTCGTTCTTTAATGCATTTTTCTCAACAAGCCAGAGAAATTTCCAAAGACCATTATTACTTCAAAATTACTGATGGACGACGAATTTTCATCACAGATTTCCCTAGAGAATATATAGCGACTCCTCAACAGGAAGAAGAGGGAGAGAAATTTCTCCAACAATTAATCAGCAAAAATAATCTCCATCTGCTTGCCAACATAGAAATTGAAGCGTTTATCCAAGAAGAAGAGTTGTTACATGATGTACCTGATTCAGATAGTTCCCTATCCGGAGACTCAATATTTTATCAGAATCTTGACAATCGCATGGAACCATAAGGTCCAGCCATTACCGCCAATACAACTGTCAATTCAAATTTACAATTATCAAGAAGACAACTCAGCCAAAATAGCTGTTTGTTCAAATTTACAATCATCAAGAATCATAATGGACCCCGCCATTCAGATTATTATCGGTCAACACAACCTACAATAGTCCTTGCTACTCAATAGCTTTGCCAGCTGTCAATGACGCAAACCATGAAGTCATCCTCCAAATAATGAAGCTCTGACGCATAGCATGACGTTAGAATACAATTATCAAGGGACGAAGCGATTGCATCCAATCCACATAGCACACGTGTCCCACTCAACGGCGGATTTCAACCCGTTACAAGTCTACATTCATCTATAAAAGGGTTAGCCTTGGGATTGTCCAGGACACTGAAAAATTTATTTACTATTCTGCTACTAACACTCCTTTCTTTTCTCGCTTGTTCTCTCTTTTTTCATTTTATAAGTTTATATCAGAGAAGCTCCTCCATATCGGTAAGCTTCCCCTTTCCTTTATTTATATTTGTTTAGGCATGCACAGTAGTTATATAGTGTAAGCATAGTAGATAGATTCCTTATGTTTTGAGTTTGTAATTGCTTTCTGTTTTATTAGGCATTAGTATATGAAATAAAGTTTTCTTCCCGTGTTCTTCTTCCTCTTCCGTTACTACGCTTTCCCCTTACTCTGTGAGTCCATGCTGTGGTAGAATAACTTGATAGTTTGGGGCAGCCTCGATTATTCATAATATCTAACAATTGCGACTTTAATTGTGAAGAAGATAAACTTGGGAGCACGTGTGAGGGCTTCGAGAGGTTGCTGGAGTATAATACCTCACCAGGATGAAATGATAGGCAACATCTTCAGGTACATCGTTGAGAAGATGGCAGCTTGCTGAAATAAAGAAGTCGAGAGGTAGCTGCTCGACATGGTTGGAAGGTGGGGACTACAACAAGGTGTCGAGAGGATTGACATTTGAATGGTCGACAGGTAGGTGCGTTTACAGATGATGTGTATCCACTCGAGAGGATCAAGGATTGATGTTTGTTGTAGTGCTATTGAGAGGTGTAAATGAGTTGCTGAAGCTAGGAATCTGTCGTCAGGTTTGTGGGCTTGGAGTTGCTGTTGCGCGAGAGGTGCAAGGGAGTGCTTCTACTAGTGTGGCATCTGCTAGACAAGATGAGGCTGCAGCTTATAATGCTCGAGAGGATTACAGATAATGGGAGCTGCATATCCAGTCGACAGGTTTGAATGGGATGGCTGGTGCAACTCCTCGATAGGATCAACAGGGAGGCTACAGATGTGACAGCTGAGATTTCGACACCTCGAAACCTGTGCCATCAGCACGATCCTCTAGACCGTGCCCCAAAGCTTAGCACAGAATATTGGTATAACAAGCACCACATAATAAATAAAGCAATTAACCTCATTAAAGTAGAAAACATTAATATGCCCAACTAGTATATTCAAAAGACAGTTCTACCCTCATGCCACTGCATGAATAGAGAACCGACCCGAACCATCGATGATACACAGATCACCCCAGATGGTTCGCCAAAAGAATATCTAGTTTAATTACATTGTTTCAAAAATAAAGGCTTGACATACCAAGCCGCACTAAACTGCTCACAAAACTAACTTTCTATCAAAGTGCTCAGCAGAGTCACCTAAAAGAAGTCTTCGGGAGGAGGCTCCAACTCTTCTCCAGGTACGTAATCTGAATCCTCCAGATCCACATCCCCCGAAGCCTCCGCTGCTGCTATGTAATATCCCTGATATTTTCGGCATATTTTCGTTTACCTCGATAAGCGTGCCCGAAAAATACTGTAGAATATTTTGGACTTTTGGTAAGCTAAGGCTATGGTAAGACTAATGGCCAAAGGATTTGGTCTCGAGAGGTGTGCAAGTCATGAAATCGATGACTTATACTATTGGGTTGGTGTTGGTGGTTAACACTAGATATGTTCTCAACTTAAAGGGATAAGTTGTAAAATTTAAATATCTAGATTTTTGTATGCTTTGTTTATATATTATAAAGAGAGAGAGAGTTTAGAGAAAATACACTTCTCTCTTTCGGTTGGAAAACAAATAGGAAACCTTTTGGGCTGCATGTGATCTTTAGATCTTGGAAGTTTTAGAGTTCCTCTCTCCATCTCAACCATTGATTAGAGTAGTGCCTAAATTCTGATCAGTTTGAATTAATTGAAAGAGAAGAGTGATGTGGAGAGGGTGAAAATCTGTGTGATTTTGTTGAGTGAAGTGGCTGTAACCACCCTTCTTATTGGACTGATTTGAAGATCTAAAACCATTGAGCTTGGAGATCTTTTCCGGACGTGAATCGGTTCAAAGAAAGCAACGAATTAAGCTACAAGAGGTATGCCTTAAAACCTCCTTATGCAAATTTGTTTGATTTTTGTTAAGAATGTAAGTTTTGAATTCAATAGAAATGATGGAATGGCTGTGTAGAAAATATGAAAAAGAATCCGAGCATGTTAAAATTTACAGCCACAGTACCTGAGCAAATCGACCATCGATTTTCAAAATCGACTGTCGAAATTGGAAATCGACTGTCAAATTGGAAATCGACAGTCGAAAATGGGATTTTTAGCTTTAAACAGAGTTCTGAAATTCGATGGTCGAATTTCAAATCGACCATCGAATTTCAAATTCGACCATCGAATTTGAAATCGATGGTCGAATTCTGTCCAGTTTCTGGCTTTTTAATTTTTGATTGGATTTTTGTTTTATGAGCCTTTGGATTAATTTTTGGGTTGTATATTAACACTTAGGGTGTTAATATATGTAGGTTTTGGTCAATTGGGAGTCCTTGGGGAGGATTGCTTATGCATGCCTTTGAATTTGCTTGGTTAAGGTAGGGGAATCCAAACTATTATTTGCATAAATTATAAGCATAAACAGTCATAAATCAGGTTATTTTTAGAAGCATGAATTATAGAAAATTCATTACACACGGTGAAATTAAAACTTTGAACATATGATATAATCCGAAAATTGCAAACCTTGTCATAAATAAGAATCATTGGAAATCAGAACTTCAGTTAAATTTGAATAAGAACCTCAGTTAACTTTTGAATCAGAACCTCAGTTAACTTCGAATCAGAACTTTGAAAATCAGTATATGATATGAATAATAAGCTTAGATATGTGTTAGCATTTGCATTTGATTTTGGGTTCATAAGTACGATGCCCTAGATTCCACCAACCGTGTTGACGGTAAAACTTTGGTGCAAGTTTCCCTCATAGCGTAGGGGCTTGTTGCATTTTCGAAATGGGTTCATGAACGACGATGGTCAGTAGGGTCTTCCCATCGGTCACGTAGTCTGCTCTCATGCTATAGGAAATTTGGGAGATAAAATTAAGTTATAAATTTAAGACAAGAAGCATGCTAAATCAGAACATTTTGAACACTTTAGATTTTATGATCTTTTGACTGTTAGAACTGGAGATTTAATTTGAAAAGCATCATTGAAAAACCATATTTGATCCGATTCCGTCTTTTGAAAACTTTTACTTATAAGAAATGCAAATAGATCTGTCTTCCCTTATTGAGCTTGGCTGTTAGCTCACCCTCGACTATACGTCACAGGTCTTTGAGGCGACCTTGGGTCAGAGGATCTGGAGGACTCCGATTATATTCCCGAGGAGGATTTGGATATACCAGCTGAGGAGTTCTTCCCGTGATCCTAGATTTTCTATTTTTGGTATTTGTCTGGATATTATTTTGGATGATGAGCCTTAGGCTATTATTTTTGATCTTTTGATATCACTCGAGGAACCATTATTGTGAACCTCTATTTTAGGTGATCGGATTGGCCATCACCGGTGGTTCCTTTTGGTTCCTCACAGTGATATATCTAATTTTGTTATATGAAGCATTTGTTTTTGGATTAACAATGTTGCCTCTGTCTTTAGACCTTTGTTTATGTTGCCGGCTTCTGTTTGTTACGGCTTATTGAGAAATCAATAAGTTGATGAACCGGCCTTTCCTATACCTTAGGGATTGGAAAAGTCGGGTCGTCACATGCTATCAATGGACCTGCGACGTATAGTCAAAAGGGTGAGCTACATCCTAGCTCAATAGGGAACAACACAATGAACAAATAAGTCAAAACTCACATATATTCCATGATATTCAAAGCATGATGAATCTATGCACTTGCTAGAAAACCAATTAAAAATAGGTGATTTATACTCAATTTACTGCCAAGTTGCATGTATTACATTACTATTGATTTAATCATGAATGACACTGAACAGGCCTAAAGCAAAACTAAAACCTTCAACTTAAGTAATCCCCGAGCAATATAGCATCGAGCCCCGATGAGATACCCTTCATCGTCATCTAATTAGACAGCTATAAAAACATGTATTCCCTAGGAATACAACCCAAGCCCCTTTCTCACTAGGCGGCGGGGTTAAATATTACACAACATCCCTAGGATGTACTTACGGTCACGGATAAACCTCCGTGTTGGTGTACGGATTTGCCGCCGTACCAGTCACAGATATCCTGCCGCGTCAGTCGTGGGTATCCCTCCACGTCGGTGGGGTATCCTCCAAACCTCAAATAAGAAAAATAACATGTGCTTTACATATAGTTATTCACCGTATAAGTGTGCTATCTTATATCAGTTAGGCCTCAACAGTAATTATTCAATCCTATGTATACATCCCTGGGATGTATACATACCCGCATCACACCTGATGCCTTTATTACTTTCTCATCCCCTGGGGATGTCTCAATCTCATTAGATTATTGGTTCTTAATAACTTGCATCACACAGATGCCCATATCATATTCGTGGTGTCATACACACACCCATTTTCACAAAGCTTTTCATGATTTAAAATAACTTCAATTTAATGATTATATCACTACATACATGCTCTTGAAATTAAAGTACATGTTCAAGGTGTTCCCTACCTCAAATCTTTGAAACTCTTAGCATCAAGGTCCCATGCGACTCCTTGTGCTCATGATCATACGTACCACCTATGGTATAACATAACACATGTAACTCATCACTAAAGATGTAACAAAGAAGGTCCAAGACCGTCCCTGAATCTCAAAGTCAACTATAAAGTTTAAGTAAAACTGTCAAAGTCGATTAATCGATTCCCAAAATCGATTAATCAAAATGCAATTCGATTAATCGATTCCCAAAATCGATTAATCGAAATTAAAATCGATTAATCGATTAATCGAGATTCAAATTCAATTAATCGTTCCCTAATCGAGTAATCGAGGTCTCCAACATAAAACAGTCGATTTTTAAATGGAGTAGTAGAGATCTCAAAATCGATTAATCGATCCCAATTCGATTAATCGAAATCCGAAATCGATTAATCGAAATTCCAATTCAATTAGTCGATTTCCCCAAGTTACTTTTCTCCAGTGGCTGGAGCTTCCCAGTCGATTAGTCGATTTCCAAATCGACTAATCGAAATCCAAATCGATTAATCGAAATTCATTTTGATTAATCGAAATCGGGCTTTCATGACTTTTCAACTTCTGGGCCAAAATTGATTAATCAAAATCGGATTTTGATTAATCGATTTGGCCAGATTCAGCCCCCTTTCGGGCTGATCTTCCAATTCCTCTTCAACTTATTTTTCTTTCTTTTTCTAAGCCTTTATCCTATGATTTTAAGCATTCTTGACTACAATTAAACTCCTACAATCTTATGCATTTAATTCAACAAAATTTACCTCAATCAAATCCCCATTTGATTGGATCTCAAAGTTGGAATGGCTAGGGTTCCAGCTTTAGCACCAAAGGATCCTTCGCGTTGAATTCGACTTTAAATACTCGAATCCCTCTCCCTTGGCTTGCATTTACTCCTTGCTGAACCACTCTCTTTACTTCTCTCTCTCTGTTCTTAATTTTCTTCAACAACCCAAAACAATTGAAGTTAGGGTTCTTTAAACCCTTATATCCCTACTCTCTTTATGTTGAGCACATACACCTCGATAGGTGTATGTGACTCCAGATTTACACTACATTCCACCTACTTACCTCATATTCACATCATATACGTTCATCACTTCTCGAGTCAACTAGTGAACTCCTACTTAGTCAAACCCATGACCAATCGAGCACGAATCCCGAGGTCACCGTTTAACAAAATTTTTTGGGTTATTACATTCTCCCAACCTTGGGAATTTTCATCCTTAAAAATAACCCAAGGGTGTTCAGTTTAGGTAACCCGCACACTGGGGTGTCGCGTACCCACACACACAAACGGCGAACACATGACACAATAGCAGAAAACCAATTAACATAAGTACACAAATTTGTTCTGTATTTCATTATAACTTTTCAAAAATTACAGTGGTTGAATTTACAATAAAAAAGAAATATCCCCCGCTGAAACTCATGCGGCCCCCCGCGTTGCTGAACTGGTGTTGGGCCAGGCTCTAGGTGGACTGACAGCTCTGGCTGGACTGGCTGAGGTATGGGGGTTGGCTGGGCTGCTGGAGTTGGCTGGCTGGTCTGTGGTAGCGGTGGCTGCGAAGTCTAGGCTGGCTGCTCTGGTGGCTGTGGTGCCGAGCTCGTTGCGTCGGTAGCCGCGGTGGTCGGATGGAAGACTGGACCCCTATGGAAGGCGGTCCGTCCGGTGCTCCACTCCTCCTCCTGAGCTAGGTGTCGCTGGTAGTCCAATGGATAGATGTAGCGGAGGGTATGGAACCTAAGGAAGTCCATCCTCCGGTTCATCCGTTCGTTGCTGGCCTCAATGCGTGCCAACACGTACTCAATGGTAGGACCGGAATGAGGTGCTCGGCGGCGGTAGGATGACGTAGGTGTAACTGCCACGGACTGTGCTGGCGGCATAGGTGAAGCGGTGGTATGGGAGGGTGCCCCTTCCGCTGGTGGCTCAACGGGGTGTGCCCCACCCACGGGTGGGTCTAGATGTGGTGGTGGGGGTGGTGGTGGGGGTGGTGGTGGTACTGGAGCTGCTGCTGCTACCGGAACGAGAGCCGGTAGGGTCTGCTTCATGAAATTATAACTGTGGCTCCAGGAAGACTTTGAAAATGTCTTCACTTGGTCCGTTGTCCTCACCTCATGGGGTGATATCACATACTTGGGAGCGTTGGAGTAACACTCCAACATGCTCGATATGACCCGAGCATACGACATCCTCTCCTTGGGCGTCAAGTTGCCCTTCATCAACTTACCTTTTATGTATCTCATCCCCTCGAGGACGATCATGGTCGCATCAAACCATCGGCCACAGAAGGCCGCATAAAGTGCCTGTTGCCCCTTTTCTACGCGCTCTGTGTCATGGCGTAGTGGGTATAGGTTGCACTTGATTATTGAATCAAGCATCCACATATAGTGGGGAAGGTCGACCCTCCTAATGGAGGATCCCGACCCCATCTTCCCGTTGGTCATACGGGCTATGATCTCTTCAAATTTTGCCTCCTCCTCGAAGGGTGGAAAGAGGGTGGTCTCTGGTGTGAAATCGAGGTAACACTCGAGTACCTCGTGTATGTGGCGACGGGTGATCGTGTATTCCCGACCCTCAATCTCAGTCAAAATAATATCGTCGGTAGGGCCGTCCGTTAGCCCTTGGTAAAATAATCTAACCAACCTAGGGTAGTAGGAACCCCGGATTGGTTTCAAAATACTGCCGAGATCGGCATTTTGAGGGTAATTGCGAGCCCATTGGGTCTCGCCTGGTACATCGGGGTCGATGATGTAGTCGACCTCAAGGTCTTGGCTGCCCACCACTTGTTGGGTTGAATTACATTGGGGGGTGGTGGCGGCATGGGTGTGGATCCGCATGAAGACTCGCGCAAAGACCCGCTCGTCGAATTGGAGGTGGTCTCCGATGTCGACGGTGATGGAGTCCTCACCGGTGATGGGGTAGGTGGTGGCGGTGCGGCATTCTTACGCCGGACCGAGAGTTTAGAGGTTGCCTTCTTCGAAGACAATTGAGTTTTAGGTGGCATTTTGGTGAAAATCCAACAAAATTTAGGGTTTCTATAGCTTGAATTGGAATGAAAACGAAATCTAGAGTTTTACCTTAGGCGTTTGATCCGATCGCAATTGTTTTCGATCCTAAATCGATCCGAAAGCCCAAACCCTAGGAAGCTCGGATGGTTGAAGGAAGAAGAAGAAGAAGGCGCGCAATCCAAAAGTCCAAATGGTTTCGAATGAAATGAAAAACCCATCGATTTATATATATAGGCTCCGGCTCGATTAATCGATTTTCAAAGTCGATTAATTGAGATTTGAAACTAGGTTAAGCCTCGCAAAATCGATTAATCGAAACCATTTCGATTAATCGAAATCGTATCCTTTAAAAATTTTAAGTTTTGAAGCTCACTGGCGTGAGCCAGTCGATTAATCGAAATTACAAAATCGATTATTCGAAATTCAATTCGATTAATCGAAATTCTGTAGTCCTTCCAAAAATTTTCAAAATTCTTTAAGTAACTCGATTAGTCGAACTCCAGTTCGATTAATCAAAATTTCAAATCGATTAATCAAAATTTTCTTCGATTAATCGAAATCATAAAATTCTTCAAATTCTTCAAAATTTCCTAAGTTGTTCGATTGATCGAACCTCCAGATCGATTAATCGAAATCCAAAATCGATTAATCGAAACCCAAATCGATTAATCGAAATTTCCCTTCTTTCATTTCCTGAATCCTCATCAATTTTCCAGTCACTGGCACATGCCAGTCGACTAATCGAACAAAATCGATTAATCAAATTTCCAAATCAATTAATCGATTTGAAAATTGATTAATCAGTTTTGATCAAATTCTATAGATTTTCAAATTTCTCTGTCTATGTGATTCTTCTTGGTAATTTATGATCAGTTGGTCATTGGTTCTGCAACATACATCATCACGACATTCAACTTAGGATCGTTATGTCGATAAGTTGTCCTTTGAAATAGAATGATCACATGGTTGATATTAATTTACAACACATGATTTAAATCCACAAACAAGCTTGCGGGGTACAATTGACTCTCAAGTTGTCGGAAACAAGGCTGGATATTGTTCTTTTACATCGACCTCTCATTCCCATGTAGCTTCCTCGACCGGATGATGCTTCCATCGAACAAGTACTAATGGAATCACCTTTGTTCGCAACACTTGTTCCTTTCGATCCAAAATCTCCACCGACTCTTCGATCATGGTCATGTCCTCATGCATCTCAAAAGCTTGACCGCTCAACACGTGGTCAGGGTCGTTAAGATACTTCCTGAGCATAGATACGTGGAAGACATTGTGTACTGGATCGAATAACGGTGGCAATCCAATGCGGTAAGCAACCTCCCCTACTCGACCCAAAACTTCAAATGGTCCAAGATAGCGGGGACTTAGCTTCCCTCTCTTTCCAAATCTCATGACTCCCTTCATAGGTGACACTTTCACAAACACGTGTTCACCCACCTTGAAGTCTACACTCGTCCGCTTGATATCGGCATAGCTTTTCTGTCTGCTCTGAGCCGCTTTGAGTTTTGCCCTTATCATACGAACATAGGTGGCATTGTCTTCAAGTATTTCGGGTCCCAAAACAAATTTCTCACCGTTTCTTCCCAATTGATGGGCGATCTACATCGCCGTCCGTAAAGTGCTTCATACGGTGCCATCCCAATGCTCTTTTGAAAACTGTTGTTATATGCAAACTCAATTAAGGGTAGATGCTGATCCCATGATCCTTGTAACTCTAACATACATGCCCTAAGCATGTCCTCGATGATCTGATTGACCTCTCAGTCTGTCCGTCAGTTTACAGATGGAATGCAGTATTGAAATCTAGTCGCGTTCCCATTCCTTCTTGAAATTTCTTCCAGAACTTTGATGTATACAATGGGTCACGATCCGAAACAATGCTACTCGGAATCCCATGCAAACAGACAATCTCCTTCATATATAGCTCTGCCAGTCTTCCCGCCATGTACATCGTGTTGTAAGGTAAGAAGTGCGCTGACTTGGTCAATCGATCGACCACTACCCAAATGGCATTGTACTTCTTTGCAGTTCGCGGTAGTCCAACGATGAAATCCATAGAGATCGATTCCCACTTCCATTTCGGTATAGCTAGAGGCTGCAATAGACCTGCGGGATGTCTATGATCGATCTTCACTTGTTGGCACGTCAAACACCGCGACACGTACTCTGCCACATCCTGTTTCAAGCCTCTCCACCAATAGTTCTTTTTCAAATCTTGATACATCTTGGTGCTTCCCGGGTGGATAGCATAGCTTGACTTATGTGATTCATCAAGAATTGTTCGTCGTAGATCGGCGTTATCCGGAATACAGAGGCGGCCCTTGAACAATAAGGAACCATCCTCCTTGATTGAAAACTCAGATGTAATGCCTTCAGTTACATCTTGACGAATCTTTGTTAGCGCCGGGTCTTTCATCTGTAGTTCATGGATATGCTCAAATATCATTGGTCTCACTGAAATATTAGCCAAGAAGGCTCCTGTAGCTTGAGACTCAATGTTTACATCGTATAGGGCCAGATCATCAAATAGCTTTCATTTGTGCATACCCAAAATTAAACTAGCTAACTGAGCTGAACTCTTTCGACTCAAGGTGTCAACTACCACATTAGCCTTGCCTGAATGGTACTGTATGGAACAGTCATAGTCCTTGAGAAACTCCATCCATCTGCGCTGCCTCATGTTTAGTTCCTTCTGTGTAAATAAATATCTGAGGCTCTTATGGTCGGTGAAAATCTCAAACGTCTCACCGTACAAGTAATGTATCCAAATCCTGAGCGCAAAAATGACCGCTGCTAATTTCAGGTCATGTGTCGAGTAATTCCTTTCATGCTCTTTCAACTGTCGCGACCCATACGCTATCACCTGTTTGTGCTGATTAAGCACACAACCCAAACTAGTATACGAAGCATCGCTATACACGGTAAACCCTCTACTGCCTGAAGGTATAGTGTTGCTGCTTCTAAGTGTGCTTGATTTATTTGTGTTTTGAAAACAGGTTTGCAACTGCTAAGTTATAATGAATATAGAATATTAAAAAGAGTAAAGAAATATCAGCACAGATAGAAGTGAATTAGCCTGCAAGATCAGGGCCAATTATAGCAAGTTTTAAATGTAAGTGAGTAAAAGATCGTCCACAGAGAATTTGTCTAAAATGCAAGATAAACCTCCAGATCTGAGCTACCAGATTTGGCCTCTTATCCTATCTAGAAAGTACATAAGATGGGAGGTTGAACTTGTCACATTAACTAAATGATAAAAGTAAAAGTTAAACTAAATGATCCAGATCCGAGTTGGGGGAACGTTTGAGGTAAACTTATAAAAAATGGAGAAGTAATATCTAACTTTGATTTGGTCCTTGAAATCTAATGAGAATGACTGCAGCTCAACTAAGAGATGATCCAATCTTCATCTAGCTACAAGCGCAGATGTAAGAGAAATAAATCTAATTCAAGGATTAGGTTTAAGCTTATGGCTATGGTCTGTCCACTTTAATGGCCACAAACCATCCAATAGTCTTTACTCCAAATCCTTAATTTAGAACAAGAAACATCACTACAAATGTCGTGAGAAACTAGGTTACAAACACTAACTCTCACAGGATTAATGAATCAAGGGAAATTGCATGAAAAATAGTAAATCTAAAGGAGTCTAATGCAATAAGGAGATCAGAGGGAACCCTTAACATGAGTCCAATGGAGAATGCACGGTTTACAACAACCTTTTCAAATTCACCATTACAATTACAAAGCACAACTTAAACAGCTCTCAGATTTATAGTCTTGAATACAACTCTCCTTTGAATTACAGAAGTATCTCACAGCTCTCAATTGCAAGTAAAAGTGAGGCTATTACAGGGATTTCAAACAAACTATCTGATTTGGAAATGGGGGAATAGGAATGAAACTCAAATCTGGATGCCCAAATTGGGCAAATGGTTCGTCTATTTATAGTTTTCCCTAAGTCCAGCTCAGATGTGTATCAACCAATCAGAAGTGCTCAGATCTGTATCGACCAATGGTAGTCGAGCACAAGGATCCAGATCTGTTCTGGCCAATCAGAATTTCTCGATCCGTTCAAATTTATCGGTGACAAAAGCATCAATTCTGTTATGCATTTTGAAAGTCTGTTAGAGTTTCTAGAAGTTCCTGCCAAGTTATTTCATTTCTGGGTGCTCACGTGGGGTGGAATATGCCTTCGCTTCATGCTTAGAATCCTCTGAAATGTCCCTAGGTTTTTAAATGCATTGGGACACGTGAAACAGATTACTGAATTGCCCTTGCAAAAGTAGGGAATCTCAAGAATACCTTTTCGCATAGCTTAGGGGACTTTTCGCAAGGTATTGTAACTCCTAAAGCTCTTTTCGCAATATTCTGGTTCTATTGGAATTGAGTTTTCTTCTTTTCGAAAAGGTCAATCATCTCTTCGAAGAGTTCAGGTGCTCTTCGAAAGCTAAGCCTGGAGTTTTAGTTCTTTTCGCAGAGTTCAGGTTCTTTGCGAACAGTTCAGGTTCTTTGCGAAAAGTACTCTGTAGTGCATTTTTCTGTTCGAATTGCTCCATACTTCTTTTCTGGGTTGAGACCAGGTCTTTGCCTCTTCAGTTCAGACCTTTTAACAGCTAGTGAGGTTGTCTCTTCTCTTTCTTCCTTTGGATTGACATGGATTGTCATCTTTTTGGCACTTTTAAGCTGCTTTTATGGTTAAGCCTGTCTTTATTGTTAGCTGAAACACAAGCACTTAAAACACTTATTTAGTTCTCTCAAAGGTCTATCAAGACTCAGGTTAAGGGGTGAAAAATGGTATTTTTCAGTTCTCAACACACCCCCAAACCTAAGCTTTGCTAGTCCCTGAGCAAAGTCAAAATAAAAACAAAGTAGACAACCACTTTTGTAGGGAGCACAATTGCATTTAGCATATGCGACAAGCCTTTTAAACACCTAGGTGATCCCTAGTGGAGGAGTGAAGTCTCCTGAGGGTTTTCAGTGAAAGTACCCACAAACTTTTCCAATGAATTAGTGAAGATTATAGTAGTTTTGTTACAGCGAACTTTCATCCAATCTGTTTATTCACACCTGCATCAGTCACGTTGTAAGAAGATTTTTCAAGAAAAACATCAGTTCAAAACTAAAATTCTGCTGTAATTCTTGTTACTACTCAGTCAATTTATGTCAAACGTTATTTACAAGAAAAATTAATGAACAACTTGCCTTCTATTTAGGAATCCAGCTTCGATGTTACCCCAATGAGTTGATTTCAAACCCAATTCTCCCCAGGATTTTCACTCAACATGCAAGTAAGAGGGTTGTACTATTTCACACTGCTCAAGAGAAATTACAGCCCTCAAATAAGACTGTAAGCATGAGCATAGGCATTGCTTTTAGTTCGGAATTCACTGCTCTTTTCACCATAGATTACACAAATTCTTATCTCCATGTGATAGCTCAATCCATCATTGATCTGTAAGGACTTTAATGGGGTTGTAATGTGGCTTATGGGTGAAATTTCTCAAGAATAAAGGGGTGGAATGGTGTTCAAATTTGAGAAGTCAGTCAAGGTAAGGAGGTGATATACAAACCTTCTTTACTTCAGCATATTTTCATTTTCTTCTTTGAATTTCCAGAGCCAAAGTGGCCATCTTTTTCTCTTTCTTTTTCAAACTTCCAATGAAATGCCTTCTCTCTTTTTGTTTTGCTCAAATATTTTTTATTTTTTTCAAATTAGCATTGACTGGAATGCCACATTTCCTCTGCTGTTACATCATTGCCTTCAACTTGTACTCTTCTTTTGTTATCAAATTGTTACTCAATTCTCCTTTCTTCAGCTTCCTTCCCTTTATCTTCTAACTTCTCGGAGTGAGGGTTAGGCTAAATGAAGTTGATGAGGTTATTAGATGAGGTTTCAACGGAATCTTAGATTTGTGCAGCTCAAATGGTGTGTATCAAGGGCAGTTTCAAAAGGTGGGGCTTTGTAAGGTTCAAACTGTCCAAAAGGAGGCCTTACATCATGTCTTTAATATCACGAGTGCTATCAAATTATTTCAATTTGGATATGTGTAACTTCTAGTGCAAGTAAGCAGATTCAATCAGTCCCAAAAGCAGAAAAAATTGCCAATTCATACCTCCAAAGAATATATTTCAGGCCCAAACCTCACTGGGTGTGGTTTTTTTTATCAAATTCCTGAGGTGTATCCTCACTGTTTTCCTTCTTTTTAGGTTTACTAAAACATAAATTTTCTTTTGGAAATTTCCTGACATTCACTTCATGAAAGTATTAGAATTACACTAGAAATTAATTTCAAAAAGTTTTTAACTTCTTCATATTTTTCTTTTTTTTTCAAAACAGCAGGTGTGAAATTACTTTATTTTAAAAAATTCTACTGATCATAAGCTGTACTGATGTTAACTCAATTATTGATTATTGACATTTCTGTCACACCCCCAAACCAAAGGGGAGCAGGGTCCACACTGGTCCAAAGCAGAGAAGAGACATAAGCAAGAAAAAAAATCATGATGACAAGAGGACGGCATGTAAATGCAGTAATTTCACAAGAAAACCAGAATTTATATTACAAACTTATACCACGATAAGTACAAAGTGCTTTAATAACTGGGGTCAAAATCAGATCATAAGTTGGTTCAATTGGCTCGAATCGAGTCCTTTAATCGGAATCGAACTAGAATCGATTGAGTCTGAACTTGATTGAGCTTTCTCCTGGATTGTGTTTTGCAGCTCAGTGTATTCCTCTGATTTGATCTTTTTGGTGAGGCCAATGTACTTGCCAAGTCTAGTGGTCTTCGCTTTTTCTGGTCAAGTGCTTGCAACATGGTCACCTTGTGCTGCTCACTCCGAACCATCTGAAAGGTTTGACCCAGCAAGTCCTTCATTTTCTCTCTCTCAAATTTCATAAATAACTCCAATTTCCAAATCTGGTTTTCATAAGGGGTTCTAATGTAGGCTTGTAAATCAGCTAACCCCTTTAGAACATCTCTACAGATATAAGGATTTTCTTCCATGGCTCTTCTGAGGGTGGCAAATCTGGGAAGGGGAATGGAATGGTAGGGGACCAAAGGTGTCCCAGCTGTGGGAGGGGGAGAAGAAGTGTCCAAAAGGAGAACTTCAGGGTCGGTCTGAGTGGCTTGCTCAGAGAAAGTGAGGAGTGGTGAAGGGGACGCAACCAGAGGACTTGAGTTCGATTTGGGTAGCATGGGCGGTGAGTGGTGGGGTGGGCGGATCAACCAATACTACCCTCCGTCAGTTTGGGTAGCATGGGAACCAATAGTAGGTACAGGGGTAATGGTGGTTGTGTGGGATGTGGAGGCTAAGGTTTGGAGAAGGTCATTGGTCACAGACTGGTTTTCTGCGTTGAGTTGTAGTTGGGCTTGAATGGATTGGAGGTAGGCAAGTATTTGGTTAATAGATGCGGTGGGGAGAGGTGTGTATAGCGAGGTACAAGCTGAAGTGGAGGTGGAGGTGCAATGGGCGTAAAGGGAGAAGTAGGTAAGTGAGTGAAATGATGAGGGTCAGGTATAAGGATAGGTTCAAGCCCCACGATTTCAAAAATAGAGCCCATTAAGGAGGAATAAGCCTCTGTAGTGAAAGGCTCAGTTGGGTATATGGGATACTTGGTGTGTGAATGAATGGCAGTGAATTTGAGGGGCTTTGGAGCGGAGGAGTACAGGGAGATGGGGCAACACAGTCTGCAGCCAAAACATGGGCATAGGGGGGAGAAATTGGGGGAGTGAGTATGGTTGGAGTAGTGGGTGTAGGGGGGGAATCTATAATTGGAATAATGGAGGTATGGGAGATGGGACAGTGGGATAGGTGAAGTGGCTGGAATAGGGAGGAGGGTAAAAGGCCAACTTCCTCAAGAATTGGTGCAAATAAGAGCTGGTCACCATGGGAAGATAGTTTCTTCAAAATGGGTGCAGACTAAAGAGATTTGGTCACCACAGTCTGGCAGCGCTTCAAGAAGTGGTGCAGCTAAAGAGCTGGTCACCTCAGGATCTGGCAAAACCGGTTCTAAGGGAGAGGCGGAGTTCATTAATAGCATGGTGCTGCAGTGCAGTTCACCTTCCTCTCTCATTCTTCTCAGCATGGCTTGGCTTGTAGTCCAACCCTTTTTTCCAAAATTGTGAGGAGCAATGACTTCAAATGGCTCCTGGTTATCAATGACAAACTTGGCTCTGAGGAGGGCTGTGATCAATCTACCAAATGAGAGGCCAGCTAATTTCTGCTCCTTTTTCAACTTGGCACTAATATCAGCCATGGCTTCAAAAATTAACATAGGGGCATTGAAAAACTGCCCCTTAGAAAAATGAAAGAGAGCCTCCAGAATTGGTGTTCTCCTCTCTTGGATGTGCTCGGTGACAAAAAAACTTCCCCTCAAAATGGAATCCATCAATAGAAATTGGGGGGCTAGGTCTCTCCTCATGATGGACTGTCCAGTGCCAACAATTTCTTGGGTTAAATGTGCAGCCATTTCTCTAAAGGAGGCATTTAGGGCGACCAATGGACTAGAAGGATCAAATTGGAAGGGTATCCCCAAAGCATTCCCTATGTCTTCAAATGTGACAGTAAGATCGCAATCATCAATAAGGATAACCAGGGTAGGGACATCAGCATCTCTTTCAGTGACCTTTACTAGGTTTTGGTACCATAACTTCACCATTCGTGGGTAAATTTTCTCTGGCAAGGGGGTAAGGATATTGCTTAGTGAGGCATCTCTTATGTATCTTAAGGATAACAGGCAATCCGGTTTGTTGACGAAAAAAGTTTCATCCACAATCAGCTCAGGAATTAGCTTCTGAGCTTCAATGAATGGATTTGGCAGTACCAAATGTATAGGCAGAGGAGGAAGCTCAGGCTTAGGACTAGCAGCTGCAGGGATGGGTTCCTCACGTCTCACTTTCTTCCCTTTCTCCACCCTATCCACTTTATCCATTGATAAGTTTCTTTTGGTTGAAGTTTTGGTTTTTCCTTTTGTGGTAGGTTTGCTAACTTTCTTAGCAGAGGATTTTGGGAACATGGCAGCCAACGATTTCTCCGCTTTTCCCATTCTAAATTGATGTATGAAAATGCCCACAACAGATGCTGACACAAAATCAAAATTTTCAAATGATAAACAGAGAGAATGTGCAGAGAAATACCGAGATCTAGGGTTTTTGATTGAACGTGTTGTTTGCTTGCTGAAATCCCCCAGACTAGAAGCTAAAATCCTTCTCTGAAAACTCAAATGATCAAATAAAGGTGAAGAAAAGTGTAGCAAGATTCTCAAATCGCGCAAGGAAAGAAAGAAATAGGGTTTATGTGGAACAGGTCGCTCTTCAGAAAGCTTTCAAATATGAAACCCTTACTTCGAAAGGGTTTAAATATGCTCAGAGTTAATTTCGCAAAGTCCTTTTTAAGTTTTCGAAAAGTTCCAAAATAGACCTTTTGACAACTGCGAATGGCATCAGTACCATTCGAAAAGTTAATAGCTTCAGAAACATCTTTTCGAAAAGAAACTAGCTTCAGAAATATCTTTTTGAAAAGAAAATAACTTCAGAACCAACTATTCGAAAAGCAAATCCTTGCTTTCGAGCAGTTCATTACAAATCTAGAGTCTTTTCGAAAAGTAAATTAAACTTTACGAAACGATAATTATTACTTTGCGACTTAACTTTTCACATATTTAAACCATGCGAAAAGAGACAAATCATGAATAAAAATAGAAACAAAGAAACTAAGTAAAAACTATGAAATAAAAACATAATGTACAGTTATCCACCATCAGATTTTGGGAGGTTCGTGATGATAGATGGGCAGCACAGGCTCCTGGGTATTTTCAATGCATGGTTTGAGCCTCTGACCATTTACTTTCAAGATTCTTCCATTACTTGGATCAAGGATGTCATGACTCCAAGGAGCTGCACGAATGATGAAGTATGGCCCTTCCCATCTGGATCTCAGCTTTCCTGGAAAAAACTTGAGTTTTGAGTTAAATAACCATACCTTAGAGCCAGCTGTGAACTCTTTTCTCAATAAATTTTTATCATGGAACGTTTTGACTTTCTCTTTGTAAAATCTTGAATTTGTGTATGCATCCATTCTCAGCTCCTCCAACTTAGCAAGTTGCAGTTTCCTGTGATTACCAGCAGTAGTTAGATCCATGTTCAATGTTTTAATGGCCCAAAAGGCTTTATATTCTACCTCTACTGGTAAATGGCATGCTTTGCCATAGACCAACCTGAATGGGGACATGCCAATTGGGGTTTTATAGGTTGTCCTGTATGCCCACAATGCATCATTGACAAGGACCAATCCTTTCTGTCCTTCTTCACAGTCTTTTCCAGAATATGTTTGATTTCTCTATTGGAAATCTCCACTTGTCCACTGGTTTGTGGATGATATGGAGTGGCTACTCTATGAGTCACAGAGTATTTTTTCAATAAAGTTTCAAAATGTTTATTACAAAAATGGCTTCCCCCATCACTGATAATGGCTTTGGGAAAACCAAACCTGGAAAAAATGTGATCCTTAAGAAATTTAAGAACCACTTTGTGATCGTTTATTTTAGTGGCTGTGGCTTCAATCCATTTGGATACATAATCCACAGCTACTAAAATGAAATTATACCCATTGGAAGGAGGAAAGGGACCCATGAAGTCTATCCCCCAAACATCAAACAACTCAACTACCAAAATAGGCTGTAAAGGCATTGAGTTTCTCTTGGAAATGCTGCCCAATTTCGAAGCGATTCGGCAAGACTTACAATCTTCTTGAGCATCTTTGAAAAGTGTAGGCCAATAAAATCCACACTGCAAAACCTTTGTAGCAGTTTTGTTTCCACTAAAATGACCTCCACAAGCCTGTTCATGACACATAGAAAGTATTCTATGAAATTCTTGGTCAGGGACACATTTTCTTATTATTTGGTCTGCACAACTCTTAAATAGATAAGGATCTTCCCAGATGAAATGTTTAACCTTTGAGAAGAAAAGATCTTTATCCATTTTATTCCAATGTTGAGGAATTCTTCCAGTAGCCAAAAAGTTGACTATGTTTGCAAACCAAGGAGCGTGTACACTAAAGGCAAAAAGTTGCTCATCAGGGAAAGATTCATTGATAGGCAACCTATCAATCTCAGCAGTTAAAATTCTAGACAGGTGATCAGGCACCACATTCTCCACCCCCTTTTTATCTTTGATCTGTAAATCAAATTCCTGTAATAGGAGAATCCACCTGATTAATATTGGTTTGGTGTCCTTCTTAGACAGAAGGTATTTCAAAACAGAGTGGTCAGTGAACACTATTTGTGAACCCAAGACATATGACCTGAATTTCTCTAAAGTAAAAACAATTGCCAGCAGCTCCTTCTCAGTTGTTGTGTAATTGAGCTATGCATCTATCATTGATCTACTGGCATAAGCTATGACATGAGGCAGCTTTTCCTTTCTCTGTCCAAGGACAGCTCCCAAAGCATAATCTGATGCATCACACATCAGTTCAAAAGGTAGTGAATAATCTGGAGACTGCAATATTGGAGCTGAAATCAAACAGTTTTTTAAGAATTCAAAAGCCTTCATGCATTCATTATTGAAAACAAAAGGGACATCTTGGCACAACAAATGACAAAGAGGCTTGGTTATTTTACTGAAGTCCTTAATGAACCTTCTATAAAATTTAGCATGTCCCAAAAAAGTTCTGATTTGTTTAACAATTTTGGGAGGTGGTAAATGTGCAATTAAATCAATTTTTGCTCTGTCCACCTCAATGCCCTTGTGGGAAACAACATGGCCAAGGACAATGCCTTGGGTGACCATGAAATGGCTCTTTTCCCAACTCAAAACTAGATTAGTTTCTTCACATCTCTGTAATACCAATTTGAGATGATGTAAACACTGGGAAAAACTGTCTCCGTAGATTGAAAAATCATCCATAAAAATCTCCATCAATTGGTCAATCATATCAGAGAAAATGGAATACATGCATCTTTGAAAAGTAGCAGGAGCATTACAAAGACCAAAAGGCATTCTCCTATAGGCAAAAGTGCCAAAAGGGCAAGTGAATGTGGTTTTTTCCTGATCTTGTGGGTACATAGGAATCTGGTTGTAACCAGAGTAATCGTCAAGAAAACAGTAATAAGCTTTTCCTGCTAGCTTATCTAAAATCTGATCAATGAATGGGAGGGGGAAATGGTCTTTTCTGGTCATTGCATTTAATTTTTTGTAATCAATACAGACCCTCCACCCAGTTGTTTGTCTGGTTGACATAAGCTCACCAGAATTTGAGGTTACAACAGTGATCCCAGATTTCTTAGGTACCACCTGTGTAGGTGCCACCCAAGCTGAATCTGAAATGGGGTAAATGACCCCTGCATCCAACAACTTAACTACCTCTTTCATGACCACTTCTTGCATATGAGGTTGACCTCCTTTGCATTTCCTAGAAGGCTTTGCATCTTCTTCCAAATGGATTTTGTGCATGCAAAGCAATTGGGTGATTCCTCCCAAATCAGCAATAGTCCAGCCAATTGCCCTTCTATGTTCTTTCAAAACAATCAACAGCTCTTCCTCTTGCTCCTTTGTGAGGGAGGAAGAAATAATTGCAGGCAATGATTTATGATCTCCTAAAAACACATATTTCAAATTTTCTGACAGCTGCTTCAGTTCTAAATCAAGTGGGCTGAGAAAAGAAGGTAACAAAGGTACCTTAGCTGTTTGTGGAAGGGGAAGAGTAGCAGGTTTCCAAGAAGAGAAACTTGCTGATTGATTATGAGTTCCTTGCACAATATTTATTTCCTCATAATTTGAGATAATAAAGCCTTTTCAATGGTATGTTCCCCAATAATGCAAGGGATTGTGGGGATTCCAGGATCTTGAAGTTTAGGAGGTGTGGCAATGGATAACACCTGATTAACTCTTTCCACAGTAAAGACCTTCTTGGATAACTGTATCCTAGACTGTCTTTTGTGAGTGCAAACATCTTTCAAAAATTTTGCATATGCTGGAATTTGTTTGATTGCCTCAAGCAAAGGTAGATTTATCTTGACTTGCTTGAAAGTCTCCATCATTTCATCTATTTTTGTGTTCCCTTTATCAAAAGGGGATACAGATTTCATTGCATGAGGAAATGGTAAATGAGGAACTAGTCCTTCATCTACAGCTTTGGAAGCATTTTCAGAAATTTTTTGAATTTTTTGTTTTTCATTTGTTTGATTTTTCTGAGGTCCATCAGCACCCCCACTGCTATCATTATGCTGCTCTTGCTGCATATCTTTATCATTTTCCTCATTTTTTTCTTCTTCAGTACCCACTTTGTTATTTATAATTCTTCCACTTTTCAAAGTTGTGACAGTTTTTACTTCTTCATGTGAATTAGAAGCTTCTCCAACCATGAACTGTCCTTTGGGATTGTTCAAAAGTTGGCTGGGTAACTTTCCTTCCTCTCTTTTGGCCAAAGTATTTGAAAGTCATTCAATGTTTCTTCAATCTTCTTTATGCTCGTGAAAATTCACGATGAGTTAAAGATCCTAAATTCTGGAGTGAATTTAGGACTTGATCTTCAAAAGAAGGGGACATGGAAGGGGTTTGAGGCGATTCTTTGCATTGTGTTGTTGTGGAATGGGCTGCTAAAAATTTGGTTTGGCATAAAAATTCTGCTGATAAGGCTGTGCAATTTTGAAAGGCATTTGGTTCTTTGGTTGTTGCTGCTGTTGTGATTGATAATTCCCTTGGTTCCACCTCAAATTGGGGTGCCCTCTCCATGGATATTCATTTGACTGCATCTGTCCAAATGATTGAGCAGCATGAGCTTGTTCCACCATTAAATCTCAGGAAGCGTAGTGCGGCGGACATTGGTCAATTGAATGAGTAGGGGACTGGCATATCAGACATGCCTCCTCTACTCTTGCAACATTTGGATTTTTAAGTGAGTCCATCAATCTATCAAACTTTATGGTTAAATTGTCCATCTTTCTTTCCAACTCATTCACCTCATAAATCTTCCCTTTTGTGGGTTGCTGATTGTTCAACCTAGCAGGATTTTCAATATCTGTTGACAGAGATTCCTGTTGAGTTGAGTTTTCACCAATTACTTCAAATAAGTCCCAAACCTCCTCAACTGTTTTTTGCAAGTAAGTGCCTCCACAGGAGGCATCCACCATATTTTTGCCTTTTTGATCAATTCCTTGATAGAAGCTTTGAACGGTGCCATCAGGAATTTGATGATGAGGACATTGCCTTAAAAGTTCCTTAAATCATTCCCATGCTTCATGGAAAGTTTCAGTTGAGTTTTGTGAGAAAGAAATGATACTTTGTCTCAATTGGCTTGTTTTTGACATTGGGAAATATTTGGCTAAAAATTGACACTGCAAATCATTCCAAGAAGTGATACTATTTGATGCTAACATAGATAACCATGCTCTAGCTTTATCCTTTAATGAAAAAGGAAAGAGCCTAAGCTTGGTTGCTTCTGGACCAAGTCCAGCTATGTTGAATGTGGTGCAAAGAGCCAAGAATTCATCCACATGTTTGTATGGATCTTCCTTACTCAACCCATGGAAGGAAGGAAGCATTTGGATGGTCGATGATTTGATCTCATAATTTGCTTCAACAGTAGGAAATTGAATGCAAAAGGGAGAATTATAAGCACCAGGTGCAAAGTAATCCCTCAAAAGTCGAGGTTCGTCACCCATAGTAGCAGAATTTTGTGTTGTTTGTTTGGTTCATAGTAGCCTTTCAACTTCTAAATTCAGTTGGACAATCTCAGGGCTGAGAGTCCTCCTACCAAACATACAACTCAGAACAAAAATTTGATTATTCACAGCAAACCTTCAGAATTCCTTTTTAAGTAGTTTCCCTTCTTCAAAAATTAGATATGAATAACTGCACAGGTATAAACAATAGAATAGTTTAGTACTGATATAAAAATAAAAGTGAAAACTTAGGTCTACCTATTTTAAAACAAATTCCCCGGCAACGGCGCCAAAAACTTGTTGCTGCTTCTAAGTGTGCTTGATTTATTTGTGTTTTGAAAACAGATTTGCAACTACTAAGTTATAATGAATCTAGAATATTAAAAAGAGTAAAGAAATATCAGCACAGATAGAAGTGAATTAGCCTGCAAGATCAGGGCCAATTGTAGCAAGTTTTAAATGTAAGTGAGTAAAAGATCGTCCACAGAGAATTTGTCTAAAATGCAAGATAAACCTCCAGATCGGAGCTACCAGATCTGGCCTCTTATCCTATCTAGAAAGTACATAAGATGGGAGGTTGAACTTGTCACATTAACTAAATGATAAAAGTAAAAGTTAAACTAAATGATCCAGATCCGAGTTGGGGGAACGTTTGAGGTAAACTTAAAAAAAATGGAGAAGTAATATCTAACTTTGATTTGGTCCTTGAAATCTAATGAGAATGACTGCAGCTCAATTGAGAGATGATCCAATCTTCATCTGGCTACAAGCGCAGATGTAAGAGAAATAAATCTAATTCAAGGATTAGGTTTAAGCTTATGGCTATGGTCTGTCCACTTTAATGGCCACAAACAATCCAATAGTCTTTACTCCAAATCCTTAATTTAGAACAAGAAACATCACTACAAATGCCGTGAGAGACTAGGATACAAACACTAACTCTCACAGGATTAATGAATCAAGGGAAATTGCATGAAAAACAGTAAATCTAAAGGAGTCTAATGCAATAAGGAGATCAGAGGGAACCCTTAACATGAGTCCAATGGAGAATGCACGGTTTACAGCAACCTTTTCAAATTCACCATTACAATTACAGAGCACAGCTTAAACAACTCTCAGATTTGTAGTCTTGAATACAACTCTCCTTTGAATTACAGAAGTATCTCACAGCTCTCAATTGCAAGTAAAAGTGAGGCTATTACAGGGATTTCAGACAAACTATCTGATTTGGAAATGGGGGAATAGGAATGAAACTCAAAATCTGGATGCCCAAATTGGGCAAATGGTTTGTCTATTTATAGTTTTCCCTAAGTCCAGCTCAGATGTGTATCAACCAATCAGAAGTGCTCAGATCTGTATCGACCAATGGTAGTCGAGCACAAGGATCCAGATCTATTCTGGCCAATCAGAATTTCTCGATCTGGTTCAGCTAATCAGGTGACAAAAGCATCATTTCTGTTATGCATTTTGAAAGTCTGTTAGAGTTTCTAGAAGTTCCCGCCAAGTTATTTCATCTCTGGGTGCTCACGTGGGGTGGAATATGCCTTCGCTTCATGCTTAGAATCCTCTGGAATGTCCCTAGGTTTTTAAATGCATTAGGACGCATGAAACAGATTACTGAATTGCCCTTGCAAAAGCTGGGAATCTCTAGAATACCTTTTCGCATAGCTTAGGGGACTTTTCGCAAGGTGTTGTAACTCCTGAAGCTCTTTTCGCAATGTTCTGGTCCTGTTCGAATTGAGTTTTCTTCTTTTCGAAAAGGTCAATCATCTCTTTGAAAAGTTCAGGTGCTCTTCGAAAGCTAAGCCTGGAGTTTTAGTTCTTTTCGCAGAGTTCAGGTTCTTTGCGAACAGTTCAGGTTCTTTGCGAAAAGTACTCTGTAGTGCATTTTTCTGTTCGAATTGCTCCATACTTCTTTTCTAGGTTGAGACCAGGTCTTTGCCTCTTCAGTTCAGACCTTTTAACAGCTAGTGAGGTTGTCTCTTCTCTTTCTTCCTTTGGATTGACATGGATTGTCATCTTTTTGGCACTTTTAAGCTGCTTTTATGGTTATGCCTGTCTTTATTGTTAGCTAAAACACAAGCACTTAAAACACTTATTTAGTTCTCTCAAAGGTCTATCAAGACTCAGGTTAAGGGGTGAAAAATGGTATTTTTCAGTTCTCAACATATAGCTAACACTGGAGCTGAAGTGAGTCTCTTCTTGAGTTCTTGAAAACTCTTCTCCCATGCCTCACTCCATTCAAACCTCGCATCTTTCCGTGTGAGTATCGTGAGTGGTCCTGATATCTTTGAAAAACCCTCAATGAAACGTCAGTAGTAACCTGCTAATCCTAGGAAACTGCGGATGTCGGTCACTGTCTTTGGTTGCTCCCAATTCACTACTGCTTCGATCTTTGTTGGATCTACAGTGACACCAAGCTTCGAGACGACATGTCCCAAAAAGCTAACTTCTTCTAACTAAAACTCACATTTGCTGAGCTTGGCATATAACTGGTGTTCACGTAGAGTCTGTAGGGCTAATCTCAAGTGTTTCTCATTCTCTTCTTCTGACTTTGAATAGATCAGGATGTTGTCAATAAACACTACGACACAAGTATCTAGGTGTGGTTTAAACACCCTATTCATCAGATCCATGAATGACGCCGGGGCATTTGTCAACCCAAACGGCATCACTAGGAACTTATAGTGTCTGTATCGAGTCCTGAATGCAGTCTTCTGAATATCCTCTGCCTTGACTCTCAACTGATGGTATCCCGATCTCAGATTGATCTTGGAGAAGTACTTCGCTCCTTGCAGTTGATTGAATAAGTCATCTATCCTAGGCAAAGGGTATCGGTTCTTAATAGTGAGTTTGTTTAATTGTCGATAGTCAATGCACAGACGCATTGACCCATCTTTCTTCTTTACAAACAAGACCGGTGCTCCCCATGGAGACACGCTCGGTCAAACAAAACCCTTGTCCATTAGTTCCTGTAGCTGCTCTTTCAACTCCTTCAACTCAGATGGAGCCATTCTGTATGGTGCTTTAGACACAGGCTCCGTTCCTAGTGCTAAGTCGATGGCAAATTCTATTTCTCTCTCTGGAGGTAATCCAGGTAACTCCTCTAGAAATACATCGGCGAAGTCTCGCACAACTGCTATTTCAGAGATCAAATTCTTCTCCTCTTTTTGCTCCTTCAAATATGCTAAGTATCCGCTACATCCCTTTCCGATCAATCGCTCGGCCTTGAATGCCCAGATAAGTGGTAGGTGCGTCGTTCTTTCTCCTCTAAATCAGAACGATCTCCTTATATTCGGTCTAAAAGTGACAATTTTGTTCTTGTAATCTACCGTCGCACAGTGAGTCGATAGCCAATCCATGCCAAAGATCACGTCGAATCCTTGCATATCTAACAGAATTAGGTTCGCGAGTAGCTCAAAATCGCTCCCATCCATAACCCTCACGATCACGGAGTTGCAACCCTTCTCGGTATCGATCGCTTTCCCAGTAGGAACCGTCACGGTTAAAATGAAGTTTAACTCCTCTGGGTTGACTTTCATCTTCTTTGTGAAGCGAGGAGTAACAAATGAGTGGGTAGACCCCGGGTCTATCAACACTCGAGCTTCGTATGACACATCGTTTCCCTTCTTATAGATGTGTAATCCACCTAATTATACATACACATATATATATATATATATTATTTATTATCATTATACTAGATTTATCACATTCAAGTTCCTCTTATATTTTTCTAAATATAGATGCACCTTTTCTATCTAAAAATTTCAAGAATTGAAATTCTTTATTTAAAAGAAAGCTCACCTTGAATGACATCATTTGTATTCTGAGCCTCCTGAGCTGTGACTGCGTAGGCTCTTCCTTGGACGATCGGCTTCCTTAATTGAATCGGTCGCGGAATAGGTACTGAAGCCATCTTTCCTTTGTTCACCTCGGGGCATTCCCTGATCAAGTAGCCCACCTTGCCGCATCGAAAGCAACCTTGAGTGCCTACCCAACAATCCGATGTCTTGTGAGGCTTGCCACACTTGGCACACGTCTCACGTGGCGTGGAAGAACTGCTCGAGAAGCCCCCTGTGTGACAGTAGCACCTGCAGTAATTGTAGGGCTCTCGTAGCGTATCGGTCTCCCCGACGCGAGCAATGGAAATCTCTGCTGGTTTCTCTGCTGCGTCGGTCTCCCATAGCCTCCTTGAAACAGTGGCTTCTGATTGTGTGGTATGAACCTAGGCTTTTTATTCACCAGTTCATAATTTTCCGTTCTGCTATGATCAGAGTTCCACCTTCCCTGTTGCGCCCTCTGGCGGTATTTGTTGTTATTTTCTTCCTCTACCACCAAGGCCTTACTCATGACCTCTCCATAGGTCCTCAGCTGGAATGGTGCTACTCCTCCCCTCACGTCTAATCTCAACCCTTGCTGAAACCGTTTTGCTCTCATCATCTCCGTGATGACGTAGTCGGCCGCAAAGCGAGCGAGTCGCATGAACTCCACTCCATGGTCTCTCATTGTCATCTTCCCCTGAGTAAGCTGTAGAAATTGGATTTCCATTTAGTTCCTTACTACCTCGGGGAAATACTGTTTATTGAATTCCTCAACGAATTCATCCCAAGTCCATGGCATGTCTGGGGTCTCCTGAGCCCTAGTCCATGAAACGGACTTCCACCAAGGCCCATCCTCCCCGTCCAACATATAAGCTGCCCAACGGACGCTCTCGTCCTTAGTACATGTGAGCACACTGAACACCTTCTCCATCTCACTCAACCAGTGCTCTGCCACTATGGGCTCTCCTTGTCCAGAAAAACTAGGAGGTCTCATCCTCCTAAACTCAGTGAATGCTGAAGATGCTGGCAGTGTAGGAGCTACTGGAGGTGCCGGTGGTTGATGTTGGTCATTTGCCATATGAGCTGCCAGAGATGCTGCCTGTTGAGCCATAGCAGCTGCCATGGTCTCCATGGTGTGCATCATCCTCTGATGCTCTTCTCTATCTTCATTTCTTTCCCTAATTCTTTCTTGCTCTCTTTGATCTTGATCATGACGATCTCGATCATGGTTCTCTTCCTGATCTTGGCTTTCTTATCCACCACTGCTAGAAGCCCCTCCATCTCCTATAGGTACTCTATTTGTAGGAGAGATGTACCCATCTCCACTACGTAAACTCCTATTATGGCCACCCCTGGGGCGGCCCCTTCCTCTAGGTAACATCACGGTCTACATGTGAAAACAAAGTTTTCATTAGCAAAAGTCCCTATGCTCTGACAAAAGAATGATTGTCAAAGTTTTTAAAAGAAAATTCTCTGATACCAATTGTGACAGCCCAGATTTTGGCACCCTGAAACCCGTGCCATCAGCACGATCCTCCAGACTGTGCCCCAAAGCTTAGCAGGAACATTGGTATAACAAGCACCACATAATAAATAAAGCAATTAACCTCATTAAAGCGGAAAACATTAATATGCCCAACTGGCATATTCAAAAGATAGTTCTACCCTCATGCCACTGCATGAATAGAGAACCGACCCGAACCATCGATGATACACAGATCACCCCAGATGGTTCGCCAAAAGAATATCTAGTTTAATTACATTGTTTCAAAAATAAAGGCTTGACATACCAAGCCACACTAAACTGCTCACAAAACTGACTTTCTATCAAAGTGCTCAGTAGAGTAACCTAGAAGAAGTCTTCGGGCGGAGGCTCCAACTCGTCTCCAGGTATGTAATCCGAATCCCCCGGATCCAAGTCCCCCGAAGTCTCCGCTGCTGCTATCAATGGACTTGCGACGTATAGTCAAAAGGGTGAGCTACATCTTTGCTCAATAGGGAACAACACAATGAACATATAAGTCAAAACTCATATATATTCCATGATATTCAAAGCATGATGAATCTATGCACTTGCTAGAAAACCAATTAAAAACAAGTGATTTATACTCAATTTACTGGTAAGTTGCATGTATTACACTACTGTTGATTTAATCATGAATGACACTAAACACACCTAAAGCAAAACTTGAATCTTCAACTTAAGTAATCCCCGAGCAATATAGCATCGAGCCCCGATGAGATACCCTTCATCGTCATCTAATTAGACAGTTGTAAAAACGTGTATTCCCTGGGAATACGACCCAAGCCCCTTTCTCATTAGGCGGCGGGGTAAAATATTACACAACATCCCTGGGATGTACTTACGATCACGGATAAACCTCCGTGCTGGTGTACGGATTCGCCGCCGTACCAGTCACGGATATCCTGCTGCGTCAGTCGTGGGTATCCCGCCACGTCGGTGGGGTATCCTCCAAACCTCAAATAACAAAAATAACATGTGCTTTACATATAGTAATTCGCCGTGTAAGTGTGCTATCTTATATCAGTTAGGCCTCAACAATAATTATTCAATCCTATGTATACATCCCTGGGATGTATACATACCCGCATCACACCTGATGCCTTTATTACTTTCTCATCCCCTGGGGATGTCTCAATCTCATTAGATTATTGGTTCTTAATCACTTGCATCACACAGATGCCCTTATCATATTCGTGGTGTCAGACACACACCCATTTTCACAAAGCTTTTCATGATTTAAAACAACTTCAATTTAATGATTATATCACTACATACATGCTCTTGAAATTAAAGTACATGTTCAAGGTGTTCCCTACCTCAAATCTTTAAAACTCTTAGCATCAAGGTCCCACGCGGCTCCTTGTGCTCATGATCATACGTACCACCTATGGTATAACATAACACATGTAACTCATCACTAAAGATGTAACAAAGAAGGTCCAAGACCCTCCCTGAATCTCAAAGTCAACTATAAAGTTTAAGCAAAACTGTCAAAGTCGATTAATCGATTCCCAAAATTGATTAATCGAAACCAAAATCGATTAATCGATTCTCAAAATTGATTAATCGAGATTCAAATTCGATTAATCGATCCCTAATAGATTAATCAAGGTCTCCAACATAAAACAACCGATTTATAAATCGAGTAGTCGAGATCTCAAAATGGATTAATCGATCCCAATTCGATTAATCAAAATCTGAAATCGATTAATCGAAATTCCAATTCGATTAGTCAATTTCCCTAGGTTACTTTTCTCCAGTGGCTGGAGATTCCCAGTCGATTAGTCGATTTCCAAATCGACTAATCGAAATCCAAATCGTTTAATCAAAATTCATTTCGATTAATCGAAATCGGGCTTCCATGACTTTTCAACTTCTGGGCCAAAATCGAATAATCGAAATAAGATTTCGATTAATCGATTTGGCCTGATTCAGCCCCCTTTTGGGCTGATCTTCCAATTCCTCTTCAACCTATTTTTCTTTCTTTTTCTAAGTCTTTATCCTATGATTTTAAGAATTCTTGACTACAATTAAACTCCTACAATCTTATGCATTTAATTCAACAAAATTTACCTCAATCAAATCCCCATTTGATTGGATCTCAAAGTTGGAATGGCTAGGGTTCCAGCTTTAGCTCCAAAGGATCCTTCGAGTTGAATTCGACTTTAAATACTCAAATCCCTCTCCCTTGGATTGCATTTACTCCTTGCTTAACCACTCTCTTTACTTCTCTCTCTCTCTCTCTTCTTAATTTTCTTCAACAACCAAAAACAATTGAAGTTAGGGTTCTTTTTATATCCCTACTCTCTTTATGTTGAGCACATACACCTCGAGAGGGGTATGCGACTCCAGATTTACACTACACTCCACCTACTTACCTTATATTCACATCATATACGTTCATCACTTCTCGAGTCAACTAGTGAACTACTTAGTCAAACCCATGACCAATCAGGCACGGATCCCAAGGTCACCGTTTAATAAAAATTTTTGGGTTATTATATTCTCCCCACCTTGGGAATTTTTGTCCTCAAAAATAACCCAAGGGTATTCGGTTTGGGTAACCCGCACACTGGGTTGTCGCGTACCCACAAACACAAATGGCGAACACATGACACAATAGCAGAAAACCGATTAACATAAGTACACAAATTTGTTCTGTATTTCATTATAACTTTTCAAAAATTACATCATTGAGCATTTACAGTGGTTGAATTTACAATCAAAATGAAATATCCCCCGCTGAAACTCATGCGGCCCCAGCGTGGTGGCGAAGTCTGGGCAGGCTCGGTGGACTGGCACTGGTGGTGGGCCTGAAAGTATGGGGCTGGTGAACTCGGAATTGGCTGGTTCTGGTGGTAGCGGCTGCAAAGTCTGGGATGGCTGCTCTGGTGGCTGTGGTGCCGAGCTCGCTGCGTCGATAGCCGCGGTGGTCGGATGGAAGACTGGACACCTATGGAAGGCGGTTCGTCCTGCGGTCAAGTCCTCCTCCTGAGCTAGGCGTCGTTGGTAGTCCAATGGATAGATGTAGTGGAGGGTATGGAACATAAGGAAGTCCATCCTCCGGTTCATCCATTCGTTGTTGGCCTCCATGCGTGCCAACACGTCCTTAATGGTAGGACCGGAATGAGGTGCTCAGCGGCGGTAGGATGATGTAGGTGTAGCTGCCGCAGACTCTGCTGGCGGCGTAGGTGAAGCGGTGGTATGGGAGGGTGCCCCCTCCGCTGGAGGCTCAACGGGGTGTGCCCCACCCACGGGTGGGTCTAGATGTGGTGGTGGGGGTGGTGGTGGTACTGGAGCTGCTACTGCTGTCGGAATGGGACCCGGAGCCGGTAGAGTCCGCTTCAACAAATTGTAACTGCGGCTCCAGGAAGACTTTGAAAACGTCTTCACTTGGTCTGTTGCCCTCACCTCATGGGGCGATACCACATACTCGGGAGCGTTGGAGTAACACTCCAGCATACTTGATATGAGCCGAGCATACGGCATCCTCTCCTTGGGCCTCAAGTTGCCCTTCATCAACTTACCTTTTCTGTACCTCATCCCCTCGAGGACGATCATGGTCGCATCAAACCATTGGCCACATAAGGCTGCATAAAGTGCCTGTTGCACCTTTTCTATGCACTCTGTGTTGTGGCGTAGTGGGTATAGGTTGCACTTGATTATTGAATCAAGCATCCACATATAGTGGGGAAGGTCGACCCTCCTAATGGAGGATCCCGACCCCGTCTTCCAGTTGGTCATACGGGCTATGATCTCTTCAAATTTTGCCTCCTCCTCGAAGGGTGGAAAGAGGGTGGTTGTTAAGTAGTGAAAAATACCATTTTTCACCCCTAAACATGAGCTTTGAAAGACCCTTGAGAAGACTAAATAAGTGCTTTAGTGTGCATTTTACAGCTAACCAATTAGACAGGTCCAAGTCCGAAAAGCATCCTAAAATGATCAAAAAGCTGACAACTCATGTCAAGCTCAAAGAGGGAGTGAAGAAATAGCCTCAGCAATGGCTAAAAAGGTCCTAAAAGAGCAAGAAAAGACCTGAAGAAGAAGAAGGATCCATTCGCAAAGAAGAAATCAAGTTAAAAGTTCAAATCGCAAAGTAAAAAGTACTTTTCGAAAAGGTCAAAGTTCTGTTCGAATTGATTGTAATGAACTACTCGAAAGAACCATGTTACTTCGAAGAAGTTGAAATTTCCTTTTGAATAGAAGATCGGGAGAAGTCCTTTGCGAAAAGACTTTACGAAGCCAAATTGCTGCGAAAAGAACTTGAGCCAAAACACTTTGCGAAAAGGCACTTAAACTCTCTGAAAGGACATTCTGGGAATTACACTTGTTTAAAGGGCATTTCGGTAATCTACGCGTGCCCCAATGCATTTAACAGCCGAGGACATTTCGAAGATTCCAATCAAGAACCGAAAGCATCTTCTAGCTCATGTGAGCGCTCAAAGGTGAAAGCCCTTGGCGGGAACTTCTAGAAGCACAAGCACATTTTTGAATTCCATAGCAGAATTGATGCTTGTAGCGCTGATTGGTGAACGGATCGAGCATTTTCATTGGCGAACAGATCTGGATCCCGTGCTCAAGCGCCATTGGGCAATCCGGATCTGAACACTTCGATTGGTCAATTCATACATGCGGATCAAGGAAAGCTATAAATAGAAGACATTTGCCCAATTGTGGCATCCAGTTTTGAGTTCATTTCTATTTCCCGCTTCCTACGATAGCTTGTCCTACTTCGTAATAGCTTCTTTTGTATTTGCTTTTGAGAGTTTAGAGCTATTTGTAACTCCAAGGAGATTGGATTCAAGATCGCAAGTCTGAGGTCATCTAGCCGTGCTTTCGTAATTGTAAGATTGAATTTAAAAGGTTGTCAGAATGTGTTTCTCCATTGGATTCATGTCAAGGGTTCTTATTGATCACCTTAGTGCATTAGACTCCTTTAGATTCACTACTTTGCATGCAATTTCCTTGATTCATTACTCTATGCGAATTAGCGTTGGTAACCTAGTTACGACGGCACATGCGATGATGTTCATGTTACGAATTGAGGATAGGTCAACAACTATTGGATGATACAGTGACCATTTAAGTGGGAGATCATAACCATAAGTCTAAACCCTTCCTTAATTGATTTATTTCTCTTACATCTTCTTTGGTAGCGGATGAAGATTGAATCAACTCATTTAGTTGCAGATTCTCCATTAAAATTCAAAGCGAAATCACGAAAGTTATTATTTCTCCATTTGATTTATTTTAATCACTTCCCCAACTTGGATCTGGATCGAGTTAGTTCTTTTCTTTATTTGCTTTTTAGTTAAACGTGACAAAACCCAACACTCTCTTTTATCTACTTTCTAGATAATTATAGAGCGGATCTGGTAGCAGATCTGGAGGTCTATCTCATATTTGAACAAATTCTCGTGGGCGATCTTTAATATACTTACTTTTAAAACTTGCTACAATTGGCCCGATCTTGCGGCTATTGTTAGCCCTCAATGTCTTGATATCTCTTTCATAATTTAAAATTATGTAACTTAATATTCATTAATTCGTCATTCAAAACACATAAATCGGCACATGTTAGGCAACAACAAGTTTTTTGGCGCCGTTGTTTAGAATTTGTTCTAAAATAGATAGACCTATGTTTTATTCTCTTTATTTATTATTTATTAATTCATTTTTTTACATTGTTATCTCATGCGGGTTACAAATACAATTGCGTAAAGGAAAGGAAAGCACCTAATTGACGGGTTTGCGGTACCAAATTCTCTGCGTTGTATGTTTGGTAGGAGAACTCTCAACCACGAGATTCTCCTTTTAATTCGAAGTTGAAAGACTCTAAGAAAGCAGACATACACCACGAGTTACGCTACAATGGGTGACGAACCTAGATTGTTAAGAGACTACTTTGCTCCTGGTGCCTATAATTCCCCTTTGCATTCAATTTCCCACGAGTGGAGGAAATTATGAGATCAAATCATCAACCATCCAAATGTGCCTTCATTTCATGGATTAAGTAAAGAAGATCCTTACAAGCACATTGATGAATTTACGGCTTTATGCACAACATTTAACATATTTGGACTTGGTCGAGAGGCAACCAAGTGAGGCTCTTTCCTTTTCATTAAAGGACAAAGCTAGAGCATGGTTATCTATGTTAGCACCAAACGACATCACATCATGGAATGATTTGCAATTCAATTTTGTCAAAATATTTCCCAATGACTAAAACCAATAACTAAGACAAAGCATCATCTCTTTCTCCCAAAACTCAATGAAACTTTCCATGAGGCATGGGAAAGATTCAAAGAAGCTGATTAAGACAATGCCCTCACCATCAAATTCCTAAATGGCGACTTGTTCAAAGCTTCTATCAAGGAATTGATCGGAAGGGCAAGAACATGGTGGATGCCTCTTGTGGAGGTACCTACTTACAAAAAGGCAGTTGAAGAGGTTTGGGACCTCTTTGAGGTGATTGGAGAAAATTCAACCCAGCAGAATCTCATCAAGAGACACCGAGAATCCACTAGGTGAATAATCCCCAATTCACAAGAGGGAAAGTTTATGAAGTCAATGAGTGGAAAGGAAAGTGGATAATTTGACCACAAAATTTGATAAGGTGATGGACTCATTTAAAGCTCCAAATGGGTCAAGAGTAGAGGAGGCATGTCGATATGCGGTCCCTACTCATTCAATTGATCAATGTCATACATCACAATTTGAACTCATGATGGAACAAGCTCATGCATGACTCAGTCTTATGGACAGATGCAATCAATGACTACCCATGGAGATCTCATCCTAATCTCGGGTGGAATCGAAATTACCATTACTTGACAACAGCGGCCCAAAATCAAATACCTTTCAAACACCTTTCGCCATATCGAATTTTTACAATAAACAAAATTTTCGAACCTAACCCCACAGAACCCATGCACATTCTACACCAGCCCACGCCCTCCTAGGTCTGTCATTTGAAGAGCGGTCTTAAGTTCACTTCAAATTTGGAACTCTATCTCGGGTGAACCTTCACAGTCGAGCATTAAAAAATTGAAGAAACTTTGGGCCAACTCTCAAATTCATTAGCTAAGAGAGGAGGAACTACCCACCAACCTTTGAACAATCCTAAGGGGCATGGTTCATGGTTGGAGAATCCTCAAATAGCCATGAGGAGATTAAAGGTTGACCACTTTGAGAAGTGGAAGAGTAATAAAAACACAAGGTAGTGAAGAGGAAAAAGAAGAAGAACAAGATGTGCGGAAGCACTGACATGATGAAAACAATGAGGTTGTTGATTTACCTCGAAAACCCAAAAAAATGAAAAGCAGAAAAATAAAAAATTGTTGAAAAGATGAGGAGGAGAGATTTGTTCCCACCTCCCATTCCCTCATGCAATGAAGTCAGTTTCTCCTTTTGACAAAGGAAACACAAAATTGAGGAAATGATGGAGACATTCAAGCAAGTTAAAATTAATCTACCTACTGCTTGATGCAATCAAGCGAGTCCCTGCATATGCTAAATTTTACGAAGGATGTGTGCACCCACAAAAGGCAATCTAGGATACATTTATCTAAGAAGGCCTTTCTTTGTGGAGAAAATCAACCAAGTACTATCCATTGCAACACCCCTAAAATGCAAGATCCTGGAATCCCCACAATCCCCTGCATCATTGGGGAGCATACCATCGAGAAAGCTACGCTAGATCAGGTGCTAGTGTCAACACAACTTCCTTATTACATATGAGAAGCTAGGTTTGGGAGAATTAAAACCCACTCAAGTGGTGTTGCAACTAGGCAGCAGATCTAGAGAAACCTATGGGATTGATTGAAGATGTGCTAGTAGGAGTAGATAAATTCTTCTATCCTGCTGATTTTGGTGTTGGACATGGAACCAACCAAAAGACTTCCATCCTGTCATTTAGGGAGACCATTCACAGCTCTGAAAATGCTTGTATTCAATGTCGATGCAGTATCATGGAAGTTTCTTTTGGTAATATGAAAGTCAAATTGAATGTTTATAATCATTAACCAACCTCAATTTTGTTGAAGAATTGCTTTCATGTTGACATCATGGATGAACTTGTGGAGGAGTCTTTGCAAAAATTTCTGCGGTGAAGACTCCACCACGAGAACTAAAAATGATTGGGAATCCAGAAAGAAGGAAAAGGAGATCAAATTCAAAGGAGTCTTTGTGCAAGGCACTCACAAACAATCCTCAAGTTCTCCCTCTTGGAGACTGCACTCCTCTCCTCCACAAATTACCAAGGTACCTTTCTGCCCTCTTTTCTCACACAATTGGAACTCAAACGGCTCCCCAAAAATCTGAAATATGTGTTTTGGGAGATCATCAAACACTACTGTGATTATTTCTTCCTCCCTTACAAAGGAGCAAGAAGAGGAGTCTGGTAGTACTAAAAGCGACAAGAAAGCAATTAATTTGGACCATTCTTTGATTTAGGAGGAATAAACCCAAGTATGCATGCATAAGATCCACACGGAAGAGGATGCCAAGCCTTCTAGAGAAATGCAAAGAAGGTTGAATCCTCACATGCAAGAAGTGGTAATGAAGGAAGTTGTCAAGTGCTAGATCTTTGGGGTCATTTACCCCATTTGATTCTGCTTGGGTAGCACCCACAGTGGTGCCTAAGAAATCTGGCATCAACGTAGTAGCATTTGAATACAGTGAACTTATGTCACCACGGACAAACAAGCTGGATGGAGGTGCGCATAGACTAGAAAATTAAATACCATGACAAGGAAAGACCATTTCCCCTCCCTTCATTGACCAAATCCTTGATAAACTTGCGAGGTAAAGCTTACTCGCTTCCTTGATGGGTACTGGTTACAACGGATCCTGTGTACCCACAGGACCAAGAAAAGACCACCTTCACCGCCCTTTTTTGCCTATAGGAGGATGCCCTTTGGTCTTTGCAATGCCCCTGCTACTTTTCAAAGATGCATGTATGCCATCTTTTACGACATGATTGATCAATTCATGGAGATCTTCATGGATGACTTTTCAATTTATGGAGGCTTTTCCCAATGCTTACACCACCTCAAGTTGGTGTTGCAAAGATGTGAAGAAACCAATTTGGTTCTAATTTGGGAAAAGAGTCATTTTATGGTCACCAAGGCATTGTCCTAGGACATGTGGTCTCCCATAAAGGCATAGAGGTGGACCAAGCAAAATTGATCTAATTGCACATTTGCCTCCTCCCAGGCTATTAAGCAAATCGAAGTTTCTTAGGGCATGCGAGGATTTTATAGGAGGTTCATCAAAGATTTGATAAAATTTCCAAGCCACTCTGTCATTTCTTGTGTCAAGATGTTCCTTTTGTGTTTACTAATGAATGCATAATGACCTTTGAGGTCCTTAAGAAATGTCGATTTCAGCTCCCATCTTGCAGTCCACGACTATTCGTGCCCTTTGAGCTGATGTGTGATGCATCAGACTATGCCCTAGGAGCTGTCCTAGGGCAGAGAAAGATAAGCTTCCCCATGTCATAGCTTATGCCAGCGGATCCATGATAGATGCCCAGCTCAACTACACAACAAGCGAGAAAGAGTTCTGTGGCCATTGTGTTTGCATTGGAAAAATTGTCTTATGTTTTAGGTTCACAAATTGTGGTGTTCTTGACTCTGCCCTAAAATACCTTCATCTAAGAAGGATACCAAGCCCAGATTAATCGGTGGATCCTCCTATTACGGGAGTTTGATCTCTGATTAAGGATAAGAAAGGAGTGGAAAATGTGGTGGTGATCACCTATCCGAATTCTCAATCTTGAGGATGATAGCTTACCCATTAATGAATCATTTCACGATGAGCAACTTTTGCCATCAATACCCGATCCTTGGTTTGCAAACATAGTCAACTTCTTGGCTCTTTGAATGATTCCTCAACATTGGAATCGAATGGATAAAGATCTTTTCTTCTCACAGTTAAACATTTCATTTGGGAAGATCCTTATCTATTCAAGAATTGTGCTACCAAGTGATCAAGATGTGTCCTGACCATGAATTCTCCGCATATTGTCAATGTGTCATGAGCAGCTGTGGAGGTCATTTCGGTGGTAACAAAACAGTGCAAAAATTCTGCGATGTGGTTTTTATTGGCCCACAATCTTTAAAGATGCCTTACAAAGATGTAAATCCCGCCAGAATCGCCAAAATTGGGCGCATTTCCAAAGAAACTCAATGCCTCTACACCTATTATTCCGGTGGTTGAGCTGTTTGATGTATGGGGAATAGATTTTTATGGGCCCTTTCCTCCTTCTAATGGAAATAACTTCATTTTAGTAGCGATGGACTATGTCTCCAAGTGGATTGAAGCCATAGCTACTAAATCAAATGATCACAAAGTGGTTTGAAATTTCTCAAGGACCACATTTTTCCGAGTTTGGTTTTCCCAGAGCCATCATCGGTGATGAGGGAAGCCATTTTGTAACAAGCTCTATTGAAAAAGTACTACATCACTCATAGAGTAGCCACTCCTATCATCCACAAACCGGTGGACAAGTGGAATTTCAATAGAAATCAAACACATTTTGGAAAAAAACGATAAAGAAGGACGAGAAAGGATTGGTCCTTTAAGCAATGATGCTTTGTGGGCATCTGAGCGCCTACAAAACTCCAATTGGAATGTCCCTTTTAGTGGTCTATGGCAAAGCATGTCATTTGCAGTGAGTTAGAATACAAAGCTTTACGGGCTATTAAAACATTTAATATGGATCTAACCTGCTTTGGTAATCACAGGAAACTTCAACTCCTTTGAATTGGAAGGCTGCGGATGGATGCTTATACAAGCTCAGATTGTATAAGAGAATCAAATCATTTCATGATAGGAGTTTAATGAGAAAAGAGTTCATACCGGGGTCCAAGGTATGGTTATTCAACTCTAAACTTAAATTCTTTCCGGCAAATTGAGATCCGGATGGGAAGGGCCATACACCGTCATCAAGGCCTCCCTCAGAGTGGATATTTCGGATCCCAAGGATGGAAGAATCTTAAGGTAAATGGTCGAGGCTCAAGCCATGCATTGACAACACTTTCAGAGCTGTCTTGCCCATCTGTCATCACGAATCTCCAACAATCGATGGTAGAAAATTGTATATTATGTTTGTACAACATAGTTTTCTTGAATTTCTCTGTTTCTATTTCTTTTTCTTGTTCGCATAGTTTAAATACACTTAAAAGTTCAAATCGCAAAGCAAAAACTACTTTTCGAAAAGCCCAAAGTTCTATTCGAATAGATTCTGGAGCTGCAATGAACCGCTCGAAAAGAAAGATGTTCTTTCGAATAGTTAATTATGTTAATAGCCTTTTCGAATAGAAGGTCCGATGCTAAGTCCCTTGCGAAATAAACTTTCTCGAAGCTATCTACTTGTCGAAAGGCACTTTTGCCATTCAAATAGAAAAAAGGGCTCTTTTGGAATATTTGAAAACTTAAAGGTGCTTTGCGATTTTAGCTTCAAGTATATTTAGTCGTTTTGAAGTTAGCTTTGTATTTGCAAACACTCTCTGCAGAAGCGACGCTCCACTAAAACCATAGCTCACTCTCTTCTCACACAGAGCTCCACAAAGATATCACCGTTTTGTTCCTAATTGTTTGAGCGTTTCCATTTTCGAGATCACAGATCGGTTGGCGATCTTTACAAACAAAGCGACTCAGTTCAAGCACAAACCTTAGATCGTGGTATTTTTCTATCCATTCTCGCCAATCTTTTAGAAAAATCTAAATCTGTGTTAGCCAGGTGTGGGCTTTTGTTTTCTCCATTTTAAATATGGGAAAGACTGAGAAATCCTTAGCCACTTTTCTAAAGGGCAATTTTTCAATGCCCCCATGCTCATCCGGAAGCAATGGCTGATGTGAGTGCCAAGATAAAGAAGAAACAGAAAATTGTCTGGCCTCCCTTTGGAAGACTAATTCTGCCCTCCTAAGAGCCAAGTTTGACATAGATAGGAAGAGCCCTTTGAAGTCCTCACCCCCATAACTTTGGCAAGAAAGCACGGACCACAAGTCGGGGCTATGTTGAGGAGAAATGAGAGCGGCGGAGATCCGGACATGCCCTGCTCTTGCCCCCGCCTCTGTTCTGAACCCATTCTGCCCGAGCACACGAGCGAGCAGTTCTGCTGCTAAGCTGACGGGGAACCTAGCCTGCAAGTGTGGGTGGGCTGAACAACCACCTATGGACCCTCACTGTACATGAACTGTGAGTGAACTAGCACAGAGTCCAAGAGATACCCCTGCTGCAAGGGCGCTATGGAGCCTCCACCAGCACCTCGGCCACTGCCATTTTACAAGAACCATTTCTGTGGTGACGGCTCTCTAGCACCACTGCACCATTCTACCACTACACTGGTACCCTATTCCCCACACCCCTTCCACCCCACCCCTTCCACATTGGAGCTCATCCAAGCCCTAATGCACCCTTACCACCCACCCCGCATTCCCCTGCCTCTCATGTTGCCTCACAAGCAACCCAAGCAGACCAGAAGTCCTAGTGCTTCCCCACTCCACTACCACCAGCTACCCAAACCACACAACCTCAGAGCCTTACCTCCCTTCTCGTGAGATAGCTACCCAAACCCTCTCTTACCCTCCCTCCCCAGTGCACCCACTTTAGTCCCCTACTTGAAAAAGACAAAATAAACCCCTCACCCTTACTCCCTTTCCTCCCTCTTTTCCTTTTATTTTACATCAAATTTCGGTTCATGCAATTTGCTTTACGCAATTCCTTGCTATTATTTTTCTCATTTGTTTTCCCTAATAATCGTGACTATGCCACCACCTTTGAACCGGTGAGGACACTGCTCCTCATAGGTTTGGGGGTGTAGCAGTGTCTGCCAAGGAATAGTTAACCTAAGGACAATGGAATCACCTAAGTAATCGAAATGAATTATTTTACTTAAGAATCATGACAATTAGGAAGTTTAAAATTTCTTTGCAAAATTTAGACATCATAAACCTTTCAATATTCTACATTTCCATGATGTTAGCACCATGAAAACCTCTTGGTATCGACATTTAGCAAGTCATGGGAAAGAGAAAAGGTAAAGACATACTTAAAAGCTCAAGGAAAAACCATAACGTGAGAATTGAGCCCATATATTTTCCATCTCTGTTGAAGAGTGGTGAGGCAATTTTTACGATTCAAAGGATTGGTGAGGCATTAGATCCACTAGAAGTTAGGAAACTCCAAATTAAAACAAGTAACAAGACACTCATGAAATCGAGGAAAAGATCAAGGCCTTCTTGGACGACTTGAACCTAACAGCACCAACCAAGAAAATTCTGCCCCTGATTGTACCCCATTTGAGCTGTAAATGCTACAATTCTTCATCAAAAAATACCCTAAAGTACTTGCACCTGTACCTATGAAACCAATTCAGACTTCCTCACTCACGAGAATTCGAGGTAAAGGAGAAAGAATCGAAGATGGACCATTTCTAGGCAACATCAAGAAAATGAAGAGAAAATACCTCAAAAGCAGCAATATGGTGACCGAGAAAGGAAGAGACAAACAATGTGAAAAGTTGCAAGCAAAAAGGCAAAAAAGGGACCTTATGATGAAAAAATGCAAGATCAAAGAAAGAACGATCATCTGTGAATGTGAGAATCTCGAAAAGAAAGAAGCTAAACTCAAAAGGTGGAGTCATGAACCATCTCCGCACTTCACGAGTTCTCAAATTCAAACCCTGTTCAGCGCCTTTCCTTGAAACTTCACTCCATAAGCCATACAAACAAACCTAGATTAAAAGCCCTTGTGATCTAAAGTTGAGTGAGCTCATGTGGAGATAAGAAGTGACCCAATCTATGGTGAGGAGATGTCAATGATGCCATTGCCTAAGAATCATGCCTATGCTCATGATCCATTTGGGAGATGTAAGCGCTCTTGAGCTTGAGTGAAAATGAACCCTCAACAAAAAACAGATGAGAGTATACCGGTGAGTGTTTGGGTTGGAACTTGAGCATAATAAGTATGACTTACAACCTAATTTTTATTCATGATGAGCTCACTCGGCACATTTGTACAATTTTCTATGGCTGCTCACGGATTGGAAATATTGAAACATTCATGAGGTTCTTAAAATGTTTAAATTCTGCAAACAATAATCAAATTTTCTGTTTCATCATTGATTCAAGAGTAACTAATCCTCCTTGATTGCTCATTTGATAATTTTGCTTGATGTTAAGCTTTCATGGAGAAGTTTGTGGTACCTTCACTTTGAAAACCCTCGGGAGACTTCACTCCTCCTCTAGGGACCACCTAGGGGTTGAAAAGGCTTGTTGCATATGCTAAATGCACTGTGCTTCCTACAAAAGTGGCTCTTTACTTTGTTTTTATGTTTCTTTGCTCGGGACTAGCAAAGCTTAGGTTTGGGGTGTGTTAAGTAGTGAAAATACCATTTTCACCCCTAAACATGAGCTTTGAAAGACCCTTGAGAAGACTAAATAAGTGCTTTAGTGTGCATTTTACTAACCAATTAGATGTGTCCAAGTCCGAAAAGCATCCTAAAATGATCAAAAAGTCGACAACTCATGTCAAGCTCAAAGAGGAGTGAAGAAATAGCCTCAAAGAATGGCTAAAAAGGTCCTAAAAGAGCAAGAAAAGACCAAGAAGAAGAAGGATCCATTCAAAGAAGAAATCAAGTTAAAGTTCAAATCGCAAAGTAAAAAGTACTTTTGAAAAGGTCAAAGTTCTACATTGAATTGATTACGGAGAATGAACTACTCGAAAAGAACCATGTTCATTGAATAGTTGAAATTTCCTTTTCGAATAGAAGATCCGGGAGAAGTCCTTTGCGAAAAGACTTTACGAAGCCAAATTGCTGAAAAGAACTTCGGAGCCAAAACACTTTGCGAAAAAGGCACTTAAACTCTTAAAGGACATTACGGGAATTACACTTGTTTTAAAGGGCATTTCAATTAATCTCGCGCGCAATGCATTTAATGCCCGAGGACATTTCGGAAGATTCCAATCAAGATCCAAAAGCATATTCCAACCCATGTGAGCGCTCAAAGATGAAATCACTTGGCGTGAACTTCTAGAAGCTCAAACAGATTTTTGAATTCCATAATGTAATTGATGCTTCTAGCGCGATTGGTGAACCAGATCGAGAGCATTTTCATTGGCGAGCAGATCCGGATCCCGTGCTCAATGCCATTGGGCAATCCAGATCTGAACACTTCGATTGGTCAATTCACCTGCGAGATCAAGGGAAAGCTATAAATAGAGAAGACATTTGCCCAATTGTGGCATCCAGATTTTGAGTTCATTTCTATTTCCCGCTTTCCGGTCGATAGCTTGTCTGTACACTGTAATAGCTTCTTTGTATTTGCTTTTGAGAGTTTCGAGAGCTATTTGTAACTCCAAGGAGATTGCAAGTCCGAGGCCGTCTAAAGCCGTGCTCAGTAATTGTAAGATTGAATTTAAAAGGTTGTCAGAATGTGTTTTCTCCATTGGATTCATGTCAAGGGTTCTTATTGATCACCTTAGTGCATTAGACTCCTTTAGATTCACTACTTTGCATGCAATTTCCCTTGATTCATTACTCTGTCTGAATTAGCGTTGGTAACCTAGTTACGTGACACTTGCGATGATGTTCATGTTACGAATTGAGGATAGGTCAACAACTATTGGATGATCGTGACCATTTAAGTGGATGAGATCATAACCATAAGTCTAAACCCCTTCCTTAATTCAGATTTATTTCTCTTACATCTGCGGTAGCCGGATGAAGATTGAATCAACTCTGTTTAGTGCAGATTCTCCATTAAAATTCAAAGGCGAAATCAGAAAGTTATTATTTCTCCATTTGATTTATTTTAATCACTTCCCCAACTTGGATCGGATCGATTAGTTAGTTCTTTTCTTTATTTGCTTTTAGTTAAACGTGACAAAACCCAACACTCTCTTTTTATCTGCTTTCTAGATAATTATAGAGCCAGATCTGGTAGCACAGATCTGGAGGTCTATCTCATATTTCAGACAAATTCTCTGTGGACGATCTTTAATATACTTACTTTTAAAACTTGCTACAATTGGCCCTGATCTTGCAGGCTATTGTTAGCCCTCAATGTGCTGATATCTCTTTCATAATTTAAAATTATGTAACTTAATATTCATTAATTCGTCATTCAAAACACACATAAATCAGGCACATGTTAGGCAACAACAGTGGTCTCTGGTGTGAAATCGAGGTAACACTCGAGTACCTCGTGTATGTGGCGACGGGTGATCGTGTATTCCCGACCCTCAATCTTAGTCAAAACAATATCGTTGGTAGGGCCGTCCGTTAGCCCTTGGTAAAACAATGTAACCAACCTAGGGTAGTAGGAACCCCGGATTGGTTTCAAAATATTATCGAGACCGGCATTTTGAAGGTAATTGTGAGCCCATTGGGTCTCGCCTTGTACATCGGGGTTCGTGAAGAGGGTTGGGTCGATGATGTACTCGACCTCAAAGGTCTTGGCTACCCACCACTCATTGGGTTGAATTACATTGGTGGGTGGTGGTGGCATGGGTGTGGATTCGCGTGAAGACTCGCGCGAAGATGCGCTCGTTAAACCGGAGGTGGTCTCTGATGCCGACGGTGATGGAGTCCTCACCGGTGATGGGGTAGGTGGTGGCGGGGCGGCGTTCTTACGCTGGACCGAGAGTTTAGAGGTTGCCTTCTTCGAAGACAATTGAGTTTTAGGTGGCATTTTGGTGAAAATCCAACAAAATTTAGGGTTTCTATAGCTTGAATTGGAAAGAAAATGAAATCTAGAGTTTTACCTTAGGCGTTTGATCCGATCGCAATTATTTTCGGTCCTAAATCGATCCGGAAACCCAAACCCTAGGTAGCTCGGATGGTTGAAGGAAGAAGAAGAAGAAGGTGCGCAATACAAAAGTCCAAATGGTATCGAATGAAATGAAAAACCCATCAATTTATATATATAGGCTCCGGCTCGATTAATCGATTTCCAAAGTCGATTAATCGAGATTTTAACTAGGTTAAGCCTCGCGAAATCGATTAATCAATTTCTAAAATTGATTAGTCGAAAGTCAAATTCGATTAATCGAAACCATTTCGATTAATCGAAATCGTATCCATTAAAAATTTTAAGTTTTGAAGCTCACTGGCGTGAGCCAATCGATTAATCGAAATTACAAAATCAATTATTCGAAATTCACTTCGATTAATCGAAATCGTGCAGTCCTTCCAAAATTTTTCAAAATTCTTTAAGTTACTCGATTAGTCGAACTCCAGTTCGATTAATCAAAATTTCAAATCGATTAATCGAATTTTTCTTCGATTAATCGAAATCACAAAATTCTTCAAATTCTTCAAAATTTCCTAAGTTGTTCAATTAATCGAACCTTCAGATCGATTAATCGAAATCCAAAATCGATTAATCCAAACCCAAATCGATTAATCGAAATTTCCCTTCTTTCAGTTCTTGAATCCTCATCAATTTTCCAGTCACTGGCACATGCCAGTCGACTAATCGAACAAAATCGATTAATCGGTTTTGATCAAATTCATTAGATTTTCAAATTTCTCTGTCTATGTGATTCTTCTTGGTAATTTATGATCAGTTGGTCATTGGTTCTCGACATACATCATCATGACATTCAACTTAGGATCGCTATGTGGATAAGTTGTCCTTTGAAATAGAATGATCACATGGTCGATATTAATTTACAACACATGATTTAAATCCACAAACAAGCTTGCGGGGTACCATTGACTCTCAAGTTGTCGGAAACAAGGCTAGATATTGTTCTTTCACATCGGCCTCTCATTCCCATGTAGCTTCCTCAGCCAGATGATGCTTCCATCGAACAAGTTCTAATGGAATCAGCTTTGTTCGCAACACTTGTTCCTTTCGATCCAAAATCTCCACCGGCTCTTCGATCATGATCCAGTACACAATGTCTCCACCGGCTCTTTGAACCCATATCGAACCCTAAGGGATCCAAGGTGATTCCTAAGGGTTCCATTCATGCCATCAAAAGCTCAAAATTGCATCTCTCTCGGAAGGTGTTTTGATCGGGCCTTGGGCCAAATTGGGTGTCTACAGTCGCGTAGTTCTCAGGTTTGGTGTCGTAGTGGTTACAACACCCTTTATCTCCAGGCAGTCTCTGATACGGTGCCCTATTTGCCCACACTTAAAACAAGCTCGGGTGGATTTTCTGCACTCCTCAATTTTGTGTGGTCTCCCATAGTTTGCACATGAGATCTGAGGTGCGGAGGATGCAACGTCAGAAATCGTTGGTTGAGACTTTGATACTCTGGTTGCCAAAGGATTGGGGGTAATAGAGGGCCTTGGATATTTGGGAGGCAAGGGTGGCAAAGCTGCTGGGTAAGGTGGCCGAGGTGCTGCCGTGGTGATAGGGTGAGATGGAGGAGGCATAAAAAATTTGTCTTTTGTTGGCTAGTTTAGCGCTACGTGCTTGCGACTGACTCCTTCTATTTCTGTTTTGCTCTTCTCGTCTCTTGATCATGCTATCAACATCCTTCTCTGCAATAAGAGCCAACTTCACTACTCGATCATAAGTCACTGCTTCAAAAAGGAATATCCTTTCCTTAATAGTCTGCTTCAAGCCGTACTCAAACTTCTAAGTTTTCATCAAGTCGGTGGCCACTAAAGATAGTGCGAATCGAGAGAGTTTCGTGAACTTCGCTTCGTACACTCGAACTGTCATCTCACCTTGTACTAAATTGGTGAACTGTATCTCCATTTGTCATCTTTTCGGTGCCAAAAAGAATTTCTCATTAAACACTTTGATAAACTCAGCCCATGTCCAAGGGTTTCCCAGTGCCCAAGTCCACTCCACGGACTTCCCCCATGGGTCCGCTTCTCCCTCGAGTTGGAACGATGCCCAACTCACCTTTTCCTCTTTGATGCACCTAACCCTCTAAAGGATCTTTTCTATTTGATTCAAGCACTGTTCGGCCTCGAACGGGTTTGTCTGACCATAGAAGCTTGGAGGTCTTAATCTCCTAAACTCTAAAAACCTTGATGGGTGAGGTCTCTCCACGAGCATGGTCACGACATCGACGTTCTCCAATAACTACTGGTTATTTCCAGCATTCCTTTCAGTCTCGGGAGCATTTCCCAAATTGTTGCCCACTTCGAAGGCATGGTTATTGTTGCCGAGCAGAGTGTTATTTGGTTCCGTGACAAATCCCTGGTTGTTGGTCATGTCTTTGGTGTTCACTATTCTCGGTCTTCCTCCTCTCAGAGGCATGTTAACCTGAGATGTCACACAATACTAAATTAGATTAACCGGTTGACTCTAAGAGTCTAACCTATGTATTACTAGACTCTAATGTCGTTGCTTTTACTATGCTAGAGCTCTAACTGCCCATGTGATGTACAACCTAGGACTTCGATACCACCTGTGACAGCCTGGGTTTTTCTTACCACAAAACCCGTGTTGTCAGATATCATACATGATCCAAATTACAGTGATGCTATGGTATCTATTGTATGCATCACAGTCCAACAGCTCGATCTTACCTTACATACAACAATAGGAAGGATCGGGCCATCACATGATGGTAAGCTCACAAAACAAGTACAAAGTAAGCACATCAAAAACAAAGTACAAAGCTATATCACTAACAAAAAAGCAACATAAACTGCTGATCTAACTATCATAGGAACATAGTCTCAAAAGAAACAATCATCCATCGATGGAGGCCGACCTCCATCTAAACAGTGGATCAAATATACTAGCATTTAATTGCAAAACCTTTTCACATACCATTTGCCCAAAACCACAAAAGGACAAAGGTATAACAAGTCTCTTTACCGTATTCTTTATAGTCTCAAAACACTACCCCCTCCAACAACTCAACTAAGGAAAATGACTCTCAAGTAAGTCCTCTTCCTCTTCAGGGTTGTAATCCGGATTGTCCTCTTGCTCCGGATAATGATCAAGGTCAGCACCTACAGCTTTGACGTATAGTCGAGGGGTGAGCTTCATCCAAGCTCAATAGGGAATAACATATTCAAAGCTATCATTTATCCTTCTCATTCATGAATCTTGATGCTTAGATAAGTAAAAACATGCATAAATAAGTAAAGGCAAGCAAAGTTTCTTTAGAGCAAATCATAGAGAGGATTTTAGGTATACAGTAAATGACTTTTCCTCAACATAATGTATATAGGATCAACAAAAACGTGTAGGAAGCAGATAAACAATTCACAAGTGTATTACTAGATCAAATGGAAAGGAGTTTCAAACAAAGTTACATATCAAACTATCAAGCCCGTGAGCTAGGTTAACAGGGTCTCAACACGAGACAGGTCAAGCCCCTGAGCTACGTTAACAGGGTCACTTGATATCCTAAAGTCAAGCCCTTGAGCTATGTTAACAAGGTCACTTGACAAAAAATGTCATGCCCTTGAGCTAAGTTAACAGGGTCACTTGAACTAAGACCATCATGCCCCTGAGCTACGTTAATAGGGTCACTTGATCCGAGACACGACGAAATTATAAGGTCAAGCAAGCATGTGATACAGGAGCCAATGAGGTGCATCAGATTATCAAAACTGGGAATTTATAGAATCACATATATATTACATAAATAAGATGTGTAGACACCCAAATTTGGCCCAAGGCCCGATCGAGACACATTTTGAGAGAGGTGCCTTTTCGAAATTTTGATGGCATGTATGGAACCCTTAGGAACCTTTCTGAAACCTTAGGAGCCATCCCAAACCCTTAGGAATCACCCCAAATCCCTAAAAAACCTTCTCAAAACCTTAGAAACCCATCCCAACCCTTAGAAACCATTCCGAATCTAAACCAAGCTTTCTCAAGTCTTAGATGAAAAGTGGTGTACCGGGACTAGCTGGGATCTTTTACTATAATCGAATCATATATCATTGAAAAGTAGAAGTCTCCAGCTTTCAAACGAACCAAGAATCACCTATATCGAAGTTGTACATCAAAAGTTACGGCGTTCCGAAGGTCAAGGGCATTTTAGGGTTTTGAGGAGGATCCCCCTAGGGTTTTGGCACATCTATTAGATGCGCCAAGCCATTTCTCCCCAGAAATGGCTTGGCGCAACTAATAGTTGTTCCAACCTATAGGTGGGTCCAACCTCGGGTGGCCAACTTCTAAAACACTGTTCAAACAGTATTTTACTGTACCTTTGCTTGGCGCATATATTAGTTGTACCTGGCTTAGGAATAGTGACTATGGGTTTTTGCCTCAAAATTTGAGATTGCAGTTTGACTTGTTGACCATCTTGATCCTTGGGGTGTGTTTTTCTTGTTCTATTGCACCCATTCCCTATCTATCTGCAACCCTTTAACTGATTTAAAGCCTCAACCTATCATCCACCATTGGAGTTGATTTTCACATATTTCAAGGCTCCAAAAACCCTAGGAAACCTTAGATGGCTAGATTACCTAATTTCTAATATAGTTTAGCCTCTAAACACCCTCCTAACCTCTCCTTTTCCTATAAATAGAGAGGTAAACCCCCCCCTTTAGAGGGGCTTGAAAATTTTCTCAAATTAGAGATTAAGAGACCTCTCTCTCTCTCTCTCTCCTCTAGTGCCCTTTCCCATACAAATTCCATAATCCATAAACCATCATCCAAGCCTTACCTTTCATCCAAAACTTCTAGGCTAGGTGTGTGCTACCCCTTTTACTTCCCTCTTTACCACTTAGCTATCCGTCCTAGGAGATAGAACCCTATTTCAAACCATTCAAGCCATCAAAAGCTTACCGAAGAAAGCCTACGCAAGGATCCACAGCGGTGCAACAAAGGCCTGAAAGCTCCAGCTCTCTCCTCTATTCCTCTACCTTCTCGGTTCTTCTTCCATCCTCTCATTTATGCCGTTACATTGCCGAATTCTCTATATAAATAGAGGGGCACAAATAGGATTTTAGTGGAAGACCTTTTTGCTTATTTTATTTATTTTGTGTTTTGGCCGTATGTAGAGACCGCATTAAGTGGGTTGATGTTAAGACCTGAAAAGTACCACTTTTCAACCCTTAACTTAATCTCTGTTAGACCCTTAGTCATTTCATAAATGTGTGTTAAGCCCATTTTGTAGGTAGTAAGCAGTAGCTGCAGATAAGGCCCTATCCATGCCAAGAAGCTTACTTCTACCCCATAAGTTCCTCAGGAGAAAAGGAAGTTGGACCCAGACAGAGAATTGGCTGCAGCATAGGCACAACACAGCAGCAACAAGTCAAGAAGTGAGCCTCGCGCAGATGTCGCAGGGTTCAATTGAATCAGAAAGAATGCTTCGCACAGTTGTCACGGGTTTCTGAAGGCAACACACCAACTGCTCGCGTTGTTCTCGTGCAGATTGATGAAAGAAGGGATTAAAAAGTAGACGTCGCATAGTTCTCATGAGGCTCAGTTGGAAGCTCTCGCGCGGTCTCGCATAGTCTCGCGCAGCTCAAGAGAGGAGCATTTAATCTTCGCACGATTCACTAAGGAGAGAGAGCTCCATGCATTCCTGCGTGCGCGATTCCTGCGCCATTCAAATGGAAAGTGCAATCCCCGCGACGATCAGAGCAATCCTGCAATGACGAAACCATCTATCCCGCGACTGTAAGAGCTTCAAGTCAATTCAATCCCATGACGCCAACTCTATCATGCTACAAGACCTGGAAATCCTTGCTACCTAGCAAGGCTCGGGATCTTAACTTTCCCCCACTTCTGCAGGGGCAGTCTGAGAACTTCTAGAACTAGGGCACACACTGTAATGCTCCAATCTCCGTGCACATGCCCTGAGGCATCCAAGGAACAATAATGGGCTACGTTTGTATCGTTAAAATTAGGGTTTTCCTAACCCTAATGCACACACAGCCGACTGTTACATTTTCAATAAAGTTTGCAATAAAGTTAGCAGCAAGCATCTAAAACATCCTAACAAGTTTTTGGCGCCGTTGCCAGGGATTCTTGATCTATTAGTAGACCCTAGATTTTTATATTTTTTATTCATTTGTAGTTGTGCTTGTGAATAACTGATACTGTTGATTTACATTTGGAAATTTTCTTACAGATCTGGACAGTAGCGCAGAGGAAAGTTGAACTGCACCTGGAGTCTAGCTACCTCTATTTGCATTTCTCTAACCCTCAAAAACCCAGTCTATTTCTTCTTTGCAAAATTCCATAGCAGTTGATTAGGATAGTTGTAATTTTATTAATTGCAATGTGTCTGCAAGTAGTCTTCCCTGCTGTTGGTGTGTGTGCATGTTAGGAAGGAGATCCCTCAGTCTCACATTAGAACCTCCTAACCCTGAGATAGAAAAGGCTAGAAGACCAAGAAGGCCCAGACACACCACAGTTGAGACCCCTACTGAAACTGAGATAGCACTCATGGGTGAAGAGCAACCCAGAACATTGAAGGAATTGAATGCCCCTGATGATTATAATTCCCCATTCAGCATTCAATTCCCAGATGTTCAGGGAAACTATGAGATTAAAACCTCAATCATCCAAATGCTTCCCTCTTTCCATGGGCTCAGCAAGGAAGACCGCTACAAGAATATTGACCAATTTTTAGCCTTGTGCACAACATTTTCCATTACTGGTTTGGGACCAGAAGCCACTAGATTAAGGCTCTTTCCTTTCTCCCTAAAGGACAGGGCCAGCACCTGGGTAGCTACTCTCCCAAAAAACAGCATCACTTCTTGGAAAGACCTCTAACAAGATTTTTGACCAAATTCTTCCCAAAGACAAAAACCAGCCAGTTGAGGAAAGCAATACTTGCTTTTGCCAAATCCCCAACTGAAGATTTTAATCAAGCATGGAACAGATTCAAGGAGATGCTCAAACAATGTCCCCACCACAAGATCCCTGACTGGCAGCTTGTCCAGAGCTTCTATAATGGGATTGATGAGAAAAGCAGAGACATGGTAGATGCCTCTTGTGGTGGAACTTACATGCACAAAATAGCTGATGAGGCATGGGATTTGTTCGAGGTCATCAGTGAAAATGCTTTCCAAAAGATGTCCTTGTCAAGAACTATTCCTGAGCCTTCTCCTAAAATGGGACTAGGTAAAACTTCCAAAGGAAAGATGTATGAAGTAACTGGGAATAATGACCTGAAAATGAAGATGGCCAATCTTTCTAATAAGTTTGATAAACTATTAACTATGGTGCAACCCAGATTGGCTGCACAGGTGATGGAGACATGTCTGATATACCAATCTCTACAACACACAGTGGAAGAGTGCCTATCTGCAGGGTAATATCCTGAGTATGTGATGGAACAAGCTGCTGCTGCCCAATCATTTGTCCAACAATAATCTGTTTACTACAACAAGCAACCATTTGGATACCAGCACCAAAATGCTGGTTACCAATGGAGAGACCACCCAAATTTGAGGTGGAGACAAGATAATTACATGCAGCCACAACAAATATTGGTCTTACCTCAAAGGCCACAGCAGCAATTTAACTAGGGATATGCCCCAAGGTCAAATTTCTAGCATCAGCAGCTGCCCCAGCAGCAAAATCAGTTGGTAGTTCCCCCACCTCAGCCCCAAAATGCTTCTTTTGAGGATCAGGTTTTGGCCTCATTGTAAAACCTTGGAACCTTGACTCAGACTGTGAACTCTCACAGTCAAAGCATAAAGAAAATGGAAGAGCAGTTAGGCCAAATATCTAATGCCTTGGCCAAAAGAAGAAGAAGGCTGAGGCTCAGGCCCCTCCCAAGCAGACAATAGAGGAAGTTGTTACAAGGCCCACCCCTGCTACCACAGAGGTGGTTCAAGATCCTGTCACTACCACTGCTGCAACAGCCCCCACATCCCCTCCACCTTTTACTGCAGAATCCCCTATCCTGACAACATCCCCTCCCATTCAACCATCAACATCTCTCCCTTCCATGCCACCACCCCTTTTTCCTGTGATTGGTATCTGGGAGGACACCACCCCCCAAGACAGACCCACACCTTTCCCTACCCTACCTCATTACATAGCTCTAATACCCCCATCATCTTCACAAAACCCAGACAACCCTCCACTGATCTCATACAAGAAAAGGAAAACCACTGACACAACCCCCACCATGTCCCTACCTCCACCCATAATCTCCTTTATCCCCACTGACACACCTCCCATTGACCAAGACACCACTCCAACCATGCCTACTACATCCCTAGTCACAGACATAGACCTCAACCTTAACACAACCATAGGATTCCAAGCCTTTATGGCTAGTTTTCTTGATACCATGCCCACCCACTACACCCCCCTCCCGGACTCCCCAATTACATCACCACATCACTCACCCGAACCCCAATCTCCTCCTCCTTCAACTTTTCATCATGCCCCTTCCTCCCCTTTTCAACCTATTCCATCTTCTACACAATCTCAACCTCCCAACCCAGACACACATCCCAATGTGGAGAGGATGAAGGCCAGGATGTTTGAAAAGAGACTCAACAATGCCCAGGAGATCTTTCGACTCTAAAAGGAAATCCATGAAACTGACCTCTGTTGTAGCTCCAAGTGTGCCATAATTGTGTGCATTATGAATCAAAAATTAAAGAATGAAAGAATGCTAGGTTATATGGATGTTAACTTATGAAAGGGATATCAGCACATTTGGGGCTAACACTGGCCTGCAAGATCAGGGCCAATTGTAGCAAGTTTTAAAAGTAAGTATTTCAAGATCGTCCACAGAGAAGTTTGTCTAAACTGAGAGATAAACCTCCAGATCTGTGCTACCAGATCTGGCTCTATAATTATCTAAAATAAAGAATAGATAAAAGAGAGTGTTGGATTGTGTCACATTTAACTATAAGCAAATAAAGAAAAGAACTAACTACATGATCCAGATCCGAGTTGGGGAGATGTTTAAAATAAGACAAATGCAGAAATAATAGCTTCATGTACTTTAGCCTCAATTTTAATGGAGAATCAGAGTTCAACAGAGCAGATTCAATCTTCATCTGCCACAAAGACGGATGTAAGAGAAATAAATCCAATTAAGGAATAGGTTTAGACTTATGGTATGATCATCCACTTAAATGGTCACAGATCATCACTATTGTGGCCTATTCTTTAGTTGAACATGAACATCATGTAAATGCTGCTAGAATTAGGTTACCAACGCTAATTCGCAGGGTGATGAATTAAGGAAGTTGCATGCGGATGAGTGAATCTAAAGAAGTCTAATGCACTAAGGTGAACATTCGTAACCCTCGACATGACTCCAATGGAGAAGACACAAATTACAAAGAACCTTTTAAAATCCAAAATTACAATTACAGAGCACGACTTTAGAGAGCCCGAGCTTCTCAGAGAGCCCTCGAGACTTACGGTCTTGAATCCGAACTTGGAAGTACAAATCACTCACAATGGCTCTCAAAGGTAAACTACAAGAAGGATTACAGGGGGTTCGGATAAGCTTATCCGACCGAATGAGGGAAACAGAGATGAAAACTCTAAAACTGGATACCCAAATTGGGCATATGGTTCGTATTTATAGTTTTCCCTAAGCCACTCAAATGTGTATCAACCAATCAATTGGATAGATCTCAGATCAACCAATAGGAGTCGAGCACCGGGATCCAGATGCTGTTCGCCAATCGTAATCGCTTGATCCGGTTCACCAATCAGAAACAGAGGCATCAATTACGTTATGCATTTTGAAATTCTGCTTTGAGCTTTCGGAAGTTCCCGCTGTAATTTAACTTTGGGCGCCACATGGGTTGGAATATGCCTTCGATCTTGATTGAACCTTGGAATGTTCTCGGTCTTTTGATTGCATTGGGGCGTGCAAAGTTTCAAATACCTTCGGACGAAATGCAAATCCCTGTAATGCCATTTCGCATAGTTTAAGGGCTTTTTCGCAGTAGTTAGAGTTTCTAGAAGTTCCCGCCAAGTTATTCCTCTCTAGGTGCTCACGTGGGTGGAATATTCCTTCGCTTTATGCTTAGAATCTTCGGAATGTCTCCGGCTTTTCAATGCATTGGGGCGCAGTAGACATCGAATTGCCCTTGTTAAAGCCGCGAATCTCCGTAATACCTTTTCGCAGAAGTTCAGGCCTTTTCGCAAAGTTCAATGACTTCAAGCTCGCTCGCAAAGTTCAATCTTCTTTTCGAGGAGTGTTTTCTTCTTTTCGCAAAGTTCAAGGTTCTTTGCGAATAGTAGAAGTTCTTTGCGAATTGAACTCTAGGCTCCCATTCTTCTTTGCGAATAGTAGAAGTTCTTTGCGAATTGAACTCTAGGCTCCCATTCTTCTTTGCGAATAGTAGAAGTTCTTTGCGAATGGCTCTCTCTCTTGCTTCAGGTCTTTGTCTGCTCTTTTAGACCCTCTTTAGCCAGTGCTGAGGCTGATTCTTCACTCCTTCTTTAAACTTGACATGAGTCGTCACTTTTGATCTTTTGGGATGCTTTTCGATTTGGACTGTCGATTGGTTAGTCAGAAATGCACACTAAAGCACTTATTTAGTCTTCTCAAGGGTCTTTCAAGGCTCATGTTTAGGGGTGAAAATGGTATTTTCACTACTTAACACAAAACCTAAGCTTTGCTAGTCCCCGAGCAAAGAAACGAAAAGCAAAATAAAGAGCCACTTTTGTAGGAAGCACTGTGCATTTAGCATATGCAACAAGCCTTTTAAACCCCTAGGTGATCCCTAGAGGAGGAGTGAAGTCCCGAGGGTTTTCAAAGTGAAGGTACCCTTAAACTTCTCCATGGGACAGCTTGGCATTAGTGCAATCGTCATCCCATGAGCAATCTAAGATCAAAATTAGTGACTCTTGAATCAATGTTTAAACAGAAATTTAGGTTTATTGTTTGCAAGGGGATTTCAATATTTATAAACCTTATGAATGTTTCACTCTTTCCAACTGTGAGCAGCCATAGAAATCATGCAAATGTGTCACAGAGTTCATCATTTGAATAAAAATTAGGTTATAAGTCATACTTAATGTGCTCAAGTTCCAACCCAAACACTTACTGTGGTGTACTCTCATCAAGATTTTTGTTGAAGGGTTCATTTTCACTCAAGCTCAAGAGCGCTTACATCTCCCAAATGGATTTGTAAGCATGAGCATAGGCATGATTCTCGTTGGCATCCTTGACATCTCCTCACCATAGATTGGGAAACCGCTTATCTCCACATGACAGTTCACTCAACTTTGGATCACAAGGACTTTAGGGTCGGGTTTGTTGTCTGCCTGTGGAGTGAGGTTTGTGGATAGGAAGGTTGAATGTGTTTGGATTTTTGAGAAGTCAGAATTGAAGGAGGTGGTTCATGACTCCACCTTCTTGAGTTTGGCTTCTTTGAGATTCTCGTGTTCAAAGTACTTCTTCTTCCTTTGATCTTGAATTTTCAACATAAAGTTCCCTTTTTTGCCCTTTTTGCTTGCTTCTTTTCACATTGTTTTTCTTTACTTTCAGTCCACCATACACGCCCATTTTTGAGGTATTTCTTCTTCATTTATTTTGATATTTGCCTAAATGTTCCATCTTTACTTCTTTCTCCTTTAACTCGAATTCTCAAGGTGAGGGAAGGCTGAATTGGTTCCATTGGTTCAAGAAAATGGGTGTTTTGATGAAGCATTGTAGGATTTATAGCTCAATTGGGGTACAAACAAGGGCAGATCTTTCTTGGTTGGTTCTAAGCCTGTCCAAAGAAGGCCTTGATCTTTTCCTCGCTTTCATGAATGTTGTTTTTTTGATTTGAGTTTAGTTTCCTAATTTCTAGTGGATCTAATGCCTCATGATCCTTTGAATCGGAAAAGGGTTGCCTCATCACTCTTCAACGAGATGTAAAACATATAGGCTCAATTCTCACCGGTTATGGTTTTCCTTGAGCTTTTAAGTATATCTTTACCTTTTCTCTTCCTGTGGACTTGCTATGTGCTAATACAAGTGTATTTTCCTGGTGTTAACATCATGGAAATGTGGAATATTGTAGGGTTTAGAATGTCTAAATTCTTGCAAAGAAAATTTTAAAATTTCCACATTGTCATGATTCTTAAGTAAATTGATTCATTTCCTGATTACTTTGGTGATTGTGATGCCCTTATGCTAATTATCCCATAGGCGGGGACCTGTTTGCCATACCCCAAACCTAAGATGAACATTGTCCTCAATGTTCTAGACAAGGAGAGACTAGCAGCGAAGGTAAAAGAAGAAAGAAAAACTAAGAATGTAAAAAATCTAAACTATATGCGTAGAAAATAAAATGTAAAACTGAAGATATGAGCAAGGAAATGGAAAACATGATATACAAATGCAAGAAAAATCAACAAAACAATGCTAGAACTGCTAAATAAAATCTAACAAATAGAAGGATTACTATGGAAATGAAAGGAAACTAATGCTAATAAAAGAGAAACAGTAAAAGCAAGGTAAGGGACTGAATACAAAGTTAAAAAAGAAAAAGAAAAGTGTTGATACAAAAACTGAATTTGTGAATGCAAAATAGGAAAACAAAGTTAGAAACTAGCTATACTCACAGAAAAATGACGAAAATCAGTAAAACGAGGACACATTAACCTAAGAAAGAAAAAAATCAGCGATCTAAAAACAGAATTTGAAACTAAAATTCTTAAAACCGAAAATCTATTGCCAAATGATTCATAAGATTCATAAGATTGACCCCTTTGTTGATGATGGGTATGAATAAAAAAAAAATAATGAAGCATGGGAGCACATATTAAAAACAGGGTTCACACACAGCTGAGACCCATTTATGATGAAGAAATCTCGAAGGAAAATAAAATCAGTGAGTCCATTGAATATTCAAAACAGCCTATGATCCACTACTCATTATCCTACATGATTCCTAAAAAAGAAAAATGATCTCAGCAGGTCCAGATGGGAAAAGTGGATGCAAATGGAGAAAAACAGCCCATCCGGAAGATATCTATATAAGTATATAATAATTTTTTTTTTTTTTTTTTACTTGTTTTGGATCAGCCCGGGCTCAACAAGAGCCCTTATTTACTACTGCTGAAAATAATGAGAAACAACTCAGAGATTTTCTATTTGTGTTTTCATTTTCTTTTATTTTGTATTTGGTTTTGTAAAAAAAAATAAAAAAAATCAGCATGCCTAAAAGACAGCAGAAATTATAACATTAAACACAACAGAACTGCTGGTTCTCAAGAATTTAAAAATAGAAAATGAGTGCAAAGGAGAAGGGGATGCAAACTCAAGCAGATCTGCTCCAGCTTTAGTCCAGATGCTCCTGGGTGTTTGCAGATATCCAGTGACTTTCAAAATGACCTAATATACTAACAAGTAAAATCGCAAAGCACCTTTAAGTGTTCGAAAAGTTCCAACAGAGTCCTTTTCTCTATTTCGAATAGCAAAAGTGTCTTTCGAAAGGTAAAAAATCTTGAGAAAGTGTAGTTCGCAAAGAACTGAGCTTCAGTATGTCTATTCGAAATGGATTTGGCTCCAGAAAGATCTTTTCGCAAAGGACTTCTCCCCAGATTTTCTATTCGAAAAGGAAATTTTAACTATTCGAACAGAACATGGTTCTTTTCGAGTAGTTCATTACAGCTCCAGAATCAATTCGAATAGAACTTTGAACTTTTCGAAAAGTACTTTTTACTTTGCGATTTGAACTTTGAAGTGTATTTACACTATGCGTACAAGAAAAATAGACAGAAACAGCAAAAATCAGAAAAACAATGTTGTACAAACATATTATACACTTTTCTACCATCAGATTTTTGGAGATTCATGATGATAGGTGGGCGTGCAAGGGCTCTGGGTGTTTTCAATGCATGGTTTGAGCCTCGACCATTTACCTTGAGTATTCTTCCATCCTTGGGATCTGAAATATCCACACTCCCCGAGGGGAGGCCTTGATGACAGTATGGCCCTTCCCATCTGGATCTCAATTTGCCAGAAAGAATTTAAGTTTAGAGTTGAATAACCATACCTTGGACCCCGGTATGAACTCTTTTCTCATGAGGCTCCTATCATGGAATGATTTAACCTTTTCTTTGTACAACAACTGGAGCTAGTGTAGGCATCCATCCTCGGTTCTTCCAGTTCGATGAGTTGAAGCTTCTGTGGTTACCAAAGAATGATTAGATCCATATTAAAAGTTTTGATTGCCCACAAGGCCTTATATTCTAATTCTCGGTAGATGGCATGCCTTGCCATAAACCGATCTGAAAGGGGACATCCCTATAGGAGTCTTGTAGGCGCTCTAGATGCCCAAGCATCATTAAGCTTAAAGGACCAGGTCCTTTCTGTCCTTCTTCACAGTTTTTCAAAATGTGTTTGATCTCTCTATTTGAAATCTCCACACATCCTTTGGTTTGTGGATGATAGGAGTGGCTACTCTGTGAGTGATGAGTACTTTTTAATAGAGAGTCAAAGCACATTCTAAAAGTGGCTTCCCCATCACTAATGATGGCTGGGAATCCAAATGGAAAAGATGTGGTCTTTGAGGAATCTTAAAACCACTTTGTGATCATTGGATTTGGTAGCTATGGACTCAATCCACTTGGAGACATAATCCACACTACCAAGATGAAATTGTTTCCATTAGAAGGGGAAAGGGCCCATAAAATCTATACTGAAACATCAAACAACTCAACTACTGTGATTGGGCTGAGGGCATTGAGTTTCTTTTGGAAATCGCTTGATTTTGGCGATTACAGCAAGATTCTGATCTTGTAAGGCATCTTTAAAGATTGTGGGCCAATAGAAACCACACTGCTGCAGAATTTTCTGTTTTATTATTGCGAAATGGCCTCCACGAGCTGTTCATGACACATTGACAATATGCCGAGAATTCATGGTCCGGACACACTTTATTCGATCACTTGGTTGCACAATTCTTGAATAGATAAGGATCTTCCCAAATGAAATGTTTAACTTGTGAGAAGAAAAGATCTTTATCCATTCTATTCCAATGTTGAGGAATCGTCCAATAGCCAAGAAGTTGACTATGTTTGCAAACCAAGATGGGTATTGATGGCAAAAAGTTGCTCATCGAAATGATTCATTAATGGGTACTATCATCCTCGATGAGAATTCGGATAAGTGATCACCACCACATTCTCACTCCTTTCTTATCCTTAATCAGTAGATCAAACTCCACGTAATAGGAGGATCCACGATTAACTGGGCTTGGTATCCTTCTTAGGAGAAGGTACTTTAGGGCAGTGGTCATAAACACCACAATTTGTGAACCTAAAACATAAGGCTGAATTTTTCCAATGCAAACACAATGGCGTGACTCTTTCTCGGTTGTTGTGTAGTTGAGCTGGTCATCTATCATGGATCTGTGGCATAAGCTATGACATGGGGAAGCTTATCCTTTCTCGCCTAGGACAGCTCCTAGGGCATAGTCTGATGCATCACACATCACTCAAAGGGCATGAATAGTCAGACTGCAAGATGGGAGCTGAAATCGGACATTTCTTAAGGACCTCAAAGGCATCATGCATTCATTAGTAAACACAAAAGGAACATCTTGACACGATAAATGACAGTGGCTTGGAAATTTTGAAATCTTTGATGAACCTCCTATAAAATCCTGCATGCCCTAAGAAACTTCGATTTGCTTAAGTTGGGAGGAGGCAAATGTGCAATTAGATCAATTTTGCTTGGTCCACCTCTATGCCTTTATGGGAGACCACATGTCCTAGGACAATGCCTTGGGTGACCATAAAATGACTCTTTTCCCGACTTAGAACCAAATTGGTTTCTTCACATCTTTGCAACACCAACTTGAGGTGGTGTAAGCATTGGGAAAAAGTCTCCATAAATTGAAAAGTCATCCATGAAGATCTCCATGAATTGATCAATCATGTCAAAAGATGGCATACATGCATCTTTGAAAAGTAGCAGGGCATTGCAAAGATCAAAGGGCATCCTCCTATAGGCAAAAGTGCCAAAGGGCGGTGAAGGTGGTCTTTTCTTGGTCACTGTGGTACAGGATCTGGTTGTAACCAGAGTACCCCTCAAGGAAGCAGTAGTAAGCTCTACCTGCAAGCTTATCAAGGGTTTGGTCAATGAGGGGGAGGGGGAAATGGCCTTTCCTTGTCATGGTATTTAATTCTCTGTAGTCTGCAGACCCTCCATCCAGTTGTTTGTCGGTGGACATAAGTTTACCAGATTTGCTACTGATGATGCCAGATTTCTTAGGCACCACACTGTGTGGGTGCTACCAAGCAGAATCTGAAATGGGGTACATGACCCCAGCAACTAGCAGCTTGACAACTTCCTTCATTACCACTTCTTGCATGTGAGGATTCAACCTTCTTTGCATTTCTCTAGAAGGCTTGGCATCCTCTGCCAGGTGGATCTTATGCATGGATACAGCTGGGTTTATTCCTCCTAAATCAGCAATGGTCCAATTGCTTTCTTGTCTTTATTTAGAACTACCAGACTCCTCTTCTTGCTCCTTTGTAAGGGAGGAAGAAATAATCATAGTGTTTGATGATCTCCCAAAACACATATTTCAGATTTTTGGGGCTGTTTGAGTTCCAATTAGGGTGAAATTTGAGAAAGAGGCGCAAAGGTACCTTGGTAACTTGTGGAAGAGGGAGAGGAGCAGGTCTCAAGAGAGAGAACTTGATGATGTTGGTGAGTGCCTTGCACAGCAGACTCCCTTTGAATTTGATCTCCCTTTTCCTTCTTTCTCGTGGATCCCCAATCATTTTAAATTCGTGGTGGAGTCTTTACCTTGCGAAATGTTTGTAAAGACTCCTCCACCGACTCATCAATGATGTCAACATGGAAACATTCCTCGTGAGAGAATTGAGGTTGAGTAAGCATTGATATACATTCTCAATTTAACTTTCATATTTCCAAAAGACACCTCCATGATGCGGACTGCATTGAATGCATGCGTTAGCAGTAGCAGAATGGTCTTCCCGAATGACAGGATGGCGGTGGTACTTTTGGTTGGTTCCATGTCCAACACCAAAAAGTCGGCTAGGTAGAAAAACTTGTCTACTCCTACCAAAACATCTTCAATCAACCCCATAGGTTTCCTTTCGGATCTATCATTAGCTGTAACACCACTTGAGTGGGTTTCAATTCTCCTAAACCTAGCTTCTCATAGACAAAATAGGGAAGCAGTTGACACTAGCACCAGATCTAGCAAGGCTTTCTCAATGGTGTGCTCCCCAATGATGGGGATTGTGGGGATTCCAGGCTCTTGCATCTTAGGTCGTGTTGCAATTGATAGCACTTGGTTGATTTTCTCCACAAAGGCCTTCTTGGATAAATGTATCCTAGATTGCCTTTTGTGGGTGCACACCTCTTTGAGAAATTTTGCATAAGCGAGGACTGTTTGATTGCATCAAGCGAGGTAGATTTATTTTAACTTGCTTGAATGTCTCCATCATTTCCTCAATTTTTTTGTTTCCTTTGTCAAAAGGAAAGCCATTGCATGGGGAAATGGGAGGTGAGGAACAAATTTCTCCTCCTCATCTTTTTCAACAATTTTGTTATTTTTCTGCTTTTCATTTTTGAATTTTCGATGTAAATCAATGACCATATTGCTATCCAAATTTGTTGTTCCCACTTGTTCTTCATCTTTTTCCTCTTCACTACCCTTGTTGTTTATTATTCTTCCACTTCTCAAAGTAGTCACGCTTTGATTTCCTCATGGCCATTTGAGGATTCTCCAACCATGAACTGTCCCTTAGGATTGTTCACAGTTGGTCGGGTAGTTTACCCTCTTCTCTCTTAGCCAATGAATTTGAGAGTTGGCCCGAGTTTCTTCAATTTTTTAATGCTCATGTGAAGGTTCACAGCAGATGAAGTTCAAGATTTTTGAAGTGAACTCAAGACCGCTCTTCAAAGGTCGTGGATCTAGGAGGGCAAGGGCTGGTGCATCTTTGGCTTGGCTTGTTGTTGGTTAGGTCAAAATTTGATTTATTATAAAAATTTCGCTAATATGGTGAAAGGTGTTTGAAAGGTAATTGATTTTTGGTCAGCTGCTGCTTTGGGGCTGGTAATTTCCGATTCCACCGAGATTAGGATGAGATCTCCATGGGTAGTCATTCGATTGCATCATCCATCCATAAGAGCTGCATGAGCTTGTTCCATCATGAGTTTCGAAATTGTGATGCGTATGACATTGATCAATGGAATGAGTGGGGGACCGCATATCGGACATGCCTCCTCTACTCTTGACCCATTTGGAGCTTTAAATGAGTCCATCATCTATCAAATTTTGTGGTCAAATTATCCACTTTCCTTTCCAGCTCATTGACTTCATAAACTTTCCCTCTTGTGAATTGGGGATTATTCATCCTAGCTGGATTCTCGGTGTCCCTTGGCGGAGATTCCTGTTTGGGTTGAATTTTCTCCAATCACCTCAAAGAGGTCCCAAACCTCTTCAACTGCTTTTACGCAAGTAGGTACCTCCAAGAGGCATCCACCATGTTCTTGCCCTTCCGATCGGTTCCTTGATAGAAGCTTTGAACCACGCCATTTAGGAATTTGATGGTGAGGGCATTGCTTAATAGCTTCTTTAATCCTTTCCCATGCTTCATGGAAAGTTTGATTGAGTTTTGGGAGAAAGAGATGATGCTTTGTCTCGCTTGGCTGGTTTTAGTCATTGGGAAATATTTTGACAAAATTGACATTGCAAATCATTCCATGATGTGATCGTTTGGTGCTAACATAGATAACCATGCTCTAGCTTTGTCCTTTAATGAAAAAGGAAAGAGCCTAAGCTTGGTTGCCTCTGGACCCAGTCCAGCTATGTTAAATGTTGTGCATAAAGCCAGAAATTCATCAATGTGTTTGTAAAGGTCTTCCTTACTCAATCCATGGAATGAAGGCAACATTTGGATGGTGGAGGACTTAATTTCATAATTTCCCTCCACTGTGGGAAATTGAATGCAAAATGGGGAATTATAAGCACCAGGGGCAAAGTAGTCTCTTAACAATCTCTGTTCTTCACCCATTTCAGCAGATGTCTGTGATGTATGTCGGTTTCTTAGGAGTCTTTCAACTTCTGAATTTAACGGGAGAATCTCAGGATTGAGGGTTCTCCTGCCAAACATACAACTCAGAGAGAGTTTGGTACAGCAAACCTGTCTATTTAAGAACTTTCCATTCTTGTTACACAGCTGTACGCTGCAAAAAAAAATAACAACAAAATTAATAAATGACTGATAAATAAATGAAAATAAACATAGTTCTATCTATTTTAGAACAAACTTCCCCGGCAACGGCGCGAAAAACTTGTTGTAGCTCCAAGTGTGCCATAATTGTGTGCATTATGAATCAAAAATTAAAGAATGAAAGAATGCTAGGTTATATGGATGTTAACTTATGAAAGGGATATCAGCACATTTGGGGCTAATACTGGCCTGCAAGATCAGGGCCAATTGTAGCAAGTTTTAAAAGTAAGTATTTCAAGATCGTCCACAGAGAAGTTTGTCTAAACTGAGAGATAAACCTCCAGATCTGTGCTACCAGATCTGGCTCTATAATTATCTAAAATAAAGAATAGATAAAAGAGAGTGTTGGATTGTGTCACATTTAACTATAAGCAAATAAAGAAAAGAACTAACTACATGATCCAGATCCGAGTTGGGGAGATGTTTAAAATAAGACAAATGCAGAAATAATAGCTTCATGTACTTTAGCCTCTGAATTTTAATGGAGAATCAGAGTTCAACGAGCAGATTCAATCTTCATCAGCTACCAACGATGTATGTAAGAGAAATAAATCGAATTAAGGAATAGGTTTAGACTTATGGGTTTGATCATCCACTTAAATGGTCACAGATCTCGACAGTGGCCTATTCTTTAGTTCGTAACATGAACATCATCAGAATGCTTTGCTAGAATTAGGTTACCAACGCTAATTCGCATAGGGTGATGAATTAAGGGAAGTTGCATGCGGATGAGTGAATCTAAAGAAGTCTAATGCACTAAGGTGAACATTCGAACCTCGACATGACTCCAATGGAGAAGACAAAATTACGACAACCTTTTAAAATCCAAAATTACAATTACTGAAAGCGGCTTCTTAGAGAGCCCTCGGTTACATCGAGCTTCTCAGAGAGCCCTCGGACTTCTGATCTTGAATCCGAACTTGGAAGTACAAATCACTCACAATGGCTCTCAAAGGTAAACTACAAGAAGGGATTACAGGGTTCAGATAAGCTATCCGGACCGAATGAGGGAAACAGAGATGAAAACTCTAAAACTGGATACCCAAATTGGGCAAATGGTTCGTCTATTTATAGTTTTCCTAAGCCGCTCAAATGTGTATCAACCAATCGTAATTGGATAGATCTGTATCAACCAATAGGAGTCGAGCACCGGGATCCGGATCTGCTTCGCCAATCGAATCGCTTGATCTGGTTCACCAATCGAAACAGAGGCATCAATTCATATGCATTTTGAAATTCTGTTTGAGCTTCCGAAGTTCCCGCCCGTAATTTAACTTTAGGCGCCACATGGGTTGGAATATGCCTTGGATCTTGATTGGAACCTTCGGAATGTTCTGGTCTTTTGATTGCATTGCGTGCAAAGTTTCTGAAATACCTTTGGACGGCAAATCCCGTAATGCCATTTCGCATAGTTTAAGGGCTTTTTTCGCAAAGTAGTTAGAGTTTCAGAAGTTCCCGTTATTCCTCTCTAGGTGCTCAGTGGGGTGGAATATTCCTTCGCTTTATGCTTAGAATCTTCCTAATGTCTCTGGGCTTTTCAATGCATTGGGCGCGTGTAGACATTCGAATTGCCCTTGCTAAAGTCTGAATCTCCAGAATACCTTTTCGCAGAGTTCAAGGGCCTTTTCGCAAAGTTCAATGACTTCTGAAGCTCTGTTCGCAAAGTTCAATCTTCTTTTCGAGGAGTGTTTTCTTCTTTTCGCAAAGTTCAAGGTTCTTTGTGAATAGTAGAAGTTCTTTGCGAATTGAACTCTAGGCTCCCATTCTTCTTTGCGAATAGTAGAAGTTCTTTGCGAATTGAACTCTAGGCTCCCATTCTTCTTTGCGAATAGTAGAAGTTCTTTGCGAATGGCTCTCTCTCTTGCTTCAGGTCTTTGTCTGCTCTTTTAGACCCTCTTTAGCCATTGCTGAGGCTGTTTCTTCACTCCTTCTTTAAACTTGACATGAGCTGTCAGCTTTTTGATCTTTTTGGGATGCTTTTCGGATTTGGACCTGTCTGATTGGTTAGCTGTAAAATGCACACTAAAGCACTTATTTAGTCTTCTCAAGGGTCTTTCAAGGCTCATGTTTAGGGGTGAAAAATGGTATTTTTCACTACTTAACAACCTCCTGAAATCCCATATCCAAATAGCCTCTTTGGAAGTTGCATTGGCTACTGCCAGAAGTGCATGTGACAGCCCGAATTTTCCCAACCTAAAATTTGGAGAATTTTTTTTTTTTTTATTTTTTATTTTTTTTAACTTTACACCAAAACCAAATGAGAAAATTCGGACTGCCAAATCATAGATCACAATCTGATACAGAACACTTGGCACATCCATATGCAGACGAAAATCAATGCAAGGTTATATAAGTATCATGAACAAAACTCCAATTCTAATATCTAATATGTACTGAACTAAACAAACGCCAGTGATGACTAACCATCACCAACAGTAGTGTACCATGCATGTATAATAGCATGGACGTACCAACCTCGAACTTGCCAAGATCCACGATGCACTAAACCTACGATCCCAAAACAAAGTACAAATCCTTATGCGGAAGCGCCTTTTTCTTCAAGTATGTAGTCTGGCCCTCCTCAAAGCTACACCTGTGACGTATAGTCGGGGTGAGCTAACATCCAAGCTCAATGGAGAAAACAAATACCAATATACATCTCATCACATGCATAGATTCAAAGACAAGATCAAAATATTTTCTTATCAAGGCTAAAACTAATTTCAAAGGCATTTCTTATCAAAATTGAAACTGAGTTCAAAGGCATTTTCTTATCCAAATTCAAAACTAATTTCAAAGGCAAACTAATTTAGAGATGTTTTCTTATCAAAACCGAAACTGATTTCAAAGACATTTTCTTAATAAAATTGAAACTGACTAATCTCTTATCAGAAGCATATTTCTTATTTTCGATTTACTGAGTTTGAATCACATTCATTTACATGTCTTACATATTCTTACCTGACTTACCCACATGTCTTACATATTCTTACTTTGCTTACACATATGTTTTATACATTCTTACTTAGCTTACTTATATGTTTCACACTTTCTTACTTCCCTTACACAATTCGATTCACGGATATTCCGCCGTGCCGGTTCGATTCACGAAGACTGTCGTGTCAGTTCAATTCAAACACTCACTTGCATAGCTTACACATTGTCACATAGTTTACACAATTCGATTCACGGATATCCCGCCGTACCGGTTCGATTCACGGAGACTGCCGTACCAGTTCGATTCACGGTTAGCCGCCATGCCGGTTCGACTCACGGATATCCCGCCGTGCCAGTTCGATTCATGGGTTTAACCGCCATGCCGGTTCGATTCACGGTTTATCGATTCATGAATATCCCGCCGTGCGGTTCGATTTATGGGTTTAACCGCCATGTCGATTCACGGGTTCGATTCCGCCCTAGCGGCCCACAAGGTATCATATAATCCGCCCATAGCGGTCCACACATGCACATATAATCCGCCCATAGCGGTCTACGATGTTATATAATCCGCCCTTAGCGGTCCACAACACACTTATAATCCGCCCATAGCGGTCCACTTAAAATTTTCTTAACTTATGGTTCGATTTGGATTTAAATTTATATACAAATTTGATTTGGATTCAATTCAAAGTTCACATTTGCTTCCTTCAAATTTAACTTCTGGGTTCGATTCAAAACTTGCAAAACACACATACGATGTTCAAGACTGAAATTCCTTATATGATTTTCGAAGGCTATATAAAAGGTTCAAAACAAAGATCATTTCTTGATTCTATACGTCAATAATTTTTAAAACAGCCACTATGTCAAAGATTCGATAATTCAAAGCTTTCGAGCATTTCAAACAATCAAAATATTCAATCAAATATTTGAGTTCAAAGATCTAAAGTTTCCATTGCATGGATTTCAAATGCTAATTCATTTCAAAACAAAACTTATCATCTTTCATTCGATCATATCAAGCATCTATGAAATTAAATCAAAATGCAATTGCGTATGAAATTTTCCCCACCTTAACTTCGAAACTGCGCAAAGCCAAGCAATGCCCTATCGATGGATTTCCTCCCTCAATCTACATCACAAATATATGATGATGTATCAAGGATCAACACTAATCACTAATAACTTAGACTATTTAAGTGTTTTAAAAAAAAATCGAGTCGGAACGGGCAAGTTCGTGCCAACATAGAAATTGATGTAACCTTCCTCCTAAATTTGGACCTTTAAAAATTTAGATTCATAAGTTGTTCAAAACACACAAGTTGTAGATCTCTTTGTTATCTTTCCAACTCCTTAAGAATTGCATCAATCGGAGGTCAGAGTTGAAAGTTATGGTCAAAATACTAAAGCCGTACTGGCAACTCAGACAAAATCGACTAATCGATTTTTAAAATCGATTAATCGATTTTTCAAGTCGATTGATCGATTTTCTCTCGATTAATCGATTTTCAAAGAGCCAAAAATCTTATTCACTATTTGAGGCCAGTCGATTAATCGACCCAATTTCGATTAATCGAAATTCAAAAATCGATTAATCGATTTTACTCGATTAATCGGTTTCGTTTCTCGACAAAAATAAAAAATTTACCTAACTTATTACTAAATTTTTACCTTTAAAACGATTGATTCACAAGTTGGTCAATTCATGAAAGTTGTAGGTCTTGTTGTCCTCTTTCCAACGCAATAAGAATCATGTCAATCCGAAGTCGGCACAAAATGTTATGGCCGAAATACTACGATAGTGTCAGTAAGCCCAGGCAAACTCGATTAATCGATTTTCAAAATCGATCAATCGAATTTCAAAATCGATTAATTGAAATTCTCTTCGATTAATTGATTTCGTGAAGTTCCTCTTGAATTTATCTCTTGTCAAAAATCGATTAATCGAGTTTCAAAATCGATTAATCGATTTTGACAGTTTCTGAGCACTTCTCGGGTTTGAACCTTGAAACCCATTTTTTTTTCATCAAAATTCAATCCTTTTGATCCTAATCTTTTGCACACATCTAAGCAACATATATTTAATTAAATACATGGAAGAATTGCGTTATTTACCTCTTTAAATCGGTGATCTACTCGTAGATCGGATCGTCTTCTTCGTTAGATAAAAAGGGTTTCCAAACCCACCTCGATCATCTCCGAGCTTCACGATCACACCCAAGCCCACAAAATCGATGGCAATCCTTACACACACACTTCACATAACTCACACTATGATTTGTGGATCAAAACTCATGATCTCTTCGCAAGAAGAGGGTTTCAAAACCACCAAACGACTCCAAAACCCACAAAAGCAAAACCAAAAGTCGAAACCGACAACGATCCTTCCCTTATACGATCTCACAAAACCTTTTCCACGCAATCACAAGGCTTGGAGCATACGAATCCGGCGATTCTTCCTCTTTCTTCTTCCTTCTCTCTTCAAAACCCAAACCATCAAAATCTTGCAACCGGTTAAGGCTTCAAAAGGAAGCTAGCCCCTTTTTTTTTTTTTTAAACTAAAAAGGCCGGCTCTCATGCAAAACACATACACCCATTTTGGGTGTTAGTCTTATCTAAGGACCTAGTTTTTTGCGTGAAACGGGCATACCTAGTTAAGGTATCATCTATTATGTAAATGATCCCTTGGTTCAGTGTGGGGCCTGTACACCCAAACTACTTATCAATCGGATCCGACGTTAAGCCAATACGCACCACCACGGTGTATGAACTCGGTCCTAAAAATCTCATACGAGCTCAAACGGACCTAAAATGATCTCGTTTGAAAAATCTAAACGGTGACGTGTTTCTTAATAGACATGCACCCGATCAGGACCTATAGTTGGCTCAAATAGTCGGCCCAATCAGTTGGCCCAACTAGCAGCCAATACAGTTGGCCCACTTAGTTAAATAAGTTATTTAACCATTACTAAACTTTTATTCTCTCTCTAGAACCAAAATTATAAGATAAATAAATTCTCCTGCCTTTATTTTCATTTATAACCAACCTACACTTAGGTGTTAAGCCAGTATGCCATAGCTAGGTGTATACAATTCATCCAAAGGTCCACACGCGAGTCTAAACCAATCTTTATTTATTTTTATTTTTTCCACTTAAGACTTAGCCCAACTAACTTAATTATTTTCACCATGTGCATGCGTGAGCGATCAGACACGCTTTTGCAAGACATCTTGTTCAAAGGTTGAAATTTTTTAGGATGTTACAGTGCAGCTCAGCAGCCCACCCCACTCTCTGTACTCATGCCAGAACTTGAGCCTCAACCTACCCAAACCCCTGCTGCCACCCCTGCTGCACCTCCTACTGAGTTAACTTATCCTAAACAGAGGAAAGTCACTGCTAAGAGGACTGCTTCCACAGCATCCTCTATTAAAATAGGCAAAGAGCTAGCTACCCAGTCTAAGGAGGCACAACCACATGGCCAACCAGCCAAAGGGAAGTCCCCTGTAGCCCCACTAAGCAAGATAAAGGAAAATCCCCTATGATCCTTCCTGAACCCATGACCAGAAAAATGAGGGTGAGGGCACCAAAAGCTCCAACTATGAAGAAACTACCAGCCCAACCTAAGAAACCAAGGCAGCCAAAGAAAAAGAGTCCAGCTGAGAGCAAAGCAAAGAAGAAAAACACCAAAGCTCCCTCAGACAAAACCAAGTCCAAGCTCAGTTCTGAGAGCAAAGCTGAACTTAGGAAACATGTAAAACAAATGGGCTGGGACTGGTTCACAGATTCAAATTCCGATTCCTCATCCTCTTAAACTAGATTATAGTTAGGCTTTTCTTTCCTTTCCACTTCTTTTCTTGTCATTGTAATTACAGTTGTACACTTTTCTCTCAGCTAATAGAATTTCTTTTTGTATATTGCTTTGTGTATATTGTCTGTGTGTGTTTACTTTTTTCTTCATGACTATTACCCTACACTTTATGACCTTTGAACTAGTGAGGACACTACTCCTCATGGTTTGGGGGTGTGGCAGGGTAGGTCTACCAATAGAATAGTTAACTTTAGTGCAGTAGTGCTGGTATAATTGGGATGAATAAAGTTAATTTCCACGTAACTTGCTGCAATGAGGACAATTGTGAAAAATTAAAATATTTTTGCAGACATTTCGAAACTGAAAATGTTAAAATCATGGCACCACCATGAAGCTAACATCAGAAATGTTAAATTAGTACTTAGTAAACCTAAGAAGAGAGAAAAAGGTGAAAATACACTCCATGAGTTAAAAGGAAGACTATATCTAGTAAGATTTGGGCCCATCAATTTCTATTGAAGAGTGTTTTTGGTATTTTTTCTGCTCTAAGGTTTGATTGACTCAGCACTTGTTACTAGAAGTTAGGCACCTCCAAATCAAAACTGGTTGACAGCACTCATGACACTAAGGAAATGATTCAAGGCCCTCATTTGGATAGTTTGAGCCTGAAAACCCAACCTTTTAAAAATACCCTTTTGCATACACTCTTTGAGCCTCAAAAAGTTCTATTTTTCTTTATCAAACACTGGAGTACTTGCACCTTAACCTCATGACCTGATTCAACCTTGCCCTCACTCTGAGAAATCAGAAGGTAAAGGAGGAGTTGAAGGAAGTGAGAGTGGTCCAACATTTGGTAGAAGGAGAAGAAAAGTAACCTATGAACAACAGTGTGTTGGTGGTATTTGTGTGGCAGTTCATCATAAAAATCATAAAAATAAAAAGAAGAAAAATAATAAAAAGAGAAAAAGGAAGAGAAGTTTAGAGAAGAACATCATCTGAAAATTGAAAAGAAGAGGAGAAAATGGCCACTTTGATTCTGAAATATATCAAGTAAGATGAAGTTATGCTGAAATGAAGGTAGTGAAGTCATGAGTCACTCCTTACCTTGCTGATTTCTCAATTTTGATTTCCCTTTTACCCCTTCATTCTTTATATCCCTCACCCATAAGCCACATTACAACCCATTCAAAAAGACCTTGAAGATCCAAAGTGAAATGAGCTGTCAGGTGGAGATGAGGGAGTACCTAATCTATGGTGAAAAGCCATGAGGATGTTAGAAATTAGAAACTTTACTTATGCTCATGCTTGCAAACCCCCATTTGGGGTCTGTAACTGCTCTTGAGCTGCTTTAAATGTGAACACCCCTAGATATTCATTGTTGAGAGATAGCCCTAGTGAGAATTGGGTCTCACTTGTAACTTCATTAGGGTTGTATCCAATCTGATTTTTGAATTTAAGGCAAGCTTGGTACTGATATGTGCACATTGAATTTCTAATGTAAAATGATTGGTGGAAATGCACACACATGCGAAAAAAATTTTGAGTTTTAAATGGCCTGCATTACTGCTACAATTTCCTCTGAATTCCAAAGGAAAGTGGATTGATGCTTTATTCATTGAAATTTGTTTTGCCATTGACTGCACAACTTTTAACTATTTTTATTGAGAAGTTTGGGGGTATCTTCACTGAAAACGCTCAGGATACTTCACTCCTCTACTAGGGATCACCTAGGGGTTTAAAAGTCTTGGTACATATGCTAAATGTACCCGTGATCCCTACGAAAGTGGCATTTAATTAGTTAAAGCTTTGCTAAGGGACTAGCAAAGATTAGGTTTGGGGGTGTGTTAAGACCTGAAAAGTACCACTCTTCACCCCTTAACTTAATCTCTGTTAGACCCTTAGTCATTTAATAAATATGTGTTAAGCCCATTTTGTAGGTAATAAGCAGCAGCTACAGATAAGGCCCTATCCATGCCAAGAAGCTTACTTCTACCCCAAAAGTTCCTCAGGAGAAAAGGAAGTTAGACCTAGACAGAGAATTGGCTGCAGCATAGGCACATCACAGCAGCAACAAGTCAAGAAGTGAGCCTCGCGCAGATGCCGCAAGGTTCAATTGAATCAGAAAGAATGCTTCGCGCAATTGTCACAAGTTTTTGAAGGCAGCACACCAACTGCTCGCGCTGTTCTTGTGCAGATTGATGACAGAAGGGATTAAAAAGCAGACATCGCATAGTTCTCACGAGGCTCAGTTGGAAGCTCTCGCGCAGTCTCACGCAGTCTCGTGCAGCTAAAGAGAGGAGCATTTAATCTTCGCATGATTCACTGAGGAGAGAGAGCACCAGGCATTCCTGCGCGTAGCCGTTGCGGGATGCAGATCTTCAGAGAACTGCTCGTGCAATCCAGAGGCCTATGCACATTTCTTTTTGAGAGAATCCCTGCAAGATTCACCAAGGAATGAACTGCGCGCGCGATTCCCGTGCCATTCAAATGGAAAGCGCAATCCCCGCGATGATCAGAGCAATCCCACGATGACCTAACCATCTATCCCGCGATTGCAAGAGCTTCAAGTCAATTCAATCCTGTGACGCCAACTCTATCACGCGACAAGACCTAGAAATCCTTGCTACCTAGAGAGGCTCAAGATCTTAACTTTCCCCCACTTTTATAGGGGCAGTCTGGGAACTTCCAGAACTAGGGCACGCACTCCAATGCTCCAATCTATGTGCACACGCCCTGACGCATCCAAGAAATAGTAATGGGCCATGTTTGCATCATTAAAATTAGGGTTTTCCTAACCCTAATGCACACACAGCAGACTGCTATATAAGCCTAAGCCTAGTTTAGGTTGAGGGGGTTGTTCTTCTTGAATTGACTGTATAGTTCCAGTAGGCTAAGGTTAGCGTTTAGGTAGCTTCTTTTTTCCTTTTTCTTCTCTCCATAGTCCAGCACTTGCTGGCTATGCCTTTGTATGTTTATTTGGAACCATTTTAATGGTGTTTTATAATAGGATGTTATACATATATGGGATTGAAGTTTGAGGGTTGTTCTGTACAAGGCTGCTAGCTTGAGATCCTCCATTGCTAAGTTGTATTGTAAGTAATGGAGGATTGTTTTTAAGGATTTATTTAGATCTAAGTGATCTGTGTGTCTAGGTTAGGCACATTACAGGCCTATGCCCCACCACAGGATCCACTAAATCTGAATCCCCATGGGAGCTTGAGCTAGTAGCCATGTGAACATGGTGGTGGCAGCAATCTACTTGTTCTGTCTCAGACCTCTATGAGGAGGATAGCATCTGTGGATAGTCTGTAACCATTTAAGTGGACAGGTTATAGCCCTAGGGTGAGGCCATGTTGCTTTTGATTTCTGAGTGTGTGCTTGCTTTGTTGGTTTGTGGTAAAAGAAATTTAAAATCAAGATAAAACAAGGGATGGAATCAGCACAACTAAGAAATACTAGACCTGCAAGATACAGGGTCCATTGTGGCAACTTTTGATAAGTAAGAGTTTGTCCCACAGGGAAAGGTGATCTACAGCTCCAAGCGAGCCATCTCTAGTAGTCCCTCCAGATCTGACTACAGATCTGGCACTCCTAAAGAGGAGGGGAGTTTAAGGTCACTTATTCTAGGTATTCTAAGGTAACCTAATGTCTAAACTACAGAAAGGGTTGAGAGGATCGATGGAGTGTGGAAAATAAATATAAAAGGGTGAGAAGTATGTTATTGAGCCTAGATCAAAGGAGCTTTGTAACTCAGATTCAGATATGATGTTATAGAAATCCTGTCCAATGGCTACGTTATCACCACTGAGGAGAAAGGATCCAACCCATCTCTCTGCCATGATTCAATCCCTTAAGGTTATAACCTGTCCACTCAAATGGTCACAGACTATCCCATAGGGGAACCACAATCCAAGGATGGGTCAAAACAAGTTAATCATTATAGGCACTATTTCATCCAGGCTACCAGCTCAAGAATCCATAGGGAACCTCAACCTCTAAAGCTCTATGTGTGGGGCTAAGGCTGTATAGGACCATGATAGCCCAGACACATAGAACTAATAAGAGATTGAGTATAACCTTCGATCTAGCTGTCCATTGCTTGAGTGAGGCTACAATAGTCCAGTCACAAGCCTACAATCTCTATAACCAGATCAGATCTAACATCTGATAGTGGATCTATACAAATATAGGGGAGTCTGCCTCTGTACAATCTCCCACCAGGCTTTTACAAGCTCATGTGTAAAGAAGAAAGATCCATCTTGGATCGGTGGATTAGAATCACCCTAAGGCTACAACCTGTCCACTTGAATGGTCACAGACTATCCCAGAGGCTATCCTCCTCAAGGAGTCTAAGACAAAACAAGAATATCGCTGCCACCACCATGGTCACAAGGCTACCAGCTCAAGCTCCCATGGGGATTTCAGATCTAGTGGGTCCTGTGGTGGGGCTAAGGCTGTATAGGACCATGATAGCCTAGACACACAGGTCACTTGGATCTGAGTGGCCCTTAGAATTAGTCCTCCATTGCTTTGAATCACAGCCAAAGCAATGGCAGATCACAAGTGACGACCTTGCATAGCATCTCACATTCAAACACAAATCCATAAAGTACAAATCCTATTAGAAAACTTCCATCAAAGTAGTCCAAAATGCATACAAAGACATAGCCAGCAAGTGCTGGACTATGGAGAGAAGGAAAAAGAAAAAGAAAACTACTTACAGCTACAAAAAGAAAAGAAAAATGATCTCAGATCAAGTCTCCAAGAAATGAGATGTGTTCCCAGCTATTCTAGGATGTCCAAACCTAAGCTAAGTATGGGTTTATATAGCAGTGGTGTGGCGGCGCATTTGGTTTAGGAAACCCTAATTTTAACAATGCCACGTGGCTAAATAGTGATCCTTGGATGCCTTGGGGTGCGTGCACAGAGATTTGAGTGTGGGAGTGTGTGCCCTAATCACTGGAAATTCCCAGAAGGTCCTCTGCTGAAGAGATGGAAGTTGAAGTTCAGAGCTTCACTAGGTAGCCATTGTTTCCCAGACTTGTCGCGTGGTAGCTCTTACTCTTCGCGGGGATGATTTGATATTGAAGCTTCAACCGTCGCGAGGTTGCCTTGGTTTGCTCTTCAGGCAGTTGCGAGGTTGAGTAGACATCAAAGCCTCAGGTGTCGCGAGGTTGGAGTTCAAGCAGTCACAAGGTAGATGCGCGATCACTGGGTTGATCTTCGTGAGGACAGCTTTGAATAGCGCGAGAACTTCACGAGCACTTCTCTTCAATGGACTTCGCAAGTTTCCTCATGAGGCTTTAATGAGTTCTGAACTACGTGAGGTTTCATGTCTTGATTGATCTTCACGAGGATGGCTCCGTCTTCGCGAGGATGCTTTCTTCTTGAATGGCGCGAGGAGTCTCCTGAAGCTCTCTCTCCTCAGCCATTCGGAGCAAACTGTGTGAGGTTGAGAGAGGTCTGCTTTGAACTGCACGAGACTGTGCGATGTGTTCTACTCTTGAGCCTCGCGAGAGTTGCGCGAGTAGTTGTTGTAAAGTCTTGGGATGCTCAGTTGGACTATGCGAGGCTCATTCCAGGTCTGGATTCAGAGTCCATCCTTCTGAGGGACTTCTTGTGCCAAAACAGGCTCCTTAGCAGGATTCCTGGCCTTGTTTCACTGCTGATTATTACCTACATAAAACACTTAACAAGAACCTATTAGATGGCTAAGGGTCTAATCAAAGGTTAAGTTAAGGGGTGAAAAGTGGTACTTTTCAGGTCTTAACACACCCCCAAATCTAATCTTTGCTAGTCCCTTAGCAAAGCTACATTAAATTTACTACAAAAATTAAATGCCACTTTCGTAGGGAGCACGGATACATTTAGCATATGTACCAAGCCTTTTAAACCCCTAGGTTATCCCTAGTGGAGGAGTGAAGTCTCCTGAGGGTTTTCAGTGAAGATACCCACAAACTTCTCAATGAAACAGTTAACAAAAATGCAATATCATCAAGTGAACAGTCAAGGAGCAGACTTAGTTTACTCTTGAATCAGTAAACATAAAAGAAATTTAATCCATTGGTTGCACAGTAATTTAAACAACATAAACTTCTCATGAATGCACAGCATTTCCAATCAGTGTACAACCACAGCAAACTGCACAAGTGTGTGCCAGCACTGAGCTCATCATCAGATTAAAAATTAGGATAAAGGTCATACATAATGCACTCAAGATCAGACCCAAAACTTTCCAGGGCATACTCTCATAAGGGTCTTGTTGAGGGGTTAATTTTCTCTCAGGCTCAAGAGCAGTTACATCCCCCAAATGGGTCTGTAATCATGAGCATAGGCATAGCTCTTAGGTGCTGACATCATTGACACATCCTCACCATAGATTGGATAACTCTTTATCTCCACATGACAGCTCACTCAACTTTGGATCACAAGGGCTTTTAACTGGGCTGGAATGTGGCTTATGGAGTGGGGTTAAAAGAATGGAAGATTGAAAAGGGGTTCAAAAGTGAGAAATTAGTAAGTGAAGGAGGTGGTTCATGACTTCACCTTCTTGAATTCAGCTCCTTTCTTCTTCTTTGAGATTTTCATATTTGAAGTGATCAGTTTCTCTTCTTGATTTCGATTTTCCAAAAGAAAGTTCTTCTTTGACTCCTCTCTTACTCCTCTTCATTATTGTTTTTGTTTCCTTTTGCTAGAATTTTCTTCTTTTTATTTTGTTTTGCTTTTACGAAATGCCACCATGTCTCGGTTACCATCTTGCTTGAGTATTTCTTCTCCATTCACTAATGTTGACCATAGCTATTCCATCTTCAACTCTTTCTCCTTTACCTTTTGAATTCTCGAGTGAGGGTAGGTCAATCAGTTCATAGGTTCGTACAAGTACTTGGGTGCATATTGAAGAAATTTAGATTTAAAGCTCAAAGGGGTATGGACAAGGCGTTGCTTTAGGGTTGGTCTTTTTAGGCTCAAACTATCCAAGGGAAGGCCTTGATCCTTTCCTAAGTCTCATGAGTGCTGTCAGTTGTTTCAACTTGGAGTTGCCTAACTTCTAGTGAGCACAGTGACTCAGCCAGTCCTTCGAACTAGAAGAAATTGCCTTAGTTACTCCTCGAAGGATGGAAAAAAATTTTATAGGCCCAATTCTCACTGGTTATGGTCTTCCTTTGAACTTTTAAGTATGTCCTCACCTTTTTCTCTCTCTAATGATTCACTAAGTGCTGATACAAGTGAGTTTCCTTGGTGATCTCATCATGGAAATGTGAAAAATTAAAAGTTTATAATGTCTAAAGTTTGCAGAAATTTTAAATTTCTTATTTTTCATGATTCTTAAGTGATCATAGATCCATTTCCATATTACTCACATGACTCTACTGCACTTAGGTTAACTATTCCATTGGCAGGGTCTGCCTGCCACACCCCCAAACCTATGAGGAGCAGTGTCCTCACTGAGTCAAAGGTGTGTGCAGCAGATTTATTAAGGGCATTATAAAAGGAAACAACAAGAATGAAAACAACCAAAAATAGAGAACTGTACAGAAAAACAGGAAAAGAAAATTTCATTAAAACAAAGAAAAGAAAATTACAAAAAGGGGGAAGAAGGGAGAAAGGGATCAAGGGTGAGGGGGTTGAGAAGGTGGGGGAGGGGGTGGAGTGGAGGGGGCAGGGGATGGTTCTATCTTTTGCTTTTTCTGCTGTGGCTGGAGCTTTTCCTCCTCCTCCTTAGCCAGGAGCTGCTGAACCGCCTCGTACTCATCCCAGAGGGGTTGTAGGGGATCCGGCTCTTTAGGTGGTGGCGGGTCCAACCACATCGGGTAAAACTTGTTAGGCAGCGCATTAGGCTTGTCATCTGCCATTGTTAGGAGTAGGGAAGGACCGCTAGGGTGAGAGGAGAAAGGATGCGATGAATATGAAAGGGGCTCCCTGTGTATTTAAAGACGAGGATGGTGGAAGATGAAACGGTGGAATAACATCCAAGTTGCCACAATTAATTGAGAGTGAGTTGGGAAACGTCAAGTCCCAGTAATCAGCGTGGGAAATGACAATTGCATTTGACTCGCGCAGCTGGGTAAGGGGATCACGAGATAACTGAATCTCGCGATTATGGATGTTGGGGATTGAAGTGCGCGAGAGGTTCCCAAATCTTCATTTGTAATGCGCAAGGGCTTAGTACCAAACAGGGGCAATACAGGTAGTGCAGCATACTCATCAAAAATATTCAAACAAAAGGCATTCAATTCGAAAATCAGCAATTCGCAGTAGAAGAAGAAGAAATCATACCAATCCCATATAAACTTTATCAAGCTCAACATATGCAGACTCCACATAAACACTACAATTTCCTAAAAGTTATCGAAGAAACAAAAGTAGTATAGTACAGCATGGACACAACTGTGGGTAGGTAGAGGTAGGGTCCCATGAAAATGAATAGTGGTCATAGGGTCAGCAGGTTTTTCGATACAAGGCTTAAGCCTCTGACCATTCACTTTGAAGGTTCGCCTAGATTTGGGATCCTGGACTTCCACAGCACCAGATGGGGAAACATTTAAGACAATGTAGGGACCTTCCCATCTGGATTTTAATTTACCAGGAAAGAATTTTAGTTTGGAGTTGAATAACCAAACCTTACCACCAGGTATGAGGCTTTTTCTCAGCAAGCCCTTGTCAAAGAAGGCTTTGGACCGTTCCTTGTAGATCCTGGCTTTGGTGTAAGCATCCATCCTTAGCTCATCCAATTCAGACAACTACAATGACCTATGAAGACCAGCAGAAGTTAGGTTCATATTTAAATTCTTAATGGCCCAATAGGCCTTATGTTCTAACTCTACTGGGAGATGGCAAGCCTTGCCATAGACCAGTCTGAATGGGGACATTCCAGTGGGAGTCTTATAGGCAGTCCTATAAGCCCACAATGCATCATTCAATTTATCGGCCCAATATCTCCTGTCAGTCCTTACTGTTTTCTCAAGGATGTGCTTGATCTACCTATTGAAAATTTCAACTTGCCCACTTGTCTGTGAGTGGTAGGGAGTAGCAATCCTATGGGTCACAGAATATTTCTTGAGCAAGCTCTCAAAATTTCTGTTGCAGAAATGGCTACCCCCATCACTGATAATAGCTCTGGGGGTTCCAAATCTAGAGAAAATGTGCTGCCTTACGAATTTGAGGACCACCTGGTTGTCATTGGTTCCTGTGGCAATGGCTTCTACCCATTTGGAAACATAGTCCACTGCCACTAAGATGAACTGATAACCATTAGAAGGAGGAAAGGGGCCCATGAAGTCTATACCCCATACATCAAACAATTCTACAACAAGGATGGGCTGCAAAGGCATTGAATTTCTTTTGGACAGCCCTCCTAATTTTTGACATCTCGCACATGCCTTACGGTGTGTATATGCATCTTTGAAAAAAGAAGGCCAGTAAAACCCACATTGCAGGACCTTGCCAGCTGTTTTTCTCCCACTGAAGTGGCCTCCACAGGCATTTTCATGGCACATGGCCAGAATACTGGGGGCATCACTCTCGGGAATACATCTTCGGATGATTTGGCTTGCACAATACTTGTATAGGCAAGGTTCCTCCCAGAAAAAATATTTGACCTTAGAGAAAAACAGGTCTTTGTCCATTTTGGTCCAGTGGGCAGGAATCTTTCCTATAACTAGATAATTAACAATGTGTGCAAACCAAGGGACCAAGGATTGGATGGCAAATAATTGCTCATCCGGGAAGGCATCATTTGTAGGACCATCAAGGCATTTCTCCAAGATAATTCTGGACAACTGGTCAGCCACCACATTCTCCCCACCCTTTTTATCCTTGATTTCAATGTCAAACTCCTGCAGCAGGAGTATCCATCTAATCAGCCTAGGCTTAGCATCTCTCTTGGACAATAGGTACTTCAATGTTGAATGGTCAGTGAAGATTACAGTTTTAGATCCTAGTAGATAGGCTCTAAATTTGTCCACAGCATAAACCACTGCCAGAAGCTCTTTCTCAGTTGTGGTATAGTTCAGTTGAGCTTCAGCAAGTGATTTGCTGACATAAGCAATGACCCCAAGCAACTTATCTCTTCTTTGGCCCAAAACAGCACCTATTGCCAAGTCTGATGCATCACACATCAGCTCAAAAGGCAGGGTATAGTCTGGTGTTTGGAGTACAGGGGCAGAGGTGAGGCATATTTTCAATGTTTTAAAAGCCTTAAGACATTCTGCAGAAAAGTCAAAGGGCACATCCTGGCAGAGTAGGTGGCACAATGGCTTAGCAATTTTGCTGAAGTCCTTAATGAACCTCCTGTAAAATCCTGCATGCCCAAGGAAAGATCTGATTTGCTTGACTATTTTTGGAGGGGGCAAATTGGCAATGAGGTCAACTTTGTCCTTGTCTACCTCAAGCCCTTCTTTAGAGACTACATGGCCCAACACAATGCCTTGTGTTACCATGAAGTGGCTCTTTTCCCAGCTTAAGACCAGATTGCTCTCCTCACATCTTTGCAAAACTAGGCTGAGGTGTTGTAGACATTGGACAAAACTGTCCTCATAGATAGAAAAATCTCCAAAAATTTGTCAATCATATCAGAGAATATGGCATACATACACCTCTGAAAAGTGGCTGGCGCATTGCACAGTCTAAAAGGCATCATTCTGTAAGCAAAGGTGCCAAAAGGACAGGTGAAGGTGGTTTTCTCTTGGTCTTGAGGATGCACAGGGATCTGGTTGTACCCTGAGTACCCATCAAGAAAATAGTAAAAAGCTTTTCCAGCCAATTTATCCAAAATTTGATCAATGAATGGGAGAGGGAAGTGGTCCTTTCTGGTCTTAGAGTTGAGATTCCTATAATCAATGCATACTCTCCAGCTAGTGGTCTCCCTGGCTGGTCTCAACTCTTCAGTTTCAGTTTTGATCACTGTTATGCCAGATTTCCTGGGCACCACTTGGATAGGTGCCACCCAGTTAGAATCAGAGATGGGGTAAGTCACCCCTGCATCTAGCAATTTGATGATCTCCTTGAGGACCACTTCCTGCATGTGAGGATTTAACTTCCTCTGCATTTCCCTGGAAGGTAGTGCTCCCTCCTCAAGATGAATCATGTGCATGGAGATTGATGCATCTATTCCTCTCAGATCGGCAATGGTCCAACCAATTGCCTTCTTGTGCTTCCTCAAAACTGTTAGTAATTCCTCTTCCTGCTCATTGATAAGAGAGGAAGTGATAATCACAGGAAGCTTATCACCTTTCTCAAGGAAGGCATATTTTAATGTTTCTGGAAGCTTCTTGAGTTCCAGATCGGGGGCTTGTAGGGTGGATGGCAAAATTTGGGCATTGGAGGTTGGAGGAAGAGGCAGCAATGTTGGTTTCGAACTGGAATGCTGCACTGAGCCCATAGAAGACTTCAATGTGGTCATGTCTTTTGGTACCACATCTGGGCTCTCTTCCTCCACCATGTCCCAAATCTTAACTAAATTCCTGACAATGTTGCCCCACTCCAGCAGAGTGGGCAACTCTTCTTCTACAATTTCCTCTAGTACATCCACTGCAAAGCTCTCCTCATTGTCCATCTGAGGGTACTTTGCACTGTTGTACACATTCAGCTCAACTTTCATATGTCTGAAAGTTACCTCCATTACTCCAGACCTACACTGAATGCATGCATTGGCAGTGGCCAAGAAAGGCCTGCCCAATATAACAGGTATGGGATTTGGGCTATTGCTGCATCCCATGTCCAAAACTAAGAAGTCAGCAGGGTAGAAAAACTTATCCACCCCCACTAAGACACCCTCAACCATTCCCAGAGGTCTCCTCTCAGACCTATCAGCCATCATTAGCACAATGGGGGTAGTTTTCAGCTCCCCCAAACCTAGCTGCAGATATACACTGTATGGCAACAGGTTAACACTAGCTCCAAGGTCTAAAAGGGCTTTTCAAATTGTATGGTCTCCAATTACGCAGGGAATAGTGGGTATCCCTGGATCTTGCAACTTCTCAGGCATTGATATGTTAAATATAGAATGCACTGTATCAGTTGCAAAGACCTTTTTGGACACATGGCCTCTAGCTTTTCTCTTTTGGGTGCAGAGGTCTTTCAGGAACTTTGCATAGGCTGGGACCTGTTTAATTGCCTCAAGCAGGAGCAAATTGATTTTCACCTGCCTGAAGGTCTCCATCATTTCCTCCATCTGTGCATTCCCTTTTTCAAAAGGGACAGGGATATCCAACGCTTGAGGAAATGGCAGCTGAGGTTCTGCTGGTTCCTCAACTGCTAGCCCATGACTAAACTTCTGTTTCTTTCTTTTTTCATGTTTTTCTCCCTGCTGAGGCTCAACTACAGCCTCTTTATTTTTCTCTTACTGCAGGGTGGTAGGTAATTCTTGGCTTTGTGTTCCAACAACATCTCTATTCTGATCATTTGCATCATCTGTGGGAATGACCTCTGCTGGTCTGTTACCCACCTGGTTGTCTATCAGCCTGCTAGACCTTAGGGTAGTCACAGCATTGGTTCCCTCAAAACTTGAGAAAGCTTCTTCAATTAAAAATTGATCCTTGGGGTTAGCAACTGGCTGGCAGGGCAACCTCCCTTCATCTCTCCTAGCCAAGGTATTTGAAATTTGGCTTATCTGTTCTTCCATTTTCATGAGGCTCTGACCATGAGAGTCCACAGTCTGAGCCAAGGATCCCAGGTTTTGCAATGAAGTCAAGCCTTGGTCTTCAAAGGAAACATTTCTTAGCTGAGAGTGGGGTACAACCAACTGATTTTATTGCTGATGGGGCTACTAATGGTGCTGGAAGTTAGACCTAGGGGCATTCCCTTGATTGAACTGCTGCTGTGGCCTTTGTGGTAAGGCCAACATCTGCTGGGGCTGCATGTAGTTGTCTTGCCTCCACCTCAGATTTGGGTGGTTTCTCCATTGGTAACCAACATTTTGGTGCTGGTATCCATATGACTGTCTGTTGTAGCCCCCAAATTGTTGTTGGCCATAAGATTGAGCAGCAGCAGCATGTTCCAAAACCAATTCAGGAAATTGCCCTGCAGATGGACATTCCTCCACTGTGTGCTGTGGGGACTGGCATATTAGACATGCCTCCCCCACATGAGCAGCCCTTCTGGGTTGCATCACAGTCAGTAATTTGTCAAACTTCATAGAGAGGTTTTCCATTTGCAGCTGCAGGTCATTGTTCCCAGACACCTCATAAACTTTTCCTCTTGATCCAGCAGCAGGCCCCACCTTTGACTCAGATTCCTAACTAGTTCTTGCCAGGGATGGCTTTTGAAAAGCATTCTCACTAATCACCTCAAACAATTCCCATGCCTCTTCAGCAGTCTTGTGCATGCAGGATCCACCACAAGAGGCATCGACCATATCTCTATTTTTCTCATCAATCCCATTGTAGAAGCTTTGTACAAGCTGCCACTCTTGGATCTTGTGGTGGGGGCATTGTTTGAGCATTTCTTTAAACCTATCCCAGGCTTGGTTAAAATCCTTAGTTGGGGATTGAGCAAAAGCAAGAATCTCTTTCCTCAACTGGCTAGTTTTGGTCTAAGGGAAGAACTTGGTCAGGAACTTGGTCTGCAGGTCTTTCCATGAAGCAATGCTACTGTTGGGAAGAGTGGTCAACCAGGTACTGGCCCTATCCATCGGAGAGAAGGGAAAGAGTCTGAGCCTAGTAGCCTCAGGTCCCAAACCAGTGATATTAAAAGTGGTGCACAAGGCCAAGAACTGGTCAATATGCTTGTAAGGGTCCTCCTTGCTAAGCCCATGGAAAGAGAGCAGCATCTAGATGATTGAAGTTTTTATTTCATAATTCCCTTGAACATCAGGGAATTGAATGCTAAAAGGGGAGTTATAGTCATTCGGAGCATTCAACTCCTTGAGAGTTCTGGGTTGTTCTTCACCCATATTTGCTGTCACAGGTTCACATGGGGGCTCTCCTGTGGTGTGCCTGTCTCTTCTAAGTCTCCTTCCCCTTTCTAACTCAGGGTTAAAAGGTTCTAAAGTAGGGCTGAGAGATCTCCTCCCTAGCATACAAGCACACCAACAGCAAGGAGAGCTTCTTGCAGGCACATTGCAAATGAGTAACTTTACAATTAACAAATTTATCTAACTAATTTATAGCTATTCAAAGAATACATTTACAACTATCCTAGATACTGCTAGAGAATTTTCAAGAAAGACAGAGTTTTAAAAGTTAGAGAGTTTGCAAACAGAGGTAGCTAAGCTCCAACTATCCTTCATCTCATTGCTAGATCTGTAAGAAAGGTTCAAAATTATATCAACAGTATCAATTATTCACATTTGCAAAGAATACTAAGAATACAAAAACTAAGGGTCTACTAATAGATCATCTTTCCCCAGCAACGGCGCCAAAAACTGGTTGCTTCTGATTTCTGAGTGTGTGCTTGCTTTATTGGTTTGTGGTAAAAGAAATTTAAAATCAAGATAAAACAGGAGATGGAATCAGCACAACTAAGAAATACTAGACCTGCAAGATACAGGGTCCATTGTGGCAAGTTTTGATAAGTAAGAGTTTGTCCCACAGGGAAAGGTGATCTACAACTCCAAGGGAGCCATCTCTAGTAGTCCCTCCAGATCTGACTACAGATCTGGTAGTCCTAAAGAGGAGGGGAGTTTAAGGTCACTAATTCTAGGTATTCTAAGGTAACCTAATGTCTAAACTACAGAAAGGGTTGAGAGGATGGATGGAGTGTGGAAAATAAATATAAAAGGGTGAGAAGTATGTTATTGAGCATAGATCAGAGGAGCTTTGTAACTCAGATTTAGATATGATGTTATAGAAATCCTGTCCAATGGCTACGTTATCACCACTGAGGAGAAAGGATCCAACCCATCTCTCTGCCATGATTCAATCCCTTAAGGTTATAACCTGTCCACTCAAATGGTCACAGACTATCCCATAGGAGAACCACAATCCAAGGATGGGTCAAAACAAGTTAATCATTGTAGGCACTATTTCATCCAGGCTACCAGCTCAAGAATCCATAGGGAACCTCAACCTCTAAAGCACTATGTGTGGGGCTAAGGCTGTATAGGACCATGATAGCCCAAACACATAGAACTAACAAGAGATTGAGTACAACCTTCGATCTAGCTGTCCATTGCTTGAGTGAGGCTACAATGGTCCAGCCACAAGCCTACAATCTCTATAACCAGATCAGATCTAACATCTGATAGCGGATCTATACAAATATAGGGGAGTCTACCTCTGTACAATCTCCCACTAGGCTTCTACAAGCTCATGTGTAAAGAAGAAAGATCCATCTTGGATCGGTGGATTAGAATCACCCTAAGGCTACAACCTGTCCACTTGAATGGTCACAGACTATCCCAGAGGCTATCCTCCTCAAGGAGTCTAAGACAAAACAAGAATATCGCTGCCACCACCATGGTCACAAGGCTACCAGCTCAAGCTCCCATGGGGATTTCAGATCTAGTGGGTCCTGTGGTGGGGCTAAGGCTGTATAGGACCATGATAGCCTAGACACACAGGTCACTTGGATCTGAGTGGCCCTTAGAATTAGTCCTCCATTGCTTTGAATCACAGCCAAAGCAATGGCAGATCACAAGGTAGCAGCCTTGCACAGAGCATCTCACATTCAAACGCAAATCCAACAGAGTACAAATCCTATTACATAACATCCATTGATCTAGTTCGAAAAGCATACAAAGACATAGCCAGCAAGTGCTGGACTATGGAGAGAAGGAAAAAGAAAAAGAAAACTACTTACAGCTATAAAAAGAAAAGAAAAATGATCTCAAATCAAGTCTCCAAGAAATGAGATGTGTTCCCAACTATTCCAAGATGTCCAAACCTAAGCTAAGTATGGGTTTATATAGCAGTGGTGTGGCGGCACGTGCATAGAGATTTGAGCATGGGAGTGCATGCCCTAATCGCTGGAAATTCCCAGAAGGTCCTCTGCAGAAGAGATGGAAGTTGAAGTTCAAAGCTTCGCTAGGTAGCCATTGTTTCCCAGACTTGTCACGTGGTAGCTCTTACTCTTCGCGAGGATGATTTGATATTGAAGCTTCAATCGTCGTGAGTTTTCCTTGGTTTGCTCTTCAGGCAGTCGCGAGGTTGAGTAGACATCAAAGCCTTAGGTGTCACGGGTTTGGAGTTCAAGCAGTTGCGAGGTAGCTGTGCGATCGCTGGGTTGATCTTTGCGAGGATAGATTTGAATAGCGTGAGAACTTCGCGAGCACTTCTCTTTAATGGACTTCATGAGTTTCCTCGCGAGGCTTTAATGAGTTCTGAACTACGCAAGGTTTCATGTCTTGATTGATCTTCGTGAGGATGGCTCCGTCTTTGTGAGGATGCTTTCTTCTTGAATGGTGCGAGAACTGCGCGAGGAGTCTCCTGAAGCTCTCTCTCCTCAGCCGCTCTAAGCGAACTGCGCGAGATTAAGAGAGGTCTGCTTTGAACTGCGCGAGACTGCGTGATTTGTTCTACTCTTTAGCTTCGCGAGAGCTGCGTGAGTAGTTGTTATAAAGTCTTGGGAAGCTCAGTTGGACTGCGCGAGGCTCATTCCAGGTCTGGATTCAGAGTCCATCCTTCTTAGGGACTTCTGGTGCCAAAACAGGCTCCTTAGCAGGATTCCTAGCCTTGTTTCACTACTGATTATTACCTATATAAAACACTTAACAAGACTTTAATAGATGGCTAAGGGTCTAATCAAAGGTTAAGATAAGGGGTGAAAAGTGGCACTTTTCATGATCATCCATTGATTCTTCAGATTTTAGATGGTTACGTTCAGATAGCAGATCACCTAGACCTAAAGCTAGTACCAGCAAGAGTTTGAGTACTAGCTTTAGGTCTAGCTGTTCACTGCTTAAGAAAGACAGTAGTGATCCAGTCACAACCCTACAATCTTTACAGCCATATCAGAACTGCCATCTGATGGTGGGTTTATAAAAATACAAGGGAGTCTATCTCTGCACAATCTCTCACAGGGCTACAAGCACAAGTGCAGAGAAGAAGAATCTATCTTAGATCTATGGATTGGCCTCACCCTAGGGCTATAACCAGTCCACTTAAATGGTTACATACTATCCACAAAGGCTATCCTCCTGACAGAGGTCTGAGACAGAACAAGTAGATTGCTACCACCACCATGTTCACAAAGGCTACCAGCTCAAGCTCCCATGGGGATTCAGATTTAGTGGATCCTGTGGTGGGGCATAGGCCTGCAATGTGCCTAAACTGGACACACAGGTCACATGGATCTTAATAAATTCTTAAAAATAATCCTCCATTGCTTACGATACAACTTAGCAATTGAGGATCTCAAGGCAGCAGCCTTGTACAGAACAACCCTCAAACTTCAATCCCATATATGTATAATATCCTATTATAAAATACCATTAAAACTGTTCCAAATAAACATATAAAGGCATAGCCAGCAAGTGCTAGACTATGGAGAGAAGAAAAAGGAAAAAAGAAGCTGCCTAAACCCTAACCTTATACTACTGGAACTATACAGTCGATTCAAGAAGAATAGCCCCCTCAACCTAAACTAGGCTTAGGCTTATATAGCAGTCGGCTGTGTGTGCATTAGGGTTAGGAAAACCCTAATTTTAATGATGCAAACATGGCCCATTACTGTTCCTTGGATGCCTCGAGGTGTGTGCACGAAGATTGAAGCATTGGAGTGTGTGCCCTAGTTTTGAAAGTTCCCAGACTGCCCCTGCAGAAGTGGGGGAAAGCTAAGATCCCGAGCCTTGCTAGGTAGCAAGGATTTCCAGGTCTTGTCGCGTGATAGAGTTGGTATCGCGAGATTGAATTGACTTGAAGCTCTTGCAGTCGCGGGATAGATGGTTTAGTCATCACAGGATTGGTCTGATCATCACGGGGATTGCGCTTTCCATTTGAATGGCGTGGGAATCGCGTGTGTAGTTCTCTTGGTGAATCTCGTAGGGATCCTCGTGAAGAAGCAATGTGCATAGTCCTCTGGATTGCACGAGCAGTTCCCTGAAGATCTGCATCCCACGGCCACTGCGTGATAGCTGCGCACAGGAATGCCTAGAGCTCTCTCTCCTCAGTGAATCACTCAAAGATTAAATGCTCCTTTCTTGAGCTACGCGAGACTGCGCAAGAGCTTCCAACTGAGCCTTGCGAGAATTGTGTGACGTTCGCTTTTTAATCCCTTCTATCATCAATCTGTGCGAGAACAGTGTGAGGCTCACTTCTTGACTTGTTGCTGCTGTGCTGTGCCTATGCTGCAGCCAATTCTCTGTCTGGGTCCAACTTCCTTTTCTCATGAGGAACTTTTGGGGCAGAAGTAAGCTTCTTGGCATGGATAGGGCCTTATCTGCAGCTGCTGCTTATTACCTACAAATTAGGCTTAACACACATTTATTAAATGACTAAGGGTCTAACATAGATTAAGTTAACGGGTGAAAAGTGGTACTTTTCAAGTCTTAACAATTGATTGGGTGCCTAACACCTTCCCAATCGATAATCGAAGCCCCTACCCAAGAGCCTTTGGCGTAGTCAAGATTCAGAGTCAATTTTTGGCACTCCACTACTCTTTAAATTTGATTTGGGTTTCTAGGGACACCAAAAGCTCTGGGTGGCGACTCTTTAATTTTTACGAGTGCGCATCATCGTGACGAGATTGTCTCGATTCCCGCGGATGCACAGATGGCAACTCTACTGGGGAGTAGCTAGTAGAGCTTCCCCTTGAATTTTAACCCTTTATTTTTAATTTTCTAACCCATTTTTACTATTTTTTTAGTATTTGTTTACTCACCCCTATGATTATGTCGCTTTCTCACCCCTACTTTTACGTCATTTACGAGCCTTAGCAGTTTGGCGGGCCTAAATTTGCACACTGTCTTAAATTTCTTTACATTTATGTCATTTTAAGTACCTTAGCCGATCGACAGGTCTACTTGTGCATTATCCTTTAATTTTCTTTACTTTTATGTCATTTTAAGTGCCTTAGCCATTTGGCAGGCCTACGGTGTCTTTAATTTCTATAATTATATCACAAACAGTGGATGTCGGCCCGTAGAGGCGGCACGGGATCATCACTCCCAGCCTTTGAATTCTAAGCAGACTCCCTTTAAAAGTTAAAATTAAAATTAACCCAACAAGGGGGACTTAAATTGATTTTGCGGGGTAGATTTTTACGGGTTGGGATATTTAGCCACACATATAAATTCCCGGGACTTAGTACGGCGGCAACCCCTAGTGGTGATGATCTGGAATAGTCCTAGCCCACCTAGTACCTGAGAAAGTGCTTGCACTTGAGGTATATCGGGTGGGCAACCTTTTTGTTACCAAGCTTAAAACTTGGGGAAAAGTGAGCGCTAGCGGACCCGCACCAGCCTTGTAAACCCTTAGGATTAGTGCGGAGAGAAATTGATCATATAAATAATCAGTCCCCGGAAGCATAGCTTCCAGAAAAACTAAGTTAGAAGACTCATTTCGGGCTGAAAGTCCTGCTGTCAAACTGTCTGGAAGCTTCGTCTTACCTGGCGCCACTAATACATGCGCCAAGGCAAAATTCCTCTGAAATACACTAGCGTATGTATTAGTTGCGCCAATATAAAACTGGACATTTTTGGTCTGGCGCACCTAATAGTTGTGCTAGCCTTGTGTTAGATAGCAGCAACCCAAATCTGTGGCCTGTTTCACATATCGAACTCCTCGATTAGTATTTTTAGTGCCTCTGTTTGGGCCCCACAACTTTCGACACCCAATACGCCCTCACTGGTCAAGTGAAGGTGACTTCTTTTTTACTCGTTCTGGAGGATCGGGTTGTTTGCATTGGTTTCCATGCCTTCAATAGATCAAGGGGTTTCCCGTTGATTCTTCCAAAGCGCTTCTGAGCCTTTGCCGCGGGACCTATTTAGGGTACGAGAGCTACCCAAAAAGGGAATTCAAAAGGCCTCATAATTTTTAACCATTCCACTTATAAAAATTCAAAAAAAATTAAAATCAAAAATCCAAAAAATAGAGTTTTGTTGGTGCTGGCACAACGGCATCATCATACCCTCCGTCATCCCGTAGGGGAAGGAGGAAGCTTTACGAGCCCCACCTGAGGCACCCATACGCTACCCGAAACCAAGCCATGTCGTTGGCTGTGGAATCGGCATATGCGGATCCTGACTCATCCCCACCGCATTCCCCAACCCATTCCCATGTGGAAGAAGTTTTCACATCCATCCCCCTCACTCAATCCCCATTCGGCGTCACCAGCCCCTTCGGTGCTACTATCTTTCCATCTACCCCCCTTCGGTGCTACTATCTTTCCATCTACCACCTCTCAAAATATCCAAAATCCAACCCCCCATTTTATTTTTCCAAGACATGCCCTCATCCATGACCATTCCCAACCCATCTCACCTTCCATCCACATGCATTCAAAACCCGGCCCAATCCTCCACTTTCACCAATATACCCTACTTTTCATCCACCCGACACTTATCCAACCCACCTAAATCTATCCATACCGCATTCGATCCCCCATACATCCCTCCATCTACCTAGGTCATGCCCATTTTTACCAAGGCCACGACCAGCTTTTCTCTCTCATCCTCCACATCTATGCCCCATACATCCTCCCCATGCATGCCTAATCCATCCCCATTCACCAATACCCACCTCATCTCTCCAATCCACCCCATATCTCACCACTTACCCGAGTCATGCCCGATTTTATCTGGGCCATGCCCAATTTTTCTGCCTCATCCACCCCATCCATGCCCCTCCAACCCTTAAATACCCCATCTCCATCCGATCCCCCTTCCATGGCCATGATGGAGGAGATGGTCCAAGCTTACACTAGGTGGAAAGCTTCCCAACACATCCCCTCTCATCCACGCCACACATCCATGGATACATCCCATACCCTATCAAGCCTCCATGCCTCATTCCCCCATGACCCCCATAAACCCCCCATCATCCATACCATCCAAACCCCCAATACCCACATACCCCAAGGCCCAATGGCCCAAAATCCCATCATCCATACTCATCAAGGGCCCATGGCCTAGACCCATCAAGGGCCCATTATCTTGACCCACTAAGGGCCCAGGCCCAGACCCATCGAGGGCCCATGGTCCAAACCCACCAAGGGCCCATCACCCAGATCCATCAATGGCCCATGGCCCAGACCCACAAAAGCCCACTGGGCCAGACCTTTCATGACCAAGGCTTTATGGCCTAACCTCCCCAAGGAGCCATGGGCCCGACCTTTATAGCCCAACCCTCCCAAGGCTTCATGCCCTAAACCCAAGCCTAGCAAGGCCCTAACCTTGGAGCCTCACACCCATACCCTTCACAATTCCTCCAAAATTTCACTCACCCATAACCCTCATATCCATCTCAAACCCATACCCTACATCAACCTCAATTCATCCATATCCCTACATCCCAAAGTCAGTTCCAAACTTTCCCCCATACCTAATGGCCTCATCAGACCCCACCAAAAAATCAGACTTCCACTCCTCCCATCACCCAATAAACCTTCCCTCACATTCAATGGACTCACCCAACCCCATTTAGACCATTCCCATCTAGTCCATGCAGCACCAACAAGAGAATCTTGCCCTCACTTCAAATTATGTAGACCAGCAGTATGAAGAGGATGAGATTAGGAATAGTTGTGCTTGTGCTGGAGTATTGGCCATCATTAATCCCCCTCCTATAATTACCCACCCCTTGGAAGCACAGAGCGAGTCCCGATCGACTGCTGAAAAAGTGATCCCCATGTCCAAGGAAATAGACCAGCTGAAAGAACAGTTAGACAAAATTCAGAAGCAGCTGTTGAAGATGGGTGGTGCTAAAATCCACACCACGGACTTCTTGGATTTGTGTTTGTTTGCTGAGGTCCCTTTACCTCTAAAATTTAAAATGTCGACTTTTGACAAGTATAACGGCACCGGCAATCCCATAGCACACCTCAAGTCCTATTGTGGGGACATGTGCCATTATGGAGGGGATGAAAGACTATTAATAAAAGTCTTTCAAAAAAGTTTGACTGGTCCAGCTTTGAGGTGGTTCACGTCCTTAGAACCATCTATGATAAAGACTTGGAAGGACTTGACACATCTATTTTAACAACAGTATGTCTATAATATAGGCATTGAACCGCTTAAGTCAGACTTGGCCCATTTAAAGCAGAACCTGAATGAAACATTTAGTGATTATTTAGGGCATTGGAGAGCATTGGCAACTCAGGTTAGAAATAGGATACCTGATGACTAGCAAATAAAAATGATTTCCAAAAATACTTTGCCAGTGATCTCAGAGTTTTTATTGTACTAGCAGCAGCCCAACTTTTCTGATTTGATAAAAAATGCCAATCGCTGTGAAGAAGCAATCAGGGAAGGTCGCCTAAGTAAAACGTGCCTAGTGGAGCTAGTGGAGTTAGGAGGTTCTCAGAATAGAGAAATGAGAAGAGTGTGGGGGCCGATGTCCAGAAAATTGCCAACACCAGGCCCAATAATAACATAACCCCATTCTAATTTAAGGCAGCCTAGCCAACACCAGTCATAACTGAGCCGATGCAGAGAACAAGGAGCGGACAGGGGATGCAGATGACTCCAGAGCATAGGAGAGCCCACTATGATCGAGTTTTTACACCCTTGGGGCAATCTTTGAATGTACTTTTACCTTTACTAATAGAAAAGGGACTAGTTACCACCCTCCAATCGCAACCTCCTCCTAATCCAATCCCAAAGAATTATGACCCCAACACTCGCTGTAATTTTTATCAGCGTTTGGGTCACCTAACTGTTCACTACTTCCCATTGAAGCACGCGATCCAAGATTTAATTAATCCCTGAAAAATCATTCCACTTGCGCCTTCTCAAGTGAACCAACATGCAAATATACATCAGGTCCCATTACCCCCACCCTACCAGAGGAGCAGGTCCCAGACCCACCATCAGGATGCTAGAGGAAGGTGAGGAACAGTTTGAATTTCACCTGTCAGATTACATTAGTGTTCAGGAGAGTTATGTGGCACCTTTGCAGAGAAACCGTGAAGAAAGAAGTATTGGGGTGATTGAACCCTTGAATTTGTCTGATTATTTCCCCAACCCAGCACCACAAGTTGAACCTTAGATCTTAGGACTTATTTCCCATCACCCACACCCATCAATTATGTGCAAGTTAATGCATATCAACCATACACTTCCACCCCCATCAATTACCCAATAGCCCATTAAGTCCCCCACCCCCCACCATCACCTATCAACTATCAATGGCCTGCTCCTACCCCATTACCCCCAGTGCAACCACTCGCAAACTTCATCACCCCACCCTGGCCCAATTTTGCGACCCAACCATCTATCACTAAGGTGAACCAAGTATTACCCACCCCTCTGAAACCGTCAGTACAAGTGCATCTGTTACCGGCAGCCACTCCGTTTCAAATTTTAGGACCAACCTACAGTCCTCATCAGGTCTTGCTGAGTTATGAGTAGATAGATGTCAATGTTGGCAGCAGTAGAGAAGGGGCAGTAGACTTTATCACAAGATCTAAGAAGATATCTAAGTAGCCGGAAGCACCAGCAATAGCACAAGCCCAACCAGAGGGAAAGAAAGATAGTGCCATTAATAATTTTGAAAAAATGAGTCGAGAATATATACTGGAGACTCAGTTAAGAAGGATGGTAGCTCACATCACTGTATGGGTTTTATTAATGACATCCCCCCTCCATTTTCAAGCTTTAATGGGGACGTTAAAGAAAGCACACGTTTCGCCTCAGGTGAGCCCAGATGAAGTCGGGCAGATTATTGGTCAAGTGATGGCTCTAAATGCCATTTCCTTTTCGGATGCAGATTTATCAGATGAGGGAAGTTGTGTTGAGAACTGAAAAATACCATTTTTCACCCCTTAACCTGAGTCTTGATAGACCTTTGAGAGAACTAAATAAGTGTTTTAAGTGCTTGTGTTTCAGCTAACAATAAAGACAGGCTTAACCATAAAAGCAGCTTAAAAGTGCCAAAAAGATGACAATCCATGTCAATCCAAAGGAAGAAAGAGAAGAGACAACCTCACTAGCTGTTAAAAGGTCTGAACTGAAGAGGCAAAGACCTGGTCTCAACCCAGAAAAGAAGTATGGAGCAATTCGAACAGAAAAATGCACTACAGAGTACTTTTCGCAAAGAACCTGAACTATTCGCAAAGAACCTGAACTCTGCGAAAAGAACTAAAACTCCAGGCTTAGCTTTCGAAGATCACCTGAACTCTTCAAAGAGATGATTGACCTTTTCGAAAAGAAGAAAACTCAATTCGAACAGAGCCAGAACATTGCGAAAAGAGCTTCAGGAGTTACAACACCTTGCGAAAAGTCCCCTAAGCTATGCGAAAAGGTATTCTGGAGATTCTCAACTTTTGCAAGGGCAATTCAGTAATCTGTTTCACGTGTCCCAATGCATTTAAAAACCTAGGGACATTCCAGAGGATTCTAAGCATGAAGCGAAGGCATATTCCACCTCACGTGAGCACCCAGAGATGAAATAACTTGGCGGGAACTTCTAGAAACTCTAACAGACTTTCAAAATGCATAACAGAATTGATGCTTTTGTCACCTGATTGGCTGAACCAGATCGAGAAATTCTGATTGGCCAGAACAGATATGGATCCTTATGCTCGACTACCATTGGTCGATACAGATCTGAGCACTTCTGATTGGTTGATACACATCTGAGCTAGACTTAGGGAAAACTATAAATAGACGAACCATTTGCCCAATTTGGGGATCTAGATTTTGAGTTTCATTCCTATTCCCCCATTTCCAAATCTGATAGTCTGTCTGAAATCCCTATAATAGCCTCACTTTTACTTGCAATTGAGAGCTGTGAGATACTTCTATAATTCAAAGGAGAGTTGTATTCAAGACTACAAATCTGAGAGCTGTTTAAGCTGTGCTCTGTAATTGTAATGGTGAATTTGAAAAGATTGCTATAAACCGTGCATTCTCCATTGGACTCATGTTAAGGGTTCCCTCTGATCTCCTTATTACATTAGACTCCTTTAGATTTACTGTTTTTCATGCAATTTCCCTTGATTCATTAATCCTGTGAGAGTTAGCGTTTGTAACCTAGTCTCTCACGACATTTGTAGTGATGTTTCTTGTTCTAAATTAAGGATTTGCAGTAAAGACTATTGGATGGTTTGTGGCCATTAAAGTGGACAGACCATAGCCATAAACTTAAACCTAATCCTTGAATTAGATTTATTTCTCTTACATCTGCGCTTGTAGCCAGATGAAGATTGAATCATCTCTCAGTTGAGCTGCAGTCATTCTCATTAGATTTCAAGGACCAAATCAAAGTTAGATATTACTTCTCCATTTTTTATAAGTTCACCTAAAATGTTCCCCCAACTCGGATCTAGATCATTTAGTTTAACTTTTACTTTTATCATTTAGTTAATGTGACAAGTTCAACCTCCCATCTTATGTACTTTCTAGATAGGATAAGAGGCCAGATCTGGTAGCTCAGATCTGGAGGTTTATCTTGCATTTTAGACAAATTCTCTGTGGACGATCTTTTACTCACTTACATTTAAAACTTGCTACAATTGGCCCTGATCTTGCAGGCTAATTCACTTCTATCTGTGCTGATATTTCTTTACTCTTTTTAATATTCTAGATTCATTATAACTTAGCAGTTGCAAACCTATTTTCAAAACACAAATAAATCAAGCACACTTAGAAGCAGCAACAAGTTTTTGGCGCCGCTGCCGGGGAATTTGTTCTAAAATAGGTAGACCTAAGTTTTCACTTTTATTTTTATATCAGTACAAAACTATTCTATTGTTTATACCTGTGCAGTTATTCATATCCAATTTTTGAAGAAGGGAAACTACTTAAAAAGGAATTCTTAAGGTTTGTAGAGAATAATCAGAATTTTGTTCTGAGTTGTATGTTTGGTAGGAGGACTCTCAAGTAGTCACTCAAAATCCCTCAATATTATTATGGAATCTAGAAATATGATAATCCCTTTGGTGTTAATTGACAATGGGTCTACTCTGAATATATGCCCACTGAGACCCGTCATAATGATCGGGGTAGATCCATGCATGTTGAGACCCATGAGAACTAGTGCTCGAGGTTTTGACAATACAAGAAGAGAGATAATGGGAGAAGTTGACCTTGAGCTATTGATTGGGCCAATGACCTTCTCCATATTGTTTCAAGTAACAGACATCAAATCTTCATTCAATCTATTGTTAGGACGCCCATGGTTGCATGAGGTCGGAGTGATACCATCGACGCTGCATCAAAAGCTCAAGTTTGCGTCCAGGCATAAGATTATCACTATCATTAGTGAGGGGCACGGTGAGAAGGAAAAATCCACCAACAGCATTGAGAAGCCAAAAGTGCTGAATGTGTCACACACAATTGAGGATGTTGACCTCCACAGTTTTGAGTATGAAGTATCAAAGGTACTCTCGGAGCCCATCGAGGGCATCATTCTAAAAACCAGAGGTGGAATGGTAGTGGCAGTGGTCATGCTTCAAAAGTGGGGCTATCAAAGAGGAAAGGGGTTGGGACCCTAGTTACAAGGAAGAAGAGAGCCCATCACAGCCAAGGGGGCTAAAAAGTCAGATTTTGACTACATTACAAGCCCACAGAAGAAGAGGTGCGAGAGGCTAAGGAGAAAGCCCAAGCCATGGCAGTTGCAAGAGCCAGGGGTATAAACCTAGAGGATAAATCCCTACCTAGGCCTCACATCAGAGATTCATTCGTGAGCGTCGGGGTTGTGAAGATTGATCGGAACGGGGTAACTTAATTAACCCCACACAAGCCCATGCACCAGTTCACCCCACCAAATCCCCTTGGCAGGTAATACCTTGTATATACATAGACTCGTGCTGCCAAGGGTCCGTCTCCGAAGAAAATAAAAATCCCATAAACATTGGAAAAATACAAAATCCAAAAATAATATCATTTAAAATTCCAAATAAAATCAAAGGAAAAGATGCCTTAATAGAAATGCCTGTCCCACGTAAAATCGACCCCTTTCCTATAGAAATACAAGAAGAGGTAGGAGTTACGAGTCTGGACGAGGATGTCCCTTTTGAGGAGCTCCCTAATAAGCTCCTTGATCGGTTTACCGACTTTGAGCATGGCCCTACCCCCATTTTTGAAGCAATCAAAGACATCAATCTAGGGACTAAGGAGATTCCCTGGATTACCAAGATTAAAACGTCCCTATCTCCTGAAGAAAGAAAAAGCATGATCAATTTCATTCAGTCATACCAAGACATTTTTGCCTTGTTATATGAGGACATGCCTGGTTTGGACATCGATTTGGTCGAGCATGAGTTGCCAATCTACCCTGATATTAAGCCGGTCAAGCAGAAGCTAAGATGTCTCTGACCCGAGTGGATGCTGAAAGCCAAGAACGAGGTCCTTAAGTAATATGACGCGGGATTTCTCATGGCATCTAAGTACCCAGAGTGGCTAGCCAATATTGTGCCTGTGTTGAAGAAGGATGGAAAAGTCCGCATGTGCATTGATTTCTATAATTTAAATAGGGCGAGCCTGAAAGAAGATTTCCCATTGCTGCACGTCAACATCTTGGTCGATAACACTACTAAGCACAGGATGCTTTCATTTATGGATGGATTCTCAAGATAAAATCAGATCAAGATGGCGGAGGCTGATCGAGAGAAACATCTTTTATCACTCCTTGGGGAACCTTTTGCTATAGAGTCATGCCAGTTGGGCTGAAGAATGTTGGGGCAACCTATCAGAGGGCTATGATGGCACTATCTCATGACATGATGCATCGAGAAATTGAAGTATACTGTCGACGAGATGATCGCCAGGTCACCTGAGTGAGCCAATCATCTGATAAACCTCCAAAAACTATTTGAGAGGTTGAGAAAGTACAAGCTAAGTTTGAATCCACAGAAGTCCGCATTTGGTGCTATGTCTAGAAAACTATTAGGATTCATCGTTAGTAGGAGAGGTATCAAAGTCAACCCAGTCAAAGTTAAAGCTATCACAGAAATGTCATTGTCGTCTATAGAGAAGGAGGTCAGAGGGGGTTATTGGGTAGGATACAATATATCAGTCAGTTCATTGCACAACTGACTCCAATCTACACGCTGATCTTTAAGCTACTGAGAAAGAATTTGCCCGTTGAATGAAACGATGATTGTCAGGCAGCATTAGATAAAATCAAAAGCTACCTCCTCAACCTACCTGCTTTAGTACCGCCTGAGCTGGGGAGACCATTCCTAATGTATCTCTCCATGTTGAAAGTCTCGATGGGATGTGTCTTAGGGCAGCATGATGAGACTGGAAGAAGAGAGCAGGCCATCTACTATCTGAGCAAGAAGTTCACTGATAATGAGACGCGTTATTCTTATCTAGAGAAAGCATGTCAGGCTCTTGTATGGGCTACTCAGAGGCTTTGCCATTACTTGCTATCCCATGCCATTCTACTTCTAGCCCGAATAGACCCATTGAAGTACTTATTTGAGAAACCAGCTCTTAGTGGACGAATTACAACATGGTAGCTTTTATTATCTGAGTTTGACATCACTTACGTCACTCAGAAGTCGATCAAGGGGCAAGCACTCACTGATCATCTTGCTGACAATCCTTTGCCTGATTATGAGCCTTTGAAAACTAAATTTCCTAATGAGGACATCCTGTTCATGACAGTAGATGATACTGAGGTAGCAGAAGAATCATGGGTAATGAACTTTGACGGGGCAGCCAATGTCAAGGGTCAGGGAGTTGGTGCCATTCTAATTTTGTCGAGAGGATCCCACATACCGGTTTCCATCAAGCTTAACTTCCCATGTACAAATAACATGTCCGAATACGAAGCCTGCACAGCTGGCCTACAAGCAGCACTCGATCTGAGCATAACTCACCTCCAAGTATTTGGAGATTTACAATTGATCATATGCCAGACAAATGGCGATTGGAAGACGAAAGATGAGAAACTGATCCCCTACCATGAAAATGTTGAGAATCTGATAGCTTGATTCAAGGACATGACATTCTCATATGTCTCGCGGATAAAGAATCGCTTTGCTGATGCACTAGCAACTTTGGCATCAATGGTAGAAATCCCGTATGGCATTGAGATGAAGCCGATCATGATCGAGTAGAGAAATGATCCGACCTTCTGCCTGTAGATTGAGGAATCCCTAAGGTCTGATGATGAGCTACCTTGGTTCTCAGATATCAAGAAATTCCTCGAGACTCGAGCTTTCCCCGAGGGGACATCCAGAGTAGATCGACAGACCATTCAACATCTAGCGGCACGTTATGTCATTTGCGATGCTTGCCTTTACAAGAGATCCTACAATAACATCCTTCTTATGTGTCTTACTGAAGGTGAGGTCATCAACATTATGAAGGAGATCCACGAGGGAGTACGCAGTGCCCACATCGGCGGTGACAGGCTCGCTAAGAAAATTCTACAATAGGGATACTTTTGTACTACTATGGAATCGGATTGCTGCAAACATATTCAGAAATGCTACAAATGTCAGGAACACTCCAGTCTGATACATGCTCCTACCATCGATCTACATTGTATGACCACTCCTTGCCCATTTGGTACCTGGGGCCTTGACGTCATTGGTATGATTAATCTGAAAGCCTCAAATAGGCATCGATTAATCCTTGTTACCATCAAGTACTTTACTAAGTGGGTAGAAGCAGCATTGTACGCGAACATCACGGCCGGTCACGTCGAGAAGTTTCTCAAGAATAATATTGCCTATTGATTCGGTGTGCCCAAGGATATCATCAAGGATAATGGTACCAACTTTGAGAATAAGCACATTTGAGCCTTCTGCGAGCAATACAAGATTAAGTACTATCGCTCGTCACCTTATCGACCTCAAACTAATGGAGCCGTAGAATCTGCTAGCAAGACGGTTGTCTGCATCCTTGAGAAAATGGCCGTCACCTATCGGGATTGGAGTGAAATGTTTTCATTTGCTTTATGGGCCTACAGAACGTCGATCTATACCGCTACAGGGGTAGCACCATTCTCCCTTGTGTATGCAACCGAGGTCATCCTACCGGTAGAAGTTTAAGTACCCTCACTCTGAATCCTCCATGAATCAGACTTACCCGAAGCAAAAAGAGAGAGATCCCTCTTTGACCAATTGAACTTATTGGACAAGAAAAGACTCCTCGCCTTGTGTCATACTCAAGTTTACCAATGGCGAATTGCACACACTTACAAATAAACGTGTCCGCGATCGAAATTTGAAGGTAGGAGACACTATGCTGAAAAATATCTTCCCATCCCTCCACGCCAATCCAATAGAAAAGTTTAAGCCTAATTGAGAGGGACCATACATCGTCAAGGAAATACTGCATGGATACACCATCCGCCTCGCCACCATGGATAGAGATCACTTTCCTGAGCCCATCAATGATGGAGCTGTCTGACGGTTCTACGCTTAGTCTATCGCGGCAAGGTAAGTATTGGTAAAACAGATACGTGACTGCTTAAGAGTCACACAAAAGAGGCCATCATTCAAAATCTAGTAGCCAAAAAGTGCCCTTGAAATGATGATATCCTTTGCTACCCCATTTGAACCTTAGCCTTTCTTTCAATAAACCCCTTCCCTAGAAAAGAAAAGTGTGTACATATACCAAAAACAAAAAAGATGGGAAAATAGGATTACTATTAAAATAAAATAAAAAATCAGAAAAGCAAAACATAAAAAAGAGACTGCCAAAAATAAAATGAAGGAAAAACAAAAGAAATAGAGAAATCATGGGGCATGTACAGTAAAAATCCCCCCAAGGAAGAAGTGTATTATGGGAAACTGGAAGTATATCAAGAAAACTACCTTTTAAACCCAACATACCTTTAAATCCTAACCTTACCCATGGCCAAGATACACCCTAAGAAAACCCCTTTTTAAAGGTTCACGAGCAGTCATAGTATCTGTTAAGTCAACACGAGCCAAGTTGGGAGACGTCACCAGAACCCCATCTAGTTGGCTATGATAGAATCGACGTTTATGTCGTGGCTTTTGAAAAAGAAAAAAAGAAATTAATTTAAAATATACAAGCTCAAAGCAAGATAAACATGGTAAAAAGTCAAAAGGGTGCTACAGGTAAAAATAACGAGCTTGTGCTTACTAGTGAAAACATGAAATGGCGCCATGGGTAAAAAGAGGGCAAAAACGGGCACGACGAACCCACCATGGGTGTTGTGAGCAAAAGAGTTTTAAAAGAAAAATATTAAAAAAGGAAAGGTATGAAATGATTAATGAGATTGATGTTTGAGGAACCTGGTTACTCTCCCTGTTCCCCTTTTTCGACTGGGCCACTCATGTTAGTTCAAATTGGTCCCCGACCAGAATTGTCTTTGTGAAGCTGCTTTGTCAAACGTATGACTCTAGGGAAGGAGAAAGGTTTGAATCAATCTGAAGGAACAGATGCTCCGGCCTTGGAAAAAAATGCTGAGCTTTATTCATATCTAGTCACAAAGTGGGTTCAACCATGGTGTTGGGGAATTCTAGTCTGCTGATTATTGTGTAATGATAAAAACAAAATAAAAATAAACTAAAATAAAAGAATGGATTCAGCACAACAAAAATATTCCTAGACCTGCAAGATACAGGGTCCATTGTTGCAAGTTTTGATAAGTAAGAGTTTGTCCCATAGGGAGTAGTGATCCAAACCTAGAAGGCGTATAGTAGACCTCCAGATCTAGTTACAGATCTGGTAATTCTAAGAAAGAGAGCTTTTCGGGTGTCACTAGATCTAATTAATCTACAAAACAGAATTGTAAAACTAAATCTAAAAGATGGAGGGAGATGGATGGTAAAATAAAGATCAAATGGTGAGAAATAGGTAGCCAAGACCTGGTTCTTATTGTAAATCAATTGCATAAAAGGCATTGTATAGATCTGATTTGCTACAAGTCCTTCATCTGGCTACAACTTCCCCAGGTTCAACCCCGGCAGATGCATGGTATAAGAATCCAATCTCAACCTTTAATGGTCACAGACCATCCCAGAGATTGTCCTAATATATCAAAGCAATCCTAAGGCTATGATCTGTCCACTTTAATGGTCACAAACCATCCCAGAGATTGTCCCGAGCCAATGGTCTCAATTAGAAGTGGTTAATCATTACAGATGTTGTGAATGTTAGGCTACAAGCTCTCCATTTCTAGCTGGCCCACAGGAGTATCCAAACTAGGGAAATCAAATACGAAGAAATAAAATATAGATCAGAATCACCTTTAAAACCTACAATTACTATGCTTAGATCTGTAATCTATGCAACATCAATCTATTACCAAAGCTTTGAAACCTTCAAAATACAATTACAAAGTAGATCTTGTTTGCTTATCTAGATCTAATCTAACATGCTGGATTAGGGAGAGAAGGGGGAAGAGAAAAAGGAAAAATAAAACCTAAAACTAAACCTAAATGAGTCAAGGAAAACCAAAGTTATTCTATGGATTCATTGCTGAGAAACTACAACAGCAAGGAGTTCTATTTAAACATTTGCAGTGATCCGTGAGCTTTGCATTATAGCCAATAAGAGGAGAGGATTTGATGCTTAATCCCTGTTTTAGAGTTTCAACCAATCCGAGAAGAGATAGGGATCTAGTTTTGTTTGTGCCCAGCTGAAACTAACTTGCATTCCCGCCAAAAATTAGTTCACACCCATGAACAGAATTTCTTTTGCATTGAAGTTCCAAATCTGCCCTTGCTCACCAAAAATACCCCAGCTGCATAAATCACTAATTCCTGCACATTTTGCCCATGTACAGAACTCCTCCATGCCTTTGGGTTCTCATATTTGCCCCTGCCGACCAATGAAAACTTCTGCTGCAGCCTTTATATTTTGCTAAAATTAATTGGGATCAAGCTGCAATGATTACCAAGGCAACCCTCACAAATTAGACTTGGCGGATCCCGAGAAAGATGTGCTGCTATAGAAGTAGAAGCTGCTAGAATGTGTTTTCTTTTCTGGTTTATTTCCAAGCTTCTATGTTGGCTGAAAATGGCAAGTTTGAAGGATGCAGCTGCTCACTCTTTTGACATGTTTACTTCAGCATTTCAACAGGATGATGAGAGCTTATAGCAGGTGCAGTCGACGGTTTCAAGGTTCAACTGATCGATAGGATTGGGTACACAAAAGATCGACAGGTTCTAATGGTACCTGGTCAATAGGATTGAGAGGTGTCTGGAGCTGGGTATGTGTGTACCTCGACAGGTTGGTTGAATGTGGTGCATTGGAGCTGTTGATGCTATCGAGAGGTTTGAACTACTGGAGTTTGCAAGTGGTCTCAAGAGGTTGACTAGCTGACATTGTCGACAGGTCCTACTATGCTCCCATAAAGAAGTCGACAGGTATATAGAACGAGGTGCCATGCATGTCGACAGGATGGGCCTTGGAGCTTTGCATGTCGTGAGGATGCAATGGAAGCTGCATGCAAGCTTGCTGTCGTGAGGTTCAAGGGCTACAAGTTGATAGGATCAGATGCCGCAATTCAAAGCTGTCGACAGGTTTTGAAGGCTAGGACGGCTACATTTCGACAGGATGCTGGAGACTATTCTAATCTATTCGAGAGGTTGCTACTAAAGCATAATCTACACTTGCTTTAAGCCTTCGACAGGTTGAATGGGAGTTTGCATGGGGATGCTAGTGGATGTCGAGTATGTCGACAAGTCTTGCGATCTTGAACAAGATATAAAGCCTCCAAAGTAGATGGCTGATAGCTTCAAATGGGAAAGGCATCAGAAGGTTGTTGAAGCTTTGCATGCCGACAGATTTGACTTGATAGTGCTCTATGCTGCTGTAGTTCAATCCTGCACCATTCGACAACTTGCATAGCTTGGCAGTTGCAAAGCTTGGAACTCATATCAGAGCAGATCTACTGCTGTTGTATTAAATGGTGCTTTCTTTGAACCGAAGTAACCTCAAAACACTCCTAATGTGCTTAGGCTTGAAGCTTTTCCATTCATCTCTTATTCTCAGTTGTGGACTGATTTACAATTGAAGCTTTGCATGTGTGCAGCTCATGTGCATGCATCTGCTGAAATGTGCAGTTGCTGGGTGCTTCCTCGTCGCTAGACATACCACCATCTCATTCCCAGCTATTGTTTGCTTCCAAAACTCCTCTAAGTGGCCCTTTTTAATGAAAAACTGTACTAAGGACAAAATTATCTCCTTGCTGCAAAACAACACTAAAAACAATTATTAAACACTTTAGGTCCTAGCAAAAGCCAGTTTTGAAGGTGTAGAAAGTGGCAAAATTCAGTGCTTAACACACCCCCAAACCTAACCTTTGCTAGTCCTCGAGCAAAGTAAATTTTAAAACAACTAACTTATGAAATTAAATGCCACTTTCATAGGGAACAAGGGTGCATTTAGCACATGCACCAAGCCTTTTAAACCCCTAGGTGATCCCTAGTGGAGGAGTAGAGTCTCCTGAGGGTTTTCAATGAAGGTACTCCCAAAGTTCTCCAATAAAATTAGTTAATACAAATGCACATGCTAAAATAGAGTTTAAGTAAAATAAAATAAATTCCACACCATGTTCATTAATTTTTAGAGGATTCTCAACAGAAAAAACATCAGTTTAAAACTGAAATTCTATTGTAATTCCCTCATTCTCAATCAGCTCATGTCAAGGCATTGTGCCTAAAAACTAATGCAGAGTTTACCTTTAATTCAGGAATTTTGTTTTGGTAATGCCCCAAACAAATTGGATTTCAAACCCAAGTCTCACCATGGTTGTTCACTCATAATGAAATTAGAAGGGTGCGTCATTTCTCACAGCTCAAGAGCAATTACAGCCCTCAAATAGGACTGCAAGCATGAGCATAGGCATTGCACTAATTTTTGCATTTTCTAAATCTTTTCACCATAGATCAAACAAATCCTCATCTCCATATGACAACTCAATCAATTTCAGATCGGCAAGGTCTTTTTATTGGGTTGTAATGTGGCCTATGGGTGAAATTTATAAAGAATAAAAGGGAATGAAAGGATTCAAATGTGAGAAATCAGTAAGGTAAGGAGGTGATTTGTAACTTCACAACCTTCATTTCAGCATAATTCCATCTTCTTTTTAAATTTTCAGAGCCAAAGTGGCCAACTTCTTCCCTTCTTTTTCAAAATATCTGATGAAATGACCTCTCTCTCACTCTTTTGTTTTGCTTTTCTATTTTTCTTTTCTTTTTGTATGCCTTTCTTTTGTGTTTTGCTCCATTTTTCTTTTCATGGGCTGGCATGCCACAATTACACATCACTCTTGCCTTCACATGTATTTTCTTCATCTTTTACCAAATTATCAAACCTTGCTCCTCTAACCTCTTAAATTCCTTCACCTATACCTTCTGAAATCTCAGAGTGAGGGTCAGGCTGCATCATGTAATTGAGGTGTTGGGTTCAAATTTTCTAATTTTTTATGAAAGAAAAGCTTGGATTTCAAGGCTCAAATGGTGTGTATCAAGGGCAGTTCAAAGGGTAAGGATATTTTAAGCTCAAACTGTCCAAAGGATGGCCTTACTTCATGTCCTCAATGTCAAGAATGCTGTCAAGCTGTTTCAACTTGGATTTGCCTAACTTCTAGTGATCAAAACTAGATTCAATCAATCCTTAGAGCATAAAAATTGCCAAGACACTCTTCAAGGAAAATTTTTCAAGCCCAAATCTCACTAGGTTGACCTTCCATCAAATTTTTTGGGGGGTATCCTCACAGTTTTCTCTCATTTCAGGTTCACTAAACATCAATTTTTTGGAAATTCTTGACATTTGCTTTGTGAAAAATGTTAAGACTACAACTCATTTTAGTTCCAAAAAGTTTTTAATTTCCACTTTTTCAAAAAATCAGGTGGGAAATCATTTTATTTTCAAAAACTTTTTTTTCAACCTAGCTGCACTAGCATTAACTTATTTCATTGGCACACCTGCCATACCCCCAAACATAAGATGAACATTGTCCTCAATGTTCTAGACAATGAGAAACTAGGGGCAGGAGGAAAAATCTAAACTATATGTAGCAAAAAATAAAAATGCAAAACTGAATACATGAACAAGAAAATGAAAAAAATGATATACAAATGTAGGAAATTACTGATGAAATAGAATAATCAGCAAAACAAATCTAGAACTACTACAAAAAAAAAACTGAATATGTGAACAGAAAAATAAAAGAACTGCGATGGAAATGAAAGGAAACTAATGCTAATAATAGAAAATTATCAAAAACAAAGTAAAGAACTAAACACAGAACACTACAAATAATAAAATGCAGATATAAAAATAGAATTGCAAATACAAAAGCAGGAAAACAAAGTTAGAAACTGGATACCAAACTACCAAAACCTAATCCACATGTGCCACAAGAAGCCCCTATAGGCTGAACCAATCAGCTTTTTATGAATCTATATGATTTTAAAAATGATCAGCAGAAATAACATACAGTGAAAAGCAAGATTCATCAGACTAACCCCTGTGTAGTTGATGTCTATGAATCAAAAAGACTTTCTAAGTAATGAAACATGGGAGCCCATATTAAAAACAGGATTCATACACAGCTGAGATCCATTTAATGGGAAAAAATCTTGAAGGAAAATAAAATCAATAGCTCCATTAAATTAGCAAGACAACATATGATCTATTGCTCATTAGCCTTCATGATTCCTCAAGATGAAGGGCCATGATCTCAGCAGTTCCAGATGGGGAAAAATGAATAAAGTCAAAAGAAAGAGCTCATCTGGAGGTAATTTTTATGTTTTTTATATTTTTTACTTTTTATGTGTTTTGATTAGCCTGGGCTCCACAAGAGCCCTTATTTACTACTGTTAAAAAATAATAAGAAACAGAAAGTTTTATTTGTGTTTTCATTTTCTTTTATTTTTGTATTTGGTTTTGTAAAATCAAAAATAAAAATCAGCATGCCTAAAAGACAGCAGAAATTATAATAAAGCAAACATCAAACACAACAAAACTGCTAGTTCTCAAGAATTAAAAAATTGAAAAATAAATGCAAGGAGAAAGGGATGCAAACTCAGGCAGATCTACTCCTGCTGCAATCCAGATGCTCCTTGTTTGGCGGCTACTCCTGATCTGCAAAAATCCAAAAACTACAACAGTACCTTATTCAAGCAAATTGACAAAAACAAAAAGAAAAACTCAGGCCACTGCCTCATTTTTGCAAAAAGACACAAGAGTGACAGCAGCATTTATTCAAACAGATAGAAGGCAAAGAAAAAAAACTAAGAAAATGGAGAATTTCTGCTGCAATAAAACAGGTTTTCTATACAAAAACTGCAGCAGGCATTAAATCAAACAGTTGAAATGCAATATAAAAATCTAAAACAAAACAATAATAAAAATAAAAAAAATCAGATCTAAAAAAAATCAAATCTACAAAATAAAAAACTCAGATCTACTATCTAGATCAAAACTCCCCGACAGCGGTGCCAAAAACATGTTGGAGAATTCTAGTGTGCTGATTATTGTGTAATGATAAAAATAAAGTAAAATAAAAGGATGGATTCAGCACAACTAAAATATTCTTAGACCTACAAGATACAGGGTCCATTGTAGCAAGTTTTGATAAGTAAGAGTTTGTCCCACAGGGAGTAGTGAGCTAAACCTAGAAGGCATACAGTAGACCTCCAGATCTGGCTACAGATCTGGTAATTCTAAGAAGAAACAGAGCTTTTTGAGTGTCACTAGATCTAATTAATCTACAAAACAGAATTATAAAACTAAATCTAAAAGATAGAAGAAGATGGATGGCAAAATAAAGATCAAATGGGGAGAAATAGGCAGCCAGGACCTGGTTCTTATCGTAAATCAATTGAATCAAAGGCATTGTATAGATCTGATTTGCTACAAGTCCTTCATCTGGTTACAAGCTCCCCAAGTTTAACCCCGGCAGATGCATGGTATAAGAATCCAATCTCAACCAGAGAATTAAAGCAATCCTAAGGCTATGATCTGTCTACTTTAATGGTCAAAGACCATCCTAGAGATTATCCCAACATATTAAAGTAATCCTAAGGTTATGATCTGTCCACTTTAATGGTCACAGACCATCCCAGAGATTGTCCCTAGCCAATGGTCTCGATTAGAACAGGTTAATCAATACAGATGATGTGAATGCCAGGCTACAAGCTCCCCATTTCTGGCTGGTCCACAGGAGTATCCAAACTAGAGAAATCAAATACGAAGAAATGAAATATAGATCAGAATCACCTTGAAAACCCACAATTACTGTGCTCGGATCTGTAATCTATGCAACATCAATCTATTCCCAAAGCTTTGAAACCTTCAAAATACAATTACAAAATAGATCTGGTTTGCTTATCTAGATCTAATCCAACATGCTAGATTAGGGAGAGAAGGGAGAAGCGAAAAAGGAAAAGTAAAACCTAAAACTAAACCTAAATGAGTAAAGGAAAACCAAAGTTATTTTATGGATTCCTTGCTAAGAAACTACAACAGCAAGGATTTCTATTTATACATTTGCAGTGATCTGTGTGCTTTGGATTGCAGCCAATAAGAGGAGAGGATTTGATGCTTAATCCCTGTTTTAGAGTTTCAACCAACCATAGAAGAGATAGGGATCTGGTTTTGTTTGTGCCCAGGTGAAACTAACTTGCATTCCCGCCAAAAATTAGTTCACACCCATGTGTAGAATTTCTTGTGCATTGAAGTTCCAAATCTGCCCTTGCTCACCAAAAATACCCCACCTGCATTAATCCCTAATTCCTGCAGACATTTTGCCCATGTGCAGAACTCCTCCATGCCTCGGGGTTCTCATATTTGCCCCTGCCGACCAATGAAAACTTCTGCTGCAACCTTTATATTTTACTGAAATTAATTGGGATCAAGCTGCTGTGATTACCAAGGCAACCCTCACAAATTAGACTTAGTGGAGCTCGAGCAAGATGAGCTGCTATAGAAGTACAAGCCGTTGGAATGTAGTTTTTTTTTTCTGGTTTATTTCCAAGCTTCTATGTTGGCTGAAAACTACAGGTTTGAAGGATGTAGTTGCTCACTCTTTCGACAAGTTTGCTTCAGCATTTCAACAAGATGATGAGAGCTTGCAACCGGTGCAGTCAAGGATTTCAAGGTTTAAGTGATCGACAAGATTGGGTACACAAAAGATCGATAGGTTCTAATGGTACCTAGTCGAGAGGACTGAGAGGTGTCTGGAGCTGGGTATGTGTGTACCTCGACAGGTTAGCTGAATGTGGTCCATTGGAGCTGTTGATGTTGTCGAGAGGTTTGAACTGCTGAAGTTTGCAAGTGGTCTCAAGTGGTTGGCTAGCTGAAGCTGTCGACAGGTCCTGCTATGCTCCCATAAAGAAGTTGACAGGTTTATAGAATGAAGTGCCATGCATGTCGAGAGGATGGGCCTTGGAGCTTTGCATGTCGTGAGGATGCAATGGAAGCTTCATGCAAGCTTGCTATCGTGAGGTCCAAGGGCTACAAGTCGACTGGATCAGATGCTGCAATTCAAAGCTATCGACAGGTTTTGAAGGCTAGGGCGGCTACATTTCGACAAGATGCTAGAGACTATTCTAATCTATTCGAGAAGTTGCTACTAAAGCATAATCTGCACTTGGGTTAATCCTTCGACAGGTTGAATGGGAGTTTGCATGGGAGGTTGCTGTTGTCGACAGGATGCTAAGCTGGAGTATTTGTAAGTCGACAAGTGTTGCTAATACTGAACAAGATCTAAAGCCTCCAAAGTAGATGGTTGATAGCTTCAAATGGGAAATTCATCAGAAGGTTGTTGAAGCTTTGCATGTCGACAAATTTGACTTGAAAGTGCTCTATGCTGTTGTAGATAAAACCTGCACCATTCGACAACTTGCATAGTTGGGCAGTCGCAAAGCTTGGAGCTCAGATCTGAGCAGATCTACTGCTGTTGCATTAAATGGTGCATGACCCAAACTGTTGCTGAACTGAAAGTAACCCTCAAAACAATCCTAATGTGCTTAGGCTTGAAGCTTTTCCATTCATCTCTTATTCTCAGTTGTGGACTGATTTGCAGCTAAAGCTTTGCATGTATGCAGCTCATGTGAATGCATCTGCTGAAATGTGCAACTGCTGGGTGCTTCCTCGTCGCTAGACATACCACCATCTCCCATATCAATGCTCTCATTCCCAGCTATTGCTTGCAAAACTCCTCTAAATAGCTATTTTTAATGAAAAACTGCACTAAGGACAAAATTATCTCCTTACTGCAAAACAACACTAAAAATAATTATTAAACACTTTAGGCCCTTACAAAAGCTAGGTTTAAAGGTGTAGAAAGTGGAAAAAATCAGTGCTTAACACATCAAAAGAGGACCCGTCGTCTCACCATGTGACTAAGGCATTCAAAAAAAAAAAGAAGAAAAAAAAATAAACAGAAAAGAAAAAGAAACCATACTTTTTGTAAGATAATAAATTTTCCTTTTCCATTCACAAACTCACATCTTTGCTTACACAACATCTCAAAAAGTAATCAGTGTGATGTCTAGCTTTCTTTCCTTATTTTTTTATAAAAGCAGAAAAATAACAAAAACATAAAGAAAATATGTATACCAAAAAATGTGTACCTGCAAAGGGGTTTCTTACGCCCCTTTTCTTTAAATCTGATCTGTGTAAAAAGATATATGTGCAGGAGGGAATCAATGGCCTAGCTCGCGCTTCAAGGAACTAATCTCCATACGAAAACCATCCTCCCGGACATTCCGCTCAGTCAGCCAGCGACAATGGATGCTCTTGTACCTCTTTCGAGAAGCATCGGTAGCCCCAAGAGCAACATTCAAGGCTCCTTCCAGATGAGGGACCTCGCTCTCAGCTGTGCCAGATCTGGTCTCTGCTACCTCTGCTCTAACTTTTTCTTGTGCCAAAAGCTCTTGCAGGACCCTCTTCTCATCGGTCAACAGCTCAATGCGAACACGAAGCATTGTCTCCTTCTTCGACCAGGGCCCTCCCATATCAATGCTCTCTACCTGATCTAGATGATCAACAGCAGGCTACTCAATCAACAGCCAAGCCTTGTACTCTAGGGAAGATTGAATTGAATTTCCCTATTTCAAACTGCACATTAGCGTAGATTGATGCGTCTCTCAAAGAGTAGCAATCCAATCCATGTCCCCAGAGTCCCTAGAAAAGATCAAATCACACAAAGGGGGGTTTCACCTCGCAAGGTACCTGCTAAGAGCAATCGAACTGACGCAACACCCAGAATGGGAAGTAGAAGGTACTTCCAGTCAATCCTAAGAGGGTGATGCCCTCATGATCTCTCGAGTGAACTACTGGAAAGGTCCGATCTAACCAAGGGAGTCTCCATACCAGCTCTGCATCAGTTAGCCAAAGCTTTAACTCTGGCAAATCTCCCTGTGGAATCATGTGACACCTGCCCAAAAAGCATTGGACCACCTCACCTTGGACGACGTAAAAGCGAGGCACGAGTCCCAGGATAGCGAGATGCTCACCTAACCAAACCTTTGGCAACAAAGGACATCCCCTGAGGCTCTCCACCTTGCCCAAAGCGAATGCGTCAAGGTATCAGTATAGTTCAACAAGGACCAGGTGCATCATTGATCAACCCTCTTCCAACTCGATCAAAATGTCACAGAGAGCCAAAGAGAAGCTCTCTCCCCAAGTGAGGAAAAGGACTTCCGAGATGTGACTGAGAGTAAAGGCTTTCACATTGAAGATGTTCCTAACTGACAATTTTCGAAGACTTTCGTCACCGAAAAGTTCTTTGAGGAATTGGATCGAACACCTTGTGGGCCCCCCTGATGAGACTTTTCTCTTATTTAGATATCTTCAAGCCCAGGGTGAGGTGAACAGCCTTAGCATAGCCTGGTTTCAGTTTGATTCTTGCAAGGCCTCTGTGGAGCTTCAAGCCTGACAGATTGGACAACTCTTCAAGAGTAGGAGATAGTTCTGGCTTCCAAAAATGAAATACATGGGCGTTTGGATCCCAAAATGAGGTCGCTGCATGAAGTACGTCCCACCGTGGAGGAACCTCAAGAAAGAATGAAAGATGGGATAGTCCAAGCCACTCTAAATTGACGAGCTCTCTCTCATTCAGGCTCCCAAGCCAACTATTGAGAAAATTAGGCTCCAAGCCCAAAGAAGGGAGTAATTTGGTTCCGGGCCCTCCATGTAATGGAGGGTTGGAAAGCGGGTCCATGGACGTACAAAGATTTTTTTAGAATATAAAATTCAAAGTATGACGATGGACCCACCCTTGGGAAAGCAAGGAGAGAAAAGAAATAGCAGAAAACTCCAAGCCAAAGAGAAAAGAGAGAGAAAATGACCTTTCTCGGGCATATAAAGGGCCCACTGCCCCCAGGCTAAACCTAGCTCATGTAATACATGCGCCAGTGTAAGTCTCCCTAGGATTGGCCTGGCGCATGTAATGCATGCACCAGACCAATCTGGCCCCTTTTTCATGCAAAAATGAAATTTTTTAGGGAGAGTTTTTGTGTCTTTACTTGACCCCTTAGCCATGTTTGCCTGTTCACTTATGTTCATGCCTTGACTACATTCACAAACATAAAATTTGAAATGCATCTAACATTGAAATCATTTAATTTTGTGCAGGAAAAACCCACACCAGGGCATACGACCTCAAGGGTCATTTTTACAAGCAATCGTTAAAACCATCCTGCAAGCAATCAGATATAATGCCAGGGAAACATAGCATGCGATTAAAGAAAGAGCACTAAACATTTCAAAGCTGAAAATCATTCAAGACAAATGAAAAAGTGTCATAATCATCTGTTACAAATTGTTCAAATCCCAAAGTTATCAGCCCAAAGTGTTTGAATGTAGAAACTAAGCCTAGTCCTTACTGGCACCCTTCGATTTCTTTTGCCGGCACGAGGAGCTTTGAAAGGTCCACATATCTCCTACTCGGGACCATGCTTGTGAAAGCCGACTAAGTAGAGAGCGCAATTCCTTGTCATGTGCATGCTGCAAGTCAGATCCAAGTTCATAAATCAGGAACAATTGAAAAACAAGGATGGTAAAGCAGTGAGAAAAATCGAGCAGCGAGATACTCACCACCTCCACATCCCGGAGATCAGCGATGTTATGATAATACGTGACATGGTCCATGGCCAATTCAAAGTTCTACATTTAAAAGGGGAAAGGATGTTAGTTACCCAGCTTACAAATAGACACAGACATTTCTCAAAAGAGCAAAGGATTGATCATGAAAAGTCTTACCTCTGAAACCACCTTAGGAGGAGGAACCCGAACCGCATCAGCTGAAAGGCAGGCCTGCCTATCTACATCAGCGCATAGATCCAAGAGAAAATCATCGTCAAGGCACCTAAAAGTCCCATGAACCATAGCAGGTACACCACCCATGGCACCATGCGAGAAAAGCCTAAAGGACCAACACCTGAGGGACCAGCACCTGAAGGACCAGCACCGGATGGACCAGCATCTGAGGGACCTGCCCCTAAAGCATTAGCAGTACCTGCTGCCGCTCCACCTTCATCATCTGAATCACCTTCCTATACAAACTGTGAAAAAGATAGAGATTTGCTCAGTAGAAGTAAAAGTTGAATTGAAGCCGGAGGGGGACCAAGAGAACTACCTATGAGCGCGGGCTGTCGAAAGCCAGGAAATTAACTCCAGGGACAAAGCACGGAAGAATAAACCTATATGGCAAAGACTCGTACCACAACCGATAGTCACCAGGCATAAGAAGGGTATTGACTGGGATCCCATTTTGAAGGAAGGCAACAGTGAGCTCCTCGATACTACCCAAGAGATCCATGACATCTGTGGGAGGATCCGAGGGTATGGAAGGATAGCCCTAGTACTGATGAACTACTCGCTCTCCCAGGTAGTAGGCCCTGGCCCATGCCCCATAGAAAATTACGACGCGACGGTTGTTAAAGAGGAGAGATGGACCTATAGCAGCCCCGTCCTAAAAAAGAGAGCCAATGTACGGGTCATATATGATCTGCCCAAGTCAAGAAGTGGCCAATCAGTCAAGAATGTAGCATAATTACAAAGGAGAATTTTCGATCTGAAATAAATAAAGGAGAAAAGGCCTTACCTACTCAGGGATCACCAGATCAAATTGGGACCTCAAGCCCATCTCCAGATGGTTCATGCCCACATCTCGGCGCCGGTGTTTGTTCCAGTTGCTTAAAAGGGGGTGAGTATATATCTTCGATTGAAGAAGCGGGCGTCCAGGTTGGAAATGAAGATACCCCCATGCCTGAAGAAAGCAGTGCACAAAAGAGGAGTCAGTAGCATACAACGACTATCCAAATAAACTAATAAAAAGTAAAAGAGTTAGAGATTACCTCCAGAGCCGGCCAGAAGCCAACAACAGACTTTTCCTCCCCAGTGGATACTCGGTCTATGTTGTACATCAACATGGCATATCTGGCCCCGCCCCAATCATATTTATGGATGTCGAGCCAATTGTCCATGAGGCTTAGCAGGGCCAGGTTGACCCGTCTGCCGCTAGCATTTGAGAAGAGGGTTTTGCCTAACATTATGAGGAGAGTGATGCGGGCCAATACGATCGCACGCTCGGGCTCAATATAAATTTCCACATCTGGCTGCCCAATATCTACTAACTCATGTAGCCCAAAATGGTCGGACAATCAGGTCATCTTAACCTCAGCACCATGCAAATTTGCACGGGGAGGATAATCCCCTATCAATCTGATAATCTCATCTCGACTGGGCACTGCAAGGTTAGCTATCGGAATACCTCCAACCCTGATACTTGTAGTCATAGCCCAATCCACGGGCATCAAGGTCATCTCTGCGAAGGCCATAAGGAAGGACATAGTCTCTGGGCGAAATCTCTCAATCAGAGTCCTCAAGTAGGCTGCGTCGGCCCTCATGGCGGGGCATGACAAGAATTCTCTAAAGCCAGCCTGATCGAGCAAGAACTTTATGACGGGTTAGATATAGCGATCAAAGTCCTGAAAGTCTAACCAGCCCCCTCGGAATATAATGTTGGGCAAGTCATGCGTCAAAAGAGAAAGATGCATTAGGTCAGGGAAATAGAGCAAAACCACACAGGAAAAAGAACTGAACTTATCCCTGTACCTTGCCCGCAATATCGAAGTTTGAAATATGCACATACTGCTGATTGAGGAGACCTCCATGGGCAACCTGTCCCTGAATTTCATACCACATGCTAGCACGGTGTTCCACTAAAATGAAATGTTCTCCCCTCGGACCAAAGGTCATTGCTGGCTCTTCTTCCTCCGACACATATTCCTCGTCGCCCGACATTCTAGGGCAAATACAAGCAATCATGTTAGGGCTTATCTGTGATAAAAGGACCATTGTGCCACAGATCAAGGGAAGGTAAGTATGCTCATCCCTTTCTTTCACTTTCAAAAACAAAATCAAAAAAATGAAAAACAAAAAAAATCCCTTTCTTCTGCTTTCAAGAACAAAACAAAAAAAATGCCTTTCTTTATGTTCAGAAAAATAAAAACCCTTAAAATGCCTTTCTTTATGTTCACAAAAAGCAAACCCCCCAAAAAAAAATTCCTTTCTGTATGTTCATAGAACTAAAAACCAAAAAAGGAACCAAAAAAATCCCTTTCTTATGTTCATCAAATTAAAAAACCGAAAAAGGAACCAAAAATCCCTTTCTTTATGTCAGTAAAACCAATAAAAACAATTCCTTTCTTTATAAAAATAAAACAAAATTTTCTATTTTCTTTTTTCTCTTCAAAAAACAAAGAAAATTAAAAACAAAAATTCCTTTCTTTATGCTTCTAAAATCAAAATCAAAAACAAAAAAAAAATCCTTCTTTTATGTTTATAAAATCAAAGTCACAAAAAAAAGAAGAGAAAATCCCTTTCTTTGTAAAATCAAAAACCAACAACAAAAATAAAATAAATTACTTAGTTAGTTTCCAAAGACAAAAAAAAAAAAACCAAAAATAAAAAAAAATCCTTTTCCTTAATTAATAGAAACCAAAAATAAAGTAAAATACTTTCCCTTAATTAGTTTTCAAAAATAAAGACCAAAAAAAATCTTTTCTTTATGTTCAAAAATGAAAATAAAAACCAAAAATAAAGTCCTTTCTATGTGCACAAATAAAATAACAAAAAAAATAGATTATGTATTAATAAAACCCATAAAACAACAAAAATAGGGCAGCATTCATGAAATGCCATCAACTCATCATCAATAAGCATGCTTACAAGGAGAATAAAGCCATTTATCATCTAAAAATGCAAAACCAAGATCACATTTGCAAGAAAAATCAGGAAATATCAAATAAAATGGGTCTTAAATGGTTACCTTTGAAGAAAAGTGGGTCTTTGATTTAGCATGGAGCGGCAGATTAATCGGTACAAGTAAATGCCGACAATGAAGCATGCTTAGAGGCAATGTAAAGGAACCCTAGGAGGAGGTTTATTTTTGGATTGGAGAGGGAGGGAGAGAAAATTTTGAAAACACAACTCTTTTGCCCAAGCTCGGGTTCTTTAAAATGGTCCCCGGCTATGCTTGGCGCATGTATTACATGCACCATGCTATTTTGGGCCCCCAGTTGGCTTCGCGCAACTAATAGTTGTGCTAGGTAACTTTTGGTCACATACATACCTTGGTACCCCTTCTCTTTGTTTTGTTGTCCTCGGCAGGTGCACATGGTCCCAAAGGTTTGTCGATCCTCATTCGGCTTGCCCAGAAAGTTTTGTTAGAGTAAATGGATCAAGATCGATGGGCACGCTCAAAGAATCCCGATCAGACACATAAAATGATAGCTTTGAAAAACCAAAAAATCACATAAAATAGATAGCTTTGAAAAACCAAAAAATAATCACATAAAATGACAGAATAGTTTCACATAAAATGATAGAGTAGTTTCACATAAAATGATAAAGAAAATCCCAAAAATAATTCACATAAAATGACAGAATAAAGTCACATAAAGTGATAGAATAAAATAGAATAAAGTAATAGATTAAAATCACATAAAATGATAACATCGAAAAACCAAAAAAAATCACATAAAATGATAACATCGAAAAATTAAAAAATCACGTAAAATGATAACTCAAAATCCAAAAAATCAAGGGTTCAAATATGCAAAATACATGTACAAAAATCATGTATTAATACTTCAAAACAGGTCAAGTGTTGGCTCATCTCAAATTTAGAAAATATTAAGTATAGGCTATGCGCAACAATAACGAGAATTCAAGAAAACAAGTAGTCGGCCATGATGTTCTTCCCTACCTTAAGTGTCGATAGTTCGCATCCACGTGTACAAATCAAGCTAAAACCTTTTCCAAACGCTTATCATATATAGCCTAGAACATGTATTGCATATACTTTATGTGTTAATAACCATACTAGCCTTACGGCACGGTCTCATAAAGCATTCAAGGGCACAAATCTCAAAACCCAGTAGAATAGGGTATCTCGCCACGACGAGGTACAGGGTCGCCGCGGCGAGCCCTTCAGGTGCCACATGAATCCATGGTTCTTGCCATGACGAGTTTTTCTCGAGAGGAAAAGCCTTGAAATCTCACTGCGGCAAGGCCTTCAGGTGTTTTCTTGCCACGATGAGGCTCCATGTCGCCGCGGCAAGCCTGACAGACTCGTTGCTTTCAGGTTTTCTCCTTGAGCCATCATTCGTCGATTTGACATACCATTTTCCTTCGAACATGCCTAATCTACTCACTTAACATAGCAGCTTGCTAAGTAGGCTTTTAGCCATGATCGGACTACACGAACCACTAGGTTCAAGGCATCGGAAATCGGCTTAAACGGTTCTAAATCATGTATGCCCCAATTTCTATAGCTTCGAAGCATGTGATGCCGGAAACACATTCACTCAGGTTTGTTTTTCATAAATCAAGTCCCCGGACATTCATGTATTGATGCATGCGTGAAAGCCGAGGCATCGGATATCAAGAATTTGGTCACAACGCCCCATGCATATACAATTTCTAAACTCCCGACTCTAAAACTAAGAAAACAAGCTTACAAAATAGAGATTGCAAGGTTACCTCACAGAGGTTCTAGCACACAAGGCTTCTGAGCTTTCGCAAGTGCTTTCGCTCACGAGAACGTACTCGATCATTTTGATCCCCACCTAAAAAGAGTTCACAGTTTAAAAGATTAGTAATTGCGGAAGGAAATCTCTCCGTTACAAGGTTGGGTTGAGCTAGACGGAGATGGCTAGATCAGGCGATGGCTTGTCCTCCTCAAGTTTGAGATGATGAGAAGAGGAGAGTTTTGCCTCTCGTTTCTACCTAACCAACACTCAAACTCCATGCAAGGACTATGCGTGCATGAGAGCAATATAGAATGAGGTTTGTTCCCATGTGAGGCTGCCACACACTTACGTTGGTGTATAACCTATCCTAAGGGCCTTAGATCTGGCACCCCTTTTCAAGTCATGGGTTTGGTTTCTAATGGGTCCAAGTCGGGTCTTTTCATGTGGTCTTCTCTACTGGGTTCACGCCATAGCCTTACGATTACATGAGTCTGATGATTCGGGTCTTTAGCATATTGGTCATAACATTGGGTTGCTTGTTATTGGGCCTCACTATGGCTCTTAATTAATGAGCTTCACAAAAGGAGTCTAATTACCCCAATGAGTCTAGTTCCAAAAATACCCAGCCTCTATAGCTGAATTTCCCCATTGTATTTTATCAGGTGCATTGAAGGTCAGGTTGAATTACGGGGTGTTACAAATAATGTTCTCTCTTTTGGAATTTTTTTCCAAGGGGGGCTCTATTTATAGAGAAAGGGTAGGTTAGTAGGATACTTAAGAGCTAATGAGATTAACAATTACGTAATCCTAGATCTAAGGTTTTTTGGTTTTTCAAGGTTGTGGAAAGGTGTGAATGGCATTTAATGGTAGATGATAGGAGAGGCCTCTAAGTGGTAAAAGGGTTGCAAATATAACAAATGGGGGTGCAACAGTCTTATTGAAACCCATTCCAAACATTGTGGGGGTCAACAAGTCAAACCCCAAAAGTGATTTTTGGACAAAATCCTAAAAATCATTGTTCCTAAGCCTGGCGTATGTATTACATACGCTACATATAGGAACAGTGTTCCCAGGGATCCTGGAGATTCAAAACCCGCCGTGTGGGGCCCACAAATGCTCATTTTTGGCTGACGTATGTAATACATACGCTAGGCCAAAACTTGCCAAAATTGGCCTAGTGTATGTAATACATATGTTAGGCAAATTCCTACAATTCAGCCCGAATTTCAAACTACCATAACTCTTGGCGTACAAATCGGATTGAGGTGATTCTTGGCTTGTTGGAAGCCTTGGAACCCCTTCTCTCTTATAGGGTAAGTTTTAGCTCTGGTAGAGGACTGTACACACCTTGACACTCCTCTTTCCAACCACTATTGAGGAAGGTTCATGACTAGTCCAAGAAAGGTTTTAATGAGTCTGAGAAGGAGAGGGTTGATTCCTAAGGGTTTGGGAAGGGGTTCTAAAGGTTTGAGCTAAGTTCTATGAGTTTAGGAAATGCTCTCGGATGCTAGGAGGGTACGCCTTTCTCGAAGTATAAGTTGATCGGGCCTTGTGCCAAATTTGGGTGTCTACAGATGCCCCTCTTTAGTATTCGATCACTAATGATCGTATGCCAAAGAAATAGATGTTCGAAGTGGCCCAAGGCATGCTAACGGGTCCACCATATTTAAAACAAACCTTAAACATAAAATGGTAATATGGTGAGTAAACGGAAGCACAATATGTTAGGAAAGACGTCAGTTTCTCAATGCTATTGGTCCCCAAGCGCTTAGCGACATTACTGGGCATAACCGAGATGGTACGAGTTGCAAAAGCCCAATGTGTTGGAAAAAAAACATCCGCTCTTTGATATGATATGATGAGGTGTGATGTTTGATTTTCATTTTGAATAAAATAGCCCCGTAGGTGGGGGGGGCGGTCGACCTATACTTCAAGACAGGCGTAGCAAAGACGCAAAGATCCACAGTGTGTGTCCAATCCTTACAAGGAATTGATTGCCCCATTTGGTTGGCCATGGGTGTCCCTATAGGAGGTAGGGTTTAATTTTTTTGGGTGAAGCCATTGATCTCAAGGTTAATTTAGCACAACTACCCGAGCAGAGCGAATATTGATGTTGCAACACTTTTTGGGAGTGTGTGCCCTATTTCAAACCACATGTTTTTAGTATTTTGTTTTTTGATGTATATATATATATATATATACATATATTTTTTTTTGTTTTTGATGTTTGTTCAAGGTTTTTTGAGCGTGCTCATTGACCTTCAAATATTTTTATTTTAGCACTGTTTCCCGAGCAGATCAAATGAAGGTCGATACGCTTTTTTGGGGAACATGTGCAATGGCGATCTAGCCACTCAAACCTGGCCGCCGGGCCATCCCCAAATATGAAACAAAGCCCATCGGGGGTGGAAATAAACCTAGCCACTACAAAAAAATAGATTATTAGCGGCAGTCTTTTAGAGCAAAAAATTGCCGCTATTAACAAAAAAACTATTAAAGACTATTAGCGGCAGTTTTTTGTTAATAGCGATAGGTTTTGGTTACCGCTAATAATCTGGTTTTTTGTAGTGAGCGTATGTATTACATACGCTAGGCCAAATTCCGAAAATTTTATGCCTAGCGTATGTATTACATACAATAGGCCAAAATCCGGGGATTTTATGCCTAGCGTATGTATTACATACACTAGGCCAAAAAGGGCTTAAAACGGTCGGGGACGACCAAGGACCCGAAGATACTCTTTTTTCTAAAATTTTCTCCGCTCCTTCTCTCCAAACCAAAATGGGAGTCTTACCTTGTGCTTCCTAGATCTAAATTAAAACCTCGACATTGTGTCGGTGTTGCCATCTTCGATCAAATGTGCACTCCACACCGGACCTAGGGCAAAAAATTTTATTAAGGTAATCCATCTAAAACCTTTTTCTTTTGAAATTTCTTAGATCTTTTGCCAATGTGGTTAGGGTTTTTGCATCTAGATGACGAAAGGGCCATTCTTCTTGCAAATGTGATCCCTATGGTGATTCTATGTGCATTTTTCGTAAAAATTTGGATGATTCATGCCCTTTTTTTTGGATTTTTTCGTTTTCATTATTTTATCAATGAATTTGGGGCTAAGATAAAAAAAGAATTAAATTTTGGGAAAACAAAATGCCTTTTATTGAATCGGTGATGTATATGCACTTTCGGAACGGGTTTTGGCAAAATTTTTGATCGATGGTGATCTTTTGAAAATGTGAAGGTTAGAAGTCATTGATCTTTCTTAGTAAAAGAAATATTTTTACGCATATTTTCTTCTTTGTTTTGTTGTTCTCTTTCACACTCTTTTATTTTATTTTATTTTTATTTCCTTGAATATCTCGGTATGGACGAGACATTCTAACCTTTGTCTGGTTCTACGATTAGACCAGTGTAGCATCTCCTTTGGCTTATCATCCATTAACATTTTGGCGGTGTATCTCATTTCAGGATGGCTCAGAATTCATCAAGTGATGAGAACCAAGCCCACGAGGGGAGTCCCGATGTGATTTTGGGCATTCGGTGGGAACGTCTCATCCATATACAGAAATCCACTCATATCTGGTATGAGATGCAAGGTGATGCAGCCTGCAGTGGGATACTACACCAGCAACATACTCACATTTCTAATTTCGGAATTGCCAGCCAGGTAGAAAAAAAAAAGTTCTTTAGTCGCCTCTTCTTTCTCATCAATTTTTTTTCTATTTCTTTTTGTTCATGCTCTTTAATCCAGGATCTGATAACTTCCATGCTTTTGATGCAGCCCTTGCCCCATATCATGTTTCACGGGGGGTGGTTTCATCTTTAGAATTTTTATGCTCAACTCCCCTTTGTCGTGCGGTTTCTCCTGGCCTAGGTGGGTTTTGGAGACTTTCTATCCTGGCCTGCTATGCAGGGCGACACGACCTACGTGAGGGATTTGGTGAAGAGGTTTTGTCTAAAGACGATGACCTTTCACATGCCCGTCGCTAAGATGACCATTACCCCTGTAGACTCGGCTATGATCACGGGAGTCACGATAGGGGGAATGTCGGTAGTCTTTCCTCGCATTCCTGGTGGTGAGGAGGTGATTCGGTTGATCGGGGCATATCCCTCCTCCAACAATATGACCAGATCTGAGGTCAAATTATCCTAGTTGGAGAGTCTATTTCAGGCTGGTGAGCTGATTGACCCACTTTTGCCAGATGTGGATGTTACCGTTATGCCTGAGTGCGCCTTGGTGCTGGCCCATATCTCCCTTTTGTATCTTCTGGGCAAGACCATTCTTACTAATGCCAATGGAGGTCATGTTGCATTGTCCCTCCTCTGTTTGATGGAGAATTAAGGGGACGTGCATCACTTTGACTGGGGTGGTGCCGGTTACGCGGTGCTAATGGATAGGTTGGCTAGAGCGTCGGTTGGGGAGGTTGCCTTTATCCTCAGTTTTTGGCATGTGATTGAGGTAGAACAATTGATTTTGCCCCTCTTATTTTATTACCTCTAAGTTTCATTATTTGTTTTTATATGTTCTTTATTTGTTCATCTTTTTCATGAGTTGAGGGTACCTGCACTACCTACCCAGCCATCCCCTGCTGTTATCGGATGAATATACCTATCCTCTCATGAGCTGCTGGCTCCCAGGCTGTCGTCGAGAGGCGAGGATGAATAGAATTAGGTCTGAGGGCATAGTTTAACCTGATGATCCCTGAGCAGGTTTAGCTCTGCTTTTTCTTTATTGGTTAGATTTTCTGAGCTATGTTCACTTGGTTGACTGACGGATTTTATTCTTCTTTTGTAGATTATTTTTTATCCATACATCGGCTCTCCTTTTCACAATCGTGTCACTATTGGGCAGTCTCGACTATTTGTTGATGGCCGGGTTGTCTTTTTCTAGGTGCCCTTGTCTAAGCCTAATACTTGGGGGAGAGGGTTGTGCACCAGTACCGGGACTTCTTTGATGTGTTGTTGGGTGTCCCCGAGGATGTCATGGCATTGGAGGGTACGGTTGAGGAGCTTACTGAGAGACTCCTTCATCATGGGGTTCTGGTGGATGACCTTTTTCACTATGGTTGGTGTTATCAGTGGTTCGAGTCCCTCCTCTATCGGTTCTCCCACGCTTTATTCCCAGCGCTAAATCTTTAGCATTTGGAGGGCTGTCAAGCCAGGTACTTTTCTTATCATTACCTTACTAGTTGATTCAATTTTTATAGTGCTTTGCTGATTGGTTCCCTTGCTCTCCTTTTTTATTTTAGTTTGATGATACAGCGGGATCTAGTGTGGGTGTAGAGGCGGGACCCTCGGAGGAGACCGGTGCAGGTCCTTCGGATGCTTCTTATGTCGGGGCATCTGCTGCAGGGACCCAGGATACTTTCCGGTGCATGGATGATGCATTTCTTTCTGGCTTATGTGTTGATATGGCTGGGCATGCTCATCTTTCTGTTGAGGCGGTTATAGTACCTCCCCCCAAGCTGATCCCTGGGGTGAGTTCTTTTCTCTTAGTAACATGCCCTCTTGGTCTTTTCACACTACTAACCTTACTATTCTTCCCCTTGTACGTTTGCGAGTCAGTGGTTCAGCAGGCGGACTACTATCACAACATTGCAGACCTCCGGGAGGCTGAAGTACTAAGTATGATGCTGGGTTGTCATTTCTATATTTTGGTTGTTTTATGTTGTCACACATTGATCTTTCTTGTATAATGCTTTTCAGCGTGCCTGAGAGGAGTCGCGTTCACTGCTCAGCCGACTGTCCCAGGCGTGGTCTCGCGTGAGGGAGACTGCGTGGGGGAGACTCGGACATTTCAACGGACCAAACACTTGCGAAAGAGGGACTCTCAAGGACCCGGAGAATGATCAGAGGCTGCTGCTTTTTTTCTTTTTCTTTGTTATGAAATTTGAACTTTGAGAAATCATTTGTAATAAAGATGCAACTACCTGACGAACTTTGGATGTTCTTTTGAATGGATGCCTTTAAAAAAAATTTGTCTCATTATTTCTCGCTTTGTCATTTTAGATGTGACTCTTTTGCTTGAGAACCAAAAGTGCTGTTGGATGGCTTGTGAAACTGCAATTTGTGTCTCGTACTTTTCTGTAGGGTAGCCATAAGCTTGGCAAAAAAGGTGGGGACTGCCTCCCCCGACTGATGTGTTGGCTGTAATGGCTGAGTCCCATACGTTTCTTCTTTATTCATCGGTAGCAATGGTTCCTGTAAAAGAAAATGTATCATAGGTTAAGTGATAACAATCCATGCATCCCAGCTGGTGGTCTATGGGGCCACAAAGTTATATTACATGCAGGTGAAATAAATGAACAGAGGGAAGGGAGGACAAACTCGCCTTACGTTTTTTATTTTTCCTCTTCCTCTCCTCTTTTCCTCTTTCTTTTTTATTGTTCTAGCGTATGTATTACTTACGCTAGGCAATTCTGAGCAATTTCTAGCCTAACATATGTAATACATACGCTAGGCTAATCTTGTAGGATTTTTGGTCTAGCATATGTAATACATACGCTAGGCAATTCTGGGCAAAATTTGGCCTAGCATATGCAATACATATGCTAGGATTGCATATGTTAGGTGTGCTTGGGTCGGTAGTGGGTCCTTTAAACCCCAAGAATGCACTTATTTCTCATTATCTTGAATTGGGTTTTGAGTTTTGTTTCCCTATTTTTTTCTTTTCTTCCCAAGGGTGGGTCCATTGTCCTACATCGAATTGTGATGCTTAAAAAACATCTTTGTATGACCATGGACCCGCTTTCTGACCCCATCTCTCTCGGGGGTTTTGAGACCTTTATACTTCCCTCTTTGGGTCTGGGGCCCAATTTTTTGAAGAAATGGCTCGATAGTTTGAATGAGAACGAGCTTGTAGGTTTAGATCAACTTGGACTGGCCCGTCTCTTGTGTTTCCTTGAAGTTCATCCATTATGGGACCTAATTCATGCGGCGATTTCACATTGGGATGTGGAAACCCATGTCTTCTGCTTTGGGACCCATGAGCTAACTTCAACTTTTAAAGAGCTCTCTAACCTGTCGGGTTTGAAGCTGCATCGAGGCCTTGCCAAGGTGGTGCCAAAACCGGTCAAAAATATCTATAGTATGAAAGCTTTGAAAAGATTGCTGGTCAAAAATATCTATAGTATGAAAGCTTTCGCCCTTTGCCTTCTCTCAGAGGTCCTTTTTTACACTAGGGGAGAGCTTCTCTCTTGCACTCTGCAATATATTGGTGGAGCTTGAAGAGGGCCATTCTGTGATGCACTTGGTACTGGCGGAGCTTTACCGCTGTCTCAACAACTTTGCATTAGGGAAGGTTGAGTGCCTCCGAGGATGCCCAGTTCTACTCCAGGTCTGGTTGGGGGGCATCTTGCCATTTTGGGGTTCGTGCCCCGCTTCTATGTTGTTCCCAGGGAGGTGGCTCGCTGCTTTTTGGGTCGATGCTATAAGTTTCCACAAGGGACTATACGTGAGCTGAGCCTTTGTCTGACTGAGGCCGAGCTGGTATGGAGGCTTTCGTGGCTTGATAGGACCTTCCCGATAGTTCGATCTAGAGATCACAAGGGTATCACCCTTCTTGGTTTGACTGACAGTACCTATTATTTCCCATCTCGAGTGTTGCGCTAGTTTGGTTATATTTAGTAGGTACCTTGTTTGGAGCGACCTCCGTTGTGCGGATTGATTTTTTCTCAAGGGTCCTCTTGGGACTTGGATAGGATAGCCGCCCTTTAGGAAACACGTTAGTCGACACATATGTGCGGCCTGGAGTGAGGGGATTCTCTTTCAACTTCTCCAGGGTATGAGGCTTGGCTACTATCAAAGAGGCCTTCTGCCCGTTACATGGATAAGGTGGGGAGTAGTGATACAGGGGGCCTTGGCCGAGGAAGGAGCCGGCGCTTCAGACCCGGATTGAGTTGCTGGTAGATGAGAAGCGGGTCCTGCATGAGCATTTAGAGAAACAACAGGTTAGAGCTGATGATGCAGAAGCAAGAGCTGGTGTTGCAAAGTGTGAGGTTCTTCATTTGGATGGAGCCTTGAGTGATGCTCTTGGTGCTACTGATGCTTCCCGAAAGCGATACAAAGGCCTTCATGGCAACTGGATGATAGATCGGAATGTTCGGGAGGACGCTTTACGTGTAGAGATTTATGTCCTGAAGCGTGAGTTGGGTCGTTGACCTGGGCCTGCACATACTTTTTGCATAGATTAAAACATCATAAGAAGGGGCATAAGAACCCTTGTTAGATATTTTTTGGTATAAATATTTTCTTAATGTTTTTATTGCTTTTTCAAATTTGGTAAAAACGGGAAGTGAGACATCACACCGATTATCTTTTTGAGATGTGGTGTAAGCACTGTATAGACATGTAAATGCAAAAAGGGAAATCTATTATCTTACACAGGTGTTATCTTTCTTTGCTTTTGTAAAGGGAGAAATCAGGTACCACACAGATCATCCTTTTGAGATGTGGTGTACACAATATGGGGATGAAAATGGGAAAGGGAAATTTATTATCTTTTATAAGTGTGGTCTTCTCCTCTCTCTTTTTGTTTGATGCCTCAATCATAGGATGAGGTGAGGGGTCCTCTTTTGAGCATAGTCTAACCCAATCATTTGGTCGAACTTGAGCGGGGGCTAGGAATCTTCAAGTTTGGAATTTCCATCCCCTCGGATTGAATCAACCTTTTATCCTTATCCTAGGTAATACATTTGACGGTGCGATTTATGAAGATATTCCTAGACAGGACCCGATTTGAGCTAACACGAGTGGCCTAGTTGGCAACCAGACGAATCAAAATTGTTGCCAAGGAGGGGAACCAAAGATTTTTTCTTTTTCTTTTGAACAATTTTTACCCACAGCGCCTAAGACGGGTCCTCGCCGTGCCCGTTGTTGCCCCCTTTTTTACTAGTAGCACCCTTTAAGGTTTCCACTACATCCATGGGTATGCATTTTTATCCTAGGAGCCTTTTCAGATTTTCATCTGGTCCACACAAGCTCGCTATTTTTACCCGTAGTGCCTTTCGAGTTTTCACCACGTCCATCTTGCTTTGAGCTTGCATTTTTTTCTTTTTCTTTTCTTCTTTATTTTCTTAAAGGCCACGACATGGACGTTGACTCCATCATAGCTAGTCGGATGGAGTTCTTTTATCGTCTCTCAGATTGGCTCGTGCCGACTTAATGGATACTATGGCTGCTCGTAGACTTTAAAGAGGGCTCTTTCTCGGGATGTATCTATGCCATAAGTTTGAAAGGGATAGGTTAGGAATTTTGAAGGTATTCTCGGGTAAAGGGGTTTCCTTGATTGGGTTCCAGCTATCATAATACCCTTCTTCCTTGGGGAATCTTGACTATACATGTCCCACTTTTTCTTTTCTATTTTTTTGCTCTTTTTCTTTTTAGACAACCTCTTTTAGGAGTTTTGCTTTTCTGATTTTTTTTGGATTTTAATGGTAACTATTTTTCTCCCTTTTTTTTTATTTGATATATACACTTTTTCCATCCTCTTTTCTGGGGAGGGGTTTAATGACAGAAAGGCCAATGGCTCAACGAGTGTAGCAAGGGTATAAGTGTTCAGGGACGTTTTTTTGGCTACTTGGCTTTAAAATGATGACCTCTTTCATGGGGTCCTTAAGCAGTCACATATCCATTTTTATCAATACATATCTTGCCGTGAGAGACTAGGAGTAGAATCGATGCACATATCCAACATTGATCGGCTCAGGAAAGTGATCGCCGACCATGGTGGCAAGGTGGAGTGCGTATCCTGAGAGTACCTATTGAATGACATAAGGTCCTTCACAATTGGGCTTGAATTTCCTTCTTGGATTGGCATAGAGAGAAAGGAAGATTTTCTTCAGTACTGTGTCACCCACCTTTAAATCTCGAGTGTGAACATGCTTGTTGTAAGCACGAGCGATCCTTCTATGATAGGCCTAGGAGTGACATAAAGCTAGAAGCATTTTCTCATCTAGCAGGTTTAGTTGCTCCAAGTGAAACCCTCTCCTTCGACTTCTGGTAGATTAGATTTGATGAGAATGCGGAGGGACGTCACCTCAACCTCAACTAGCAGCACTGCCTCAATTTCATACACAAGGGAAAATGGCGTTGCCCCTATAGCAGTACGGATTGACGTTTTATAGGGCCATAGTGCGAAAGGTAACATTTCACTCCAATCTTGATAGGTAACGACCATCTTCTTAAGGATTCGGATGACTATTTTGTTAGCCGCCTCCATGACTCTATTGGTTCGTGGTCGGTATTGTGACGAGCGATGATGTTTGATTTTGTACTACTCGCAGAAGGCTCTTATGCGCTTGTTCACAAAGTTGGTACCATTATCCATGATGATGTCTTTGGGCAGCCAAATCAAAAAATGATGTTGTTCTTGATAAACTTCTCGACATGAATGGCCATGATGTTTGTGTAGGAGGTTGCCTCTACCCATTTGGTGAAGTACTTGATGGCAACGAGAATGAACTGATGCCCATTTGAAGCTTTCGGGTTGACCTTTCCAACGATGTCGAGGCCCCATGTTGCGAATGGCCAAGGAGCAGTTATATTGTGTAGATCTATAGTAGGAGCATGTATCAGACTGGAGTGTTCTTGGCATTTGTAGCACTTCTGCACGTGCTTGCAACAATCAGTTTTCATGGTGGTCCAGAATTACCCTTGCCGAAGGATCTTCTTAGCGAGCATGTGCCCATTGACATGGGCCCCACATATCGCTTCATCGATCTCTTTCATGATGTTGGTTGTCTCGCCTTAAGTTAGGCATCTGAGCAAGATATTGATATAAGACTACTTGTAGAGGCTCTCACCACAAATGACATAGTTTGCCGCCAAATGCTGGACGGTCCACCTCTTCTCCTTGGGTGTCTCCTCAGGGAACTTTAAGGAAATTCTTGATATCTGAGAACCATGGAGGTTCATCATCAAACTTCGAGGGTTCCTCAACCTAGAGATAAAAAGCAAGCTCATTCCTTTGTTCAATGATAATTGGCTTCATTTCAACACCATAAGGGAATTTGACCATCAATACCAATGTTGCTAGCGCATCGGCAAAAGGATTTCTTGCTCGCGGGACATAGGAGAACTTAATATCGTCAAAACATTCAATTAGATCTTCCAGGTACTCATGGTACGGGACTAGCTTCTCATCTTTCATCTTCCAATATCCATTGGTTTGGCATATGACTAGTTGTGAGTAACCAAATACCTTGAGATGAGTTATATTTAGGTCCAGGGTTGCCTGTAGGCCTCCTACGCAAGATTCATATTCAGCCATATTGTTAGTGCCGGGGAAATTGATCTTGATGGAGACGGGTATATGAGACCCTTTTGGCGAGATTAGAATAGCGCCAACTCCTTGACCTGCGGCATTTGCTGCCCCGACGAAGTGCATTACCCAAGATTCCTCTGTCCCAACTGTATCGAGCTCTATCATACATATTAATCACTGAAAAGTGCCACTTTTCACCTCCTAACCTAGCCCTTACTAGACCTTAGAGCTATTTAATAACTACTTTTTATGTGTTGTTTTGAAGTAAGCAATAATCTGCAGTGACGTGTAGAAATCCATGTAGCAAAAGCCAAAGGAGGGAGATCAGAGTCAACCACTGGCTTATGAGAAGACCCATGCATGATAGAGTGCTACAACAAACTAGGCATAGCAGCAGAGGTGCAGAACAGTAAGCTCAAGCAGTTCTCGAGCACATTGGACCTACAGAAAAATACTCCTCGAGCAGATCTAATGCACACTCAAGTAGTTGCTGAAGCTACAGTGATGCTGTCGAGTGGTTCATAGCAGCAACATCATCCACTAGAGCAGTTTATCACTATAGATTTATCCTCTCGAGTGGTTTCCTGAACTTGCCGGGCAGTTTACAACTTAAAATAGCAACCTGTCAAGTGGTTCATGGATGAGGCAAGAAACCTGTCAAGTAGTTGGATCCAATGCACTCGAGATGCACACTAACCTGTCGAGCTGCTGTCTGATCTACATGAGTTGTAATCCTAAAGCCATTGATGCACTCAAGATTCATCCTGAAGACACTCCAACTACTCGAGAACCTGTCGAGATTGATGTTCTGAAGTTGACACCACTTGAGGCACGAGTTCAAGCAGTTACTTGTCAGTTTTGAAGGACATTTTTGGAACTCCATCAGCACAGCTGACACCTGACCAAACTATCCCACGTGTGCATTATTTTTCTAATCAATTTGGGGCAATACTTGGACGAAATTTAGCCATGTAGTCAGGTCTTAAACTGATTTGATTCTCCTCTTCTCTGATTGGCCAAGGCTGATCAAGGACACTTAGGAACTGTATAAATAGGAAGGAAGAAAAGAGATCGAAGTAGCCAAAGATCGAGGGATTTTTGAAGAAGTCTATTCCTGCCTTTTTCTTTTATTCTTCTTCTCCTTCTTCTTTTCTCTCCTTAGTGCAGTCATGGCTGGCTAAATCTTTATAACAGCTATGGTTAGTTCAATTTGTAATTTGAATTGTAAAACTTTTGTAAGAAGTGTGGACATTGTAGAGACTGTAGATCTGAGGCTTGATTCATTGTAAATATTAGATCAATGAATAACTAGTTTCAATGTTCATTTAATCTATAGATCTAGTGATTTTCATCAGATTTCTATAGATTTTATGTACCTATGGATGCATGAGTTTGTAGCCTTGCATCCATAGCACTTGCAGTAATTTTATTGTTTCATCTCTTCCCCCATGACTAGATTATATCCATGGGATACTCGGTGACCATTCGAGTGGACAGAGGATAACCCTAGAACTAGTACATATCTCAGGGCTGATTTGGATCCTTTTACCTTGCATTTGTGCTTGTAGCCAAATGAAGGTTTGCTGCAGATCCAGCTTCCACTCTAATTTGTAAATCAATTTGACTATGAAAACTATTCCCTGGCTATTTACTTCTCCATATTTTATTTTTATTTTACCAAAACATCTGCTATCTTCTTCAATTCTCTCTTCATGTATCTCTAATTTGACTTTTGATTCTTTTTTTAATTAGATCTATTTCGTTTATATTTTTAGTGTAGTGACAACCAAAATATCCGTCTCTTTCTCCAGTTTTTCATAGTTTAAGTTAGAATAGGATTAGATTTGCTAGATTTGTAGCAGATCTGGAGATTTACTACCTTAGATCACAATTCTCTGTGGGGCAAACTCTTATTCATCAAAACTTGTTACAACAACGCTGATCTTGCAGGACTGTGTATTAATTGTTATTGTTTTTGTGTTGTTTCAATCCATTTCATTTTTGTGCTTTTGTGTCATATTTTTACCATAACTTTTTAATAAAATAAATGCACAACAATTATACTCAACAAGTTTTTGGCACCGTTGTTGGGAATTTGAGATCTAAGTAGTAGATCTGAGTTTTTCTTTATGTTAGGAGATTAGATTTGTATTTGAATAAATGCTGCTGTGGTTTTTGTAGTCTTTTGAATTTTTTTTTTTATCTGGAGCTGTAGCCAAGAGAGGAGCAAATTGCTTGCTGCTAGACCAGATTCTGCCTGAGTTTGCATTTCTTGCTCCTTTGATTACAATTTCATTTTTGTAATTTCTGAATTTAGCGATAGTACTTAGTGTGGTTGTTTTTGTTAGTTATAATTTATTCTGCTGTGTGTTGTATATTTGGTAGAAGGACTCTTAACCCTGAGATTTTACCTTCAAATCTTGAAGTTGAGAGGATCCTTAGAGCTAGACAACCAACACACATCCCTGTTGACCAGTGTGAAACATTTGAGATGGGTGACCAACCTCGAACATTGAGGGATTACTATGCTCCAGGGGCATACTCATCCCCTTTTTACATTCAATTCCCTGCAGCTGAAGGGAATTATGAGATCAAACATCAGACTATTCAAATGTTGTCATCCTTCCATGGACTGAGCAAGGAAGATCCATATAAACACATTGATGAATTTTTGTCTTTATGCAGTCTGGGAGATGAAGCCACTAAGCTGAGATTGTTCCATTTTTCCTTATAGGACAAGGCTAGACATTGGCTTAACATGCTCCCAGTAAATAACATTACATCTTGGAGTGATTTGCAAGGCCAATTCTTTGCAACATTCTTCCCAATGAGTAAGAACAATCAGCTGAGAAAGAGCATTATTTCTTTTGCCCAATTCCCAGCTGAGGATTTTCGTGAGGCACGGGAAAGATTGAAGGAACTGCTGAGAAATGTCTGCACCACCAAATATCTAGATGGCAACTTGTTCAAAGCTTCTATCAGGGTATAGACTCTAAGAGTAGATACATGGTGGATGCATCATGTGGGGGTACATATCTCAGCGAGACTGATGAGGAGACCTAGGATTTATTTGATGTGATCAGTGAAAACTCTACACAGCAAGAGGCTTTATCAAGAAATGACATTGAGCCAGCTACTAGAGTTACAAGAGAACCCACTGCATCAGGAAAATTGTAGGAAGTAAATGTATACAATAACCTGGAAAATAAAGTGGACAGCTTGTCAGAACAGTTTGGTAAATTATTGAGTGTGATGCAGTCCCCATCGGCTGCACAAGTGCAGGAGGCATGTCTGATATGCCAATCCCCCACACACTCTCTTCCAGATTGTCCTTCTGTTGGTCAGTACCCTAAGCTTGTCATGGAGCATGCTAATGCTGCTTAATCTTATGGGAAGCAACAGCCTGCTGGGTATGCTTGGAGAAACCACCCCAAGCAAGAGACAAGAGAATTTTCAACTCCAGCAGCAGCAGGCAATGCCATATGGACCCACTCAGCAATATTAGCAAAATTATTTCCCAAGGAATCAATTCCAACAGCTCATGACACAGCCAATGGCACAACCAAGTCACCAAAGTGCACCACCACCACAAGCCATAGCACCCTCCTTTGAGGAGCAGGTTTTGTCCTCATTACAAAACCTCAGTTCCTTATAACAAACTGTGAATTCTCATAGCTAGAGTATCAAAAGATAGAGGACCACCATGGTCAACTCTCCAATACTCTGACTAGGAGGGAAGAGGGCAGGCTTTCGAGCCAGCCAATGAATAATCCGAAGGGGCAGTACATGGTGGGTGAAACCTCTTCAACTCATGAGGAAGCTAAGGCCATCACTACCTTGAGGAGTGATAGAATGGTGGACAACCAAGTTGTTTGTGAGACCAAAAGGAGTGCAGGAGAAGAGAATTCAGTCCATGTCCGAGAGCAGCAGAGGCAGCATGAGAAAAATAAAGGGGCTACTGTTGAGCCCCCACAGAAATAAAAAAGTAAACACAAAGAATAAATTGATGAAAATGCTAAGGCATAAATTGATGAAAATGCTACGGCAGCAGATGAGATCCCAGTAGTACCTCATCTGCCATTTCCTAGAGCCTTCCCAGAGCCTTCTCCTTTTGACAAGAGGAGTGCTAAGATGAAGGAAATGATGGATACTTTTAAATAGGTAAATATTAATTTACCTTTGCTTGATGCTATTCAGCAAGTCCTAGTCTATGCAAAATTTTTGAAGGATTTGTGCACCCAGAAAAGGATGTCTAGGATCCATTTATCCAAGAAAGTATTTTATGCTAAAAAAGTGAAACAGAATTTGTCCATTGCAACCCCAGCTAAACTCCAAGACCCTAGAGTTCCCACAATTCCCTGCATTATTGTAGACCACACCATAGGGAAAGCTCTCATAGATTTGAGAGCCAGTTTAACCTACTTCCATATTATGGATCTGAGAAGTTAGGTTTGGAGGAGTTGAAACCCACACCTGTTGTGTGGTTTTCCACAGTGTGCGCACATATCAACTGGCACAGAAGAAGAGGAATCAGGGCGCGAAGTGTACCGCACCATTGATGGCCTAGTTGTATTCAGGTTTGAAGGATGGTTGGTCCGCATAGGTGTAGGCATAGCGGGTCTCGAGTAGGTGATCTGAGTAGGTAGTTTCGGTGATGTCATCACCAGCCTCGGCTGCTTGCTCGCCTGTTCAGCACTATGTGCCTGCATCTGACTTTTCCTACTTCTTGCTTGCTCATCTCTTCTCTTAAAAATGTTGTCAACATCTCTTTCTGTGATGAGGGCTAATCGCATAACCTGCTCATACGTGGTTGCTTCAAAGAGTGAAATCCTTTCGTTAATTTTTGGCTTCAACCCGTGTTAAGACTTTTGGGCCTTCATCAGTTCAGTGGCCACAAGTAATGGGGTGAATCTAGAGAGTCTAGTGAATTCTGACTCATACTCATGAACTGTCATTTGCCCTTGTTCTAAAGTTGCAAACTGAATCTCCATTTGACGTCGCTTCAGTGCGGGGAAGTATTTCTCATTGAATACTTTAGTCAATTCCGCCCAAGTCCAGGGTGTCTCTGGTGGTCGAGTCCTTTCGACGTACTTCCACCATGGGTCCGCTTCTCCTTCGAGTTGTAAGGAGGCCCAACTTACCTTCTCTTCCTAAGTGCATCTGACTCTTTGGAGAACTTTCTCAATTTGATTCAACCACAACCCTGCTTCCATAGGATCGGTTTGTCCATAGAAAGTAGGAGGTCTCATTCTCCTAAACTCTTGGAAGCCTGTTGGTTGGCATCGTTCCGCAAGTACTGCCATGGTATTCACCATGGTCTCTAGTAACTATTGGTTGTTTCCAGTGCTGTCCCCAGTTTCTGAGGCATCGCCAACTATGGCTATCCCATTGCCATTTGTCACACCTCCGGTGTGCACGGTCCTTGGTCTTCCTCTTCTTGGAGGCATATTAACCTGTCATGATCCAACACATGGCTTAGTCTAAAATGATCATGAAAATTCAGCCCATAGATGATATCTAACTCCATCTCTAACTCATGGGTTCACAACTTAAAGCTACCTAGGAACCTAAAGCCTATGTTCAGTAGGAATCTCATGCCACCCTAGCTCTGATATCAACTGTGACACATGGTGTCACTGATGACCCGCACTGATATCGCATACAGGGTCTAATCCCATATCACTGATACCACCTGTGACCACCCGATTTCTCCGTAGACGAAAACAAGAATTTCGGGGAAGACCGGACCGTCGGATGTTCAAAAATCAGACCCAACTTTTTCTTTTTATACAGATGTATGGAAATCAGAGTAGACATCATATGCCCAACGGGAAAATCAGAAGAAACATATATCATATGCTACATAACTAATCATGGCAGTAACTATGATTTCATTAAATAGGTACAAAACATGAACTAAACTATATGACCATCGGTGACGGCCAACCGTCACCTAAACAGTGGTTTAAATTACAACTAACTATTCAAAGGCTAACTACACAAATCTCATAACCCACCAGATAGGTACAAAGACTCTGGGCGGAAGTGTTCCTTCTACTTCCAGCACGAATCGAGTCCCAAGGACCAGTCTACTGTCAGCACCTGTGACATAAAGTCGGTATGAGCTAACAGTCAAAGCTCTGTAGAGCAAAGATCAATATCAAGTATATTTTATATGTTCAAAATATAGATCCGGTGATTATAATTCAAAAGCATTTTCAAATAGGAATGAAAACCTTATCGTATCAGAAATAAAACTGAAAAAATAAACATACTCATATCAAATCAGAGTTTTACAAAATCATAGCTAAAAATCAAAGTTCTCAATTCAGGTTCGGATACGTATTCAGATTCATAGTGCATATTCATATTCAGATTTAGCATTTTGGGTTTAGAGTTCCACCGTCAAAGTTCCATGTCAGTGCTCAAGTTCATAATTTCAGATTCCCTTAGTTGTTTACTCATTTGTTTCCAACATATTACCGAATTCAGCATTCATATACAATGTTCATATTCAAGGTCAAGATTCAGATTTGGATTCATAGTTCTTATTCAAAAAATTCAGAGATCGCATTCAAAGTACTTATTCGGGGCTTTAGAATTCATTTCATTCTTATACTGAGTTTCAAAGTTCACAAATCAAATTAGAGTTCAGAGAGAGACTGAGTCGGATTCACCGCTATGCTGGTCCAAATAACGGATTCACCATCGTGCCAGTCTAAATCATTGATTCACCACCATGATGGTCCAAATCATGGGTTCACTGCCATGTCGGTCCAAATCACGGGTCCGCTCATCTCATCATATAGTTCAAAGTTTACAATTCAAAGTCGTATCATATTCTTATTCATCTTCATAATTTTTATTCAGAACCATTCATATTTTAAAGTCATATTAGATATTCACATATTTTCAATTTGATGTTCAATGTCTTATTCAAATTCAGATTCGAAAGTCATGTTCAAAAATCAAAGTTTCTAAATTCAAATCAGATTTAATGCTCATATCAGTTCATACCAGATTCTATCATATTTCATTTCCCTATCACTTTGAATCAGTTCTTACCAGTTTGTATTAGTTCGTATCAGTTCATATCCATTCTTATCAGTAAAATTCTAGCATTATGGTCGATGAATCGAAATAAAATGATACTGAGCATCAAATAGTATTCCAAATTCAGATTTGGGGGTTTCATATTCAAAGATTTCTATTTCAAATTAAAAATTCGAATTCAATACGTAAGGGATCGATTTCCAACTAATTTCGAAGGATCCAAATTCCATATTCAAAACACCACATTTTTCATAGTCAAAACATATCAAATTACTTCACATGAATCTATAATTCAAAAAAAATTGGAATGTAGTTATGTATTGAGTTTTCCTTACCTTAATCCCTATGTATTGCTAAACAATGCAAAGGTCCTTAGTGGTCTCCAATCCTCAATCATCCAGACGTGCACATGCAACGTCTACAGTGATCGGTGTCTAGAGTTATTGTCGCTAAGCATGCGAACTCCACGATAGTCGAGATCGAGCAATATCAGCGCCGTGCATGCGATTCTTACGATTATCGATGTCGAACCAATGCTCAATCCTCGCATGTGATGGTCATCATGTTCTCAATTCACGCATGCAACGTTTAAGAGGATCAATATTGCGAGAAATCGGTGTCGAAATCTCCCGTTCCTCCGATGACTCAATCTCCACCCTCTAATTGTAATGATTTAAATGATCGAGGCTTTCTTACGACACCGAAAAGAATGACAGCGAGATTTGAGGTGGAGATCAACGATTGGGATCTCTCAAGGAGCAAATGATAGGAGAAGAAGAGAGTTCTCTTTCTCTCTCTCAATTTTTTCTCTTCTCAACCGGGGTTCACTATGGATCCACTCAAATCTGGTGGGCTCCTTCCTTTATACTGAAGGGGGTCAAGATTCGGTGTGAAGCTGGCTTATATATTAATGGGGGTCAAGATTTGGAGTCCAACTTGTACACTCTATGGCTGTGTACAACCCAACTCTTGGATCTCACTAATGGGTCTTTGATGAATTGGGTCCAAGTACACAAAATGGGCTTCCATACTTGGTCTCTCAGTAACAACCCTCCGATCTGCGCGCTTGTGTTACAACTCACACCCTTAATTACACATACTCTCTAGGATTTAATTAAATCGGCACATTCGTGGTGCATGGCGCCCCCAGTTCGGAACACTAAATTAGTGTTGGCTTTACTCTTTATACTAATTGAAGTCTAATTCAGCGCTCATCGACACACCGTGAATCGGTGTATGGGCCTTCCATCCAGAGGCCCAAAATAAGGTTTTCACAAACTACTCAAGTGAATACCCAAAATAAACATCCTAACGTCAAGACATGTATAGTGTACCCTATTTGGCACGTACATGAAGTCGGGTGTGTAGAGGGGCTTGGTTTGTGTGTTGGGCACCTCATAAAATAGGTGCAGAGTACATCTACACACATAAACCTATAATAGTTGGGGTCATTGGGCTCAGGTTAGGTCCGTGCCTAGGGTGCACATGATTGCCCTTGATCACATGTATGCCACGCTTCTCGCTCTAATTTTTTTGTTAAAATTAATTAACTAAGCCCACGCTATACTATGGTGCTTGAAAGTGTGGGCTCGAACCTAGTCCAGTCCCGGGGTTCGATTTGTGTGTAACCCACACACTTCTCATAAGGGTTCGAGTTTCAAGTTTATGCTTGAACTAGGAAATGGGTTTTAGATTCATGTATTGGGTGCATTTACCCAACTAAGATAGATGGGTCAGAGACTGTGTCTCAGGCATCAAAAGTTTGACCAAAGTCAAACCAGTCAAAGCCATCGTATCATTGTCAAAGGTAAATGATTCAATGCCAGTAAAAATCAGGGTCGTTACAAGATCCTCAATTTGAGTTGCTAGCGCAATTCGTGAATCCTTGAGGGCATGGAGGAAATGATCATGGTGTTGGCTCTATTGCTATCAAGGTCTAGACTGCCTACAACATAGATTCCTCCAGAGAGTTACTCCTGTAAGGTGAATGATGTTGTTGTCCCATAAATGGCAAAGCATTCGTTGGCCTGAAAGGCTGAGTATTTCTCCGCATTCCATGGTGCTGTCGAGACAAACTTGGGTGATTCCTCCAGCATGGATTATAAATATTTACGCAGCCATAATTGTTATCCAAACATTGGAAGGAACCTGCTGTAGCCAGATGATTTTGGGTTACTGTGGAGGGCATAGGGGCAGCGAGATGTGCAGGAACCTTTTGGGTAGGGTTCTTGTTAAGACCATGAACCTCACCTCCTTGTGATGTTCGGTATGATTTTATACCCAACATGGACTGGAGTTTTGTCTTCCAAAGTTTCAACTTTGGAAGAAATGTCATCTTTGACTTTAAGTTATAAAACACTTCTTGCTTAGGAGGTGTACTTCTTCAAATCTCCGGACCAGTCCATCTCGGTGTCGGATGTGGCACCGATTCCAAACTGAGGATGCCTAAAAATTCCCATGCATCTATTGTGGTAAATGATAGAAACATACCCCCACTGGTGTCATCAATCCAATGTTGAGTTTGTTCGTTTAGGCCTTCATAGACACCGAGCACTATTTTCCAGCATGAAACACCATGATTAGGGCAACTCAACAGAAGCTCGTTGAAGCGTGTCCAACAATGATAAAAAGACTCATCCGAGTATTGATAAAACGCAATTATTACTTTTTGGAATCGACTCATTTTACAAGTTGGGAAATATTTATTGAAAAATACATTTTGCAGCTCCTCCCAACTAGAAATCAAGTCAATGGGTAAAGAGTGTAGCCACTACTTTGCCCTGTCTCTTAGTGAAAATAGAAAAAGCCTCAACTGAGTGGCCTCTTCTGTTAAGTTTTAATCTTGAATAAAGCATAGATCTCTATAAGTATGTTAGATGCATATGGGGATCTTCGTTACCATGCCCATGAAAAATAGGAAGTAGTTGAAACACATTGGGCTTAATCTCGAAGGCTCCATCTCTGGCAGCTGCAGGTACACGAATACATGACGGAGGTGCAAGACTAGCCGGTGTGTAATACTCCCTCAATGTCCTAGCCATATGGTCCTCTCCCGCCATAATAAGTCTTAATTAAAAATGGGGCGAGGTGGCTAGAATGCTTGAAGTCACGAGATTTTGAGAAAACAAGAACTAGTGTGATTATGCCGGCTCATTCTCTAACCCTCAAAGAGTGGTTGCACGAGGGAAGAAAATAATTGCAACCACACCTTGACCAAAATAGAAAAAACAAAAACAAAGACAAAATATTTATCCTAATTAGTGAAAATCAGAAGCACGCACCTAAGCCTCCCGCAGCGTCCAATGACAAGCCTTCAGAACGTTCGAGCCTTTGATTTCCGAACCTACAAAACACATAAACTACAGTTAGTATAGTGATACAAAGATATAGTAAATAAGAAATCAAATAAGAAATAAAGTTGAAATCCCCGTAACAACGCCAAAAATTTGATCGTTTTATTTCAAAACCTTGCAAGTGCACAAGTTCGAATGTACAAGGGCAAGTACAAGGGTGTCGAACCACAGGGATTTTTCATTTATCTCTTATTTAACTTCTATTTTATGAAATATTTTGTAACATTAAATTTCCTAATTTATTCTAAAACAAATTAAAGAAAACCTAAATAATTGGAACTAGGAAAAGAGAAGGCAGTCAGGAATCTCTCTTGAATTTTAGATTAGCAGCCAATAAAACCTTCTACTTTCCTATAATAAATCCCTGGTATCCCAACTCCTAGCTACAGGCTCAGTTGCATCGTTTATGAATCAGACTGATCTAATCGCGAGTTAGATAAATCTAATTGTTAAGCATCATTGCATGTAACCAACTAAGGCTAGCCTACAAGGTCGAAGCTCGTCGACGAGTATCCTATCTAATTTTGTTTCTAAGCCCTACCAGGCCAATAAGAGTAGATTAAATAGAATTAAACCATTACAATCGCTCATTCTCGATGATTCTCGGAACCTCTAACATGCAATCGTATCATTCTGGGGATTAAAAATAGAAAAATAAATAAAACTTTATTGAATACTCATATGAAATTTATAAGAGATCCTTGGCCGAACCTTTACACTCGCATCGATTTAGAGTCCTTCATCACTGAAGGAGGCTCTTATCGATGATCACAATCAATCTGTCTCCATTTCAGACTATCCCTAACCTAATTTACGAAAACTCATGTCAGAGCTCTCTAGAAAAGTTTCGGTATGTGAGTCCTCTAAAACCTAATCCTAGGGTCCATATTTATAGATTACAAGGCTCGAGAACATTGTACACGGCAAGTAACCCTAGAAAATCCCTAAAAATCCTCTAAGGAAGAAGCATCCGGATGGGAATCACGCTTCTTTGAGTTATCCAGTCGGTTAGAAGATATTCTCGAAGAAGATCTCGGTGTTGAACCATATCCATAGCAGGAGCGACTGATTTTTTTACTCAGAAACTCTTCCCTTACCGGTTGACTTCAGCTCTGCTCTCCAAGTTGAAGACTCCTCGTGAAGTTTCAGGCTACTTTAATTATTTGACCGGTTGGCTTCTGTTGTGACTGGTCGAATTTCGTTGTCTATCTTCTGTTGTTCTGTTTGCTTGCTATTCGACCGGTCGACTTGGTTTGGACCGATCTGTTTTAATATTTTTGAATCTGTTGGGTGTGCTGACCGGTCAAAATAGTCATTTCGGTCGGTCCAAATGGACTCTCTTCTTTTCCTCTTGGCTCCTCTTTGCTACGCTATCCTGACTGATCAAAAATCCCATTTCGACTGGTCAGAATGACCTTTGAAAGCATCCCTTCAACCGTTTCTACTTGATTTCTTACCTTTGCTTCGAATTTCTTCATAATTGTCTTTTAATTCTTTTTAAGTTCAACCCGCTTTTACACCTATTGCAACACAAAATGAACTAAAAGTGCACATTAGTAGTTAAATGAGGTCTAACAAGGCCATGATTTGGGGGTAATTTATACAGCTTTTGAGTCCGCTCAACCATGCATTTAGGTAAGGGTCGGTATGATCATCCCTTCGGAGATTTGATCTCGGGAACTTCCTGCACTTTGAACCTTTTGGTAAGACCTAATTAGATGCAAATTGTTCCCACCCTCCTAACCCGAAGAACACCTGCATACATAGTAAGGAACCTAGGAACCCGAGGGTTTTTGAGAGCGCAGGAATATTTTTCAAACACTGGAATTGTCAGGAATTAGTAAATTTTAACATAATTATGACTCACCGTTATGGGGCTACAATGATAATCTCGAGTATGATAATGGACCGTCTTACGATTCGGTCCAAAATCATTCAGAAATTAACATGGCAGGTGTTGTTGCTTCTTAGTGTGCATGATTTATTTGTGTTTTGAAAACAGGTTTGCAGCTGCTAAGTTATAATGAATCTAGAATATTAAAAAGAGTAAAGAAATATCAGCACAGATAGAAGCGAATTAGCCTGCAAGATCAGGGCCAATTGTAGCAAGTTTTAAATGTAAGTGAGTAAAAGATCGTCCACAGGGAATTGATTTAAAATTTAAGATAAACCTCCAGATCTGAGCTACCAGATCTGGCCTTTGATCCTATCTACAAAGCACATAAGATGGGAGGTTGAATTTGTCACGTTAACTAAATGATAAAAGTAAAGATTTAAACTAAATGATCTAGATCTGAGTTGGGGAAATGTTTGAGGTAAACTTATACAAAAAATGGAGAAGTAATATCTAACTTTGATTTGGCCCTTGAAATCTAATGAGAATAACTGCAGCGCAACAGAGGTGATCCAATCTTCATCTGGCTACAAGCACAGATGTAAGAGAGATAAATCTAATTTAAGGATTAGGTTTAAGCTTATGGCTATGGTCTATCCACTTTAATGGCCACAAACCATCCAACAATCTTTAATCCAAAGCCTTAGTTTAGAACAAGAAGCATCACTACAAATGCCGTGAGAGATTAGGTTACCAACACTAATTCTCACAGGATTAATGAATCAAGGGAAATTGCATGCAAAACAATGAATCTAAAGGAGTCTAATGTACTGAGGAGATCAGAGGGAACCCTTGACATGAGTCCAATGGAGAATGCATAGTTTACAGTAACCTTTTCAAATCCACCGTTACAATTACAGAGCGCAGCTTAAACAGCTCTCAGATTTGTAGTCTTGAATACAACTCTCTTTTGAATTATAGAAATGTCTCACAGCTCTCAAATCCAAGTACAAAGTAGGCTATTACAAGGATTGCAGACAAGCTGTCTGGCTGGGAAATGGGGGATTTGAAATGAAACTCAAAATCTGGATACCCAAATTGGGTAAATGGTTCGTCTATTTATAGTTTTCCCTAAGCCAGCTCATATGTGTATCAACCAATCAGAATTGGATAGATCTGTATCAACCAATAGGAGTCGAGCACAAGGATCCAGAACTATTTTGGCCAATCAGAACTGCTTGATCTGGTTCAGCCAATCAGGTGATAGAAGCATCAATTCTGTTATGTAATTCAAAAATCTATTTGAGCTTCTAGAAGTTCCCGCCAAGTAATTTCATCTTTGGTTGTTCACATGGGGTGGAATATGCCTTTGGTTCGTGCTCAGAATCTTTCGAAATGTCCCTGGGCTTTTAAATGCATTGGGGCGCATGCAGCAGATTACTGAATTGCCCTTGTTAAAGCTGTTAATCTCCAGAATACCTTTTCGCAGAGCTTAAGGGCCTTTTCGCAAAGTGCTATGACTTCTGAAGCTCTTTTCGCACAGATTGGAGACCTTTTCGAAAAGAATTGTAACCACGGAGATCTATTCATAAAGCACGGGACCTTTTCGCAAAGTTCAATCTTCTCTTCGAGGAGTTCAGATGCTCTTCGAAAGCTACGCCTGGAGTTTTAGCCCTCTTCGCAGAGTTCAAAGTTCTTTCTGAAAGTGCGAGTTCTTTCGAAAAAGAACTCACGTAGTGCATTTCTCTGTTGAATTGTTCCTGCTTCGCCTCTGTCTTTCCCTCTTTACTTTAGACCTTTCAACAGCTGATGAGGTTGTTTCTTCACTTCCTTTCTTTTGACTGACATGGATTGTCATCTTTTTGGCACTTTTGAGCTGCTTTTATGGTTAAGCCTGTCTTTATTGTTAGCTGCAACATAGGCACTTAAAACACTTATTTAGTTCTCTCAAGGGTCTATCAAGGCCCAAATTAAGGGGTGAAAAATGGTATTTTCCAGTTCTCAACACACCCCCAAACCTAAGCTTTGCTAGTCCCTGAGCAAAGACAAAATTTAAAAATAGAATGAAAAGTCATTTTTGTAGGGAGCACAGTTGCATTTAGCATATGCAACAAGCCTTTTAAACCCCTAGGTGATCCCTAGTGGAGGAGTGAAGTCTCCTGAGGGTTTTCAGTGAAGGTACCCACAAACTTCTCCAATAAATCAGTTAAGATCAATGCGATTACATTAAAGCAAACTTTCATCCAATCAGTTATTCACACGCATCGGTCCAAAGTTGTAAGAAGATTTTCAAGAAAACATCAGTTCAAAACTAAAATTCTCTTTGTAATTCCTTTACCATTCACTCAGTTGGTGTCAAAAAGTTTTTACAAGAAAAATTAATGAAAAGCTTGCCTTCTATTTGAAAATTCAGTTTTGATGTTATCCTAAATAATTTGATTTCAAACTCAACTCTCACCAGGGTTTTCACTCACCATGCAAATATGAGGGTTGCACTATTTCACCTGACTCAAGAGCAATTACAGGTCCTCAAATAGGAATGTAGCAGAGCATAGGCATTGCTTTTGGTTCTAAATTTACTACTTTTTCACCATAGATTACACAAATCCTTATCTCCATGTGACTCAATCCATCATTGATCGATAAGGACTTTAACTTGGGTTGTAATGTGGCTTATGGGTGAAATTTATCAAGAATAAAAGGGTGGAATGGAGTTCAAAATTGAGAAGTCGATCAAGGTAAGGAGGTGATAGACACACCTTCTTCAATTCAAAGACAATTTCATCTTCTTCTTTGAATTTTGAGCCAAAGTGGCCATCTTTTCTCTTTCTTTTCAAACTTCCAATGAAATGCCTTCTCCTTTTCTTTTTCTTTTTTTTTTTTTCAAATCAACATTGAGAATGCCACATTTCTTCTCGATACATCATTGCCTTCAATTATTTTCTTTTTCTTTTACCAAACATTACCCAACTCACCTTTCTTGACTTTCTTTCCTTTACCTTACGAATTCTCGAGTGAGGGTTAGGCTAAATGAGGTTGATGAGGTTTCAAAGAAATCTTGGATTTATAAAGCTCAATTGGTGTGTATCAAGGCGCTTCAAAAGGTTGGGCTTTTTGAAGTTCAAACTGTCCAAAAGTAGGCCTTACATCATGTCTTTAATATCATGATTGTCAAGATATTTTAACTTGGATATGTGTAACTTCTAGTGAAAACAAGTTCAAACAATCCCTAGAGCGAAAAAAGCGCCAATTCATACCTCCAAAGAAGGCCCAAATCTCACTTTGGGTGTGGTTTTCTATCAAATTCTTGAGGTATATCATTCTGTTTCTCTCTTTTAGGTTTACTAAAACATCAATTTTTATTTTAGAAATTTTCTGACATTCACTTCATGAAAGTATTAGAATTACACTAGAAATTAATTTTAAAAAGTTTTAACTTCCTCATTTTAAAAAAAACAGGTGTGAGATTACTTCATTTTCAAAAATTCTGCTGATCATAAGTTGCATCAAGCATTAACTTATTTTATTGGCATACCTGCCATACCCCCAAACCTAAGATGAACATTGTCCTCAATGTTCTAGACAATGAGAGACTAGGAGCAGCAGGGTAAAAGAAGAAAGAAAAACTAAGAACAGAAAAAATCTAAACTATATGTAGAAAATAAAATGTAAAACTGAAGATATGAGCAAGGAAATGGAAAACATGATATACAAATGCAAGAAAAATCAACAAACCAACGCTAGAACTGCTAAATAAAATCTAAAACATAGAAGGATTACTATGCAAATGGAAGGAAACTAATGCTAATAACAGAGAAACAGTAAAAACAAGGTAAGGGACTGAATATAAAGTTAAAAAAAAATAGAAAAGTGTTGATACAAAACAGAATTTGTGAATGCAAAATAGAAACAAAGTTAGAAACTAAGCTGTACTCACGAAAATGACGAAAATTAGTAAAACGAGGACACATTAACCTAAGAAAGAAAAAAAAATCGTGATCTAAAAGCGAAATTTGAAACTAAAATTCCTAAAAGAAAATCTAATGCCAAATGATACATCCTAAGCCCAAAGAAAAAAAAAAACAAAAGCTGAGATACTTATGAATCTAAGTGATTATAAAATGATTAGGTGAATACACCAAAAGCAAGATTCATAAGACTGACCCCTTTGTTGATGATGTGTATGAATAAAAAAAAAATGAAGCATGGGAGCACATATTAAAAACAGGGTTCACACACAGCTGAGACCCATTTATCCTACATGATTCCTAAAAAAGAAAAAATGATCTCAGCAGGTCCAGATGGGAAAAGTGGATGCAAATGGAGAAAAACAGCCCATCCGGAAGATATCTATATATATATATATATATTTTTTTTTTGTTTTTATAATTTTCTATTTTTTTTTTTTACTTGTTTTGGATCAGCCCGGGCTCAACAAGAGCCCTTATTTACTATTGCTGAAAATAATGAGAAACAACTCAGAGATTTTCTATTTGTGTTTTCCCCGGCAACGGCGCCAAAAACTTGTTGTTGCTTCTTAGTGTGCATGATTTATTTGTGTTTTGAAAACAGGTTTGCAGCTGCTAAGTTATAATGAATCTAGAATATTAAAAAGAGTAAAGAAATATCAGCACAGATAGAAGCGAATTAGCCTGCAAGATCAGGGCCAATTGTAGCAAGTTTTAAATGTAAGTGAGTAAAAGATCGTCCACAGGGAATTGATTTAAAATTTAAGATAAACCTCCAGATCTGAGCTACCAGATCTGGCCTCTGATCCTATCTACAAAGCACATAAGATGGGAGGTTGAATTTGTCACGTTAACTAAATGATAAAAGTAAAGATTTAAACTAAATGATCCAGATCTGAGTTGGGGAAACGTTTGAGGTAAACTTATACAAAAAATAGAGAAGTAATATCTAACTTTGATTTGGCCCTTGAAATCTAATGAGAATAACTGCAGCTCAACAGAGGTGATTCAATCTTCATCGGCTACAAGCACGGATGTAAGAGAGATAAATCTAATTTAAGGATTAGGTTTAAGCTTATGGCTATAGTGCATCACTTTAATGGCCACAAACCATCCAGATCTTTAATCCAAAGCCTTAGTTTAGAACAAGAAGCATCACTACAAATGCCGTGAGAGATTAGGTTACCAACACTAATTCTCACAGGATTAATGAATCAAGGGAAATTGCATGCAAAACAATGAATCTAAAGGAGTCTAATGTACTGAGGAGATCAGAGGGAACCCTTGACATGAGTCCAATGGAGAATGCATAGTTTACAGCAACCTTTTCAAATCCACCGTTACAATTACAGAGCGCAGCTTAAACAGCTCTCAGATTTGTAGTCTTGAATACAACTCTCTTTTGAATTACAGAAATGTCTCACAGCTCTCAAATGCAAGTACAAAGTAGGCTATTACAAGGATTGCAGACAAGCTGTCTGGCTGGGAAATGGGGGATTAGAAATGAAACTCAAAATCTGGATACCCAAATTGGGTAAATGGTTTGTCTATTTATAGTTTTCCCTAAGCCAGCTCATATGTGTATCAACCAATCAGAATTGGATAGATCTGTATCAACCAATAGGAGTCGAGCACAAGGATCCAGATCTATTTTGGCCAATCAGAACTGCTTGATCTGGTTCAGCCAATCAGGTGATAGAAGCATCAATTCTGTTATGTAATTCAAAAATCTGTTTGAGCTTCTAGAAGTTCCCGCCAAGTAATTTCATCTTTGGGTGTTCACATGGGGTGGAATATGCCTTTGGTTCGTGGTCAGAATCTTTCGGAATGTCCCTGGGCTTTTAAATGCATTAGGGCGCATGCAGCAGATTACTGAATTGCCCTTGTTAAAGCTGCGAATCTCCAGAATACCTTTTCGCAGAGCTTAAGGGCCTTTTCGCAAAGTGCTGTGACTTCTGAAGCTCTTTTCGCACAGATTGGAGACCTTTTCGAAAAGAACTGTAACTTTTGGAGATCTATTCGCAAAGCCTGGGGACCTTTTCGTAAAGTTCAATCTTCTCTTCGAGGAGTTCAGATGCTCTTCGAAAGCTACGCCTGGAGTTTTAGTCCTTTTCGCAGAGTTCAAGGTTCTTTACGAAAAGTGCAGGTTCTTTGCGAAAAGAACTCTGTAGTGCATTTCTCTGTTCGAATTGTTCCCTGCTTCGCCTACAGGTCTTTGCCTCTTTACTTTAGACCTTTCAACAGCTGATGAGGTTGTTTCTTCACTTCCTTTCTTTTGACTGACATGGATTGTCATCTTTTTGGCACTTTTGAGTTGCTTTTATGGTTAAGCCTGTCTTTATTGTTAGCTGCAACATAGGCACTTAAAACACTTATTTAGTTCTCTCAAGGGTCTATCAAGGCCCAGATTAAGGGGTGAAAAATGGTATTTTCCAGTTCTCAACAGCAGGCAAAGAAATACCCGTCCCTCCTCCAAGCACTAGTAATAAAAATAGAAGGGACAGCGGTATTGGACAAAACTACACTATCGAGCAAATCATGGATCTAAATGGCCACACATTGTCTAGAGGAGGAAAGGAAGTCGAAGATCTACTTTGAGGCTTGGCAACTTTATACCAGGCCATTACCGATCAACAAAATATAGATGATCAAGAACATCAGAATGAAAGGTGTCAACAAGAAGAGAGGTCACCAATGCCTCCGCGCACCGTTACACCCTTGGTGCCACCACATGAGCAGGTTACCCGAACTTTCTTTAGTAATAATAATCGAGGTCGGATTCACCCTCAAACTTCAAAAAAGGATGCCAGTATAATGTGGAGGACCTTACTCTGGTTCTAGATGATTACATGGCTAAGAGAGAGCGCCCCAGATTATCATTTGGGTTTGATAAATTTTGTTAGGATCTTGAGCTTACCATACCTACAAGCTTCAAGCCTCCAAAGTTCAACAGATACAATGATACAGGAAACCTGAATCACCATCTGGCATTATTTTGTATTGATTGTTGACCCATACATGACAATCAATCAAGGACTCCTCGTCCACTGTTTGCAAAGATCATTGGAGGGAGAAGAACTTGATTGGTTTGCCAGTTTACCACTCCATAAGATTGACATATTCAATGATCTGGCCAGTCAATTTCTAGATCAATACAAGCACTTCATTCAAGAAATAAGATCAACTTGATGACCAAGAAACAAGAGGTCGAGGAAGACTTTGCGGTCTTTGTCGATCGTTGGAGAAGGCTTACGGCCTGAACGAACGGGGAGCTAGATGAAAGAAAAAGATGCTATCGATATCATCATCGATAACACCCGAGAGCCTCTACGTTATCATCATTGGTTCACACTCATAACGAGTGTTGCCTCAGTTTAGAGTCCAATGAGGACATATGCTTATCGTTGTCGATAAGAGAAGCTCAATCATCTCTAATTGAAGTGTAAGGCATCGAGGTCCCCGTTTCTTAATAAATTTATAAATTGATTTGAGTTAAGTCAACTGATTGATCACTCATCGATGGGCCGATATTTCTTAACCCTAACAGTTACCTAAGAGGGATATTCTAGTAGGTGTACTGTGGAATTATCGTATGCATGGCCTAAGATTAGTTAGGTGAATATCCTATGGCTTCGATAGCATTCTCATTTGAGAAATGTAAGGCTCATCAGAAGGTCAAGAGGGTATTTACTCATTTCACTATTTTCAGTTATGGGACTTTGGGTCCATTCCTTTTTTTATTTTAGACTCATTTTCGGGTTTAGGTCCAATGGGTTATTGTAACACCCTGTAAATTCCTAAACCCAAATACGTCGGGTAGGTATTCGTACTCGAGACTAGAGACGATCTACACCTGGGTCTTTGGAAGTAGTCATTCTATTTAATGGGTTAAATGGTGTCGTCACTATCGGATATGTGTATTAGAATGTGAAATTAGTGCACAGACCCCTTGAGGGCGCCACTGGTAAAGCACTTGGGATGTGGACGTATGGTCTTGGTATCAAATCCTATCAAGTGCATTAAACCTTCACTGGTATTCTCTTATTTTATTCTTCTAACCAAGACCAATACACCGTGCTTGATGTATAGGCCACACACATAAGTGGGCATGCATTTCAGAGTGTTAGTTTGTGAGAGAAGAAAAGAGCCTTTTCTTCCTTAAGCCTCTTGAAGAAGAAAACCAATTGTTGATTTTCTTACTCCAATCAATCGTACGTTATGAGAAAACTTTTGTTATTTCGACCATCACAACGCGGATTTGATCTTGGAGATTCTTGGTCGAACAATCATGCGGGAGATTGCTTAAATGCCGACAAGTTCGACATCGACAATCGTTGATCTACGCATGCAAAGAATCTACGAAGGTATAGGTCTTAACCCGATCTAATAAACTATTATTTCATAAATCAAGAGTTAGATTATTCAGCTCTAAAATTTGTGGAAGAAATTCGAGGATTGGAGGCGTGCGAGTCATAGTCACCAATTTTCCCCGATTTCGATATTTTCGGACGTTGCATGCATAAGATTTGGAGGTGGAAATCCATATTTTAACTTTATCACATGAAACTAGGTCAAATTGAATGCTTAGAATGAAAATTTTACAAGAAAAAAGTGGATATTGGGTTTATAAGAACAAGCCAAAGAACTTCAAGTTCTGTTAGGCTCATTGTAGCGAGGTTTAGAGCTCGCTATAGTGAGGTTTAGAGCTCACTGTAGCGAGCTCAGTTTTGAACCTTTCGCTGTAGCGAGTGCTACCTGGAAATCCAGGTGAAATTGACTCTGTGAAATTTCGTTGTAGCGAGCTGAGGAGTACCTCAGGGGCTCATAGTAGCGACCTAGGAAGCTTGCTATAGCGAGCTGAAATCTAAAGGGCTCGCTGTAGCGACCCTATGAGCTCGTTGTAGTGAGGTCCCCTGTATTGAAAGGGTACATTCCTAGTTTGTTTGAGCGAAGGTCATGCAAGGTTTTGTCACTAACACATAGAATATGAACATTTTGATCTAGGATAAATCCAAGAGACCGTAGATAAGATCTCCATCTTGGTTTACGCTATTTATTTCACACGACTCCAATATTAAGGTAGGGAAAAAAATCTCAATGCCGATTATATTTTCCGCCAGCCATGATTTCTGATATGGACATTAAATGAACTTGTGTTTTTACACTGCATTGTACTTGCATGTTTGAAGCTTAGAATGATTAAGAATTTGATCACTTGCACATGATCATAGCATTTTGTTTTTAGCATATTTCTACAGAGTCTTTAAATTCATAATACCAACTCCAACCTGTTTTATGTTCTGTGATATCTATGATCAGTTTGACTTTGAGATCATGTGCAAAGAGGAGTGGAGTCTCCAAGAGAGGGGTGCAGTCCTCGGGTTTGAGACCATGTGTCTATTATGGACTGATCTGTTCCCCCTACAGGATGCTTTGACATGATATATGTATGTGAAATTCGATGCCACATTAGCATTGAGGGGAGTGGAGCCTCCAAGAGACAGGTGGAGTCCCGGGGGAGAAACCCTGTGACTGCTACGGACTGCTCTGTTCCCGCTATGGGATACTCATACTATTGCCCTAAACTTTGATGAAAATACGTACTTGTGTGACTTGCTATGATATGTATGTTCCCTGACGTGCCCTATTCCCTTGACAATTTGTTCTGTTAGAATTCTTTGACCCATTATGCATCTATCCGATGCTCCATTTGCATCATGATAAGACATGTTTTAGAAATCAGTTTTTCAGTCAAATGCTTGCTTATGTAATTGTCATGAATCTGAATTTTTAATCGTTTTCAAATCTATGCATCCGTTTTATGAGATAGTGTGATAAAAATATAATTTGGCATTACTTTCGTTCCCTACTGAGCTTGGACTGTAGGTCATCCCTCGATTATACGTCATAGCTGCTGGTGCAGAGCTAGAGGTGGATCCAGAATTGGAAGAGAATCCAGACTTAAGAACAACCCAAGGAGTTCTTCCCTTGAGCAAGTCCTTGAAAATTTTGCTAAACTTTTGTCAGAGTGTGAACAACTGTGTTTTGATACTTGGTATAATTTTTGGACTAAATCATTAGGGTGATTTTGTATGGTTGTAAACCACTGTTTAGGTGACGGTCGGCCATCACCAGCAGTCAGTATAGTTTTGCTTTACATTAGAATGATGGGAGAATCTTTTGTTTAATGCCATTTGTTCACCGCAATGCTTCCACACTTATGTGAACTGATCAAATACTGGATTACCCGATCTTTCCAATTATCTTTAAGGGGAGGATCGAGCTATCACCATGGTATCGATGCACCTTGATACCAAAGAAAACCCTGTAATTCAAATTGTGCCTACGATCTGATGGCACAAATTTTGGGTAAGGAAATCCAGGTTGTCACAGGTATTATCAGAGAATTCAGTGTTTGTTGTAATCATTGAGCATTGGATTCGATGATGGACAACTTTTCCTAGATATCTAAGAAGGGGGAAAAGTCGGGCTGTCATAGTTGTGGTGTAATTCAATTTATTTGAGTGATTGGGCCTCAGGGCCAAACACTGGTTGTAAAGGTCCTGCAGGTTTATGATGTTCTGCCTTCACTCACTAACACTCCAAGCATTGACGAATGAATTCAATAATGTCCTTCTTCATTTCGGACAACTAATAATTTTGCCTTAGGTCATGATACATCTTGGTACTGCCTAGGTGAATGGTGTACGTCGAATGATGTGCTTCGGTTAAGATCTCCTTTCTCAACTCAGCGTCAATCAGAACACATAATCTCTTTCGGAAGCATAAAGCTCCGTCAAACAAGATAGAAAATTTAGGAAGCATACTGTCAATTACCTTCTGTCGGTAGATCTCTTAACTGATGATCTATGTTTTGTACTTTGATCACCTTATTCATGTTAGATGATTCAACTTCAAACTAGATACTACCAACTTTGGACTAGTACCATTCAAAGGGCTCTAAGTACAAGATAGATGAGCAAGTGTGGAAACATGCTCGACTTTCCTGCTCAATGTATCGGCAACTAAGTTTGCTTTCTCCTCATGACACTGGATCATGTAATCAAAATCCTTAAGGGTTTCCATCCATCACCTCTGCCGTGAGTTCATGTCCTTCTTAGTGAAAAGGTATTTCAAACTCTTATGGTCAGTAAAGATGACCAATTTCTCACTATATAGGAAGTGTCACCATATCTTCAAGGCAAACACAGTAGCAGCAAATTCTAAGTCATGCGTTGGATAGTTCTTCTCATGGTCCTTCAACTGATGTGACACATAAGCAATCACTCTACCCTTCTGAATCAACACACAACCCAATCCCAAATGGGATGCATCGCAGTAGACTTCATGACAATCACTTCCTAAGGGAAGAGTCAGGATTGGTGTCGTAGTCAACCACTTCTTCAGCTCTTGAAAACTATGTTCGCTAGCAGGGGTCAATTTAAACTTGGCCTTCTTCGTGGTCAGTTCAATGAGGGGTTTCTCCAACTTGGAGAATCCTTCCACGAATCGACAAAAATCACCTACCAGTCCGAGGAAACAATGCATCTCAGTCACACTGGTCGGTCTCTTCCAACTCATCACAGCTTCGATCTTAGCGGGATCAATAAAAACTCCATCTTCAGACACTACATGTCCTAAGAAGGTAACTTTCATCAGCTAGAACTCACATTTTGAGAAGTTAGCATACAACTGATGCTCTCAAAGGGTCACAAGGGTAATTTGCATATCTTTCTTGTGTTCTTCTGGGTTCAATGTATATATCATGATATCTTCAATGGAGACGGCAACGAACTTATTAGGATAAGGCTTGAAAGTTTGGTTTATAAGGTCCATAAATGTTGTCAGGGCATTCGTTAGACCAAAAGGCATAATGGTAAACTCCTGATTACTTTATTAGGTTATGAAGGCAGTCCATGGAATATCTTCCTCACAAACTCAAAACTGATTGTAGTCAGTACACAATTCAATCTTAGAAAAGACTCGAGCGGCTTGCAGTTGATCGAATTGGTCGTCAATCCTCGGCAAGGAGTATTTACTTTTTATCGTAACTGGATTTAATTTGCTATAATCTATGCACAGTCATACAGTACTCTCCTTCTTCTTGATGAATAAGACTGAATCTCACCAAGGAGAAGAACTATGTCTATGATGCCCTTTGTCCTCAAGTTCTTCCAACTGCTTCATCAATTCTTCCATTTCCTTCGGTGTCATTCAACAAGGTGGTTACAATACAGGATTCATTTTAGGTACTAAATCAATTCAGAACTCGATTTCTTAGGATGGCAGTAAGCCAGGAAATTCTTTGGGGAATACGTCCGAAAACTCTCTAATCACAGGGACTCGATTGATCATGAGTTCAGATTCCTTCCACACAAGGTTAAAAGCTACAAGAAAAACATGATGCAACAATGAGGATTCTTAGATTAATGACAGAAATGTTTCAAGTCGACTAGGGATTTTCAAGGTTAGAGTTTTATCATAAAAATTGAGATAGACATGATGGAATGAAAGCCAATCCATTCCAAGGATGACGATGAAGTCTCTCATATTCAGTAAAAAGAGGTCGACTTCTAGGGAGTAGTCTTTAATATCTAAGGTACACGATGGATACAAAGTTTAAATTTTAACTTGTTTACCAATAGAAGTAATCACATACCATTTCTCCACAAGTTTCACAGATTCTACCATTATCTTACTAGCAAAAGATGGGGATATAAATGAATGAGATGAACTTGAGCTAATTGTCAAGAAGTAAATATTGTACCTGTGATGACGACAGGGGATGCTTTTGCTTCTCCTTTGGTCAAAGTATAGACTCGTCCTTGAGTCACTGGTTTCTTTCCTTCAGCTATCTCTTACTTCACTTGGCTAGTCGGACAATCTCTCATCAAATTTTCTTTCTGTCCACAGCTGAAGCACACGCCTAGTGCCAGATGGCAAGTCATCGAGGTATGGCTAACTTTTACACAGTGCTGGCAGGGTCACGTCGCTGGATTCAATTTCTAAATAGGGGTTACTTCCTCAACCTTCTGTCTCTTATCCTTGGGTTTCTCTCCCTTCCTAACATAGGGGTTTGGTTGGGGTATTCTAGTCAAACGCTTTCGATTATTTTTGTTCCTCAGATCACGGCTCTTGAGGAACTCCACATTCTTAGCCTCAATCAGAAGGACCTTCTCAAGTACTGTCGCATAGGTTTCCAGCGGGTAAGTATAGACACCCAAATTTGGCCCAAGGCACAATCAACACGTACTTCGAGAAAGGCATACCCTCGAGCTTTCGAAAGCATTTCTCAAACCCTTATGAATTTCCCAAAAGCCTTAGGAATCATCCCAAAGCCTTACGAATCATCCCAAAGCCTTAGGAATCAACTCGAAACCCTTAAAACCCTTCCTAGACCCTTATAAAGCCCAACTAGAATAGTGGTTGGACAGATGAGTTTTAAAGTTTACAAAGACCTTTGCAGGAGCTAGATATTATACCATTAGAAAATAGAGTTTCCTAGCTTTCCAACGAACCAAGAATCGCCTCAATCTGAGTTGCATATCAAAAGTTTTGGCGATTTGAAATACGTAAAAAAATGCAGGAAATTATGCTTGCGTGCCTAATATGTGCGCAAAGGCCATTTTCTCCAGTATTTAGCCTTGCGTAGATAATATGTATGCAAAGCCAAATTGGTCTTCTTCTAGCATGGGCCAGCACTTCTTTAGCCCAAAAATGAAGTTTTTACTTTTGGGGGTTTGACTGGTAGACCATCACGGACTTCAGGGTTTGTTTCTTTAGGACCCTAGTACCCCCACTAGCTCTCTTTATCACCCTTTTGCCATTCAAGTAATCACCCCATCATCTACCATTAAAACCCAATTCTCACCTATCCAAGCACCCAAAAACCCAAATACCTTAGAATTCCTATTACCTATTTCCTAAGACAAATTAGAAGAAACTCTACAAATAAAGAGCCACCCCCTTGTTTAGGACACTTTTTCCAAATCTAAAAGAAGAAACTCTACAAAATTAGCTCCCCATTTTCAAGCATCAAGCCTTTCTAACCTTGAAACCCTAGCTCATCCCTCATACTTTCCTCATCAACAGTCATCCATCCTTCCAAATCATAGTAAGTTAGAACCCTTTCTCTAAGCCTATTGCTATCGGAAGCTCACCGGTGTCGCTCTCGTGCGAAGATTCCACTACGGTGCTATAAGGGCCCGAGAGCTCCGGCTTTCCTCTCTATTCTTCTATCATCTTTGATTTTCCTCTATCCTAGAATTGAGCCATTACGCCGTCAAAATTTCAGCAGGTGCGAAGGGCTCAATAGGATCAAAGTGCCTTCGGGGAAGTGGGAGTGCCGCTAACTTTTTCTCTTTATATATATATATATATATATATATATATATATATATATATATACTAATCTAAACAGAGACTTGGCCATAGTAGAGACGACTTATAAGCTGATAGATTGGGTGCCTAACACCTTTCCGATTGATAATCGAAGTCCTTACCCAAGAGGCTTTGGCGTATACCGATGATTCAGAGAATATTTTGCACTTCGGTGCTCATAATATTGATTTTGGGTATCCCAGAACACCAAAAGCTCCGCGTGGTGAGTCCATTTTTCTTACGAGCGCATCGTCGCGCGGACCCCCAAGGTCCATGGTTGCACAAATGGCGACTCTGGTAGGGATAGCTTGTAGAGCTTCTCCTTACAGTTTTGACCTCTTCTTGAATGTATTTTTATTTTTACTAACCTTTTCGTCTGTTTTTGTGCTTACCCCTATGATTCCACATTTTACTTACCCCTACGATTCGGTCATTTACCACCTTAGCCGTTTGGCGGGTTACAAGATAATTTAGCTTCATTTTTTACCATTTTACTACCTTAGCCATTTGGTGAGTTACTTGGTAACTTAGCTTCATTTTCTGGCATTTTACCACCCTAGCCGTTTGGCGGGTTACTTGCTAATTTAGCTTCATATTTCATCAGTGGACGTCGGCCCGTAGAGGCGGCACGGGATTCTCACCACCCGTTTTTGAACTTAAGAAAACTCTCGAAAAATTAAACTTAAAATTGAACCAAGATGGGGCTTAAATCAAAGAGGGGGCTTAAGTTCATTTTTACGCTGGTAGATTTTACAAAAGGGGTGGAAAAAATAGGTAGTGATACACCCGTTGCGGTTCCAAGTAGAGCAACAGCCTTAGTGGTGATGATCTCAAAAGGAACCACCCCATCCAGTATCTGGGAAGGCGCAAACACCGGAGGTATATCGGGTGGGTAATTGAACTTCACAAAGCCTTAACACCATGGGGAACACATCAGTCACATCAAAATAGCCTTGTATCCCTTAGGTGCGGAAAGGAGGGACCCGAAAAACAATCCCCGAAAGCATCGATTCCAGAAGATCTAAGTTTGAAGCCAACTCATGTCTGATGTTGCTAGAAGAAAATATAAACTATATCATTTTTAGCCTTGCGTACATATTACTTATGCTAAGCAAAAATCCCCAGAAAATTGCCTTGCTTACATATTACATACGCTAAGCAAAAAATTCCAAAATTTAGCCTTGCGTATATAATATGTACGCAAAGCCAAATTTCAAAATTTTAAGCCTTGCGTACATAATATGCACACTTAGCTTATTCTAGCTGAGCAGCCCGAACTTGAGGCCTTTTCCACCATTCCTGAATCCCCCATTAAGTGGTAGTTAGACCCCCGTTAAATCTCACACCCTTGACACCAAAAACGCCCTCACCGGTCAAGAGAGGTCACCCTCTTATTGACTCTTCCGAGGGATCGGGTTATCGCGTGGATTTTTGTGCCTTAACATAGATCAAAGGATTTCCTTTGATTCTTCAAAATTGCATTGGGATCCTGCTATGGAGGCATTAGGGGAGTGAATGCCACCCAAAAAGGTAGTTCCAAGGCCTCAAGAAGCACCATCGGAATCAGAGGAAAAGAAGTTAAAAAAAAAAAAATTCATTTAAAAATTTTCAAACTCATCAAGAAAAATATATATATTCAAAAAAACCAAAAAAAGTTAACTTGTTGTGTCGTAACCACGGCCTCGCCGAACCCGCCACCATCTTGTAGGGGAAGAAGAAGAAAGGTCGTTGGGCTATACCAAAGAAAATCATACCCTTCCCGCCTTCAAACCATGTCTTGGGCGGATGATCCAACCGTCTTTGACCCGGATTCATCCCGTCCACATCCAATCAAAATACACCCCATTTTTCCCCATCAATCCAAACCATGCCCACCCCACTCATCCACCCAAACCATGCCCCATTTTCCCCCCACATCAAACCAAACCATGCCCAATTTTTCCCACACATCCACCCAAACCATGTACCATTTTCCCTCTACATCCAATAAAACCATGCCCAATTTTCCCTCATCCATCCAAACCATGCCCAATTTTCCTCCACATCTAATCAAAATAAACCCAATTTTTCCTCATCCACCCAAACCATGCCAAATTTTCTCTCATCCACAAGAGTCATGCCCATTTTTCCCACACATCCAACCAGGTCATGCCACTTTTCCCCATGCACCCCCCTCATCGGAAGGGTCATCCACATCCATCCCCATAGCTGATCCCATGACCATGATGGAGGACATGGTTAGGGCTTATACCGTTTGGAAGGCCTCCCAAGGCCTTCCTCATCCATCCCAAATACCACCAAATCTATCTCCAAACCTCTAAAATATCCACACCCCACTCGCACAAAATGCCAATCAACCACCCATAATCCATACCACCCAAGGCCCCTCCCATCAACAATGGGGTCATCCTAGTGGGCCTCAAAGGCCTAATAACCAATCCCAAGCCCATTTAGGCCCAAACTCGAGGGTGACATATTCAAAACCCACATACACCTACACCCAAAAGCCCCCATTCCCCATCAAATAGCAAACCCTCCATCATTCCCCCAATTTCTCACATACACCTACACCCAAAAGCCCCCATTCCCCCTCAAATAGCAAACCCCTCTCATCCAATCTGCCAATCTGGCGTAAGTCATGCCCATCCACACCCATCATTACCAATCCAATACGGGTATCCTTCCCATACCATCAACCATCCCCAATTTACCCATTCACTCACTCCCTAATCAAATCCCAAAATTTCCAAAATATACCATGGCCCCATTAGGCACCTACCAAATATCCATAATTCACTCATCCCCTTACCTTGTGGGCCACTCATCAAAGCTTCTCCTACCTGCAATGGCCTCATCAGGCACTTGCTCAATCCATCCAAAATCCAATCAACCTCACCCCTCCACCATTCTTTGATGTTGGTCATCAATATGAGGAGGATGAAGCCCGACCTTGGGGTAATCCCTAAGTGTCCTATTGCCGCTGTTAATAGAAAAAGGGTTGGTGACCCCATTCCAACCAGGGACTCCGCCAATCCCTCTCCCAAGGAACTATGATCCAAACATGCATTGCAATTTCCACTAGGGGTCAGGTCACCTGACCAATTGATGCTTTCCTCTGAAGCATGTGATATAAGAATTTATTGAGACAAGGAAGCTCATTCCTCCGGCAGCTCCCCATGCTAATTAACACACCAATATTCTGCAAGTGCCATTGTCGCCACACCCATAGGGAGGAATGGTCTCAAGGGCCACCATTAACATGTTATAGGAAGAGAGGGAAGAAATCGACCCCTTAGAATATATTAGCACAGGGGATAGCTATAAAGCACCAGGGTAGTGGAACCAAGAAAGGAAAACCATTGGGGTAGTCGAGCCTTTGAACTTAGCCAATTATTTCCTAGGCCCAACACCCCAAGGGGCATCGCTAGACCTGAGGTTGTATTTTCCAACACCTACTCCCGTTAATCAGGTCCAACCTAGTTAGTCCTTACCCCACTATACCATCCATTTCTGGCACCAACCCTCGTTAATTACATAGTGCCTAATTTTACCTCACCTTCGAAATCAATTCCCTTCAACTACACTTGGCCCAATTTTGTCACACCATCATCAATCCATCCACCTCCATCTCCAACACTGACCCCCTACAGTTGGCCCAATCCTGCTGCATCACCACCAGAGCATCCCCTCCCAGCACCAGTCAACCAAATATAGCCCAACTCTGCCACACCAACCCCTCTAGTTCAATCATATCTGGCACCTCCATCCATCCCATTCCAAATCCTCGAACCATCATATGATCCCCATCAGGTCCCACTCAACTACAGCCAGACAGATGCTGATGCTGGCGACAATAGTAATTAAGGGACCGTCAAATTCATCACACGATCGGCAAAATATTTAAATAGTCAGAGGTGCCAGCACCAATCCAAACTGTGGAAAGAAGGGAACCAGCGGTAGTACACCCCATGGAACGGATGAGCCGAGAATACGCGTGAGAAACACAACTTAAAAGAACGTCGATTTGCATCACCACCTGAGACCTACTAATGATGTCTCCACCCCACTTTCAAGCTCTGATGGAGGCACTGAAATACACTCATGTATCAAACAAGGTCTTCCCAGATGAGGTGGGAGAGATGATTGGGTAGGTGTTGGCTCCCAATGCTATCTCATTTTCTGATGTCAATCTTCCAGCAGAAGGAAGGAATCATTCCAGATCCCTCAATATCACGGTCGAAATTGGGAACTTGGTAATACCACTTGTATTAGTAGACAATGGGTCGACCATGAATGTATGCCCACTGGGAATCGCGACCAAGAGAGGGGTTGACCTGTCAATCTTTCGACTAGCCAGAATGGGAGCCCAAGAGTTTGATAACACAAGGAGGGAAGTAATAGGAGAAGTCAATCTTGATCTCACCATCGTGCCAATGACCTTCTCAATCTCGTTCCAAGTCATTGACATTAAGTCCCCTTTTAACCTATTGCTAGGGGGCCCATGGCTGCACAAAATCGGGGCAATTCCCTCCACCCTACACCAACAGCTCAAGTTCTTCTCAGAAGAGAGAGTTATAGCAATCATGAGTGAAGGACAAGAAGAAAGAGAAAAAATGGCCTACAGCATTAAAAATCGCAAGATGCTAGATGTATCACATATAGTTGAGGACACAGAGCTTCATAGTTTTCAATATGATGTGTCAGCGGCAGTGGCTTCAGAATCTCCCTAAAAGGTCATCGAAAAAGCTGGAGGAATGATTATGGCAGTGGAAATGCTCTAAAAGTGGGGCTATTATAAAGGAAAAGGGTTAGGTCCTCGCCTACAAGGCAGAAGAGACCCGATTAGAGCCCAGGGAAAAGGCCCGCACCATCACCATTGCTAAATCTAAGGGGATAGACATGGAAGATGAACCTCAATCGCGGCCTCACATTCGAAGCACATTCGTGAGCACAGGGGTCATCAAAATTGATCAAACTGGGGTAACACAGGTGACCCCGTATATATCGTTGGCTATCCATGAAACCAACCCAAAAATACTCCCCTGAGATCGAAATAGACCTCACCTCGTTATCCCTTTTTGAGGAGAAGATATCGCAGCCAATACAACCACCTGCTCTATCTCGCTCCAAGCCTGTGTAAACGTTTGAGGACCAGGTCCCAGACAAGCCCATGATAAACATGATGGACGCTGACCCTCAAAAGCCATTTCAATCAGCTCCATCCACAATACCAAGTAAAGGTGAAACAACTCAGGTGAGGAATTGGGTATCAATACCCCTAACTCTAGAAGCATCAAATGGCCATAAATATGGCACCAGTTTCTTAGGAAAAAATAACCTATAAAAAGTAAGGTTTACCCTTGGCAGGCAATACCATGTGTATAAAGAGACCCGCCTTGCCAAGAGCCCGTCTTCGAAGAAAAGAAAAGCCCTAAAAAAATAGAGAAAAGACAAAATCAAAATATATTGTCATTTAAAATTCCCAAAAAAGCAAGAAAAATGATGCCTTAAAAGAAGAACTTGCCTGACGTGAAGTCGACCTCTTTTTTGTAGAAATACAAGGAGAGGTAGGAGTCAGAGATCTAGATGGTGATGACTTAGTCGAGGAGCTTTCGAATGAGCTCCTTGAAAAATATGCCAATTTTTTCCATGGCCCTACCTCGATCGTTGAAGAGACTGAAGATGTCAATCTGGGAACCGAGGAGGTCCCTAGAATCACTAATATCGGAACATCACTGTCTCCCAAGGAACGAAAAAGAATGATCGATTTCCTTTGATCATATTAAGACGTCTTCGCATGGTCATACAAGGATATGTCTAGTTTGGACACCGATTTGGTCGAGCATGAGTTGCCATTATATCTCGACGTAGCCTGTCAAACAAAGGTTGAGGTGTCTCCAGCCAGAATGGATGTTAAAAATTAGGATGAGGTCATCAAGCAGTACAACGGCAACTTTCTCATGGTCTACAAATACCCACAGTGATTAGCCAACATTGTGCTAGTGTTGAAGAAAGATGGAAAGGTTTGCATGTGCATCGACTTCAGAAATCTTAACAAGGCGAGCCCAAAAGACGACTTCCCTTTGCCACACATCGACATCTTGGACGATAACACTTCTAGGCATGGGATGCTCTCATTCATGGACGGATTCACCGATTATAATCAAATCAAAATGGCAGAGGAGGACCGAGAACAGATAGCCTTTATCATTCCATGGGGAACTTTCTGCTATCAAGTCATGCCGTTCAGGTTGAAGAATGTTGGGGCTACATATCAAAGGGCCATGATAGCACTATTTCATGACATGATGCACCGAGAAATCAAGGTGTATGTCGATAACATGATTGCAAAGTCACCAGAAAGGAGTGACCATCTGGTCAACCTCCAAAAGCTTTTTGAAAGACTGAGGAAATACAAGCTACATCTAAACGCATAAAAATGTGCATTGGGCTCCATGTCAGGAAAGCTACTGGGTTTCATCGTCAATAGAAGGGGCATCGAGGTTGACCCAATCAAAGTAAAGGCCATTGTAGAAATGTCTCCACCATCTACCAAGAAAGAAGTAAAAGGCTTATTGGGCAGAATACAATAAATCAATCGATTCATTGCATAGTTAACTCCTATCTACACATCGATATTGAAGCTACTAAGGAAAGATTTGCCCATCGAATGGAACAATGATTGTCAAACTGCGTTCGATAAGATCAAGGGTTACCTTCTCAGCTCTCCAATTTTTATATCACCAGTACCCAGGAGACCATTGTTAATGTACCTCCCCACAACTGAATTTTCGATGGGATGTGTCCTAGTGCAGCACGATGAAACTGAAAGAAGAGAGCAGGTCATCTACTACCTGAGTAAGAAGTTCACCGATAACGAGACACCCTATTCTCATCTAGAGAAAGCATGCTTGTCTCTAGTATGGGCTACACAGAGGCTTAGCCATTACTTATTGTCTCAGGCCATCTTCCTTCTAGCACGATTGGATATTTTGAAATACTTATTCGAAAAGTTGGCTCTCACTGGCCGAACTACACAGTGGCAGCTTCTCTTATTAGAGTCCGACATCACGTATGTCACCCAAAAGTCAATCAAGGAGTAAGCACTCACTGATCATCTTATCGAGATTCCCTTACCTGATTACGAGCCCTTGAGGATCGAATTTCCTGATGAAGACATCTTGCTCATGACAGACAATGACATAGAGGAGAGAGAAGAGTCCTGGGTAATGAACTTCGATGAAGCATCAAATGTCGAGGGTTAAGGAGTCGATGTTGTTCTAATCTCGCCAAAGGGATCCCACATACTAGTTTCTATTAAGCTTAATTTCTCGTGCACCAATAATATGGCCGAGTACGAAGCCTGTGTAGCCGGCCTAGAGGTAGCTCTTGACCTGAACGTAACTCACCTCAAGGTGTTTGGCGACTCACAGCTGATCATATGTCAAACAAATGGAGATTGGATGACAAAAGATGAAAAGCTGATCCATACCATGAACTTCTCGAGGATCTGATAGCATGCTTCGATGATGTTACATTATCCTATATACTGTGAGCAAGAAATCATTTTGCTGATGCGCTAACCACCTTAGCATCAATGGTCGAAATTCCATATGGCGTTAAGATGAAGCCCATCATGATTGGACAAAGAAATGAGCCACCTTCTACCTCCAAATCGAGGGATTCATAACGACAGATGATTAGCCTCCACATTTCTCAAATATCAAGAATTTCCTCGAAACTCAAGCTTTTCTTGAAGATACATCTAAAATGGATAGGCGGACCATCCTACATTTAGCGGCAAATTACATCATCTGTGGTGAGTGCCTCTACAAGCGATCATGTAACAATATCTTACTCCGATGCCTAACTAAAAGTGAGGCAGCCAATATCATGAAAGAGATCCACGAGGGAGTATGCGAGGCCCACGTTAATGGACACATACTCTCCAAAAAGATCCTACGGCAAGGATATTTTTGGACTACAATGGAAACTGACTGTTGCGAGCATGTTCAAAAGTGCTACAAATGCCAAAAATACTCCAGTCTGATACATGCTCCAGCCATAGATCTACATAGCATGACCACTCCATGGCCATTCATCACGTGGGGCCTCGACGTCGTTGAAAAGGTCAATCCGAAAGCTTCTAACAGACATTAGTTCATCCTCGTCACCATTGAGTACTTCACCAAATGGGTAGAAACAGTGTTGTACAAAAACATTACGGTTAGTCATGCCGAGAAGTTTATCAAGAACAACATTGTATGTCGATTGGGCTTCGACATGCCCAATTGACATGCCCAAGGACATCATCACTGATAATGGCACCAACTTTGTAAACAAGTGCATTAGAGCCTTAGGCGAGCAGTATAATAATAAACATCACCACTCATCACCATATCGGTCGCAAACCAATGGAGCTGTCGAAGCTGCCAGCAAGAAAGTTATTCGCATTCTTGAGAAGATGGTCGTCACTTATCAAGATTGGAGTGAAAAGTTACCTTTTGCACTATGGGTCTACCGAACGTTGATACGTACCGCTACAGGGGCAACACCATTCTCCCTTGTGTATGGAACTGAGGTCGTGCTACTAGTTGATATTGAAGTACCCTCACTCTGTATCCTCATCGAGTCTAATTTATCGAAAGCCGAAAGAGAGATTAAGTTTTGAACAGTTGAACCTGATCGATGAGAAGAGGCTGCTAGCCTTTTCTCACACCCAAGCCTATTAGAGGAGGATCGCACGTGCTTACAACAAGCGTGTTCGCACTCGAGATTTTAAAGTAGGTGACACTGTACTCAATAAAATCTTCCCTTCTTTCCACGCTGCCTACTTGGAAGGACCATACACCGTAAAAGAAGTACTGACAGGATACGCGCTTTGCCTCGCCACCATGGACGGAGAAGATTTTCCAGAGCCCATCAACGCTAGATATGTATGACGATTCTACTCCTAGTCTCCCACGGCAAGGTAAGTATTGATAAAAATGGATATGTGACTACATAAGGACCCCTTAAAAGAGGTTATCATTTTAAAGCTAGGTAGCCAAAAAGTGTCCCTGAATGATTCTACCCTTTGCTATCCCATTCGAGTCTTTCCTTCATTAACCCCTCCTAGAAAGAGGAAAAATGTTGTATATACCAATAAAAAATAGAGAAAAAAGTCATCATCAAAATCCAAAAAAAAATAAATCAGAAAAGAAAAACACCAAAAAGAGATTATTTGAAAAGAAAAAGAACAAAAAAAAAAATATATGTATATAAAAGAGAAAAAGTGGGGCATGTACAGTCAAAATTCCCAATGAAGAAGTGTATTACGGAAGCTAGAACCCAATCAAGAAAAACCTTTTGAAAACCCAAAAATACCTTCAAAATTCCTAACCTATTCCTTCTATCCCATGACCATGATACATCCCTAAAGAATGCCCTCTTTAAGGTCTACAAGCAGTCATAGTATCCGTTGAGTGAACACAAGCCAAGCTGAGAGACAACAAAGAATTTCATCCAGCTGACTATGACGGAATCGGCGTCCATGTCATGGCCTTTGGAATAAAAAGAAAGGAAAAGAAAATAAAAATATACAAGCTGAAAGGAAAATGGACATGGTGGTGCCACAGGTAAAAGGAGCGAGCTTGGGCGGACCAAGTGAAAACCTGAAAAGGCGCTTGGGTTAAAAAGGCATATCCATGGACATATTAGAAACCTGAAAGAGCACTACGGGTAAAAAAGAGGGAAACAATGGGCATGGAGAAAATTCATCTTAAACGTTGTGAGTAAAAATGTTCAAAAGAAAGAGAAAAATCAGTTACTTCGTTGCTTACAGTTCCAAGCTCCAGGTTTCATCTGGACTGCTCATGTCAGTTCAAATCGGATCCTGATCAGGCATATATTCAAAACCACGCCATCAAACAGATGACCCAAGGTAAGGATAAAAAGGGTTAATTCAGCCCAAAGGGATGGACGTTCCGACCATGGTAAAATTTTGAACCTCACTCAGGTCCGATCGCATGAACGGGTACGGCTATGCTCGAAATAGGACCCGCTACCTCATCTCATTGTTAAGGCATAAAAAATTAATCTGAAAAAATCCAAAAATATATACTCCTTTTTATATCCATGTACATATTTACAACATCATACTTCCATCTTAGAATGAATAAAAAGAGAAAAAATATATATATAAATCGTGAAAAATGAAAAGTTATAGCTAAAAGTTAGTGTCTCCTTCTTTTAATTAAGATCCATATTTATTACCTATATAAATAAAAAGTTGACTGACATTTTCTTAAGATCTGAAACATCAAATGGTCCAAAGCCTCAAAGAAGGCAACCTCTCGGCAATGGATAGATCAAATGAAGCATCTCACCACTGATGTCTGGTCTATTAAAAAAAATGATGATGAGAAGAAAATAATTTTGAAAAAGAAAGATAGCGATTTTTTCATGACGCACGGCTATGTGTTGGGGAATTTCAATGTGCTGATTTATTGTGTAATGAAAAGAAAGGAAATAAAATCAAAATAAAACCAAGATGGGTTCAGCACATCGAAAATATCCTAGACTTGCAAGATACAGGGTCCTTTGTAGCAAGTTTTAATAAGTATGAGTTTGTCCCATAGGGAGTAGTGATCTAAACCTAGAAGAAGTATAGTCGACCTCCAGATCTGGCTATAGATCTGGCAATTCCATGAAAACAGGGAAAAGAAAGAGTTTTTCTGTGTCACTAGATCTAATTCTACAAAATTGAAATGAAACTAAACTAAAAGATGGAGGAAGATGGATGGACAAATAAACATCAAATGGTGAGAAATAGGCAGCCAGGACATGATTTTTTATTATAAAACAGATTAAGATATGAGGATATGCAACCATCCCTCAACTGGTTATAAGCACAGCTGCAGGGTATAAACTCCACTTCAAATCGCAGGATCCACCTGGTCTTAAGGCTATAATCTGTCCACTTTAATGGTCATAGACCATCCTATAGACTTTATCGAATCCATGGATTGCAGCAGACGAATCCAATTGGAGCCCGAGCTTGGACTCATCTTAAGGTTATGATCTGTCCACTTTAATGGCCACAGACCATCCTAGGGATCTCCTCCAAAGCCAAACCATCAATCAAAATAATTAAAACCACTACAGATGCTGCAATTCCAAGGTCATAAACTCAAGGAATCGCAAGCATGTCAAACCCAGGGAGATCGGGTGGTATCCAAGAGGTCTACAAGTTAAGTGGGTGGGCTAATTAACAAACTCCTCTACATAGAGCCGATCGATCACCTAATCGGACCACAAGATCTTTAGATCTAACTAAGCTTTAAAATCGATAATTTATTGCTTCAAACAAAACCACTTATAATAAACTTGTTCCCAGATCTGTAGTTTGTGCATCGATCCACATTTCTTTATGCCGAAATTACAATTACAAATCAGATATGAGCTACTATCTAGATCTAATCCAACATGCAGGATTAGAGAGAGAACGAGGAAGAGAAAAAAGAAAATAAAAACCTAAACTAAACCTAAATGAGCTAAGGAGAACTGAGGCTATTCCTTTGTTCCTACTTTCCTTGCTGAAGAAAAACAGCAAAATAAATGGGTATTTATACATATGCCTTGATCCTTGTGCCTTGGGATTCAGCCAATCAGAGAGCATAGATGGATTCCTTCTGTTGTGCTTCAGTTGCATTCCGGCCAAAAATTAGCTCCTACCCATGTGCAGCATCTTCTGTGCATTGGAGTTCCCAATTTGCCCTTGTTTAGCCACAAATACTCAGCTACTCAACTCTATACTTGCTGTCCGCAAAGTGGACCCAAGCTGCCCCTTTTTCTAGTTGCACACCTTAAATGATTGCCCACAAAATGATCATTCTCGCTGCCCCAAAATACCCCTGCTGTGTGTCACCAAAACAGTCTCAATTGGGCCCCGTCTGAAGCACGAAATATGTGTATATATATAAATGTATATGCGGCTGCACTCGAGGTGCTAGATTTGAGGGGCCTTTTGGGAAATTGACGGTTGGATAGGATCTTGACTGCATCTTGACAGGTTTGGGACAGGCTAGAGGTTAGGCTTCTCGATAGGTTGTGATAATGAAGCGGTCAAAGGCTGCTATGGTATGGCTTTTCAGCTGAAGCAAGTAGCCTATATATATATATAAATGCATATGCCCCTGCACATAAGACGCCAGATTTGAGGGGCTTTCTGAGAAATCGACCACTGGATAGGATCTTGACTGCACATCGGCCGATTGGAGAAAGCCAGAGGTTGGGCATCTCCACGGATTTAGATATTTAGGCGGTCAACGGGTGCTGTGGGCTGGATTGCAGCTGAAACTCTGCATGGCTACAGCTTTGAAGTGAGGTTTGCTTGCAAGGAGTCTAGAGGAGAGGCTTGTAGTTCATGCTATCGATAGGTTAAAGGCTGGGATGGAGATCTATTCGATAGGATGGTAAGGTGGGGCTGGAGCAATTCGATAGGATTGTGGGCCTGCTCGATAGGTTGGTGCTGAGGGAGTGCACAGCTTCAGCAAGTCGACATCTTTGGCTGGGGTCTATGCAACTTGAAGCTGTCATGAGGATGAGCTTCTGCACTTTGATAGGTTCATGGGCTGCTTCTACTTGCGTAGCTCATCCATTCGACAAGATTGCTGAGTGGAACTTGCAAAGGTGCCGACATCTCTTGGGAGTTTTGGGAGCTGCACTTCGATAGGATCATGGGCTGCAGTTTTGTAGTATTAGATAGGTTCAAAGCTGGTGAAATTTGATAGGATGAAAGGTTGCAGCTGGGAACCATTCGATAGGTTCAAACTGCATTTCGATAGGATGAAAGGCTGCAGCTGGGAACCATTCGATAGCTTCATAGCTGAAGGAGTAAACTGCTCGAAGAGATTGGAGATCTGTTGTGATATACTCGATAGGTTGCATGCTGGAGTAGATGTAGATAGGTTCATCCACAGCTTCAGCAACCATTTGACAGGTTGACTGAAGCACTCGATATGTTGAATAGCAGTCATTGCTCGAACTCCTCTTCGCTGCAACTGCTGAAGATTATTAGCTGCATAGTTTTTAGTTCCTGAAAATGGTGAACCATATGGTTGCGATGCAACTGCTGCCACTTGTACATCCATTCTGTTGAATCCCACACTACTGCAGTTCTTGTGCTTTAGTGTGCATATAGCTCGAAAATGGTGATAGAGCTATTTATGTGTGCAGCTGGTGTGCTCTGGGGTTCAGCTGTCTAGTGTGCAACTGCTGAAATGTGTTGAACCTCTGAGCTTACTGCTGCAACTATTTTGCCCATGTCTGACACAGCTGAAGGTTTCAACCTGTCTAGATCTGCTCCACAACCTATATGGTTTTGAAGTTCTTTGAGTCCTCTTGATGGCTGACTGCTTGAGCTGCTCTAAATAATGCTTCTGATGGTGTTCTTGATAACAGCAGCAAATCAAAGTGTTTCTTGACGCTGTTTGCACTTTGATCTGCTGTAGACTTCAACAGTGGCAATTCTTCTTCATGCATTGGGCTTTGCTTTTGTCAGCTCATGAATGATTCTAGTCCTCCTTTTGGCAATTATTAATTAGATTTCTGCACTACGCTACCATTTCTTCCTAAACTACAAAACAAGCTAAAAGTAATTATAAACAGCTCTAAGGCTTCGCAAAAGCCAGGTTTAAAGGTGTAGAAAGTGGCAAAAATCGGTGCTTCACACACCCCCAAACCTAACCTTTGCTAGTCCTTGGGCAAAGTGAATTTTAAAACAACTAACCTATGAAATAAAATGCCACTTTCGTAGGGAGCACAGGTGCATTTAGCATATGCACCAAGCCTCTTAAACCACTAGGTGATCCCTAGTGGAGGAGTGGAATCTCCTGAGGGTTTTTAGTGAAGGTAACCCCAAACTTCTCCAATAAAATTAGTTAATACTCATGCAATCATATTAAAATAGAGTTTAAGGGGAATAAAATAAATTCCACACTATATCCATTCAGTTCTAGAGGACTTTCAGTAGAAAAATCACCAATTCAAAACCTGAAATTCTGCTGTAATTCCTTCATCATCAATCAGATCATGTCAAGGCATTGTGCTTAAAAATTTGATGCAGAGCTCACCTTTAATTCAAGAAATTTGTTTCAATACCACCCCAAATCTCTGATTTTAGACCCAAATCTTACCGAGGTTGTTCACTCATAACAAAAATTGAAAGGTGCATCATTTCACACAGCTCAAGAGCAGTTGTAGCCCTTAAATAGGACTGCAAGCAGGAGCATAGGCATTGCTTTAATTCCTGTAATTTTCTAACTCTGTTCAGCATAGATTAAACAGATCCTTATCTCCACATGACAGCTCAATCCATTTCAGATCAGTATGGTCTTTTTATTTGGTTGTAATGTGGCTTAGGGGTAAAATTGGTAAAAAAATAAAGGGGTAAAATGGGATTCAAAATTGAGAAATCAACAAGGTAAGGAGGTGATTTGTAGCTCAACCTTCTTCATTTCAGCACAATTCCATTTACTTCTTGAACTTTCAAATTTGAGGTGATCAGTTTCTAATCCTCATTTCAATCTTTCAATGAAATGACATCTTTTTCTCATTCTTTTTCTTTAATTATTATTTTATTTATTTTTTTTTTTTTTTTTTTTTTTTTTATCGATTGGGATGCCACAACTATACATCACACTAGCCTTCAAATATACTTTGTTATTTTTTAACGAAACATCGAACCTTGCGCCTTGGACCTCACTTCTCCTCCTATTTCTTGAACACCTCAGATTGAGGGTGAGCTGAAATAGGTCAAAGGGTTTTGGGTTCAAATTTTTTAGTTTTCATCAAGGAAAATTAGGACTTTTAAGGCTCAAGTGGTGTGTATCAAGGGCAATTCAAAGGTAAGAAAATTTTAGGCTCAAATTGTCCAAGGGATGACCTTACTTCATGTCCTCAATGTCATGAGTGCTATTAAGCTGTTTCAATTTGGATTTGCCTAACTTCTAGTGATTAAAATTGGATCCCATCAGTCCTTAGAGCAGAAGAAATTGCCCAGACACTATTCAAAGAAATTAAAAAATTTTCAGGCCCAAATCTCACTGGGTATGGTCTTTCATCAAAATTTCTGGGGGGTATCCTCACAGTTTTCTCTCATTTCAGGTTCACTAAACATCAATTTTTTGAAAATTCTTGACATTTGCTTCATGAAAAATGTTAAAACTATAGTTCATTTCAATTTCAAAAAGTTTTTAATTTCGTCTTTTTCCAAAAATCAGGTGGGAAATCACTTTATTTTCAAAAGCTTTTTTTAACATAGCTGCACAAAGCATTAACTTATTTTATTGGCACACTTGCCATACCCCAAAACCTAAGATGAACATTGTCCTCAATGTTCTAGACAATGAGAGACTAGGGGCAGCAGGGTAAAAATAAAACTAAGCAGAAAAAAATTTGCAGCTAATAAAGAAAATAACACTGAATATATGAGCAAGAAAATGAAAAAAATGATATATAAATGCAGGAAATTACTACTAAATCAGAAAAAAAACTAAGATAGGATTGCTGCAAAATAAAAGCTAGAAACTAAGTGAATAGAATAACTGCAATGCAAATGAAGGGAAACTAATGCTAATGACAGAAAAACATAAAAAACAAAGTAAGGAACTGAATACCAAGCTATAAGAACAGAGAAATGTAGATACAAAAATAGAATTTCAGAGACAAAAATAGAAAAGCAAAGTTAGAAACCGAATTCAAAACTAGAAAAGTGTAGAAAATCAGTAAAACTAGGACACATTAACCTAAGAGAAATTAGCAATCTAAAAACAGAATTTTAAACTAAAATTCCTAAAACAAAAAATCCTAATAGAAAATCCAAAAATCCCCTAAGCCCCCAAAGAAAAACCCTAAAAGCCTGAGCCAATCAGGTATTTATGAATCTAAGTGATTTTAAGAATGATCAGCAGTACTAACATGCAGTGAAAAGCAAGATTCATAAGATTGATCCTTTTGTTGATGATGTGTATGAATCAAAAAGAATAATGAAGCATGGGAGCACACATTAAAAACAGGGTTCATACACAGCTGAGACCCATTAATGATGAAGAAATCTCGAAGGAAAACAAAATCAGTGGGTCCATTGAATATTCAAAATAGCCTATGAGCCACTGCTCATTATCCTACATGATTCCAAAAAATGGAAAACCATGATCTCAGCAAGTCCAGATGGGAAAATGGATACAAACAAATAAAAAAAATAGCCCATCTGGAAGATATTTTTATGTTTTTATAATTTTCTATTTTTTATGTGTTTTGGATCAGCCCGGGCTCAACAAGAGCCCTTATTTACTACTGCTGAAAAAATAATGACAATCAAATAAGAAATTTTCTATTTGTCTTTGCATTTTCTTTTACTTTTGTATTTGGTTTAAAAAAAATAATCCTCATGCCTAAAAGACAGCAGAAATTATAATCAAAACAAACATCAAACACAGTAAAACAGCTGGTTCTCAAGAATTAAAAAAAAAAAAAGTGCAAAGGAGAAAAGGATGCAAACTCAAGCGGATCTGCTCCTGCGGCAATCCATCTACTCCTTGTTTGGCAGCTGCTCCAGATCTGAAAAATCCAAAAAACTGCAGTAGTACCTTATTCAAGTGTATTGAGAAAAATAAAAAGAAAAAAACTTAGGCTACTACCCCAATTTGACAAAAAGACAAAAGAGTGACAGCAACATTTATTCAAATAACTAGAAGGCAAAGAATAAAAAACTCAAAAAAAATTAAAAATTATGCTGCAGTAAAACAGGTTTTCTATACAAAATTGCAGTAGACATTTAATCAAGCACTTGGAATGCAAAGTGCAGGTTTAAAGCAAAAATTAAAATGAAAATCAGATCAACAAAATTGAAAAATTAAAATCTACTATCTAGATCAAAACCCCCTGGCAGCAGCACCAAAAACTTGTTGGGAAATTTCAGTGTGCTGCTTTATTGTGTAATGAAAAGAAAGGACATAAAATCAAAATAAAACATAGATGGATTCAGCACATCAAAAATATCCTATTCCTGCAAGATACAGGTCTAAACCTGTATAGTAAATTTTAATAAGTAAGAGTTTGTCCCACAGGGAGTAGTGATCTAAACCTAGAAGAAGTATAGTAGACCTCCAGATCTGGCTATAGATTTGGCAATTCTATGAAAACAAGGAAAAGAAAGAGAGTTTTTCTGTGTCACTAGATCTAATTCTACAAAACTGAAATGAAACTAAACTAAAAGATGGAGGAAGATGGACGGACAAATAAAGATCAAATGGTGAGAAATAGGCAGCCAAGACCTGATTTTTTATTGCAAAACGGATTAAGATCTGAGGATATGCAACCATCCCACAACTGGCTATAAGCACAGCTGCAGGGTAAAAACTCTACTCCAAATCGCAGGATCCACCTGGTCTTAAGGCTATGATCTGTCCACTTTAATAGTCACAGACCATCCTATAGACTTATCGAATCCATGGATTGCAGCAGACGAATCCAATTGGAGTCCTAGCTTAGACTCATCTTAAGGTTATGATCGGTCCACTTTAATGGTCACAGACCATCCTAGGGATATCCTCCAAAGCGAAACCATCAATCAAAACAATTAAAATCACTACAGATGCTACAATTCCAAGGTCACAGACTCAAGGAATCACAGGCATGTCAAACCCAGGGAGATCGGGTGGTATCCAAGAGGTCTACAAGTTAAGTGGGTGAGTTAATTAACAAACTCCTCTACACAGATCCGATCGATCACCTAATGGGACCACAAGATCTTTAGATCTAACTAAGCTTTAAAATTAACAATTTATTGCTTCAAACAAAATCACCTACAATAAACTTATTCCCAGATCTGTAGTCTGTGCATCGATCAACATTTCTTCATACTGAATATACAATTACCAACCAGATCTGAGCTACTATCTATATCTAATCCAACATGCTGGATTAGAGAGAGAAGGGGGAAGAGAAAAAAGAAAATAAAAACCTAAACTAAACCTAAATCAGCTAAGGAGAACTCAGGCTATTCCTTTGTTGCTACTTTCCTTGCTGAAGAAAAACAGCGAAATAAATGAGTATTTATACATATGCCTTGATCCTTGTGCCTTGGGTTTCAGCCAATCAGTGAGCATAGATGGATCCCTTCTATTGTGCTTCAGTTGCATTCCCGCCAAAAATCAGCTCCTACCCATGTGCAGCATTTTCTGTGCATTGGAGTTCCCAATTTGCCCTTGTTTAGCCACAAATACTCAGCTACTCAACTCTATACTTGCTGTCCACAAAGTGGACCCAAGCTGCCCCTTTTTCCAGTTGCACACCTTGAATGATTGCCCACAAAATGATCATTCTCTCTTCCCCAAAATACCCCTCCTGTTTGTTACCAAAACAGTCTCAATTGGGCCCCGTCTGAAGCACGAAATATATGTGTATATATAGAAATGTATATGCGGCAGCACTCGAGGCACTGGATTTGAGGGGCCTTTTGGGAAATTGACGGTTGGATAGGATCTTGACTGCATCTTGATAGGTTTGGGGCAGGCTAGAGGTTGGGCTCCTCGGTAGGTTGTGATATTGAACCGGTCAAAGGCTGCTATGGTCTGGTTTTTCAGCGGAAGCAAGAAGCCTATATATATATATATATATATATATATATATATATATATATATATATATCTATATATATATAAATGCATATGCAGCTGCACATAAGATGCCTGATTTGAGGGGCTTTTTGAGAAATTGACTGTTGGATAGAATCTTGATTGCACATCAGCCGATTGGAGAAAGCTGGAGGTTGGGCATCTCAACGGATTGAGATATCTAGGTGGTCAATGGGTGCTGTGGGCTGGATTGCAGCGGAAACTCTGCATGGCTACAGCTTTGGAGTGACGTTTCCTTGCAAGGAGTTGACAGGTTGGAGGAGAGGCTTGTAGTTCATGATGTCGATAGGTTAAAGGCTGGGATGGATATCTATTCGATAGGATGGCAAGGTGGGGCTGGAGCAATTTGATAGGATTGTGGGCCTGCTCGATAGTTTGGTGCTGAGGGAGTGCGCAGCTTTAGCAAGTCGACTTGTTTGGCTGGGGTCTATGCAACTTGAAGCTGTCGTGAGGATGAGCTTCTGCACTTCGATAGGTTCATGGGCTACTTCTACTTGCGTAGCTCATCAATTCAACAGGATTGCTGAGTGGAACTTGCAAAGGTGCCGACATCTCTTGGGAGTTTTGGGAGCTGCACTTCGATAGGATCATGGGCTGCAGTTCTGTAGTATTCGATAGGTTTAAAGCTGGTGCAATTGTTGGTATCTTCTTAGTGTGCTTGATTTATGTGAGTTTTGAAAAACAGATTTATAGCTGCTAAATTACAGTGGCTCTAGACTATATAAACAAATAAGGAAATATCAGCACAGTTAGAAGAGAATTAGCCTGCAAGATCAGGGCCAATTGTAGCAAGTTTTAAAAGTAAGTGAGTGAAAGATCGTCCACAGAGAATTTGTTTAAAATGTAAGATAAACCTCCAAATCTGAGCTACCAGATCTGGCTTCTTATCCTATCTAGAAAGCTGATAAGATGAGAGGTTTGAATTTGTCACGTTTAACAAACTAAAAACAAAGAAAATTTTAAACTAAATGATCCAGATCCGAGTTGGGAGAGTGATTGAAACAAAGATGGAGAAGTAATATCTAAATCTGATTTGGTCTTTGAAATCTAATGAGAATAATGCAATAGGTGTTCCAATCTTCATCTGGCTACAAGCGCAGATGTAAGAGAAATAAATCTAACTTAAGGATTAGGTTTAAGCTTATGGCTATGGTATGTCCACTTTAATGGCCACAAACCATCCAACAGTCTTTAATCCAAAGCCTTAGTTTAGAACAAGAAGCATCACTACAAATGCCGTGAGAGATTAGGTTACCAACACTAATTCTCACAAGATTAATGAATCAAGGGAAATTGCATGAAAAACAGTAAATCTAAAGGAGTCTAATGCAATAAGGAGATCAGAGAGAACGCTTAACATGAGTCCAATTGAGAAAATACGGTTTACAGCAACCTTTTCAAATCCACCGTTACAATTACAGAGCGCAGCTTAAACAGCTCTCAGATTTGTAGTCTTGAATACAAATCTCTTTTGAATTACAGAAATGTCTCACAACTCTCAATTGCAAGTCAAAGTGAAGCAATTACAAGGATTTCAGACAAACTATCTGGTTTGGAAATGGGGGAATAGGAATGAAACTCAAAATCTGGATGCCCAAATTGGGCAAATGGTTCGTCTATTTATAGTTTTCCCCAAGTCTAACTCAGATGTGTTTCAACCAATCAGAGGTGCTCAGAATGTATTGACCAATGGTGGTCGAGCACGAGGATCCAAATCTGTTCTGGCCAATCAGAAATCTTCGATTTGGTTCAGCCAATCAGGTGATAGAAGCATCAATTCTGTTATGTAATTCAAAAATCTGTTTGAGCTTCTAGAAGTTCCCGCCAAGTAATTTCATCTTTGAGTGTTCACATGGGGTGGAATATGCCTTTGGTTCGTGCTCAGAATCTTCCGAAATGTCCTTGGGTTTTAAAACGCATTGGGATGAGTGCAACAGATTACTGAATTGCCCTTGTTAAAGCTGCGAATCTCCAGAATACCTTTTCGCAGAGCTTAAGGGCCTTTTCGCAAAGTGTCTTGTGACTCAAGCTCTTTTCGCAATGTTCAATCTCTCGTCAATTGTGCTTTCTCCTTTCGCAAAGTTCAATCTTCTTTTCGAAAGTTCGATGCTCTTCAAAACTAAGCCTCGAGGTTTAGTCCTTTTCGAGAGTTCCGTTCTTCTGAAAAGTGTAGATTCTTTGCGAAAAGAACTCAGATTGCATTTCTCTGCTCAATTGTTCTGCTTCTCTACTGTGTCATTGCCTCTTCCTTTTAGACTTTTCCACAATGATGAGGTTGTTTCTTCACTTCCTTCCTTTCGACTCACATGGATTGTCATCTTTTGGCACTTTTGAGCCGCTTTTATGGTTAAGCTTTGTCTTTATTGTTAATGCAACATAGGCACTTAAAACACTTATTTAGTTCTCTAAAAGGTCTATCAAGACTTAAGTTTAGGGGTGAAAATGGTATTTTCACTTGTCAACACACCCCAAACCTAAGCTTTGCTAGTCCTCGAGCAAAGAAAAGAATAATAAAAAAACAAAGTAAAGAGCCACTTTTGTAGGGAACACAGTTGCATTTAGCCTATGCAACAAGCCTTTTAAACCCCTAGGTGATCCCTAGTGGAGGAGTGAAGTCTCGAGGGTTTTCAAAGTGAAGGTACCCACAAACTTCTTCAATAAGTTAGTTAAGATCACTGCAGATTCATTACGACCACTTCCCTCAATTGATTATTCACACTGCATCGCTTATTTTGTAAGAAGGTTTTTTCGAGAAAACTATAGTTTTAAAACTAAAATTCTGCTAATTCTTGTTACTACTCGACCGATTTATGTGGGGCCATTTACGGGGAAAAATTTACGAGCAGTTAACCTTTGATTTAGGAATCCAGATGTTGCCCTAATCGGTTGATTTCAAACCCAATTCTCACCAGAATTTTCACTCAAAAACAAATGAGAAGGTTATACTATTTCACACTCAAAGAGCAATTCTGGTCCTCAAATAGGATGAAGGTGAGAGCATAGGCATTGCTTTTAGTTAAAATTCACCGCTCCTTTCACCATAGACTATACAAATTCTTATCTCCATGTGATAGCTCAATCCATCAATGATCAATAAGGACTTTTACTTGGGTTTGATTGTGATGGGTGAAATCTCTAAAAGGGTTGGAAAGGTGTTCAGATTTGAGAAGTCACCAAGGTCGAGGTTGTATGCAAACCCACTTTTCTTCTTCAAAGATAGTTTCATCTTCTTCTTTTGAATTTCCGAGCCAAAGTGGCCATCTTTTTCTCTTTCTTTTCAAACTTCCAATGAAAATGCCTTCTTTCTTTTGTTTTGCTCAAATATTTTTCTTTTCTTTTTGAATTAGCACCGATCGCATGCCATATTCCTCTCATTGTTTTCATCATTGCCTTCAACTTTTACCCTTCTTTTGCTATTAAATTGTTACTCAATTCTCCTTCCTCGCTTTCTTCCCTTTGTCTTGACTTCTCGAGGTAGGTTAGGCTAAATGAAATGATGAGGTTTATTGGGTGAGATTTCAAAGGATTCATCGATTTATCTGACTCAACTGTGTGTATCAAGGGTAGTTTTTAAAAGGTGGGGCTTTGTAAGGTTCAAACTGCTCAAAAGGAGGCCTTACATCATGTCTTTAATATCATGAGTGCTATCAAAATATTTCAATTTGGATATGTGTAACTTCTAGTGTAAGTAAGCGTGATTCACATAGTCCCTAAAAGCGTAAAAGATTGCCAAAGCATACCTCCAAAGAATACATTTCAGTGCCCAAACCTCACCGGGTGTGGTTTTATATCAACTTCTTAAGGTATATCTTTCTGTTTTCCTTCATTGTAGGTTTACTAAAACATCAATTTTCTTTTGGAAATTTCGACATTTACTTCATGAAAGTCTTTAGAATTACAAGAGAAATTCATTTTAAAAAGTTTTAACTTCCTCATTTTTCAAAACAACGGTGTGTGAAATGACTTCATTTTCAAAAGTTTCTTGATCATAAGTCACAAGCATTAACTTACTTATTTTATTGGCATACCTACCATACCCCCAAACCAAAGGGAAGGTGGTCCACATCGGTCCAAAACAGAGGAAAAATATAAGAAAGAAAAACAACAAAAGTAATAATGGCAAGAAGATGCATGTATGCATGAGTATACACAAAATGTAATTTTCTATTACAACTGCTTAACACAAAAGTACAAGGAGAGCTAATAACTGGGGTCAAAATTTGTATCATAGGTTAGTTCGTGGCTCAATCGAGTCACCGCTGTAATCGAGCTAGAGTCGGTGTTGGAGTCGAACTTGATTGAGCTTTCTGAATGGTGTTTTGTAGTTCAAGATACTCCTCGATTTGATCTTTCCGATGAGGCCAAGGTGTTTGGTGAGGCTAGTGGTCTTCAATTTTTCTTGATCCAGCTTGGGCTTGCAACATGGATACCTTGTGTTGCTCGATCCTCACAAAATGTTTGACCTAGCAGGTCCCACATTTTATCTCTTTCAAATTTCATAAAAATCTCTAACTTCCTGATTTGGTTTTCATAGGGGGTGCGGATGTAAGCTTGCAAATCAGCTAGCCCCTTTTGAACATCTCTGCGGATATAAGGGTTATTTTCCATGGCTTTGATGAGGGTGGCATATCGGGGGAGGGGAATGGAATGGTAGGGGACTAAAGGTGTCCCAAATTGTGGTAGGGGGAGAAGTGGCTAGAAAGGGACAAGCAGGGTCTGTCAGTGGCGTGCTCAGAGAAAATGGGGAGTGGTGGAGGGATGGAATCAAAGGAGCTGGGTTTGAGTATGTGTGGCTTGGGTAGTGGTGGTGGGGGTGGGCAGATCAACCAATATTACCTCTAGATCCGTTTGGGTGGCTTGGGAAGAAAAAATAGGTACAGGGGTAATGGTGGTTGTTTGGGAAGCTAAGGTATGGAGGCAGTTCCATGGTTCTGCATCGATTGTCTGTTGATTTGAAGTTGGGCTTGGATGGATTGGAGGTAGGTAAGGATTTCGTAATGGATGCAGTGTGGGAGAGGTGGGCATAGTAGAGACCGGGACAACCGAGGTGGAGGGAGGAGGTGCAATGGTCAGAAGGGAGAGGTTGGAAAGTGGGTGAAGGGAGGAGGAGCGGGTATAGGGGTGGGGTCTAGTTCTATGGTTTCAAAATAGAACCCATTAGAGAAGAGTAGACCTTTGTAGTGAAGGGCCTGTGTCTGTGTGTAGGGGAGGTCTCGTGTGTGTGATGGAGCAGGGAATTTGAGGGCTTTGGAGCGTAAGAGTGCGTGGGGATGGGGCAATAAAATCAGAGCTAACTCCTCTAAAGCCCTGGCATTGGAGGTGAAATTGGTGGTGTTAGAATGGTTGGAGTGGTTGGTGTAGAGGGGAGTCCGCAGAATTGGAATGATGGAATGAGTGGGAGATGGACAATGGGATAGGTGAAAGTGCATGGGCTTGAGTAGGGGGTAGGGTGCAAGGAACTTCCTCCAAAGTAGGTGCAAATTGAGCAATGGTCACCAAAATCTTGGCAAGAGATGTTTCAAGGAGTGGGGCAGCTAAAGAGCTGGTCACCACAGGGGTTGCGAAATGGATCAGGCGAGTTGCTTGACTAAATTTGGATCTCGCAACATGGCAGGGCAGCTCAATTGTAAGCTCAAATGCAGGTGGCTTGGGTGGAGGCTCATCTGCAGATGTGGGTTCTGCTCACTCACAACTGCAGAGTTCAGTGATAGTGGGGGCATGTGTAGGTTCACCTGCCTCGCTCATCCTTCTCAGCATAGCCTGGCTTGTAGTCCAAGCCTTTTTCCCAAAATTGTGAGGGGTAATGACTTCAAATGGCTCCTCACTATCAATGTCGAATTTGGCTCTAAGGAGGGTTGTGATCAATCTGCCAAATGGTAGGCCAGCTATCTTCTGCTCTTTCTTCAACTTAGTACTTACATCAGCCATAGCTTCAAAAATTAACATAGGGGCATTGAAAAGTCGCCTTGGAGAAATGAAAGAGGGCCTCTAAAATTGGTGTTCTCCTCTCTTGGTCGTGCTATGACATAAAAGTTGCCCCTTAAAATGGAATCCATTAATAGAAATTGGGGGGCAAGGTCTCTTCTCATGATGGTTTGCCCAGTGCCCACAATACCTTGGGTTAAATGGGCAGCTATCTCTCTAAAAGAGGCCGCTTTGAGCGACCAAAGGACCAGAGGGATCAAATTGAAATGGTATCCCTAAAGTGTTCCCTATGTCTTCAAATGTCACAAGAAGATCGCAATCATCAATGAAAATTACAAGGGTAGGGACATGATCTTTTTCCGTGACCTTGACTAGGTTTTGGTACCATAACTTCACCATCCTTGGGTAAATTTTCTCTGGAAAGGGGGTAAGGATATTGCTTAGTGAAGCCTCTCTAAGGTATCGTAAGGATGCCAAGCACTCTGGTTTGGTGACGAAAAAAGTTTCGTCTACCATCACTGGTATTAGTTTCGAAGCGTCAATGAAGGGATTTGGTAGGACCAAATGAATGGGCGAGGAGTAAGCTCAGGCTCGGGGCTAGCGAGGTGGGTGGGTTCCTCATGTCTAATTTTCTTACCTTTCTCCACCACCTCCACCGCCTTATCCATTGAAAGTTTAGTTTAGTTGAAGTTTTGGCTTTTCCTTTGCTTTGGGGTCGGTTTGCTCACTTTCTTAGCAGAAGGATTTGGAGAACATTATGCGCCAATGATTTCTCTGCTTTTCCCATTCTAGATTGATGTAGAAAAAATGCCCAAAATAGATGCTGACACATAATCAACTTACTAAATGATAACCAGAGAGAATGGGTAGAGAAATACCGAGATCTAGGGTTTATGGTTGAACGAGTTGTTTGCTTTGCAGAAATCCCCCAGATTAGAAGCTGAAATCCTTCTCTGAAAATGCAAATGATCTACACAATCAGTTATAAAAGGGTAGTAAACTTGTTAACTCGTGCAAGGAGAGAGCGAAGTAGGGTAGCAGTGAAGAGTCGCTCTGCAGAAAGAGTTTGAAATGAAACCCCGACTTTGAAAGGGGTTTAAATATACTCAAAGTTAATGTCGCAAAGCGCCTTTAAGTTTTCGAAAAGTTCCAAAAGAGACCTTTTTACAATTGCGAATGGCACCAGTACCATTCGACTGAACTTGAAGCATGTTTCAACTATGCGAAAAGAGATAAAAGCAGAAACAGAGAAAATAAGCAAAAACTATGATATATAAACATAATGTACAGTTTTCTACCATCAAATTTTTGGAGATTCGTGATGATAGATGGGCAGCACAGGCTCCTGGGTATTTTCAATGCATGGTTTGAGCCTCTGACCATTGACCTTTATGATTCTTCCATTACTTGGATCAAGGATGTCAACAGTGCTTGAATGATGATCAGTATGGCCCATCCCATCTCGGATCTCGCTTTTCTGGAAAAACTTGAGCTTTGAGTTAAATAACCATACCTTAGAACCAGCTGTGAACTCTTTTCTCAATAAATTTTTATCATGAAAAGTTTTGACTTTCTCTTTATATAATCTTGAATTGGTGTATGCATCCATTCGCAGCTCTTCTAACTCAGCAAGTTGCAATTTCCTGTGATTACCAGCAGTAGTTAGATCCATGTTCAATGTTTTAATGGCCCAAAAAGCTTTATATTCTAACTCTACTGGTAAATGGCATGCTTTGCCATAGACCAACCTAAATGGGGACATACCAATTGGGGTTTTATAGGCTGTCCTATATGCCCACAATGCATCATTCAGCTTAAAGGACCAATCCTTTCTGTCCTTCTTCACAGTCTTTTCCAAAATATGTTTGATTTCTCTATTGGAAATCTCCACTTGTCCACTGGTTTGTGGATGATATGGAGTGGCTACTCTATGAGTCACAGAGTATTTCTTCAACAATGTTTCAAAATGTCTATTACAAAATGGCTTCCCCATCACTAATAATGGCTGGGAAAACCAAACTGGAAAAATGTGATCCTTAAGAAATTTCAAGACCACTTTGTGATCATTTGTTTTAGTAGTGGCTTCAATCCATTTGGATACATAATCCACTACTAAAATGAAGTTATTCCCATTGGAAGGAGGAAAGGGACCCATGAAGTCTATCCCCAAACATCAAACAACTCAACTACCAAAATAGGTCAGAAGGCATTGAGTTTCTCTTGGAAATGCTGCCTAATTTCTGACAGTTCTGGCAGGATTTACAATGCTGCAAGGCATCCTTGAAAAGTGTAGGCCAATAAAATCCACACTGCAAAACTTTTGCAGCAGTTTTGTTCCCACTAAAATAACCACCACAGGCCTGCTCATGACACATAGAAAGTATTCTATGAAATTCTTGGTCAGGGACACATTTCCTTATTATTTTATCTGCACAACTCTTAAACAGATAAGGATCCTCCCAGATGAAGTGTTTAACTTTTGAGAAGAAAAGATCTTTATCCATTCTATTCCAATGGTGAGGAATTCTTCCAGTAGCCAAAAAGTTGACTATGTTGGCAAACCAAGGAGTGTGTTCACTAATGGCAAAAGTTGCTCATCGTGGAAAGATTCATTGATAGGCAACCTATCAATCTAAGAATTAAAATTAAGAAGGTGATCACCACCACATTCTCCACCCTTTTTATCTTTAATCAGAGATCAAATTCGTAATAGGAGAATCCACCGATTAATCTTGGTTTGGTGTCCTTCTTAGATGAAGGTATTTCAAGGCGAGTGGTCATGAACACCACTATTTGTGAACCCAAGACATATGACTGAATTTTCTAAAGCAAAAACAATTGCCGAGCTCTTCTCGCTTGTTGTGTAATTGAGCGTGCATCAATCATTGATCTACCGGCATAAGCTATAACATGAGGCAACTTATCTTTTCTCTCCAAGGACAGCTCCCAAAGCATAACTGATGCATCACACATCGCCTCAAAAGGTAATGAATAACTGAGACTGCAATATTGAGCTGAAATCGATGCTTTTTTAGGAATTCAAAAGCCTTCATGCATTCATTATTGAAAACAAAAGGGACATCTTGGCACAAAGAAATGACAAAGAGGTTTAGTTATTTTATCAAGTCCTTGATGAACCTTCAGAAATCCAAAGATGTCCTAAAAACTTCGATTTGTTTAACAGCTTTGGGAGGTGGTAAATGTGCAATTAACTCAATTTTTGCTTTGTCACCTCAATGCCCTTGTGGGAACAACATGGCCGGGCAATGCCACAGGTGACCATGAAATGACTCTTTTCCCAACTCAAAACCAGATTGGTTTCTTCAAGCATCTTTGTAGTACCAATTTGAGATGGTGTAAACACTGGAAAAATCATACATAGATTGAGAAATCATCCATAAAAATCTCCATAAATTGATCAATCATATCAGAAAAAATGGCATACATGCATCTTTGGAAGGTAGCAGGAGCATTACAAAGACCAAAAGGCATTCTCCTATAGGAAAAAGTGCCAAAAGGGCACGTGAATGTGGTCTTTCACGATCTTGTGGGTACAGGAATCTGGTTGTAACGAATAACCATCAAGAAAATAATAAGCTTTTCGCTAGCTTATCTAAGATCCGATCAATGAATGGGAGGAAATGGTCTTTTACGGTCATTGCATTTAATTTTCTGTAATCAATACGGACTCTCCATCCGCTTGTTTGCGGTTGACATAAGCTCACGAATCTGAGGTTACATGTGATTCCAGATTTCTTAGGTACCACCGTAGGTGCTACCCAAGTTGAATCTGAAATGGGGTAAATGACCTGCATCCAACAACTTAACAACCTCTTTCATGACCACTTCTTGCATATGAGGGTTCAACCTTCTTTGCATTTCTCTAGAAGGCTTTGCATCTTCTTCCAAGTGGATTTTGTGCATGCCAACAAATGGATCGATTCCTCCTAAATCGAATAGTCCAATTGCCCTTTATGTTCTTTCAAGACTATCAACGCTCTTCCTCTTGCTCCTTTGTGAGAGAGGAAGAAATAATGTGTGCAATGATTTATGATTACCTAAGAACACATACTTCAAATTTTCTCGCTACTTTAGTTCTAAATCGTAAATTTGAGAAAAGAAGGTAACAAAGGTACCTTAGATGTTTGTGGAAGGGGGAGAGTAGGTTTCAAGAAGAGAAACTTCGATTGATTAAGAGTTCCTTGCACAACATTTATTTAATTTGAGATACAACTTGCTTTATTTTCAGCATATCCCCAAGCATCTTTAACATTTGTGGTGAAATCTTTACCCTGCAGAAATTGTTGTAAAGTCCCTTCCACAAGTTCATCCAATAGATCAACATGAAAACATTCTTCAGAGCTGAATTGAGGCTGTGTGACTGCATTATAAATATTTAATTTTACCTTCATGTTTCCAAATGAGACTTCCATAATACCAGACCTGCATTGAATGCAAGCATTTGCTGTAGCCAGGAATGGTCTTCCCAAAATGACAGGGATGGAAGTTTTGCTTTTAGTTGGTTCCATATCCAAAACTAGAAAATCAGCAGGATAGAAGAATTTATCTACTCCCACCAATACATCTTCAATCATCCCTACTGGCTTTCTTTCAGATCTGTCTGCTAGTTGTAACACCACATGAGTGGGTTTTAATTCTCCCAAACCTAGTTTCTCATATACAGAATATGGAAGTAGGTTGACACTAGCACCCAGATCTAATAAAGCCTTTTCAATGGTGTGTTCCCCAATAATGCAAGGGATTGTGGGGATTCCAGGATCTTGAAGTTTAGGAGGTGTAGCAATGGATAACACCTGGTTAATTCTTTCCACAGCAAAGACCTTTTTGGACAACTGTATCCTAGATTGTCTTTTATGAGTACAAACATCTTTCAAAAATTTTGCATATGCTAGAATTTGTTTGATTGCTTCAAGCAAAGGTAAATTTATCTTGACTTGCTTGAAAGTCTCCATCATCTCATCTATTTTTGTGTTCCCTTTATCAAAAGGGGATACAGATTTCATTGCATGAGGAAATGGTAAATGAGGAACTAATCTTTCATCTACAGCTTTAGAAGTGTTTTCAGAAATTTTTTTACTTTTCTGTTTTTCATTTTTTTAGTTTTTCTGAGGTACATCAGCAACCCCACTGCTATCACTATGCTGCTCTTGCTGCATATCTTTATCCTCTTCCTCATTTCTTTCTTCTTCAAGACCCACTTTGTTATCTATTTTTCCACTTCTCAAAGTGGTGAGCTTTTACTTCTTCATGTGAATTAGAAGCTTCTCCAACCATGAAGCCCTTTGGGATTGTTCAAAGGTTGTTACCGGGTAACTTTCCTTCCTCTCTTTTGCCAAGGTATTTGAAAGTCCCAATGTTTCTTCAATCTTCTTTATGCTCTGGTGTGAAAATTACGATTTGAGTTAAAGATCCTAAATTCGGAGTGAATTTAGGACTTGATCTTCAAAAGGGTTTTGAACATCAAGCTGATGTGTGTTGTTGTGGAATGGGTCCGAAAGTTTGGTTTGACATAAAATTCTAACGTCTGTCTGCAGCTTTGAAAGGCATTTGATTCTTTGGTTGTTGCTGTTGTTGGGATTGGTAATTCCCCTAGTTCCACCTCAAATTGGGGTGTGCTCTCCATGGATATTCATTTGACTGCATCTGTCCAAATGATTGAGCAGCATGAGCTTGTTCCACCATTAAATTTGGAAACTGTGATGCGTGGGACATTGGTCAAGTGAATGAGTAGGGACGCATATCGTATATGCCTCCTCTACTCTTGAAATATTTGGAGTTTTAATTGAGTCCAACAATCTATCAAACTTTGTGGTTAGATTGTCCATCTTTCTTTCCAACTCATTCACCTCATAGATCTTCCCTTTGGTGGGTTGGTGGTTGTTCAACCTAGCAAGATTTTCAATTTCTCTTGACAGAGATTCTGCACGAGTGGAGTTTTCACCAATCACTTCAAATAAGTCCCAAACCTCTTCAACCTTTTTTTTTGCAAGTAAGTGCCTCCAGGAAGCATCCACCATATTTTTGCCTTTTTTGATCAATTCCTTGATAGAAGCTTTGAACCAGCCACCTAGGAATTTGATGATGAGGACATTGCAATAGCCTTCCTTGAATCTTTCCCATGCTTCATGGAAAGTTTCGTTGAGTTTTGGGAGAATGAAATGATACTTTATCTCAATTGGCTTGTTTTAGACATTGGGAAATATTTGGCTAAGAATTGACACGCAAATCATTCCAAGAAGTGATACTTGTTTGGTGCTAACATGGATAACCATGCTCTAGCTTTATCCTTTAATGAAAAGGAAAGAGCCTCGACTTGGTTATTGCTTCGACCAGTCGACTATGTTGAATGTGGTGCAAAAAGCCAAGAATTCATCCACAAGATTGTATGGATCTTCCTTACTCAACCCATGCAAAGAAGGAAGTATTTGGATAGTTGATGACTTGATCTCATAATTTCCTTCAAGAGGGAAATTGAATGCAAAAGAATTATAAGCACCGGGTGCAAAGTAATCCCTCAAAAGTCGAGGTTCTTCACCCATAGTAGCGAATTCGTGTTGTTTGCTTGGTTCGTAGTAGCCTTTCAACTTCTAAATTCAATGGGAGAATCTCTTAGAGTCCTCCTACCAAACATACAACTGTAACAAAAAAATCTGATTATGCACAACAAACCTTGAATTCCTTTCAGTAATTTCCCTTCTTTAAAAACTGGAATATGAATAACTGTACAAGTATAAACAATAGAATAGTTTAGTACTGATAAAAATTAAAATGAAAAACTTAGGTCTATCTATTTTAGAACAAATTCCCCGGCAACGGCGCCAAAAACTTGTTGTTTCTTCTTAGTGTGCTTGATTTATGTGAGTTTTGAAAAACAGATTTATAACTGCTAAATTACAGTGGCTCTAGACTATATAAACAAATAAGGAAATATCAAAGACAGAAGAGAATTAGCCTGCAAGATCAGGGCCAATTGTAGCAAGTTTTAAAAGTAAGTGAGTGAAAGATCGTCCACAGAGAATTTGTTTAAAATGTAAGATAAACCTCTAGATCTGAGCTATCAGATCTGGCTTCTTATCCTATCTAGAAACCTGATAAGATGAGAGGTTTGAATTTATCACGTTTAAAAAACTAAAAACAAAGAAAATTTTAAACTAAATGATCCAGATCCGAGTTGGGGGAGTGATTGAAACAAAGATGGAGAAGTAATATCTAAATCTGATTTGGTCTTTGAAATCTAATGAGAATAACTGCAGCTCAGCAGAGGTGTTCCAATCTTCATCTGGCTACAAGCGCAGATGTAAGAGAAATAAATCTAATTTAAGGATTAGGTTTAAGCTTATGGCTATGGTCTGTCCACTTTAATGGCCACAAACCATCCAACAGTCTTTAATCCAAAGCCTTAGTTTAGAACAAGAAGCATCACTACAAATGCCGTGAGAGATTAGGTTACCAACACTAATTCTCACAGGAATAATGAATCAAGGAAAATTGCATGAAAAACAGTAAATCTAAAGGAGTCTAATGCAATAAGGAGATCAGAGGGAACCCTTAACATGAGTCCAATTGAGAAAATATGGTTTACAGCAACCTTTTCAAATCCACCATAATTACAATTCTGAGCCTTAAAGCCTCAGATTTGTAGTCTTGAATACAAATCTCTTTTGAATTACAGAAATGTCTCACAGCTCTCAATTGCAAGTCAAAGTGAAGCAATTACAGGGATTTCAGACAAACTATCTGGTTTGGAAATGGGGGAATAGGAATGAAACTCAAAATCTGGATGCCCAAATTGGGCAAATGGTTCGTCTATTTATAGTTTTCCCCAAGTCTAACTCAGATGTGTTTCAACCAATCAGAGGTGCTCAGAATGTATTGACCAATGGTGGTCGAGCACGAGGATCCAGATCTGTTCTGGCCAATCAGAATTCTTCGATTTGGTTCAGCCAATCAGGTGATAGAAGCATCAATTCTATTATGTAATTCAAAAATCTGTTTGAGCTTCTAGAAGTTCCCGCCAAGTAATTTCATCTTTGAGTGTTCACATGGGGTGGAATATGCCTTTGGTTCGTGCTCAGAATCTTCCGGAATGTCCTTGGGTTTTAAAATGCATTGGGACGCGTGCAACAGATTACTAAATTGCCCTTGTTAAAGCTGCGAATCTCCAGAATACCTTTTCGCAGAGCTTAAGAGCCTTTTCAAAAGTGTGTGACTCAAGCTCTTTTCGCAATGTTCAATCTCTCTTGAATTGTGCTTTCTCCTTTCGAAGTTCAATCTTCTTTTCGAAGAGTTCGGATGCTCTTCGAAAACTAAGCACGAGGTTTAGTCCTTTTCGCAGAGTTCCGTGTTCTTCTGAAAAGTGTAGGTTCTTTGCGAAAAGAACTCGTATTGCATTTCTCTGCTCAATTGTTCCTCGCTTCTCTTATGTGTCTTTGCCTCTTCCTTTTAGACTTTTCCACAGCTGATGAGGTTGTTTCTTCACTTCCTTCCTTTGGACTGACATGGATTCTCATCTTTTTGGCACTTTTGAGCTGCTTTTATGGTTAAGCCTGTCTTTATTGTTAGCTGCAACATAGGCACTTAAAACACTTATTTAGTTCTCTCAAAGGTCTATCAAGATTTAAGTTTAGGGGTGAAAAATGGTATTTTTCACTTGTCAACAGCAATTCGATAGGATGAAAGGTTGCAGCTGGGAACCATTCGATAGGTTCAAACTGCATTTCGATAGGATGAAAGGCTGAGCTGGGAACCATTTGATAGGTTCATAGCTGAAGGAGTAAACTGCTCGAAGAGATTGGAGATCTGTTGTGATATACTCGATAGGTTGCATGCTGGAGAAGATGTAGATAGGTTCATCCACAACTTCAGCAACCATTCGACAGGTTGACTGAAGCACTCGATATGTTGAACAACAGCCATTGCTCGAACTCCTCTTCACGCTCGTGAAGATTATTAGCTGCATAATTTGTAGTTGCTGAAAATGGTGAACCATATGGTTGCGATGCAACTGCTGCCGCTTGTACATCCATTCTGTTGAATCCCACACTGCTGCAGTTCTTGTGCTTTAGTGTACATATAGCTCGAAAATGGTGATAGAGCTATTTATGTGTGCAGCTGATGTGCTCATGGGGTTCAGCTGTCTAGTGTGACACAGCTGAAAATGTTGAACCTCTGAGCTTACTGCTGCAACTATTTTGCCCATGTCTGACACAGCTGAAGGTTTCAACCTGTCTAGATCTGCTCCACAGCCTATATGGTTTTGAAGTTCTTTGAGTCCTCTTGATGGCTGACTACTTGAGCTGCTCTAAATAATGCTTCTAATGGTGTTCTTGATAACAGCAGCAGATCAAAGTGTTTCTTCACGCTGTTTGCACTTTGATCTGCTATAGACTTCAACAGTGACAATTCTTCTTCATGCATTGGGCTTTGCTTCTATCAGCTCATGAATGATTCTAGTCCTCCTTTTGGCACTTATTAATTGGATTTCTACACTACGCTGCCATTTCTTCCTAAACTACAAAACAAGCTAAAAGTAATTATAAACAGCTCTAAGGTTTAGCAAAAGCTAGGTTTAAAGGTGTAGAAAGTGGCAAAAATTGATGCTTAATACTATGCACATGCGTGCTTTAATGCGGTAAAATGTCAATATTTTTCCGATAATGCAACTGTGCTAAATTAATGTCCTAAATCTACGGTTCACCAGTCAATCTCGGTCAACCAATCAAAGTTTCAATCGGTTTGATTCCACTACTAAATGATATTATATAACGAACAACTATATTCAAACATGGATGCAGAAGGGATTGTTTCCCGTGTTTATTCTCGGTTGCAGGCTTAAAAACCTGGACGGTATCCCTATAAAGTGTACACAATGCGTCTGGGTGTCCGTTGGATGGTTGTTGTTTCTGTAAATGGTACCCGAACGGGATCTGGGTCGAGACTTCCATTCACCTTCATTATTTATCGCCCCTAATGGGTCCATATTTTTGCATAGTTGATCTGTTTGTAAGATCGTTATCAAAAGTGGCACACACTCCTAAAAAGTGATTCGACATCAATATTTACTCCACTCGGGTAGTTGTGCTAAAGTAACTTCGGGATCGATGGGTATGCCCAAAGATCTTGAACCCTACCTCGTGTAGGGGCACCCATGACCAATCAAAATGAGACAATCAATGCCTCATAAGATTGGGTACAAACCCTTGGATCTTCGCATCATTTCTTTATACCATTGTTTAAGTATGGGTCAATCACCCTTCAACTCGCGGGGCAGTCTTGTTTGAAATGAATCTCAAACATCGTGCATCTTAAATTATACCACCACGGTTATGCTCAGTAATGTCTCTATGCACTTGGGGACCGATACCCTTGAGGAATGGACGTTTTCCCAACACATTGGGCTACTGTTACTCTTCATTTAATTTTTCTTTTACTTTTTGATGTTTGAGGTTCGCTTTGAATATAGCAGATACGTTAGCATTTGCCTTGAGCCTCTTAGGACATCTCTTGCTTTGGGATACGATCATTAGTGATTGAATACTAAAGAGGGGAATCTGTAGACACCAAAATTTGGCCCAAGGCATGTTCGAAACATACTTTGAGAAAGGCATACCCCCGAGCTTCCAAAATCACTTCCCAAACCTTTAAGAATTATCCCAAAACCCTACAGAATCATCCAAAATTCTTTGGAATCAACCCAAACCCTTAAAACCCTTCATGGACCCTTAAAAAGGCCAAACAGAATAGTGGTTGGAAAGGGGAGTGCCAAAGTTTACATAGATCTCTGCATCAGTTGGGGCTAATATCATTGGAAATGAGAGTTCCTCATCTTTCGAACAAGCTAAGAATCACCTCAATCCAAGTTATATATAAAAAGTTATGGCAATTTGAAAAATGCAAAAAAATACAGGAAATTACACTTATGTACATAATATGTACGCAAAGGAAATTTTCTCCAAAATTCAGCCTTGTGTACATAAAATGTACAGAAGGCCAAATTGGTTTTCTTCCAGCACCGGCCAACACTTCTTTGGCCCAAAAATGAGTTTTTTACTTTTGGGGGTTTAACTTGTAGACCATCCCAGACTTCGAGGTTTGTTTCTTTAGGACGCTAGTACCCCCACCAGCTCCCTTTATCACCCATTTTACTATTCAAGTCATCACCCCATCATCTACCATTAAAACCTAATTCCCACCTATCTAAGCTCTCAAAAACTCAAAAACCTTAGATTTCCTATTACCTAATTCCTAAACCCAATTAGAACTTAAAAACCCCCCAAATTACCTCTCTCTCTATAAATAGAGAGCCACCCCCCTTGTTTAGGATACTTTTTTCAAATCTAAAAGAAGAAACTCTGCCAAATTAGCTCCCCATTTCCAAGCATCAAGCATTCCAAACCTTGAAACCCTAGATCATCCCTCATAACCCTCATAGTTCCCTCATCAACAATCATCAATCCTTCCAAACCATAGCAAGTTTAAACCCTTTCTCTTAGCCTATTGCTATCGGAAGATCACCGGTGTCGCTCTCGAACAAAGATTCGACCACGATGCAACAAGGGCCCACGAGCTTTGGCTCTCCCCTCTATTCCTCTACCTTCTTTGCTTTTCCTCTATCCTAAAATTGAGTCGTTACGCCGTAAAAATTTCGGCGGGTGCGAAGGGCTCAATAGGATCGAAGTGCCGCTCGCTTTTTCTCTCTTTTTATATATACATATCTAACAATATATATAAATATTTTATATAATCTAAACAGAGACTTGGCCTATCACATCGCCCTACCACCTCAGCTGTCTGCCATCCACAACATTTTCCACGTGTCGATGCTGAGGAAGTATGTGAGAGACACATTGCACGTGCTGGATTATCAGCCCATTGTAGTTCACAAGGACCTAACCATAGTTGAGGAGCCAGTGACAATTTTAGACAAAAAGGAACAAATTCTAAGAACGAAGCAAATTCCTTTGGTCTTAGTCCACTGGCGCAACCATGCTACCACTGAAGCAACGTGAAAACAAGAAGCGGAAATAAGAGAACAATATCCAAGACTTTTTCAATGAGGTCAATCACTTTCGTATGTCACTGTAGTATTCATGTTGTAAACTCATATGACCATATGTCATAACAAAGTCATAGTGAGCTTGGGACCAAATCGGTCGATATGTAGGTGTGTAATTCAATTTACGCATATGGAATAATTGTTGGTAACTTAAACTTATCATTGTAGTACTCATGTGAGGAAATATGTAGAAAATTTTGACAACTTAAACACTTGTGAAGTTCATTTATCATCAGTAAAATGACCCATGATTTTTTAGAAACTAGCCTCCGCATATACTGTTAATGTACAATATAGATTTGGAGTACAAACAATCGATCCCCTACATTGCGAGCCAAATTAGACTGAAAATGGATAGGTCTGTTCTGTTGCTCCGCCGTAGCGAGATTGGAGCTCGCCACGATGAGAACTTAAGGTCGCCACGATGACTGATGTGTGTTTAAAAGGGGGCCTGAGAAACCTTTGTTTTGTCATTTCGAAAATTTTAGAGCCTAGGACCCTCTCTCGCTTTATCTCCCTCGTGAACCAAGACCTTTGGCATTCAAAATTTATCATTTTCTTCCCACCAAAACTCTCCAAAATTGAGGATCCACGAGACAAAGCCTCACCGAATTCGATTTGTCCTTGATTCAACCTACTTCGTGAGGTAACACACCCAAAACCCTTATTTCTTTGAATTCTTTTGTGCATGGCATCGAGAAAGAAGGCCGCGACCAAAATCTCGGTCTCTGGGCCTAAGCTCTCTGCTAGTGCCATGGGTAAGTCATCAGCTAGCTCGGAACCTCCACCACTGCCCAGAGAGAAACTCGCGGCCTGGTGGTCGGATTAAACTTTTGAGCTTGAGTGGCTATTCGACCTAGAAATATTTAATGATGACATGATTCCCTGGTCGGTAGAATACATTAAACGGGCCAACCTCGAACCCCTACTTCAACCCGTCTGGCCCGATTATCACCCATGTCTGGTTAGATTATTCTACCAGAACATTAAAAAGGGTGTCAGTAATGGAACCTTCACCACTGAAATTGATGGCCGAAAGTTCTATATGGACATCTATGATATTACGGCAGCCATGCGCTGTAGTGCGAAGTTCGATAACACTCTTGGGCTACAAGCCCCTCGGCCCAAAGAACTAAAATTTCACCAAATAAGAGCTAGGATGACCGGTGGTCTTCTTGCATTTGGCCAATCTGTCACCTGAACACAACTGCTTGACCGAATGTGGTTTTTGGATGTCATGTTTCAAAATAATTATACCCCCTTCAACATGAAAGAGAGAGATGAGATTATTTACATCAGGGGTTATTTGCCGTATATGAAAATAGGTGGTTCAATGCACCACAAGTTGTTTATGAGGGCATGAAATACGCAAACGAATAGTCACTAAGCACCATTGATAGATCCTTGACTGCCCTGCCCTATGCCCAAATCATATCCCAACTTCTCGATGGACCTGAGGATGATGAGAATGAAGAACCTTACGAGATACTAGAGGGAGAGGAATCTAAGATGGATAATGTCATAAATTTTTTGACCAAATAGTGGAACCTGATTTTGAAGAGATGTCGATTGAGTGTGAGGAATAGAGCTTTACGACAACCGGTCGGGGTTGTGCAACAAAAACAACCTGAACAAGCCACATCTGAACCCGTGCAACCCCCTCAACCATAAGGACTGCAGGGTGAATTCCTAATAACCGCGGAGTTCACTCAACAAATGGAATTGCAGCAATTGCAACTTTCACCGTTACTAGAGAACTAGCACCGACAAAACATGGAGCAATTTGAACTCCACCAAAATAGCTATGTCATGCATCAAAGATTGGATTTCCATGATGTGATCCTAAAACAATGGGTGGCAAAGGTGTACCCAACAGCTCACACTCCTTTCGTAGCTCAAGCACGCTAGTTCTTCTCGGATTACACCAAGAATTCAGCTCGTCCAAGAGCTAGTACCTCTGAGACTGGAGCTCGACACCGTGACAAGCAGCCTACCGAACAATCAACAGAGTGTCAGGTGAGCTCTTTAAACCTTGACATGTTAATTTCCTTTAGAAGATGTTAATTGCTTTAAAGGTCGATAATCTGTATATTCATTACTTACCCATGTATATTCTACTCAATCATCACAATCATAATGAAATTATTATTATTTGCATGTTACCTGAGTAGAACTTATAAATCATGATAGTTACCATCAATACAATTTAAACATCTGTCAATGATAGAATCACAATATAGGATAGCACCAAAATTTTTACTACAGCTTAGAACACATTGGATGTTGATATTGAATCCCCTATAACCATACAATACACAAAATCTTATTCGTCCCTTGTCACGATGCAACGTACGTCAAGATTAGTCATGCAATCCCTTCTACAGTCGTCAATTTTTTAGGACGAAAATTCATTTAAGGGGGGGAGGATGCAACACCCTGAAATTTTTCTTAGCTTATGTGCGCATTCTAGATGCTGGCACTAAAGGACCTGAGTCGCTGTATGTCTGGTAACCAAGGTGAGCAAGTTGGTTAGTGAGTACACATACTGTGTATCTGTGGAATAGGACCCATTAGATCAACTGGCCCAGGTCATGGGCCCATCAGTCAATAGCCCTACTTGTGTGAATCAGATTTGGCCCATGGGTTACATCCCTTTGAAACCTGGCCCATAACTTAGAAACTCCAAATCTATGGCCTTTAGCCAGTTTATACACTAAATTGGGCGTATAGACATTACATGTGAACCAGCCCCTAACCACTTAAGCTCCTATGCACGCATAAGTTGCGCATGGAAGTTGTGTCGAACAAGGAAAAGAGAAGGAAGCTGCTCTTCTCCCATCGCCTCCACTTGAAGAGCTCCCCAGACATTCGATTTCTCCAAACCATCCGACTTCGTGAAGAAATCCTCCCTAGCACGATCGTCACAATGATTCACCAATCTACAAACCCGTGCAATCAAAGATTTTGGAAGATTGATCACATGAACCATGGGGTATCTCTTCCATGGAGCTCGGAGACTTCGCCTGTGAAGAATCCATTACAGTAATCTGTGTAATTCAGCTTTGTAAATCTTAATTTCGAGATCTAGGGTCGAATCACATGAGAATTATGAGTTCATGTGACGAAATTAGGAATCAAGCATACAAGAGGCTTTGTAGCCAAAAATCATAACGTCAGATGCCTAGATGTGAGTGCATGCATTATCGCACTAGTGTCTAAAGGCTTAAATTGCATAAAGCTGACCAGATTGGGTTGCTTTCTAGTAATGCATGCCTTGAAACATCATATGCCGGATGCACGACAAACATGGAAGTCGAATCCTTCAATTTTCGGGGTTTCGGATTGTGCCTAGTGCGAATTAAATGAGATAGAAGTCTAGGTTTAGCAAAAATCTTGCATTAGGTGACTCTAATACGCCTTTCTGATGAAGACTATACATAGATTTGGAATTCATGGAGTCTCACCACGGCAAAATGACCTAAAGCCCTCACTATGGTGAGAAATAAAGATCAAATCGCCTCGAGAAAATCTTGTCACGGCGAGATACCTTTGTTATGTGGCACCTAAAGAGCTCACCGCGAGGAGGTGTCCCCTATTATGAGATTTGGATTTTTATTTCCTATGAAGTCTGTGTGTGTATGTGTTCCCATCCCGCATGGTTTAGTAACCATTAGCGCATGTGCGTGGTGTAATGTAGGTTGAATGAGGAGTTTGACAAGGAATTGACCTTGGATTCGAGTGATTTTGCCGTGATATTTGGACACTAAGGTAGGGAAGAACATCTTACCGAATCCTTGTTTTTCTTCAAATTTGTGTTACTGATGAAAGTAGTATGTACCGATATTTTCTAGAATTACTAAGCAAAAGTATTTCCATGCCATGAAAGTTAAGATTTGAATTTACGCACATGTTTTACATGTTTTTGTACAAGCATCTTGATATGTTATTGCATTCGTCCTTGATACATACCTAGAAATTGATATATGATTTATGTCATTGCTACCAGCATGTATACTTGTCTCCAATACCTCAATGTGCTCAATCGTGATAAGTTCAATTTTTGTTTGCTTGATCTGGTATATGCTATGTGATTCATGTCATTACTTGCGTCTCTGTGATTGTAAGATCCGGTTCAAGTGCCCCTATTAACTTGCTCAGGGGCTTATAATGGCTTAAGTGACCCTGCTAATTTGCTCAGGGGCTTGGCAATTTAGCTCAAGTGACCCTGTTAACTTGCTCAGGGGCTTGGCAATCCGTCTCGTTCCAAGTGATCCTATTAATGTAGCTCAAGGGCTTGGTTTCACGGTTCAATTGACCCTGTTAACGTAGCTTAGGACCTTGACATCGTGGTTTGAATGACCCTGTTAATGTAGCTCAGGGGCTCGATTTCGTGGTTCAAGTGACCCTGTTAGCGTAGCTCAAGGGCTTGTCATCTTGATACTTGACCTTGTTTATGATTTCTTGCTATACTTTCTAGTTGGGTACTCTCTTGATTTGTTCTCATGCCTCTGATATACTCACATGATTCTATATGCATTATTTTGAAATCTGATTACTTGTATTCACAAAAGAATAAGTTTTGACTTCAGTTAAAGAATTTCTTGCATTAAATCTGATTTTTATCTATGCATCAAGATTCATGAAATAGATGATAAATGGTAGTTTAGCATTTGTTATTCCCTATTGAGCTTGGACTGTAGCTCATTCCCCGACTATACGTCATAGCTGTAGGAGATGATTTTGAACAGGACCCGGAGCAAGAGGAAGATCAGGACTACAACCCTGTCGAAGGGGAGGACTTGCCTGAGGAGCATTTCCCATAGTTTCTTGAGTGGAACTTGGAGAGGTTCTTTTCGGGTTTGATAAACGGTACATTGATAAGTTGTAATGAAATACAATAGTATATTATGATCCACTGTTTAGATGGAGGTCGGCCTTCATCGGTGGATGTATAGTTTCTTTTGGATTTGCGGATATGGTATTTAGTTATGTGGGTTATTTTTCCATTTTGTTATTACTATAGCTCTATTATGTTTCTGCATTGCGTACTTTACTTCCGCTTTCGCAAGCTTATCGTTATGTGATGGCCTGATCCTTCCTATTGCTTATTGTGATCGAGCTGACAAGAAGCGATGCTTGCATTGTGATACCATAGCATCACTGTAATTCGGATTGTGTGTGCGTGATCCGACGACACTGGTTTTTCATAAGGAAATCCAGGCTATAACAAGTGGTATCAGAGCCCTAAGTCTTCAGTCTTATGGGCGTACAAAGCTATGTTGCAGGTTAGAAATAATGGCAATAGGTTTAGTTATTAGGCTATGAACTAAGACTTTAGTCTTAGGACCGATCTGACTTACCATTTGCTTGGTCATGACAGGTCAACATGCCTCCTAGAAGGGGAAGACGGAGGATTGCGTACACCAATGGTGGGACTAATGGTAAAGGAATCGCCACACCTCCGAATGCAATTCCTCTAAGCAACAACAACAGTGCCTCTGAAGATGGAAACAATTTAGGCAATGCCTTAGAGGGAGGAAATCAGGCTAGGAATAACACAAGGAGTAACCAACAACTGCTTGAGACCATAGTGAATACCATGGCAATTCCGGCTGAGAGAAGGTAGCCATTTGGTTTTCAAGACTTTAGAAGACTGAGACAACCAAGATTTTATGGGTAGGCCAATTTGATGGAGGCCGAGAAGTGCTTAAATCAAATTGAGAAGGTACTGGAGCGAGTTTGTTGTACGGAAGAAGAGAAGGTGAGTTCTAGGGACACCCTGGACTTGGACAGAATTTACTTTAGCCTTCTATGAGAAATACTTTTCGGCAAGAGAGAGACGCCGATTGGAAATCCAATTTGTAAATTTGGTGCAAGGTCAAATGAGTGTGCGAGAATACGAGACTGAATTTACTCGTTTGTCACGATTCGCACCAGCATTAATATCCACTGAGTTGATGAAAACACAAAAATTCAAGTACGGTCTCAAGCCAACCATTAGAGGAAGGATATCATTGGTCGAAGTAACCACTTACAGGAGGGTAGTGAGACTGGCCCTCATTGCGGAAAGGTACATCTAGGATCTATATAAGGTAAGAGATGAGCAAGGAAGGAATAGAAAAGCTCAATATAAAATGATGAGTATGGAGCAGGCCAGTAAGAGGCATAGGTATTTGATGCCGCCATCGTCACAACCTACCCCTACGGCATCGACAACGTCTTCCAGTACAACAATTTTTCCACCTCTACCCCCAAGACCTCCAAGACCTTTAATTACATCAGCCCCGACAAACACGAGTATAGCAAAGACACAATAAACGGCTTCTCGTACCGCTTCCTCCACACCATCAATTGCATGTGCGAAATGTGGGAAACCACATAAATTTGAGGAGTGTCGAAAATCTAAAGGGGTGTTAATCACTGAATTATGCCACTTTCCACCTCCTAACCTAGCCCTCACTAGAGCTTAGAGTTGTTTAATAATTGATTTTGGAGTATGATTTGGTAGTTAGCAATAATCTACAGAATGGTGCAGCAATTCATGTAATAAGTGCCAAGAAGAGAAGAATTAGAGTCAGGCATTGGAATTCTACACTAAGGTCAGCAATCCTGAAGCCGTCACCGAGGCGAGAAATCAAGGCCAAATCGCCTTAAGAAAATCTTGCCACGGCGAGATGCCTTTGATATGTGGCACCTGAAGAGCTCGCCGCGGCAACATGTAAGCTCGTTGCGGTGAGGAAGTCCCCTGTTATGAGATTTGGACTTTTGTGCCCTATGAAATCTGTGTGTGTATACATACCGATCTTGCATTGTTCAATAACCATTAGTGCGTGTGTGCGGTGTAATGTAGGTTGAATGAGGAGTTTGACAAGGAATTGACCTTGGACTCGAGTTATTTTGCTATGATATTTCTACACTAAGGTAGGTGTTGATCTCTAAAAAGTACCACTTTTCACCCCTTAACCTGACCTTTAATAGACCTTTGAGCTATTTAATAATGGTGTTTTAAGTGTGTTAGTGTAGATAACAAGAATTTATAGCTTAATGATGCAATTCATCGTATTTCAAGCCAAGAAGGAGGATTTTTATGCTAAGTTGTGGAGTTGAAGAATTTATTGGGAAAGCACCATATTTGTTCACACCATCGGGACAATTTCGGCATGCTTTGGGACCTTTGAAGACCTATTGAGGGTGAGAAGTGAACCAAGTTAGTGGACTGCTGCTGCAGTGAAGTAAATAGAACACCACTTCAAGTAGCACAGCAGAGAGCTCAATGAAGATTGAACCATGCCAGGCTGCACATTTGCTACCTTCCACCTCTAGAACTGCAGACCTGCTACATCAATCCCCAAGAGTTGAGAACTGAAATAGAGCTGCTGGTTTGAACCAAAAGAGCAGCAACAAAGTGATCCTCGCGACCTAAAGTTGCTGCAAATGAACCTTGGAGCTGCACACATTCGAGCTTGGCGAGCAGCTGCATTTGAACTTCGCGAGATGCAAGTGCTGCAGCACAGCTGCAACAAAGAGCCTAGCGGGCAGCATAAAGAGCCTTTCATTTGATCTCCGTGAGCTGCTGTAATTGGAAGCTGCACTGCAACAGCTAGAACCTCGCGAGCTTTAGAGCAGCCCCCATTTGAGCGTAGCGAGCTGCTGTTGCACAATACATTGAGCAGCTGCACTTAATATATGGGAGTACACTCAAGAGATAATACAGCAGCTGCACATTCATGCTCCCAACCTGTCGGTGCTGCACCACCAAATGGAGCTGCTGGACATATCTCAAATGCCATGCAGCAGCTGCAATGAAGAGCCATCCTCCCGGGCTGCAGCTACTGTCAATTGACTATCAAGCGATAGCTGCAAATACAAAGGCTGCTGCACTTTGCTGCAGGAGTGAATCTATCAGCACTTGAGCTACTGCAAGGTGAACTTTCCAAGCTGCTGCACCCTACATCTGAACCACCTTGCTGAAACCACCAAGGGTATAAGTAGATTACTGATGCAAGTCAAGAAGAGAGCAGAACAACTGTTGTACTTAAATCAGCCATGCACTCTAACAGCTGCACCCACCTTTCCAAGCCTAAAGCTAATGTGCAGCTGCTGTTGAGTAGTTCCCACACTCTAAGGCTGTAGCAAAGAATAATTTGGATGCATTAAAGGCCTGCTGCAGCACACATCACAGCAGCTGCAACATCAATCATGAGCAACTGTTGTTGCTGTAGCCAACTGTGCAACAGCCCACAAATGAAGGAATTCGAGCAGATCTGCTGCTCTACTCTCCAACTAGTCGAGCAATTTACATTGGCTGCAAACCAAGACTTTTGGGAGCAGCTACACTTGCTGGCCAAGGAACTTGTCGAGCACGTTCACGAGAGCAACTGAAAATAGCAGCTGCAATGCTCCATTCAAGTAGCACAACAGCTGTAGTGAAGCACTGAACTCGTAGGCCTGCAGATTTAAACCATTGGCGTAGTTTATTGGCTGAAATCATTTTGTCGAACAGCTGTTGTACACTCTCGAGACAGCTGTGGAGCACCCTTGAGCAGTTCAACTAAACCCCACAGGCAGCAGACTCGAAGTCGAGTGGTGTAGAGCTGAAAAATACAGGCATTTGAGCTGTTCTGCTGTTGAGGCATTGTGTCGACCAAGTGCAGTGCTGAAAAATGTTGTATTTCAGCTCAGCGAGATTTAAGCTCCTGCTGTATTGCAGCTCAGTGAGATTCAAGCTCCTGTTGTATTTCAGCCCAGCGAGATTCAAGTTGCTGAAATATGTTGTATATCAGCTCAGCGAGATTTAAGCTTCTAAAGCATTTCAGCCCAGCGAGATTAAACTTTTGAAGCTACAACCCAATGAGATCCTAGCAAGATCTCAATGTGATGCATACCTGAAGCTGTCATCTATGTGAGGCACGAATTCTAGTTGCCTATTTCAGCACCCAAGGATATTTTGGGTATTTCACACCTTCTAAGGCGCACATCCCAATGTGTCACACTTCCCAAAGCATCCAAGGGCCATAGATGGACCACTTAATCAACTCCACATATCCTCACCCTTGCTTCTAGGGCATACCAAAGTTTAAGGATTGCTTATAAATAGAGCATCTTCCTGTTTTGTAAATCTTAACCAAGAATAGCATGTGTTCATCTAGGGTTTCGATCCAGGGTTAGCCTCTGATCACGTAGAGTTAGGGTTAGGGTTTGATTTCCTCTTTTTTCAATTTTTCTTCTCTCTTAGCCCAGCACTTGCTGGCTAAATCTTTGGCAAGCAGTTAGGTTTAATTTTGTTTCAGTTTTGTAATAGATCATTTAAGCATTGGGATTTGGTGTTGAGCTGTTGTGCACAAGGCTACTGCCTTGAGGGATTTCATTGTTCATAACACCAAATCAATGAAATTTTTGTTTAAACACTTACTCAATTTGTTATTTTCCTATTAGTCCATAGCTCTGTTCAGGCTATAGCATACATTTAGGATTTGAGCTTATTGAAAGGCTTATGGAAGCTTGAGCGAGATGCCCTGGGACCATGGTGGCAGACAACAATTTTTATGCTCTATTTTTGTATTTGTGGGTAACGGAACCTCTGTGGATAGCCTGTGACCATTTGAGTGGACAGACTAGAGCCCTAGGGCAAACTTGGTCACAGATCTGAGATGGATTATTCTTCTCTGCAGTTGGACTTGTATCTTAGTGAGAAATTGTGTAGGAACAGACTCCCCTCTATTTTACTTGACCGCCATTAGATGTTAGACTGGTTTCTCTGTAGTGATTGCAGACTGGGAGGCTGAGTCATTGCAGGCCTTTTGTAGTAATGATCAGTGGTGCTTAGATCCTTATTCAACCTATTGCTAGTCCTTTGTGTGGGCATCAATGTGCCTCTTGCCTTAACAATGCACAGAGGGCTTTATGGGTTGGAACTCCTATGAATGTCAGACAAATCTGTGCACAAAACTGGGGAGTTTGTAGCCTGGCAACCATAGTGTCTGCAATAGTATTCACGGCCTGATGTGGTTCATTAGATAAGGTTTGATTAGCTTACTCCTTTGGATTAGATTGGCAACTTCTAGCTTGATCAATGGGATTTGACAGACTCTATAGGATAGACTGTGGCCATTTGAGTGGACAGAATATAGCCTTAAGAGCACCCCAAATGGCATGGGTTAAGTTGGATATTTCCACCTTGCTGAGGTTAGTAATAGCACTTTGGCAAGGACTTGCTGCTGAGAGCCTAAACCTGAGTTACATAGTTGAGTGAATTTTAACCTAAGCTACTCACTTCTCACCCTTTTACTTTTATTTTAACACATTTCATCATCCTTCTTTATCCCTTTCTTTAGCTGTAGTTTATTCTTGTCTTTTCCTAGTTTTTAGTATAGCTTAGTGACACCTAAACACTCTTCCTTTGGGACTGCCAGATCTGTAGTTATATCTGAAGACTACTATACAACCCTTGTGGTTCAGATCAATACTCCCTATGGGACAAACTCTTATCAAAATATGCTACAATAGGCCCTATAACTTGCAGGTCTGTGTGTATTTTTTAGACTTGATGTTTTGTGTTTTTCAATCCACCTTAGATTTACTTTTACTAACACATTCTTATCACTATTTTCAAATAATGTTAGCAGTAAACATCTAAAATACCCTAACAGTAGGGAAGAACATCGTGCCAAATCCTTATTTTTCTCAAAATTTGTGTTATTGATATAAGTAGTGTGTACCAATATTTTCTAGAATTACTCGGAGTAGCCAATTACGATTTTCAACACTTCCTTTGATCAGAGAAGCTAGAGGCTCAGATTTGTCTTCTCTCCTTATTTTCTAAAATAAAAATTAAATATCCCCAAAAACAAAAATAAAAATATATTTTCTGGTGTATGCATCACACTCGATCTCAAAATTTAAATATTTTTTAGTGTTTAAATTCTCTGTTGCCCCATTATACCCGAAGATGATAGACAGGGAATGGGCGTATGCATTCCATCGAAGTGAATATGATAACATGTATAACTCGTAGCAGAGTGACCATCCTTATTCTAATTATGCCTCCAATATTGGCCAACAATAAGGACCATTTGTTGTTGAGCCACGCTATCCTCCTACACAGAATTTTCAACAGACCTACCTGCCACCCATGAGACCATATCAGCCATATGAGCAGTAACAGTTTAGTCCTCCGAGTAACAGAATTGATGGCATAGTTGTTCAAATCCTTAGGGATTTAGAATAATAGTGGCATCAACGTTTCAAGAATTTATCCCAGCTTGCTCAATTTTCTCAAGTTTTATATTCGTACACACAATCCATTACAAAGTTGGATGCCCAAGTTGGGCAACTAGCTACGCAATTGGTGGAACGAGAGAGCAACCAGTTACAGTCATGACCTGTGAGTAACTCAGGAGGATAAGTTTTTATGGGAGAAATATTGATTTTTGCAGAACATGTCCAAATCGTTCAATTTTTACGAAGTGGCAAAGCTGTGAATAATAAAGTTGAGATGCCCGCAACTATGGATGTCCCAGAGAAAGGAGTGGATGAGCCTAAAAGAAACAAGGAAGTTTCTAGACCTGAAAAATATTAAACTGAAAATAAAAAAAATAATAAATTTAGTGTGACTGAAGTATCATATGTACCAAGGTTAGCATTTCCTAATGCTTGCGGCGCACCGTCAATTTTTTATAAAAACCCAAAAATATTAGAGGAGAGCACATATTTTGTTCATATTCTCCCACTTAATTCTCAAACGAGGACATGGGACCTTGGAATTTTTTTTTCCAGACAAAGAAAGGCCAGTGATCATTATATCACTGGAAGATCTTGAGTATGCCTGATATACTTATGGGCACCGTCGAGCTACCAACTCATCCATAGCAAAATCCTGCAAAATATGTAAACTAACTCTTTTATTTTGCTTTAGCTAGAAAATTTTCTCAGCAAGTATGTTACGATTCAAATCGTGGTAAAATATGATCAACAGTAAGATACTTCCTGCTATACAATATTATGTTCTCTAGTGATCGTATGGATTTACTACATTCTGAACCCCACAGGTACGAATTTTTTTAGTATCCCTTATTTTTTTTGTGCCAATGAGGACATTGTCTAGTTTAAGTTTGGGGGGATATACAACTTGGGTATATATTAGTTTAATTTTGTAAATAACACTTTATATTTTGCATTACTTTTATCATTTTTGCAAAAAAAAATGATAAACATCACATGTCTGTATGATAGACAAAAATTATGAATCCTAAAAACTTACGATCCATCATAGTAGAAGTTCAATAATCAAATAATATAATAGTTACAATTCATGTTTAGTTGTAACAACTGCCACATTTTTATCCTGGCAACATTGGGTACTGACTTGAGTAGGGTCAGGCTTGTGCCAAAAACGTGACACGAAGAACTGATTGGCATTTTGATGATGATTGTTACATAGTGGAGCCTTAGGATAAAAATATTAAAAAAATATTAAAACATTTTGATCATAGATTAGGTAGAAATTAAAATATTCGGAGCCCTCCTAAGGATAAAAATTTACGTAACACAATTTTAAATAATGCATAGGACTGCTAGGCACTGAGGAGTGTCAATCTTTTGACCCAAAACCCAGTAGTGCATAGAGAAAAATACCAACAAAGGCCTGATGGCCTTGCCTCGGCAACGGAGGCAAGCGAAACAAGTTACCTCGGCCACTTGAGGCAATTCTACACCTGAGGCAAGCCCAGTGGTTGCCTCAGGTCTGACCGATTTTAACCTTTCTTGGTATAAGCACGGGTCAGGTCCGACCAGTGCCAGCTACGTGTAGCTATCTTATGGTATATTGAAGTCTGTAAAGTGATATGCAACTCAATATGTATATAGCTAAACATCGTTAAAAATTGTAAACATTTGGTACGACAACCCATCCCAACCATACACATTTAACACAGAGAGAAAGTGCTTTATAGACATGCTAATCCTCAGCTTGCCTAGTAGGTGAAATAAACTGGTTTTGGCTTATATAGAGATGGAGATACATCTAATACCACAGACTAGTTTTGCCTAGCTAACCACTCAAACAAATATTTTCACCTATTGTATATGGGACTTGCACTAACATAAAGCCATTTTATTTTATCTGCTGCTACTATGGGTAGCATGTAGATGTTGTATAAGGAATGCCGGCTCTTTGTAGCTGATAAGCTACTTTCAGCTCATTCTTCTTCCACGGTTGCATGAGTCACGATTGACTCTCATGCACGCAAGCTACTCAAGCCATACAAGAACTTGCCAGCCTTCTTCTTGCTCCAAATTTTTGCTGAAAATTCTGTTGCAATTTCTACTGCTGCAAATTCTATAATCCATAGCCAAGAAACAGTGATGCTCACACACTTACGTTTTCGGCAAACTCGACACCGACGTAAGTTCAGCGTCATCGAAACAATAAATTCACAAAAAGGTACGCTATAAACATATCAATTCCTAGACTAGGTTCAGGTTATTGATTATTTTAAATCCAATATAATCTGTAGTAACAATCCCATCGTGATTGAAATAGCAACTCAGACATCAAGGCATGTGTGCGAGTTTCAGAAAATAAATTTCAACTAGACATTTCTGAAACTTTCATACAAATTTTATTCGAAATAAACTAGTGTTTTTGTGTATTTTATATACTCAATTATAAGCTAAATGTAAGCTACATATATAGGGGAAAAGACCCAGCAAACCATGTAAAACTAAAGGGCAAAGTGGAGCATAAAACACCCCGGCATGACAAGCCTGATAGACTTGCCACGGCAATAGTATGCTCAGACCATGGGTTGGTATTTTGATCATAACGTTTGACCCCAAACTCCAAATGTCATGATTCGTGATGCGTTGGAAAGGGGACAAAGATCCCTACAACTTTCATGAAGGAACACATTTCTGAATCTAACGTTTAAGGGGTCAAAAATTGGTGATAAGTTGCAGCAACATGCTCAGCTGCAAAGCTTGCCGCGGCAACCTATGTTGCTTGCCGCGACAACCCTACATCTGACGCACTTGGTGGCACATTTCTCAGAGTTTTGTGCTGGGATGATTTACTGAGTTTGACCATGAGACTTGGGACCATAAATGGTCCATATTTGGGGTCTATATTGACCCAATAAACTATTAAAAATACTAAAACTATGACCATAAATTCTAGGTATTTTGTGCACATGACAAGATTGTTTGAAGATATGCGTGCACGGGTAACTAGTTACACGTAAGCCTGGTATAAGGTAGGGAATGTACTTTGCTAAATTGTGTTTTAATTGCTCATTCATATCTAGATAGCATATAAAATTATTTTGTTCAATAAAGCTATAAGTATAAAATAGTTGCTTATAATGAGATAGATTCGATGTATGCTGTTGTAGGGACTTTTCTGAACTAAATGATATTGCGTTTTATATTCTCATCTAGTTAAGTAAACTCTTAGTAGAATCATGCGTATAGGAAATATGATATCTGATTAAATTTTATTTTCTGAGGATGATAGATATTAGTAAACAAAGGAATGTTTTGCATGATGGATATCAGTAACCTATTAATAGTTACCAACTGCAATGTGATATTTAATTTGGTATGGATAAGATATGCTCAAATTAAAGTTAAGAAATAAGGATGACAAGCGTGGTATATAAAGATGATTTGTAGTACCATGCTAATGTTGTTTTGATGAATTCAACCTTAAAGTATTCAACTTTGTTAAATTCAGTTTTGATAAACTATTAGTTAAGAATAAGAAGCTTAATTTTGAATTAGTATAAACATGATAGTGCAGCTTTGATACGTTCAGCTTGGATAAGTTCAGCATTAATCAATAGTTAACTTAGTCAGTCAAGTATGCTAGTTTCATGATGTATAAACATGAAAGATTAGTAATGCTAATTCAGTTAGTTGGAAATGAGGATACGATCAGTTTCAATGCATGAATATGAATAGTTATACTAATAAAAGTTTTGATAAATGATTATGAGCATATCAGTTTGATAAGATCAGCTTGACATATGTTATTATATTAGAACTATTATCAAACCAATTTAGATGACTTGATATAAATCAGTAGATGAATTTATATGTATGATGATACTAGATGAGTTTAAAGGAAGTATAATGTATGCACATGCTAGTTTTCAATGTATTACTATGACTGCTGGTGTTAGATCAGCTTAGGAAGCTACAAACTTGATGTATGTTTTACATGATTATGATGCTAGTTTAGCTTGGATACATGAATATCAATGATTATGATAATTGTAGTTTTATATGATCATGTGGGTTCAGTTATTAAAATCAGTTTTGCTATATGATATCTGTTCATGACGTGCTCGCATATATGTTACCATGCATTGTTCATGTCCTGTTATCTTTGATGTCATGTACACGTCTTTGTTTCATCTTACATCAAGTGTTCCCGCTAACTCGAGAGTTTGATAACTCGTCCAAGTGATCTCGCTAACTCGAGAGCTTGATATCTCGTCCAAGTGATCCCGCTAACTCGGGAGCTTGATTTTCTCGGTCCAAGTGATCCCGCTAACTCGAGAGCTTGATAAGTGATCCCGCTAACTCGGGAGCTTGATTTTCTTGTTTCTTGTATATGTCTTGTTTTAGTATAATTTTTGTAATTGTTTAGCATGATTTCTTGTTAATATGATTCCTCATATTTGTTCAGCATGAATTTGTCCGCATGATACAATAGTTGCATGATTTATTGCTTGTTACACTATATGCTGCTAGAATAAATGCTAAATGTTGCTAGAATAGATACAAGGTAAGATATAATATGTTTAGTTTTGTAATTTATGCATTTAGAAGTGAATTGGAAATCTAACGTATAACTTAGCACTTTAAATTTTCCTGCTGAGCTTTAATGATAGCTCATCCTACGACTTCATGTCTTAGTTGCAGATATTGCTCGTGACCCTGAGCACGAAGCTGATCCTACCTACTAGTCTGAGGAGGAGGACGAGGAGGAAGGTTCTGCTGAGGACTTCTTTCCTTGAGAGGTTTGAGAGAGAGAGAGAGAGATTTATTTTTAAACATTAAACATGTATAAACAGCAGTGTGATTTAAGATAGTTTACTGCTTCATATATAGGTTTCTATTTATATTCCTGTTCAGTTTGCTGCTTTAGATAAATGAATGAATATCCGTTGTTGCCATATTTCTATGTATCATAGTTAATTCAATTCGCTTCCGCATATATAACACTTTGTACACGATGCCCTTATATGACAGGATCATGTTAGGTGATCCGACGGCGCGACCTTTCCTATTTACGAGAAGGGGGAAAAGTCGGGCTGTCACATTAGCTCTTCAAGAACACTATATTAGAATGAATGTTTGAAACAATAGATTGATCTGAACTACAATATTTAGATTATAGTTTCAAAATTATTTAAAATGTGAGCTTTTGATCCATAATTTTTTTCTAAGAGAGAGACTGCTATCTATTCAAGCTAAATTATATCTTGAATTTCTTAACTGCATTATACGAAATCTCATATTGCTGACTTTGAATCAAATATTCTATGATTATGATGATTTATTTATTTTAGAACTATCTATTAGAAGCATCAAAACATTAAGGCATTTATGCTAACAAATCATGAAGATGATCAAAGTCCATCTTTGATTTAACCAGAGCAAAAAATCAAAAATCCTAGAAACAATTTATCCTTTGAACCCATATTAGAAGCCTAAATCGAATTTCTTTGTATCATGATTTTATAAACCCTTAACCATATGTACTACCGAAAGCTTTTAACTTTTAACCCTTGCATTTTTTGAGAGTTCATAATGTAAAAAAGGGAAAGAAAAGGGAGTGAAAGGAGTATAAGAAAAAAGATAAGGGATATACCCAACAAGGGTACTACTAAGGAGAAATAAAAAGAAGAAAAATGGGAAATAGTCAAAATTCGTAATTATGATTTTGAGAAAAGATAAGAGAAGCAAAAAAGCTTCCAAAGCTGAAAATCAAAAGGATAGCTGAGGAAAATAATCAAAAGAAGAAATAGGATTTATAAAAAATAAATATGGGAAGAAGTTATCCAACTTTTTTGGATACTTGCTAATGTAGAAAAGAAAATAAAGAAGGAAGAACTAAATTCTCAGAAACCTTTGAATCCTATCTACCTTTCTCTGAAACCTTTTAAACCCAAAGCCCCATTACAAGCTGAAGGAAAGACCTTTTTTATTTACGATTTATGAAAGTATAAGTCTAGTAGAGATATATGCAATAGATACTATGAATGAACGAAAAATCATATGAATAAGAATTGATTATCTATTCCATGAGATTTATCCTTTCAGTCAATTGTCCTTTGAATTTATCTTAAATATCACATTGAAAGCACCCAGAAATTTTGACATCTTGTTTAGAGCATGCCAATAGTGAGAATTTGAATGAAAATATTTTTAAAATCTGCAGTTTAGAAAAATTTATGAAGAATAAACTGTTCACTAATATGCACATACTCCACGCTTTACAGAATAAACTTGTGATGCATGTTTTTATACAAGCATCTTGATATGTTATTGCATCCATCCTTGATACATATCTAGAAATTGATATTGATTTATGTCATTGCTACCAGCATGTATACTTGTCTCCAATACCTCATTATGCTCGATCTGGTATATGCTATGTGATTCATGTCATTACTTGCATCTCTGTGATTGTAAGATCTGGTTCAAGTGACCTTGTTAACTTGCTCAGGGGCTTGGTAATGGCTCATGTGACCCTGCTAACTTGCTTAGGGGCTTGGCAATCCGGCTCAAGTGACCCTATTAACTTGCTCAGGGGCTTGGCAATCTGTCTCATTCTAAGTGACCCTGTTAACGTAGCTTAGGGGCTTGGTTTCATGGTTCAAGTGACCCTGTTAACGTAGCTCAGGGGCTTGACATTGTGGTTTGAGTGACCCAATTAACATAGCTTAGGAGCTCGATTTCATGGTTCAAGTGACCCTGTTAACGTAGCTCAAGGGCTTGACATCTTGATACTTGACCTTGTTTATGATTTCTTGCTATACGTTCTAGTGATGTACTCTCTTGATTTGTTCTCATGCCTCTAATACGCTCACATGATTCTATGTGGATTATTTTGAAATTTGATTACTTGTATTCATGAAAGAATAAGTTTTGACTTTAGTTATAGAATTTCTTGCTTTAAATCTGATTTTTATCTATGCATCAAGATTCATGAAATAAATGATAAATGGCAGTTTACCATTTGTTATTCCCTATTGAGCTTGAACTGTAGCTCATTTCCTGACTATACGTCATAGCTGCAGGAGCTGATTTTGAGCGGGATTTGGAGTAAGAGGAAGATCCGGACTACAATCCTGCGGAAGGGGAGGACTTGCCCAAGGAGCATTTCTGATAGTTGCTTGAGTGGAACTTGGAGAGTTTCTTTTTGGGTTTGATAAATGGTATTTAGGTCGGCCTTCATCGGTGGATGTATAGTTTATTTTGGATTTGTGAATATGGTATTTAGTTTTGTGCGTTATTTGCCATTTTATTATTGCTATAACTTTGTTATATTTCCGCATTACGTACTTTACTTTCGCTTTCGCAAGCTTACTATTATGTGATGGCCCGATCCTTCCTATTTCTTATTGAGAGGAAAGATCGAACTGTCAGGTAGTGATGCTTGCACTGCGATACCATAGCATCTCTATACTTCGAATCGTGTGTGTGTGATCCGACGGTGCTGGTTTTTGGTAAGGAAATCTGGGCTGTCACAGAAGGCATCGGTTCTTTGCGCTAGTTCTTAATTTCTTGAGGCTTAGACTCCAATCATGCATGGTCCACGTGCGTATATTATCTGTGCATCTTACCTCGTTGGTTGGCACCACATAGGGGTCATCGTTTTCCATGTCTTCATGCCCCTCTAGGAGTCAGGATATGAGGTGGGAGTATGGTATCGAAAGTAGGGGTTTGGGGTTGGTGCTCGTGCTCTACATTTGATCATGGGCATACACGATGCCGTCAAAAACCACATGGGGTGCACTAAACCATCGGCCTTCATGTGTCACAAATAAAGGTTGAAGAAGTGGTCCCCTACGTTCTTGTTCGTGTCTGAGTGGGTACAAGTTCTTCCTTAGCACGTCATCCAATGGCCACATTTTGACCTTAATTAAAATCTTCTCATTGATTTACCTATTGCGGCACCGTCTTCAGCCATTTTGGCAGCGATATGGTGAATTGGAACATCCTTGGGGCATTGGGGTAATAGGCTCTGATTTTCAATGAATCCCATACGACAGCCGATAGCCTTGGCGATGTCACAGACATTGACGTGAAAGGTTCAGCCATCGATCACAGTGGTCAGTTTTCCAGCATGGTCGTCGACTCCAATTTTCATGTTTTGGAAGAAAAGCTTGGATAGCCGGGGGTAGTAATGTGTATGGAGCGGTTGAAGCAAGGCCTCAAATCTTGCTCGCCGAAGGTAATCGACTGTCCACGAGGTTGTATCCTCGTCGGTGAACAAGTGTTGGCTGAATGACCATTCCAGCTTTAGAGCCTTGGTATTCCACCACAAGACGGGTTGTTCCCGGATCGGTGGGGGTCATTCTTCGAACGTTTTGAAGATTGGGCTTTCAGAGTCGGTGATTTAGAGGTGGGTTTCTTTTTAAAAGCCATAAAATGAGAAAAGAAGAGAAAACAAAATTTTGAACCGAAATGAGAGGGTATAGGGTTTTACCGATCCCGGCGAAGATGGATGCACTCGTTCTAGGAGTCGATTTCGGCGAGATCTTGTATAAAAAGGGAGAATCAGGTATTTGAGGTAGAAATGGGGTTCTTTCTCACGAAAGAGGGAGGAAAATGGGTTTGGGAAAGTTTAAAACTCATGGGAAATATTCACTTTAGGGTTTCTGCCCGCAATATAAGAGCCTCAGTCACTCGAGCTGGCTCGGATCACGCTCGAGCGAGCTTTAAGTGGAAAAGGGCTGGCTCGAATGAAGCTCGAGCTGGGTATATTCAAGCTTGAGCGATCCTGGGTTCAAGTGGGGCATCTTGAGCTAGGTGTAGTGAAGCTCAAGCGCAGCTCTCTGAACTCCATTGATCGGGTTTCCATGGTTCATCCTCCCTTTATTCTCCTATAGTCATTTTAACAATTAAAACTCTTACATTACGTCATCGGTCATATGATAAAAATAAGAAAAATGTAATGAGTTGTAACAACTAGCAAGGTTGCCGAGGTTTGAATTAGTTCAAAACATTTCCATTTCCATAATGACAACATTTCTCATACATTGCATGTTCATATATGGCTAATCATTCTCTGATGCACATAAGTGGTCCTAAAACTTACCGACATCAAACAAAAAGATTCAGAAATTGGTCACGGATTTCTGCCTCACATTCCCATGTCGCCTCGGCGATAGAGTGGTTGCACCATTGAACGAGGACTAGTGGAATTTGGTTTGTCCTCAAATCTAGCTCTTTACAATCTAATATTTTCAGTTGTTCTTCCATCAACATTAAGTCCTTTGGAACCTCTATCAGCTGATAGTCTAATACGTGTGCGGGGTCTCTCATGTATTTCCTCAGCATCGACACATGGAAGACGTCATGCACACTGGGAAAATGTGGAGGTAAGGCAATTTGGTACACTACTTCGCCGACTCCGCCCAAAATTTTAAAGTGTCCATTGTAATGTGGACTTAGCTTCCCACATTTCCTGAATTGTATTACGCCCTTAGTTGGCTAGATTTTTATAAACACATGATCTCCAGGCTGAGCAGAAATGTGAGTGTTAGTGTTGTATTTACATGATTAGAATGGTAATAAATTATATCCAATCAAGTGCACCTGAAATATGAGATTGGTCCTCTTGAGATTAGCATAGCTTTTTTACCGACTTTGAGTGACTTTCAATATTTCACGAATGAGTCGGACGGTCTCATTTATGCTCTCGATGAGTTTCGGGCCTAACAATACACATTCTCCAACTTCTTCTTAGTTGAGCGGAGATTTACATCGGTGGCCATGAAGTGCTTTGAAAGGAGCCATTCCGATGCTTGCTTAGTAGTTGTTGCTGTACGTGAATTTGATCAAGGGCAAGTGCTTATCCCATGATCCTTGAAAGTCTAGTATATAGGCTCGTAACATGTCCTCAATCAACTGATTCACCCTTTCGGTTTGTCCGTTATCTGGGGGAGAAATGCAAAGCTAAATTCTAACTTCGAACCCATTCCCTCTCGGAATTATTGTCAGAATTGAGATGTATACAATGGGTTCCAATCTGATACAATGCTCATGGGTATGCCATGTAATCTGACTATCTCTTTCAAGTACACCTTGGCAAGTATGTTGGCTGTATACCTTGTGTTGTAGGGTAGAAAGTGAGCTAACTTGGTTAATTGGTCCACGATTACCCAAATCACATTTTGTCCTTTCAATGTCCTTGGCAAACAAAGGATGAAATCCATAAAAATATTCTCCCATTTCCACTCGGGGATTGGTAACTGCTACCATAGACCTCAAGCGTGTCTGTGGTCGACTTTCACTTGTTGGCAAACCAAGAATTTTGCTATGTATTCTGTGACATTTCTCTTTAACCCTTTCCACCAGAAATTCTTCTTGAGGTCCTGATACATTTTGTGCTTCCCTGATGGATAGCGTATATTGACTTGTGGGCTTCGTCTAGAAATCAGTGGCTAGTTTCCACTGAGTACTCCTTGTCGGATAACCATTAATTCTGTATCAATCGTTTGGAGTTCCCTAATCCTATCAAATAGTGTTGATCTTATTTTAATATTTGCAATCAAAGCTCTGAAATCTTTCACCTCGAATGTAGTGCCACATGAGGCTATATCTTCAATTAAGCGCCATCTACGTACCCTTGTAATGAGGTGGGATAGTTGTGCAGATGATTTTCGGCTCAATGCATCAGCTACCACGTTTGTCTTTCCTGGATGGTATTCGATAGAGCAATCATAATCCTTTAGGAATTTCATTCATCTCCTCTGCCTTAGATTCATATCTTTTTGGGTGAAGAGATACTTAAGGCTTTTGTGATCGGTAAATATTTCAAAGGTTTCACCGTAGAGATAATGCCTCCAGATTTTCAAGGCAAAAATGACCACTACTAGTTCCAGGTTGTGTGTGGGATAGTTCTTCTCATGGTCTTTCAATTGCCTTGAAACATATGCAATGACTTTCTTGTTCTGGTTTAACCAACAGCCTAGTCCATTGTGGTATGTGTCGCTAAAGATTGCAAATCCTCCAGTGCCTGAAGGAAGGGCGAGTACTGGTGCGGAGGTTAATTTTCTTTTGAGTTCTTGAAATCTTTGTTCACACGACTCGGTTCACTCAAATTTGGTATTCTTCCTAGTGAGACGTGTGAGTGGTTCGGCAAGTTTTGCAAATCCTTCAACAAACCTTCTATAGTATCCGGCTAATCCCACAAATCTACGAATTTTGGTTACGGTTTTTGGCTATTCCCATTTGACTACAACTTCTCTCTTAGTTGGGTCCACTCTTATCCCGACTTCTAAAATGACATGTCCAAGGAAACATACTTGCTATAGCCAGAATTCACATTTACTGAGCTATACAACTGAGAGTCTCAAAGCGTTTGATGTGCTAGTTGCAAGTGCTGCTCAAGTTCCTCTCTCGTCCTTGAATAAATGCTATGAAAACAACTACCCATTTGTCCATGTTCCTCCCCTGAATGGCATCACTAGGAAATCGTAGTAGTCGTATCTTGTGCGGAAGGCTGTTTTTGGAATGTCTTTAGCATTCACCTTCATTTGATGGTAACCTGACCTTAAGTCAATCTTGGAGAAGAATCTCGCTCCTTGCAATTGATGAAAAAGATCATTGATCCTTTGGAGCAGGTAGTGGCTCTTTACCGTTAGCTTAATTGATGATAATCGATACAAAGATGCATAGAACCTTCCATCTTCTTGACAAACAATATGGGTGCTCCCCATGGGGACACACTGGGCCTAATAAATCCCTTACCTAGAAGCTCTTGCAGCTATTCTTTGAGCTCCTTCAGTTCAGCTGGTGTCATAAGATAAGGCGCTTTCGATATCAGTTTTGTGCCTGAAGCTAAGTCTACTGAGAATTTGACCTCTCTATCTGGCAGGAAACCCAGTAATTCTTTAGGGAAGACATCTGGGAAGTCACACACGATAGGAATATCGATGAGATTAATTTTTTTCTCCTTCCCATCTTGTAAGAAAGCTAGGTACCCATGACATCCCTTGCTTAGTAGTTGTTCGACTCAAATGACGGATATTAAGTGTGTGGCAATCGGCTGGGTACTGTAGAATTTGAATGATTTCCCTCTCTTGGGGCAAAAAGTGACTATTTTCCGAAGGTAGTCAACATTTGCATGGTGTGTGGATAACCAATCCATGCCAAGGATTACATCCAATCCTTGCATATCCAACAAAATCAGATCAGCCCTCGTTTCATGCACTTTGATGGCGACGACAACTGACCAACACATAGTAACCATGCTCATCGAGTTCTCGGTCAGGACCGACAATGACAATAAATTCCAAGGGTTTAGGCTTGATGCTCAGTTCTACCATGAATTGGTGTGTTAAAAATAAGTGGGTAGACCTTGGGTCTATCAACACTCATGCCTTTTGAGAGCAGATATCCATAACGATATCACTCTTCATCTACATGTGTAGGGTACCTAGGTTTGATGAAATGATTTAATTAGATGCACGTACAACAATGTTATGGAATTTAAAATAGTAGTTTCATAGACTATTTTATCTATGCACCTTCTTCATCTAAATAAAATAAATTAGATTGATGCTCCATAAGAATCATACCTTGGATTGAATCATTGCTGGTCTAAGCACCCTATGCCAAATCAACATTTGCTCATCCTCATACTGTAGGTCGTGGGGATCTCAGATTATGTGTCGTTCCTGCAGCTACCTTCATCTCAGGGCATTCATTAATTTGGTGCCCCATCTTTCCACATTTAAAACATGCTCCTGTAGTCCTTCGGCACTCCTCTATTTTATGGGGTTTTTCGCACTTTGTGCATACTTCAATCGATGCGAAGGAAGCAGTATGAGAGGTTTGTTGTACCCTCGACCCACCCCGTTGTTGTGGGGTTCGCTGTATGGGAAGGCCTTAGGGTCCTTGGGGGTAAAGATATAGAATATAGTGGCCTTGAAGATGCCGTTGGAGTAGGCTGAGATGGTGGCGGCATCAAGTATCTTGGCCTCTTGCTGACTTGCTTTGAGCTAAAAGCTTGTATCTGATTCTTTCTATTTTTGTTTTGTTCGTCACATCTCTTCCACATGTTCTCAACATCCTTTTCGGTGATGAGAGCCAACCTTATCACTTGGGCATATGTGGCCGCCTCAAACAGAGAAATTCTTTCCTTAATTACCAGCTTTAGACTGTATTCAAACTTTTAGGCCTTCATTAATTCAGTGGCCACAAGTAATGGTGTGAATCATGATAGCCGAGTGAATTCCGACTCGTATTCACATACACTCATTTGTCCTCGGGCTAAATTTGCAAACTAGATTTCCATTCGACGTTGTTCAGGTGCGGGGAAGTACTTCTTATTAAATACTTTGGTGAATTTGGCCGAGTTCCAAGGTGTCCTTGGTGCTCGAGTTCTTTCAACGGACTTCCACCACGAATCCGCTTCACCCTTTAGTTGGAACAAGGCCCAACTCACCTTCTCTTCCTTCATTCATCTGACTCTTTGAAGGATTTTTTGATCTAGTTTAACCACTTCTCTGCTTCCATAGGATCGGTCTGCCCATAGAAGCTCGGAGGCCTCAATCTCTGGAAATCTTGGAAACCAGATGGATGTCTTCTCTCAGCCAGTATTGCCATGGTGTTCACCATGGTCTCTAAGAGCTACTGGTTATTCTTGCCTCTGAGAACATTTCCAATGTTGTTCCCCATTCCAGATGCATGATTGCTGTTGTTTATAGGGATCGCGCTTGATCCAAAGGCCAGTCCTCCACCATTCGTGGTATCTCTAGTGTTCACGGTCCTTGGCATCTCTCTTCTTGGTGGCATCATGACCTACCTTAACGACGAAAACATTCAGTCAGATTGATCCTAAGAACCTAGTCTAAGGAACGACGGAATCTAATGCCATTACTTCAAACCTAAGTCATAGCTCTAGACTCCCATGAGACATAGAGCCTAGGTCTCTGCTACCACCTATGATGGCGTGAGTTTCCTTACCACAAAACCCGTGTCGTCATATCACACACACAATCTTAATACAATGTTAATTTGGTATCGTTGTGCCTACTTTGCTTCGTGACAGCTCGATCTTTCCCGAAATAGATAATTTGAAAGGTTGGGCCATCATTCATTGGTAAGCTTACAAAGGTGTAGAAACAAAGTGAGCAAAAATATAGAAGCAGAGCTATAACAATAAGCAAATGGCAATAAAAACCCAAAAAAGACGTCTATCAATCTACAGCAAACCTATACAATCCACCGGTGAAGGCCAACCTTCACCTAAACAGTGGACAAAAACTATACAAAACTGTACACTAGTGAAGACAGTAAACTGTACCAATTTCCAAAAGTGCAAAATATAATCCTCACTCTGCGGAGATCGAAAGACAGACTAGGGAAAGAATTCCTCAGGTAGCTCCTCTTCTTCTTTCGGATTGTAATATGGATCCTCCTCTTGTTCAGGATCCCTCTCCAGATCTTCCCCTGCAGCTGTGACGTATAGTCAAGGAATGAGCTACAGTCCAAGCTCAATAGGGAAAAGATTGTGATAAATTACCTTTTATCATTCTTATTCATGGTCATGATGCATATGTAAAGTAGTTCAAGACATATCTTATCAAAATACACTAGATTTCAAAACATAGAATTAAACTATAGTACCAAAGCATATCATATCATGAATGCGGATAACATGTTGAAAACAATGCATATCGGATCAAACATTTGTAACAAGAATTGGGAGCATATCAAGAGAGTAATCACGAGTGCGTATAATAAGAAATCAAAGCGGTGTCAAAATGCCAAGCCCCTGAGCTGCGTCAATAGGGTCACTTGAGCCGGAAAGCCAAGCCCTTGAGCTACATGTTTGAGTGTTTGCTTTCCCTCAAATGAGGGTCTAAATTCGCTAATTAAACTAGGCAGAACACACTCACATAGACCTGCAAGTAATCAGGGTCTATTGTAGCAAGTTTTATAAGAATGGTGAGTAAGGAAAGTCCACAGGGAGGTTAGTTTAAAAATATGATAAATCTCCAGATCTGTATGAGATCTGGAACCCTAACTATTGCTAAGTTAGCTAAAAGATAGGGGAGAGGTTTAAAATGGATTGTCACTTAAGCTAAGCAAAAATTAAACATAGACTAACTTGGATCGAGTTTGAGAACTTAGATCTTGCAGGGGGAAAGAGTAAAAAGAAGAAAATGGAGAAGAGTAACTTGGAGATTGGTCTTCACTAAAATCATATTTAATTAATCATGCTACAGAGGTTCAGAGTACACATTTCCCTCAACTGGCTATAAGCACAGCTGCAGGGTAGAAAGCTCCACTTCAAATCACAGGATCCACCTGGTCTTAAGGCTATGATCTATCCACTTTAATGGTCACAGACCATCCTATAGACTTTATCGAATCCATAGATTTGCAGCAGACGAATCCAATTGGAGCCTGAGCTTGGACTAATCTTAAGGTTATGATCTGTCCACTTTAATGGTCACAGACCATTCTAGGGATCTCCTCCAAAACTAAAGCATCAATTAGAACAATTAAAACCACTACAGATGTTGCAATTCTCAGGTCACAGACTCAAGGAATCACAGGAGTATCAGATCTAGGGAGATCGGGTGGTATCCAAGAGGCCTACCAGTTAAGTGGGTGAGCTGATCTACAGACTCCTCTACACAAATCCGATCGATCACCAAATGAAACCAAAGGAACTTTAGATCTAATTAAAGCATTAAAAACATCATTTACATTGTAATCAACATCACTCTACAATGGAAATACTCTCAGATATGTAGTATGTGCAGCTGGGAACCCACAATAGCAATCTTAACCTTACCCAATTACAAATCTAACCTCTCTCCTCGCTACTCTAGGGGAATTAGCCAACCATTGTTGGGCTAAAGGAGGGAAAATAGAATTGCTCTGCAAGCGCTAATCTCTAAACTTTTGGCTCAGATCTCGATCCCCCCCCAATTGTAATTGGGGGTCTCTATATATAGCTTTCTCATCTATTTTTCCCACTAAAAATCCCTTCTAGAAGTTCCTCAGAGTTTGTTAGAGTTCTGTTAGAGCACGTGGGTCGGTTTGGGTTTCCTACGGCATCTTCTAGAACCATCATGTCGGCCACCAAGTGCCTCGAGTTGCGTGCAACAGGTCACCAAATCACAATGTGTGCACAGCTGAATTTCTGAGAAGTTCTGCACACGATTTTGATAGGTTGAGGAAGCTTTCGACAGGTTCAAATAGAGCTTTTTCATCCTTTCGCTAGGTTCTCAGATCTTTTTAATAGGTTCTGATAGGATGAGCCTTCGCTTAGAGTTTCAGCATTCTCAACCCTTGGCCTGGAGTATTCGATAGGTTGGAGGGGCTCTTCGACAGGTTGGAGAACCATTTCGGCAGGTTCCTCTCTGCATGCCATCCTTTCGATAGGGCTGCTCTCACTCCTATCGAAAGGCTCATGTACCCTTCGATAGGTTCTCTTCCAGCGTCTTCATCTCGATAGGTTCAGGAAACCATTCTATAGGTTCCCTTGATGCCTCAGGTAGGTTTTCGATAGGATGGTTTCTTCCTTCCTTTCAGCTGCTCGATAGGTTTTTGGATCCTATCAAACTTCTCAATCCACACGAATCCATCCTTTTGCTTTCAGATCCTATCGAAACCTCTTCAACAGCATGAATTCTTCCTTTTTTTACTTTCAGCTCCTATCAAAGTCTTCAGGTGATCAATCGATAGGATGCTTTTCAGCCTATTTTCACTTCTTTCGCCTTGCCCTACTATAGCCACACGTTCCAAGGGTTCAGTGATGTGCTACCCTCTGGTGTGCCATTGCTAGGTTTGTCCTGTGCTGAGAGATGGTCCCTTTTTGGGCATTCTTGAGTGGTTTTCTGCATTAGTGTCCTCTTTTATTATTGTCTACAAAATGCACTTGACAGAGGCTTATTAGTGTGCTTACAGGTCTATCAATGGTCAGGTTAAAGGGTGAAAAGTGGCATTTTTCACCACTTAACACTACGTTAACAGGGTCACTTGAGCTGGAAAGCCAAGCTCTTGAGCTATGTTAGCAGGGTCACTTGAGCCAAAAAGCCAAGCCCCTGAGCTACATTAACAGGGTCACATGAGACAAGAAGACAAGCCCCTGAGTTATGTTAACAGGGCCACTTGAGCTGAAAAGCCAAGCCCCTGAGCTACGTTAACAGGGTCACCTGAGCCAAGAAGCCAAGCCCCTGAGCTATGTTAACATGGTCACTTGAGTCAAGTGTTAGGCTAGTTTAGAGTGCTTGCTACTGACTTTATTGAAGACAATGATAAGAATGGGGTGAGTGAAAATGAATGAGAGGTGGATTGAAAATGATAGAGCAGCAAACCTAAAATATGCGCAATCCTGCAAGATACAGGGCCTGTTGTAGCAAGTTTTGATAAGTAAGAGTTTGTCCCACAGGGAAATTGATCTTAAGCTCCAAGGAAGCCATCTTTAGTAGGCCCTCCAGATCTGACTACAGATCTGGCAATCCTAAATGGAAGGGGATTGAGGGACACTAAAATCTAAATTCTAAGGTATCCTAATGTCTAAACTATAGAAAGGTTTAAGAAAGAAGATGGGGTGAGAAAATAAATATAAAAGGGTGAGAAGTATGCTATTAAGTTCAGATCTGATGGGTTTCATGACTCAGATTCAGATCTGCTGCTATAGAAGTCCTGTCCAATAGCTACATTATCACCATTGAGGAGAAAGAATCCAATTCATCTCTGTGCCATGATCCACTCCCTTTATGGCTATAACCTGTCCACTTAAATAGTCACAGACTATCCAATTGGGGAACAACAATCAAGAGATGGGTCAGAACAAGTTTATCATTATAGGCACTACTTCATCCAGGCTACAAGCACAAGAATCCATAGGGAACCTCAACCTCTAAAGTGCTATGTGTGGGGCTAGGCCTGTATGGGAGCATGTTAGCCCAGACACATAGAACCAGCAAGAGTTTGAGTGCAGCATTAGATCCAACTGTCCACTACGTTAGAGAGACTGTAGTGATCCAGCCGCAAGCCTACAAGCTCTATAACCAAACCAGGTCTGCTATCTGATGGCAGGTCTATACACATACAGGAGAGTTTGTCTCAGCACATTCTCTCACAGGGCTACAAGCACAAGTGCAGAGAAGAATAATCTGTCTTGAGTCTGTGGGTTGGCTTCACCCTAAGGCTATAGCCTGCCCACTTAAATGGTCACAGACTATCCCAGAGGCTATCCTCCTCACAAAGCTCAAGATAGAACAAGAAACATTGCTACCACCACCATGTTCACAAGGCTACAAAAGCTCATTGCTCCCATGGGGACTTCAGATCTAGTGGGTCCTGTGGTGGGGCTAGGCCTGTATGGGAGCATGTTAGCCCAGACACACAGGTCACTTGGTTCTGAATAAACCATAAAATCAATCCTCCATTGCTTGCAATATGTCCTAGCAAAGGAGGATCTCCAGATAACAGCCTTGTACAGAACAACTCACAAAAATCTCATAAAAGTAAAACACCCTATCATGAAACTCCATTAATCTATTCCAAATAGTCATACAAAGGCATAGCCAACAAATGCTGGACTATGGAGAGAAGAAAAAGTAAAAAGAAAACTACCTAAAACTTACTAGAGATATGCAACTACTACAAGAAGAAGAAAATAGACTAAATTCTCTTCTAAGCAGAGCGTCCTCTAAACCTAAACCAGGCTTAGGTTTATATAGCAGTTAGTTTGGCGGCGCATTAGGGTTAGGAAACCCTAATTTTAATGATGCCACATGGCCTTATATTGTCCCTTGGATGCCTCGGGGCGCGTGCACGGAACTTGAACTGTTGGAATGCATGCCCTAATTGCTGAAAGTTCCCAGAATGTCCTCTGTCGAGGTGAGGGAGAGTTAGAGTTCAGAGCCTCGCCAGGTAGCACTAGTTTCCAAGACTGTCGCGTGGGAGCATGGTCTTCGCGAGGTTGGATTAGCTTGAAGGCGATAGAGCATTAGATCCTTGCTGGATTGCACTGGTCTTCGCAGGATTACACTTTCCTTCTGAATGGCGTGGGAATCACGCGAGCAATTTGTTTCTGAATGGATCTTCACGAGGATCCTCGCGAGGACGTGATGTGCATTGGTCTCTAAATTGCGCGAGAGGTTTTTCTGAAGTTTTGCATCCCGCCCCGCGCTGCTGACGATGGCGAAAATACTGGAGCTCTCTCTCCTCAGTTGATCTGAGTGAACTGCGCGAGGTTTGAGAGCTGCTTTCTTGACGACTGCCATGCGCGGCTATATTTGAGCTTCGCGAGAGCTGCGCGAAGTATGATTCTAAAGCCCCTCTGTCACTCAACTACACGAGAACAGTGCGGGCAATTGGAAATGAAGTTTTGGGAGACTCGCGAGGACTGCGCGAGGCTTAATTTTTGAATCCTTTAAAGCTTGTGAAAGTTACGCGAGGTTCAATTCTTGTCTGGGTTCAACTTTCATCCTTCTGAGGGACTTTTGGGGCAAAAGTGGGCTCCTTAACAGGGTTCAGGCCTTATTGCAGCTGCTGTTTATTACCTACAGAAATGACTTAACACACATTTATTAGATGGCTAAGGGGCTAACAGAGGCTAAGTTAAGGGGTGAAAAGTGGTACTTTTCATGTCTTAACACACCCCCAAACCTAATCTTTGCTAGTCCCTTAGCAAAGCTACACTAAATATCTACAGAAATTAAATGCCACTTTCGTAGGGATCACGAATACATTTAGCATATGTACCAAGCCTTTTAAACCCCTAGGTGATCCCTAGTGGAGGAGTTAAGTCTCCTGAGGGTTTTCAGTGAAGATACCCACAAACTTCTCAATAAAACAGTTAACAGTAGTGCAAGATTATCAAGTTAGCAGTCAAGAAACAGAGTATCAGTTCACCCTTGTATTAGTAAAAACATAGGAAATTTAAATACATTGTCTGCACAGATGTTTAAGCAACATAAACTTCCCATGATAGCACAGCATTTCCAATCAGTTCACAACAGGGAAACTACTCGTGTGTTAGCACTGAGCTTATCATTAAATTAAAAATTAGGTTGTAGGTCATGCCCAATACATTCAATATCAGACCTAAAACTCTCTAGGGCATACTCTCACAAAGAACTTTTGAGGGTTTCATTGTCTCTCAAGCTCAAGAGCAGTTACATCCCCCAATGGGTCTGTAAGCATGAGCATAGGCCTAGCATTTAAGTTCTGGCATCATTGGCAGACTTTTACCATAGATTGGACAACTCATTATCTCCACATGACAGCTCATTCAACTTTGGATCACAAGGGCTTTAACTGGGCTGTAATGTGGCTTATGGTATTGTGTTATAAAAAGAATTGGAAGATTGAAAAGGGGTTCGAAATTGAGAAATCAGTAGGTGCAGGAGGTGATTCATGACTTCACCTTCTTTAATTCAACTCCTTTCATCTTCTTTGAAATCTTCAGATTTGAAGTGATCAGTTTCTCTTCTTGTTTGATTTTTTTTTTTCCAATGAATGTTTCCTCTTGATTCCTCTCTTACTCCTCTTCATTATTGTTTTCTTTTCTTTCTGATGCAGTTTTCTTCTTTTTATTTTTGTTTTTGCTTTGATGAATTGCCACCTTTTTCCTCAGTTGTTACACTGCTAGAATTTCAGATAATTCTTCTCCACTCATCCAATGTTGACCCTAGCTAGTCCATCTTTAACTCTTTCTCCTTTACCTTCTTACTTCTCAGAGTGAGGGTAAGGTTAAGTCAGATCCATAGGTTCAGGTACAAGTACTCAGGTGTGTTTTGAAGAAAATTGGACTTTGAAGCTCAAAGAGTGTATGAACAAGGACAGTTGCTTTAGGGTTTGGTCTGTTTAGGCTCAAACTGTCCAAGAGAAGGCCTTGATCCTTTCCTAAGTGTCATGAGTGCTGTCAGTTGTTTCAACTTGGAGTTACCTAACTTTTAGTGAACACATTGACTCAGCCAGTCCTTAAAGCTAGAAGAAATTTGCCTCAATCACTCCTTAAATAATTTTTTTTTTTTGTAGGCCTAATTCTCACTGGTGATGGTCTTCCTTTGAACTTTTAAGCATGCCCTTACCTTTTTCTCTCTTCAATGGTTCACTAAGTGCTTATACTAGTGAGTTATCTTGGTGTTCTCATCATGGAAATGTGAAAATTTAGAAATTTATAATGTCTAAAGATCTGCAATTTTTTTTTTTTAATTCCTTAATTTTCATAATTCTTAAGTGAACACAGTTCCATTTCTATAATACTCACATGATTCTGCTGCACTTTAAGTTAACTATGTTATTGGCAGACCTACCTGCCACACCCCCAGACCTAGGAGGAGCAGTGGCCTCACTGGTTCAGAGGGGAGAATAAATGGTAGAGTCCAAGGAAACATGCAGAAACACATATAGAAGAAGAGAGAGAAATGCAAATGCAAAACTGAATAGTATGGAACTAAAAGAAAATTTTCATTAAAAAAAAAAAAAAAAAAAAAATGACAAAAAGAGAGAAAAAAAAAAGAAAAGAGAAAATGGGGGGGTTAAGGGGAAGCCGGGGGAGGGTTGGAGGAAGATGGAGGTGGAGATGCAGGTGGTGCCATATTGTTCTTTTTCTTCTTCTCCCGCTTCTCCCTTTTTTTCTGTTTCTTCGCCTCTAACTTCTCTCTATTTTTCTTTTTCTTTTCCTCCTTGGCTAGGATCCGCATGACCTCATCATACTCATCCCAGAGAAATTGTAGGGGGTCAGACTCCTTAGGCGGTGGGGGATGTCCCAGACGGGGTAAAATTTGATTGGGAAGCCAAAGGGGCTGTCATCCGCCATTTGTGTGAGGAGGTGTGGATTTCTAGGGTTAGAAGAGGAGGGATGAGATGAAAAGGGAAGGAAGGGCCGGTTATAAAAGAGAAGGACGAGGGAACATGAAGCGGCAAAATTGAAATTGCGCCCGTTTTCACACTTGGCAATAAATGATGGTTGTGTGGGGAAAGAAGAAAATACACAACGGACTCTTTGGAAAAGAGAAGTAGCATTAAATGCATGTCCAAAGAGAGGCATGGTATTTAAAGAGGGAAGTGTAGCGCGCGGGGATCTCGCGAGGAGCAATAAGTGGTGAGGAAAGGACATTTCTCGCGCAGCTAAGCTGGGGATCTTCGCGAGGTACACTTAAAATGGCACATCAATGTGAAGAGGGAGGCATTGAATTTCGATGTGTATTGCACTTAATTAGATTGACCACCTAACGACATCTATCCGCTACATGGAGTACTTCTGCAAAGAAAAAGATCCTCCCAAAAATTGGTCTCCCAAGAAGGGCAAAAAGAATAAAAGCAAAAATACCAAACAATAAGAAATGAACAGACAGAACAGAGCAATAGAAAAAATTAAAAATTCTATTAAAGTGGAAGAAAAATTGTTACAAGTGAAATTTCAAAAAGAAAAACCTAAGATACAATCTAGAAGCTAGGATCTAATCTGAATCAGAATCGATAAGGAAATCCCAGCCCATCTTTTTAGCCAGTGCCTTAAGGGCTGCTCTGTCTTGTTTCTTCTTTTCCTCCCTCTCCTTTTTCTTTTCCGTTGGTGTTTTTACTGCAAATGGAGCTTTAGGAGCCCTCACTCTCATTTTTGGTGCTTTGGGAGCCTTTGGTACCTTGGGTTCTTGAGGGGCGTTGCCTTTACGCTTAACAGGGGGGGTGGCAGGGGATTTTCCTTTGCCTTTGCCTTTAGCTTCAGCTTCTGTAGGGGAGACCACTAGGGCTTTCTCTTTTCCTTTAGCTTTGGGGTCCTCAGTGTGGATCACTGGTTCTTTTCCTTTTCCAATGGACTCAGGTTTGGCAGGGGACTGTGCCTCTTCAAACTGGGCAGCAGGCTCTTTGCCCATTTTTAAGGGGACAACTTTGGGAGCAGACCTCTTGGTTGTGACTTTCCTCTGTTGCGGATAAGTTTGTTCTTGGGGAGGTGCAGCAGAGGCCTTGGGAGGTGGAGGCTGCTCAGTAGTTGTTGGTTGCATTGTTGGAGGTGAAGCAGGAGCTTTTCCTTTATCTTGTTGGGGCTCAGGTGGTGCCTTCTCAGACTGGGCAGGTGGAGCTGCAGTGGTAGTTGGCGCAGGCTGAGGCACTTGAACAGAGAGTGGGGTTGGGTGGTAAGGTTCATTTTTGACAGCGGCCTATGTCTTTTCCAATGCGGCTATCTGGACTTTAAATTTTAGGGCGTCAGTCTCATTGATCTCCTTTTGAATTTTTTAGATTTCCTAGGCATTGTTAAGTCATTTTTCAAGCATTCTTGCCCGGGCAGTCGCTGTAGCAGCATTGGATTTCTTATACTCCTAATTAATTTGATAATAAGTAGCTGAAGCTTTCGTCTTTCGATATTCCTCCACCATATTTTTCCACCCCAAGGAGATTCCTAGTAGTTGCTCGTTGTGGGCCTCCGTCATCTCATCAATCTTCTCCAGCAGGGGGGTCTCAATTGATTGGCGTAGCTTGGCCATACCCCTCAGAACATCCTTCCTCAGGTAAGCATTATCCCGCATGTGATGTAGGATGGTGAGGTAAGGAGGGCTGTAGAATGATGTTTGGGTGCAATTGGCAGATAGGAGGTGGAAGGAGCGAAGTGTGCTTGGTCCTGGGGGGGAATGGGGTCAGGTTCTGGATCTGTTTGGGTAGATTTGGCAGAGAAGGTGGGAGGGGGTAGGATAAGAGGGGAATGGAGGATAGAGGGGGAAAAGTGAAGGGTGTAGGCTCAACCTGAGTTGGGGGTGATGGGGGATAGAAAATTGGAAAGGTGAAAAGGGGTAAAGGAAAAGGGTGGGGAAGAGGTGATGGTGATGGTGTGAGAGGTAATAATTCAGGAGGGAAATCTGTTTGGATAGTATTGTCAGTGAACAGGACTAGGGGGGTTGAAGTGGATGGGGTAGGGATGGGTGGAGTGGTTAAGGTATGTAGGGTGGATTGGATGGAGGTGAGTTCAGCCTACATCTGGTCTTGTTTGTGGTTATTGGTGGATAACTGGGCTTGGATGTCTTGGATCAGGGGTAGGATGAGGGTTAGTGTGTCAAAGTTAGGAGGTGGGGCTTGGGAAGAAGAGGGTACTGGTTGGAAAGGGGAGGAAGGAGCATGATGGAAAGTGGAGGGAGGGGAAGAGTGTGGTTCGGAGGAAGGGTGCTGTGAGCTAGTTGGGGAGTTTGGCAGAGGGGTGTAGTATGTAGGCATGGTTTCAAGGAATGTAGAGATGAAGGCTTGGAAGCCTATGGATGTGTTTAGGGTTAAGTCAATGTCGGGGAGAGGAGATATAGTAGATATGGCTGGGGTGGTGGTTTCTTCAAGGTGGGGTGGGTCAATGGGGATGGAAGGTATTGAGGGTGGTGTCTGGGAGATGATTGGGATGGTCGGAGTAGGTTTTCGTTTCTTGTAGGAAATGAGTGGGGGGCTGGCAGGCTTGGTTGGAATGGAAGGTGGAATGGAGGGGGGAATTGTGGCAATGTATTGTGGTAAGGTGGGGGAAGGGGAGTCCTCCCATGGACCAAGCACAGGTGAAGGGGGAGTGGGCATGGAGAATGGAATCAGAGGGGGGGAAGAGATGGATGCAAGAGGAGTAGAGGATGCAGGAATAAAAGGTGGAGGGGGTGTGGGTGCTGCTGCAGGGATGGAAGGGGTGAGCTCTGGAGGCACTGCTGTTGTAGCAGGGGTAGACTCTGATTCAGCTGCTTCTGCTTGCTTGGGCAGGGCCTGAGCTTCCGCTATCTTCTTTTTCTGACCCCCCATCAAGCTTCTGCTGATTCCCCATTGCCTCTTGGCAAAGGTAGTCGGGGTAAGGGTGGTGGTTTGCTCGGTTCTTCCTATCTTATAACCCCCCTTGATCAGCAGCAAGGTGATGATTCTGGCATAGGGTAGGGTGTGAGGCTTCTTGTTTGACCCTAATTTCACCACTGTGTCTTTCATAGCTTCAAAAATTAGCCAGGCTGCAAGGAAGCCATGGCCCATGTGGTAGGAGTAGACAGCATCCGCAATGGGGGTTCTCCTCTCCTGCTGATGTCCTGAGCAATAGATGTTCTTCCACAGGACTTGGTCAATGAACAGCAGCTCAGGCTCAAGTTCCCTCCTTCTGATTGAGTCCCCGGTGGCTTTTAATCCTCTTGTTAGGGCCCTTGCAATCGTGTCAATTGATGCATGCAGAGGGCGGCCATATCCACAGCTAGGATTGAATGCTGCTGGGATGCCCAATACTTCAGCAATCATCTTAGGGCTTACTAACAAATCAAAATCGTCAATCATCACCAGCAAGCACTCTTGTCCATTGTTGCCCTTCTTGACCTTGATATGCTAGTAAAACAGCTGTACTAGCCTTGGGTAGGCTAGTGCTGGAATTTCTCTCATCAATGGCATCAGGCCCGCTTTGCTCAGAAATTGTATTGCAGGGGCAGAGAGAGGTTCTTTTTCAAAGAATGGGACATCAAATGCTATTTTAGGCTCAAATGGAATTGACTCCATGAGCTCAGAAGGAGTAGAGAACTTTGTGGTTGGTGCCGCTGCCTCCTCAACCACTTCCTTTCATTTTTGGGGAGACTTTGAAGTTTTGGCCTTTTTATGGGTGGTCTCTACAGGGTCCTTGTCCTTCCCTTTTCTCTTCTGTGCAGATTTTGGGGCCATAGCTAACTCTGTCTTTGGGTGTGAGCAAATGGAGATTGAGATCTAGGGTTTGGTTTAATTTGACACACAGGACACCTAAAGATCTCATAGCAGAGGGCAATGGAAGAGGATGATGAGAGGAACAACTTTGTAGAGTTGTGAAGTGAATGATGAGCTGTAGGAGTGATCTGGACGAGAGAGGGGAGAGCGACAGAAGTTAGGGTTTCACAGAGGTTAGAAGGAAGCAGATAATGAAAAAGGGACAAAGCGCGAGGTTGAAATACTTATCGCGAAGCTCGACGCGCTTTGGAACATCTGGTCGCGGGGTTGGAAATAAACCTAGCGAGGGTGCTGATTACATCTAGATTGCACGACAATCTCTAAAGTCGACCTTGGAGCGCGCGACAGAGTGAGATCAATTCATGTGAATTGCGCGAGCGATTCCTAAGGCTCTATTTGGATTGCGCGAGAAGCTTGGAGGTTCATCTTGAATCTCGCAACTGACTTAGAATCTTGCGACAGTAAATGGAATATTTATGTTGGATTGTGCGAGATTCTCCTAGTTTATCTTGTGAACCTCGTGACAGCCTGATAATCTCGTGATAACTACTGAATGGCTCGATGTGGACCGCGCGAGAGGTTGACAGGTACGCATGAATCTCGCGACAGGTAATGTATGTTTCTACGTGAACTTTGCGACATCCATCTAGGCTTCCTTTTGAGCCTCGTGATAGGTTTCCAAGCTCCTTCTTTAACCTCGTGAGAGTTTTTTGAATCTCGCGATAGTCTCCCAGGCTTCCATTTTGGACCCAGTGAAAGTAAGGTATAAAACAGAGAGCATGTGCTCTCTGTTCAGCCGTTTTGCATTTTTGCTGTGGTTGGATCTGGGCAAGACTCTCTCCTATGACTGTCTTTACACACATGTTAACTCAATCATACACTGAAGGATAATGAAAATGACCTCCCACATTAGGCATTCAACTAAAGCTATCAATTCATAAGCAGTAATAATCAAGGCAAGCATCAAAAGTTTACCACAGATAGGGCAAAATTCAGATAAGGCCACTAGTAAATCCTAGAAAAGATAAACTAAAGAAAGCAAGATAAATCAATGAAAAACTAAGTACATATGTTACAGTAATGACACACCTGTGGAATCAGTTTGAAGAAGGATCTCCTTAACAGTGAATGGTGTCGAAAAGGTCGGTAGGTTTTTCAAAACAAGGCTTAAGCCTCTGACCATTCACCTTCAAGAGTCTCCCAGACTTAGGGTCCTTGATTTCCACAGCACCAGATGGGGAAACCTGCATGACAATATAAGGACCTTCCCATCTGGATTTCAATTTGCCTTGGAAAAAATTAAGTTTGGAGTTAAACAACCAAACCTTATCACCAACATTGAAACTCCTTCTCAACAACCTTTTTTCAAAGAAAGCTTTGGACCTTTCCTTGTAGATCCTGGCATTGGCATAAGCATCCATCCTTAGTTCTTCCAATTTTGACAACTGCAGTAACCTGTGATGACCAGCAGAAATTAAATCAAAATTTAAATGTTTGATGGCCCAATAGGCCTTGTGTTCTAACTCCACTGGGAGATGACAGGCCTTGCCATAGATCAGTCTGAAAGGGGACATATCGATGGGGGTCTTATAGGCAGTCCTATAAGCCCACAAAGGCATCATTGCTTGTCAGCCCAATCCTTCCTATCAGTCCTCACAGTCTTCTCAAGGATATGCTTGATCTCCCTATTTAAAATTTCAACTTGCCCACTGGTTTGTGGGTGGTAGGGAGTAGCAATCCATGGGTGACAGAATATTTCTTGAGCAGGCTCTCGAAATTTCTATTGTAGAAATGGCTCCCCCCATCACTGATAATGGCTCTAGGGGTACCAAATCTGGAGAAGATATTTTGCTTTATGAACTTGAGGACCACCTGATTATCATTAGTTCTTGTGGCAATGGCTTCTACCCATTTAGAAACATAGTCCACTGCCACTAAGATAAAATGAAAACCATTTGAAGGAGGAAAGGGGCCCATAAAATTAATACCCCACACATCAAATAGTTCTACAACAAGGATGGGCTGTAAAGGCATTGAATTTTGTTTAGACAGCCCCCTTAGTTTATGACATCTTTCACAGGCCTTGCAGTGTGTATGGGCATCTTTGAAAAGAGAAGGCCAATAGAAACCACACTACAATACTTTGTCAGCTGTTTTTCTCCCACTAAAGTGACCCCCACAGGCGTTTTCATGGCACATGGCCAGAATACTGGGGATATCACTTTCGAGAACACATTTCTGAATAATTTGGTCTGCACAATACTTGTACAAGCAAGGTTCCTCCTAGAAAAAGAATTTGACCTGTGAGAAAAATAGGTCTTTATCCATTTTTGTCCAATGGGAAGGGATCTTGCCGATAACTAGATAATTGACAATATGTGCATACCAAGGAGCTAAAGATTGGATGGTAAACAATTGCTCATCCGAGAATACATCATTTGTAGTGAGGTCATCAACACCTTTCTCCAACATAATTCTGGACAAGTGGTCAGCCACCACATTTTCTACACCTTTCTTGTCTTTGATTTCGATGTCAAACCCCTGCAACAGGAGTATCCATCTAATCAATCTGGGCTTTGCATCCTTCTTGGACAGTAGGTACTTTACTGCTGAGTGGTCAGTGAAGATGACAGTTTTAGACCCAAGTTTGTAAGGTCTAAACTTGTCCACAACAAAAGCCACTGCCAGAAGCTCTTTCTCAGTGGTTGTGTAGTTCAATTGAGCTTCAACAAGTGATTTACTGAGATAAGCAATGACCACAGGCAACTTATCCTTTCTCTGGCCCAAGACAACACCTATTGCCAAGTCAGATGCATCACACATCAACTCAAAGGGCAGGGTATAGTCAGGTGCTTGGAGTATAGGGGCAGAAGTGAGGCAAATTTTCAAAGTTTCAAAGGCCTTCAGACAGTCAGTAGAGAAGTCAAAGGGCACATCCTGGCAGAGCATGTGGCACAATGGCTTAGCAATTTTGTTGAAGTTTTTGATAAACCTCCTGTAGAATCCAGCATGGCCAAGGAAGGATCTGATTTGCTTGACTGTTCTTGGAGGGGGCAGATTTTTAATGAGGTCAACTTTGGCCTTGTCTATCTCAATTCCATCTTTATAGACTACATGGCCCAACACAATTCCTTGTGTTACCATGAAGTGGCTCTTTTCCCAACTTAAGACCAAATTGGTCTCTTCACATCTTTGTAGGACTTGATGGAGGTGTTGTAGACATTGGTCAAAGCTATCCCCATAGATCGAAAAGTCATCCATGAAAATTTCCAAGAATTTGTCAATCATATCAGAAAAAATGGCATACATACACCTCTGAAAGGTGGCTGGGGCATTACACAGTCCAAAAGGCATCCTTCTGTAAGCAAAGGTGCCAAACGGACAAGTAAATGTAGTTTTCACTTGATCAAGGGGGTGCACAGGGATCTGATTGTACCCTGAGTACCCATCAAGAAAATAGTAAAAAGCCTTCCCAGCCAACTTGTCCAAAATTTGATCAATAAAAGGGAGAGGGAAGTGGTCCTTTCTAGTCTTGGAGTTGAGTTTTCGATAATCGATGTAAACTCTCCAGCCAGTGGTCTCCCTGGCTGGTCTCAACTCTCCAGAGTAGGTTTTGATCACTGTTATGCCAGATTTCTTAGGTACCACTTGGATTGGTGCCACCCATTCAGAATCAGAGATGGGGTAAATTACCCCAGCATCCAGCAACTTAATGATTTCTTTCAGAACCACCTCTTGCATGTGTGGATTAAGTTTCCTCTGCATTTCCGTGGAGGGTGTTGAGCCCTCCTCTAGATGAATCCTATGCATACAGATTGATGCATCAATTCCTCCTCGATCAGCAATGGTCCAGCCTATTGCTTTCTTGTGCTTTCTCAAAACAGTTAGCAACTCCTCTTGCTCACTGGTAAGAGAAGAGGAGATAATCACAGGAAGTTTCTCTTCTTTCTCGAGGAAAGCATATTTTAATTTGTCTGGCAGCTTCTTGAGCTCTAGATCTGGGGCTTGTTGTATGGATGCCAGGATTGGTGTATTGTTGGATGGAGGAAGGGGCAACAATGTATGTTTCCAATTGGAATGTTGTACTAAGCCCACAGAAGACTTCACTAGGGGTGTGTCTTCTGGCATTAAAGCTAGGATTCCTTCCTCCATGATTCTAGATCTGTATTGAATGCATGCATTGGCAGTGGCCAAGAATGGTCTGCCTAGAATAACAGGTATCGGAGATGTACTCTTGTTGCAGCCCATGTCCAAGACAAGGAAGTCTGCAGGATAGAAGAACTTATCTACCCCTATTAGGACATCCTCTACCACTCCCATGGGTTTCCATTCGAACCTATCAGCCATCAATAGAACAATGGGGGTGGGCTTCAGCTCCCCCAAACCTAACTGCTGATATACACTGTATGGCAGCAGGTTAACACTGGCTCCAAGGTCCAAAAGGGCCCTACCAATCGTGTGGTCACCAATAATATAGGGAATAGTGGGTACCCTGGGTCTTCCAACTTCTCAGGTATTGTCATGGTTAATACAGAATTCACTGTATTAGTCGCAAAGACCTTCTTGGACAAATGGCCTCTGACTTTCCTTTTTTGAGTACAGAGAGGTCTTTCAGAAACTTTATATAGGCTGGGACCTGTCGGATTGCATCAAGCAGGGGTAAATTTATCTTGACCTGCTTAAAGGTCTCTATCATTTCCTCGATTTATGCCTGACCCTTATCAAAAGGGGCAGGGCCACTCAAAGCTTGAGGAAATGGCAGCTGAGGTACTGCTAGTTCCTCAGCTGCAAGCCCATGGCTGAACTTTTGTTTTTTTCTTTTTTCTATTTTTATCTCCTGCTGAGGCTCAACTATAACCTCTTTATTTTTCCCTTGTTGAAGGGCAGCAGGCAGTTCTTGACTCTGTGCCTTAACAAAATCCTTATCACTTTCACATGACATTTCCTTAGGATAGACCTCTCCTTGTTCCTTTCCCACCTAGTTGTCTACCATCCTACGAGACCTTAGGGCAGTTATGGAATTGGCCCCCTCTAAATTGGAGGAGCCTTCTCCGATGGAATACTGGCCCTTAGGGTTGGCAATTGGTTGGCTTGGCAACCTGCCGTCCTCTCTTTTAGCTAGAGCATTGGCTATTTGGCCAAGCTGCTCTTCTATTTTTTTTAATGCATTGACCGTGAGAAGTCACAGTCTGATTTAAGGGTCCAAGGCTTTGCAATTGGGCCAAAACCTGATCCTCAAAAGAAGCACTTCGGGGCTGAGGTGGGGGAACTATCAATTGATTTTGTTGCTGGGGCTGCTGTTGTTGGAAATTCGACCTTTGAGCATAACCCTGGTTAAACTGCTGCTTTGGCCTTTGAGGTAAAGCCAACATCTGTTGTGGCTGCATATAATTGTCTTGCCTCCACCTCAAATTTGGGTGGTCTCTCCATTGGTAACCAGCATTTTGGTGCTGGTATCCATATGATTGTTTATTGTAGCCACCAGATTATTTTTGTCCAAAAGATTGGGCAGCAGCAGCCTGTTCCATTACAAACTCAGGGTATTGCCCTGCAGATGGACATTCTTCTACTATGTGCTGTGGAGATTGGCATATCAGACATGCCTCCATCACTTGTGCAGCCATTTTGGGCTGCACCACAGTCAAAAGTTTATCAAATCTTTCAGTAAGATTGGCCATCTGCATTCTCAAATCATCATTTTCCCTAACTTCATACATTTTTCCTTTAGAAGTCTCAGCCACCCCCAGCTTAGGAGATGGTTCTTGAACAGTTCTAGAAGAGGACATCTTCTGGAAAGCATTTTCACTTATGACCTCGAACAAGTCCCATGCCTCATCAGTTGTTTTATGCATGTACATTCCACCACAAGAGGCATCTACCATGTCTCTGCTCTTCTCATCAATCCCATTGTAGAAGCTCTGGACAAGCTGCCAGTCAGGGATCTTGTGGTGGGGACATTGTTTGAGCATCTCTTTAAATCTATCCCAACACTGGTTAAAATCTTCAGTTGGGGATTGGCAAAAGAAAGTATTCCTTTCCTCAACTGGCTGGTCTTGGTCTCTGGGAAAAATTTAGACAGAAATCTTGTCTGGAGGTCTTTCCAGGAGGTGATGTTGTTGTTTGGGAGAGTAGATAACCAGGTCATGGCCCTGTCCGTTAGGGAGAAAGGAAAGAGCCTTAACCTAGTGGCTTTTGGTCCCAAACCAGCAATTGAGAATGTCGTGCATAGGGCCAAGAACTGGTCAATGTGCTTGTAAGGGTCTTCCTTGCTAAGCCCATGGAAAGAGGGAAGCATTTGGATGATGGAAGTTTTGATTTCGTAATTTCCTTGAACATTAGGGAATTGGATGCTGAATGGAGAATTGTAATCATCCGGAGCATTCAATTCCTTCAATGTTCTAGGTTGTTCTTCACCCATAACGGCTATCTCAATTTCAATAGGGGGCTCAAAAGTGGTGTGTCTATGCCTTCTCGGTCTTCTACCCCTTTCTATCTCAGGGTTAGCAGGAACCAATGTAGGACTGAGGGATCTCCTTCCTAACATGCACACACACCAACAGCAGGGAAGACTATTTGCAGGCACATTGCACTTAAAAATGAATGCAACTATCCTAATCAACTGCTATGCTATGGAATCTTCAAATGAGAAATAGACTGAGTTTCGAGGGTTAGAGAAGTGCAAACAGAGGTAGCTAGACTCCCAGTACAATTCTACTCTCCTTCTCTGCTATGGTCCAAATCTGCAAGAATAATTTTAAATGTAAATCAGCAGTATCAATTATTCACAAGTACAGCTACCAAAGAATAAAGAATAAAAAATCTAGAGTCTACTAAAAGATCAACTTCCCTGGCAACGGCGCCAAAAACTTGTTAGGCTAGTTTAGAGTGCTTGCTACTGACTTTATTGAAGACAGTGATAAGAATGGGGTGAATGAAAATGAATGAGAGGTGGATTGAAAATGACAGAGCAGCAAGCCTAAAATATGTGCAATCCTGCAAGATACAGGGCCTATTGTAGCAAGTTTTGATAAGTAAGAGTTTGTCCCACAGGGAAATTGATCTTAAGCTCCAAGGGAGCCATCTTTAGTAGGCCCTCCAAATTTGACTACAGATCTGGCAATCCTAAATGGAAGGGGATTTAGGGTCACTAAAATCTAAATTCTAAGGTATCCTAATGTCTAAACTATAGAAAGGTTTAAGAAAGAAGATGGGGTGAGAAAATAAAGATAAAAGGGTGAGAAGTATGCTATTAGGTTCAGATATGATGGGTTTCATGACTCAGATTCAGATCTGCTGCTATAGAAGTCCTGTCCAGTGGCTACATTATCACCACTGAGGAGAAAGAATCCAACTCATCTCTGTGCCATGATCTAATCCCTTTATGGCTATAACCTGCCCACTTAAATGGTCACAGACTATCCAATTGGGGAATCACAATCCAGAGATGGGTCAGAAAAAGTTTATCATTGTAGGCTCTACTTCGTCCAGGCTATAAGCACAAGAATCCATAGGGAACCTCAACCTATAAAGTGCTATGTGTGGGGCTAGGCCTGTATGGGAGCATGTTAGCCCAGACACATAGAACCAGCAAGAGTTTGAGTGCAGCATTAGATCCAGTTGTCCACTACTTTAGAGAGATTGTCGTGATCCAGTCCTAAGCCTACAAGCTCTATAACCAAACTAGATCTGCTATCTGATGGCGGGTCTATCCACATACAGGGGAGTTTGTCTCAGCACAATCTCTCACAGGGCTACAAGCACAAGTGCAGAGAAGAATAATCCGTCTTGAGTCTGTGGGTTGGCTTCACCCTAAGGCTATAACCTGTCCACTTAAATGGTCACAGACTATCCCAGAGGCTATCCTCCTCACAAAGCTCAAGATAGAACAAGAAATATTGCTGCCACCACCATGTTCAAAAGGCTACAAAAGCTCATTGCTCCCATGGGGACTTCAGATCTAGTGGGTCCTGTGGTGGGGCTAGGCCTATATGGGAGCATGTTAGCCCAGATACACAGGTCACTTGGATCTGAATAAACCATAAAATCAATCCTCCATTGCTTGCAATATGTCCTAGCAATGGAGGATCTCCAGATAACAGCCTTGTACAGAACAACTCACAAAAATCCCGTAAAAGTAAAACACCCTATCATGAAACTCCATTAATCTATTCCAAATAGTCATACAAAGGCATAGCTAGCAAATGTTGAACTATGGAGAGAAGAAAAAGTAAAAAGAAAACTACCTAAAACTTACTAGAAATATGCAGCTACTATAAGAAGAAGAAGAAAATAGACTAAATTCTCTTCTAAGCAGAGCGTCCTCTAAACCTAAACCAGGCTTAGGTTTATATAGCAGTTAGTTTGGCGGTGCATTAGGGTTAGGAAATCCTAATTTTAACGATACCACATGGCCTAATATTGTCCCTTGGATGCCTCGGGGCGCGTGCACAGAACTTGGAGTGTTGGAATGCGTGTCCTAATTGCTGGAAGTTCCCAGAATGTCCTCTGTAGAGATGAGGGAGAGTTAGAGTTTAAAGCCTCGCTAGGTAGCACTGGTTTCCAAGACTGTCACGTGATAGCATGGTCTTCGCGAAGTTGGATTAGCTTGAAATTCTAGCCTTCGCAGGGTTGTCTTAGTTGCAGCTGAAGCAATCGCGCGATAGAGCATTGGATCCTCGCTGGATTGCTCTGGTCTTCGTGGGATTGCACTTTCCTTCTAAATGGCGCGAGAATCGTGCGAGCAATTTGTTTCTGAATGGATCTTTGTGAGGATCCTCGCGAGGACATGATGTGCATTGGTCTCTGAATTATGCGAGAGGTTTTTCTGAAGTTTTGCATCCCGTGGCCACTGCGTGATAGCTGCGCGCCGAAATACCTGGAGCTCTCTCTCCTTAGTTGATCTGAGTGAACTGTGCGAGGTTTGAGAGCTGCTTTCTTGAGCTACGCGAGACTGCACGAGCAGTTATATTTGAGCTTCGCGAGAGCTCCGCGAAGTATGATTCTGAAGCCCCTCTATCACTCAACTGCGCGAGAACAGTGCGGGCAATTGGAAATGAAGTTTTGGGAGACTCGCGAGGACTGCGCGAGGCTTAATTTCTGAATCCTTTAAAGCTTGTGAAAGCTACGCGAGGTTCAATTCTTGTCTGGGTTCAGCTTTCATCCTTCTGAGGAACTTCTGGGGCAAAAGTGGGCTCCTTAATAGGGTTCAGGCCTTATTGCAGCTGCTATTTATTACCTACAGAAATGACTTAACACACATTTATTAGATGGCTGAGGGTCTAACAGAGGCTAAGTTAAGGGGTGAAAAGTGGTACTTTTCATGTCTTAACATCAAGACATAACAGAGGTACAAAATTGAAACATGTACACAAAATAGGTAGCAATGACACCAATCAAATCTCAGAATTTTGGTCTTATTGAATCGAATACAATGATATCACAAGATGACGAGTACAAAAGCTATGCAAATCATGTACAGAATTCAAATTATAACCTTCAAAGCATGTCAAGATTTCATATTCAATAATTCTATAACAATATCATGTATTTAATACTTGCTCTAGTGACACGAATTCGAGAAAACAAGTAATCGGGCAAAGGTATTCTTCCCTACCTCAGTTTACGGTCGAACACACGTGTCGTAATTCAACCAAGATCAATCATGGTTTTCTCGTGTTTCTCCTAAATCATAGAGTTCATAATACATGTATTAGACATGGCAGATAGCATCCTCAAGTCTATACAGGCTCACAAGAAAGAAAGTCGAACTAAGCCAAAGCAGGGAAGCCAGCTCGAGTTGGGTTCAGGATAGCGCAGTGGCACACACACAACCTTGCTCGAGCTAGTTTTACCCGAGCCAATTTGGCCTATGAACACAGCTCAAGCGGGCTGCTTCAGATGGGTCCTAGCTTGAGCTGGATCAGTGTGGGCTCGAGCTGGGTTCTCAGACACAACCTTTTTAAGGCTTGCAGAATTCTAGCTCGAGCTGCCTTCTAAGGTAGCTCGAGCTAGGTCATTAGCTTCCAAACTTTCATTGTTTTGTTCATCTTTTTAATTTCAAAAACTTTTCTCCCTAATGCATTCTTATCAGCCGTCATTGATCTTATGCACCCTTCATTTTACGAAAACTATTACTACATTTTAAATTCGCGTGCATGCGAGGACTCCGATGATCGATCAAATGTATATCGGCTTTTGATGCTCTCATGTACGATCCTCAGGATTGGGTTCCAGATTCAGAATCTTAGATTCACATGATCAGGTCACGGAATTTACCTTCTTATTTTACCTGCATGCGGAGATTCGTAATCATTGGCATCGAAATTATCGTTGTTTAGGTAATCCCCTGTTCGATATCTCGAGCTTCTTCTCTTTGATCAGTATGGGTCAAGATCTAGCCTTCACTGACCATAACAGGTGTAGTTCACCTCGACGTGGAAAGAGGAATTTACAGGAGAGATCGAATGGTTGTGATCTTGGAAGGAAAAGCGAAACAAGAAGGGAAGAAGGGTCTTCTCCTCTTTCTCTCTACCAGCCGATTTCTCTCTCTCTCACTCTATTAGTTTGCATGGGTTTAAGCATGTAAATAGATTATATATAGATATATATCAGATGGTCTAGCTTTAGTGTGCAGCCCCTACATGGAGTTTGGTGTATAGGCTCCTAAGACCAATATAAAATTGAGATGCCGATACATCAGATTCCTAAGGCCGTTATTATAGTTAAGTCTCGGTGTCCAATAACAGGTCTTGATTTCATGACTCTATGCATGTACACTACGACTGGTTTCTACTGAAGGCAGCGATTGCACTTCGTCATTAGACACATGCACCTACCAAGAGTGACAATAACTCGGGTCAAATTTTCTAGGGTGTTACAAAATAAGTCCTATGCATCTATAGTATATATTTCAAGCATTTCTAATCAAAGTCATCCGATCACGCTACCATTAAAATCAGTAATTAGATCAAGATTTTCTGAGACGAAATTTTAATCAACTCAGTGAATTCCAACCACTAATATGCTTAAAATTTTAAATCTAATTGCATGAAAAATGGGATAGATTCAATACTATAATACATTGTAGACTATCTGGTATCATGCAATCTATAACCATCAATTTATATCATGATCAATACCAGAAAATTAGGGGAATATTTATGAGTTTACACAGATATTTTTTCTAATATTCCACTAATATCAGGTCACAACATTTCATTATTATGCTATGAAAAGAAACAGCATTAATTGCAACTATACTACACATAGTAATCTAGTCATCAACATGCATCTATAGTCATTCAATTAACCTAACAATCAGTAATCAACAATTAAATTTTCTGGGATTAAAAATTACTATTATCATCCACAAAACACATGGATGTTATCCATAAATTCCATTTATTCTATGTACTATTGCTTGGAATTATAAAGCTAAAGATTGAGAATTTCTATACAATGATGAACATGGTTCATCTTTCACCAATTTAGAACATTGGATGGCCTTGCATGATCATTTTGATCACATGCCTAGCATCCGAGTGTACTGGTGAAGCTATATCTCAGAAAAATAAAAGAACTTTAAACAAAGATCTAATTGCTTCTACAAAATTTCAAGACAATTCCAAAAAAATTCAACACTATGTAGTCTTGGTCAAGTTGACCAAATCAAGATCCTTGGATGGCCTTGCATGATCATGTTGATCACATGCATGGCATCCATATGCTCTGGTAAAACTATCATCCCCGAAATTCAAAAGTTTCTAATCAAAAATCAATTTATTTTGTAAAAATTCAAGAAATTTCAAGGAAAGTCCTACACTATATAGTCCTAGTCTAGTTGACCAAATCTAGACGATTGGATGGCCTTGCATGATTATGTTGATCACATACATGGAATCCAAATGTTCTTGTCAAATTATCAACCCATAAACTTCAGCAATTTCAAAGTCCTACACTATATAGTCCTGGTCTAGTTTACAAAAAATGCAGGAAATTCAAGAAAATAGTACCCTATGTAGTTTTGGACTAGTTTCCCAAATCTTGACCATTGAATGGCCTTGCATGATTATTTTGATCACATGCATGGCCTCCAAATGTTATTCCAGAAAATTTTAAACAATATTTCTATTTTAAATCACAAAGTCCAAGAAATATTCAAGAAAGCTCTACACTATGTAGTTTTGATCTAGTTAATCAAATCTAGACCATTGGATAGCCGTGCATGATCATTTTGATCACATGCATGGCCTCGTCAAAACAATATATAAAAATCAAAGAACTAAAGTTCTTAGAACAGTCCAAAACAATTCGAATCTATGAACTTAAACCTACACTACAAGACTATAAATTCCAAACAAGCAATAACTAAGACAATACCTTGGGCTTGGTCCTTCTAGCTTGCTGGTTTGTCATGATTTTTGTGGTTCAAGAGGCTGGAATGGAGCCAATTTTAATATATTTTGGTCTAGAAGAAGTGGGGAGTTGAGTGATGGTGTTGGATGATGATTTTAATGGTGGGGTAAGGAGGGAAAATTCAAGGTAGAGGAACTTCAATGAAGTTTCAAGTGAAGGAATAAGAAGAAGATGGTGGGAATGAGGAGTTCCCTAGAGAAACTCGACTTTTTCAATGCGCTTGGGGGACAAGGGCTGAAAATTTGGGAGACTTGGCCCCTAGCTTCTTTCCAAAGCAACTCTCTCTCCTCTCTCTCCTCCACTTTCCCCATGAGCATGTGATAGTGGACCCCACTAGGTCCACTTCACACCACACATTCAAGTCCACTCTTGTATTTTGTGGGCTTTTGAGCCCTCAAAATTTGTAATTTTTAATTGTCAAACTTATCTTATAGTGCATGTGTAAGGGTGCATCTATTACCCTAGATTTCTCCAAAGTTATTTTGTTGTGTAAGATGGGTCAAAATTGAGTCAAATAGATTAAGGGATAGGGTTTGCGAGAGATTTTTAAAAGTCTAATTTCTAATTAAGGAAATTAGGAAATTAGCTCATAAAGTACCCTTGGCTTTAAATTGTATTTTCAAGAAATGCTATTGCTCTATGCAAGACACAAACACATAGCCTTAAATGTTTGTTCATCTAATTCTTTCCAATTTATGGGTCTAGGTTTAACTCAAACCATCAACCAATCCCATGATCATCATCAAAATCTAATACGCTGGTGATGATCTCCTCATCACCACTATGGCTCAGGACCAAACCCCGAGTCAGTGTTCATCAGCAATCAGTCTGGGCTTGTCATAAGGTGTGAGATGTAGTGTGTGCTTTACTAATTTACTAACACACCCATTCAAATAGAAAGGGTGCTCTATGGGTTCACAAGAAATAGACATTATCCCATCAATCTAAGGTGGGTGCTTAACAAATTTAGATGGAACTTGTCTCAGACAGTCACTTGGCACAATCAAGTCTCATCATGTCTCAGTTAATAGGTTGGCCAACACAAAAATCGAGGGGTAGGTATTACAGGCAAACCCTACTGGGAGGAAATTCGCCAAATCCTTGAGTGTTGTATCCAATAGGAGAAGGTTGAGATTCATAAGCTCTTGGCCGAGTAGGAGATGCTACAGCGCCTGCTTTGGATAATCTCTAACGCCTAGTCATCCACCTCTACCCCCCTCTCTCGCCATCCCCTTCTCACTCCCCACCCTCTCCACCTACTTAAACCACTCACCCCCTCTTGGCTTGTCGTTTCTCTCCCAATGCGGCAAGTTGAGGACATCCCAGACTAGGGGGTGGCTATCTTTTGACAACATGCATTTTGAAGACCCCACGACGGATTGATGTGCACATCTTCATGAAGTATCAGGGGCTGCTACCTGTGTGTCTAGATTTTTCCTATGTTTTATTTTTATTTTTTCCACATGTACATAGTATTTTTGTAATTAGTTTCTTTCTATATAAATAGAAGTTACCATTTTTTTAAGATTGTTGTGCCCCACCATTCTTTTCTCTGCTTGTTTTTATTTTTGGCTAGTTTTGTTAGTGACATTTCAACTTCTATGCTAGCCTATAAGAACTCTGTTCCCTCCAAGTTTGGGGGTGGGGGACACTTTATTTATGCACTTAATGTTGTGCCAAGTGCTCTCGACACCAGGACCATGAGCTACAAGCAGACCGACCCTTGTTTTTGAATTTTTACAATAAGGACATTGACCGATTTAAGTTTGGGGTACACACTGTTGTGTATATAAAAAAAATATAATAATAAAAAAATTGAAGATATTTTAGGTTTGATTTACGTGTTTAGTTTAGTTTAGTTATTAACTTGGTTTTAATTTTTGTAGTTAATCATTACATGTGAGTAGAAATTTTGATACAATTTAATTCCAAAAATAATTACCGTCATCCTAAAAGGAGTTCATAGTCAATGATTGGATGTAGTTGATGTTCATGCTTAGAATAATTGCATACTCTAGTTTTGAAACTATAAATTACTTTGAATTGCAGAATTTAGATTTTGGTTTCAGAAATCATAAACCAGTGAGCCTTTGAGCCATTCCGTTTCATTGAGAGAGAACACGATGCAGATATTTCCAACTTTTCTTTGAACTTCATGCTTAAAACTGAAATCTCATACTTTGTTTTATTTTAATCCATGACTGCAACTGTGCCATATATTATTCTGGAACTGCTTATCATGAGTTTTGACAGAATATGGCAATATTACTAGTGAAACTTGGAAATGCGAGGAGGCCATCTTATGATGAGTCTGAGCCATAGAAAATCAAAATCCCTTATATTTTACCTCTTGAACCCACATTTGAAGCCTGCAGCTAAAATTTTTATGTACCCAAATTATATTACACAAAACCAAATTGACATCCTAAAATTCTTGGTTTTTTACCCTTGTACTTCTGAGAATTTAGAAGAAAGGGAAAATAAGAGAGTTGAAGGGTGTGAAAAGCTGAAAAGGGAATGTTCTAAAAATGGGGTACTTCTAAAAAAGAAAAAAAATAATCTTAATGTGGAAGGTGTGGGAAGAAAAAATAGAGAAGCAAAAAGGCTTTCACTATTTGAGAAAAAAAAATTCAAGAGAGTAAGTCAGAAAAGAAAAGAAAGAAGAGGGGCATCAAAAGATCAAAAGAAAAAGAAAAAGAAAAAAGTGATAAACATGAGAAATTGGGAAGAAGAGATCCAACTTTTTGGATCCTTGTTGAAAAAGAAAAAAGAATGAAGAATAGGTTAGAGTTAAGCTGAGTTCTCAAATTTTTTTGAATCCTCTTACCCTATCTTTGGAAACTTAACCCAAACCCCATTACAAGTAAATTAAAGACCTCCTTGATCCAAGAATCACCAAAGTAATAACCTAGTAGAGATATTTATGATAAGTACCATGGAATTCTGATAGCACAAAAGTAAAATAGATGGATTTTCCCTCCATGAGATTTATTTTTCAGTATCCTTGTATTATTCCTCATATATATCATTTTGTGAGAACCTAATAGCATCAACATCTTTTGAAAGTGTATGTCACAATGAGAATTATATGAAAATGTCTTCTAAATCTGCAGTTTAGAAAAATCTATAATGAATATAATTATGTCACTGATATGTACACACTACACACTTTACATGAGTTGAGACTATTAAGAATCTGGTAAAGGATAACTGATAAGATGGGAAGTAACTTATAGATGGAATCATATTTTGGAAAATATTTATAATCGTGGAGTGAAGTGCTATTGTATTTTAATATTTTGAAAAAAAGCTTTGAAAAATTCAAAAAGATTTGAAGTTTGTGGGTACCTTCATTGGAAAACTTCAGGAGACACAACTCCACCACTAGGATTCTCTTAGGATTCAAAAAGGCTTGTTGCATAGGCTAAATGCAATCGTGCTCTCTACGAAAGTGACATTTCTTTATTTAGTTAGAAACACATATATTTCCCATGTTTGTTAGGGACTAGCAAAACTCAAGTTTGAGGGTGTGATCATTCACATATTTTACCATCTTGATACCCTCATTTGAGTGTTGTTAGTCCATAGTTTGATACTAACAACTTCTTGACAGTGATTATTTAGATCAGTAGATGAAAGAGGAAGAAAAGAAATATCTGTGCAAAAAGAGACCTCGAAAGTACAAGATCAAAAATCGCAGCTCAGAGATCAGAAATCATAGATACAATCTTAGTTATACGAGCAAGAGAAACAAAGTCATAGCCTTACGATCTCCTCATGATGCAGTCTCTGAGCAGAAAGATACAATCGTAAGTTAAAAGTCAGAGAAAGAATAGAATCGCAGTCTTCCTATAGAATGAGAAAAGGAATTGTAAGCATACGACTTCACTACGAGAGCATTTAAAGCAGTACGTGAGTAGTTGAGAAGCCTGTAAGAGAACAAGAAAAGATTACGAGCGATCGAAGAACAAATCGTATGAAGAATGCAGTGAACCATCTAAAATTGTAATAACTATTTTGCTAGTTAATGCTACACGATTCAATCCCGAAGGCTCATGACACCATTGTAAGCTGGTGCAACATAATGCAGAATCATACATCACAAAAGAGCCCATGCATTCCATGATTCTAGGAAATCCTGCGAGATTTGCTGCTGAAAACAAGGAAGAAAGATCCCACGATTCTAGAAGAAGTTCCAAAAGAAGGATATGTGTTAGGAAGAACAGTTTTAGGAAAAGTTTATAGTTGGTAGTTTGCTTAGAATAGGGTCCTAAATTTTTGTAACCCGCCACTTATGAATCTATAAATAAGACATCTAGCGTCCAGAATAAATCATCCAAGGAGTTCTCAATCAGAGCTGACAACTAAGATTGGAAAGCCGAAGATCAAAGTAGCTTAGTTATTATTCCAATTTTTATTTCAGTCTTTAGATCATCGAAGGAATTATCGATCCTAGCCGACAACTAAGATCTGGAAGACTAGAGATTTAAAAGTAGTTATTTTTCGATTCAATAGAATAATGAATAGCTAATTTTTTTTATGTTTAGGGACCCGATATCAAATACTAGTATGAATAATTAAGAGTTTCTTAGTTTTCTGAATTTGAAATTGTGATTGGTTCATGAATATGAGTTTTAAAACTTGTCTATGAGTTTTCAAAAGCTTTCACGGTTTCTATAGTCTCTTTGTCTTTGTTGTTGTTGTTGCCCTAGGATTGAGAATACTAGACTTCAATCACCCGACTATGTTGTCGTTATTGCCTTAGTTAGTTTCATTAACGATTTTCATGCTAGAAAGGTTTATATTATTGTTGTGTCTTAAATCGATCTTTTATTCTTCTTATATTGCCGTTGTCGCCATAAGATAATTACATGGAATTTAGAAAAATAAGTTGTAATTGATTAGGATTATGAAATATGCAATAGGGCACAAAAGCTTATTCATTTAAATAGTTTTATTTCAATCTCTACACTTTAGTTTTAAACAAACAATTTTTTATTCTTTAAAGGCAAATAGAGGAATTTTTAAGAATACACCTTCCTTGTGGATCGATACCTATCACGTGCTGCAATTCCATTGTGCACTTTCTGGAGGATATGACAAAGTATAGTAAAAGAGCTATCACTTTCCATATGTTCAAATCTTCATAGCGACGATTCTACTCCTGATATTGGGGTTGAGCCCCTTCTGAAAGTGATAGCGCTTCTCAACTTCGTCGGCTACCAACATAGAGGCGAATCGAGAGAGTTGATCGAATTTTGCCTCGTTTTAGTCACAGTGATAGTTCCTTGCTGTAAATCTAAGAACTCACTCTTCTTCAGTGTCTTCGTGGCATCTGAGAAGTACTTGTTATAGAATACTTCCCTAAACTATTGCCAAGCACATTGCTCTTATTCTTGCCTACTCGCCAAACCTTTGGCTGACAGCCACCAACTTTGTGCATCTCCTTTCAGGCACATGGCAGCCTAAGGTACATTCTCTTTTACGGTGGGCGCATAAACTTTGAAGATCTTCTCTATTTGGGTGATCCAATAGTTGGCGGTGTCAGGATCCAACTACCCAAGAAAGTGAGGGAGTCGGGGCCCTGGTAAAATTGGTGTACCCTTTATGGTTATTATTGTAACACCTGCCCCTCGAATTTTATGTCAGTCAACCAATTGACTGAGGCGTGATGAGACCTGATTGTGCCAGGTGACTGTGTGAGGCTAGGTCCACCCAAAATTATTGAGCACCCAACTGTATATTGATGGGATAATACAATTTCTAATGACACCCATAGGGCACCCCTTTTATTCAATTGGGCATGCTAGTAATTAAGTAAAACTCACACCACATCTCACATTACATGAGAAGCTCGAGTTTGCTATTGATTGACCCTGACCAGAGAATTGGCCCGAATTAGGACTGAGCCTAGGTGATGATGTGTAGATCATCATCCATGATTTAGATTTTGATTATCATCCTGTTGATGATCGATATTTTGAGTCAAACAGAGACCCCTTAATCTAAGAGGACTAGATGCACTATCACTTTAAACAATATGTATGTGCCTCAAATGGGATAATGACATTTCTTGTAAATAGTAATAAAGCCCAAGGACTATTTCAATTAATTTACCTAAATTTGAAATTATAAATTAAGATTTTGCAATGTTCTATCAGATCCTAACCACACATCTATTTGACTTAGTTTGACCCAATCTTAGACCATAGATTTCACTTTGGGGAAATCTAAAGTGTAAGATTCACTTGCACACATGCACCACAATATGGGATTGAAAGTTGTAAATTCACACAAATTAAGGGACTTGAAGAAAGAAATAGACAAGATGAGACTCAATGTAGGGATGGAAAGTGAGCCCATGTGGGCCCACTAATCCCATGCGCATGTGATAAGGAGGAGAGAGGAGAGAGAGTAGCTTGGGAAGAGAAGTTGGGACACTTGGCAAGCTTCATGAAAGCCTTGTCTCCCCGCTCCCTTTGCAAATGTTGAATTCCCTACGTTCCCTCCCCATTCCATCTTCTTCTTCCTCTATTTTCTCCATTAGAGCTCTCTCATTCTCTAGAATTTTCCCTCCCAATCCAACCATTAAAACAAATATCTGATTAGTCACAGAATATACCACTCTACCACCCTTAACTTAGTGATGCTAGACCTTAGTTTGTTACTAATGAGATGCTATATACAGATATTTAGAATAATGAGAATATTAGAGCCGAAGTGATAATTTTTGCTAAAATGAACTCAAAAACTACAATTGTAAGAAGAAACGTTCCACTCGAATGAAGGACCAGTCGATGAGCCAAGAAAAAGAAATATCGAACAAACGGAAATCTCGAACGAGCAAAAAAGATAGAAGAAAGAGATATCGTGATTCAAGAACATATGAAAGAAACTACGACTGGAGGAACCAAAGTAAAATCTTGAGCGTTCGACAGAGCAGGAATAGTACAGAAAGAAGAACAATCGTACACACGATTCTGTGAAATAAAGCTCATACTGCTGATCACGTGAAGTCTACACCGCCATGCACAAGATTAGAAGAGCTCTAAAATTAGAAGTTTGACAACTTACGAATCTGAGAAGATTGGCAAAAGAACTCAGAAGATCTCTACTACTAAAATCAAGGAGAAAAGTTCAGCACGCATCTACCATCAGAGCAAGGAAGAACTAGGATTAGAAGTATAGTTATTTTAAGAATATTTTATTTAGAAACTTTCTTTTATTAGGAACTGAATAATGTAAACCGACCCCTTATGATCTATAAATAAGAGGTCTTGGCGTAGGAATAGAGTTGTCGAAGGAATTCTCGACATCAATTGATGACTGAGGTTGGTTTTCTTCAGATCAAAAGTAAAGTAGAGTAGAGTAGCTTAGATATCCAAGGTTTCTCGAGAGAAATTGATACCCGTGATCGGGAGCTGGAAGATTAGAGTAGAGTATCGGTAGTTTCTCAGGAGCACAACCTGCAACTTAGGGATGAAAGATCTTTTTATTGCTTTCTAGTTTAGATTTATTTTCATATATTTTTCCTACTTTGTAAACCTCTAAAAGTTTTTATTTGAATTGATGACTCAAATTGAGAATTTATAGATTAGTGTAACGGTTTTACTTTTCCATCTTCAATATTCTTGAGTTTGATTGACACCCAAATTTTAGGAAGATTGTTGATTATTATAAATCTGTTTTGAGGAATTCTAGTTTTTGATTGATGCCCATATTCTAGATGACTAAGATATGGTGTAACGGTACTTTATTTTGTAGACATCCGAGATCTGAACGAATGTGATTGACGATCATAATCTAGAAAGAGGGGAATTTAGATTTACTTTATGCAACTAGTTTAAACAATTCATTCTTTTATTCATATTTCAACAGTAGTTTAGGTTCTTAAAAGACAAATAAAAGATTTTAAACAAATGTAAATATATCAGAATAATCACCTTCCTCGTGGGAACGATCCTATACTAGTGCTACAATATCCATTGTACGTTTGCAATAGGTTAAAACTTAGTATGATTAAAAGCCCGTACGTGATTTTGGCACCGCTGCTGGGGAAGCGAATTTTATTCTGTTATTGCTTTGAAAATCAATATTTGTCTTTCTCTTTTTATTTTTCTTTATATTTTTATTTTTCTTTAAAATCTTTTTAATCTTTCGCAGGTTTAATCAAAGCTTTCAACACTTCTTCTGGCAAGAGAAGCTAGAGGCCCAAATTTGTTTTCTCTCCCTGCTTTCTAAAATAAAAATCAGATAAAAATAAAAAAAATACAAAAATATTTACGTTTTTGGTGTATGCATCACACTCGATCTCAAATTTTAGATTTCTTTGAGTGTGACCCTGAAATTGAAAAGACACTCTTATGCAACTTAGCTTCAAACCGATCTTCTACAAGAGAACCCCAAGCTATGGCTAACGATCGTTCCATCGAAGTACACTTCAGCCAATTACTTTGACTGAGCCATCTTGTATAGTTATACTAGAGGTCGCAACCAAACAAAATTATGAAATCAAGCTTAATAGACTACAAGTTGTACCCATCTTTCACGGGCTTGATCGAGAGGATCCCTATTAATACCTAACGGACTTTATAGAGCTTTGCACTATGTTACAATTATCGGTGGCTAATGATGAGGCCATTAAATTACGGTTGTTCCCTTTTTCTCTTAAAGATAGAGCGAAAGAATAGCTAATTTCATTGCCCACTAGAAGCAGTACCACTTGGGAAGGACTGCAGTCTAAGTTTTCGAATGAGTACTTCCCGATTGGTAAAACTAACCAAATTCACAAGGCAATTCAAGACTTCATGCAATTACCTGGAGAATTATTTCATGAGAGTTGGGAACGAATCAAGGATCTACTGAGAAAGTGCCGTCATCATGATATACCAAATCGATCAATTGTGCAAAGTTTCTACCAAGGGTTAACTAAGACCAACCAGTCTATAGTTGATGCGATGAGCGAAGGAGCCTTGACGGCTCAAAACGGCTAGCAATCTTGGAACTTCTTTGAGAAATTGGCTGATAATTCAAAGAAGCAACAAGCTTTGCTAATGTCTGATCCAGATGTGATTCGCCACACCCTGCTTGTGAGGGGTGATCTTTACGATGTCAGCAAAGACAAAGTAAAGAAGGAAGATGACATGAGTGCAAAGGTTGCGACTCTTGAGTAGCAAATCACAACATTAATGAGTGCCAAATAAAACACTCTGAAAAAATCTTTAGCAGCTTGTTCAAATTTTCAGACCCCAACCTTTGTTGAGAGCCCTACTATGCCATCATATCAAGAGGTGGTGGAAAATAAACAAGTAATGGCCTTTCAAAGGGGAGACTACGGGAACACATATAACCCATCGCGGTGGAATCACCCAAGATTTAATTATGGATCCATGAGTGGGGCACAGCTAGCACCATTAGTTTCACAATCGAGATCCCCCCCTGCCCAAGTTTCCCACCAGAGACCACCAATGTCGATTGTGCAGCCACTGTTCGTTCCGCAGAGCAATGGACCTAATGCTACAGTTGTTCAAATCCTTCGGGAGTTGCAACCATAATCGCATCAGCATTCAAAAAATCTATCTCAATTCCTCAATTCTCTCAAGTACTACACTCATATACTCTGTCTATTACAAAGTCAGAGGGCCAGATTGGCCAACTAGCTTAGCAATTAACTAAGAGAAAAAGTGGTCAACTATCGGCGCAGCCAATTAGCAATCCAAGAAGACAAATATTCTTGGGGGAAATTGCTGCCCCCACTAATCAAAATTGATATCCTCAAGGACACTGTCGACCTACCTATTCATTTCCAGCATCCTTTGTAAAATATGTAAATCATTATTTGAAGGTTTTTAACATTTTGGGGAAGACCTTGCGATTGTCAAAAACACGACCAATCATAATGTTTCCTCCTTTGTACACTAGTGTTCTACGAACGAATGTATGAATCTATGAACGTACGTAACCCTAAGACATACGACATGATAGTAGTGATTAGTATCTGATTCGTAAGAGAGTTCAAGCCTTCAAACGATGAAAAGCAAGAGCTGACCGTCAACTCCAGGTTAATAATACGCGTGATTATAGACACCCCAATTTTTCTCTCTTGGAGTATACAAACCTATTCGGTCAACCTTTGATCTTGCCCACAATTTCCAAGAAAGGACTGACCTTCTCTGAAGACCTTAAAACCCCAAAGATGGGACTATGCATTGAAATAATAGTATATGGTTGATCTCATGCTGAAGCAATAGCCCTGTGGTTCAGACCCAACTTAGCCCTGGGAAGCTTTTAAATTCCACACCCTCACAGAGGCGTGCAATTTGATTGCACACATGGATACTGGCGCGCGATTGGACCCACTTGGACCCGACCTGTTCTTCCCGCGGGCTGCCATAAGACCTGATTCTGCGATCTGTTCAGCACGCGCAAGCAGATTACATGCCCCACCACTGGCGTGCAATTGGTCCAACTTGGACCAGTCCTCCACCTTTCGTAGATCACCTGAAGACTCGATTACGTGCCCTCACCAGCGGCGCGCAATTCGATTACACACAGGGAGACATGTGCACAATTGGTCCCATTTGGACCAGACCCGCTCTTCCCACGGACTGCCTAAGGACCCAATTACATGCCCTCACCACAACGCACAATTGATTGTGCACCCTACCACCAGCGCACAATTGATTGTGTGCCCTAATTCATGTGACCGACAGAACTCCCTGATTAAGTGCATGTAAACATGAGTTTAACTGGATTGTGCGTGTTACACAGGGCACGCAATTAGTTCCAAGTGAGTTGGAACAAGGACAGCTGGCTGAGCCATTCAACAGGTCACTCACTGAATCTGTCACCGACTCAAAGTGTATTAATCGCACCGGACAAGGTGCATAATCAAATTTAACGTGTTGTACAGGGCGCTCAATAGGATTCGACCGACCAATTGTGCACCTCCCACAGGGCGCGTAATTACCCCAATACCTATATATAGACCCCCTACCTCGAACCAATACACATTTCCAACACATTCAAGCCTCGAGTTCCTCTCTTCCAAGCTTAGGATTTCGAGAACCCTCCCCTTCAGCGGCATTCAGCTTCAGGTAATCTCTTTTAGTATTTTTCTAGTTCTTAGTTCTAGCTTTAAGTCCTTAGTTCTAGATCTTAGGTTTTAATTCGCAGTTCTTAATTCTAGTTTTTACTTTCTAATTTCTAGTTCTTAGTTTCTGGTTCTAGTTCTTAGTTGCTAGAACCAGTTCTTAGCCTTAAGTTATTAATTTATAGTTTTTAATCTTAAATTGTAAATTATAATTCTTATTTTTAGGTTCTAGTTCCTAGAATTTTTTGTACTTCATAATTGTCAGTTCTAATTTTAAGTCCTAATCTTCAAATTTCTTAATTCCGATCCTTAAAATCCTAACTTTTCAACTCAAATTCAGTTTTAAAAATCTATAATAGTAAAAAAAAACAATCCTTAGGCACTTGATTTTCCCAAGGGAGCTGACGAAGGGTACCAGGGAACGGGGTCGATCCTCCATAGTATAACGGGCCATAACCCTTTTTTTTAATTAGAATTATAGTAGAATCAGGAAACTAAATTAATTAGAATAATATGAGGAAACTAAATTAAGTAGAATTCTAGTAGTATTAGGAAATTCAAATTAGTTAGAGTTAGATTAGTATTAGGAGAGTAAATAAATTAGAATTAGAGTAGGATTAGGAAGACTAGATTAACTAAACTCTCAGGTCATCCAGAGCTATTGAAGTCAGCTGGCTGACGTTCAACAAAGAAGTCAATCGACACCATGTAAAGCGTGATCAACGACGTGTTGCAGCGTCAATAAACATCTGCAGCTGGCCATTGCAACAAACCAGGTATTTTTTGCTTAGAATTTACCTTTTTATTCTCAATAATTAACATCTCTTATTCATCGCCCTTGTCAGAGTCCACTTGGACTGAATTGGGCTACTTGTCCCGGGGACCGAACGGAACCTAGAAAAAGCGCGCACCAACAGACTGGCGATCGCGATGGGACTTCTTATCACTAAAGTCGCCTTTGTTTAGATAAGTTTTCTTTACTACATACATAGTTTTCTTTTTTTCTGCTCTGTTTCTCTTAGCACTCACTCGCACTATCGAGAACTTTTCGAGAATACATGAGCATCCATCAGAGACTCGAGATGTCTGGAATACGAAGATTGAAGGTCAGTGATCCTCCATTATGGGGATACCACAACAATCCCGTGTATAGTGAGGATCCATCTTACGACTCAACTCAATACAACCTAGATATCAACATGGTCGGCGGTGAGGAAACCCCCGTCACACCTCCAAGCAACAGCCGCAATGACGAATGCAGAGATAGTGGCATCGGGTAGAACTTCACGACCTGACAACCTATGTAACTCAGCATCCAGAGATTAAAAAGGGGAGGCGATGATGCTAAAGAATTGCTTCAAGGCCTAGTCGCCCCATACGAGACCATCAAGGATGAGACACCCAAATTTGGCCCAAGGCCCGATCGAAATACCTTTCGAGAGAGATGCAATTTCGAGCTTTTGATGGCATGTATGGAACCCTTGGGAATCACCCTAAACCCTTGGGAACCCGTCCCGAACCTAAACCTAACCTTTTTAAGCTATGGGTGAGAAGGGGTGCATCGCAATCAGCCATGGCTGTCTACTACGATCAAATCTCATACCATTAAAAAGTAGAGGTTCTCAGCTTTCCAACGGTCCAGGAATCACCTTAATCAGAGGTGTACATCAGAAGACATGGAATGCCAAACTTGGAGGGCAAAAGGGTAATTCCACATGGATCCCCTAGGGATGTGGCGCAACTAATAGTTGCGCCAAGCTATTTCTCCCCAGAAATGGCCTGGCGCAACTAATAGTTGCGCCCGTAATAAACTTTGCCTGGCGCAACTAATAGTTGCACCAGGCCAATTCTCCCTTATTTTAAGCCTAGCGCAACTAATAGTTGCGCCAGATTCAAAAGGGGGGCCCCATCCTCGCGAGTTGACTTCCAGGCACTGTTCATTATTGTTTTACTGTACATTTGCCTGGCGCAACTATTAGTTGCTCCAGGCATATGAACAGTAACGGTTGGATTTTACCCCAAAACTCGTGATTGGGGTTTGACTTGTTGACCACCTTGACCTTTGGAGTGTGTTTTGCTAGTTCTGTTGCACCCTTTTGAAGCCTATTTGCTCCCCTTTAAGTGGCTTAAGGCCTCACCCCATCATCCAACATTGGAGGACCTTCTCACACATTTCAAGGCTCCAAAAACCTTAGGAAACCTTAGATGGCCCATTACCTAATTCCTATTCTTACTTAGCCTCTAAGTAGCCTCCTAACCTATCCTTTTCCTATAAATAGAGCCCCCCTCCCCTTGGTTTAAGGGTTGAGAATTTTGGCCTAAGAGAGAAAGAGCTTGAACTGAGAAGATCTTTCTCCCTTTGGTGCACATTTCCTATACAAATTCCAGAATTCTAAAACCTCCTTTGAGTGATATTTTCACCTTAGATCCCTTAGTTTAGGTATATGCTACCCATTCACCTTCCCTCTCTACCTCTTAGTTAGCAAGCCTTAGAGGTTATAACCCCTCTTTCCACCATACAAGCCTTTAAAAGCTCATCAAAGCAAGCCAACGCAAGGTTCTCCTACGGTGCTACAAGGGCCCAAAGGCTCCGACTCTCCCCTTTCTACACCTATCTCCTTTTGCTCTCCCTACCCTTCATTTTGTGCCATTATGCCGCCGAATTTTCAGTAGGAACGGAGGGGCACAAATAGGATTGGAGGCCCATTTGGGCAAGAGGGAACCATTTCCTTTTCTTTTACTTCATTTTAATTTTGGCCATTAGTAGAGACCGCGTTAAGCGGGTTGATCGGGTTCCTAACACCTTCTCGATCGATAACCGAAGCCCCTACCCAAGAGCCTTTGGTGTGGATCGGACTCAGAGTCATAATTTTAACACTTTGGTGCTCATAAAAATGAACTAGGTTTCCCGAGACACCGAAAGCTCCGGGTGGCAACTTTTTATTAGAGAGCGCATCGTCGCGACGGGATCGTCTCGATTCTCACAGTTGCACAGATGGCGACTCTGCTGGGGAGTAGCTTGTAGAGCTTCCCCTTGAACTTGACCTTGTTATTTTTTATTTTCACTAACATGTTATTGCTGTTCTTTTAGTTTATTTTTGCTATTTTTTTACTCACCCCTCCGATTAAGTCATTTTAAAATTCCTTACTTTTTCGTCATTTTAGTGCCTTAGCCGATTGGCATGCCTACTTCAGCATTGTCGTTTAATTCTCTTACTTTTCTATCATTTAAAGTGCCTTAGCCGATTGGCGGGCCTACTTGTGCACTCATATTCCATCAGTGGACGCCGGCCAGTAGTGGCGGCACGGGATAATCACTCCCGATCTTTGAACTAAAGAAAACTTCCAAAAAAAGAGAAAAGCTTTGAAAAAACTAAAATTGAACTAAGTTAGGGAGCTTAATCAATCTATTTTTTTACGGGGTAGATTTTCAAAGGGTTGGGTTTAGGCACAGATACAAACACCCGGGTCTTAGTATGGCGGCAGCCCCTAGTTGTGAATATCTAGAAAAGCCCCAGCACACCTAGTACCTGAGAAGGCGCTCGCGTCGGAGGTATATCGGGTAGGTTCCCATTCCAAAGCTTAAAACCCTTGGGGAGCGCACTAGCGAGTTATACCGGACTCAAACCCTTTATGTGCGGTGAGGAGAGAATCGATCACCAAAAAATAGCTCAGTTCCCGGAAGCCTAGCTTCCATAAAAAAAACAAAAAAAAGAGAGTCATTTCGGGCGTTGGTGGCTGCTGTTAAACATTCTGGAGCAGCAATTTTTACCTGGCGCATGTATTAGTTACGCCAGTGTAAAAAACTTGAAAATATAACTGGCGCAACTTTCAACTTTTTTTACCTTGGCGCAACTAATAGTTGCGCCAGTGTGAAAATAGTACCCTGCAACCTTGGCGCAGGTATTAGTTATGCCAGGTCTGTTTAACAGCACCTCAGCCTGAATCTGTGGCCTTCTTCACCTCCCGAGTCCCGCGATCAGTGTACTTAGTGCCTTGTTTGGGCCCTGCCATCTCCGACACCCGATACGCCCCCGCCGGTCAAGAGAAGGCAACTTCTTTTTGGCTCATATAGGGGGATCGGGTTGTTTGCCTCTATTTTCGTACCTTCAATAGATCGAAGGTTCTCCTTCGATTCTTCCGTATTGCATCAGAATCGTCATCGCGGGTCTTGAATTAAGGTACGAGAGCCACCCGAAAAAGGAATTTCAAGGCCTCGGAACCTTTGTTTTTCAAAACTTTTTCAAAAAAAATTCAAAAAATATATAATCAAAACCCAAAAAGAAATAGATAGTTTTTTGTGCTGGCACAATGGCATCATCTTGCCCTCCGCCGTCCCGTAGGGGAAGAAGGAGGAAATATTTTGGGCCTTATCCAAAGCACCCTTAGCCGACCCACTCTCGAAGAATGTCGTGGGTAGTGGACCCGGCTTACGTCGATCCCGACTCATCCCCGCCACATTCTCCAACCCACTCCCATTCGGAAGAAGTTTTTTCCACCATCCCCCTCACCCAACCCCCCTTTACCGTCACCGGCCCATTCGACGCCCTCATATTCCCAACCATTACCCCCCAAAATATCCAAAATTCAACCCCCCATTCTCCATCTTTTGCCCAAGCCATGCCAAATCCAACTCATCTCCCATTCACATACATACAAAACCCAAACCCATTTTCCCAATCCACATCCATGCCCCAATTCCCATCATCCTCCTATAGACCCGATCCACCCACATTCACATACACCACTTCCACCCCTATCCAATCCCTCGCAAAATCCCCCATCCATTAGGGTCATGCCCATTTTTATCGGGGCCATGCCCAACTTTCCTCATCCCTCCTCATCATACCCCCCATCATCCCAAAACATACCCAATACATCCCCTCATCAACCCCATACCCCCCCACCTACCATGGCCATGCCCGATTATAGCAGGGCCATGCCCAATTTTTCCACCACCTCCATCCCATCTATACCCCATCACCGCATAAATCCCCCATCTCCATTCAACCCTCCCACCACGATCATGATGGAGGAGATGTTCCAAGCCTATTCCATGTGGAAGGCTTCTCAAAACAACCCCCCTCCTCCTTCACACCCCATGTCCCTAAACCCATCTCACACCCTAGCCAATCTCCATGCCTCACTCTCCCATGACCCCCATCACCCCCCATAATCCATACCACCCAAACCCCCATTACTCACTTACCCCAAGGCCCATTGGCCCAAACCCCCTTTTCTCACATATCCCAAGGGCCCATGGCCCAATACCCCACCACCCAAACCTACCCAGGACCCATGGCCCAGACCCATTAAGGGCCCATGGCCCAGACCCATCAAGGCCCATCGGGTCAGACCCACCAAGGACCCATGGCCCAGAGTCATCAAGGCCCATTGGGCTAGACCCACCAAGGGCTCATGGCCCAGACCCACCAAGGGCCCATGGCCTAGACCCCTCAAGGCCCATTGGACCAGACCCATCAAAGTCCATTGGGCAAAAGCCCTCAAGGGCCCTTGGCCCATACCTACCCAGGCCCACTGGCCCACACACACCAAGGGCCCGTGACCCAAACCTACCAAGGGTCCATGACCCAAACCTATCAATGGCCGGTGGCCCAAAATGGCCAAGGGTTTATGGCCCAAACCCAAACCCCACACTCATACCTTCCACAATACCCCCATCATTTAACCCAACCATCACAGCCGGGCCAAACCCATGCCATACCTCAAACCCAATTCTCCCATGGCCCCACACCCTAAGGCCATCTCCAAACCTTCCCTCATACCTAATGGCCCTATTAGGCTCCACCTCAAAACCAAATTCCCATCATCCAACAAACCTTTCCTCACCCCCAATGGGCTCACCCAACCCCCACTCACATCATTCCCATCCAACTTATGCAACAACAACAGGAGAATCCCACCCTCGCTGCACACTATGCCGACCAGCAGTATGAAGAGGATGAGATTAGGAATAGTGGGGCCTATGCTGGGGCTTTGACCAGCCTCAACCCTCCTCCCATAATTACCCACCCCCTGGTATCCCAGACTGAAGTCCAACTGACGGCCGAGAAAGCATCCCCTGTATCAAAAGAGTCGAAATAGCTGCAAGAACAATTAGACAAAATACAAAAGCAGCTGATGAAAATGGATGGTGCTAAAATCCATGCCACAGACTTCACAAACTTATGTCTGTTCGCTGAGGTCCCCCTGCCCCCCAAATTTAAAATGCTAGCCATCGAAAAATATAATGGCACTGCCAATCCTATTACGCACCTGAAGTCTTACTATGGGGACATGTGCCAATATGGGGAGGATGAAAGACTGCTAATAAAAGTCTTTCAAAAGAGTCTTACCGGGCCGGCTTTAAGATGGTTCACATCTTTAGAACCGTCTATGATAAAAATGTGGAAAGACTTGATGCATCTCTTTCAAGAACAGTATGTCTACAATATAGACATTGAGCCGCGTAAGTCCGACTTGGCCCGTGTGAAGCTGAACCAAAACGAGACCTTCATCGACTACTTGGGGCGATGGAGAGCATTGACAACTCAGCTCAGGAACAGAATACCTGATCATGAACAGATAGAGATGATTTCAAAAAACACTCTGCCAGTGATTTTAGACTTTTTGGTATATCAGCAGCAGACCAGCTTTGCTGATCTGGTGAGAAATGCTAACCTATGCGAGGATGCCATCAGGGAGGGGCATCTGAATAAGAATATGCCGAGTGGACCCAATGAGGTTAGATGGTTTTCAGAGTAAAGGAACGAGAAGAGAACAGGGGGCGATGTTCAGAACATAGTCAATACCCGAGCTAATAACAATACAACCCCGTTTCAATTTCAGGCTGCCCCACCAGTACCCGTTAGGCCTGAGCAGACGCAAAGAATGGGGAATGGACAAGGAATGCAAATGACCCCAAAACAGAGGAGAGCCCACTACGACTGAGTCTTCACACCTCTAGGGCAATCATTGAGTGTACTTTTGCCCCTGTTAGTAGAAAAGGGATTAGTGGCTATCTGCCAACCACAACCTCCTCCTCACCCGATCCCAAGGAACTATGACCCAAATATCCACTGTAATTTTCATTAGGGTCCGGGTCACCCTACTGATCCCTGCTTCCCAGTGAAGCACGCCATCCAGGATTTGATCGATGCCAGGAAAATCATTCCCCCTGCACCCTCTCAGCATGCTAATATTCACCAAGTACCACTACCCCCACATCCCATCGGAGGAGCAGGTCCCAGACCCACCATCTGAATGAAGAAGATGAGGAGGAGTTTGGATTTGATCCATCCGATTACATCAGTGATCGCCAAGGAATGACGAAGAAAGGAATGTTGGGGTAATTGAACCCCTAAATTTGTCTGAATATTTCCCCAACCCAACCCCGCAATTTAAACCCTTGGATCTCCAGGCATACATGTCGTCCACCACACCCGTCAATTATGTAAATATCAATGCATACTAATCGTACACCACAACCCCCATCAATTACCCTATAAGCCCCCAGGCCCCCAATCCTGCACCTGCACCTGCCGGTTATTAATGGCCTACACCCACCCCATTTCAATTACCACCATACACCATAACCCCCATCGATTACCCTTTAAGCCACCAGGCCCCCAATCCAACACCCGAACCCATCAGTTATCAATGGCCTGCGCCCACCCCATCACCTTCAGTTTAGCCACCGGTAAACTCCACCACCCCGGTCAATTACCTAACGGCCCATCAAACCCCCCATCTACTGCCAGCACCCACCAGCTATCAATGGCCTACTTTTACCTCCTTCCCTCCAATGCCACCACTCTCAAGTTTCACCACCCCCATTTGGCCCAATCTTTCCACCCAACCCACTGCCACCGAGGTGAATCAAGTATTGCCCACACCTCCTGAGCCGACAGCACAAGTGCCTCAAGTACCGACAGCCCTACCTTTTTAGGTCTTGGGGCCCACATATGATCCTCATCAGGTTCCGCTAAGCTATGAACAAATAGATGTTAATGCTGGTAGTAGCAGATGAGAAGGAGCAGTGGATTTTATTACCAGGTCAGGGAGGATATCAAAGCAGCCAGAAGCACCAGCAGTAGCACAGGCCCAACCCGAAGGAAAGAAAGACAGTGTGGTGAACCCCTTCAAGAAGATGAGTCGAGAACATATATTGGAGACTTAACTGAGAAGAATGCTTACCCATATCACTGTATGGGATCTGTTGATGACTTCCCCACTCCATTTCCAAGCATTAATGGGGGCATTAAAAAATGCGCATGTATCACTTCAAGTTAGCCCGGATGAAGTCGGGCAGATAATTGGTCAAGTGATGGCTCCAAATGCCATTTCATTTTCTGATGTTGATTTACCTGAGGAAGGAGGAAGTCACTCTAAATCTATGAATATAACTATTGAGTCCTAAGATATGATTATCCCCTTGGTACTAATTGATAATGAGTCTGCATTGAATATATGCCTGTTAAGAACCGCCACTAAGATTGGGGTTGATCCGTGCATGATAAGTCCCACCGAAACCAGCGCTAGAGGGTTTGACAATACCAGGAGAGAAATAATGGGAGAAGTTGATCTTTAGTTGTTGATAGGGCCAATGACCTTTTCCATCTTGTTTCAAGTCATGGATATCAAATCCTCATTTAATCTGTTATTGGGGAGCCCGTGGCTACATGAAGTCGGAGCCATACCTTCCACATTGCACCAGAAACTCAAATTTGCATCAGGGCATAAGACTATCACAATCATCGGAGAGGGGTACAGTGAGAAATAAAAGACTGCCAATAGCTTTGAAAAACCCAATATGTTGGATGTACCACACACCATTGAAGACGTCGACCTCCACAGTTTCGAGTATGGGGTGTCGGCAATACTCTCGGCGCCCATCAAGGGCATCATTCCAAGAACCGGAGGTGGCATGGTAGCAGCAATAGCCATGCTCCAAAAGTGGGGTTATTAGAAAGGAAGGGGTCTGGGACGCAGATTACAAGGAAGAAAAGAGCCAGTTGTCGCAAAGGGGCAGAAGGTCCGATTCGGGTTAGGATACAAGCCCATGGAAGAAGAGGTCCGAGAGGCCAAAGAGAAAGCCAGGGTCGCCGCAGCTGCAAGAGCTCGAGGAATCAACATAGAAGAGAAACTTCGCCCTAGGCCGCACATCAGGGATTCCTTTGTCAGCACAGGGGTCGTTAAGATCGATCAAAATGGGACAACCCATTTGACTCCACACAAACCCACAGCCCCAATCCATCCCACCAATCCCTAGATCTCCCTTCCCAGCTTGGGGATAGATTTGGCTGTGTTGTCGCTTTTCGAGGAACGATGGTCGGTACCTGAACAAACCTCCCCTGTGGTGAATCACCACAAAATTGAGTTATCCTTTGAGGACATGATCTCAGATGAAATGGGGGTCAATATGATGGAGGCTAACTCCAATGAGCCATATCAGTCAACACCCTCCATCCCAACAGGTATAGAAGTGGCCCCTCAGGTACGCAACTGGGCATCTTTGTCCCAAATCCTGGAAGCAAGGAGTAGCCTAACATTTGGCACCCGTTTCCCAAAAAAAAATAACCTATAAAAAGTGAGAGAAGCCCTTGGCAAACAATACCTTGTGTATATAACAACCCGCCTTGCCAAGGGTCTGTCTTCGAAGAAAACAAAAATCTCCAAAACATGGAAAAAATACAAAATCTCAAAAACATGGAAAAAATACAAAATCTCCAAAAAATGAAAAAAATACAAAATCTCAAAAACATTGAAAAAATCCAAAGTCCAAAAATATTGTCATTTAAAATTTTAGAAAATGTCCCACAAAAGGTTGCCTTAATCGAAATACCCGTCCCATGTGAAATGGACCCCTTCCCTATAGAAATACAAGAAGAGGTAGGGATCACGAGTCTGGACGAGGATGTCCCCTTCGAGGAGCTCCCTAATGAGCTCCTTGACCGATTTGCTGACTTTTAGTATGGCCCTACCCCCATTATTAAAGAGACCGAAGACATCAATCTAGGAACTAGAGAGGTTCCCAGGATAACCAAAATCGGAACGTCACTGTCTCCTGAGGAAAGAAAAAGCATGATCGACTTCCTTCGACCATACCAAAACATTTTTACTTGGTCGTATGAGGACATGCCTAGTCTGGATACTGATTTGGTCGAGCATGAGTTGCCCCTCTACCTTGATATGAAGCCAGTCAAGCAGAAGCTGAGACGTCTTCGACCCGAGTGGATGTTGAAAGTCAAAGATGAGGTCATCAAGTAGTATGACACGGGGTTTCTCATGGTATCCAAATGCCCACAGTGGTTAGCCAATATCGTGCCTGTACCGAAGAAAGATGGAAAGGTCTGCATGTGCATTGATTTTCACAATTTGAACAAAGTGAGCCCAAAGGACGATTTTCCATTACCACACATCAACATCTTGGTCGACAACACAGCTAAGCATGGGATGCTTTCGTTTATGGATGGATTTTCAAGATACAATCAGATCAAAATGGTTGAGGTCGATCGCGAGAAGACAACATTCATTACCCCCTGGGGAACCTTTTGCTATCGAGTCATGTCATTCGGGTTGAAGAATGCCGGTGCAACGTATCAGAGAGCTATGACTGCACTATTTCATGACATGATGTACCGAGAGATTGAAGTGTATGTCGATGACATGATAGCCAACTCACCAGAGCGAAGTGACCATCTGGTAAACCTTCAGAAGCTGTTTGAAAGGCTGAGGAAGTATCGACTACGTATGAATCCACAGAAGTACGTATTTGGTGCCATGTCAGGGAAACTATTAGGATTCATCGTCAGTAGGAGGGGCATCGAGGTCAACCCAATCAAAGTCAAAGCCATCACTGAAATGCCACCGCCATCTACTGAGAAAGAGGTTAGAGGGTTTTTGGGTAGAATACATTATATCAGTCCGTTCATTGCATAGCTAACTTCAATTTGCACGCCAATCTTCAAGTTACTAAGGAAGAATCCACCCGTCGAATGGAACGATGATTGTTAGGTAGCATTCAAAAAAATCAAAAGCTACCTCCTTAATCCACCTGTTTTAGTACCACCTGAGCCAGGGAGACCACTCATGATGTATCTCTCCACGACGGAACATTCGATGGGATGTGTCTTGGGGCAGCACGATGAAACGGAAAGAAGAGAGCAAGCCATTTACTATCTGAGCAAGAAGTTTACTGATTATGAAGCGCGCTACTCTCATTTAGAGAAAGCATGCCTGGCTCTTGTATGGGTTACTCAAAGGCTCCGCCACTACTTGCTATCTAAGGCAGTTCTGCTCTTGGCCCGAATGGACCCATTGAAATACCTATTTAAAAAGCCAGCTCTCACTGGACGAACCGCACGATGGCAACTTTTATTATCTAAATTCGATATCACATACGTCACTCAGAAGTCGATCAAGGGGTAGGCGCTTGCTGATCATCTTACCGACAATCCTTTACCTAATTATGAGCCTTTGAGAACTGAGTTCCCCGATGAGGACATCCTAATCATGACAGAAGCCGATACAGAAGAAGCAGAAGAATAATGGGCAATGCACTTTGACGGGGCAGTAAATATCAAGGGCCAAGGAGTTGGGGCCATCCTGATTTTAATGAAAGGATCCCATGTACTGGTCTCTATCAAGCTCAACTTCCCTTGCATTAACAATATGGCTGAGTACAAAGCTTACGCCGCTGGTCTGCAGGCGGCTCTCGATCTAAATATAACTCACCTTCGAGTATTTGGCGATTCACCGTTAATCATATGCCAGAGGAATGGTGATTGGAAGACGAAAGATGAGAAACTGATTTCCTATCATGAACACCTCGAGGATTTGATAGCTTGCTTCCAAGATGTGACTTTCTCATACGTCCCCTGGATAAGGAATCGCTTTGCCGACGCATTAGCAACTTTGGCATCAATGATTGAAATCCTCTATGGCGTTGAGATGAAGCTGATCATGGCCTTTTGCCTCTAGATTGAGGAACCTACAAAGCCTGATGATGAGCCACCTTGGTTCTCAGATATCATGAATTTCCTCAAGACCCTAACTTTCCCAGAGGGTACATCCAAGACAGACCGACGAACCATTCAATGTTTAGCGGTAGGTTACGTCATTTGCGGGGAATGCCTCTACAAGCAATCATACAATAACATCTTACTTAGGTGCCTCACTGAAGGTGAAGCGGTCAATATTATGAAAGAAATCCATGAGGAAGTATGCGGAGCCCACGTCAGCGGTCACATGCTAGCTAAGAAATCCCTACTGGAGGGATACTTTTGGACCACCTAGAATTGGATTATTGCAAACATGTTCAAAAATGCTACAAGTGTCAAGAACACTCCAGTCGAATACATGGTCCTACATTGATATTCACTACATGACCACTCCTTGGCCATTTGCTACCTGGGGCCTTGACGTTGTCGGAATGATTAATCCAAAAGCATCAAACGGACATCGGTGCATCCTCGTCGCCATTGAATACTTCATCAAGTGAGTAGAAGCGGCATCAGATGGCAACATCACGGCCAGTCACATTGAGAAGTTTCTCAAGAATAATATTGTGTGCCGATTTGGAGTACCCAAAGATATTATCACGGACAACAGCACAAACTTTGCAAATAAGCACATCCGAGACTTCTGCGAGCAATACAAGATCAAGCACCATCGCTCATTCCCTTATTGGCCTCAAACTAATGGATCCGTGGAAGCCGCGAACAAGACAGTCATTCGCATCCTTGAGAAAATGGTTGTCACTTATAGAGATTAGAGCGAAATGCTGCCATTTTCTTTATGAACGTCGATCCGTACTGCTACAGGGGGAACACCATTCTCCCTTGTGTATGGAACCGAGGCCATCCTCCCGGTAGAGGTTGAAGTACCCTCGCTCCGAATCCTCATGGAATCAGGCTTACCCGAAGCAGAAAAAGAGAGATCCCGCTTTGAACAATTAAACTTATTGGACGAGAAGAGACTCCTAGCCTTGTGTCACACTCAAGTTTACCAGGGGTGAATCGCACGCGCTTACAATAAATGTGTCCGCAGTCGAGATCTAAAGGTAGGAGACACTGTGCTGAAAAAGATCTTCCCATCCCTCCATGCCGATCCAAGAGGAAAGTTTAAGCCAAACTGTGAAGGACCGTACGTCATTCGAGACGTGCTACCGGGATACGCCATCCACCTCGCCACCATGGACAGAGATCATCTTCCTGAGCCCATCAACGCTGGATACGTCCGACGGTTCTACTCTTAGTCCATCACGACAAGGTAAGTGTTGGTAAAACAGATACGTGACTGCTTAAGAACCATCCGAAAGAGGCCATCATTCTAAGCACAGTAGCCTAAAATTTTTCCTAAAAATGATGATATCCTTTGCTACCCCATTTGAGCCTGGGCCTTTCTTTCAATAAACCCATTCCCCCCAAAAAATATGTGTACATATACCAAAAAAAAAGAGAGAAAAGTTGAAGTAGAGTTACTATTAAAATCTAAAAAAAATTGAAGAAGCAAAACCTCAAAAAGAGATTGCCTAAAATGAAGCAAAAAGAATAAAAAATGTAGAAGAATCACGGGACATGTACAGTAAAACCCCCAAGGAAGAAAGCATGTTGAGAAAACTGAAGTCGTATCAAGGAAACCCTTTTAGCTCAGCATACCTTCAAATCCTAACCTAACCCATGGCCAAGCTACACCCTGAAGGAAGCCCTCTTTGTAGGTTTGCAAGCAGTCATAATATTTGTTAAGTCAACATGAGCCGAGTCGTGAGACGACACCAGAACCCCATCCAGCCGGCTATGACAGAATCGACGTTTATATCGTGGCTCTTGAAAAAATAAAAAGAATAAAAAATAAAATAAAAATACAAGGTCAAAGCAAGATGGACGTAGTGAAATCCCAAAAAGGCATTACAGGTAAAAATAGTGGGCTTGTGTGGACCAGGTGAAAACCCGAAAGGGCGCTTGGGGTAAGAGAGCTAAACCCATAGACGTGGTGAAAACCCGAAAGGGCGCCACGGGTTAAAAAAGGAGATAAATAAAAAAAAGGAAAAAAAAAAAGAAAAAAGGTTTGGACTGATTGAGAAGATTGATGTTTGAGGAACCCTTTTATTACTCTTCCTATACCCTCTTGTCCGACTGGGCCACTCATGCTAGTTCGAATCGGGTCCTGACCAGAATTGTCTTTGTGAAACCCGCACCATCAAACGTATGACTCGAGGTAAGGAGAAAGGTTTAACTCAATCCAAAGGGATCAACGTTTCGGCCTTGGTAAAATTCGGAAACTCACTCAGGTCCGACTGCATGAAGGAGTTCGATTATGCGCAAAATGGGACCCGCTACTCCATCTCACTATCAAGGCATCAAAAACAAAAAAAAGAAGAAAAGCCAAAAACAAAAAATCAAGAAAAATCCAAACACAAAAAAATGTGTATATATTTCTACTCATTTTCATGTACATATTTCCAGCATCATATTTCAATCTCAAAATTGAAGAAAAATAACAAAAAAATCTCCAAAAATAAAAATCTAAAAAATATCTTGAAAATGAAAAAGTGTAGGTAGAAATCTACTTTTTCTTCTATTGTTTAGGATGCATTTTCTTTATATGTATAAATAAAAAAGGGACTGACGTTTTCTCGAGAATGTGCAAGAACATCACACGGTTCAAAGCCTCGAAGCGGGCAACATCTCAGTGATGGACAAATCAGATAAAGCATCTCACCGCCGACGTCAGGTCTAACAAAAAAAATGATGAAAATCATTTTGAAAAGAAAAAGAAATCTATGTTTTCACGCTACGCATAGCTACACACACGCATAAGGCGATAAAATGTCAATATTTTATCTGCAACGCAGTTGTGCCATATTAAAGTCATGAGTCAGAGGTTCTCCTCAGATCTTGGGATCCTACTTTAAGGAAGGACCAACAGTGTCAGTCCCGGTCAAACAGTCAATGTTTCGATCCAGTCGACTCCACTGCTAAATCTTTGCGATGAGCGCTTTGTTCATATGAACATACGAGTCTTAAAACTTCAAATTCTCCATTGGAAAAGGTCAATCGTTGGTTGAAACCAACCTGTTAAGAATGAGATTATGTATTAATCAAACTATGTGCAATCATGCATTCAGAAGGGATCATTTCCCTTTTATTTTATGCAGGCTTAAAACCTGTATGGGCAGCGGCATCCCTCTAAAGTGTACGTCATGCATCTAGGTATCCATATGAGGGTCGTTGGTCCTTGTAAATTATACTCGGGCGTGTCCGGGTCGGGGCTTCCATCGCCTTTGTTGTTGCTTATTGCCCCCGATGGGTGCACGAGTATGCATAGTTAATTGATATTTATGATCATTGTCGGCAGAAACCAGGATTGGTTGTCCCTTTTGGTAGACACCCAACAACCGGTTGGATCTGTTTAGTGGTATTTGAAGCTGAACGCTCTAGGTCATGTGGATCTGGGGCACGTTTTTGAAAAAGGCACGTACTCCTAAAAAGCATTGTGACATCTATCCACTTCACTCGGACAATCATGCTAAATAAACTTCAGGATCGATGGGTTCGCCCAAAGATCTCGAACCCTGCTTTTAGTAGGGGCACCCGCGAATAATCCAAAGAGGTCATCAAATGCCTTGTAGGATTGGACGAAAACTGTGGAGCCTTGTGTGTGTTTGCTTCGTGTCTATCTTTGAATGTGGGTCGATCACCCCTCTTACTCACGAAGTTGTTGCATTCAGAATGAATTTTAAACATCAAACACCTTCAAATCATCTCGAGAAGTGGACATTTTTCCTGACTAACGGGCTTTCGCAACTCGAGAGGCAAACGTTTTTCCCAGCTATTGGCCTTTCGCAACTCATTCCACCTCGGTTATGCCCAGTAATGTCTCTAAGCGCTTGGGAACTGATTACCTCAAGAAACGAATGATTAGCCTGGCACCCCAAGGCTTTCATTTTCTCACCGTGTTACTCACCCGATGCTTGAAGTTCATTCTGAATACAGCGAACCCGTTAGTAATACCTTGGGCCTCTTCGGATGTCTCTTTTCTTTGGCATACAGTCACTAGTGATCGGACACCAAAGAGGGGCATCTGTAGACACCCAAATTTGGCCCAAGGCCCGATTGAAACCCCTTTCGAGAGAGGTGTAATTTTGAGCTTTTGATGGCATGTATGGAACCCTTAGGAATCACCCTAAAGCCTTTGGAATCACTCGAAACCCTTAGGAACCCATCCCGAACCTAAACCTAACCTTTTTAAGCTATGGGTGAGGAGGGGTGCATCGGAACCAGCCACGAGTATCTACTATGATCAAATCTCATACCATTGAAAAGTAGAGGTCGTCAGCTTTCCAACGGTTCAAGAATTGCCCCAATCAGAGGTGTACATTAGAAGACATGGCAAGCCGAAGTTGGAGGGCAAAAGGGTAATTCCACGTGGGCCCCCCTAGGGATGTGGCGCAACTAATTGTTACGCCAGGCTATTTCTCCCCATAAATGGCCTGGCACAACTAATAGTTGTACCAGGTCAATTCTCCCTCATTTTAAGCCTGGCGCAACTAATAGTTGCACCAGATTCAAAAGGGGGCCCCATCCTGGCGAGCTGACTTCCAGGCACTATTCATTACTGTTTTACTGTACATTTGCCTGGCGCAACTATTAATTGTGCCAGGCATATGAACAGTAATTGTTGGATTTTGCCTCAAAAATTCTCATTGGGGTTTGACTTGTTGACCACCTTGACCTTTGGGGTGTGTTTTGCTAGTTCTGTTGCACCCTTTTGAAGCCTATTTACACTCCTTTAAGTGGCTTAAGGCCTCACCCCATCATCCACCATTGGAGGACCTTCTCACACATTTCAAGGCTCTAAAAACCCTAGGAAACCTTAGATGGCCCATTACCTAATTCCTAATCTTACTTAGCCTCTAAGTAGCCTCCTAACCTATCCTTTTCCTATAAATAGAGCCCCCCTCCTCTTGATTTAAGGGTTGAGAATTTTGGCCTAAGAGAGAAAGAGCTTGAAGTGAGAAGATCTTTCTCCCTTTGGTGCACACTTCCCATACAAATTCCAGAATTTCAAAACCTCCTTTGAGTGATATTTTTTAGCTTAGATCCCTTAGTTTAGGTATATGCTACCCATTCACCTTCCCTCTCAACCTCTTAGATAGCAAGCCTTAGAGGTTAGAACCCCTCTTTTCACCATACAAGACTTCAAAAGCTCATCAAAGCAAGCCAACGCAAGGCTCTCCTATGGTGCTACAAGGGCCCGAGGGCTCCAGCTCTCCCCTTACTTCTCCTATCTCCTTTTGCTCTCCCTACCCTCTCATTTTGTGCCGTTACACCGCCGAATTTTCGATAGGAACGGTGGGGCACAAATAGGATTGGAGGCCCATTTGGGCAAGAGGGAACCATTTCTTTTTCTTTTACTTTATTTTAATTTTGGCCATTAGTAGAGACCGCGTTAAGCAGGTTGATCGGGTGCCTAACACCTTCCCGATCGATAACCGAAGCCCCTACCCAAGAGCCTTTGGTGTGGACCGGATTCAGAGTCATAATTTTAGCACTTCGGTGCTCATAAAAATGAACTAGGGTTCCTGGGACACCGAAAGCTCCGGGTGGCAACTCTATATTTTTTGTTAGAGAGCTCATCGTCGCAACGGGATCATCTCGATTCCCACGGTTGCACAAAGGAATGGCAAGATAGAGAGGAACAAGAACGAAAAAGGCAGGAGAGACTCCCACCTACTCCGAGTACAATATCACACCGCATATCATCGACGAGACGAACTGGTCATACTCTCTTCGACAACGATCGCCAGACTCGCTCCCAGACTGTCAAGAAGGACGCCACTGTATGAGCAGAGGATCTTCCTAAGATGTTGTTTATTTATTTGGTTGTGTTCTTTATTATAAAATTGATCAAAGTATGACAGATGCAAAGGGTAGAAACCAAACAAAGAGGAATAAAGATGGGATTAGAGTACAAACACCACCTGCAAGATACAGGGTTGTTGTAGCAAGTTTTAGATGAAATAAGGGTTGTCCCACAGAGAGTTATGGATCTAAAGGTAGTAAATCTCTAGATCAGCTACAGATCTGACAGCTCTAAACCTAATTTATCTTAAACTAATAAACAGGGTAAAGAGAAGGTGTTTTGGGGTTTTGTCACTAACTAAAATAGAAATAGATGCAAAATCATAAATAAAAGAAAGGGGTTTAAAGAAGAGTGAAAGTGATTTGGTAAGAAAAAATAGAAAATGGAGAAGTAAGCAGTGAGGGGCTAATTTTTACTTCAAAAAGTATTGTAACGCAAAGCAAGAGTTGGATCTACAACAATCTTTCATTTGGCTACAAGCACAAATACAAGGAAGAAGAATCCAACTCAACCCTGAGATATGGATTAGTCTTAGGGCTATATCTTGTCCACTCAAATGGTCACAGGATATCCCATGGATATAATCCAGTCATAGGGGTTAAAGCTGAAACAATAAAACCACTGCAAATACTATGTCTGCAAGGCTATAAGCATATGCATCCATAGGTGCATAAAATTCATAAATTCTAATGAAAATCACATGATAATATAGATTAAATGAAACACTACAACCAGCTATTCATTGCCAAAAAGAAGCTTACGATGATATGACTCTCAAGTCTGCAGTCTCTAAAAGATTTCAAGCCTCTTCACAATATTATTACAAAGCAATTTACAACTCAAATTAGCCATAACTGCTACTAAGGCTTAGCCAAGCATGCTGAGATAAGGAGAGAAGAAAACAAAAAGTGAAGATGACCTATACCCTAAAAGTGAGCATAGCTTGTGTGTGTATTAGTGTATTTCGTGTCTCCCTTCACAGGCATGCCTTGCTTTCTTTATATACACATCCGAAAAGTAACTTTATGCTCTGGCAAAGTAGAGGGAAGAAGAATGAAAATGGTTAGGCTCTGCTGACATGGCTCAATTTCAGCCAAGTATTGCCCCAGTTTGTTAGGAAAGCAGTATACACTCGGACAAGTGTCCCATGTGTTGCAGAAGTTTCAAAAATGCCCCCTATGTCAACAGATATCTACTGGCTCCCGAGCCTCGAGAGGATAAACTACTTAAGTCTTGGTATGCTCGACACGACTCGAGAAGATGGAATGCTGCAGGCTTCTGATTGTCCAGCTCGAGAAGATGAGATGCTCTCTGAAGGCTTCTCGAGAGGATGGATTCTGATAACTTTTGACTGCTCGAGAAGATGAAATGCTGTAGGCTTTGAACTACTGGACACTGCTTGGGTGGATGAATTCTAATAGCTTTTGACCGCTCGACACTGCTCGAGAGGGTGGTATGCTGCAGTCCTTGAACTGCTCGAGAGGCTAGATTCTAAAGGTTTAGTCTGCTCGAGATTGCTCGAGAGGCTAGATTCAGCCTCTTGGTTGGGTTGTCTATCTGCTTCAGCTCTCCTTTAGGCATGGGTCTCACTTTTCTATCATGGTATGACTTTAAGGGGTTCAAGGCACATTGAACAACACCCATTTGGTGAGGATCACCAAGGTTCAATCTCTATATTTTTCTCAGCTCTAGTGCTTGACTCTAATTCTTCTCTTTTTGGCACTTGTTACATGGATTTTTGTACCACTCTGTAGGTTATTGCTAACTATAAAACCACACTTAAAAATCAATTATTAAACAGCTGTAGAGTCTAGTAAGGCCTAGGTTAGGAGGTGAAAAGTGGCATAATTCAATGATTAACATACCCCCAAGCCTAATCTTTGCTAGTCCTCGAGCAAGGAAAAGATTAAACAATTATTCTAAAAATTATATGCCACTTTCGTAGGGAGCACGAATGTATTTAGCCTACGCATCAAGCCTTTTAAACCCCTAGGTGATCCCTAGTGGAGGAGTGAAGTCTCCTGAGGGTTTTCAGTGAAGATACCCACAAACTTCACATTATAACAGTTAAGCTTGTTGTAACATATGTGAAATAAGATTTCAAGAAATAAAAATTCATTCCACACCCTACTCTTTCAAATTCTGAGAAATTAAAACAGTAATGTAGTTAGTTAAATCATAATGAATTTCCATCACAGCCAGTCAGCTTACATCAAAAGTATTATGTGTGGGAATCAGTGCCAAGTTCACCATTATTTTCATAATCAACTTTAAATATTGCCCCACTGAATTTAGTTTCAGACCCAATCTTCACCAGGGCTTTCACTCAAAAGTAAAATTCACAGGTGTATCACTTTCACTACAACTCAAGATCAATTATAGACCTCAAATAGGCCTTCAAGCATGAGTATAAGCATTGCTGCTAATTCTTGAAATCTTCTTGTTCCTTCCACCATAGATTACACATCCACTTATCTCCACCTGACATATCAATTAACTTTAGATCAATAAGGTCTTTTTGTTGGATTGTAATGTGGCTTAGGATTGAGGTTTAAAAAGAATAAAAGGATAAAAGGATTGAAAACTGATAAATCAACTAAGAGGAGGAGGTGATTCATGACTTCACCTTCTTCATTACATCACAGCTTCATTTTCTTCTATATTTTTCTTTTCAGATCCAAAGTGTCCAGCTTCTTCTCAGCATTTTAATTTTTCAAATTAAGTACTTCTTTTGACTTCTGTCTCTGTCTCTCTCTCTCTTTTTTTTCTTTTTCTTTTTATGAAATGCCACAAATATACAACAGACACACTTCTTTTTTATAGATTTCTTCTCTTCTCCTTTCACCAAATCTTTAACCTAGCTCAACTTTCTCAACATCGTTTCCTTTACCTTCTGAAATATCAGAGTGAGGGTACGACTGAATCAGGTCAATTACATTTAGGTTCAATTACTTTGGCGTTTGTTAAAGAAAAATGGATTTGAAGGCTCAAACAGTGTACACAAAGGGCAGTTCAATGGGTAGGTATTTTTAGGCTCAAACTGTCCGAATGAGGGCCATAATTCATATCCTTAGTGTCATGAGTTTTGTCAAACAGTTTCAATTTGGGGTGCATAACTTATGGTGAAAAGATGTTGATTCAATCATTCCTTAGAGCAGAAAATTTTGCTAAAACACTCTTCAGAAGAAAGTTTGATAGGCTCAAATCTGTTGTGATTCCCAGTGTGCTTACTTTATTTGTTGGTGGTAAAAGCAATTTAAAATCAAAGTAAAATAGGGGATGGAATCAGCACAACTGAGAAATCCTAGACCTACAAGATACAGGGTCCATTTGTAGCAAGTTTTGATAAGTAAGAGTTTGTCCCATAGGAAAAAGTGATCTACGGCTCCAAGGGAGCCATCTCTAGTAGTCCCTCCAGATCTGACTACAGATCTGGGAGTCCTAAACGGAAGGGAGTTTAGGGTCACTTATTCTAAATATCCTAAGGTAGCCTAATGAATTAACTACAGAAAGGGTTGAGAAGATGGATGGAGTGTGAGAAAATAAATATAAAAGGGTGAGAAGTATGCTATTGGGCCTAGATCAGAGGAGTTTTGTAACTAAGATTCAGATCTGATGTTATAAAAATCCTGTCCAATGGCTACATTATCACCACTGAGGAGAAAGAATCCAACCCATCTCTGTGCCATGATCCAATCCCTTAAGGCTATAACCTGTCCACTCAAATGGTCACAGACTATCCCATAGGGGAACCACAGTCCAGAGATGGGTCAAAGCAAGTTAATCATTGTAGGCACTACTTCATCCAGGCTACAAGCTCAAGAATCCATAGGGAACCTCAACCTCTAAAGCTCTATGTGTGGGGCTAGGGCGGTATAGGACCATGTTAGCCCAGACACATAGAACCAGCAAGGGATTGAGTACAACCTTCGATCTAGTTGTCCATTGCTTGAGTGGGACTACAATGGTCCAGTCACAAGCCTACAATCTCCATAACCAGATCAAATCTAACATCTGATGGCGGGTCTATACAAATATAGGGGAGTTTGCCTCTGTACAATCTCCCACAAGGCTACAAGCACATGTGCAGAGAAGAAGAATCCATCATGGATCCTACGGATTGGCTTCACCCTAAGGCTATAGCCTGTCCACTTGAATGGTCACAGACTATCCCAGAGGCTATCCTCCTCATAGAGTCTAAAACAGAACAGTAATATTACTGCCACCACCGTGGTCACAAGACTACCAGCTCAGGCTCCCATGGGGATTTCAGATCTAGTGGGTCCTGAGGTGGGGCTAAGGCTGTATCAGACCATGATAGCCCAGACACACAGGTCACTTGGATCTGAATGGATCCTTAGAATCAGTCCTCCATTGCTTTGAATCACAGCCAAAGCAATGGCGGATCACAAGGCAGCAGCCTTGCACAGAGCAAGTCACAAACACACGAATCTCATAAAAGTACAACACCCAATCACAAATTCCATTAATCTAATCTCAATAAACATACATAGGCATGGCCAACAAGTGCTGGGCCATGGAGAGAAAGAAAAAGAAAAAAAAAAGAAAACTACTTACAACTATAGAAGAACAGAAAAGAAAATGATCTCAGATCCCTTATCAATGATAAAGTCTGGACTCCTAAACCTCAACCAAGTTTGGGTTTATATAACAGTGGTGTGGCGGCGCATTAGGGTTAGGAAACCCTAATTTTAGCCTAGCCACGTGGCCTATTAATGATCCTTGGATTCCTCGGGGCACGTGCATAGAGATTCGAGCGTGGGAGTGCGTGCCCTAATCCTTGGAAATTCCCAGAAAGTTTGCTAAAGCGATGGAAGGTTAAAGTTCAGAGCTTCGCTAGGTAGCCCTCGTTTCCCAGGCTCGTCGCGTGGTAGCTCTGTTCTTCGTGTGGTTGAGTTTAACTCTGAATCTTCATCTGTCGCGAGGTTGGTGCGCTCTCGCTGGATTGAGCTTCGCGAGGTTGGGTTGGAATAGCACAGGAATTGCGCGAGCATCACTCTAATGGATCTTCGCGAGGATCCTCGCGAGGCTTTAATAATTTCTGAGCTGCGTGAGAGTCCATTTCTTGATAGATCTTCATGAGGATCCTCGTGATAGCTTTGAGGATTTTCTGAACTATGCGACAGCTCCTTTGATGCTTTGTATCTCGCGGCAACTGGGCAGCGGTTGCGCGACAACTTTCCTGAAGGTCTCTTGAACTGCGCGAGACTATGCGACCTTTAACTTTTGAACTTCGTGAGAGCTACGCGACTCAAGGCTTCTGAAGCTCTTCTGTCACTCCACTACGCGAGAACTTCTCGTGAAGTCTTAGGGAACGTAGCGAAGACTGCGCGAAGCCCAAATTCCTGAATCCTTTGGAGCTTTGTCAGCTGCGCGAGGCTTAGCTCAGGTATGGATTCATGGCTCATTCTTCTGAGGGACTTCTGGTGCCAGTCATGGGTTCCTTAACAGGATACCAGGCCTTATTGTACTGCTATTTATTGCTTACAGAAAACACTTAACAAACCTTTATTAGATGGCTAAGGGTCTAATAAAGGCTATGTTAAGGGGTGAAAAGTGGTACTTTTTAGGTCTTAACAAAATCTCACTTGGTATGGTCTGTAAGTAAACTCATGGGGTATATCCTCACATTTTTCTATCCATTCTGGTTCACTATACACTAATTGTGAAGAAGATTTCTTGAAGTTTGCTTCTTGGAAGTGTTAGATCTTCAAAAGATTTCAGTCTTAAAATGTCTACTAAACTATTTTAATTTCCTCTTTCTTACATGGTTTGGTGAGAATTTACTTTATTTCTTTTAATTTTACTAATAATGTTGTACTAAAATTAACTATTTTATTGGACCACCCTGCCATACCCCCAAACCTAATTTAAACATTGTCCTTAATATTTTAACAAAGAGTGTATTTAGGGGCAGCAGGGTTAGGAAAGGAAGAAAAAATACTATAGAAAAGAAAGTGAAAATTATACTAACAAAATGATTATATTCACAGAAAAAGAGAGTTTATAACAAAATATTATACAAAAGAGAACACTTTGTACAAAATGATAACTGGATAAGAAACAAAACAAGTACAGAAAACTCCTAAAAATAGTCTGAATCTGAATCAAGATCTATGTGCTCCTCTGCCCTTTCTTTCCCTTTCTTGACATTTTCAGCCTTGGTAGCACCAGCTTTAGCCTTTGAAGGAGTTGGTTTCTTTTGCTTGGTACTGCCCCTTTGTGGTTGATGCTCTAGAATTTTAATGCCGTTAGCCGTTGGTTGAGGTTGATCATCTTGAACCCCTAGAGAAAGGAGAGTGGCTAATAATCAATCAAGCAGCTTTGCATATTGATTAGCACGTTGTTCATATAATCGATATACATCTACAGCAGTGTCAAGTTTTTCTTACATTGCAAACAGCTCTTGTTGATGAGCTAGCATTACAGATTCCAACTGTGTCCAAGAGGCTAGCTGATCCTCCCGAATTTTTAGTACCCTATTTCTGACAAAATCGACCAGCAGACACACATCCCTGGAAATATATGGGTTGGCATGGATGGGAGTAGGGAGGGTTGGTGCTGGAGGTCCTTGGCTTGGGTCAGCTGGTACAATGGTCTAGTGAGATGGATCATTAGCAAGGAGTGAGTTAATAGCAGGCTCAGGAGCAAGGTGGATTGATTGGGAAGAAATTGATGGCTGGGAAGGGATCAACTCCACCTTGGGGACTTCAGTTTGGGTAGAGGTGGAAGATGTGGAAGGGGGAACCTGAAACAATTCTTTAGGTTCAAAATCTGTTTGGGTGACAACATCAATTGTTGGTATAGCTATAGAAATTTTTTGGAATTGAGGAGGGGTAGGGGTAGGGATAGGGGTAGGGGTAGGGTTAGGGTGTTGGGTTGTGGGTATGAAAGATTGAATTGTTGAGTGGATGGAAGCAAGACTGTTATAGATTGAGAATTAGCTTTCTGTGGAGGTGAGGATTTGGGATTGAAGGGAGGTTAAGAGTGAAATTATTTGGGTTAGAGGGTCTGGGGTGACAAGGGTAATAGGTTGAGGGGAAATTGGTTTAAAGGGTAAAGTGTGTGCATGGTTAAATGGATAGTAGTGTGGGGAGTCAGGCAGAGGAGTGTACTCATGCCCAATGTCCCCTACAATGGAGTCTATTAGGGCTGAGTAACCCTCTATGGTGAATTTTTCAGAGGTGTTATAAAATGGGTTTTGGATAGGGAAAAGTGGAGGATAATGGGCAAGGGAATGGGCAGGATAAGGACTGGGATCAATGATAGCAGGCATTGGCTTATATGCAGGATGGATAAATGGAGAATGTTCTTTTCGTGTTGGATTTGGTATTGGTGGAGGTATGGCAGTGGATGGGGTTAAGTTGGTGTCTGCTTGGGATTTGGTTTTCTTTTGGTAGGTTCGTTTGATTGTGGGTTTATGAAGGTTGTCGGGGAAAGGTAGGATCGCCAAGGTGCTGATGCTGGAATGGACTCAAGTATGGAAGATGGCTCTTTGAGATGGCTGCAGAGTTTTTTGCCCAGAAGGGGTTGCTTCTGACTCATTCTTCATCAATGTTATGCTAATCTTCCACTGTCTCTCCCCAAAAACAATTGGTGACAACTCAGGAGTTCTCTCCTATTTTCCATACATATCCTCCCTTTTTTAGCAAGGATGTGATCAGCCTACTTTAAGGTAAGCCTTAAATTACTTGCTTCATTTTTACTTTACCATGAATGTCACACATTCCCTCAAAAATTAACTTGGCAGCACTGAAAAAATGCCCCATAGAGAAGGAGTATAGTGCATCCACAATTGGATGCCTCCTCTCCTATTGATGTCCTACCACAAAGACATTTTTCCTTAGACATTATCCATGAACAGTAGATTTGTGTTGAAATCACTTCTCATAATAGATTCTCTTGATGCAGTCTGTCCTTGAGTTAGATGGTGGGCAATGTCTTTAAATGAAGCACTAATTGGGGCCCCTAGGCTGCAAGATGGATCATAGGTTGCAGGAATACTCAATGCCTGTGCTATATCGGTGACATCCACAATTGCCTCAAAATCATCTATGAGAATAACTATCACTGGGTTTTTCTCAGTTGGCCCTCCTCTTGACTCTTTAATTCTAATGTTTTGGTACCATAGTTTCACTAAACTAGGATAGACAATCTCTTCCAAAGGCCTAAGCAGGGAATCCATGGAGGCCTTAGTCAATTACAATATGGCTTCTTTAGCCCATTCTTCTTTTGTGAAAAAGGGTCTATCAAAGATGGTCTTAGGTACTAGGTTCAATTATTGGGAGTTGTGAAAGGGTTGAACTTAGGGGCAGCCCCCTTACCCTTCTTCTTTTTCTTTACAGTCCCCTCATCCTTCTTCATTTTCTTTGGCTTTAAAGCTTCAGGATCGTGGGTGCCAACTTTGGCTTTAAAGCTTCAGCTACCATTTCCTCATGCACTTGCTGACCCATTTCCTTTTGATAAGGAGAACGCTCAGATGGAGGAAATGGAGACCTTCAAGCAAGTCAAGATCAATTTGCCCCTACTTGATGCTATAAAACAAATCCTTGCCTATGCCAAATTCTTGAAGGACCTCTGCACACAGAAAAGGAAAGCAAGGGTGCAGCTGTCCAAAAAGGTTTTTATTGTTGAACATGTGGAATCAGTTTTATCCATAGTCACACCTGAGAAATTGCAGGACCCAGGGGTACCTACTATCCCCTGCATAACTGGAAACCATACCATTGGTAGAACACTCTTGGACTTAGGGGCCAATGTGAACCTGCTCCCATATTCTGTATATGAGGAACTAGGTTTGAGAGAGCTAAAATCCATATTAGTTATGCTCCAGCTGGCTGATAGGTCCGAGAGGAGACCTGTGGGTGTGGTGGAGGATGTTTTGGTAGCGGTGGACAAGTTCTCCTATCTTGCTGATTTCCTAGTTTTGGACATGGACCCTTGCAAAAGTAAAAGCCCAATTCCTCTCATCCTTGGTAGGCCATTCTTGGCCACTGCCAATGCTTATATTGAATGAAGGTTAGGGGTGATGGAAGTGACCTTTAGGAATATGACGGCCTAATTAAATGTGTACAATACTGCTAGGCAGTCTCAGATGGACATTGATGACTGTTCTGCAATAGATGTACTAGATGGCCTTGTGAAAGAAGAATTATCTAATCTGCTGGATTGGGATAATGTTGCTGAAAACCTGAAAAATATTTGGAGTATGGTTGAGGAGGAGGCCCAAGCTCTTATGACAGAAGACAACACCAAAATAGAATCTTCTATGGGCCTAGTGTAGCATTCCAATTGGAAACCTACATTGTTGCCCCTTCTTCAAACCACCAAGGCACCTTTGTTGCCTTCCATTAATAGTTCCCCTGATCTGGAGTTGAAACAACTCTCAGACACATTAAAGTATGCCTTCCTGGGGCGAAACAAAAAGCTTCTAGTGATTATCTCTTCCTCTCTCATTAGTGAGCAAGAGGAGGAATTATTGAGTGTTCTCAAGAAGCAACAAAGGCTATGGGGTGGACAATTTCTGATCTAGAGGGCATTGATGCCTCAGTTTGCATGCATAAAATTCACTTGGAAGAGGGTGTAAAACCCTCTAGGGAGATGCAGATAAAGCTTAATCCTCATATACAAGAGGTGGTCTTGAAAGAGATAGTAAAGCAGTTGGATGCAGGGGTGATTTACCCCATTTCAGATTTAGAGTGGGTGTCACCTATTCAAGTGGTATCCAAAAAGTTAGGCATAATAGTTATTACTTTTGATTCTGGGGAGTTCATGCCAGCCAGGGAGTCCACTGGCTCGAGAGTTTGCATAGATTATAAAAAACTCAACTCCAAGACCAAGAAAGATCGCTTCCCTCTCCCTTTCATTGACCAAATTCTAGATAAATTGGCTGGGAAGGCATTTCATTACTTTCTTGAAGGATATTCAGGGTATAACTAAATTCCTGTGTATCCTCAAGATCAAGAGCAGATCAACTTTACATGTCCCTTTGGCACTTTTACTTACAGGAGGATGCCTTTTGGTCTATGCAATGCCCCAGCCACATTTCAGAGGTGCATGTATGCAATCTTCTTTGATATGATTGACAAGTTCCTAGAAATCTTCATGGATAATTTCTCTATGGGGACAGTTTTAGTCAATGCTTGAGTCACCATGACCTGGTTTTGTAAAGATGTGAAGAGACTAACTTGGTCTTAAGCCGAGAAAAGAGCCACTTCATGGTAACACAGGGAGTTGTGTTAGGCCATGTGGTCTCCCACAGAGGTATAGAGGAAGCCAAAGTGAACCTGATCTCACACCTACCCCCACCCAGGACTATCAAACAAACAAGATCCTTTTTAGTACATGTTGGATTCTACAGGAGGTTCATTAAGGACTTCAGTAGAATTGCAAAGCCACAGTGCCACCTGCTATGTCAGGATGTGTAATTTAAATTTTCTGCTGAGCACTTTAAGGCCTTTGAGGTCTTAAAAAGTGCCTTACCACTGCTCCTATAATCCACGCCCCAGATTACTCGCTCCCCTTTGAACTGATGTGTGATGCATCGGACTTGGCAATAGGTGTTGTCCTAAGACAGAGGAAAGATAAGCTGCCAGCAGTGATTTTTTATGCTAGCAAAACACTAGTAGAGGCTCATCTCAACAATACCACAATTGAGAAGAAGCTGCTGCTAGCTATTGTGTTTGCTATGGACAAGTTTAGACCCTACTTGCTTGGGTCTAAAATTATTGTTTTTATTGATCACTCAGTCCTGAAATACCTTTTGGCTAAGAAGGATGCCAAACTAAGGTTGATCAGATGGATCCTCTTGTGCAAGAGTTTGATCTTGAGATCAAGGATAAGAAGAGAGTGGAGAATGTGGTGGCTGACCACCTCTCTAGAATTGTGTTAGATGAATGTGCCACTGCACCTGTCAATGTATTATTCCGTGATGAGTAGCTATTTGCTGTTCAGTCTAGTGTGCCCTGGTTTGCACACATTGTGAATTTTATTGTTATTGGTAGGATCCCCCTTCATTGGTACGAAATGGACAAAGACCTATTTTTCTCTCAGGTCAAATATTTTCTGTGGGAGGACCCATACCTTTACAAGCATTGTGTAGATCAGATTGTGAGGAGATGTGTGCCTGAAAGTGAGCTCCATAGCATTCTTTCTATGTGCCATGAGAAGGCCTATGGAGGTCACTTTAGTGGCAAAAAGACAACTGTACAAGTACTGTAATGTGGGTTTTATTGGCCCCCTCTTTGTTCAAAGATGCACACATACATTGCAAAGCTTGTGCAAGATGTCAAAGGTTGGGAGGCATTTTCAAGAAAGATTCAATGCCATTGCAGCCCATCCTTGTCGTAGAACTGTTTGACCTATGGGAGATTGATTTTATGGGCCCATTTCCTCCTTCTATGGGTTTCAATTTTATCCTTGTGGCAGTGGACTATGTGTCCAAGTGGGTTGAAGCCATTACCACAAGGACAAATGACCACACAGTTATCCTCAAATTTCTAAAGGATAATATTTTCTCTAGATTTGGCACCCCCAGAGCTATCATTAGTGATGGGGCAGTCATTTTTATAACAGGCCTTTTCAGAATCTGCTCAAAAGGTATTATTCTACACATAGGATTGCAACTCCCTACCACCCATAGACCAGTGGGAAAGTTGAAATTTCTAATAGGGAGATTAAGCACATCTTGGTGAAGACTGTGAGGACAAATAGGAAGGATTGGGCACAGAAGCTGAATGATGCATTGTCAGCTTATAGGACTGCCTATAAGACTACTATTGGCATGTCCCCTTTTAGACTGGTTTTTGGCAAGGCATGTCACTTGCCAGCAGAGTTGGAACATAGAGCCTACTGGGTTATTAAGACACTAAATTTTGATCTAACTACTACTGGTTCACACAGAAAATTACAACTGTCAGAGCTTTATGAGATGAGACTGGAAGCCTATACAAATGCAAGAATTTACAAGGAGAAATCCAAGGCATTTTTTGAGAAGAAACTGGTGAGGAAGGACTTCAATGCTAGTACCAAGGTTTGGCCGTTTAACTCTAAATTAAAAAAAAATTTAGGGAAGCTAAAATCCAGATGGGATGGACCTTATACTGTCATCCATGCCTCCCCATCTGGTGCTGTGGAGATCTTGGATCCCATTTCTAGGAAGATCATGAAAGTGAATGGTCAAGAGCTAAAAATTTGTATAGAAAGTTTTATGGAGCCTCCTCAGACCATCCACCTATATGAACCTCTCTCTTATTAGTGATCCACAACTCTGTACACTGTGTACCATACTTTGTAAATTTTTGTGTTGTTTTGTTTAAAAATCTATCATGTGTTATTTGTGTTGTGTGTTGATATGCATGTTTTGTTTGGGTTGTGTTGTTGTTGATGTGATGTGAATATTTTGTCATCTGAATTTAATGAGCATGTTCCCTACTGAGATTGAAATGTGCATTGATGTGCTGTCATTTAAATGTGCATGAATCTGTTGCAAGTTGAAATCATTTGAATTCTAGGAAATTTATTCTGTGCATATGTTGGTAATGGGCATATGCTTATCAAAGGAGAAATGGATGAGATGTGAAGAAAGTGACTGCTAATGCATAATGGCAAGGTGGATGTCAGTATTGATGCACAGGCCAATATGCAGCACTAAGAAAGACTGAGTTTTGCTTTTTCGCGAGGCTCAATGGCCTCCATTTTACACTCGCGCGCCATTTTTAGGTTTTCTCGCGGGGCTCTATAATGAACTTGTAGACACCTCCATTTTGCCTTCTTGGAATATACTTTTTGTTTGGTCAACCTTTGACTATTTTAAACCCTGATATGGGAACCATATACTGAAACAATAATACATGGCTGAACACAGGCTGAAATAATAGCTCTGTGGCTCAGATCTCGACATGGGGAGACTATACACTAAAATAATAGTATATAGTCGGAATGCAGATTGAAACAATAGTCTTGCATTTCATTCTAGAGATGAGACCTAGACAACCTCGAATTAAGCGCATGAAACCTCGTGCGTAATTCGATTTAATGCCACATTACAAACGCGCAATCAGTCCCCTTTTCAGACCAAACTTCCCTTCTCAGACCTATCTGAGATTTGATTACTCGCCTGAAATAATACGTGCGATCGTATTGAATGCCACCAATCAAGCGCGCAATTGGCCTACGCCCGACCTAGTCTCACTATCCTTAACCCTTAAGCTTCCTTGATTAAGTGCTTCTGAAGAACCGCTTAATCAGATTGCGCACCTCCCATCACGCGCTAGCCCTAATTTTGTTAGGACTAGGAAACTCGCTTAGCTAATCAGTCGGTCGCTCACTGAGTCGGTGACCGACTCAAAGCGATTAAGCGCCGTTAAACCAGCGCGTAATTCAGTTAAACGCCTGAAAAATGGTGTGTAATTGAAGAAAAACTTACAAAAGATTTTTGTTTAAAGTTTGACCGAACACAACACGAAAGAGGCTGGCAATTTTTTGAGAGAGAATGGATTTTTTTGGGATTCTGAAACCAAAGAACTCCGAGGACAAACCCATAGAGCAACCTAATCATGATTTAGAGATTCAAGCCTCGAATCTTTGAGATTTCTCTCTGCAGCCTCGACCATCGGTAAGGATTTAATCTTTTATTTACAACCATAGCTTCTAATCTCTAGATCTAGAAAGTCTATTATTTTTTTATTTTCAGACTGTAGCACCCTTTTCAGACCAAAATTCTATATATCTGGTTCTAGTTCTCTATTTCTAGAACCAGTCCTTAATATATCGGTCCGATATACCAATTCTAGGCTTTAACTTAGTTCTAAAATCTTGATCTACAGTCCTATTATTAATTTCTGGTTCTAATCCTTTGATTCAGAACCAGTCCTTAATCATACGGCCTGATTTCCTGATTTTGGACCCGAATTCAGTCCTCAAAATTTAAATCATAGCTTTAACTCCCTATTTTTAATACTTTCAAAAAATTCTAAATATTAATTCTAGTTTTATAATTCTATTTTACAATTTAATTCATAATTATTATTCTGAAATCAACTCTGAAAAGCCCAAAATACTATGTTCCGGTCTAAAAATCAATTTGTCTTTAATTTCAGCCACCCGATTTGCGCAAGGGAGCTTATGGAGGGTACTGGGAAATGAGGCCAATCCTCCTTAGCATAGCAGGCCCAAACCCCCTTTTTTTTAGGAATTTTAGAATTAAGTAATTGCTTTAGTTTTATACTTTTAGCATGATTAATTAGTAAGTAATTTTGTTTCAGCATGCTTAATTAATTAAGTGTCTTAAATCTTAGTATGACTGATTAATCTCTTTAAATCTGAATTTAATTGATCAATTCCTTGCTTCAATTACAATTTAATGGAATTAATTTCGTTGCTTCAACTAGATTTTTTTTAGCATAGTCAATTCATTGCTTTAATTAGGGATTTTTATAAAATTAGATTATTTATTTTAATTAGATTCAGTAAAAATTAGCTTATTAGTCTTAATCAGATTTTATTAGCATTAATTCATTTGCTTTAATTAGAGTTTCGGTAAAATTAGTCTTTTTATTTCAATTAGAATTCTAACAGGACTGTTATAATTGTTGCGATTAGAATTTCAATAGAATTATTATACCTTATTCAATGAGAATTCTAGTACACCTGATATGCCTGAACGAATTAAAGTCTCACCAAAACTATTAAACATGCACTCCTAGTAGTATTAGGAGACCAATATTAATTAGACTTCTAATAGAATTGGGAAATCAACATTAACTAGACTCTGAATCGGATTGGAACAAACCGATACAACTAAATTCATAATAGAATCAGGGAAGTCTAAACTGACCAGAATTATAACTATAAAGGGGAGTAAAAAGGAAATTAAACTTATTATTTTTTTTTCACTTTAATTATTCCAAACGTGACATCGCTAGAGTCCATCAGGATAGAATTGGAAGCCACTGATTCAACAGGAACCGAGAGGAACCCAGAAATAGCACACTCCAACAGACTGGTGATCACGATGGGACATTTTTGCTCTCTATTTCTATATCGTTAGTTTCCAGCCTATTTCCCTATTTTTCTCCTTTCCATCATGTCGTTTAGATTCTCTTTTATATATATGACTCTTCGCCAAAGAATAGGCTCTTCCAATGAATCCCGACTAGCACTCCACTCTCGGGAATCCCGACTAGCGCGACACATTGAAGGTGGAGATCTCGCGTTATCCATAGTCACGTCAAGAGTAGGCTCTTCCAGTGAATCGAAATCAAAAAATAATAAGAAAGCCTTAGGAACTGAGTAAGTTAACACCGTTGTCAACCAAGGGCCAAACTCTAATAACGGAAACTTCCAATCGTGAAATTTTAGACAGAACCAAAACCAATAATAGTATACCAACCAAAATCAAGGTGCTAGTCAGCAAAGATATGCAAACCAAAACCAAGGTCAGAATCAAAATCAAGGCCAATATCAAAATGGAATCCAATACCCTAACACCTATCAGAATCAGAACACGGCATAGAACCGACCGGCCCACGCCTCGAATTATAACAATGTACCCCCACTGTAAAACTTCAACCCAGCAAGAGGCCCTTACCAGCTAAAGTGGGAACATTATCCCCCTTTATCGAATACAATTCCCAAAATTTTTCATCTTCTTAACACTAAGAATCTCCTCTGATTCTTGCAGGAGAAACCTCATCCATGGCCTGCAAATCTAGACTATAGTAAATATTGTGCCTTACATTGATATGCGAGACACGACTTAGAAGACTGTTGGGTCCTTCAGGACATGATCTATGATATGAACGATTAGAATCAAATTGATTGGGAAACGCTAAAAAATACCAACCCTAATAATAACCAATCCCAATAGAATTTAGGGATCATAAACAACCCTATGCCCAACCATAACCAAGTAACACCGGCCTAGGTCACTACCGTGGATCTCCCTGGTCAGCGTTCCTTCTGGCCTTCTACCTTAATCACTCGCATTCAACCCTCTGCTGCTTCTACCACACCGATAAAAACTTCTTCACCCCTACATCCCTCGACCCTGATCACTCGAATCGTCCCGCCGAGCCTGCCTCCATACCAAAAGTTTACTCAGATACGAGTACATTCCTTTAGGGCCAGGAGACCATTCCTCCGTCATCACCCACCAGAACCTTCAACCCCTCCAAATCCTGAACCAACATCCCTACCACTCCCTTCATATGATTCTGAATCCAAGTATGGAGATCTTCTTCTCCAGACTACAGCCCAAGCTATCACATTGGTAGAAAGTGTCACCCGTAAGACTCCAAGCCAAGACAACGAAACAACCATCGGGCATTCGCTGAATTCGAAAGAAAGTTAGAAAAACACCCTGACCTATGTGAGGCACTGGTCTCTACTTTCATAGAAGAGGAGGATTACACACAGTATCTCCCACCTTGGAGCAGTGTCGTGCAAGCACACGCTCTGACCCCTAATTTCACTCGCTTCATAAACACATCGACATCGACTTGTGTCTGGTATAGCCATCAACCGACGTGCTCGATTCTCAAGTCAGGAACCAATTACCCACCTCCTCCATTCCCTCGGAGTAAGGACTTCATGAGCGTACTACCGCCATAAGGGAATGTAAGGGAAAGAGAGGTTAACCTGCCTCCCTCTCCTCATATCATCCCTCCACCAATCCCTGCACCTTAACCACTCCAACCACCAGCACCCAAGCCTCACTGGCTACGCAAAGAAGTGACACTCGAGCCAGGACAAGAATATGGCCTTCTATGACACCTCAAGAAGATCCCGACCCAGATATCTATACTAGAACTCATCAAGAAATCGCCTGATCATCACCGGTTGTTGGTAAGAACACTTGAAGACACATAAGTAGATGAGGATATGACTCTAGATGAGCTTCATCAAATCACTTCGGTCATGGCGGAACCTCCGGCGCTCACTTTCACAGACGCAGACATTCCTAAAGAGTCACTCTGTGGAATTACGGCCCCATATATCTCACGGTCATAATTAGAGGATTCTCTGTACCCCACGCACTAGTTGACACGGGAGCAGGACTTAACGTTTGCCCTCTCACCATATTAAAAACTCTCGAATACACAGAACAAGACATTAAACCCTCTGCCTTATCGCTCATAGCTTATGATGGCTCACGTCATTTCGTGAAAGGAACTATTAAACTCCAGGTTCACCTTGAAACCTGAGATGAAAGATGTTACTTTCCATACTTTTGATTCCGCTAGTATATACAACCTCATCTTAGGAAGAAAATGGTTAGATTCCATGAAGGCCGTCACATTCACATACCATCAATGCATCAAATTCCCACCCGAGGACTCCATTATCCGTATATATGCTGATGCACCCCTCCAAGAGATAGACACTGATTGCATGGCAAGCATACCAACCGTTCACGACTATGTATTGAACACAGGCCATATTCAAAAGACTCAGACCCCTGATGACATAATTGTCACAGAGGTCCACCCCCCTGACTGTCCTAGTTCTCCCCCAATATGTCAACAAAACTTAGTGAGGAGAGAGGTCAGTCCAGACCTTGCCAAACTTTATGACATCAACCCCACCATGATAAAAGGGTGGGATCTCATGTACCAACTTAGATATGTCCCTCACAATGGACTCGGTAAGAATAAGCCAGGTCGTATAGGAACCGTCGTCCCAAAAAAAATATGCAAACACATAGGGTTAGGTTATCAATCGGACGACCCACAAGCCGACTTATGCCCAGCCTCACCGAAATGGTTTCTATATGACCACTTCATCTATGGGACCACTGAGAAAGCTGACATGTCGAAGCCTAAGGAAGTGTCCTTCGCCAAATCCCAAGAAACAAAAATTGAACAAATGACCAAAGCATTTAGCGATTTGACAAGCCTCAACGACGACATTGACGAACCGCTCGAAGGAGTCAAACCCTTGTTTTATCTCAAAGAGTCCATAGAAAAGAGAAGAGAAGAACCTCTAGGAACCAAACCACAATTAGAAGATTGGGAATCTATTGATGACGAAGATTTTCATATAGCTGCCCTACAAAATGACGAAGAGCACTTGCACTCAACGTGGGAAGAGGATGACACCCCACAAGAGAATCTTAACCCTTATAGCATCTGCGTCGGCCTTGGCCTTAGAGGGTGGGAATGCCAGTGAAATTCCCCTTGTATTGTTCACCCTTTCTAGCCCTGCTGTAGGGCATGCACCAATATATTAGAACGTTTCGCCAAGTGGACTCGACATCCTACGACGAAGGAATCGGACCATTCCAATCCCGCGACAATAGAAACTAGTAATGACCTACTAGCTCAGCTACTGGCACAATGAGCAGAGAGTCCTGGTGGCTATCCATTTGATCCAGAAGGAAACACTCAACCCGCTTTTATAGAGTTTGAATAGGAATTCGAACCAGACACTTCTACATCCCCGGATTCGCTGCAACTCCAAATATTTTGGAAATCTCTCAAAGAGGAATGACAACCTCCCCCGAGTGATGATGAAGACTACTGAATAGATCTCCCTGCACTCGAGTTAGCCGAGCGACCTAATCTAGGAGTTCAAGTGTTATCAGATCAAGAAGATGAGTTCGATACCATCTTCGATTCTAATTTAGAAGGATGGGAGTGTGCCCTTGGGAATCTCCCTGCATTCTTCATGATTATCAACCTCACTGTCGAGCTTGCGCACTCATCCCAACATATTATGAAGATCAAGGAAAAGAACTTGCTACCCCTAAGGATCCTTTGGGAGATCCCCCTGAGTGGGAAGAACAACCATAGTACGACCCAGAAGCGGATAGTTTGATCGATTACAATCTTCAGAGTTTCTTCGATGAAGAGGCCATTAACGTGCTAGAGGAAATTTGAGAGTCAGTGCCACTATTGCCTATGTCACTCGTTCAAAAGGTCTCATCAGCTGAGGACTCTAAAAAAATGCCAAATTCACAACAAGTCCGTGTTTCTTGAAGAATCGTTCGAACGGCTCCAACAGCCGTCTCGCTCCCTCAACTAGAGGAAGCAATTCCCCTGACACCCCTTGAGGTGACCGACCCTGTACCATATTTATTGTCAAAAATTAAAAAAATAGAAAAAATAGAAAACCCTAAAAATTCAGAAATACGAAATCTAAAAAAAATCAGAAAACCTCATAAAAGAGAGGGAACCCTTCACCCCTAACCAGATTTGTGGCCAACAAGGAGACTCTTCTCCTAAGGTTTCTATCCCATTCCTCACGCAAGGACGTAAAGCATCCCGGCTAAACAACAAGCCAATGATCATACCAGATGAGATACTTCATGACTTTGAGAAAGGAATCAATAGCCTTGACGTTTACCTTACCAAAGATCTCCCGGTTATAAATTGTGTCGATGAAGGGTTACCTTTTGCAAATTTAAATTCCCATTGTGATAACCTCGTAGTATACGAATTTACTGAGGATGAAGAAAGAGCACCAGTTGCCCAGGAGGCACTAGACTTCTAACGAGTTATCAAGCATTTCTATGAGCAGACCCAAGTTGTCGCAGAACCCACCGAAGAACTTAACTTTGGCACTGATGAGAAACCCAAGAAGCTATTAATTAGTGCAATGCTTAACTCCAAGGAACGCCGACAAATTGCACAAGTTTTGCAAGAACACCTCGACTCTTTTGCATGGTCCTATGAGGACATGCCCGGTTTAGACCCGAGTTTAGTAGAACATCATCTTATCTTAGAACCTAATGCAAAGCTTGTCATGCAAAAACTCCGTAGGATGTACCCACAAATTGCCCTCCAAGTCAAAGAAGAGTCGACAAGTTACACAAAGCCAAATTTATTCGAGTCATTCTTTACCTTAAGTGGGTCGCCAACATAGTACCTATCGTCAAGAAGGACGGCAGAGTACGAGCTTGCATTGACTTCCGAAATCTCAACCAGGCATGCCCAAAAGACAACTTCCCACTCCCACACATTGACACTGTAGTCGACAACACCGCAGGACATGAGATGTTTTCCTTTATGGATGGCTTCTCTGGATATAATCAGATCAAATTAGTGGAGTCCGACCAAGAGAAGACTTCCTTCACCACACCATGGGGAACATACTATTACGTCATTATGCTTTTTAGGCTCAAGAACGCAGGAGCCACGTATCAACCCGCCATGATGGCTATTTTTTATGACATGATGCATAAGTATATAGAAGTCTACGTCGATGACATATTAGTGAAAACCCAAACACGAATAGGACATGTTGAAGCAGTCCGACTGGTGTTACAGAGAGCTAAGAAATATCGACTAAAAACGAACCCAAAGAAATGTATTTTCGGAGTCACCTCAGGAAAATTACTTGGTTTTATAGTTAGCAAGCGAGGGATGGAAGTTGACCTTGCAAAAGTTTGAGCCATCCTTGAGATGCCACCTCCTAGCAATATCAAAGATTTACGAGGCCTAATAGGAAGATTGCAATTCATCAATAGATTTATATCCCAATATTTGGACAGATGCAATCCTTTCTACAGACTACTCAAAGGAGGAGTTGAGTACAAATGGGATGACCAGTGTCAGCAAGCCTTTGATAACATCAACAAATACCTCCTTAACCCGCCTATACTATCGCCACCTGTCCCCTAAAACACTCTGATTTTATACCTCTCAGCGAACGACAAAGCAATGGGAGTAATTTTAGGACAATAAGAAGAAGACGGCAAGAGAGAGAAGGCTATCTACTACCTCAGTAGGACGATGGTCGAGTACGAACGAAAATATACTCTGACGGAGAAGACTTGCCTCACATTGGTGTGGGCCTCAACCAAATTATGACACTACTTTGGAGCACATAAAATACTATTATTAGCCCGAATGGACCCTCTGAAGTACTTATTCGAAAAGCCCACAACATGAGGAAAGATCGTTCGCTGGCACATGCTATTGTAAGAATTCGACATCTCTTATGCCACACAGAAATCGATCAAAGGACAAGCCATCACTGATTATCTCGCGAACCTCCTACTCTCGACTGTTGAACCTATAAACGCAGATTTTCTTGACGAAGACCTATTCATGATTCGTAACGAAGAGCCCAAAAGACCTTATGGACTCTTTATTTCGACGGCACTCTAAACCACAAAGGAAAAGGCATCGAGATAGTCCTCCTAAGCCCAGAAAGAGTTGTCATACCTAAAGCTTTTCAACTAGATTTCCCTATCACTAATAATGTCATAGAATATGAAGCTTTTATAGCAGGACTACGAGCGACACTTCAATTAGGAGTTAAACAGTTAAAAACCATTGGTGATTCCAAACTAGTAATTTCACAAGTCATAGGAGAATGGAAAACTAAGGAAAGGAGACTAATGACATACCTAGAAACCGCTCAATATTTAGAAAAGAAATTTGAGAGAATCTCTTTCACACATATCCCTAGATTAAAAAATGAGCTCGTAGATTCATTAGCCACGCTAGCCTCAGTCGTCCAAATACCTATCGAACAAAATACCAAAACCTTCTTCATTGAAAAGCTGACTATACCCGCCCGTGAGGTAGCATTGACTGTCAAGAGAGAATTACTCATCCTCCCCACAAGTATAGGACTGAAAGAAGCAATCACCTCGGAATAGCACGTCAAGGCAGAAACCGAAGTCACTATGTTTAGATTTGAAAAGTCACCGATTGATGATGGACAACCATGGTACTTTGATATCTTGAATTTCTTGAAGTATCAACATGTTCCTCCGTACGCTATAAAAATTGAACGGAAGAATATAAGGAACCAATGCGCCCAATTCTGCATACTTGGCGAAATATTATACAAAGAAGCTTTCATCAAAGGAGTACTACTACGATGCATTACTACCGACGAAGGATAATACATCATCCAAGAAGCACATACTAGTGCCTGCGGTGCCCACTCCGATAGACAGAGACTCACCGATCAAGTTACACGACAAGGTTACTTCTTGCCGACAATGATCAGAGATAGCCACCTCTACGTCTAATCCTGCAAGAGATGATAAGAACATGTTGTTAAGCACTGAAATATACCACTTTCTATCCCTTAACCTGACCTATGATGGACCTTTGAGCATGTTAATAATGTCTTTTAAGTGTATTTTTATAGATAAAAATAAAATAAGAGCTTAATGTTGCAATCCATGCTTTTGAAGTCAAGAAGAAGGAATTTTGTGTTTAACAGTGGAGCTGATGGATTTATTGAAAAGGCACCATGGTGGTTCACACCATTAGGGCTTTTTAGCATGCTTTGGGGGCCTTTGAAGACCTGCTGAGAGAGAGAGTGGTGAAGCCCAAAGGTTAATGAGGTGCTATGCAGTAATATAGCATTTTGTGTTTGTAGCAAGGCAGCACCTTGGATGGAAGACAGCAGCAAATCAGCACCTCAAGGCATTTTATGCGAACAGCTACAGAGCAATTCAAGTGGCATATTACAGCTACAACATTAATGCACTCGAGTACTTTAAGTGTTGAAGTTCATCTACTCGAGCTGATGATGGAAGCCCATGAGCAGCACAGCTGCAAACTTGAAGAATTCGAGCAGTTTAGAGGGCTGGTGCAACCTCTCAAGTGGTTTAAATGCATGATTTACTGAACCCCACGAGTGGTTCATGTTGAAAACCAACCCCACGAGTGGTTAAAAATGATAAGATTCAACCTCTCTAGTGGTCGGTTTAACCCCACGAGCTGGTATGTACTGAAATCAAGCTACTTTGCTGAAAAAAGGCTAAAATTCAACCTATCGCAACCTATCGAGTGGATGTTTGAACCTATCGCAACCTATCGAATGGTTGTTTGAACCTGTCGAGAACCTGTCGAGAGGTTCTGAATGCTGAAAATGAACCTATCGAGCATCCTGTCGAATGGTTGAATGAACCTGTCGAGATCCTGTCAAATGCACACTTGAAGCCCATTCAACCTGTCGAACAGTTGTCTGAACCTATCGAGATTGAAGTTTTGAAGCTCCAACCTATCAAACAGTTGCCTGAACCTATCAAGATTGAAGTTCTTAAGCTCCAACCTATCGAGGAACGAGTTCCAGCCATCTATTTCACACTTTAGGGACATTTTGGGGATTCCAATGCTTCTAGGGCGCACATCCCAATGTCCCACACATCTCAGGGATTTATCTCAGGTTCCATTAGCAAATATCAGTGGCTAGCAGGGGCATTTTTGAGAGCTGCAAAGATACATCAGCTAGGCACAAAACTCTGCACATGGGACAATAGTCCACATGCAATTTTCCTTGGCCAAAATGAAGACACCTCAGCTGTGCATAACAGAATTGAGTCCTCTCCTCTCTAATTGGCTGCAATTCAAGGCACATGGATCGATGCATATGTATAAATACCCATCTATTCTGCTGTTTTTCTTCAGCAAGGAAAGTAGGAACAAAGGAATAGCCTGAGTTCTCCTTAGCTCATTTAGGTTTAGTTTTAGGTTTTATTTTTCTTTTTCTCTTCCCCCTTCTCTCTCTAATCTAGCCTGCTGGATTAGATCTAGGTAGCAGCTCAGATCTGGTTTGCAATTGTAATTTCGAATGAAGAAATGTGGATCGGTCCACAGATTATAGATCTGGGAACAAGTTTATTGTTATTTTATTTGAAGCAATAAATTCTTGATTTTAAAGCTTCATTAAATCTAAAGATCTTGTGATCCCATTAGATTCTCAATCAGATTTGTGTAGAGGAGTTTGTTAATCAGCACACCCACTTAACTGGTAGATCTCTTGATAACCATCTGATTTCCCTGGGTTTGATATGCCTATGGGTGTCTATGCCTGCGGCCTTGCATCCACAGCATCTGTAGTGATTATCTTGTTCTGATCAAAGCCATTGTAGTGGAGGAAATCTATTGGATGATCTGTGACCATTTAAGTAGACAAATCATAGCCATAAGATCAATCAAAACCAGGGATGGAGGAAATCTATTGGATGATCTGTGATCATTGAAGTGGATAGATCATAGCCTTAAGATTAATCCAAACCACCGGTCTAGATCAGATTCTTATACCTTGCATTTGTGCTTGTAACCAAATGAATGATGGCTGCATATCCTCAGATCTTGATTTGTTTTGCAATGAAAACCAGGCCCTAGCTGTCTATTTCTCACCATTTGATCTTTATTTTTCCATCCATCCTCCTCCATCTTTTAGATTTAGTTTATATTTCAGTTTTGTAGAATTAGATCTAGTGACACCCGAAAAGATCTCTTTCTTCTTAGAATTGCCAGATCTGTAGCCATATCTGGAGGTCTACTATACACCTTCTAGGTTTAGATCACTACTCCCTATGGGACAAACTCTTACATATTAAAACTTGCTACAAAGCCCTATATCTTACAGGTCTAGGTTATTTTAGATGTGCTGAATCTATCCCCTGGTTTACTTTGATTTTATTTCGCTTTTATTATTACACAATAATCAGCACACTGAAAATGGCCAACAAGTTTTTGGCGCCGCTACCGAGGAGTTTTGATCTAGATAGTAGATCTGAGTTTTTCATTTTTGTAGATTTTATTTTTATTTTGTAGATCTGAGTTTTATTTTATAGTTTTATTGTTGTTTTTGCTTTAAACCTGCACTTTGTATTCCAAGTGCTTGATTAAAGGTCTGCTGCAGTTTTTGTATAGAAAACCTATTTTACTGTAGCAGAATTTCTTATTTTTCTGAGTTTTTATTTTCTGCCTTTTAAATGTTTGAATAAATGTTGCTGTAGCCTTTTCCATTTTTACAGAAATGAGGCTGCAGTTTGAGTTTTTCTTTATGTTTTTATCAATATGCCTGAATAAGGTGCTGCTGCAGTTGTTGGAATTTTACAGATCTAGAGCAGCTGTCAAACGAGGAGCAAATGGATTGCAGGAGGAGCAGATCTGCTTGAGTTTGCATCCCCTTCTTCGTTGCACTCATTTTCTAATTTTAAATTCTTTAAAAATAGTAGTTCTACTGAGTTTTGAGTTTGTCTTAGTTTAAATTTCTGCTATTGGCATGTTGATTTTTAGATAACAAAACCAAATACAAAAATAGAAGAAAATGAAAATACAAATTAAAATTTCTTATTATTTTTCAGCAATAATAAATAATGGTTCTTGTTGAGCCCAGACTGATCCAAAACAAATAAAAAAATAGAAAATTATACAAACATAAAATTATCTTTAGATGGGCTATTTTTCTTTGTTTTTATTCATTTTTCCCATTTGGACCTGCTGCGATCATGATTTTTCATTTTGAGGAATCATGTAGGATAATGAGCAGTGGATCATATGCTGTTTGGAATATTCAATGGAGCCATTGATTTTATTTTCCTTCGAGATTTATTCACCATTAAATGGATCTCAGCTGTATGAATCTTGTTTCTAATGTGTGCTCCCATGCTTCATTATTTAGAAATTCTTTTTAATTCATACACATCAATAAATAAACTACAAATGCAAATAACTATCATAATGCTAATCGAAATAGCAATACGTAACTGATAATCACTTAGATTCATAGGTATTTGATTGGCTCAGGCTTTTGGGGTTTTCTTTGGGCTTAGGGGATTTATGATTTTCTCTTAGGATTTTCTGTTTTAGGAATTTTAGTTTAAAATTCTATTTTTAGATCGTTGATTTTTCTTCATTAGGTTAATGTGTCCTTGTTTTATTTTATTTTTGCATTTTTTTGTGATTATAGTTAGTTTCCAACTTTGCTTTCCTACAACTCTATTTTTTTTTTTGGTTTTTGTAACTTTGTATTCAGTTCCTTAGTTTGTTTTTACTATTTTTCTGTCATGAGCATTCGTTTCCTTTCATTTACATAGCAGTTCTTTTATTTTTCTGCTCATATATTCAGTTTTGTTCTTTTTAGTTTTCCACTGCACATAGCTGTAATTTTTTTCTACTTAGTTTTTCTTTCTTCTTTTACCCTGCTGCCCCTAGTTTCTCATTGTGTAGAACATTGAGGACAATGTTCATCTTAGGTTTGGGGGTATGGCAGGTGTGCCAATGAAATGAGTTAATGCTAGTGCAGCTATGTTGAAAATGTTTTTGAAAATAAAGTAATTCCCCACCTGATTTTTGGAAAAAAAAGAGGAAATTAAAAAAAATTTAAAACTGAAATGAGCTGTAGTTTTGACATTTTTCATGAAGCAAATGTCAAGAATTTTCAAAAATTGATGTTTAGTGAACCAGAAATGAGAGAAAACTGTAAGGATACACCCCACAAAATTTGATGGAAGGCCATACCCAGTGAGATTTGGGCCAGAAATTTTTTCTTAAAGAGGGTCTTGGCAATTTTTTCTGCTCTAAGGACTAATGGGATCTAATTTTAATCATTAGAAGTTAGACAAATCCAAGTTGAAACAGCTTGACAGCATTCATGATACTGAGGACATGAAGTAAGGCCATCCCTTGGTCAGTTTGAGCTTAAAATGTCCCACCTTTGAACTGCCCTTAATGCACACCACTTGAGCCTTAAAAGTCCCAGTTTTCTCTGATGAAAACCAGAAAATTTGAACCCAAAACCTCAGTGACCTGATATAGCCTGACCCTCACTCTGAGATTTCAGAAGGAAAAGGTGAAGGAATGGAAGAAGGTAGAGCTGGTTTGGGAAGTGGTTGAAAGAGAAGAAAAACACAATTGGTGGTATTTGTGGCATTCCAACCCATTAAAAAAAAAAAGAAAAAGAAAAACAGAAAAGCAAAACAAAAAGAATGAGAAAAAGAAGTCATTTCATTGAAAAATTGAAAAGAGGATTAGAAACTGGTCACTTCAAATCTGAAAATTCAAGAAGTAGATGGAATTGTGCTGAAATGAAGAAGGTGAAGTCATGAATCATCTCCTTACCTTATTGATTTCTCAATTTGAATCCTTTTTATACCCTTTTATTCTTTACAAATTTCACCCATAAGCCACATTACAACCCAATAAAAACACCTTACTGATCTGAAATGGATTGAGCTGCCATGTGGAGATGAGGATTTGTTTAATCTATGGTGAAAAGAGTTAGAAAATTTTAGAAGTTAGAGCAATGCCTATGCTCATGCTTACAGTCCTATTTGAGGGCTGTAACTGCTGTTGAGCTGTGTGAAATGATGCACCCTTCGATTTTTGTTATGAGTGAACAACCTCGGTAAGATTTGAGTCTAAAATAAGAGATTTGGGGTGGTATCAGAAAAGAATTATTGAATTAAAGGTGAGCTCTGCATCAAAATTTTAACCACAATACCTTGACATAAACTGATTGATGATGAAGGAATTACAGCAGAATTTCAGGTTTTGAATTGGTGATTTTTCTGTTGAAAGTCCTCTAGAAGTGAATGGACATGGTGTGGAATTTATTTTATTTCCCTTAAATTTTGTTTTAACATGTTGCATGAGTATTAACTAATTTTATTGGAGAAGTTTGAGGGTAACTTTACTGAAAACCCTCAGGAGATTTCACTCCTCCACTAGGAATCACCTAGGGGTTTAAAAGGCTTGGTGCATGTGCCAAATGCACCCGTGTTCCATACGAAAATGGCATTTAATTTCATAGGTTATTTGTTTAAAAATTCACTTTGCTCGACGACTAGCAAAGGTTTGGTATTGGGGTGTGTTAAGCGTTGATTTTTGCTACTTTCTACACCTTTAAACTTGGCTTTTGCTAGGACTTAGAGTATTTAATATTTGTTTTTAGTATCGTTTTGCAACAAGGAGGTAATTTTATCCTTAGTGCAGTATTCAACCAAAAAAGTGCCATGAAGAGGAGGATTGGGAATTAATCAACAGCTGAAAGAGAGAACTAGAAGGAGTGGGCCACAACTTGTGCTAAGAATAAAGCCATCAAATGATTGGGTGAAAAAAATGATTGGGTGAAAAAACTACTGCACTTACAGCTAACCTATTGATTTGGAGAGCATAAATTCACATGGGTGCTGAAGCAGATAAAGAGAAGCCCAGAACCTAGCAACATCTTAGGTGCAACAAGCTCTAATCCTGCCAAGGAGTAGCCTTTATAGCCCAGCCAGTCGAGCACTTAATTTGCAGCTCCATGCACCTTTAAATCTATCGAAGAGTGCACTTCAAAACAGCAATGCTCTCGACTTCAGCTGATCCTCACGATAGCCAAGGCAGCAGCTCAAAGCCCTCATGCTTCTTCTCCAGCTGCAGCTTTCCATTCTATCGAAGTGGTTCATATAGCTAGAAACTCATCCTATCGAATGAGTCATTAGAAGCTTGTAGCAACCTATCGAGCTGACCTTCCTCCAATCGAACTCCCCAGCAGCAACCTCATGAATGGATTAGGATGTCACTTGCTGAACCTATCGAGTAGATTGATTTCCTGCATGCAAAGCTCCAGCTACAAGCCAGACCATAGCAGCTGTTGACCGCTTAAATGTCCAAATCTGTCTAGACGCCCAACCTACAACACTCCTCTAACCTCTCGATGCGCGTTCAAGATCCTATCCGACCATCTCGACCAACAGAACCCTTGCTGAATCCCACACATCCCTACTCCTGGTCCTGTACCCGTCATCTTCAACCTCACAACAACAATGGCAGCAGCCCAAACTTTCCATGCACAGCCCAAACCACTCGAAGAGCTGCTGCATTCTTCCATTTATCCACCCTTTCGAGCACAACAGCTCCATCTTCCATCAAGCTGTCGAAGTGCAGCTCCCAAAATTCTCAAGAGTCGTCGGCACCTTTGCAAACTCCACTTATCAATCCTATCGAGATGAGGACACTCCCATGGAACCTGTCAATTCGTTTATACAGCTGAGCCTTCAACCTATCGAAATACTCACTAGCAGCTACACCTCAGCCAACCTATCGAAAGGTTGAAGTAATGGACTCCTCAAACCTCATGACTTGCACCTCTTCAATCCTATCGAAGCACCAGCTGGAGCCCCACCTGCCATCCTATCGAATGGTTCAAGATTAGAGCAGCAACTTCCTAGTTTCCCTGCATGCAGAGCTTCAGCTACAATCCAGCCCACAGCACCCATTGACCGCCTAAATATCTCAATCCGCTAAGAGGCCCAACCTCCAGCCTTCTTCGAACCTGCGACGTGCATTCAATATCCCATCCAAACCGCGGCTTCAACTGAAGCAGCCTGAAAATTCCCTTGACCCTGTCGGGGAGTCCCTTGCATGCACGAAGGCCATTGCATGTGAACCTATTGAGCTATAGCTATCATGCAGCCATTGAAGCTGTCGACATCTCCAAAGCTGCACCTTGCTCCTATCAAAATACCTTGCTGCATTTACACCTTCAATCCTATCGAATACTACAGCAGCAGCAGCCTCCTATCAAACTTGTATGCAAATTTCAGTTGCAAAATCAGACCATAAAGCCCTTTGACCACTTAAATAACTCAATCCGTTGAGACTCCCAACCTGCGGCCTTCTCCAATCTGCCGAAGTGCAAAAAGCCCCTCAAACCTAGCGTCTTGAGTGCAGCTGCATGTACATATATATATATATATATATATATATATATATATATTTCTTGCTTCAGCCTCCCATTGCAACCTGTCGAAGGTTTCTTTGGACTGCAAATCAGAACCCATCGAATGGTTCATGTGGCTGCAGCTCATTCTATCGAAATGCTTCAAGCTTAATCCTTCAACCTGTTGAGCTGCAGCAATGAGATCTAACATCAGCAGTTTAGTAAAACAGGGCCCATTTGAGGCTGTTTTGGTGACAAACAGCAGGGGTATTTTGGGGCAGCGAGAATAATTATTTTGTGGGTGACCACTTGAGGTGTGCAACTGGAAAAAGGGGCAGCTTCGGTCCATTTCGCGGACAGCAAGTTGAGCAGCAGGTATTTTTGGAAAGCAAGGGCAGTTTCGGGAACTCCAATGCACAGGAAACCCTGCACATGGGTATGATCTAATTTTTGGTGGGAATGCAATTGAAGTACAACAGAAGAGGGATCCATCTCTGCTCTCTGATTGGCAGAAACCCAAGGCACAAGGATCAATGCAAATGTATAAATAGAACTCCTTTCTGCTATTTTTCTTTAGGAAGGAAAGTAGGAACAAAGGGATAGCCTGAGTTCTCCTTAGCTCATTTAGGTTTTGTTTTAGGTTTTATTTTTTCCTATTCTCTTCCTCCTTCTCTCTCTAATCCAGCCTGTTGGATTAGATCTAGATAGCAGCTTAGATCTAGTTTGTTATTGTAATTTCGGCATGAAGAAATGTGGATCGATGCACAGACTACAGATCTGGGAACAAGTTTATTGTAAGTTGATTTGCTTGAAGCAATAAATTATTGATTTTAAAGCTTAGTTAAATCTAAAGATCTTGCGGTCCCATTAGATTCTTAATCGAATTTGTGTACAGGAGTTTGTTAACCAGCTCACCCACTTAACTGGTAGATCTCGTGATAACCATCTGATTTCCCTGGGTTTGAAATGTCTGTGGGTGTCTGTGCCTACGGCCTTGCATCCGTAACATCAATAGTGATTATCTTGTTCTGATCGAAGCCATTAGAATGGAGGAAATCTATTGGATGATTTGTGACCATTTAAGTCGACAGATCATAGCCATAAGATCAATCCAAACAAAGGATGGAGGAAATCTATTGGATGATCTGTGACCATTGAAGTGGACAGATCATAGCCTTAAGATGAATCCAAACCACCGGTCTAGATCAGATTCTTATACCTTGCATTTGTGCTTGTAGCCAAATGAAGGATGGCTGCATATCCTCAGATCTTGATCTGTTTTGCAGTGAAAATCAGGCCTTAGCTGCCTATTTCTCACCATTTAATCTTTATTTTTCCATCCATCTTCCTCCATCTTTTAGATTTAGTTTATATTTCAGTTTTGTAGAATTAGATCTAGTGACACCCATAAAGCTCTCTTTCTCCTTAGAATTTCCAGATCTGGAGGTCTACTATACACCTTCTAGGTTTAGATCACTACTCCCTGTGGGACAAACTCTTACTTATTAAAACTTGCTACAAAGGACCCTGTATCTTGCAGATCTAGGATATTTTAGATGTGCTGAATCCATCCCCTGGTATACTTTGATTTTATTTTGCTTTTATTATTACACAATAATCAACACACTGAAAATCCCCAACAAGTTTTTGGCGCCGCTGCCGGGGAGTTTTGATCTAGATAGTAGATCTGCCTTTTTTCATTTTTGCAGATTTTACAGCCCTCAAATAGGACTGCAAGCATGAGCATAGGCATTGCTCTAACTTCTGAAATTTTCTAACTCTTTTCACCATAGATTAAACAAATCCCCATCTCCACATGGCAGCTCAATCAATTTCAAATCAGTAAGGTCTTTTTATTGAGTTGTAATGTGGCTTATCGGTGAAATTTTTAAAGAATAAAAGGGTATAAAAAGGATTCAAATTGAGAAATCAATAAGGTAAGGATATGATTCATGACTTCACCTTCTTCATTTCAGCACAATTCCATCTACTTCTTGAATTTTCAGATTTGAAGTGACCAGTTTCTAATCCTCTTTTCAATTTTTGTTATGAGTGAACAGCCCCGATAAGATTTGGGTCTAAAATCAGAGATTTGGGGTGGTATCAGAACAGAATTCTTGAATTAAAGGTGAGCTCTGCATCAAATTTTTAAGCACAATGCCTTCACATGAACTGATTGATGATGAAGGAATTACAGCAGAATTTCAAGTTTTGAATTGGTGATTTTTCTACTGAAAGTCCTTTAGAACTGAATGGACATGGTGTGGAATTTATTTTATTTTCCTTAAATTCTGTTTTAATATGTTGCATGAGTATTAACTAATTTTATTGGAGAAGTTTCAGGGTACCTTCACTGAAAACCCTCAGATGACTTCACTCCTCCACTAGTAATCACCTAGGGGTTTAAAAGGCTTGGCGCATGTGCCAAATGCACCCGTATGAAAGTGGCATTTAATTTCATAGGTTAGTTGCTTTAAAATTCACTTTGCTCGAGGACTAGCAAAGGTTAGGTTTAGGGGTTTGTTAAGCACTGATTTTTGCCACTTTCTACACCTTTAAATTAGGCTTTTGCTAGGACTTAGAGTATTTAATATTTGTTTTTAGTATCATTTTGCAGCAAGGAGGTAATTTTATCCTTAGTGCAGTTTTCAGCCAAAAAAGTGCCATGAAGAGGAGGATTGGGAATTAATCAACAGTTGAAAGAGAGAACTAGAACGAGTGGGCCACAACTTGTGCTAGGAATAAAGCCACCAAATGATTGGGTGAAAAAAATGCTGCACTTACAGCTAACCTGTTGATTTGGAGAGCATACATTCACATGGGTGCTGAAGCAGATGAAGAGTAGCCAAGAACCTCCTAGCAGCCTCTTACGTGCAGCAAGCTCTAATCCTGCCAAGGAGTAGCCTTTATAGCCCAGCCAGTCGTGCACTTAGTTTGCAACTCCATGCACCTTTAAATCTATCAAAGAGTGCACTTCAAAACAGCAATGCTCTCGACTTCAGCTAATCCTCATGATAGCCAAGGCAGCAGTTCAAAGCCCCCATGCATCTTCTTCAGCTTCAGCTTTCCATTCTATCGAAGTGGTTCATATAGCTAGAAACGCATCCTATCGAATGGGTCATTGGAAGCTTGGAGCAACCTATCGAGCTGACCTTGCTCCTATCGAACTCCCCAGCTGCAACCTCACGAATGGATTAGGATGTCACTTGCTGAACCTATCGAGTAGATTGATTCCCTACATGAAAAGCTCCAGCTACAAGATAGACCATTGCAGTTGTTGACCGCTTAAATGTTCGAATTTGTCGAGACACCCAACCTACAGCACTCCTCTAACCTCTTGATGAGCGTTCAAGATCCTATCCGACCATCTCGACCAGCAGAACCCTTGCTGAAATCCCACACATCCCGACACCTGGTCTTGTACCCAAACTTTCCATGCACAACCCAAATCACTCGAAGAGCTGCTGTAGTCTTCCACTTATCCACCCTTTCGATCACAGCAGCACCATCTTCCATCAAGCTGTTGAAGTACAGCTCCAAAAATTTCAAAGAGTCGTCGGCACCTTTGCAAACCCCACTTATCAATCCTATCGAGATGAGGACACTCCCATGGAACCTGTCGATTTGTTTATACAGCTGAGCCTTCAACCTATCGAAATACTCACTAGCAGTGACACCTCAGCCAACCTATCGAAAGGTTGAAGTAATGGACTCCTCAAACCTCACGACTTGCACCTCTTCAATCCTATCGAAGCACCAGCTGCCGCCCCACCTGCCATCCTATCGAATGGTTCAAGATTAGAGCAGCAACTTCCTAGTTTCCCTGCATGCAGAGCTTCAGCTGTAATCCAGCCCACAGCACCCATTGACCACCTAAATATCTCAATCCACTGAGAGGCCCAACCTCCAACCTTCTTCGGACCTGTCGACGTGCATTGAAGATCCCATCCAAACCGCGTCTTCATCTGAAGCAGCCTGAAAATTCCCTTAAACCTGTCGGGGAGTCCCTTACATGCACCAACCTCTATAGCAGCTACCAACCTAACGAAATGCGGCCATCCTGTCGAAGGCTGCACGTGCATGTGAACCTATCGACCTTTAGCTATCATGCAGCCATTGAAGCTGTTGACATCTCCAAAGCTGCACCTTGCTCCTATCAAAATACCTTGCTGCACTTACACCTTCAATCCTATCAAATACTACAGCAGCAGCAGCCTCCTAGCAAAGTTGTATGCAAATTTCAGCTGCAAAATCAGACCATAAAGCCCTTTGACCGCTTAAATATCTCAATCCGTTGAGACGCCCAACCTCCGGCCTTCTCCAATCTGCCGAAGTGCAGTCAAGATCATCCTATCCAACCATCGATTTCTCAGAAAGCCCCTCAAACCTAGCGTCTTGAGTGCAGCTGCATGTAAATTTATATATATATATATATATATATATATATATATATATATATATATATATATATATATCTTGCTTCAGCCTCCCATTACAACCGGTATAAGGGTTCTTTGGACTGCAAATAAGAACTCATCGAATGGTTCATGTGGCTACAGCTCATCCTATCGAAATGCTTCAAGCTTAATCCTTCAACCTGTCGAGCTGCAACCATGGGATCTAACATCAGCAGTTTAGTAAAACAGGGCCCATTTGAGGCTGTTTTGGTGACAAACAGTAGGGGTATTTTGGGGCAGCGAGAATGATTATTTTGTGGGCGACCACTTGAGGTGTGCAACTGGAAAAAGGGGCAGCTTGGGTCCATTTTGTGGACAACAAGTTGAGCAGCAGGTATTTTTGGTAAACAAGGGCAGATTCGGGAACTCCATTGCATAGGAAACCCTGCACATGGGTATGAGCTAATTTTTGGTAGGAATGTAACTGAATTACAACAGAAGAGGGATCCATCTCTGCACTTTGATTGGCTGAAACCCAAGGCACAAGGATCAATGCAAATGTGTAAATAGAACTCCTTTCTGCTGTTTTTCATCAGCAAGGAAAGTAGAAACAAAGGAATATCCTGAGTTCTCCTTAGCTCATTTAGGTTTAGTTTTAAGTTTTATTTTTTCCTTTTCTCTTTCCCCTTAGATCTAGATAGCAGCTCAGATCTGGTTTGTAATTGTAATTTCAGCATGAAGAAATGTGGATCGATGCACAGACTACAGATCTGGGAACAAGTTTATTGTAAGTTGTTTTGCTTGCAGCAATAAATTATTTATTTTAAAGCTTAGTTAAATCTAAAGATCTTGTGGTCCCATTAGATCCTCAATCGGATTTGTGTAGAGGAGTTTGTTAATCAGCTCACCCACTTAACTAGTAGATCTCTTGATGACCATCTGATTTCCCTGGGTTTGATATGCCTGTGGGTATCTGTGCCTGTGGCCTTGCATCCACAACATCTGTAGTGATTATCTTGTTCTGATCGAAGCCATTGGAATGGAGGAAATCTATTGGATGATCTATGACCATTTAAGTGGACTGATCATAGTCATAAGATCAATCCAAACCAGGGATGGAGGAAATCTATTGGATGATCTGTGACCATTGAAGTGGACAAATCATAGCCTTTAGATGAATCCAAACCACCAGTCTAGATCAGATTCTTATACCTTGCATTTGTGCTTGTAGCCAAATGAAGGATTGCTGCATATCCTCAGATCTTGATCTATTTTGCAATGAAAACCAGGCCCTAGCTATCTATTTCTCACAATTTGATCTTTATTTTTTCATTCATCATCCTCCATCTTTTAGATTTAGTTTATATTTCAGTTTTGTTGAATTAGATCTAGTGACACCCGAAAAGCTCTCTTTCTTCTTAGAATTGCCAGATCTGTAGCCAAATCTGGAGGTCTACTGTACACCTAGGTTTAGATCACTACTCCCTGCAGGACAAACTCTTACTTATTAAAACTTGCTACAAAGGACCCTGTATCTTGCAGGTCTAGGATATTTTAGATGTGCTGAATCCATCCCCTGGTTTACTTTGATTTTATTTTGCTTTTATTATTACACAATAATTAGCACACTGAAAATCTCCAATACATGCCGCACTCGTCAAAGCTCCATCAGTTGCATTGAACACTATGACCTCGCCATGGCCATTATCAATGTGGGCCTTCGATATCATTGGACCCTTCACAGACACGGTTGGAAAGACTCACAAGCATGCGTTTATTCTTACAGCAACTGAATACTACACCAAATGGGCAGAAGTTGAATCCTATGTCATAATCACTGCTTCAACACTCATGAGGTTTATCATTTGAAATATCATCACCAAATTTGGAGTACCCAGGATGTTTGTCACGGACAATGGACCACAGTTCATCGCGGAGAAGATGAAGAAGTTATGCAAGAAGTACGACATCGATCTACGCCACTCATCACCGTTCTACCCTCAAGGCAATGGACAGGCAGAAGCTTCAAATAAAATACTGATTCAAATTTTGAAACACACAGTAGAAACAAGCAATGGAGCAGACTGGCCTGAACTACTATCAGAAGCACTCTCGGCCTATAGGACCTCTATTTGTATGGCCACTGGCCAAACTCCCTACCTCCTCACCTACGGGATGGAGGCAGTCTAACCATATGAGATACAAGTACCATCTTTATGCATTCAACTCAATGATGAGATATCCTTAGACGAGAAGAGAATTACCCTACTCACGCAGCTAGAGCAGCTCGATGAAACACGTCTAAGGGCAACTGTTCATGCTCAGGTATATCAGAGGAGAGTGGCCAGGGCTTACGATAAGAAAGTCCTCGAACGAACCTTTAATATTGAAGAGTTACTTTTGAAGAAAATTATGCCTTCCAAGCACGCCCACCCGAAAGGAAAACTGAAACTGAACTGGGAAGGCCCATATGTCATAACAGCAACATACCTTGGAAATGTCTATAAACTGGCGAACCAAGATGGGGAAGAACTCCCTAGTCCTTGGAATGCCATGTACCTTAAAAATTATTACCCTTAATCCTGTGATCGTCACATCCCGTGGTTAAATACTTATACTTACCACTCTCGTAGTCGTCACGACCCATTCATTGGTTATATGCCTTCAATTCTTAGATTATCCTTAAGACCACCGATCTATTGCCCACCTTTTCTCACTCAGGCAATTTGATCAAAGGACTAGTGACCTATCTAACCCCTTTCAAAAGCATAAGTAACACTCGATCCTCACTTCCCATCCCCTGCCATTGGAGGAGACATTAGAGTAAAAAAAAATGAAGATGATAGGTTCAATCAAAACTCATTATTCTTTCGCTAGCTGGATGCTTTCAGATAAATATATGTATTTGCATGTAAAAAAAAAAGAGAGCGAGTGAGAGTATTACAACGAATGAATAAGTCAATGAGCTCAGGGAAGCATAAGCAGGCCATGAGGACATCTCTGGTAATTTCACTAGAAGTGTATAAGTAAATTACGAGGGCACCCCTGATATCCCCATACTGCTAGATGTCGTTGTAAGGTGGCGGGAGGAGGATACTCCTGCTAACCAAAGAATGTGAGATTTTGATGGTGCCGAAACATGACGAAGAGCTCGATCATGGCATCCCTTATCCCTCTGAGAAAAAGACTATTACCTACCCTTTTGGAAAGCATTATGTAGAAACTACTCCTCCCATCACTGAGCCTTACCTCCCTCTGCTATTTTTATTTTTGGACAATAAATCAGAAGTCTTGCAGGATATTTCTAGAAATGAAACCGAAAACTGATGAATGACAACTGCACAATCACCTATTATACATACCATACTTCTCCCTAACAACCATGGGATAGGATGCCCACCACCCTAGGATAGACCCCGTATACGACTAACCTAATCATAAAGATGATCTCACCAGTTCGGTGACAGCACCGATCAACTTTTTTCTTCAAAACTAACTCACCAGATACCTAAGACTGCTTTTAGACCCAAACTGCTTATCTCGAGACCCAGAAAAGCTCCATTGCATCTTGACACTAGGGCATTTTTTTCGGATTAGGAAAAGAATCATGTTAGGAGTGCCAACTTGTCCACAAAGAAGATAAGAAATGACCAAGTTACCCTCTGGGAAGCACTACCGAAGATACCATACTGTCGATCCTACCACGCGCCTACACTGGGGCATTTTATTTTTTTATTTTATTATTTTGTTATTATTTTTGTTTTAGCTATTTGCTTTCTCTGTTGCATTATTTTCATTTTAAAAAAAAAAAGAAAAAAAAAAGAAGAAAAAAAAAGAGAAAAGAGCACATATCCATATTTTCCTACCAGACTCTGGTGTGAGACACTTACCCCCCTTGACAACTGGCAAGGGGGTGAACAAAACTACTGACAACATTATTCTCACATGTGCAGATACAAAGTAGCCTTCAACCATCACTAGGCCAGCTCAGGAAGCATCCAAATCCCAATGAAGGTTGACAATGCTAATGAAACTAAATGCAAAAGTAGACGCAAGGGGTAACTAAAAGGAAAAGGAGCCAATCAGGTACATCTGAATAAAAAAAAAATATATATATTTATATATATATATGTGTCAAAAAAATTTCCATTTCTTTTTACACCTACCAATGGGGACACCCCCTATATATACAACAACACACATGCTATAGATACAAAAAAACCACACACTCACACACTTAATCCCTACGCTGCCGCTGGGATGGTTGAGCACTGTTGTCCCCAGTATCATCAGCTCAGAGGTCTGTGGACTGGTCCTCTAAAAATACAATCCCGACACCCAGAGTCAACGGAACCTCTTAGTGATGTGGTCCTGCCACATATCCTCCCTCACTCGTCTAGCTAATAGACTGCCTCGATCGAGAACGAGGAGGATACCTCGCTAAAACTTCACGAACAATAACAGTAAAACTAACACATACTTATGACGAAAGACAAATGAATTAAAAAAAAAAAAGAAACTAAAAGTGAGCCAAATATACCCCAGACACAATGACAATTTACAACAAACAAGCAAAATATGAAAAGAACAACTGAGTAGAAACATAATCTACCCCTAGATGCAATCATGATGCATGAGTAAACACACAATCAATCATTAATGCAGGTTTGATATGAATTAGAAGGCTTCCAAATCCTGATAAGCCTATGTCATAACCTAAGTCACTAACGAAATGGAAGAACTCTTGCTCATGAGTGCTTACTCGGCCTCGAGCAAAGAAATCCTCCAGCAGGAAGCGCTTGTGAATCGGATGCTCCGCAGCCGCACCCTGGTGCTCCGCAGCTGTACCCTCAACTCCCTCACCCATGGGTATCTCACCCTTGACTCTCTCACTCTCACCCTCAACAACCCCCTGCTCAATCTCAAGTGCCTCCTCCCTGACCACCGATTGGTCAAACTCCGATACCTCCTCTCCAACTACCTCCCAAATATCTGCCTCACTGACAACATCGGTCTGGGTCTCGGACGTCTCACCTATCTTTGCCCCTAGCATCCTCTCCAACTCAAAAATAGTAAGAGCAGGTCTACCACCACCCTTAGACTCCATCCTAGAACAAAGAGCTTAAAAAACTAAAGAGAACGAAAGAAACGATGTCTAAAACGGACGACTGGATCACAAGATATCACGAAAATACGAAAACCAAAGCGCATAGAAACAAGAAAACCAGAGAATCAGAGACAAACAGATCGCACGACAAAAATGAGAATCTTTAAGCCATTTATAAGGAACAGTCGAATCGCGCGCTTAAATCCCGGCGAGCAAACCATTCGCACGCCACCTTGGTAGCGTGTAATTCGGATTACACGACCGATATAGAGCGCACAATCTAATCATCGCCCACTCAAACTAACCCGACCACTTGGTTGCACGTCACCTTCTAGGCGCGTAATCACATCAAGCGCCCTTACCAGCGTGTGCGAATGCCAACAGTCACTTCCATAGTAACCACCACCGCCCTAATCAAGTGCCGCTCACCCTGCGTTTAATTAGATTAAATGACCGAATATTAACGCTTAATAACCTTTTGATGCCTTGGAATACCTGCTTTAAGACTGGTGCACAATTTATTTAAACGCCCATAATGAAGCGCGCAATTCCCTGGAAAATAAAAGATATACGGATACAAAACAACACTTTCACAGACCTAAAACTAGGATATCCCAAACACCAATTATCGGTCCAAACCATCCCCTTGTCCAGACTGATCCAAGAACACCCCTAACTTGAAAAATATACGCCCTAAAAAATGGGGGAAGAACGAAAAAAATGGCCTAACACCGTTCGCACACCCCAACCAAAGCTAAAACAAAAAAGGAGAAGAAAATTTGCCCCAAACTAAGACCAACGCTAAACACAAATTTTGTGTCAACTAACGCCGATCTAAAACTAAAAAAGGGAATACCCCCCATGTCACACACAACCCCAATTGATATTAAATTAAACAACCAAAACATGTCCCCTTTTATTTCTTTTTTTTTTTCATTTTATTTACACTAAGACAAAAAAAAATGTCCCCCTCATTTATACACTCCGATTAACCCCAAACTAAATAAATAAATAAATAAAACTCCTAACATGCCCCGATCTAGAATAAATAAATTAAACAAGTAAATCTCGCATTCCAAATAAATCAAATAAGCTGCAAAATAAACTAAACTGGAATTCACAAAAGAATTTAAAATCATAATCTTTGCATAAATAAATAAAATGATTACAAAATACATCGAGGGCATACCCTCTGAATATACAACTTAAAACAAGAAGCTTAAAATCCGCACGTTCAGGTAATCTCTTAATCCGGATTCATTCGGAAAACTAGAAATCTCAGAGAAATCCGGAGAAAGGAGGCGCCCTGAACGAATTCTAGCCGTAATAACCTCTTCCCCTTGCCCCGAGCGGACACAAAAGAAAGAGTGGCTCACGGAAGGCCCCCCAGGACCTGCAGGATCCACCCTTAGGATCCTGCCTTGGAAACACTAAAAAGGAGGAGCAACCAACGCTGAATTCGCAGGACCTATCGAGGAAAAATAGGCATCGATCATAAGAACTCTGACCCTACCTTTTCCTTGGCTTTCCTTTCTACCACCTTTTTGTCCTTCATCTCTTCCCTTAACATGGTAGCAATTCGACTACTACCTTGTACTCCCAATCTCGTTCATTCTCAAAAGCCCATATAACAAACACAATTCTTCGGGTCCAACACCCGGGATACAAAAGAGAAAGGAAGAAAAGGCATTAATTAATTAACAAAAAAAATGCCCAAAAAAAAAGAATGCCTCAAAACTTTCAATTCTAAACTTTAAAAAAAAAAGGAAACAAGAGCCCAAAACTTCTGGCTTACACATTTATAAACTACACTCCCTTAACCATAGAATGACAAGTGTTACATCTTTAAACCTTTCTAATCTAATCTAAACCAAACACATACCCCCCTGAAAGACCTCCATCCATGGTAAACATATATGAACCAATGATTACACAACACTTCACCCCCCAAGAGATAGATCCTAAGCAAATGGATAAACCAATAGGATTTAGACATTTAACTCCCATCTAGAACCTTGTAAAACTCACACTTTTTCAACCTCATGATGAATTAAACAAAATACAAAACTCAAGATAAAAATCAAACCTTAAACCAATAAAAAATCTAAATTAAATAATAAAAAAATACAACAAAATTCTCTAGGATGAGACCCTGACTGGTTTGGAAAAAAATGCCCCCAATTAATCGAATAGAACTAAATAAATTCTCTAAATCAGGCTCAATAAGACAAATTAACATCGAAATAAGTCCTGAATAACTGAATCCTAAAAATCCAAGCAAAGCTAAGACCAAAACTAAGTCAAACCAATAAAATAAATTCAACTAATCCGTTAATAAATTTAAACGAACAAACAAGTGCAATAACAAAAAAAAAAAAATTTCCCTTCATTTATAATTTAAAATTTTACAAATATCACTGGAGGCATACCTCCTGAATTTACAACTCAAAATGAAAACCTATAACTTTAACCTACAACCCAAAATAAAAATTGGGTTCAAAACTGAGATGAAGCGAGGAGTAGATTCTGCTTAGAGCGTCCAATCAGAGACTTCAGGGAGCATTGGTTGGGAAACCCATCCCCCCACTTTTTACTCCTTCTCTTCCGCCATCTTCACCTCCTCCTCTGCCGCCGCTTCAACGTTGTGTTCACTGCTCCTTAAAAAGGAATGATGTGAAGACAGGCTCACTCATTCCCAATACCGCCCATCCCCAGAATAACACCGTCCACGAGCATTACTTCGGGATGGAGATCATGCAAAATTATAAATATAGGAAGAAACGACATCCCAATCGGACGGTTAGATCGCCCGATATCACTCAAACACGAACTTCATAACACGAGATATTCAGAAAAGGTCAAAACTCGAGACTAAACCAGAATGAAAAACAAATGAAAGTTCTTTTGCTTATATAAAGTATAGACTCAATCACGTGCGCGAACGGGTGCGCTTAATTAGATCACGCACCACTCACGTGGTGCACAATTCAAAATACGCACTCTGACCCGAGAGCACAATTAAACAATCGCCCACGCCATCCGCATGACGCTCTGATCATGCACCATCTATAGACCGTGTAAACCAATTAAACGACCCATTGTAAATGCACAATACGAAAGGTCACCTGTACACTGACTGTACGTTGACCAGGTGACGCTTCAATCACGCGCAAGGATTATAGCACATAATTCAATTGACACACACATACACGCGCGTAAATGACCCCTCAAGTCTAAGATCGCACGCCTGAAAATGGGCGTGCAATACCTAATTTTGGATGAAATCTACACCTTCACACCTTTGTGTCCCATCGTGGTCAAGACCCTTTCGTCGCATCGTGGCCAAGATTCTTTTATCACGTCACGGTCACACCCTTTTTTCCCATCACGTGGCCACACAGGCTGTCCCGACAAAAAAAAAGGGCACATACTCACCCATCCTATAGCGTTAATCATCCCCTAATCCCATCGCTGCAAGACATATACTCCTTACCGCAATGCCCTCATAACCCCACCAAAGAAGGAAGACCCACTGTGATAACGTGCACACATGCAATACCACCTCAATAACCAGTCCCATTAGAATAAATTAACTATACCCTCATGACCCATCGCGAAAAGCCAAAAACAAACCGCCCGAAGACGAAATCAATCACAATGCAACACGATTTCTTTTGTAACCCAAGATCTACCAAAGAAACACAATAATGTTCCATCGCGTAAATAACATCTCACCAATGTCCCATCGCTAACTACATCCAGCCGACATCCCATCGCAAACCTCACTACCTAAAAACAAAAGAAGGCTCAGGTATCGCATGCCACGTCGTATGACAAAGAGAGGGAAAACTCGATTATGTCCCATCGCTAAGGCAACGGGTTCTCTCTCTCTCCCTTTCTCAAATTAATCCCCAGGTCCCATCGCGACATTATTTATCCCAAGACATTATATCAAACCACCAAGTCCTGCCATAGCAGACCTGAAGAGGAGAAATCTCCAAAGTCTTATCGCGACATCACATCCGGAGCACTGCATCACAATAATAGCCATAAAGTCTCATTGCGACATTACAACACCACCACGAACTGTACAAGTTGTGTGCAACCCAGGTAAGCATCACCACAGGTAAGTACTAGCCACTTTTTTCTTAATTACTCGATATTGCCTATATATATAGTTAACTATGATTAAATCAAATATTTTTAAAACTCGTCTCTCTCTACTCGCGAGTCACTGTAGTCCTCCCATAAGAGACAATCATCAGTATTCGTCGAGAAGGTTAGATGTAGTATCCGGCATGCCAAGAGTCATCTTGACAACTACAATAACGGTCGGGTTCACAAATCCCGTACCGATAGATCTGCTCAGCGACATCTCGGAAGCTACGCTTTCTGCCATTTTATAACCGAATTGATCTTAAGTTAAAACCCCAAAAATTTCAAAATCTTAAAACCTCTTTATTTAAAAAAAAAAAACCTTTATTTCACAAAGCAAAATCTCTTACTTCAAAAGAAATAAAAAAATAATAAAAATAAACTACCAAATAAGAGAAATTTAAAAAAAAACAATAAAGCAACAAAATGAATAGACCCCAACTCACCTTTTTCTAAATACTAAAAAAAGAAATTCCCAAGAAACCAAAAAAAACAACTGATTAAGCGCCCTATCACTCGCGCACATAAATTACACTTGAATCTGACCTTTAACTCCTAAGACCACCTGAACCTGCAATCAAGCGCATATACCACAACGCAGAATTGGATCAAGCGCATACTCCACTACATAGAATCATTAGTTCAGACACATTAGGACTTATAATGCCCAACCTAGACTACTCAATCTACAGACCAACCTCTGAACTTGCAATCAAGCACATATCCCACTGCGCGGAATTGGATCGAGCGCATATGCCACTGCACAGAATCATTAATTCAGACACATTAGAAGTAAAATTCCCAATTTACCGACCTCCGATCTCCAAATAAATCAAGAGCACATGTCACTGCGCAGAATTCAATTGAGCATAAAAAAACACACTTCAATTACTAGCCCAAATAAATCATTCCCCTGGGAAGCCAAACATTGAGTATATTCAATCTAAGAACTAACAAATGCCTATTGGAAAAGGAATGCCTGACGCACATTAGTGTGAGCAATGACGCGCTCGGTCTGGCATGACTTGCAAAAGCCTTCGATATTACATGATATTTATCTCTTTTTTCATTATCAGTCCCTAGACCTTGTTTTGGACATTTAATTGATGCCCCGGTACCTCAATTGCGTAAATCCTTCTGTTAGCTCGCGCCATACGACGGGATGCGCCATGCACCCTCAAACCCAAAATGTGCCCTTCGACAGCTACAATTTGCCCTTCAAATGCTCCATTTTAGCTTATGCTAATAGATAAGAAAGCCAAGCATGTCATGTCAGCATCACCAATTCACATTTGTGAATTCCCGAGAGAAATGAGAAGACACCTCGAATGTGGGGTGTCTACTTCTTCGACGCGTTCTTACTTCGCAAGAGTGCGCCGAAGAGGGGCATCTGTAGACACCCCCATTTTGCCTTCTCGAAATATATATTTTGTTTAGTCAACCTTTGATCCATTTTAACCTTAATATGGGAGCCATGCACTGAAACAATAGTACATGGCTAAACACAAGCTGAAACAATAGCTCTGTGGCTCAGATCCCGACATGGGGAGACTATATACTGAAATAATAGTATATAGTGGGAATGCAGACTTAATAATAGTCTTGCATTTCATTCTACAGACCAGACCCGAACAACCCCGAATTAAGCGCATGAAACCCCGGTGTAATTCGATTGCACAAACACGCAATCAGTCCCCCTTTCATACCAAACTTCCCTTCTCATACCTATCCGAGACTCGATTACGCGCCTAAAATCAGATGTGTGATCAGATTGAGCGCCACCAAACCAGCGCGTAATTGGAAGACGCCCGACCTAGTCTCACTACCCTTAACCCTTAAGCTTCCTTGATTAAGCGCTTCTGAAGAACCGCTTAATCAGATTGCGCACCTCCCATCATGTGCATAATTAGCCCTAATTTTGTTAGGACTGGAAAACTCGTTGAGCAAATCAGCTAGTCGCTCACTGAGTTGGTGACCGACTTAAAGCGATAAGCACCGTTAAACCAGCGCGTAATTTAGTTAAATGCCTGAAAAATGGCACGTAATTGAGGAAAAACCTATAAAAGATTTTTTTTTTTAATTTCGACTGAACACTACACGAAAGAGGCTGGCAATGTTTGGAGAGAGAACGGATTTTTTTGCGATTCCAAAACCAGAGAACTCCGAGGACAAACCCATAGAGCAACCTAGTCATGATTTCGAGATTCAAGCCTCAAATCTTCGAGATTTCTCTCCGCAGCCCTGACCCTAGGTAAGGATTTAATCTTTTATTTACAACCATAGCTTCTAATCCCTAGATCTAGGAAGTCTATTATTTTTTTATTTTCAGACCGTAGCACCCTTTTCGAATCGAAATTCTATATATCTGGTTCTAGTTCTCTGTTTCTAGAACCAGTCCTTAATCTATCGGTCCAATATACCAATTCTAGACTTTAACTCAGTTCTAAAATCTTGATCTACAGTCCTATTATTAATTTCAGGTTCTAATCCTTTGATTCAGAACTAGCCCTTACTCATACGGCCTGATTTCCTGATTTCGGACCTGAATTCAGTCCTCAAAATTTAAATCATAGCTTTAACTCCCTATTTTTAATACTATAAAAAAATTCTAAATATTAATTCTAGTTTTATAATTCTATTTTACAATTTAATTCATAATTATTAATCTAAAATCAACTCTGAAAAGCCCAAAATACTATGTTACGATCCAAAAATTAATTTTTCTTTAATTTCAACCACCCGATTTGCCCAAGGGAGCTTACGGAGGGTACTCGGGAACGAGGCCAATCCTCCGTAGCATAGCAGGCCCAAACCCCCTTTTTTTTAGGAATTTTAGAATTAAGTAATTGCTTTAGTTTTATACTTTTAGCATGATTAATTAGTAAGTAATTTTATTTCAGCATGCTTAATTAATTAAGTGTCTTAAATCTTAGTATGACTGATTAATCTCTTTAAATCTGAATTTAATTTATCAATTCCTTGCTTCAATTATAATTTAATGGAATTAATTTCGTTGCTTCAACTAGATTTTTTTTAGCATAGTCAATTCATTGCTTTAATTAGGGATTTTTATAAAATTAGTTTATTTATTTTAATCATATTCGGTAAAAATTAGTTTATTAGTCTTAATCAGATTTTATTAGCATTAATTTCTTTGCTTAAATTAGAGTTTCGATAAAATTAGTCTTTTTATTTAAGTTAGAATTCTAGCAGGACTGTTATAATTGTTGCGATTAGAATTTTAATAGAATTATTTTACCTTATTCAATCATAATTCTAGTACACCAGTTATGCCCGAGCAAATTAAAGTCTCACCAAAACTATTTTACATGCACTCCTAGTAGTATTAGGAGACAAATATTAGTTAGACTTCCAATAGAATTGGGAAATCAACATTAACTGGACTCTTAACCGGATTGGAACAAACCGATACAAATAAATTCATAATAGAATCAGGGAAGTCTAAACTGACATGAATTATAACTATAAAGGGGAATAAAAAGGAAATCAAACTATCTAATCCAAAGAAACAAAATGCTGTTGATGTTCGCAGGCAGACGATTCAGTATAAAAGCAGCCCACACCCACTCTTAAGCGTGATCATTGACATGTTGCAGTGTTGATAAATATCTGTAGCTGGCGATCGTAATAAACTAGGAATCCTCCTAGAAAACCTCTGTCATTATTTTTTTTTCACAATTATTCCAAACATCGCATCGCTAGAGTCCATCAGGATAGAATTGGAAGCCAGTGATTCAACGGGAACTGAGAGGAACCCAGAAAAAGTGCGCACCAACAGAATTGTATTGCTTCGTGAGAGCCTTGTGAGCGAAATGCCTGAAGAAAGCCTAAGCTTGAACCTTGCAAGGCTTTATCTTCTCCACGACACCTTAGTGCGCGAAAATTGAATATCCTTCATTTTGTACCTCGCGAGAACCTCACGAGCAGAATTTTTGAAGCTTGAACCTCGCGAAGCCCTTGATTCTCTACTTTTATGTTTCTCGCGAGTTAAAAATCTAAGCTGCGGGAGGGATTCAAAAGTGCTTCGCGCGCCATGACCCAACTTCAGTTCCACGATTGACCTCGCGAGACTCCTGGGTCTCTTAAAATACATTCCTCACGAGGCATCTTTCTTCTTCGGGACTTCATTTCTCACAATATAACACCTTAATGCGTGAGAAGATTTTGCCCCATGAGTACACCTGGCGAGAACTGTGCGAGGCACGGGTTCATCCTCTTATACCCTACGAATTTTTTCATTTCCTTCATTCACTTCTCTTTGCCCTAGTTCCCATTGCGCACCACCAAGCTCCTTTCTCCCTTCTTTCTTCTCTACTACCAAAACCACTACAACTCAGCTACTCTTCTCCCACCACTTTCTACCCCAACAACTCCCGGTCAATTTGAACTTGGTTTGGGGAGATTTGATCTACTGGATAGCAATTGGATCGAAACCCTAGCAATTTGGTGGTAAGTTTTCTCACTCTCCCCTGTGGCCACACGAAAATCTATGAGGATTGCAGAGGCCTCCACTATGGAGAGCTCTAAGATACCTACACCAACTATGGAACCCCAAATGGAAAAAACTAAAAAGAGGGCTACCCTGTGAAGAAGGCCAACACTGTGGCCTCCGATGCCTCTATTGTCAAGAAGAAGTCAGCCCCTAAGAAGAGGGCCAGAGACCACCCACCTGCTAAAAGCCCTGAGAAACCAAAGAAAAAATAAAAGGAGGGCAAGGAGGTGGTCCCTGAGGAGGAAGCCCAAGAGGATGAATCAGATGATGATTCACTGAGAATTCCCTTTGAGTTTGTGGCTACAATCAAGCAAGAAGCTGAAACTGCCTTTGATAAGGCATTCTTTGAGGAAGAGCTAGAGGTAGCTGCTTCAATTGAATACCTAACCAAGGCCTCACTGCTACCCCTTCTCAGGCCCCCATTGCAGCTAGTCTTCCCTAGACTAGTGCAATTATTTTACCAAAACATCAGGGTTAAGACAGGGGATGATGGAAACCCTGCATTGCTAGTTTAGATAGATGATTTTGAGATGCTATTTAACCAAGTAGAAATTACTGAAATTTTTGGGATACCAGCAACATACAGCCCAAAGTGTGGTTTGGGTGCACCATTGATAGCCACTATCCTTGAAATTGCCAAAGAAATCACAGGAGGGATCACAACCTCAGGGGTATCAATAAGGAAGAGACATGCCTCCCAGGCTGAGATTTGTGGATGGTATTTTAAGAAAGAATGTCTATTACTTAGGGCATCAACAATAGAGGTGATCCCCAATTGTTGATGCCCTCTACTCCTTCTCCCTGAACCACTACTTTGATACTGTCAAGCTCCTTTTTGAAGGGATGAAGGATATCCATGAGAAGGCTAAGAGAGAGCAAAAGCCCCATGCCTTGCCCTATTGCAGGCTCATTACAGCTCGGCTGTAACTGGGGGACTACCATTTTCAGATGAATGAGGAGACCCTCAACCTAGCCCCCAATAAATGTGGAAAGAAGCAGTGGGGGATTAGTGGAACATTGATTGAGAAGAAGAAGAAGAAGGAGCAGCTAGCTCAAGTAGCGCCCATAATTTAAGAGGGAACTGCCACCTCTGCTACAATCACAACTTCTGCCCCTATAGCTATCAGCTCAGCTATCCCTACCATCCCATTCCCATCACAACCCAGTCCACCATCATCAGCTGCACAAACACCTTCCACACTCACTTCTATTCCCATGCTAGCTATTGTGCCAGCTAGCACTACCTTACCCACCACCACACCAACCTCACAACCCTCCACAGTTAGATCACCTACCCCTAAGCCAATCATATCCATTACCTCAGCCGCTACTACCTCAGCTACATCATCAATCCTTGAGCCAATTCTACCCATTTTCCCTGCACACCCTGTTAGGGTATTTTTAGATGCTTGCTGCTAACTTTATTTTAAAACAGTGATAAGAATGTGCTAGTAAAAATAAATTAAAGGTAGATTGAAAAATACAAAACAACAAGTCTACAAATACACACAGACCTGTAAGATACAGGGCCTGTTGTAGCAAGTTTTGATAAGTAAGAGTTTGTCCCACAGGGAGTATTGATCTAAACCACAAGGGTTGTATAGTAGTCTCCTGATCTAACTGCAAATCTGGTAGTCGTAAATGAAGGGTGTTTAGGTGTCACTAAGATATAATAAAAACTAGGAAAAGACAAGAATAAACTATAGCTAAAGAAAGGGATAAAGAAGGTTGATGATGTATGTTAAAATAAGGATAAAAGGGAGAGGAGTAAGCAACTTAGGTTATAGGTTTATTTAGTTATATAATTCAGATTTAGGGCTCTCTCTGCAGCAAGTCCTTACTGAAGTGCTATTACTAACATCAACAAGGTGGAAGTATCCAACTTAACCCATGCCATTTGGGGTGCTCCTAAGGCTATAGTTTGTCCACTCAAATGGTCACAGACTATCCTATAGAGTTTGTCAAATCCTATTGATCAAGCCAAAAGTAGCTAATCTAATCCAAAGGAGTAAGCTGATCAAACCTTATCCAATGAATTAAATCAGGCCATGAATACCATTGCAGACACTATGTTTTCTAGGCTACAAGCACCCCAGTTCTGCACACAGATCTGGCTAATATTCATAGGAGTTCCAACCCATAAAGCCCTCTGTGTATTGTCAAAGCTAGCGGCTCATTGATGCCCACACAAAGGACCAGCAATAGGTTGAATAAGGATCTAAACACAGCTAATCATTATTATAAAAGGCTTGCAATGACTCAGCCTCCCAGTTCGCAATCACTACAGAGAAGCCAGAGCTAACATCTAATAATGGTCAAGTAAAATAGAGGGGAGACTGTTCTTACAGAATCTCTCACTAAGACACAAGTCCAAGTGCAGGGAAGAAGAATCCATCTCAAATCTATGACCAAGTTTGCCCTAAGGCTATAGTCTGTCCACTCAAATGGTCACAGGCTATCCACAGAGGCTCCCTTACCCACAAATACTAAGAATATAACATAAAAACTGTTGTCTGCCACCATGGTCCCAGGGCGTCACGCTCAAGGTTCCATGGGCCTTTCAATAAGCTCAAATCCTAAATGTATGCTATAGCCTGAACAGAACTATAGACAAATAGGAAAATAACAGATTGAGTAAGCATTCAAACAAAGATTACATTAATATGGTGCTATTAATAATGAAATCCCCCAAGGCAGCAGCCTTGTGCACAACAGCTCAACACCAAATCCCAATGTTTAAATGATCTATTACAAAATTGAAATAAAATTACACCTAATTGCTTACCAAAGATTCGCCCAACAAGTGTTGGGCTAAGAGAGAAGAAAAAAAGGAAAAAGTGGTAATCAAACCCTAACCCTAACCCTACGTGATCACAGTCTAACCCTGGATACCTTATAAACGTAGATAACAGTCCTTTATATATGCAACCCCTTGAAACCCTAATATGCATTAGCCAATCAGATTTGAGAAGGTTTAGAGTTGATTTTGTAGCCCATCTGTGGCCCTTGGATGCTTCGAGCAATGTGGGAATATATTAGGGCCTCGAGAGGTGTGCCCTAGAACTGTGAAAACCCCAAACTGTCCCTGAGCATTTGAAAACAGCAAGCTGAGAAGCTTTGAGCCCGAGTCTCGCGCAACAGACTTGAGTGCAGAAATAAACTTGCGAGGATGGATTTACTGTGAAGGGAGCTCACGAGGCTCTACTCTGCTTTGCATGGTGCATCTCACATGGCTGCAGCTTTAGGTGATGTAGCTCGTTGGATTCTCACTAAGCTGTTGCAAGGCTGAAGTGCATGCAGAGGAGGCTCGCGGGGTTCAACGTTGTGTGCAACTTAATACAGCTCACGCAGATGGCTTCAGGCTAAATCCTTGCTGGGCTGAAGTGAGAGCTCGCTGAGACCATCTAGGAGCTCACGAGGTTGAAAATGCAGCAGTGGGGGATCTACGCGAGAGTTAAGGGACAGGTGATAGCAGCTCGTGATGTTGAATTGAAACACATGGGAACAGCTTATGGAGTGTGTGAGAGTTGTGCGATGTGCCTTCTGAAGCCTGCATCCTTGCGAGAACTGCACGACCAGCTATATTGCTGTGGGTTTGGACCTCGTGACAGCTGCGTGAGGCATCTTCTGGGTAAATTGAACCTCACGACAGCTACGCGATGGTTCATTTATGGTGCTCTGCTGCTGTGCAGTGCCTGCTACGGCCATGTTCTCTGTCTGGGCCCATCTTCCTCTCTTCTATGGAACTTCTAGGGCCCACATAGGCATGCAATATGGCACATGGTGTGATCCACCATGGTGCATCCTCTAGTTTTGCATCAACTTCACAGATTGGCATCAAATTCACTCTTCTTGGCTTAAAAAGATGATTTGCAGTGTTAAGTTCTTATTTCCTATTTTCTATAAAAATACAACTAAAAACACATTATTAATATGCTCAAAGGTCCATCAAAGGCTAGGTTGAGGGGTGAAAAATGGTATTTTTCAGTGCTCAACACACCCCAGCCCACCTGTCAAGGTCACATACACCAAAAAGAAAACCTCATAGACCACCAAAGCCCCCACTCAACCTCCCCAGGCCCTTCCACATTATGTCAGTACATTCAACTTCAAGATCCCTCAACCACCACTTCCACTACCATGCCAAACCCTATGCCCACTAATCTACCATCACCATCACCTCCATCTCCATTCCACTATGATGAGAGTGAGCCTCAGCTCATTGACATCCCACACAGTTCCCCTGCAACCACAACCCATCCCACTAAACCCCCTGTCATACTTGAACCCATTGGCCAATCTATTCCATCTTCCCCTTCCTATGACCAAGACCCCTTTTCATCACAGGGATAATCAGCCATTATGGACTCTATTATAGGGGACATCAATTATGAGCTCACCCCTTTCCCTGATTCACCACAACCACATCACTTTACCCTTACCCCTACTTCACCACAACCAACTAACTTCCATCATGCACCTACTTCACCATTTCAACCAATTCCAATCACCCAACCCACAACACCTATTATACCTGATCCCTTACCCCAGATCCTCAACCTCCTCCTTTACCTTCAAACCCAAATGTTAGCCAATACCCAAACTCAAACATCCATTGAGGCCAACCTTCAAGCCATGCACTCCACCCTCCAAAACCAGGCTACCATTCAATCCAGCTTACAAGCCATCTAGTCAACATTGTCAACCCTAACCCCTCCCTCACAGCAGCCATTTATCCCTCCACCTACCCATATACCTACACTACCCCCATCTCCCCAACCCTTAACCTTAGCAGCAACAACAGTTGTTGCTTCACACATTAAACTTTTTCAGGAAGCCCCTCCATTCCAAACTGTCCATATTCCTGAACCTCAACCTGCAACCCCACCTACAGTTGCAACAACTGATGTTACCACCCATTATTGGCCCATCTCTGGCACTTACCCAACCTGCAGCCCCACCTACAGTTGCAACAACTGATGTTGCCACAGATGTGGATAACCTAATCTTCACTTCCTCCATTGCCTCCCAAACAGACCCTGAAGTAATTGACCTTACTCAATCTAAACCTGAAGTCCCCCAGCCAATACCCTCTACCTCCACACCACCCATTTGTTGGTTCGCCCTTCCTCTCCTGCTGAATATTCAATCCTACCGGCCTCTTTCAACCCCATGCCTCCATTCTCCACCCTCCTTAGAGCCATGAAAGAAAATGCCTACATCAAGAGGGATGTTATAAGAGGCATGGCTGACCTCAAAACTACAATCTAGTAGCCTCTCCTTGATCAAATCAATTTTTTGAAGTTAACTCACAAGATGGAGAGAAAGAGGATCAAGCATGGTTGGAGGGAGATATTGCTAAAATACAATGAAGAGAAAAATAGAGCTGATGGGATGGAGGATGCGATCAAGAACTTGTAGGTGGCACTTAGATTGGTGGACGAAAGAGCTAATGATTATGCTAGGACTACTGCAGCATTGCAGCACAATTAGGAATCGTTACCTGCTTTCGAGAATAGATGATCTCTTTGATCAGTTACAAGGAGCGAGGTTCTTTTCGAAGATTGACTTATGATCGAGTTATCATTAGCTATGAGTCAGAGCAGAGGATATCGAGAAGACGGTGTTCAGAACCAGATATGGGCACTATGAGTTTTTGGTGATGCCATTGGATTGACGAATGCACCTGCATCTTTTATGGACCTAATGAACCAAGTGTTTAAACCACACTTGGATAAGTCTGTGGTTGTCTTCGTAGATGACATTCTTGTCTATTCCAAGACCAAGGAGGAACATGAAGGACATCTGCACGTGTCTTTATAGACCCTCAGAGCTGACAAACTGTATGCAAAGCTCTGTAAGTGTGAGTTTTGGCTAGACCAAGTCAGTTTCTTGGGTCATATCGTCTCTACTAAGGGTATAACAGTTGATCCGATGAAAATTGAAGTAGTAGTGAATTGGGAACAACCAAGAAAGCTAATCGAGGTTCGTAGTTTCCTTGGCTTGGCAGGATACTATAGATGATTTGTAGAAGGGTTCTCCAAGCTATCAAGTCTGCTTACTCAACTCACAAAGAAAAATGCTAAGTTTGATTGGACTGATTAGTGTGAGAAGAGTTTCCAAGAACTCAAGACGCGTCCAGTGCTAGCTATACCTTCTGACAGAGGAGGTTTTGCTATATACAGTGATGCATCTGACAGTAGTTTAGGTTGTGTCCTCAACCAGCATAAGAAGGTTATCACGTACGGCTCTAGACAACTCAAAGAACATGAGAAGAATTATCTGACTCACGATCTGGAGTTAGCAGCGGTGATCTTTGCTTTGAAGATCTGGAGGCACTACTTATACGGTGAGATATTTAACATCTTCACCGACCACAAGAGTCTCAAGTATCTTTTCACCTAGAAGGATTTAAATATGCGATAGCACAGATGGATGGAGTTTTTAAAGGATTATGACTATTCCATCCAGTATCATCCTGAGAAAGCCAATGTCGTGGTGGATGCCTTAAGCAGAAAGTCTTTGGCTCAGTTGGCCCATCTTATTACTAGAGTACAGAGGTGGCATCTACTTGAGGACCTGGCCTTGTGTGATACACTGATAGACGTCAAAGGTTCAGGGGCATTGATGGCTACCATTGTGATACGGCCCACGTTGTTTGATAACGTGCGTAAGCTCCAGATGATTGATGATGAGCTGATGGCAATTAGAAAGGATGTGATCAACAGGATCAGACCTGATTTCTCCATCAAGGATGATGGTACTTTGCTATTCAGATATCGGATGTGCATACCTACTAATAAAGATTTGAAGGATACTATTTTGGAGGAAGCGCATAAATCAACGCATGCTATACATCCTGGGAGTACCAAGATGTACCAAGATCTCAAGCGAAGCTCTTGGTGGAGAGGACTGAAGAAAGATGTTGTGGATTACGTTTCTTGATGTTTGGTCTGCCAGCAGGAGAAAGTAGACCATCAGAACCCAGCAGGGTTGTTGCAACCTTTACCAGTGTCAGAGTGGAAATGGGAGGTCATTTCTATGGATTTTATATTGGGGTTGCTGACTACATTGAGGAAAAATAATACTGTCTGGGTCATTGTAGATAGACTGACAAAGTCTGCATACTTTCTGCCATACCGCACTACATATACAGCAAGCAAGGTTATAGAGCTATACATGAAAGAGATAGTTCGGTTACATGACATACGGGTCAGCATCGTGTGCGATCAAGGTCCGCTTTATACGTCGCAATTCTGGCAGTGATTTCAAGAAGGCATGGGTACTAGATTGGAGTTCAGCTCAGTGTTTCATCCTCAGACAGATGGGCAGACTGAGAGAGTGAACCAGATCATAGAGGATATATTGCGTGCATGCATGTTGGACTTTCATGGTTCATGGGATCAACATTTGCCTCTGATTGAGTTCACTTATAACTACAACTATCGGTCCAGTATTGGGATGGCGTCGTATGAAGCATTGTATGTATGACGATGCAGATCTCCTTTGAACTGGGAAGAAGTTGGTGAGAAGCTTATTTTGGGACCTGATATCGTGGACAGTGCAATCAAGACAGACCGCGAAAGATTGAGGGTTGCTCAAAGTCGCCAAAAGAGCTATGCCAATCTTCATCGGACGCACGTTGAGTTTCAGGTATACTTAGAAGCATTCAAGAAACTTACGATTCCCTAGTTAAATCAATTAGCTATGGAATTAACATTTGTTTTCAGGTGGGAGACAAGGTATTTGTAAAAATCTCACCAACAAAGGGCGTGATGCACTTTAGAAAATGGGGAAAGCTGAGTCCTCAATATATTAGACCCTTTGAAGTACTCGGACTGGTTGGCTAAGTCGCGTACAGGATTGCTTTACCACCATAGTTGGCGAGCATGCATAACATATTCCATGCTTCCATGCTACGGTGATACGTGCGAGATCTAACTCATGTCTTGGATTTCCAACTGATTGAGTTACAGGAGGATCTGACCGTGATTGAGGAACCAGTCGAGATTTTGGATCGTAAGGACCAAGTTTTGCAGACCAAGTTGATTCCACTTGGGCTCATAAAGTTGCAAAATCATTCAGCTTTGGAAGCTACTTGAGAGCACGAAGCCAAGATTCGTGAGCAGTACTCGCACTTGTTTTCCTGACGTGGAAGGCACTTTCATGATTTTCGTTTAAATTTCGTCATCAAGATAGTATGCTTATCAAATGTCAGCACACATGTTTTGACTAGTATACTTTGCTTGTACGGGTCCGGTTTATGAACTATCATAGTTCCTTATCTTCGAAATGAAGTTGAAAAGCATTAACAACATAAAAATTTTAAGGGATAACTTGCTGTCAGGATTGATCAATCAAATTGGTGGCTTGATCGATCAAACTTGAACCTTGATCGATCAAATATATAAGATTGATCGACCAAATTGGGTTTGAACCATAGGCTATTTAAGAATGTTGATCGATCAACATAAGCGCATTGATCGATCAAGGCTGTCGAGATAGGGCAGTTTATGTTCGACATTGATTGATCAATTTTAAGGGATTGATCAATCAAGGTATCGGCTAGGGCATTTTCACTTAAGAATTGATCGATCAATTTGAGCATTTATCGATCAACCCTATCATTTTAAGTAATGATTGGGGCTTTTTAAATCTCTTTTGCACGATTAAGGTTTTGAATCGTTCAAAGGGGTTCTCATTGCTTTGTGTTCAAGCAACCTTTTGGGGTGATTTCTGGCTACCTGGACTCCTCTCCGCATGAATTTATCTTGGATTTTATTCGGTTCGATAGGTAAAACCCTACCTTTTCTCTTCATTTGAGTTTGTGTATAATTTTTAGGATTTTTGAGCTATGGGGCCGAGGACTAAGAATGCCTCGCGCAAAATCCCCACATCCCGGGTTCGTGCATCAGTGTCGCCCACCGAACCAGTCGCACCAACCTTTATGCCACCTGTGGCACCTATTGAGACCGTGGTGCCCCCTATTTTGAACCCCCAACCACCCCAAATCCAACGCGAAGCCCCAAATCAGTCGTGGGCTTCCAAAACCTTCCTACCCGAATATGTTTTTGCCTCTACACTTTTTGAGGATCTGCCCGAGATGACTTGGGCCATCGACTACATCAAAAAGCTAGGGTTGAAACCCTTACTTGAGCCGTTTCATGATTATTATTGTCCTCGAATCGTGCAGCTTTTCTTCCAAAACTTTCGTCAGGGCTACAGCCGACACCAACTCGTCACCTCGATTGATGGGTTTGAGTATAAATTCAACCAGTTTCATATCGCGGTTGCCCTATAGTGCACTTCGGTGTACATTGAGACTTGTGGCTTCACGCCACCGTACATCAAGGACGTCGTGTTTCACGACATGGTCACCAAAATGACCCAGGGTCAGCATGGATTAGGGCAATCCATTACCCAAGCTCAACTCCCCGGCCGGTTGTGGATGCTTGATACATTTATCAAGTGTACCCTCAACCCATTTTTACACAAGTTCGCGCAGAGCGGCATTGTGCAACAGGCACTCTACTCGATTTTCGAGGACCATTGGTTCTCCGTTGCCGATTTGGTTCTTATTGGCATGATCAATGTCAAAGAAATAATGTCAGAGAAGATCAAGGCTGCTTCAAAGAAGCAGATGCCTTATGCTCGCCTCATCACTAAGATGGTTGAGCACTATGTGGCCTTAAGTGAGGCGTATAGCTTGGCTCCCAATGAGCCTCGGTTGACTAATAACATGAAAGTGTTTTAATTAAAAGACAGGACCAAGAGTTATAACCTTTTGGTCAAACGATTGCCTGATGGAGAGGAGGAGGTTCCTTTAGTTCTTGAGGGTGTAGGTCGTGTGACTTCTTTGTTGAGAGAACAGCGAGCGATCAGAGAGTTCCTGGCGAGGGGGAGACCCAGCCTGATCAGCCACCTTGACCGGTGGTATCTCCTTGACCTACCCCTATATGCCGACCTGCCCGTACCTCTACGACGTGTGAACCTGTTCCTTCCACCGTTGACATGGAAACGATGCTTCGTGAGCTCATTGAGGGCAACTGGCGTATCCATGAGCGGCTGGACAGGATGGAGGAGTTCCAACATCAGGTTCATCGCCGGTTGGATTATCATGAGGGCATGCACGAGCTCATGAAGCAGCCCTTGTACGCCACCACTTCGACGCTGATGATCGCTCATGCCCGTCAGCATATCGTGGATCCTCGCGACTACGATTGACCACCTCGCCCCACCGGACACACTTTTGAAGAGGCGGACCTTGAGCTCTTACTATGCTATTATTTGTGTTCTTTAATACTTATAAATATATATATTATTCTGCTTTCCATATACATTCTGTTCGACATGCATCTTTGTTTTTGCATGATTTATTAGCCTGCTCATTCTGCTTTATTATCTCTGCTAGCCTTAGGTAACACCCTTCATCTGACTAAACCTCCCTGACATTTTCGAGGACGAAAATTCCTAAGGGAGGGATAATGTAATAGCCCTAAAATTCTGAACAGAACCCGACTACTTCGATATGCGTGCCCAACAAAGAAATCAAGATAGATTTAAAAATTTTAAATTAATATTATTGGAAATAATATTAATCCACAGTTAGATGAAGTCATGTGTGACTTCTTGTATGAGTTTGAGTCATGTAAACCTGTGATGAGGCGTAGTGCGCCGTAGAAACTATGTAGGTGCTCCACACTGGAGCTAAAGTTAAAGGGAAAATAGAAATATCAAGGATATTTCTGTTTCTTAGCTTATAAGAGAAGGAAGGAGGCATGGATACCTGTTTTGCATTCCCTTCTTCTTTATTTCTGATAAACCCTAGCTAGGAGATGGAGTTTGGAAACAGTTAGTTGAAGAACCACATGTTAGGACAACCTAGGTTAGTGGTTACTTGAATTGAGAGGGTGGAATCGACGTCGATACATCAAGTTGTCTTGCGAGGAAGTGTGTTAACACTGTGTGTTGAAACAGAGCCAAGCACCTGCTATTCCGGGTTGCAACGGCAACGAAACTGAGATTTTAGATCCAAAACTCTTCCGGATCGCATTTGCCAAGATCCCAAGAGGTACTTCAAATATGTGAGTTTTAGAATTAAAATGGTGGAGGTTAAGACCTCATTAATGTATAAAAGGGGTGTGTGTGTGTGGTTGTTAGACACCATCAAGAAGCAATGGTGAAAATTGAGCAAAGAAGTGATCGCCATTAATGATAGAAACCTGTCATTATTGATCGATTAAAGTAGTTAATTGATCGATCAAGACTAGGATTGATCGATCAAGGCAGTGAATTGATCGATCATTTTGTATAACTAGTTAATGGGAATGGTAAGTGAGCTTTCTGGAAGTTCGATGCTCGATGAGCATTGATCGATCAATTTGGAGTTTGATCGATCAATTCTGAAGGTTGATCGATCAAATTTGGAATTGATCGATCAATAAGAAAGGCTAATCGATCACAGTGTAGTGATCGATCAAAGGCAATAATGATCGATCAATGAGGAGGATTGATCGATCAATTTAGAGATTGATCAATCAAAATTATATAAAAGTTATACAAACAATGGGGCGGTATTTTTGAAAATTTAAAGTCTGTCTGGATTGATCGATCAATGGGGAAATTGATCAATCAAATTTAGGGATTGATCGATCAATGTGGAAGATTGATCGATCAAGTTACTTAGATTTAGTGTGAGTTAAATAAGATGATTGATCGATCAAGGAAGGCAATTGATCGATCAAGGTGATGGATTGATCGATCAAGCAAGGACATTGATCGATCAATCACCCCTATTTTTCTACTGTTTTAGTTTTATGGACAAAACACTACTGGGCACTGCGCCAGTTACTATCCTGACATGTCTGACACTTAGTGTAATATGTCTGTGGTTTAGGATCAGACCATGATGCTTTGAAAAGTCGTGGATTTTCTTATAAAGTGGTCTGATCTAAGGTAGGGAAAATCCAACCTAAAAATGTATCTGAATATGATTTCATGATTCCTTCACATTTGTATCTTGATTTTCTATTTTAAAAGTATGTTTACATATCAATCAATCTCTGTCATCTATGATTCTTGCATTCTGATTTCTATATTCTAAAGCCTGTTTCTAATTTCTGATACCTGATTCTTGAGGTCATGTGTGTATGTGATTTTAAGTAGATGATCCCCACCGACTCGGTGGTATATCTGTGCCCTGGCACAATCGTGCATCTGCTTTGATAATCCCTCGGCGCAATTGCACTCCATAGATGAGGCATTGTTGCACTCTGAAAATTATTCATATGAACGACGATTGGTTATGGTTTCCTATCGTCATACACCTGATTACCACGTACTATATATTCACGAGAGTTTCTTAAGTTAGAAATATGCATGATTTAAGTCACAAATTATATACTAATAGCATCTGTTCTGTTCTTCGAAAACTCAGTACATGTTCTCTGATTTATCTTGTCTGCATATTCTGATTTGAATATCTGTTTCAGATACTACATAAAAATCATGTCTTACATTTTCAATATAATTTTAGTTGTGATTCTTCTACTAAGCTTAGATGTAGCTCACCCTATTTTTTATAATATTAATAGGTTCTAAGGCTAGAGCTCCTAGTACAGAGAGCGATCCTAAATACCAGCCTGATCCGGAGGCTGAGGCTGAGGAGGAGGATACCGATACCCCAGCTGGTGAGTTCTATTAGCGGTCTGGGTATTAGTTTGTACTTTTTTTAGTTTTCGTACTGAATTTTGGATTATTTGTGTGCCTGGTGGCCACCGTCTGTACTTATTATTATAAATGTTGTGTTTACTTGTATTGTTATACATTCTGTAGGAACCACTATTAGGAACTATTGTTTTGGGTGATGGATGTTTATCACCAGTGGTTCTTCTTGGTTCCTTTTTGGAGAATGTATATTCTTTTATCTTATAAATATGCATTGTTTATTCTTTCTTTCTCTTAAAGCCATATATGATGACTCGAACTCCCACTACTGGACAGTGTCTGCTCTTATTTCCGCTAGACAAGCAGACACTCTGTGATTTGTCCTGGGGATCATCCAGAGCATGATCTTGATGGCACGGATTTTTGAGTGTGGAATTTCGGGCTGTCACAGAAAACATCCTGCTAACGGAAGAATAATGAGTTTTGATTGAACCTAGCATCTTCATTTTTTTGTGCTCTAACGTCTCCTTTAATGGCGAGGGAAGGAAAATGCGGATTAGGTCTTACTTATGCTTTTGAAAGAGGTTAGGTATGTCACTAGACCTTTGATCAGATTGCCCGAATAAGAAAGTGGGTGATAAATTGGAGGTCGTAAAGATATTCTGAGAATTGACGATGTACGACCAGTGAATGGATCGTGGTGAGTACGGGGGTGGTAAGTATAAGTATCTAACCACGGGATGTGATGATCACAGGGCTAAGGGTAGTATTTTCTAAGGTACATGACATTCCAAGGGTTAGGGAGTTCTTCCCCGTCTTGGTTCGCCGATTTGTCTGCATTCCTAGGGTATGCGGCTATTATAACATAAGGGCCTTCCCAGTTTAGTTTCAATTTTCCTTTTGGATGGGCATGCTTGGAAGGCATGATTTTCTTCAAGACTAATTCTCCAATATTAAAGGTTCGTTCGAGAACTTTCTTATCATAAGCCCTGGCCACTCTCCTCTGATATACCTAAGTGTGATCAGTTGCCCTTAGACGCATTTTATCGAGCTGCGCAAGTAAGGAAATTCGCCTTCGTCTAAGGATAGCTCATCAGCGAGTTGAATCCGTAAGGATGGTACTTGTATCTCATATGGTAGGACTGCCTCCATTTCGTAGGTAAGGAGGCAGGGAATTTTGCCAGTGGTCGTATGAATAGAGGTCCTATAGGCCCAGAGTGCTTCTAATAATCGTTCAGGCCAGTCGGCTCTATTGTTCTTCTCTATTGTGCATTTCAGAATTCGAATCAGCATTTTATTCGTAGCTTCTACTTCTCCATTTCCATGAGGGTAGAATAGTGATGAGTGGTGTAGATCAATGTCAAACTTCTTGCATAACTTCTTCATCCTCTCTGCGATGAACTGCGGTCTGTTGTTAGAGACAAACATCCTAGGTGCTCTAAACCTGGTGATGATATTTTGAATGATGAACCTCATGAGTGTTGAAGTGGTGATTCTAACATAAGACTAAGCTTCTTCCAATTTGGTGTAGTATTCAGTTGCCGTAAGTATGAACGCGTGCTTGTGAGTGTTCCCAACCATGTCTGTGAAAGGTTCGATAACATCGAAGGCCCACATTGAAAATGGCCATGGCGAGGTCATAGTGTTCAATGCAACTAATGGAGCTTTGATGAGTGTGGTGTGTTCTTGACATTGTTTGTAGAATTGGACGTAGAGGTGGCAGTCTCTTATCATTGTCGGTCTGAAGTTGCCTTATCGTATGATTTGATCAGTGAGTCTTTTTCTACCGACATGGGCACCACAGGCATTGGAGTGTGCTTCATGAATGATGTATTATCTTTTGACGGTTGTGACACATCGTAGCAATACTCCTTTAGTGAGGGCTTCTTTGTATAATATTTCCCCGAGTATGCAGAATCGAGCGCATTGGTTCCTTATAGTCTTTCGTTTGATCTTCGTGGTGTATGGAGGAACGCGTTGATGCTTCCGAAAGTTTTAGATATCGAAATACCATGGCTCTCTATCATCGGTTGGTGATTTTTTAAACCTGAACATAGCGACTTTAGTTTCTGACTTGACATAATTTTTCAAAGTGATTGCTTCATTTGGTCCCGTGCATGTGGGGAGGATTGGTAATTCTCTCTTAACTGTTCATGCTACCTTGTGGGCGAGTGTTGTCAGCTTTTCGACGAAAAAGGTCTTGGTACTTTGTCCAATGGGTATTTGGATGACCGAGGCTAATGTGGCAAGGGTGTCTGCTAGCTCATTTTCTAATCTAGGGATGTGTGTGAAAGAGATTCTTTTGAATTTCTTTACCAAGTATTGAGTGATTTCTAGATATGCCATCAGTCTCCTTTCCTTGGTCTTCCATTCTCCTATAACTTGTGAAATTACGAGCCTAGAATCACCGATGGTTTTTAACTGTTTAATGCCTAATTGTAGTGTCGCTCGTAGTCCATCTATGAAAGCTTCTTATTCTGCGACATTATTAGTGACAGAAAAATCTAGTTGAAAATCCCTATGTATGAAAACTCCTTTCGGGGATAGCAGGACTATCCCGATGCCTTTTCCTTTGTGATTCAGAGCATCGCCAAAATAAAGGGTCCATGATGTCTTATCAGGCTCTTCACTATAAATTGTGAGTCGGTCTTTATCGGGGAAATCTGCGTGTATGGGCTCATTGCTCAGGAGTGGGAGATTTGTGAGGTAATCGGCGATTGCTTGTCCTTTGATTAACTTTTGTGTGACGTAAGTGATGTCGAATTCTTACAATAGCAAGAATATGTACTTTAGAGGGTCCATTCGGGCTAGTACTAGTATCTTATGTAATTCGAAGTAGTGAGCAATCTTTCTTGACATTGCGGGTTTTTCGAATATGTACTTTAGAGGGTTCATTCGGGCTAGTACTAGTATCTTATGTAATTTGAAGTAGTGCCATAATTTGGTTGAGGCCCACACTAATGTCAAGTAGGTCTTCTCCATTGAAGTGTATTTTTGTTCGTATTCGACCATTGTCCTATTGAGGTCGTAGATAGCCTTTTATCTCTTGCCGTCTTCTTCATATTGTCCCAGAATTACTCCCATTTCTTTGTCATTTGTTGAGATGTAGAGGATTAGGGGTCTTCTGGGAACTCATGACGATAGTATTGGCGGGTTAAGGAGGTACTTCTTAATATTGTCGAAGGCTTGCTGATATTTGTTATCCCATTTGTACTCAGTTCTTCCTTTAAGTAGTCTGTAGAAAGGATCGCATATGTCCGAATGCTAGGAGATAAATCTCCTGATGAATTGCAATCTTCCTATCAGGCCTCATAATTCTTTGATATTACTAGGAGATGGCATCTCAAGGATGGCTCTGACCTTTGTAAGGTCGACTTCGATTCCTCGCTTGCTGACTATGAAACCGAGTAATTTTCCAAAGGTGACTCTGAACACACATTTCTTTGGGTTCATTTTTAGTTGATATTTCTTAGCTCTTTATAGCACTAGCCAGAATGCTTCAACATGTCCTACTCGCATTTGGGACTTCACTAATATGTCATCGACGTAGACTTCTACACATTTATGTATCATGTCGTGAAAAATAGCCATCATGGCGCGTTAATACGTGGCTCCTGCGTTATTGAGCCCAAAAGGCATGACGACGTAGCAGTAAGTTCCCCATGGTCTAGTGAAAGAAGTCTTCTCTTGGTTAGACTTCGCTAATTTGATCTGATTATACCCAGAGAAACCGTCCATAAAGGATAGCATCTCATGTCCAGTGGTGTTGTTGACTAGAGTGTCAATGTGCGAAAGTGGGAAGTCGTCTTTTGGGGAAGTCTGGTTAAGGTTTCGAAAGTCAATGCAAACTTGTACTCTGCCATCTTTCTTAGCGACAGTACTATATTGGCGACCCATTTGGGGTAGAGGACGACTCGGATGAATTTGACTTTGTGTAACTTGTCAACTTCCTCTTTAACTTATAGGGTTGTTTGCGGGTGCATCCTTTAGAGTTTCTTCTTAACAAGTTTTGCATTGAGTTCTAAGACAAGACGATGTTCGACTAAACTTGGGTCTAGACAAGGCATATCTTCAGTGGACAATGTAAAGGAGTCAAGGTTTTCTTGTAGGACTTGTACGATTTGTTTTCGTTCCTTGGAGTTGAGCATTGCACTAATTAGTAGCTTCTTGGGTTTCTCTTTAGTGCCAAAGTTGATTTCTTCTGTAGGTTTCACAACAGCTTGGGTTTGCTCATCGAAACACTTGATAACCCATTAGAGGTCCTATGCCTCCTTTGTGACTGATGTTCCTTCTTCATCCTCGGTAAGCTCATATACTACAAAATTTCTACACTGGGGATTTGATTTTGCGAAAAGTAGCCCTTCATCGACACAATTAATGACTGAAAGATCTTTGGTAAGGTGAAGGTCGAGGCCATTGATCCTTTTCTCAAAGTCACGAAGTATCTCATCTGGTATGATCACTGGTTTGTTGTTTTGCCTGGATATCTTGTGCCTTCGTGCGGGAGAGGGGAAAGAATCCTTAGGAGAAAAGTTTCCTTGTTGGTCGCAAAACTGATTTGGGATGAACGGTTCCCTTTCTTTTATGAGGTTTTGTGATTTGTTTGACTTTTATATTTCTAAATTTTAAGGGTTTTCTGCTTTTTCTATTTTTTTGATTTTCGATAGTAGATATGGTACAAAGTCGGTCACTTCAAGAGGCGTCGGGAGGGTTGCTTCCTCTAACTGAGGGAGCGAGATGGCTGTCAGAGCCGTTTGAGCGATTCTTTGGGGAATGTGGACTTATTCTAAATTTGGCATTTTTTTTGGACTCCTGATCTAATGAGATCTTTTGAATAAGGGATGCAGGCGACAGCGACACTGACGTTCAGATTTCCTCTGTCACATTTATTACCTCATCTTTGAAGACTCTCTGGAGATCATAAGCGGTCAAACTATCATCTTCTAAGTTATAATGCAATCGCTCTTCCTATCAAGGGTGACCTCCTTGGAGATCCTTAGGGGTAGTGAACTCTCTCCCTTGAACTTAATAGTATGTTAGGATGAACACGCATGTTCGGCAGTGAGGCTGATAATAGTGAGAAATGTAGGGAGATTCCCAAGGGCATTCCCATCCTTCAGAGCCAGAGTCAAGGCTCGTATCGAGCTCGTCTTCTTCGTTTGACAATGCCAGAAGTCCTTGGCTGGCCTGCTCTGCTAACTCGAGTGCAGGGAGGTCTATCCAGTAGTCCTCATCATCGCTCGAAGGGGGTTGCCACTCTTCCTCAAGATATTTCCAGAATATTTAGAGTTGTGGTGCGTCTGGGGATGGAGGAGTGTCTAGTTCGAGTTCCTCTTCAAACTCTATAACGAAAACATGAGTATTATCTTCGGGGTCAATGAGATGGCCGTTGGAGTTTTCTTCTTCTTGTGTTGGTAGTCAAGTTGGTAGACCATTACTTACTTCTGTCGTTATGAGGTTGAACTCATTCGATCCTACTATTGTTGAATGTCAGACCCAACTAGTGAAACATTCTAATATGCTGGTGCATGCCCTGCAGCGGGGTTGGTATGGGTGATTGATACAAGAGGAGTCCCATGGGCATTCCCATTCGTTAAGGCCAAGGCCGAGGTGGATGATATCTGAGCTAAAATCATCTTGTGGGGTGCTGTCCTTTTCCCATGTTGACTGTAAGTGCTCTTCACCATCTTGCAAGGCTGCTATGTGAAAATCTTCGTCATCGATGGATTCCCAATCTCCTACTCACGGCTTGAGTTCTAGAGGTTCTTCCCTTTTCTCTTCTATAAACTCCTTAGTGTCAAATAAGGGTTTGATTCCCTTGAGTGGTTTGTCAATATTATCATTTGGATTCGTTAAATCATTGAATGCTTTAGCCATTCATTCGATCTCCACATCTTGGGATTCAGTGAAGGACACTTCCTTCTGCCTTGGCATATCTGCTTTCTCAGTGGTCTCGTAGAAGAAGTGGTCATATAGGGACCATTTCAGTGAGGTAGGGAACAAGTTGGCTTGTGGGCCATCTGATCGGTAACCTAACCCTATGTGTTTGCGTATTTTCTGTGGGACAACGGGTCCTACACGACCTTTCTTATTTTTATCGAGTCCGGTATGGGGGATGTATCTGAGCTGATACATAAGGTCTCATCCTTTTATCGCGGTTTGGTTGATGTTGTAGAGTTTGGCGATGTCTAGGCCAACCTCTCTTCTCATTAATTTTTGTTGATGCGTTAGGGGAGAACCAGGAAGGGTAGGGGGACAGATTTCTGTAATGGTTGCCTCATCTGGGATTCGAGCCTTCTAAATATGGCCCGTGTTTAACACAGAATCATGGCCTGTTGGAATGCTCACCGCATAATCAGTGTCCATCTCTTGGATGGGTGCATCAGCGTATATACGGACAATGAAGTCCTCGTACGAGAATTTGATGCATTGGTGGTATGTGGATGCAACAGCCTTCATCGATTCTAACCATTTTCTTCCTAAGATAAGAGTGTAAGTACTGGAGGAAACAGAAATATGGAAAGTAACATCTTTTGTTACACGTCTGAGATGAACCTAGAGTTTGATAGTTTCTTTGATGAAACGACGTGATCCGTCATAAGCTATAAGAGATAGTGCTGAGGGCTTGACATCCTGCTCTATGTATTAGAGCATCTTTAATGTTGTGATAGGGCAGATATTGAGTTCTGCTCCTATAGCAACCAACGAATAGGGTACGGAGAATCCTCTAATTATGATCATAAGGTATATGGGAGTTGAACTTCCGCAGAGTGACTCTTTAGGCATATTTGTGTCCATGAAAGTGAGTGTCGAAGGTTGCACCATGACTGAGGCAATTTGATGTAGATCATTCAATGTTGTGTCTTTGTCCACTTGTGTGTCCTCAAGCGTCCTTATTAGTAGTCGGCGATGATCAGGTGATTTCTTGATGAGTTCTAGTATTAATATCTGGGCCGAAATCTTTTAGAGATGCCATAAAAGGTCATATTCTTGTCCTGGCTCGAGTGCAATTTCTTTTCTCGGGCGATGAGCCTTGGGTGCGGGTGGTTGGAGTGGTTGAGGTGTAAGGATTGGTGGAGGGATAATGTGAGGTGGGGGAGGTAAGTTAGCTTCTTTTTCTCTCATGTTCCCCTCTGGGAGTTGTGCATTCGTGAATCCTTATTTTGAGGAAAAGGCGGAGGTGGATAATTGGTTTTTGACTTAAGGATCGAGCAAGTCGGTTGCTAACCGAGCCTGGTGTTTCTCGACGTTGATGTATCTGTTAAGTGACTGAAATTTGAGGACGGAGTGCGTACTTGCACTGTGCCACTCCAAGGTGGGAGGTACTGTGTGTAATCTTCTTCTTCTAGGAAAGTGGAGACCAGTGTCTCGCACGTGTCAGGATGTTCTTCTTATTCACTCTCTTCTATATTTAGCAAACACTCAATCCTTATTTCGTCTTCTTGGCTTGGGGTCTTTCAGGTGACACTGCCTACCGTTGCGGTGATTTGGGCTACAGTTTGATGATCTTCATACTTGGGTTCTGAATCGGACAAAGGGAGCGACAATGGTGTTGGTTCAGGATTTGGAGAGGTTTGAGGTTCTGGTGGGCGACTATGGAGGAATGATCTTTGAGATCTAAAGGAGTGAACTCGTATGTGAGCGAATTTTGGGCAAGGAGGTGGGCTAGGCGGGGCGATTCGGGTGATCAAGGCTGAGTGGTGCGGGGTGGAGGAGCTTCAACAAGGGTAGCAAAAGTGTTGGAGGGTTGGATGCGAGTGATTACGGTGGAGGGCTAGAAAGAGGATTGACCAGGGAGATCCATGGTGGTGACCTGGGCTGGTGTTCCATGGTTGTGATTGGGCATGGGGTTATTAATGATTCCTAAGTGTTGCTTGGGTTGACTATTGTTAGGGTTAGGGTTCTTGAGCGCTTCCCAATCAATTTGGTTTCGGTCATTCTTATCATAGATTAAATCTCGGAGGACCTAGCAGTATTCTAGATTGTGTCTCGCGTACCGATGGAATGTACAGTATTTGTTATAATCTAGATTCGTTGGCCAAGGTCAGGGTCTTTCCTGCAAGAATCGGAGGAGATTCTGAGTGTTAAGGAGACGGAAGATGTTGGAGATTGTATCAGGTAAAGGGAGATAATGTTCCCATCTCGGCTGGTAGGGGCCTCTAGTTGGGTTAAAGTTTTGTGGTGGGGGTGTGTTATTGTAGCTCTGGGTGTGGACCGTTCAATTCTATATTGTATTCTGGTTCTGGCAAGTGTTGGGATATTAGTTTCTGTTCTGGTATTGGCCCTGATTCTAGTTCTAGGGTTGGTTCTGGCTCGAATATCTTTGCTGATTTGCGCCTTGATTTTGGTTTGCATACCGTTGTTGATTTTGATTCTGCCTAAAATTTTTAGGCTGAAAGTTTTTACACCCGAAAGTTTATCCTTGATTGACAACGATGTTGACCTGCTCGGTTCCTGAGGCTTTCTTGCTATTTTTTAATTTTGATTCACTAGAAGAGCCTACTCTCAACGTGACTATAGATAGAGCCAGGTCTCCGCCTTTGATGTGTCGCACTAGTCGGGATGCCTGGGATTGGAGTGCAGTGAAGTCGAGACAGCCACTAATGACAAGTGTGCTCTTTAATGGTTCTTTAGTGTTATTGATGATAATGTCAACTGAGTCTTTCTCTTTAATTGAAGTGTTATTCCTGGCAGCAAGTTTCCTCCATCTGGCGATGAAGTCGGCGAACTCTTCATCGGGTCCTTGCTTTGTCACCATTAGGTCGCTGAGACTAACTGTCTCTTGGATCAAGTGCTTGTATTGGTCTAGGAATTGATCGGCTAAATCGTCGAATGTATCTATCTTATACAGTGGGAGTCCTACAAACCATTCTAGAGCTTCACCTTCTAATGAGCGTTAGAAATAATGGATGAAAAGTCTTTGATTGTCACATATGGGTCGACAATCGTTACAAAAGAGGGCCAGGTGATGGTTTAGATTTCCCGTGCCATTGTACTTGGTAAATTTTGGTGGTTTGAATCCCGTCGATAAGTTAAATTCGACATCTTGGCAAAATTTATCGAACCCGAATGAGTGACCAGGGCGCTCCCTCTTGGCCATGTATTCATTGAGCATCTTGGGGAGATCTTTGATCTTGATGGTGTCATCTTTTGGAGCAACCTGCGAGCAAACCTTGTCTAAAGAATCATCATTGAAGAATGTGTGAGCAAGTTGTCTCAATGGTGAGGCACGGGCTGACACATTGCTCGGGATAGGTGGCAACCTCTCTTGTCGTTCTTGTTATTCTGAATATTGTCGTGCCCTAACGGTCTCGTATGTAGCAGCCAGTCCTTGAAGCAATTCTTCAGCGTCATCATCTCCTCTTTGCATTCTTTGAATACCGAGTTCTACAATTTGTTGAGCAGTGAGGTTTTGTCCGGTGTTACTTTCTCTCCTGTTGTGGTTATTATCGGTGTGCGGTGTAGAAAAGGGATTTTCTTGATCGCCAGCCATGTTAATCTCAGGTTGTCATAGGCTGGAATCGCAAGGTGACACTTCCTCGTATATGTGGTTATCGTGATATCCCCACAATGGCGGGTCTCCTAAACTCAATCAGCATATACCGGACATCTCGAGTCTTTGGCGAAGACTCATATATTTAAGGAAATTTGAAATGATGCGATTGAGTTTGGCAAAAGTGTCCCATCACAATTGCTAGTCTGTTGGTACACGCTTTTTCTAGGTTCCTTTCGGTCCCTGGAATCAGTGGCCCAATTCGGTCCAAGTGGACTCTGGAAAAGGCGATGATGGAGTAATAAATTAGAAAATATTAAATTGTTGAAAGTAAAAGGTGAATATTAAATGGAGAATACCTGAGAAGATGTGATCGCCAACTACAGATGTTTATCGATGCTGTAATATGCCACTGCGCTTTAAGGGGAGCGGGGGCTTGCAGGTTGAACTCCTTTACTAAATCGTCCGCCGACGAATGTCAGCAGCTGTGGGTTGCCTTTAGTGTAACTAGTTTGGTTTTCTTATTCCTACTAGGATTTTAGTTAACTTGGTCTCCTACTCCTACTGGGAGTCTGATTAAGAATGGTCTCCTAATTCTATTAAGAGTTTAATTGAAAAAGGTCTCCTAATTCTAATAAAAAAAGTCTAATTAAAAAGGTCTCCTAATTCTGCTAGGGGTCTAATTGATTTAAATATCTTAATCTTACTAAGAATTAATTAAATCTCATAATCCTACTAGAAGTCTAATTAATTTAAATGTCCTAATTTTGATTAGAAATTGAATTAATTAAGTCTCCTAATCCTACTAGGAGTCTAATTCATTCAAATATTTTAATCTTATTAAAAATCTAATTAATTAAGTCTCCTAATCCTACTAGGAGTCTAATTCATTCAAATATTTTAATCTTATTAAAAATCTAATTAATTAAGTCTTCTAATTCTACTAAGAGTCTAATTAATTTAAATATCCTAATTTTAATTAGAAATTAAATTAATTAGAAAAAAAGGGGTTTGGGCCTGCTATGCTAAGGAGGATCGGCCCTGTTCCCGGGTACCCTCCGTAAGCTCCCTTGGGCAAATCGGGTGGTTAAAATTGAGAGAGACTGATTTTGAATTATAAAGTAATATTTTTTTACACTACGTCAAAACCATAAGAAAACCACTTTTGTAATATCCAAAAGAACCACTGCCGTAGTAGTAGTATAATAATCAACTGTTAAAAATAGCAGTTTAATACATTAAAACAGTGGTTTAATTTATTAACCCTAATCCCACGCTATAAGGTATCGTGCCCAACCAAACAACATTAATTCTTTTTTACTATTCTAAAACCGGCTCCTCCCCTCTCTGCCTCTCCTTCTGTGAAACCCTAGCCTCCATCTCCCTCTTCTTCTCTCTAATGAAATTCGACACTGAAATCTTCAAATACTCAGTGCCTGAAAAGCCGATCTGGAGATCGGCGTGGTTCCGGTGACAATGAGAGTCTCGTCGAGGTCATTGGAGGTTCTATTTTTGCCGGAAAAGAAGAACAATAGAAGCCCTTCATCATCATGTCTACAATATCCCACTCTTCCATATTCTTCAATATCTCACAGCCGGGCAAAGAAGAACTATAGAAGATCTCCTCTGCAAATCCTCAACGCCTGAGAGATCTAAACCTCTTCGATCCTCAACGCTTGCAAGATCTGGAACTCTCCAGATCCTCAACAGAGGGATTGCCTTCTTAAACCACTGTTGAATTTTTCATCGATTACAGGTTAGTGTAAAAAATCAAGGCATTTAATATCTTTGATGGGTTCTATAAACTTACTTTTTAAATTCCTTTTTATTGTGATTTTGAAGTAGATTTCCCCATCGAAGGTAAGGGATCTGATTTTATTTTTTATTTTTTATTTTTTATTAATTAGGGTTGTTAGTTCTTCGAAATGTTAGATTTGAAGATCAGAGTTGTGTTTTAGGGTTTCGGGAAATTGATTGTTACTATGTCATCTATGTATTTTCTTTACTGCATTTTCTATGGGGTTGTGTCAGTAGTTTCTAAGCAGTTTATATAGATCTTTTGTAAAATGCCTATATTCACAAATTCTTGTGCAAAGATGGACAATTCATGGATTTTGTTTAACAAAATTTATTGCTAGAACCATCACATAACCTTCACAGAGCATGGATTTTTTGTGTGATAGAGATTTTGTAGTTGGTAGTTTTTAGATTTTCAATGTAGTTGCTTCAATAATATGGTGGCGAGTGTGTGATTTAATGAATTATTTTTGTTCTTTTCTTTTTGAATTGGGCTGACCGTATTGGCCTTTTTGATGAGTAGATGAACCCCAAATGTTTGATATTCCCACAGTCTCCAATGTACGACAGGATCTTACAGAATGGCAAGCAAAACATGCTACTATTGTTTTATCAACTGTCAAGGTACACCTTTTCCTGTCATTTATTGTATGATTTGCTGGAAATTCATATTTCATAATTATTGGGTTATGAACTTATCAAAAAATTTTTGATTAGTATTATAAATTTATCATTCAATGTGCGACTCTTGGATTGCCTACATTTTTGTTAATCATGTCAGTGTTGGTTTATCTTCAATGGTCTATTCAGATTAGTATAAATAGATTTTCTTGCATGAGCATGAAACTATGGACGTTGAACCATTGTAATTTTCCAAAAGGAACCAGGAACAAGTTTCCTATTACCTTAATTTTTTAATAAAGAATTGAATGTTCACGTTCCATATATTATATAGCTATGTAACTTAGAAACATACATGCATGATAGTTTATAGGATGCTAGGAGGTGTCTGAGACAGGAGATTTCTAAATTATGGTGTGCGATTGGTAGACACCTTAAAAGTCAAACGACTTAAAACTGCTTTTAACTTGTCTGAGATCACTGCGCAGTGGACCTATAGCAGAATCTTGCAAGAGAAGTAGAATTTTATCTATAACAAAGTAAAAAATAAAAATGTTGTGCCACAGTATGACCGACTAAAGTTTGAATCGTCATCGCCTTACGGCCCTTATCCCATCTACTGGGGATCAATTTTGAAAGTCCTACTTCTTACTCATGCCTATTTAAAATTATATACTTTGCCAATTTATATCAATATGATGATTTTTGTTTTTTTTGTAAATAGCCTCCATGTAAAGAGGAATTTGGGATGCTCATTTTGTCTATACTAAACAATTCCTTTCACCACTTCAAAATGAGGGAAAAACCACTGTAGTAGTATAAAATTAACTACTGCTTAAAATAGTGGTGCCATATTCCACTCCCTAAAATAGTAGTTTTTAAAGTTAAAACAATGGTTAAATAACTAATCCTCTCATTATAACCTATCAATCACGTGCAATCCATGGGGCCGACCCCCCAAGCCTCTCTTTTCTCTCTTTATCTCTAACACAAATGCCTCTCTCTTAGTCCTTCCTTCTTTTTCTCTCAGAAACCCTAGCCTCTCTCTTCTTTCTCTCTCACTCTCTATTGAAAATCCCTAGATTTTGCATGATTTCTTGCTTGTTTTGGCTGGAAATCGAGATTTGGGAGGTTTGATTCCTTGATGGATCGGAAACTTCTCTTGTGAGCTACGAAAACTAGATCTTCGATCGAAAACTTCTCTAGCGAAGCTAGGTTTTGCTCTCGTCGCCATTTTGCTATTGTGTTGGGGAAATCAAATTTACCTTCTTCTCCGAATTCCTTTGGAGAACAACTAGCAAGCGATATTTAGGGTTCTAGATTTGTAGAAATCAGATCCGGCTCAAATCGATCTGCATTTTCCTAGGTCGGTTTCTTCCCCATTCTTTCTACTTTATTCTTTTTTTTTTTTACTTTTTTTTGAGATATTAATATGTGGATCTCGAGATTTGGAGCTGAATTAGGGTGGTTCATTGGTTTTTTTCGTTGATTAGTGTTATTGATGAATTTTAATGATTTATTAGTTCTTCTTCGTCTGGTGTTTGAGCGGTTTCTTAGGGATTAATGGTTATTGTGGGATTTTTTTTTTGAATTTTATGGTTTATATATGTTGAGTTGGAGTTTGGAAGGCTTTTTTTTTATTGTCGCAATTTTTTATGTGTTTTGTGGTTTAATGGCAGAATTCACAACTATTTGTGCCTCTGTGGTTGTTACAGGACTGTTTGGAGTGAAAGGGGTTTTATTTGTTCTTATGTAAATAGGGATTTGAATGGAAGAATTTGCAGGATTTTAATATTTTAATATATTTTTCCTAAAGTTCGATTCTAGGGATATATATGATGAAGATTGCAGAATCATTGGATGACTGCAATCTGCTCGTGAATATGAGATGTAACTGGAATTGTATTTTTTTTTTATAAGGCTGCCTATAATTTTGGTGGTTATTCCTGATAAGAAAAGTGAGATGAAGTGGTATTATTAGAGATCTCGAATATGCAATGGAGGATCTGTATGTTGCTTCAAAATTTGGTTCGATTTCTCTATGGTGATTACCATTTTAGTTTTCGAAATTTTGATTCGTTCAATTTCAAGAAATGCAATCTGAGTTTGTTCCTTTTGTAATCGAGGATCAAGTTTACAAAAGGATTTCTCTATGGTGATTACCATTTTAGTTTTCGAAATTTTCATTTGTTCAATTTCAGGAAATGCAATCTGAGTTTGTTCCTTTTGTAATCGAGGATCAAGTTTACAAAAGGAACAAACTTGTAAACTTGATCCTCGATTACAAAAGGAAATGCAATCAATCCGTTATAGATTAGTCCAAGTTATTCTTAGTACTTTTTATCAATTTTTTACTAGTAATTTGGGGAATGGTTCATAAGAGGAATTTGGGAAGTGTGACATCTTTTGTTGTTGTTTTTGGAAGACCTTCCATTAAAATTCAATAATTTCAAGATAATATCTCACGGAAAAGTATATTTCCCATTTCCTGAAAGCCTAATTTGCTTCTTTTACCTACTTTTTTTTGTTTCTTCTTGTAAGTTTTAATCAACAGATTGACATTCCTATACAATGTGTGATGAGAAACTTGCAGCCCTTGAATACTATAGATTAGGGTAGTAGATGAAAACCTACTAGAAACCTCTGTTCCGGTGTCAAAACACAGCAAACTAGTCCCTGATACTACAATAACTAGGTTTGGGATTTCTGCATAAATACACAGATAGAACAACAATAAGAACTGCGGTTCAATCCCTTCAAATCTCTGTTAAAACACAGCTAGGACAACAGCGATAATATCGCAAAACCTACCCAGAAATCCCAATAAATTTTGCAAGGTTTACATCCGACTACGTTTCATAGCCATATAATAGAATCTTCCTAAAGGTTTAGCACAAAAATAGCCCAGCAAATCAAGGTATTACTTGTGGGGATCCAATCAGAAGCAAGGAATGCCAATTCCATGTGAGATATGAGGGCCAAAGATTCAACTTATCAATACCATAGTGGCGACAAAAGTATGTCATCTTCAATTTACCCTTTTATTGTTAGTTCTCTAACTCTTGCCATTTGTTCCATCTATTCCATTTGAACTATTCTTGAATCTTATTAATGGGGTTTTGAAATAAATACAAAACACTAAATAAATTGGGACATATCCTAGTTCGATGGGGAGAGATTTAGAACTTGAATCAGACCATGGAGATCATCGTTTGATCTAATCTTTTGACTATAGATGAAAAAAATTAATTTTGAATGAGTTTTTTCAATCAAATCGAATGATTAATCATTGTAAATTATAATATATGGGATTGATATGAAGATGGTTACTGAAGAGATTGAAAGGTGAATATGAAGAAAATGTTAGTTTTTCTTTTTAATTATTAATAGTATTATCAATATTCATATATTGATAATGCTAATAGAAAAAGTATTATCAAGATTGATCATCTGGCTGTGAAATTTACCTTGGATAAGGGGAACCCTTGATGGGTTTTTGGCCATACTTTCTCCATGCCCAAAGATCAGATGGAACAACTTCTCCACCAGGTCTGCTGTTTGCAGCTGTTGGTGCTGGTATGCAAACCACTTTCTTTGCCTGACTTTTTCTAAATAGCAAAAGGAAAAATCCCAAAGAAAAAGAAGAATAAGAAAACATATCATAGTATTTTTTGCTGTATTGAACTTTTCAAGTCTTTGATAGTTCTATAAAGCCATGAAAAAGATCCATATTATGGTTACTTAGTCAAATCACACATAACTATGATTGTTCCACACAATAGGCATCCGAAACAGTGACCCGAGTACCAAGAGCAGCAATCTGGTTGGATACCTAATACCTATCAGCCATACATAGTAATTTGTTATAGGAGTAATCTGTTATAAGGAACCTTTGAATTTTAATTTAAAAACTTTCTGTGACTGCCCAGATTTCGGCATTTATGAAACTCGTGCCATCGGCACGACCCTCGAGGCCGTGCCCCATAAGCCTACACGGAACATTGGTATACCCAAGCAACTATGAAGCAAAATAAAAGCATAAGAACTTATACCAAACTAAATCTCAAGTTCTACTATATAATCATAAAAAATAAGTAACCCAAAAGATGGTTCTGATCTCATGCTATCGCATGACCAAGAGAACCCACCTGAACCATCAGTGATGACACAACAGTCAATCTCGATGATTCGCAAAAAAAAATATCTCTCAATATTACATGGTTTTATACAAAAACAGGCTGGACATACCAAGCTGCATAGTTTCTCTCTCAAAATAAGTCAAAGTAGGCAAGGGTCCTCTAGAAGAAGTCCTCTGGAGGGGGCTCTGAATCCTTCCTAGACACGTAATCCGAATCCTCCGGATCTACGTCTCCTGTAATAGTAGTAGCCACAAGCACCGGACCTGCAACGTATAGTCTAAAGGGTGAGCTACATCATAGTTCAATAGGAAAACGACAGAATGAACATATAAATCAATCTTTCTCACATATATTCCATGACATTTAGAAACATGCTTCATCAATAAAAATAACTGGAAAACAGTTTAAGTGACTGAAAGCATAACTGAATGTATCTATTTAATCTACATGAGTTTACTTGTTCTCAACTTGTTCACAAAAGATAATGATCGGCCTAAAACTTAAATCATAACTTAAATAATCCTCGATGTACTATAGCCTTGAGCCCCGATGGAATACCCTCCATCGTCGTCTAATCAGACTATATTCCATATCATTTTCATTCATGTACATACTACCTAGGTCCCTTTCTCATAGACGGCGGGGTACAAATCTCACATACATCCCTAGGATGTTAAATTGGTGTACGGATTGGCCGCTGTACTAGTCATGGATATCCTATCGAGTCAGTCGCAGGTATCCCATTATGTCGGTGGGGTATTCTCCAAACCTTAAATCAAATGTACACTACATATAGTTATTCACCGTGTGATTGTGCTAATTATAGTATATTAGGCCTGATCAATTCTCATTTACTTTACTTCATACTTTTCCATACATCCCTGGTATGTAACCAGTTCAATGCATCACACAGATGCCCTTGTAACATTCACATCCCCTGGGGAGGTCGCATACTCATATTGTAATTCATTTCCTTACTTAGTGTTCACACACACACACTTAAGTTTCACATTTTCAAAGCATAATTATTCATTTCGATATCACTACATACATACTCTTGCAATTAAAGTACATGTTCAAAGCATTCCCTACCTCGTGCGTATAAATTCTCAAGCGTCAAGGTCCATTACGGCTTCCCATGCTCACATTTAATTGTACAACCTTAGTTACATCATAGCATAAGCAAAGCATCAAGACCAATGCATAAAAGAAGCTACAAGACTCTCCTAGAACTCCAAAGTCCAAACAAAAGTCAAACAAAAACTGTCAAAATCGATTAATCGATCTCCATATCGATTAATCGAAATTCCCAAAATCGATTAATTGATCCCAAATCGATTAATCGAAATTCTAAAATTGATTAATCGACTTACAAATCGATCAATCGGTTTTCCCAGGCTCCTCATTTTCCAGTCACTAGGAGTGCTCATACGATTAATCGATTTCAAATCGATTAATCGAAATCTAAATATCGATTGATCGACTTTATTTCAATCAATCAGTTTCGGGCATTAGTGCCCAGCTTTACTTCTAGGTCAAAATTGATTGATCGATTTTCAAAATTGATTAATCAATTTTGATAGGAACTCTGTCCTTTCGGGCATTTCTTCCAGCCTTCTTCTCTTTCAACTTCCCATTCTTTTCTACTTCTTTAATTCAGCACTTTACTATTAAATCACTAAATTAATGCACAACAACCTACATATTAAAATCAAATAAAATTCATCCCAAATCAATCTCTTGATTGATTCAATGGCTTTGTTCATTGGCTAGGGTTCTTAGCTTCGATTCCACGAACTCATACACGTCGCCGCCGGGGTTAATGCTCAAGCACGCCTTCAATTCGAAATCCACACTAACTCCTTCAACATTTACTCCTTCCTCTTCACACACTCTCTCTCTCTCTCTCTTCATAAAACTCTACACCAACCAAACCAAAGACAATAACTTCTCTTAAGTTATTTATCTTATTTAACCTATCTTCTTTGGTGTAAAGCACATACACCCATGAAAGGTGAATATGATCTCGTAACAAGATCTAACACTACACACACATGCACATTCATATCAAACCTACTTTAACCTTAGTCATCGAGTTTACTTTCACTCGGTCTAACTTATGACCAGTCGGGCACGCATCCCGAGGACACTGTTCAAAGCCCAAAATTTGGGGATGTTACACTTTCTGCTGTCTGAATTATAGAGGAGCCTATGATCTAAAGGTTTCTTTGGTCTGCATGGAGGGGATACAAGAAATGTGTCGTTAAATTTTTGGGCAAGTAGCCGACATCTTTTATAAATCCAAGTTGTCAAAGTGGCTATATATTATATGAGAGATTAGCAAATTCCATCCATGCAATCTAACCTCTTTTAGATGGACAATTGCTCATATCTAATATAGGGTCCACATTGAAGTGCTCAGATTTTATTATATCTGTTCTGCCACTTGAAAGAATTGGACTAGTAAAAAATGAGCACCATCTGGGTTGTAAGGACCATAAATTTCTTATTTTGTTATTTTTGTTCACCATGCCTCTATGGCCGATACCAATTCGGGGGAATTCAGCCATGCTGAACCTTAGAGAATAAGTTGAAGGTTCTTAAAATTGCTAGCGACTGTTGAAATCAGAGTTTCTAAGAAACTCGATTCTGCTGTCAACAATCTAATGTTATACCTTAAGTGTTACTATGTATTATCAGTTACATCACAAGTTTTAGTTTCATATTTCTAATCAAGGGAGATGGTGATGATGTTGTTACCCTTGGTGATTATTCTCAGATGCACACCTGTTACCAGTGGACTTGCCAGAAATATAGTCCTTCACAGGCAGGTAAAGGTGATCTTACTTTCTTGTTTCATGTTCTATTTTTCTATTTTGGTGTTTATTGTTACTTATTTGGCAGTTACATGTGGAGCACCATTTTTCGGCAAATCCAAAATATTTTGTTATTGGAAACTGATTGCTTTGATCTCGACCTCCAACTTAAGAGTTTTAGATGCTAGATGTACATACATATATCCCTTCTCATCTTGTTTGGGTACTCCCCAAACTCACTTGTAAAGAATTCCCACTTTTAAGTTATTGATCATTCTTCCTTTGTTGAAGCCTCTCCTTTCCTATGAATGTAGGGATTAGGATATTATGCCACCATGTTACGACGAGATCAACTATACTGTAAAGCATTGCTGGTCCATGATTGACCAACAAGTAGCACAAGTTTTCACAAGCATGCAACTTAAATAGTATTTTTTATTATTTTAACACAATCAAGCAACTTACTAAAGTTTTAAGGTTTTCTTTTTAATTTTTTATGATTATTTTAACACAAGCAAGCAACTTATTCTGTCATACTAAATCAGGGGAGCTGCTACTAACCCACAAGAAGTACTGAATATCCTCCATTAAGTACAACTGAATACTGTTGACTTCTATGAATTAGACTATAGAGATCGTTTTTCATGCCAGCATTCATGCTGCTGATCTTGAGATCATGGGCATATCATTTGACGGTAATATTTTTATTCCACATGCTTGTTGTCACTGCACAGGTTTTGCTGTATCTTTTGTCAAGAATGATGTTTATTGATCATTTCATTTACAGAAGCAAATCAAGAGAAGATTGTAGAAGCTGGTGGTCTTACCTCATTGCTAATGCTTCTTAGAAGCTCAGAGGATGAAACAAAATGTAGAGTTGTTGCGGGTGCAATTGCAAACCTTGCAATGAATGGTAAATGATTAAATCATGATTATTTTTTTTAAGTTGCATATTATAAATTATGTAATTTGCTAAATTTCCCCTTTCTATAAGTTTTTGGTCAATTCATGTTAATGTTGTTTACGCTTGGTATTTTCTGGGTGTCTGATTATTCCATCCTTCGGTTTTATCATTTCTTGGCAGAAACGAACTAGGAACTTATAATGGCTCAAGGGAGCATTAGTTTGTTGTTCGTGAAAAATTGAGCCTTTATTACTTTGAGGTTGTAGTAGACACTATAGTGCTAATAGATCTTATGTGGTCAAATTAGTTTGGCACTCACTTCCACTATCAAAAAATTGTCAATATGCCCAAAGCGTCATTAAAAACATAAAAAATATAGTTAATACCCTCGCCCCTAAACCTTACACTAGTGATTTTTACAACGATTTTCTAAAAACATGACTGTCCGTTAAAAGACTTGAGGTTGTGTTTGGGATTGCTCTTTGGAGGCTAAGAGCAGTTGTCTGCTGTCACGTAGAACACTTTAGTATGGGAGGGTGTTTGGTTGTAACTGCTCTTAGCTGTTTTGGAGAGTGAAAGAGCAGAATTTGGGTATCTTTAAAAGAGCAATTTAAAGAGGGTTAATTCACAGTCAATAAGTGAAAGTTGCTGAAGCTGAAATTGCTGATTTAAGGACACAAGTGTCTAGGCAACACTGCTCATGATTCCCTTTGGTCCTTCGATTTTAACACAATTACTAGTATCCGGTTGGGCAATCATCAAGATTAATTTAAAGTATGCCAAAAGGAGGACATTGCCAAGCCTATTCCTAAACCAGTTGAAGCAATTTCTCTCCTTCCAGTTCCTTCTAAGATCAGTCCCACAAAATGTTTCAAATATTTTTTACTAACATTTAGTCACCTTGCCTCATTTGGTCACATCCTAGAATTAGCAGAAGCCTTGATCCAAAATTCTGTCCATTATCCAAAACTATTTTGAGAAACATGTTTTAATATATACCAATAGATACCAACATATCCAAAACCAATAAAATATATAATCAGTCAGACAGCAGAACATATCATCACCTTGCCTTGTTTGGTCATATCGTAGGATTAAAAGAAGGCTTGAATAAAAAATCTGTCCACAACTATTTTAAGAGAAACATGTTTTAACTAGTGAATGATTTATGTCCTGTAGTTATATGCCTTCATCTTCTATTTAAGATTTGTCTATTTGTTCCTTCTGTTTAATCATATTGCAATGTTAGGAATAGTACTTGCATAGTCGCTAGGAGTGAAAATGTGCCTACTGGGGACTGGGTATTGGGCTAGGGTTCCAGCCTTCCAGGCCCATTGGGACAGGTCAGCCCTGATTTTATTTTATTTATTTATTTATTTATTTTTGAATAGGTTAGGCCTAAAATTTATGCCTGCCAAAGAATGGGTAGGACTTGGGTCTAGGTGCTAAATCATTTCCACTCACCCCTGCCCGATCCTGTGAGGTTTGACCTATTTAAGCATAAATGAGTTGAGTCTGACCTTGATTTCTAGGTCAAAAAATGAACCGGGCTTGGTTCAGGATTAGTGCGCTAAGAAATTGTGGCCATTTAAGGCCCGAGCCAGCCCATTTTCACCCCCTATGTTATTGAATTGAACAAATCAATTGTATTGCCAGAATGATTATGTCATGATGAACCTTAACTTTGACATGCCTTTGATTATTGTAATGAATTCATCCTTTTTTCAGGCATGAGACAAGGCTATTGGGCAGCTGGTGAAAAATACTTCAACTAAACTTAAACAAGCAAGTGAAACAGATCAACATACTGAACTCAGTGTAAGTAGAGATTGTGGATTAAATTCACATTACTTATTTACAGTTTTGGTAGAAAAATTATGCACTCAGCAATTGCCAAGATGTTCTAAAGATGCTGAAATACATCTTTTAGATTGTTCATGAATCTTAAACCTTGAATACTGATTGACTCTGCACCATTACTTCAAAGTTGATTTATTTTGGACTAAAATTGTAATCTACTACTTAATTTGTTTGCCAATGGCTTAAGATTCATGAAGATACAAAAATAAAAATTTCAAGACTATCAAATCTAACTAATATTCGTTGCTTATGCTCAAGGATTTGGATTGGGCCACCTCTTAGATGGGATAAAATCCGAAAATTTGCTGCTAGGATATTCCTAGCCATATTATCAATCGCCTATTTTGGGTGGTCGATAATTCATGACTATCCACAAAAAATTATGTGCTGGTAAATCTGATTTTGTAATATTGTGATCAAGATTTAGATGTCATAAAAGAGGATCACATTGTAGTGAAGGAGCTACTAACCCCAATCAGCATGTTACCTGCTTGTAAGATTGTGTAAGATAAGTCATTAGAATGCTAGCATTAGTGATCCTTTTTAAAATGATTATATAGTAGTGTATGGGATTTCTAGTATTGTCTATTTACTAGGGTGCATTCTCATAATTGTTGTTTATTGATTCATGTGTCGAGTTATTTGACCGTAGCATGCAGCTTAGGATGTCTACTCCATTGATGCTAACATTTTGGTGTTTAAATGTCGGTCAGGGGTCATTATCCCTTTCAAATTAAGTCTATGGTAGTAATGAACACAATTGCTATAGGATATACTTCAGAGTCACCAACTATTGCTTCAAGTTGCATATAGGTATAGAGTTCGAAAATAACTCAAAATTTTGAAAATCTTGGGTATTCTAGAATAGTAAAAATCCTTGAAACTAAAACTCTTGAATATTTTCATCACAGTAAGGACATTTCAGATGCTAAAAGTAATTTTAGGTCATATATTATTTACTCCCCGTGAAACTGTCACCTCTTCCTATTATTTATTTCCCAAATTAATTCCTTTTCTTTTTAATCTTTTTTATTTGTCCGTAAAAAATGTCCAAATTCCAAGTCCAAGTCCCAGTCAACTTAACTGACGTCTTATTGATATCACTCATCCTGCATATTATTCTTCCTCACTAGTTACAAATTGGTACTAACAAAGCCATTCTAGGGCTTTTCAGTAATTTTTTCCACTTAGCGAAAAGGTATACAGTGATATCAGTAGCCCTAGCAACTTATATTTCTATCATCACATATTTGCTTTTGAGTAATTTTTTCCACTTAGCCAAAGGTATCATTTTCATTACCCTGAGATGCAACATTAATGCTTCAATCTTGTTGGGGTATATATTGTTTGTTTGGTCTTTGGATACTTAGGTGGCAGGCTTCCACAAATTCATTCCTCCCTTCCAAATCTCCAATTTGATCAGTTTTTTTGGATATTGCTACAATTTTTTGTGCCCTGTATAGGTCAGATTTGCACTGTTCCACCCAAGAATTTGTGCAGGTAAAAAAATAGTGAATCAGTGGCTGAGATTTGATCAGGGATAATACATACATACATATATATATATATATATATATATATATATATATATATATATTGGTATGTATCGAACGATACATATCGGTTATAGAGTTGGACAACACGTATAAAAAAAAATTGAGAATTTGAACCGTGACCATAACTAATTGTTCCACCCTTTTTTTTGTCCATTGTCCATTGTCATGCTTAAAACCAATCTCCCAAACTTCACCATAATCAAGAAATACACCACTTTTGGAAATGTAAATCTCATTCATCCATCATTACCTCCGATTCTTTTAGGCATGGTTGGTTCGAAAAAAAGTCGACCGACTCATGTCCAATTCTTTTAAGCATGGTTGGTTCGAAAAAAACTCGACCGACTCAAAGTCAGTCGGATTTACTATACTCGAAGACTTTGAAAAAACCTTGACTGAGTCAGACCCGAACTATATATATATATATATATATACACAAGTTACTTGAGCAACTCGGTCAAGTTACTCGAAACCAAGGATCAAAATTATCAGTTTCGGTCCCCACCGAAATGAAATTTTGGACCAAAATTTCGGTCACTTTTGTATGGGGATCAAAATTTTGGATTTCGATTTCGGTCATGCCCGAAACCAAAATTTTGATCAATGCTTGAAACTCAACTTGATTAACTCGAGAAACACGAAGAGACTAGAAAAACCAAATTTTCCTTTCGATTCTACCTAAAAATCAGCGAGGTGGAGTCAACTTGACCAAATTTCTGGTGACTCGACCAATTTTTAAACCATGGTTTTAAGTGCATGATCTCATAAACCTTTTTTTTTTTTTTCTAGGTAGAGGTATATATATTCTCTATGAGGATGTGAAGTCATGCCAATATGAAGATTTGCATGTCCTGTTGTCAATCCTGGCGGACTCACATCCACCTTCTCTTCCATCTGAAAAATGAGAGGCCCATATATCAAATTTGATCAGAAAGTTTGTATGTATGTAAATATTTATACTCATCTATATGGTTTATTTTTTTTTGTGTTCTGTAGCAAGATTCAGTAAATGGGTTTCTTAAACACAGTTCCAGGAGTATAAATATATAAAGAACTTTTCATTTGTTAGAAGAAAATGCACATGCTTGAAACTTAGATCTGTGATGTAGCTGTGTATTCCCTTCAATCTGCTCCGATGAATCGGCCACTAAATGAAAAGAAGTTGACAATTTGATTGGTTCATTCTAACCATCAGATCCCGTCCTTACTTCTTGAGGATCAAAAGAAATATGGGCCAAGGGGTCCTTGGATTATATGTTGATGATATTAACTAATTTAAGGCTAGGCTACTCAACAAAGGATTAGTTTGAATTATGTTGATGATATCATCGTCACTAGTTCCAGTAATGTTATTGTTTCTCAACTAATTAAAGCTTTATGATTAGTGTTTTCTACTAATTAAAGCTTTATGATGTTCTCCTTTTGATTTTAGGCAAAGTTTTTCGATTTGAAGCTCATCTCACACTACGTCAAAATGAGGGAAAAACCACTCTATCGGTATAAAGTAAACCGCTGCTTAAAACAGCCGTGTAATATTCCACTAATTAAACCAGTGGTATAACTTATAAAACAATGGTTTTACCAGTTAAAACCCTGTCACGTGCAACTCTATGCTATTGTCACATGCAACCCTATCGGGGACGACTAGTTCCAAAACTCCTCTCCTTCGTCTTTTCATATCTCTAACAACACTGACGTCTCCCTTATTAGAAACTCTTTTGAAACCCTAGCGTGTCTCTCCTCTCCCTCTCTCGACGCCCTAGGTTCATACTCTTCGGTGCTCAAATCTGGCAAAATTTCTTCTCTCAATCTGATTAGTACTTCTATCGGAAGGGTTTAGTTGAAGGAGATTTATGAAATTAGGGTTTTATGGTCGTCTTCTTCCTCCGGTAGATGCATCTGAAGCTCTGAGGGTTTGGGATTACTTGTTTTTGTCAATTTGTTTAGTGAAAGTTTTTAGAAGAGGCTGAATATGTGAGCTGTGTGATGAGGTTTTTCTGATATGGCTTCTTCTGAGGCATCTGTGAAGGGAAATTGCAGTAATGGCGGTGCAGAGAGCTTCTCTTCTGATTGTACTGTGCCTAACGATGGCAGCTCAGGGGGGAGGAGCGGTTCCGAGATTCCAAAAGGGTTTTCTAGTTCTCAAGCCGCCGAAAAAGGTAAATCCGATGATTTTTGCCGGATCTTTTGGCCGGAAAACTTATTTTCAGATTTCCACGAGGTGATCTGGTACTGACTCTAGGTTTTCTTCTTCTTTGCATGTTTTAAGATTCAGGCATTGCTCTTATCGAACTATGGCACACTTGCGCAGGTCCTCTTGTCACCATTCCGGGCGAAGGAGAGAGAGTTTTCTATTTTCCTCAGGGACACATAGAACAGGTAATCAAATTTGCCTTTACTTTTGTTTGATCTTATGGGGCTATGTGGTTTTACTTCTTCAATTCTTCTGTCGAGAGGTCTTTAATCTCATTTGGCATTTTCAGATTTCATTCTAAGTCGAGGCGTCTAAATCAGGCCACTGACCAGCAGATGCCTGTTTACGATCTCCCATGGAAGATCCTTTGTCGTGTGATCCATGTTCAATTGAAGGTACATACTATAATTTCTTCATTTTGAAGGATTCAACTTTTTAATTTTTTTTACTTGTTCTTGATAAGTAATTGTGTATTGAACTTCAATCTGCCCCTCATCTAGTGCCTATTTCCTTATGAACATTCCTTATTGTTTATAGAATTTAATTCAGTAGAAATAGCATGGAAATATAGATTTTGAAAGTTCCTTATGAACATCAGTCTGTTAATTGCATTAGGTGATCAACCTTCAACATCAGAAACCAAGCAGGCAGAGAATTCAAAATTTCCACTTCAACAGCTACCTACCTACCCCTGAGATCTGGAAACCTCACTCTAATCTTAAATCTGAATCATCAGCACTATCCAATTGATTTTTTTCACTAATTTTCTTTTACTGCATTTTTAATTCAATGCTCTTTCACACTTGGACATTTTCACTTGCCTTTCTATCATCCATGTGTCTGCCATGTGACAATCAATGAGCCATAATGAGCTAGAAGACCTCCAATCTCCATCCAAATTTGATCTTTATATTTTCCTGTTATCTCAGAGACCGTGATGGTCTATCGCCTGGATGGATTTCGATTTGCCATCAACCTCTCAATGACAAACCTCTCCTTTAGACACTTTTCTCATAAGCTTTTCTTACATCCTCTCTTGATCTCAGCAAATCTCCATTGACCGCCTCTCCTCCATATCAGCACCAAAGAACCACCTCGTAGAACATTCTCTCACATTGCCTTTCCACCAATCTTTACACAAATCTCCGTAAACAAATCAAACACTATTCCATCCACCTCCACTTGAATGCATCCTGGTACACCGACACCACCATTTTCAATAACATCAACCAAATTGTGATCCACCTCCATTAGACTGCCACATCTCTCCCCCAGAATTTTCGGAGTTTCCAGGTCCCACAGGTATAAAGGTAGGCCTCTAATCCAGACACAACCCCATTTCCTTTTTGGAAACCTTCCCTGTCTTGATATACTCTTTCCAGGGGGACAGCAAGACAATAGTTTTCCCAAGATTTCTCACCCATTCTTATCAAGCCTCTCCAGCACCTCCTCTTGCCCAATCATTTTCTACCCTTCTACTGAAATCTGGTGATACCTTTTATTAAACCATTTGGAATGGATTGGGTCTTGGCTAGGATTGTGATGAAGCTTCTAGAATCTATCGAAAATAAAACTGTCAGTGGGTGAGGAGCTGGGCCATTGAGGAAGAGAGAGGATTGTGTGGCATATGTGCCCCTTCGTAAATATATGGACTATATGGAATGAAAGAAACGAGAGGATGTTAGATGGAAAAGTTGAAATTCTTAACTTCTGATCGGACGTGTCAAAAACATTCTTATAAGTCCTTCAGTCTTACAAATGTTGATGATGACCTTCACTGATGCTCAATGGAGGTTGCCAACAGTGACCCAACTGAAATGAAAGTGACAATTCCATGTGTGGTATCTATTAAACTTGACTTCAACAGGTACTCTTTGGGAAACCTGGGTCCAACTGGAGGACACTTTGGGGAATGTTTTGTGACAACCTACTCTGGACCTTGGATCTTGTGGCAGAGTAATGAGGTAGAGATTCATTCTACTTTAGAAAAAATTCCTGTAGTTGGTAGTTTGAATTTGCATAGGAACAGTAACGTCTTTGCTTTGGAACATAGCATCATGGGTCAATGGAGGTTGCTTAATATATGAATGAGGCTATGGATGGACTCCATCATTTATCTGTGTTGAGTTCTCATATTTCTAGATCCTCTAATCAAGTTGCGGAAGAGGGTGGTTTCAGATCAGAGAGGGCAATTGGTGTCACTCTTCTTCTGTGTTTTCAGATCTGACAAGCCAAATAGAACTAAAATACATGTGTGAGTGTGTGCATATAGGTTGGCACGGGCATGCATGTTTGGGCGGGGGCATACATGCAATGCCGTGTATGGTTGGTGTGTGTGTGCGGGTATTGCACGTGTTTTGTGGGTGTGTGCATGCATCTGTGCACATGAACATGGCTTTAAAATGTTTGCTAAGAACTACCATAACACAAACTATTACCTTCTAATAAAATAAAATTCAGGTAGAAGCTTGCAAGCTTTGGACTGCAATGTAAGTAGTTAAATTTATTTCTGCCAAATCCTCAAGGCACCCAACGCCTCCTGGGTGAAGATGAGAGCTTGGAGGATCCCAAAAATCTCAACCTGCGTGTTGTGAGCCACATTGCATGGACCATATGTAGCAAAGAAAAGTTGTCGATGGTTCCTACCAATTAGCCCAAAACAAAGCGAACCATCATTATAGCACCATCTAATTTGGTCTTTGAGCATATCTAATTCATTGTTCAACCATTAGTTATAGGAGTGTCAGCGTGTCGTCGTTTCTATCAAATGAGCAGGTCAAGGGAAAATTACAAAAGTATAGCCTAGGCCTGACTCAATAGGATATTGAGTCCAACATGTCTTAAGTCAACAAAATGTGTTAAGCATAGCCTAGGCCCGATCTCCCAAAGTGGGCGACCCCATCATGGTGAAGCTCACAAACAAGCTCTCCCTACTGCGGGAGTTCTGATTTTGGCATGGAATTAGCTAGACCGGTAAAAATAATAATATTATACACAAATGTGTAAATATTTGTTGCAAGTAGAAAATCTAATTTGATTTTTCATTTATTTTAGTTTGGAGAACCATGGGCTGATGGATGTGTAATTATCCCAGAAGAAACCTTTGCTTCTTTTATTTATCGAAGAAGAAACATTTGTTTACAGGTTTAAGCCTTTAAAGTTGATAAGGTAATTATAACTTTATTCATTTATTCATAAGGTAATCATAAAAATTTTGTTGATTTATTATTATTATTTATATTCTTTTGTTGCAGGTTTTGGTGACCCATCACAAAAAGATTTATTCTACTTTTGAGTATATAAATTCTAATTTTGTTCATTATGCTAGCGTCATTTTTATAGTTTCCATTGAAGGTCCCTATCGTCTAATTTTCGTATTGATATCTGTGGCAGAGAGTTGACCCTAGATGATGAAACCGAGCATCAATGTTGACCCCTAATTTTTTTTTTATTCTTTTTAGGTAAGTTGATCATCTTTAGCCATGTGTACAGACCGGGTAATGTCGCAAATTCCTTAGCGGAAGAGGAGGCTGCAATGGGTCTTGCAGGTTTGGTTGACTCTCTTGTGATATTTTTTTTTCATTTCTATTGTAGTTGTGTTTGGAGTGGTGTGTGGGCAACTAGATCATCCTCCCCTTGTACTCTGTTTTCCTTTGGGTTTGAAACAAAAAAAGATTGGCATGCAATGTCATTTTTATCATCTGATTTAATACTTATTCAATGGTTGATTGAGACAAATTAGATAATAGAGATCATCTTCCGTGCCAAATTTTGGCTGCAATGATCTTTATATCATGGCCTTCAAATCAAAGGGCTTAGATGGTGTTCCACTTGGCACTAATCTAAAAAATATTAAGTCTGTCTTTTTGAGCAATGTGACACTTTATTTTTGTGAGCAGGAATGAGTGATTCCAATTGATCAAACATCGTGGTAGATGGAAAAATAGAGCCTGTAGCACTAAACATCGCTCTTTTATGCTACATCACCTTTATGGTAAGGGTGATGTACAGTAACAGTGATGTAGCATAGATGTACAGTAATGCTCTTATAGCGATAATTTTTTTTTAAAATACCAAGCTGAAAAGGCCCTTACAGAGATAATTTTAAGAAAAGAATATATTGTTATGCCTCGAAATCATTGTGTTCGTAATGTTGTGCAGTATCAGCCAGTACTTGCTCTTCTTTTCCTCTGAGTATCTCCCTGAGTGTCTGTTCCAATTACCTAGCATAGATAGGCTGACCCAATCACCAGCTCATGGCATGGAAGTCATGTGCTACCTTCACTTGAGATTCATGGATCTCCGTGCTCTATACGTCTACATGAATCTCAATGTCCATGCTAAAGGAATATAATAATGAATTTTTATGCTGATTTTTTTATACATTTATATTCATAATTTATCCCTTGATGAATCTCAATATCATGGACGACATCCATCTCCCAAATCTGCAGCTATAGCTCCTCATATATATATATATATATATTAATATTTTTTAATATTTCCTGTTGCTAGATGGTCTTTGTTCAATTGTTTTTTAAACCCGGCTTTCCGGCAGGGTTCAGTTTCTTCATTACCCTAAGATGGTAGGTCGGTTGAACTTGCTTGTTTCCCTTTTATCCTTAAAAAGTTGTCCCGCATAGGTAGTGCAGTAGTTGAAATGCTAAACCACCTCCTTCCACCGTTCCACTCCCACTAAATAGCACTAACTCTGCTATTTAGTCTATCTTCATTGTGTCTTTTTTTTTAAAAAATAATATTTTTTAGAACGGGGAATCCTGTCTCTTAGAGCACCTAAGTCCCTGGGCACATACAACACCTAAGTCCCTGGGCACATACAACACCCGCACATCACAAGTAATATATACTTGTGATGGAAGCTCTTTTTGATTCACTGCTAGCATTATGGGATTGGAAGGTTTTTTTGTGTTCTAGATTTTTGATTCACAGTTAAAATAGCATAATGACTGCATATTGTATGTGTTGTAGATGTTTTTGTTGACTGCTAGCATTGTAATGACTGGATATTGGATTTAGATATCATTTCAAAGAGTGACTGCATATTGTTGGCTTGTATAAATGTTTGAAGTCTTTTTGTATTGTAGCGTTAGCAATTTAATGACAGTAATTATATGAACACTTATCAGGTTAAATTCTATTAAGGATTATGGATGTTCGCTTTGGATGTGGGGAGCAGGGTCATTAGGTAAGGGATTGTTCGAAAATGAAGGTAGTTGAATTTACTGATATACTGCACAGGTCAGAAATGTTGCACTTTCACTAGAAGCTGAGAGTGGGGGTGTTTTGGTCTCCGTAGACAAAATTTCAAAAGGTTTTGCCATTATTGTTTTCCGTGGAAGAGAATATAAGCGACCTCCCACCTTGAGGCCAAAGAATCTCTTGACAAAGAGGAAGGCTTTGGCTTGCTCAATTGAGCTTCAGAGGCGTGAGGTAGGAATTATAGTGTTGTTTTGTTAAATTTTTTTTATTTTTTTTTATTTTGTGTATAGTTTGTATGCTTATTTCTATTAGTCTAACGAGTTTTTTTCCTCTCTTTTGCTGAACAGGCACTTACTAATCACATCTCTACTCTCTGAGAAAAGGTGAGATGCTAAGATCTGAACTTGTATGGACTCCATGCGTTCATTTTGAAAACCATTTGATTAGTATTGTCAAAATATGACTATTTCTGCAGTACTCAATTGAGCTAGTGACTACATTTTCAACTTCTCACTCTCATTTCTCATGAGCAGGATCAAATGGAACTTATTAAGGACCAAGGAGATGATGAATTGTATGACAAACTGGATTCTGCTTATTCATCGGAAGATGAAGATCCAGAGGTGGATATGTATCTGATTAATGGCCTTTTTCTAATAAGTTTGGCCAGCTAGTTAATTCTAATTTTAGTTATTTACTTATTCTCCCCTCTAAATAGGATGAAGGCGATGATGCTTATTTTGGGACCTATGACAGTGGTGAAGATGAAGATCTAGAGGTGGATATATATATATATATATATATATATATATATATATATATATATCTGATTAATTGCTTTTTTTAAAAAAAAAGTTTGGCCAGCTATTTAATTCTAATTTTATTTACTTATTCTCCCCTCTAAATAGGATGAAGGCGATGATGCTTATCTCGGGACCTACAGCAGTGCTAATGATGAGAGTGGTGACTCAATGCACAGGCTCCACTCGGAATCAAATTGTCCTTCTGACAACCTGAATCCAAAGCCAGAATCGAGCCTATGCTTCAACAAGATGCATATTCAAAGAAGTGAAGCCAACAAGAAACCTGTGAATATGGTTTTAACGATTGACCTTCATTGATAACAATGTAATCTTTATAAAATTATCTTCTTCAGAGCAAGAGGAAAAAAAAGAAATTTTCTTCCCTCTAAAACTCAATGTTTATTTATTTTTCTCTTAAGAAAAAACCTATGAAGAAAAGTGAAGCCATATAAAATAAAATGATAATTGAGGAGTTGTATCTATCATCACTATATCACTTAACACTTGCATGTATAGCTCGTGTCTAGATCACAACAATCTTTATGGGTCGTCGATGTTAGATTCTTGTTACAACACTACACTACACAAGACAATCCCCTCGATTGGTGTTGTAGGTGCAGTAGTATTGTTACTTTATTATAATACCATTAAGCTGCTTAGTTACTTACTTTTGGGGGTTTGATTTAGACTTGGAAGAATTAACTAAGACCCTTCATTTAGGGTTCTTGGGCAACTGTAGCCTTAGAGTTTACTTGGGGAGCTAAAAAAATATGTCAACTAAAAAGCTTTTACACTAGGCCTGCTTGTTAGACATTGTCTTTGTCAGATTTCTTTGTAGTTTAGATTAGTCACATTTGGTATTTGTTTTCCGTGCGGGTAGTCGCTTTGTTGAATTCTCTGTTTGATGCATCCCCAGATAGTTGCAATGACTCTTTCTTCTTCCAAATCTTTAATATTGGAGAAGGATTGAATTTGCATGAATCTTTCATTAAGTATTCCCCTGCTTTTATGGAAGCTGACACTTGATTTGGGATCATTAGAATAGGGACATTTGTTTTCTTGGTGAATTCCTTGAATACTTTGAGTGAAGCCCACACTCTTGCCCATCGAATAGTTTGAGTATTCGATGGGCAGAACTTCCCTGATATACTGCACATAGTTTTGTGAGGCTATTTGCTGCTTGATTTGATTCCAGCTGAATATGTCAGATCTGGACTTGCAATCAGATAGGAGATCCACTACTTGATTTAGCAGGTTGCGAAGTCTTAGAAATTTGCTAGCCCAACCTCTAGAAATTTAGTGTTCATGGTTAGGCTGGGTAGATTTTATTTTATTGGATATTAATCATCGAAGTAAACCTACCTACAGATTATGTGGATTCTAAACTTTTATTATGTATTACTTCATAATTAAGTTCTTTTTGTTAATTTTTTGTTTTGATCTTTTTGGTAATTGTCCAGCAAGACCAGGTATGAATAATGTTTAATGCTGTTAGTAATTAGTAAAACCTGAGATTATGTGGCTTCTAAACTTTTATTATGCATTATTTCATAATTAAAGTTTTATTATATATTATTTCATAATTAACTTTTATCATGATATATCATGATAAGAGGCCCTTCTTACAATTCCTCTAGACCCAGTGTGCTTCTTTCCCCACACACACCACAAACTAAGAGCATTCACTCACTGATCAACAATTGTCATCCATTCCAGAGTCTCGCTTCACTAGACCCAATTCTAATTTAAAAAAGTGCCTTTTAGAAAGTCCGTTAGAAAGAGAAATTGAAATAAGCATATCTTCTATTCAAGATGGTTCAACTCTAGGAGCAAGCACCCACTCTAGGAATTAGGAGAGGACCCCTCTGCATGATAGTTAAATGGTTGACATGTGGTGATTTTTCCCTTCATGAAATTTTAGAGTCTTGATAAGAATTGCTTGTGATTGATACACTACACAAGTGTATCAATCAAGACCATTAATACTACTGATGCTGCTTGGCATTGACATCCTCTTTTACCTACTACTTGTTATTTTCTAGAAATATTGATGCTGCTTGGCATTGACATCCTCTTTTACAAGTGGGTTTTCAAAGAAATTTTTAGGCTTTGAAGCAATCTTCAGCTAGAGCCTTTAATATCTTTAATATACAATCAGAGAATCATTTACGTATTTATATCTAGGTATTTAAATCCTGACATCAGATCTGATATCAGCCACTCTTTGGACCAAAGATTACTTATCGAGTTTTTTTTTTTGAACGCGTTGAAAAAGGATTAATAAAGAGAAAGGGACGGTGTCTTGATACTCCCAATATATATCAAGATCGGACCGACAAAGGCCGGCGTGGTCAACACCAATATAGGTAAAGGTATTGGTATCGATCAGCCAAATACCAATATGTATCGCCGATACACATCGGTGTGGGCAGTGCTTGATCCCATGATTTATATTACTAGTAACATAATATTAGAGCATTCTAGGCATCACTATGAGTTGAGTGGTTTAAACCAGTTATTATAGCGAGTGTCTAGATTAGTAGTGCCTATGTAAGCTGTTTGGACAATGCAGGTTTTTGTCCTCTTGATTTTCTTTCTACAAATAAATTTCCTTACTCCTTAGCTATAGAAAAAGAAAAGTTCTAGCACTTGGTACTCAACCAAAGCGAACTATATTCTGCTATCTTCAGATGCGCTCTATTATTTCCATATGGAGATATATTCTCAAATCAACACAAATGGCTCAGTTTTTAAATTGATGATACTATCTTGTATGGCGGTGTAAAGGCGGATAAATACTGGGAAGACCTACTACGTGGGACAGAGCTCTCCTCAAACACCGAATATGATCAAGAGGCGGTTGTAACTCGTATGTATGATTGATAGAACCGCATTGCTTCTCACAATAATCACTAGCATGCTAAAGGAAAATCTTAGTTTTCATACTTCTTGTTTAATTCAGAAAAGATTCAAAGGCTCTTCTCAACCTTGAGGTCACTACCTGCTCTAGCTTACTTACCCACTTCTCCGATTTGTCCCAATGCCCGATCCGAAAGTCATTTCATGAGACATACCACCCATGTCCTAACACAAGATGATCACTGCTTGGATGGTTAGATTTGCATCCAGAGGGGTGTCTAGTTATTTGTATTTCAATCAACTTTGAACGATACTCTGCCCTCTAAAAATCTGTTTCTGCATTTTGTTTAAAAAAGTAGTGTTTCTGCATTTTCTTGATTTATTTTTTTCTTTTTTTAAAAAAGTTTAGTATTGAAATTATCATTTGTATATTTGAAATTATTGCAATTTTATTATTTCTAGTATCATTTTCTCGTGCAATATACAACAAAAAACAAAACTGGTACTTTTAATATTGTTAGAGAAAAATAAGGGTTGTATTTAGGGGAATCTAACAACTTTTTTGGGGGGAGGGAGATCACATGTGTAGATGATTCTGCTTCACCCTTTTCTCCCCTTAATTGTCAAATAAACCTAAGCTGAATTCATGAGTGCACCTTGCCCCGGTCAGGGGGTGGCTAACCGATAAAAAGGAAGTTGCATATGCTATTCTACATTTTTAATTAGTGAATTTTACACCAACTCTGGCCGGGCAAGGTCCCTTTTCGAACCTCATCCAAACTTGAGTTTCCCCAAACCCAAATGTTGGAGGATTTAGACATATTCATAACTTCAATGAATGAATTTAACACTGTTGGTTGTGAAATGTGACAAGTGATTTAATTAAGTGAATACAAAATCTTCTTCCACCACTGAACCAACAGTGTTTGGAGATAGAAACAACATTTTCTATTACGTGCTTTAAAAATCAGATAATTGATCAGGTTCTCCCCAGGTTCCAAAGCCATAAAATCATGAATATCCAATTTTAGATTCATCTACATCCAGTTTAGATACAGGGATTAGCCACAAAGTACTCCAATGAAATAGTTTACATTATAAAGTCTTTTTCCCTAAATGTCTAATTTTAATCCTTGTTATGGATATTGATATGCTTAAGCGTTACTATCCAAAAAGCACTCCACGTTGTTATGGATATCTGAAGAAGTGTCGTTTGAAAAGAACACACAAGTTAGCCAAGAGAAGTGTTTGAGTTCTCATGGAGGGAAAATGTCCAAGAGTTCAGAGCATTGCCAAAGGACAATGAGTCCCGGAATGACCACTGCCCGTGTAGTTCGAAGATCAGATGACAACAGATGTACCTCCACCAATCAGAGGCTTTTCTAAACGCTGCAGTTTATGGTACTCTATTTCACTCCATCAAATTTGTTTATGCTCAGTAGTGTCTGAAATGCATGTGTTGAGTACCATATCTCTTGGCACCTTGTTTCAATAGAGAAACATGTTGTTAAGGATCTTCATGTTTGTATTCAACTATATGTAAAAGGTTCGTTCAAATGTATCATCATTCATAAGGGTACAATTTAAGCCTATTTACTTTGGAAAAGGTTATTAAATTGTAATCTCTTTCTTTGTGATCTACATTTATACCGAGTCATAAAAAACTGGAGGCAGACTTTGATTGATAGTATAAATATTTTTGTACTTATCCTTTGTGTACACTCCTGGCACGCTCCTTACTAGCCCAGATCTTGATATTTTGGCGGTTAGAGGATTCATTATACCTGTTTTTTTACTGAGTATTGGTGGCACTCATGGTTAGGTAACATAGCTTTTACAACCTACAGATCACATTACATTTCACACCCTTGAAGGCAAGCGGCAGTGGGATTTCCTTTCCATAGATTCTTTTGGCCACCATTGTTACCTTAATTCTCTCGGTTTATAACTGAGTCTTTATAAGCAAATTCTTCGCCATCTAATTTGATGTACCTTCATTATATTTGAAAATTGTGTTAATAGAGAACTTTTTCCAATATTATGTCGTCTCTAGAACTTTATAGCTCACTTCCTTGTTATCATTTATAAATTATCGTAAAATTTTATTCTCTGAGTATCCTAGATTGAAAATTTTCATCATATTTGTGGATGAGATGTACTCAGAATCGTTCGATTAAACTGAAGGATTTAGTCTTCGAAGGTCTCTCTTGAGAAGCAAGTACAAGAACTTATGCTTATTGGTCTTATTCATGGTTGTGCAGGTTCTTCCATTGACATGCTTGCAATAATGAAGGTCAGCTTAGGTAGTAAGGTTGAAGCTTCATGTTCCTTCAATACAGATGCTTAATTGACAAGGTAATTTTAATTTTGCCCAAAAAGTGTCTAATGAGCTTTTAAGCATGGATGAGATGATTCGTAAGGAAGCTATATAGGCTTATTTTCGCATATGTCTCTTGGAATCGGCACGATGAAATGGAGCGAGTAAGTACTCCATGCCCGGTCAGAATTCCAACTTTAGAATTTTTTCACAACACACAGGTCAAAAATCCAAATTCACCTTTGCTTTCGGATGGCTTACTAAATATACTTTTTTGCATGATAAACATGAGCTATTGTTCATATTGTGTTGCTAGTGTGCGTTTACGAACCCTCAATGTATATATCAATTTAAAATGATTGCATTATTTAGTTGAAATTAACTTATTTGTAGCCAATTTTCTATTATACATACAATACTGTGCAGTGTAGATGGTCCAAACTAGATTAAGTACATCATTAATTCGTTACTTTATTATTGTCTTGAACGAATCATATCTAACTTTATAGATGACATGGAGATAGTTGAGATTTTAGAATGGTTTTTTGGATATGATGGTAGTTTTTGCTTTCAAGAACATTGGTAGCTTAATGATGTGTATTGAGTCTATGCACTAGTATGCCAATCTTATAATTTTACGAGGTTTCTTTATTGTCAATGGTATTCATGATTTTCTCTGTTGCATTTTTTTTTTTTATAAATATTTTTCTTTTTCATTTGGTGACGGTTTAGGGTGTAGATATTTAGTCTAAGGATCCTCTTAATTTAAGATAATTGATGGGTAGCTGTGATTTTCTTCCAAAGGAGGGAAGGATATGATTGATAGGGCAAATGAGTTAGTATGAGGTAAGTGGCACAAGCTCTAGTGACTCAATTCCTTTGAAGTGAGCTCTAATAATACAATCTGAGCCCTAATTCCTTCATATTGTTAGAGATAACATTGCCACATTCGAATAACACTACATTGTTCAAATTTAACCACACAACAATTGGGCTGGGTTTATTTGGAGGTGTGAAGCTGACAGGTGTCAACAGGCATGAGCAAGAGGTGTAGACTAGTGTGTTTAATTGGACAACAAGTGTGTGGTGTGAAGCTGACCTGTGTGAACTGTTAAGTGGGATTTCCTTTCCATAGATTCTTTTGGCCACCATTGTTACCTTAATTCTCTCGGTTTATAACTGAGTCGCCATCTAATTTGATGTACCTTCATTATATTTGAAAATTGTGTTAATAGAGAACTTTTTCCAATATTATGTCGTCTCTAGCACTTTATAGCTCACTTTTTTGTTATCATTTATAAATTATCGTAAAATTTTATTCTAATGTTAGCAACTGGAACTATTTTTAGCTTCTCTTTCTTTGTGAAGTGACTCATGGTCTCCACTTGTTAATGCAATTTGTTTATTTTCATGTTATGCCTAGGTGTGGTTCATGGGTGAGTACTCCCACATCTCAATGGACTTTGATGATGTAAGTGTTCTTTTCAATTATATTGATATTTGTGTTTTAGCACTAGATATCAGAACAAGAACAACCATGCCATTTTTCGTATAGTTTGTCAAGTTTTTCATGTACTATTTTCTTTGCTGAATTGCAAAATACTGGATCATCTACTAATAGCACGAAAAAGGATTTCTGGATAACTATGAGTTTGCTTTAGGTTGGTGTCAAAGTAGCAAAACTTGGTGGGGCATTAGCAGCACTCTAAATGAATAAAGGGAAGACATGTACAGGAACGAGGTTGTGATTTGTCAAGACCAAAATTATGTTTACTGTAAAATATCTACTATTCATGGGAGATAGGGAAAACTTGGAGGCATTGTAATGTTGCAGTTGGCAACACTTCTCTTTGCTAAGTAGTTGACCAATATAATCCACTCGCATAAGTCAAAGTGGCATGGTTTTCACTGTAGGTATAAATGCATGCACATTTTCTTAAGTTGTGGTTCTCTAGTAGTGGCTACGAGGAGAACTTATGATTTTCTCTAGATTGAATATGGTTGTTCTATTTGGAAACCTGGCTAGGCATCTGCCTCGGGAAGCGAGAGACCCGCCTTCGAATCCCCCCCTTTAGGCCACCCTAGGGATTTATAGTCCGTGTTGATCAGGCATTTGCTAGCTTGGGGTGCGCACATGCCCTTGGGATTAGTCGGGTGCTCTAAGAGGCCCAGACACCCAGGTAATAATAATAGAAAAAGAATATGGTTGTTCTTATTTTGATAAACTTGTCAAGTTCCTTCTTAGCTTAAATGAGTTTTGATATGATCTTGTGTTCTAAGTCTTCTGCCTATCTTATGAAAAATGCTAGAAGGTTATCGCCAGTTTTTAATAGAGTAGTTCGGACTAAACTAGACATAGGAGAAGTGACAATGTCTTTCTAGGCTCCAGACTCTATTAATTCTAGGCCCAAAACTTCACTTGTGAATGTCATTGCAGTAAGTAAAAACTCATTATATCTTCAAATTAGCAGCTATATTCTTTATGAAACATGCTATGACACTGGTTTTTGGATCTCCTTTGTAGACTGTGGATATAGTGAAGACATGATTCCCACTGTGAGTAATCTTGTCATGCCAAAGGAATGCAGATTTGATCTTATTGTATACCCGTAAATCAGATGGCATCCTAGTTGTAGAATGTCTTATATCTTTCTGTGAAATGTTAGGATTGCAAGCTATTATGATGTTTAATGGTAAGATGCATTGCTTTTGCATGTAATGTGTTCTACAGGTTGGATTCAATATGCGTAAGGTAACTAAAGGAAATGTTACAATAAAGTTGTGGGATCTTGGAGGTCAACCCAGAATTCGGAGCATGTGGGAGCGTTATTGTCGTGCAATCATCAAATAGCTTTATAAAATAAACTACTGTTTAAACAGATTGCTTTTAAACAGATTTCAGAGCATGTGGCGTAGGTCCCTTTTTTTGTAGTGAGAAGTCATCAATATCTCAATTTAATTGGTTTATATCATAAATATTTAATTACGTTCTCCTTTTGATTTCAGGCAAAGCTTTTTGATTTGAAGCCCACCTCAAACGGATCACTAGGGGACGAGGATATTTGGCAGGAGAGGCGAAGCATATATATATATATTTTTAATTATGAAACTAGGTCATGGGGTCCTTAGATTGTTAACTCTTTTTTTTTTTTTTGAATAAAAGGATTGAGCATGTAAAGTTTAAAATATTTGGTTGATTTGAAAGGTTGGATCATAGGTTGAAATGCAATATTTTGTTTGAATAAAAGAATTAGGCATCTATTTTATTTATGGATGTGCTTGAATATGAGATTAATAGCTTTTTCTCTTTATATAATTTTTTTTAAAGCATTAAAAAATTACATTAAAAAAAAGTATTACAAAAAGCATAAAAAATATTGCATTAAAAAAAGCATAAAAAAAATATTATTTTAAAAAAATTTGCATAAAAAATTGTCGACGTAATTTTTTTTAAAAAATTTTTTTGCATAAAAGTTACTACCTAAATAATAAAAGGAGTGGTTTTTTACCACTATACAAGACAGTGGTTTATGAACTTCATAAACCACTGTCTTGTATAGTGGTAAAAAAAAACCACTCCTTTTTTTACAATTGTTTAGGGCAGTGGTTTTTTGAAAAAAAATCACCGTCAAAGACAGTGGTTTTTTGAAAAAACCACTGTTTAAGGCAGTGGTTTTTTGGGCTTTTTCACGTAGTGTCAAACGGATCAGTAGGGGTCGGGGACACTTGGCAGGAGAGGTGAAACAAATTAAATTTTTTTTTTTTTATATTTTGAAAATGGGTCATGGGGTCCTTGGATTGTTAATTTGCTTTCTTTTCTTCCTCTTTTTATTTGAATAAAAGGATTGGGCATGTAGAATTTAAAATGTTTGGCTGATTTGAAAGGTTAGATCAAAGGCTGAGTGTAACCGTTTGTTTGAATAAAAGAATTGGGCATCTATTTTTTTTATTAATGACATTGAATGATTTGCATTTGAGTTGAATGGATGTGTTTAAATATGAGATTAATAGTTTTTTTCTTCATATAATTTTTTTTAAAGCATTAGAAAAATTGTATTAAAAAAAGCATTAAAAAATTGCGTTAAAAAAAAAGCATTAAAAAAAGCATAAAAAAATATTATTTTAAAAAAAATTGCATAAAACATCGTTGATGTAATTTTTATTTTATTTTTTTAAAAAAATTTACATAAAAAACCACAGTCAAAAGCAGTGGTTTTTTCTATGGTTGTTAAGGGCACTGGCTGTTGAAGTTTATAAACCACTGTCTTGTATAGTGGTAAAAAAAAATCACAGCATTTTTTACAACTGTTTAGGGCAGTGGTTTTTTTAGCTTTTCCACGTAGTGTTATAGATTGAGCGATTGATGATTGGTATTTGAGGGCTAAAATTTTAGGGCTAAAAAAAAAGAATTAAGAACTAAAGCTATAAAGCGGACTTTAGGATTTAGAATTAAGTCTAAAGCTAAAATCTAAGGACTAAAATCAGGATCGATATTAGAAAAATTTAGATCGTGAGATTAAAGATCAGTTCTAGAGCCTAAAAACTATGACCTAGAAAAAGAGACTGGTTCTAGAACCTAAGAACTAGAACCAGAGATTAAGAACTAAGGAATTACTTGAATAATCGTGTAAATCATGTAGAAGGACTTTGTATAGAGGAAAATTGTATAAGGGAAATTGTACAGAGAAAAATTATATAGAGGAAAATTTGTGTAGAGGAAAATTGTGTATTCAATGGGTAGGGAGTAAAGGTCTTATTTATAGGCTTTTACTATAAAACCTAGTATAACTCTAATTCCTAGTTCTTTTAAAATAATAAAGTAAGTCCTAGAATGACAAGGGAAAATGAATCTTTTTTTCTAAAATCATATAATAAAGATATTAATCCTAATTCAACTAGGAGTTTTGAAAAACGTCACTTTTTATGTAGTTTTCGAAAACTGACCATAACTTATTCAATACATGTCAGAATTGCATGTTTTTTAACTCGTTAGAAAGCTACTTCGATAAGCTTTCAAACGTGACTAATTTTGCCTCAATTTGACTTCGTTAGGTACCTCAAAATAAGTCAAATATAAAAGTGATGGGATTGACATTTGAGAAAAGTTGGGATCATAAACTAAGGACTGAAATCTAGAACTTAAGAATTAAAAACTATAGAAGAATCTAAGATCTAGAACTTAAGAACCTAAGAACTAAGACCTAAAAAAAGACTGGCTCTAAAATATAAGAACTAGGACCAAAGATTAATAATAAGAATTAAGAACTATAGAAGAATCTAAAATCTAGAATCTAAGATCTAAGAATTAAAAAAAAACCTAGAACTAAAAATTACCTAAAGCCGAAAGCCGAAGAGAGAATTTTGAAATCCCTAAGCTTGGAAGAGAGAAAAAAATTTGTGTCCTTAGGGTGGAGGTAAAAGGTTATATTTATAGGCATTTTGCTAATTACGCACCCTGTTAGGGTGCGCTTAATATTCAATTACACGCCCTGTTTCAGGCCTTTAATTGAATTGTGCGCCAATTATCTGGTGCTAATTAGCTTTAAGTCGGTCACCGACTTAGTGAGCAACCGGTTGATTAGCTCAGCCGGGCTTCCTAGTTCTAATAACTTTAGGACTAATTGTGCGCTTACTTTGGAGTGCGCAATCCGATTAAGCGTTTCAGCCCTGGCGTTTAATCGTGGAATTTTGGCGGTCAAGGGTTGGGAGACTAGGTTGGGGACAGACCAATTGCGTGCCGGTGATATGGTGCTTAATCATTTTGCTAGTTTTGTGTGGAGCACGCGATCGAGTCTCGAGGCGGCCTAAAGAAAGGAAATTTGGTTTAAAAGAGACTGATTGCGCGTTTGTGAGTTGGCGCGCTATCGAATTGCACGCGTGATTTTAGGCCCATAATTCAGGGTTGTCCGGGTCTGAGTCGGGTTTGAAATGCCAGACTATTGTTTTAGTCAGCATTTTGACTATATACTATTATTTCAGTAAATAGTCTCCCTACGTTGGGATCTGTGCCACAGAGCTATTATTTCAGCCTGTGTTCAGTCATGTACTATTATTTCAGTGCATGGTCTCTATGTTAAGGTTAAGGGGTTTGAGCCATAGAGCTATTGCTTCAGCCTGTGTTTGGCCATATACTATTATTTCAGCATATGGTTTCCATGTTAGGGTTAAGAGGGGTTTGAGCCACAGGGCCATTGTTTTAGCCTATGTTCAGCCATATACTATTATTTCAGTATATGGTCCCCTCCCTTGAGGTTTCGAAACCCTCGGAGAAGGTAACTCCTTTCGAAGAGTCACAGTCAAGGTCAAATGTTGATCAAACAACTTTGTATACTTTGAGAGGGCAAAATGGGGGTGTTTACAGTATGGGGGATTGGTAAAATCGGATGCGGCATGGGTAGATGTGGGTGGATCGGGCATGTGTTGGGAAAATGGGAAATGGGGCATGGTAGTGAAGGCGGGAAATTGGGTCAGGATTTGGATGGGTGTGGATGGAATATGGGATGGGCTAGGAATGGCCATGGATGGGGGAATGGGCACGGCTTGGAAAAATTATGGGTAATGGGGGGGTCAATTTTAGATATTTTGAGAAATGGTGGATGGGAAAATGGGGGCACCGAATGGGCCGGTGATGATAAAAGAGGATTGGGTGAGGGGAATGGACGTGAACATCTCTTCCGCATGAGAGTGAGTTGGGGAATGTGGCGGGGATGAGTCGGGATCGGCGTATGCCGTATCCACTGCCCACGACATGGTTTAGTGACAGGTAGGGTAGGGGTGTCTCGGATGAGGCCCATAATGTTTTCTCCTCCTCCCTTTTCGGGATGACGGAGGGCAAGATGATGCCGTTGTGCCGGCACCACAAATATCTATTTTGGTTTTTTTATTACTTAATTATTACTATTATTATTATTATTATTATTTGTAAATGAAATGATTAAGGATTCTGGGCCGTTTGAATTCCTGTCTCGGGTGGCTTTCGTACCCTAAATAAGTCCCACGGCGAGACCCTGACGCGCTTCGGAAGAGTCAAAAGGGAAACCCTTTGATCTATTGAAGGCACAAAAATCAATGCAAACAACCTGATCCCCCGGAGCAGGTAAAAAAAAAGTCACCCTCCTTTGACCAACGGCGGCGTATTGGGTGTCGAATAATGCGAAACCTAAACAGAGGTGCTAAACCAATAATCGGAGAATTTGGGATGGTGAGATAGGCCACAGATTTGGGCTGCACTACTTAACCCAGACTTGGCCCAAGTATTAGATGCACCAAGCCAAATTGCTCAGATTCTAAGCTTGTCGTATGTATTAGTTACGCCAGAGCAAAACTGGGTATTTTTGGCTTGGCGCATGTATTAGTTGCGCCAAGCAAAATAGTGGGGTCAAGCAGGTTTGACAGCAGAACAACAACCCGAAAGTAGTCTCTTTTTTTTGGTTTATCTGGAAATGGCTTAGCGCATGTATTACATGTGCCAAATCCCATATGGATCCCCACTCGAAACCCTAATTTATTGGAATCTTCAGAACGTTATATCTTTCAATGTACAATTTCGATTGAGGTGATTCTTGGCTTGTTAGAAAGCTAGAGACTTCTAGTTTTCAATGGTATATGATTCGATCATAGAAGAAGATCTCAGCTAGTCTCGCTGTACCACTCTTGGATCATTGCCCTAGAAAGTCTAGGTATGGGTTTGGAAGGGATTCTAAAGGTTGGGATTGGTTGCTAAAGGTTCGGGGAGGTTTCTAAGGGATCATGGGTGATTCCTAAGGGTTTGGGATGACTCCTAAGGTTTTGGGAAGGTTTCTAAGGTTACGATACCTGCTATCAGAAGCTCGGAAGTGCGCCTCTCTCGAAGTGCTTTTTGATCGGGCCTTGGGCCAAATTTGGGTGTCTACAGCAAGTAAATAATCCTAGAGGACAAGTATTCCTGGGGGAGATACCGCCTCTCCAAAATTTAAAAAAAAAACCTCTTGGATTGTAGAGCTACCGACTCATCCGTAGCACCAATTGTAAATTATGTAAACTATTTCTCTTATTTTTTCTAGTTAATGTATGTATTATAATACGACCTAAAACATTGGAAACGATTGATTGTAATTCATACCTACTGTATATTATAACGGGAAATCGTATGGATTTACGATTGATAGTAGTTATGATTATCAGAAATGCAGTGATTGCAATTCTCAAAAGGCTTGAATCCACTTACGATTCTAGCTTCAAACTCATGTGATGACTGGCTCAGCAAGTCGTCATTGAAAGCAGGACCTACTGTTGGGATATTTTAAATGCTACAGAGTAGCAAGTCTAAAAATACACAGACCTGCAAGATACAGGGCTTGTTGTAGCAAGTTTTAATAAGTAAGAGTTTGTCCCACAGGGAAAAATGATCTAAAGCTCCAAGGGAGCTATCTTTAGTAGGCCCTCCAGATCTGACTACAGATCTGGCAATCCTAAATGGAAGGGGATTTAAGGTCACTATTGTTTAAATCCTATGGTAACCTAATGCCTAAACTACATAAATGGTTGAGAATAATGATGGAGTGTGAGATAATAAATATAAAAGGGTGAGAAGTAAGCTATTAGATACAGATCTGATGGGGCTTATAACTCAGACTCAGATCTGTTGCTATAGAAATCCTGTCCAATTGCTACATTATCATGAAAGAGGAGAAAGGATCCAACTCACCCCTGTGCCATGATCCAATCCCTTATGGCTATAACCTGCCCACTTAAATGGTCACAGACTATCCAATAGGGGAACCACAGCCCAGAGATGGGTTAGAACAAGTTTATCATTGTAGGCACTACTTCTTCCAGCTACCAGCTCAAGAATCCATAGGAACCTCAACCTCTAAAGTCCTGTGTGTGGGGCTAAGCCTGCAATGTGCACTAGCCTGGACACACAGGACCAGCAAGAGTTTGAGTACTAGCTTTAGGTCTAGCTGTTCACTGCTTTAGAAAGGCAGCAGTGATCCAGTCACAAGCCTACAATCTCTACAGCCAGATTAGATCTGCCATCTGATGGTGTGTCTATACAAATACAAGGGAGTCTGTCTCTGCACAATCTCTCACAGGGCTACAAGCACAAGTGTAGAGAAGAAAAATCTGTCTTAGATCTGTGGATTGGCCTCACCCTAGGGCTATAACCTGTCCACTGAAATGGTCACAGACTATCCACAGAGGTTATCCTCCTCACAAAGGTCTGAGAGAGAACAAGTAGATTGCTGCTACCACCATGTTCACAAGGCTACCAGCTCAAGCTCTCATGGGGATTCAGATTTAGTGGATCCTGTGGTGGGGCATAGGCCTGCAATGTGCCTAACCTGGACACATAGGTCACTTGGATCTAAATAAATCCATAAAAATAATCCTCCATTGCTTACAATACAACTTAGCAATGGAGGATCTCTAGGCAGCAGCCTTGTACAAAACAAGCCTCAAACAACAATCCCATACATGCATAAGATCCGATTATAAAACTTCATTAAAACTATTCCAAATAGACATACAAAGGCATAGCCAGCAAGTGCTGGACTATGGAGAGAAGAATAAGGAAAAAGAAGCTGCCTAAACCCTAACCTTAGCCTACTGGAACTATACAGTAGATTCAAGAAGAACAGCCTCCTTCAACCTAAACTAGGCTTAGGCTTATATAGCAGTCGGCTGTGTGAGTATTAGGGTTAGGAAAACCCTAATTTTAACGATGCAAACGTGGTCCATTACTGTTCCTTGGATGCCTAGGGGCATGTGCATGGAGATTAGAGCATTAGAGTGCGTGCCCTAGTTTTGAAAGTTCCCAGACTGCCCCTGTAGAAGTGGGGGAAAGTTAAGATTCCGAGCCTCGCTAGGTAGCATGGATTTTTAGGTCTTATCACGTGATAGAGTTGGCGTCGCGGGATTGAATTGACTTGAAGCTCTTGCAGTTGTGGGATAGATGGTTTGGTCATCGTGGGATTGCTCTGATCATCACGGGATTCCACTTTCCATTTGAATGGCGCGGGAATCGCGCACGCAGTTCATTCCTTGGTGAATCTCGTGGGGATCCTCGCAAAGAAGCAATGTGCATAGGCCTCTGGATTGTGCAAGAAGTTCCCTAAAGATTTACATCCCGCGGCCACTGCGCGTAGGAATGCCTAGAGCTCTCTCTCCTTAGTGAATCACACGATGATTAAATGCTCCTCTCTTGAGTTGTGCGAGACTGCGCGAGAGCTTCCAACTGAGTCTCGCCAGAACTGTGCGAAGTCTGCTTTTTAATCCCTTCAGTCATCAAATCTACGTGAGAACATCACAAGCAGTTGGTGTGTTGCCTTCAAAAACCCGTGACAATTGAGCGAAGCATTGTTTTTTATTCAATTGAACTCTGCGACATCTGCGCGAGGCTCACTTCTTGACTTGTTGCTGCTGTGCTGTGCCTATGCTGCATCCAATTCTCTGTCTGGGTCCAACTTTCTTTCTTTTGAGAAACTTCTGGGGCAAAAGTAAGCTTCTTGGCATGGTTAGGGCTTTATCTGCAGCTACTGCTTATTACCTACAAACTGGGCTTAACACGCATTTATTAAATGACTAAGGGTCTAACAAAGATTAAGTTAAGGGGTGAAAAGTGGTACTTTTTAGTTCTTAACACACCCCCAAACCTAATCTTTGCTAGTCCCTTAGCAAAGCTTTAACTAATTAAATGCCACTTTCGTAGGGATCACGGGTACATTTAGCATATATACCTAGCCTTTTAAACCCCTAGGTGATCCCTAGTGGAAGAGTGAAGTCTCCTGAGGGTTTGACAACTCCTCATCTCCACGTGACAACTCATTTCACTTTGGATCTACAAGGTCTTTTTGAATGGGTTGTAATGTAGCTTATGGGTGACGAATATAGAGAATCAAGGGGTAAAAAGAGAATCAAAATTAAGAAATCAGCAAGGTAAGGAGTGATTCATGACTTCACAACCTTCAGTTCAGCAAAACTTCATCTTACTTGATATATTCTAGAATCAAAGTGGCCAGCTTCTCCTCTTCTTTTCAATTTTCAGATGATGTTCTTCTCTAGACTTCTCTTTCTTTTTCTCTTTTTATTTTTATTCAATATTTTTATGATTTTTATGATGAACTGCCACACAAATACTATTGATACACTGCTGTTCATAAGTTGCTTTTCTTCACCTTTCACCAAATGTTGGACCACTCACACTATCTTTAACTCCTTCTCCTTTACCTTCTGAATTCTCAGAGTGAGGGCGAGGTTGAATCAGGTAATGAGGTTAAGGTGCAAGTACTCTGGTGTTTGTAAAAAAAAAGTAGGATTTTTAAGGCTCAACTAGTATATGCGAAAGGGTAGTTTTAAAAGGTTGAATTTTTAGGCTTAAACTGTCCAAATGAAGGCCTTGGATAATTTCCTTAGTGTCATGAGTGCCATCAATCAGTTTTGATTTGGAGGTGCCTAACTTCTAGTGAAAAGGTCTTGAATCAATCAGTCCGTTGAACATAAATAATGCCAAAAACACTCTTCAAAAGAAAATGATGGGCCCAAATCTCACTAGGTATGGTCCTCAAATTAACCCATGGGGTGTATTTTCACCTTTTTCTCTCCTCTTAGGTTCACTAAGTAATAACTGAAATTTTTTTTGATGTTAGCTTCATGGTGGTGCCAAGATTTTAACATTTTCAGTTTTGAAATGTCTGTAAAAATATTTTAATTTTTTACAATTTTCCTCATTATAGCAAGTTAGGTGGAAATTAACTTTATTCATCCCAATTATACCACCACTACTGCACTAAAGTTAACTATTCTATTGGTAGACCTACCCTGCCACACCCCCAAACCATGAGGAGCAGTGTCCTCATTGGTTTAAAGGTCATAAAGTGTAGGGTAATAGTCTTGAAGAGAAAAGTAAACACACACTGACAATATACACAAAGAAATATACAAAAAGAAATTTTATTAGCTGAGAAAAAAGTGTACAACTATAATTACATTGACAAGAAAAGAAGTGGAAAGGAAAGAAAAGCCTAAGTACAATCTAGTTTAAGAGGAATCGGAATCGGAATCTGAATCTGTGAATCAGTCTCAGCCCATCTGTTTTGCATGTTTCCTAAGTTCAGCTTTGTTCTCATAACTGAGCTTGGACTTGGTTCTGTTTGAGGGTGCTTTGGTCTTTTTCTTCTTTTCTTTGCTCTCAGCTGGACTCTTTTTCTTTGGCTGCCTTGGTTTCTTTGGTTGGGTTGGAGGTTTCATCATGGTTGGAGCTTTTGGTACCCTCACCCTCATTTTTCTGGTCTTGGGTTCAGGAGGGATCATAGGGGATTTTCCTTTGTCTTGCTCCATGGGGGCTACAGGGGACTTTCCTTTTTCTGGCTGGCCATGTGGTTGTGCCTCCTCAGACTGGGCAGTTGGCTCTTTGCCAATTTTGATATAGGCTACTGTAGAAGCAGTCCTCTTAGCAGTGACTTTCCTCTATTTAGAATAAGTTTGCTCAGTAGGAGGTGCAGCAGGGGTTTGGGTAGGTTGAGGCTCAGGTTCTGGCATGAGTACAGGGAGTGGGGTGGGCTGCTGAGCTACACTTCTGGCAGCAGCCAATGCAGCTTCCAAAGAGGATATTTAGATTTGGGCTTTCAGGAGGTCGGTTTCATGAATTTCCTTTTGGAGTCGGAAGATCTCCTGGGCATTGTTGAGTCTCTTTTCAAATATCCTGGCCTTCATCCTTTCCACATTGGTATTAGCTTTCTCCAGCTCCAAATTCATTTGATGATATGCAGCCATAGTTTTTGCCTTCTCATAGGCCTCAAAGATGTTAGTCCACCCAAGGGAAATACCCAATAATTGCTTTCTGTGGGCTTCCTCAAGTTCAACAATTTGTTGCAGCAGGGGGGTCTCTATGGATTGCCTAAGTTGGGTCATGCCCCTCAGTACATCCCTCCTAAGGTAGGGATTGTCTCTCATGGCATGGAGGATGGTGAGGTAGGGAGGGATGTAAAAGGAGTGTTTGGGTGCAATAGGAATAGAAGAAGTGGAAGGAGCTGAATGTGATTGGTCTTGGGTGGGGGAAGTGGTGTTATCAGTGGGAAAGTCTAGTTGTTGGGGGAGGGTAACAGGTTCTGGGTCTATTTGGGTGGATTTGTTAGTGAATGTTGGGGGGGTAGTATAAGAGGTGGGATGGAAGGCATGGGGGGGAAAGAAAATGAGGTAGACTCACTAGGAGTAGGGGGTGATGGCGGAGGGAAAAAGGGAATGGTGAAAGGTATGAAAGAAAATGGTTGGGTTGTGGAGTCAGGGCTGGGAGGGGAAAGGACCAGGGGGGTTTGAGTGGATTGTTGAGGGATGGGTGGGTTTGTCAATGTCTGAAGTGTGGATTTGATGGATGTGATTTCAGTTTATATCTGGTCCTGTGTGTGTGTTGTCGTGGATAGTTGGGATTGGATGTCTTGGATGAGGGAGAGGATGAGTGTCAGTGTGTCTGGGTTGGGACGTTGAGATTGTGTAGAAGATGGCACAGGTTGAAAAGGGGAGGAAGGGGCATGATGGAAAGTGGAAGGAGGAGGAGATTGAGGTTCTGGTGAGTGATGTGGTGATGTAGTAGGGGAGTCCGGGACGGGGGTGTAGTGGGGGGGCATGGTGTCAAGAAAACAAGCCATAAAGGCTTGAAATCCTGTGGTTGTGTTAAGGTTGAGGTCTATGTCTGTGAGTGGGGATATAGTAGGCATGGCTGGAGTGGTGTCTTGGTCAATGTGAGGTGTGTCAGTGGGGAGAAAAGGGATTATGGGTGGGGGTAGGGACATGGGGGGGTTGTGTCAGTGGTTTTCCTTTTCTTGTATGAGATCAATGGAGGGCTGTCTCGGTTTTATGAAGATGATGGGGATATTGGAGCTGTGTATTGAGGTAGGGTAGGGGAAGGTGTGGGGCTGTCATGGGGGGTGGTATCCTCCCAGGTACCAATCATAGGAAAAAGGGGTGGTGGCATGGAACGGAGAGATGTTGATGGTTGAATGGGAGGGGATGGTGTCAGGATAGGGGATCCTGCAGTAAAAGGTGGAGGGGATGAGGGGGCTGCTACATCAGAGGTAGGGACAGACTCTTGAAACACCTCTTTAGTAACAGGGGTGGGCCTTGTAACAGCTGCCTCATCAGCTTGCTTGGGAGGGGCCTGAGCTTCAGCCTTCTTCTTCTTTTGAGTTTCCATCAGGCTCCTACTGATTCCCCATTGCCTCTTGGCAAACGTTATAGGGGCAAGGGTGGTAGTCTCTTCTCCTTTTGGTATCTTGTACCCCCTCCCTCAAAAGCAGTTTGGTGATGACTTTGGCATATGAGAGTGTGTGTGGCTTCTTCTTCTGCCCTAGCTTCTCCATCAAGTCCTTCATTGCTTCAAAAATTAACCAGGCTGCATGGAAGCCATGGCCCAGAGAGGAGTAAACAACATCAACAATAGGGGCCCTCCTCTCCTGCTCATGGCCTGAGTAGTAGATGTTCTTTCTGAGGACCTAGTCAATGAAAAGGAGGCTTGGCTCCAACTCTTTTCTACTTATGGAATCCCCTGAGGCCTTTAATCCTCTAGTAAGCGCCCTTGCAATGGTGTCAATGGAGGCACTCAGGGGGGGGCCATATCCACAGCTAGTGTCAAATGTAGCTGAGATGCCCAATACTTCTGCAATCTGCTTGGGGTTAATCAATATCTCGAAATCATCAATCAGCACGAGGAAGCCTGATTGTCCATCTTTGTCCTTGGTGACCCTGATGTGCTGATAAAAAAGTTGCACTAGCCTAGGGTAGGCTAGTGCTGGAATTCCTTTCATCAAGGGTGTCAGACTAGCCTTGCTCATAAACTCAATGGCAGGGGCAGAGAGAGGCTCCTTCTCGAAGAAGGGCAGGTTGAAAGCTATTTCAGGCTCCAAGGGGATTGAAGCCATGAGCTCAGAGGGTGTAGAAAACTCAGGGGTTGCCTCCTCCACCTCCTCAACCACATCCTTCCCTTTGTTCGATGCCTTAGAGGTCTTGACCTTCTTAGGAGCGGGCTCAACAGGGGCCTTATCCTTGCCCTTTTTCTTTCGTGCACTCTTTGGGGCCATTACAAACTCTACTTTTTAAAGATGAAAAAGGGGGACCGAGATCTGAGTGCTTACCCTAAAATCGTAGGGTTTGGTTCGATCTGACACACAACGCACCACGAGATCTCTGAACAGAGGGAAACTGATGGGGATGACGTTTGGAACAAATCTGTAGGATCCTGGTGTGAATAATGGATTGTAGAATGGACGCTGGATGAGAAAGGTAGAAGAGCGCTGGAAGCTAGGGTTTCGCTAGATGGAGAGAAGAGAGAGAACTGGGAAAAGAGACAATCGCGGGTTTGGAGTACTTATCGCTAGGCTTGGCGCGCTTTCGAACATATCCTGTCACGGGATGGGAAATGAAACTGGCGATGGGGTAAATGCAACTTGGATTGCGTGAGAGTCTCCCAGGTGTACTTTGAATCTCGCGACAGCTAGTGAAGTGTTCCCTTTGAATTGCGCGAGAGGCTCCCAGGTTTACGTTGGAGCTCGTGACAACTAGTGAAGAATTCTATTTGGATCTCGCGATAGGTTCCCAGGTTTACCTTTTGGACCCCCGACAGCAAAGTATTAAACAGAGAGCATCGCACTTTATTCTGTCATTTCCATTTGTGCTGTGGCTGGATCCTAGGAATATCTCACCACCATGGGTACCCCTAGAGACTTTAAACTCAAACATTCAAGCATAGACAATAAAAATTATTATCTAACATCGTGCATTTAAGCAAAAACCACCAATTCAAGAGCAGTAATCATCAAACCAAGCATGAAGAAATCAGACCAGACAAGTTCATATTGAAGTGGGGCCACTAAAATTTCCTAGAAAATTTAAACAAAAGAAGGCAATACAAACCTAATAAAACCAAAATACATATAGTACACATTGACACATCTGTGGATCAGTTTAATGAAGGGTCCCCTTGAAAATGAATGGTGTCTATAGGTTCAGCAGGTTTTTCGAAACAAGGCTTAAGCCTCTGACCATTCACCTTCAAGGTTTTCCCAGACTTGGGATCCTTGATTTCCACAGCACTAGATGGGGAAACATTCATGACAATATAGGGACCTTCCCATCTGGATTTCAATTTTCCAGGAAAAAATTTAAGTTTGGAGTTTAACAACCAAACCTTATCACCAGACATGAAGTTCTTTCTTAATAAACCCTTGTCAAAGAAAGCTTTGGACCTTTCCTTGTATATCTGGGCATTGGCGTATGCATCCATCCTCAGCTCATCCAGTTCTGACAGCTGTAGCAACCTGTGATGACCAGCAAAAGTTAGGTCTAGATTTAAATTTTTAATGGCCCAATAGGCCCTGTGTTCTAACTCTACTGGGAGATGGCAAGCCTTGCCATAAACCAGTCTGAATGGGGACATCCCAATGGGAGTTTTATAGGCAGTCCTATAAGCCCACAATGCATCATTTAGCTTTTCAGCCCACTCCTTCATGTTAGTCCTCACAGTCATCTCAAGGATGTGCTTGATCTCCCTGTTAGAAATTTCAACTTGCCCACTGGTTTGCGGGTGGTAGGGAGTAGCAATCCTATGGGTGACAGAATATTTCTTGAGCAAGCTCTCAAAATTTCTGTTACAGAAATGGCTACCCCCATCACTGATAATGGCTCTAGGGATGCCAAATATTGAGAAGATATTCTATTTTACAAACTTGAGGACAACATGATTATCATTGGTTCTTGTGGCAATAGCTTCTGCCCATTTTGAAACATAACCACTGCCACCAAGATGAAATAATAACCATTTGAAGGAGGAAAGGGGCCCCTAAAGTCAATACCTCAGACATCAAATAGTTCCGCAACAAGGATGAGCTGTAAAGGCATTGAGATTCTTTTGGATAGCCCTCCTAATTTCTAACATCTCTCACATGTCCTGCAGTGTGTATTGGCATCTCTGAATAAAGAAGGCCCATAGAACCCACACTGCAAGATTTTATCAGCTATTTTTCTTCCACTAAAGTGGCCCCCACAGGCATTTTCATGGCACATGGCCAAAATACTGGGGACATCACTTTCTGGAACACATTTTCGGATGATTTGGTCTGCACAGTACTTGTATAAGCGAGGTTCCTCTCATAAAAAGAATTTGACCTGTGAGAAAAACAGGTCTTTGTCCATTTTGGTCCAATGGGCAGGAATCTTGCCTATAACTAAATAATTTACAATGTGTGCATACCAAGGAATCAAGGATTGGATGACAAACAATTGCTCATCCGGGAAAACATCATTTGCAAGGTCATCATCAACACATTTTTCCAACACAATTTTGGACAAGTGGTCAGCCACCACATTTTCTGCACCCTTTTTGTCCTTGATTTCAATGTCAAACTCCTGAAACAGGAGTATCCATCTAATCAGCCTGGGCTTAGCATCTTTCTTAGACAATAGGTATTTCAATGCTTAGTGGTCTATGAAGATTACAGTTTTAGACCCAAGAAGGTAAGGTCTAAATTTTTCAACAGCAAAAACCACTGCTAGAAGCTCTTTCTTAGTTGTGGTGTAATTCAGCTGAGCTTCAGCAAGTGATTTGCTGAGATAGGCAATGACCACTGGTAGCTTATCTTTCCTTTGGCCTAAAACAACACCTATTGCCAAGTCGGATGCATCACACATCAGCTCAAAGGGTAGTGCATAGTCAGGTGTTTGGAGTACATGGGCAGAGGTAAGGCATATCTTCAAAGTTTCAAAAGCCTTAAGACATTTAGCAGAAAAATCAAAAGGCACATCCTGGCAAAGCAGGTGGCATAATGGTTTAGCAATTTTGTTGAAGTCTTTAATGAACCTCCTGTAGAATCCTGCATGTCCAAGGAAAGATCTTATTTGTTTGACTGTTCTTGGAGGGGGCAAATTTGTAATGAGGTCAACTTTGGCCTTATCTTCCTCAATCCCTTCTCTAGAGACTACACGGCCCAACACAATACCATGTGTTACCGTGAAGTGGCTCTTTTTCCAACATAAGACCAGATTGGTCTCCTCACATCTTTGCAAGACCAAGTGGAGGTGCTGCAGACATTGGGCAAAACTGTCCCCATATACAAAGAAATCATCCATAAAAATTTCTAAGAACTTGTCAATCATATAAGAGAATATGGCATACATACACCTCTGAAAGGTGGCTGGTGCATTACACAACCCAAAAGACATCCTTCGGTAAGCAAAGGTACCAAAAGGGTAAGTAAATGTAGTTTTCTCTGGTCATGAGGGTGCACAGGGATCTGGTTGTACCTTGAGTACCCATCAAGAAAGCAATAAAAAGCTTTTCCAGCCAACTTATCTAGAATTTGATCTATGAAGGGGAGAGGGAAGTGGTCTTTTCTGGTCTTAGAGTTGAGCTTTCGATAATCGACGCAAACCCTCTAGCCAGTTGTCTCCCTGGCTGGTCTCAGCTCTCCAGACTCAGTTGTAACGACTGTTATGCCAGATTTCTTGGGTACCACTTGGATAGGTGCCACCCATTCAGAATCAGAAATGGGGTAAATTACCCCAACATCTAGCAATTTAATGATCTCTTTGAGGACCACTTCCTGCATGTGAGGATTCAATTTCCTCTGCATTTCCCTGGAGGATACTGAGCCCTCCTCTAAATGGATCCTATGCATACAGATTGATGCATCTATCCCTCCTAGATCCGCAATGGTCCAGCCAATTGCCTTTTTGTACTTCCTCAAGACTGTTAGTAATTCTTCCTCTTACTCATTGGTAAGAGAGGAGGAGATAATTACAGGAAGTTTTTCACCTTTCTCAAGGAAGGCATTTTTCAATATTTCTGGAAGCTTCTTGAGATCCAGATCAGGGGCTTATTGGGTGGATGGCAAGATTGGTGCTTTGTTGGTTTGGGGAAGAGGCAACAATGTAGGTTTTCAAATGGAATGCTGCACTGAGCCCACAGAAGACCTTAATGTGGTCATGTCTTCTATCATAACAATTGGGCTTCCTTTCTCTACCATGTCCCAAACTTTAACTAAACTTTTGACAATGTTGCCCCAATCCAGCAGAGTGGGTAATTCTTCTTCAACAACTTCCTCTAGTACATCCACTGCAAAGCTTTCCTCATTGTCCAGCTGAGGGTACTTTGCACTATTGTACACATTAAGTTCAACCTTCATATATCCGAAGGTTACCTCCATAATCCCTAACCTGCATTGAATGCATGCATTGGCTGTGGCCAAGAATGGCCTGCCCAAAATAACAGGTATAGGGGTTGTACTCTTATTGCAACCCATGTCCAAAACTAGGAAGTCTGCAGGGTAAAAGAACTTGTCCACCCCTACTAAGACATCCTCAACCACTCTCATAGGTCTCCTTCCAGACCTATTAGCCATTTATAGCACAATGGGGGTGGGTTTTAGCTCCCCCAAACCTAGCTGCTGATACACACTGTATGGTAGCAGGTTTACACTGGCTCCAAGGTCTAAAAGGGTCCTTCCAATTGTGTGGTCTCCAATTATGCGGGGAATAGTGGGTATCTCTGGGTCTTGCAACTTCTCTGGCATTGTTATGTTTAATACAGAATTAACTATATCAGTTACAAAAACCTTTTTGGACAAATGGCCTCTAGCTCTTCTTTTCTAGGTACAAAGGTCTTTCAGAAATTTGGCATAGGCTGGGGCCTGTCTAATTGCATCAAGCAGGGGCAAATTGATTTTTACCTACTTAAAGGTCTCCATCATTTCTTCTATCTGTGCATTCCCCTTATCAAAAGGGGCAGGGCCACTCAAAGCTTGAGGAAATGGCAACAGAGGTACTGCTAGTTCCTCAGCTGCAAGCCTATGACTAAACTTTTATTTTTTTCTTTTTTCATCTTTTATTTCCTGCTGAGGCTCAACTACAACCTCTTTATTTTTCTATTATTGCAGGGTAGCAGGCAACTCTTGGCTTTGTGCTCTAACAAATTCTTTTCCACTTTCATTTGAAAATTCTTTGGAAATGATCTCTCCTTGTTCCTTTCCAACCTAGTTGTCTACTAGCCTGCCAGACCTTAGGGTTGTGATGGCATTAGCTCCCTCAAAACTTGAGGAACCTTCTCCAATCAAATATTGGCCCTTAGGGTTGGCCACTGGCTGGCTTGGCAACCTGCCCTCCTCTCTTTTGGCTAAGGCATTGGATATTTGGCCTAGCTGCTCTTCCATTTTCTTTATACTTTGACTGTGAGAATTCACAGTCTGAGTCAAGGTTTCAAGGTTTTGCAATGAGGCCAAAACCTGATCCTCAGAAGAAGCATTTCGGGATTGAGGTGGGAGAACTATTAACTGATTTTGCTGCTGGGGCAGCTGTTGATGCTAGACATTTGACCTTAGGGCATATCCTTGGTTAAATTGATGTTATGGCCTTTGAGGTAAGGCCAACATCTGTTGTTAGTAAAAATAAATCAAAGGTGGATTGATAACTATAGAGCAGCAAGTCTAAAAATACACAGACCTGCAAGATACAGGGCCTGTTATAGAAAGTTTTAATCAGTAAGAGTTTGTCCCACAGGGAAAAATGATCTAAAGCTCCAAGGGAGCTATCTTTAGTAGGCCCTCCAGATCTGACTACAGATCTGGCAATCCTAAATGGAAGGGGATTTAAGGTCACTATTGTTTAAATCCTATGGCAACCTAATGCCTAAACTACAGAAATGGTTGAGAAGAATGATGGAGTGTGAGATAATAAATATAAAAAGGTGAGAAGTAAGCTATTAGATACAGATCTGATGGGTCTTATAACTCAGACTCAGATCTACTGCTATAGAAATCCTGTCCAATGGCTGCATTATCACCAAAGAGGAGAAAGGATCCAACTCACCCCTGTGCCATGATCCAATCCCTTATGGCTATAACATGTCCACTTAAATGGTCACAGACTATCCAATAGGGGAACCACAGCCCAGAGATGGGTCAGAATAAGTTTATCATTGTAGGCACTACTTCTTCCAGGCTACCAGCTTAAGAATCCATAGGAACCTCAACCTTTAAAGTCTTATGTGTGGGGCTAGGCCTGCAATGTGCACTAGCCTGGACACACAGGACCAGCAAGAATTTGAGTACTAGCTTTAGGTCTAGCTGTTCACTGCTTTAGAAAGACAGCAGTGATCCAGTCACAAGCCTACAATCTCTACAGTCAGATCAGATCTGTCATCTGATGGTGGGTCTATACAAATACAAAGGAGTCTGTCTTTGCATAATCTCTCACAGGGCTACAAGCACAAGTGCAAAGAAGAAGAATCTATCTTAGATCTGTGGTTGTCCTCACCCTAGGGCTATAACCTATCCACTCAAATGGTCACAGATTATCCATAGAGGTTATCCTCCTCGCAAAGGTTTGAGACAGAACAAGTAGATTGCTGCCACCACCATGTTCACAAGGCTACCAGCTCAAGCTCCCATGGGGATTCAGATTTAGTGGATCCTGTGGTCGGGTATAGGCCTGCAATGTGCCTAACCTGGACACACAGGTCACTTGGCTCTAAATAAATCCATAAAAATAATCCTCCATTGCTTACAATACAACTTAGTAATGGAGGATCTCCAGGCAGCAGCCTTGTACAGAACAACCCTCAAACAACAATCCCATACGTGCATAAGATCCAATTATAAAACTATATTAAAACTATTCCAAATAGACATACAAAGGCATAGCCAGCAAGTGCTGGACTATGGAGAGAAGAAAAAGGAAAAAGAAGCTGCCTAAACCCTAACCTTAGCCTACTAGAACTAGACAGTCGATTCAAGAAGAACAGCCTCCTTCAACCTAAACTAGGCTTAGGCTTATATAGTAGTCGGCTGTGTGAGTATTAGGGTTAGGAAAACCCTAATTTTAATGATGCAAACATGGCCCATTACTGTTCCTTGGATGCCTCGGGGTGTGCGCACAGAGATTGGAGCATTGGAGTGTGTGCCCTAGTTCTGGAAGTTCCCAGACTGCCCCTGCAGAAATTGGGGAAAATTAAGATCCCGAGCCTCGCTAGGTAGCAAGGATTTCCAGGTCTTGTCACATGATAGAGTTGGCATCGCGGGATTGAAATGACTTAAAGCTTTTGCAGTCGCATGATTTATGGTTTGGTCATCGCGAGATTGCTCTGATCGTCGCGGGATTGCGCTTTCCATTTGAATGGCGCGGGAATCGCGCACGCAGTTCATTCCTTGGTGAATCTCGAGGGGATCCTTGTGAAGAAGCAATGTGCATAGGCCTCTGGATTGCACGAGCAGTTCCTTGAAGATTTGCATCCCACGGCCATTGCGCGACAGCTGCGTGTAGGAATGCCTGGAGCTCTCTCTCCTCAGTGAATCGCGCGATGATTAAATGTTCCTCTCTTGAGCTGTGCGAGACTGCACGAGACTGTGCGAGAGCTTCCAACTGAGCCTCGCGAGAACTGCGCGAAGTCTGCTTTATAATCCCTTCAGTCATCAATCTGTGCGACAACTGTGTGAAGCATTATTTCTGATTCAATTGAACCCTGCGACATCTGTGTGAGGCTCACTTCTTGACTTGTTACTGTTGTGCTCTGCTTATGCTGCAGCCAATTCTCTGTCTGGGTCCAACTTCCTTTCTTCTGAGGAACTTCTAGGGCAAAAGTAAGCTTCTTGGCATGGTTAGGGATTTATCTGCAGCTGCTGCTTATTACCTACAACCTGAGCTTAACACACATTTATTAAATGACTAAGGGTCTAAGAGAGATTAAGTTAAGCGGTGAAAAGTGGTACTTTTCAGGTCTTAACACCTACATATTTGTAAAAATGATATGTCCGTCTCATTTTCAAAAACCTTCCAGTTTTCTCCTCCTACCTTTCCTCTCTTTTCAAATCGTCCGTAATTTTAACCGTTCTTCCACCCAACCTAATCATTCATTGTTTTAAAAACCCCTTATTTCCTCTGTTTCATTCTGGAGAACCCTATGTGCATTTTATTGTACAATTACAAATTAGGGTTTCAATCTTGAAGGAGGTAAGGTGATGATTTTAATTATAGTACGGAAGGGTTTATGCAAGAAATTTTTATTCAATACATGGAATCTAAGTTTAATTAATGGTGTTGGTATTAATTTTTGTAGATAAGAGATTTGGAGAATGACAAATGAGATGGGCAAACGACGAAAGGAAGAAGTGGAAGAAGATGAAGGTAATAGTTCTGATAACATCCCAATCAGTCATCGTATCGCACGGTCTGCTACACTTAAGGCCAAATCAAAAGTAGTAGACCCACCCAAGAAGAAGATCAAATCTTCAGGGGTAGTTATCAGAGAAATTTCCAAAGACATAAATGAGACAGAATCTGTGTCTGTCCCTAAAAAGGGGCCCAAATTAGATAAGGGAAAAAGGTCGGCGTCCTCTACTAAGCCAGCAGATAAACCCCCTACTTCAATAAAACACCATATCGTGGGAGCTGAAATTGTAGTAGATGTTGAGGCTTTAGAAAATTTGGAAATGGGTGGAGAAGCCATTAAATATTTTAAGGATGCCATCAGATATCCTCCCCAACTTTATCTAAATGGCAACAGGATTATTAGGAATAACTCTATGAGACAGGTCCTTTTTCCTTAGAAAGGATTTGGAATCTAGTAGTTTATCACATTACTTTTTTGATGTACTAATCTATAAGACTATTCACCCCACATGACACGGAACACAGAGAAGGGCATTATTTGCTAAGGCATTGTACCTAATGGCAAATTGCTATCGGTTCAATGTGCCCTCTTATCTCTTTGAAGTAATCACTACCGCGAGGGAGAAGCTGAGTCAAGAAAAATGTCAGACGAAAAAGTTGACCCTACCATTTGGAGGACTTATAACGAATCTGCTGATGAATGGGAGGTATAGTATAGACCCTGAGGAAAAAGCCTTACCAAGAATAGAGGAAGGCTTGACAATCACAACCTATAGGAGAACTTTGGGTGTTGAAAATAAGAAGAAAATCTCACTCATACCTCACACCAAAAATACCTCCTCTACACCACAAGTCCAATAAATTCATGAGCACCAAGAAGAAACTACCATAGAGCAACCACCAGAAATCATAGCCCCAGAATAGATAGTTATGGAAGAAGGTGTGAGTACTTCTACTCAACTTCAGGAGAGAGGAGAGAGCAGAGATCAGCTCTTCAGCACAAGAAAGAATAACAGAGTTAAAAATCTTAGCTCCAGACCAAGTCAGTTTGTATGATCCTACTTGGGACTCACCAGTAATGCCTACAATGCCCCCTTCAACAGAGGCAGACATACTACCTAAAGCAGACCCGGTGAGCCCAAATATTGAAAGACCAGAAGAAATTCCTTCCACAATTGACCAACAAGTTGTGGCTACTTCTAACCATACCCCGATAGAGCCTGTTAGTCAGCCTACAATTACAGCTAATACAGTCCAAGCCGTTGAAGTAGAATAAAGTTCACAGTTACCAAGAGAGAGCTTTATAGAATTACTAAATAGAGAAGAAGCACCCTCAAAAGATCCTCCAGTTACCACCACATCAATTCAAGATATAGAAAGAAGATTAACGACAGTGGAGCAATGGCAACATAGACATGAACCAAATCTATTTCCATTACCAGAAGTAGAAAGAAGGGTGAGACAACTAAAACAATGGATATCTACAAATGCCCCACCTTTGCTACAACTGCCAGGTATAGTAAGAAAATGGATGTAGGAATATCAAGGATTAAAGAAGAGAGTCCATGATACCACCTTGACAGCTCCAGAATGGGCATAAATAATGGATAGCGTGCGACGAAAAGCTGTATAGGAGCAAGGTGTGAGATGGGCAGCAGAAATAGAACAAAGAGTTCAGGAGGCTACCTCAACACTTCAAGCCCAACTGTGCAACAAACTACAGAAATAAATGAAAAATAGCAAGCTTGGGAAGAAGATAAGAGAGCATATGAAGAGAAAATTGCCAGTATCCTTGAACAGTTTGGAGGTCTGATGGTGGTTCCTGATGAAGTAGAAACTGTTAGAGAAAAAGCCCTTAAGGACTACCAAAAAATGTTCCATCAGCAGCTAAGCGAAAAGACTCAATTATTAACTATAGCAGAAGAGAAAGTAAGACAATTGCAAGAGGATAGAGATTCCTTATGCTCAGCTAATGATAGGCAGGTAAAAATGATTGAGTCCCAAACTAAGAACTACTTTGTCGTATTAGCAAAGAAACAAACCATGGCAGAGAAGCTGAGGACAGAAATTCAACTAAAATCTACCATAATTAAGAAGCTAACTGCGGATCTCAAGCATAAAGAAAAGGCTGATAAAAAAAAACAGTGCCTGGAAGGAACTTCCTATCCAATGATTGTCGAAGGACATACAAAAGAGGATGAACCGTCAGCACATGGGGGTTCAACTAAGGAAAAAGATAAAGACGGTTATTCTACTGCTGAGGTATCTAACTTGGAAGATGATTTCACTACTTCTATCAATGTACCACACCAGTCATCACCAAGTGAGTAAAACTATAACAGAACATCATAAACATCACATGTATGACCTCAATAGATTTTTTTTAGGTTATTATCGTTTATGTAATTATTTTAGTTTTTTTTTATTCTCCTTTCATGTCCATTGTAAATATTCAGTTATATATATCCGATAATAGATTTTTTTTTATAAATAATCAATATATCAATAATTTTTATTATTTTGTGTCCCCTATTTTTTGGGCCAATGAGGGCATTGTCCGTTTTAAGTTTGGGAGGAACTGTGTATAGTAATTGTTTAAGTAGTATAATTAGTATATCAGTAGTTTATTTTAGTAAAAAAAAATTTCAACATTTTTTCTGATCACTGCATAGGAATTATGATAGAAGATATTACAAATCTGAAAAACTTACGATTCATTATAATAGAAGTTTAATAATTAGAATTTAGAACCATTATAATTCATGCTTAGCCCATTGAAACATTGTATTAGAATGAATGTTTGAAACAATAGATTGATCGAAACTGTAAAAATTTAGATTATAGTTTCAAAAATTGTGAACCAGTGAGATTTTGAGCTATATTTCCTCTTTTATTCTGAGAGAGACTATTTCTATTCAAATCGCAAAATTTCTTTGAACTTCTATACTAATATGAAATCTTGTATTGCTGAATTTGGAATCGAATTATTCTATGAATATGGTAACCTAATTTTTCATCTAGAACTGTCTATTAGAAATATCAAAGCAATAAGACATCTATGCTAGTAAGTCGTAAAGATGATTTAAGGGCATCTTTTGTTTAAACTAGAGCCAAAAAGCCTAAATTCTAGAACATTTTATCCTTTGAACCCATATTAGAAGCCTGAAATGAAATGTCCTTGTATTAAAATTTTATGAATCTTTAACCATATGTACTATCCAATGCTTTCTACCTTTAACCCTCACAATTTCTAAGAGTTTAGAAGGAAAGAAGGGAACAAGAGGGAGTGAAAGGAGTAAAAGAAGAAAAGATAAAAGGAATGCTAGAAGAGGTATAAAAAGAAAAGAAAAGAAAATATGGGAAAAGAAAGAAAAATCGTAAAAAATGATTATAAAAAAGAAAATTACGATTTAGCAAAAAGTAATAAAGAACAGAAAAATCGTAAAAGACAATTTTATAGATGAAGAACTGGGATATATATATAAAATAGAAAAATGGGAAGAAGTTATCCAATCATGGATACTTATTGAAGTAGAATAGTAGAAGAAGATAAGAAAAAGAAGAGCTAAATCTCAGAAAAACTTTGAATACTTTTCTACGTTTCCTTGATACCTTCTAAAACGCAAAACCCCATTACAAGCTGAAGGAAAGACCTTTCTTATTTAAGATTTGCAAAGGCATAAGCCTAGTAGAGATAAGGATAATAGATATTATGTATTATACATAGAATCATAAGAATAGGATAAGATTATATTTTCTATGAAATTTATTTTTTTTGCAAATATCTTTGACTAAATTCTTTTGAAAAATATATTGAGAGAACCCAAAAGTTTTGATATCATTTTTAGAGTATGTTAATAGTGAGTTTTTGAATGAAAATATTTTCTAAATCTACAGTTTAGAAAAATTTATGAAGAATAAATTGTTCACTAGTGCATATACACTTTGTGCTTATTGTGAATTGAAATTGTTGGAGTTCTAGTCAAGGATAACTGTTGCAATAGAAAATAAGGATAAAGGATTGGTAATTTTAGAAAATCATAATAACCATGTGATGACCACCTTAGTTAATTTAATTAGTATACAAAATTATATTAGAATTTTTATTTCTAAAAATATTTTTGAAGTTTGTAGGTAACTTCATTGAAAACCTTCAGGAGACTACAACTCCTTCAGTAGGGATCACCTAGGGGTTTAAAGGCTTGTTGCATCCGCTAAATGCAATCGTGTTCCCTAAGAAAGTGGCATTTAATTTCTAAGTTTATATTTCCTTGTTTGCTAGGGACTAACAAAGCTTAAGTTTGGGGTGTGATCAGTCACAAAATATACCATTTTATCACTCTTAACTTAGTGATGCTAGGACCTAGTTTGCTGCTAATAAGATGCTGATGTGCAAATATTAAAGAAAAATAGTAAAAGAGAGCCAAAGTGTTAATATTCATCAAATGAACTCAAAATGTAGTAAAAAGACGATTGGGCGTAAGACGATGATTTGTCACCTATTGAAAGTTGAGAAATCATATTTTATGATTAAGTGCTTCTACTGAAGCCAAAGAAGAGAAGAATGAGAAATCGTAATTTACGATTCTTCAAAAGACGATTCTTCAGAAAGCAACAAAAGAGTAAAAGGCGATATAGATAAAAGTGATAGTTCGTCTACTAAGGAAGCTACAATAGATAGAAAATAGTGATTTATGATTTTCTAAGAAAAGAAGAAAACGGATAATCGTGGATTATGATTATAGAAGATTTCCTGTTACTTTTACAGCTGCTGATCACGTGAGTGAAGACTATCACCACCAATAACAGAATTAGAAGAACTCTTTAATTAGAAGTTTGGCTAATCACGGATCTGAGAAGATTGATGAAGATAGACTTCTAAGCTCTACTGCTGTTATCAAGGAAAGAAATTCAGAACACATCAACTGTTGAAAGCGAGGAAGAATAAAAATAGAATTAGAGTTATATTAGGAATCTTATATTTTAATAGTTTCTTTTATTAGAATTAGAAGTTTGTAAACTGACTCTTTATGTTCTATAAATAAGAGAGCTCGGTATAGGAATAATCATTGAAGAATTTTATAGCATCAATTGACAACTGAGGTCTATATTTTCTCCCGATCAAAGTAGTTTAGGATTTATAAAGTAACATCGTCCACAGTTCTTTGAGGTCTTGCCTGACAACCAAGGCTGAGGAAGCTGAAAGATCAATCCTTTGGATGGTTCTACTTTTACTTTCTAATTTATATTTTATTTTATGTTTAGTTTAGATTTTATATGCTTTGCAAACATCTTCGAATTTTTATTTGAATTGATGACTCAGGTTGAAGTTTGCAGATTAGTGTAATGGTGTTACTTTTCCATCTTCAATATTCTCGAATTTAATTGATGCCCAGATTTTAGGAGATTATTGAGTAGATTAAATCTGTGTTGAAGAATTTTAGTTTTTGATTGGCGACCAAATTCTGGAAGGCTACAATACGGTGTTATCGGTATTTTAAATTTGTAAACATCCGATAGCTAAAGGTTGAGATTGATGACCTCAATCTGAAGGAGGATTATTATTTATTTTTCTACAATTAGATTAAGAAACCTATTCTTTTATTCATATTTCTCCAGTAGTTTAGGAGTCAAAAGATAACGATAGTTTTTAGAAAGAGAATATAAAGATCTATAAAAAGATAATAACTTCTGTGGGATTGATCTTATCACTAGTGCTATAATTTTCATTGTGTGCTTGTAATAGGTTAAGGCTTATTTTAATTTAAATATATACATACTATAAGCCGGTCATAGGGTTTGTGGTCTTCGGGCGTACCCATCGATCCCGAAGTTAATTTAGCATAACTACCCGAGCGGAGCGAATATTAATGTCGCAACACTTTTTGGGAGTGTGTGCCACTTTTGACAATGATCTTACAAATGGATCAACTATGCAGAAACATGGACCCATTAGGGGCAATACATAACAAAGGCGAATGGAAGTCCCGACCCATATCCCATTCGATTATAATTTACGAGAACAAACGACCATACAACGGATATCCAGACGCATAGTATACACTTTATAGGAATACCTCGTAGGTTTTTAAGCCTACGCCCAAGAATGAACATAGGAAAAGATCCCTTCTGTATCCATACATGAACATAGTTGTTCAATTATGTAATTTCATTTAGTGGTGGAATAATATCGATCGAAACATTGACTGTTTGATCGAGATTGACACTATTGCTCCTACTTTGAAGTAGGATCCAAAGATCTAAGGCAAACCCTAGATTTGAGACATTAATTTAGCACAATTGCGATGCCAGATAAATATTGACATTTTACTGCATTGAAGCACGCATGTGCATAGCTGTGTGTGGCGAAAAATACACGAAAACATAGATTTTTTTCTTTTTAAAATGATTGCTTTTTCCAATTTTTTTCCTTGAATAGACCGATGTGAGTTTTGAGATGCTTCCTCTGCTCTGCCCATCACCGAGTGGTTGCATGCACATTCTTAAGAAAACGTCAGTCCTTTTTTTGTTTATAAAGGTAGCAAATATGCATCCTAAATAACAAAAGGAGAAGTAAACTTTTACCTACACATTTTCATTTTTTAAGATTTATATATTATTTGGATTTTTGTTTTTAGATTTTTTGTTCTTTTTCTTCATTTTGAGATGGAAATACGATGCTATAAATATGTACATAGACATAAAAAGGAGTAGAGATATATATATATTTTTAATTTTTTTTGGATTTTTCCTGATGATTTTTTCTTTTTTTCTTTTTTGCTTTTCTTTGGTTCTCTTTGTTGCCTTAACAATGAGACGAAGTAATGGGTTCCATTTTGAGCATAGTCGAACTCGCTCATGTGGTCGAACCTGAGTGAGATCCAAAATTTTTACCAAGGTCGAAACGTCTATCCCTTTGGATTGAATCAACCTTTTATCCTTACCGCGGGTCATGCGTTTGACAGTGTGGTCTAAAGATCTACCTGATCAAGACCTGATTTGAGCTAACATGAGCAGTCTAGATAGATTGGAAATGTAACCGAAAGAGCAACTGTTGATATTTTTCTTTTCTTTTTCTTTTTCTTTTTCTTTTCTTTTGTTAACAATGTTTTTAGTCACAGCGCCCAAGATGGGTTTTCGCCATACCCGTTATCACCCTCTTTTTTACTCCTAGCGCCCTTTCAGGTTTTCACTATATCCATGGGTTTTGACATTTTTACCCTAGGTGCCTTTTTAGGTTTTCACCTAGTCCGCTCTTTTTGCCTGTAGCGCCCTTTCCAATTTTCACCACATCCTTTTTACTCTAAGCTTATATATTTTTATTTGATCTTCTTTTCCTTTTTCAAAGGACGAGACATGGATGTTGATTTCGTCATAATTGGCTGGATGGAATTCTTTTGTTGTCTCTCAGCTTGGCTTGTGCTGACTCAACGGATACCATGACTACTCGTAGACCTTTAAGAGGGCTTTCTTTAGGGAAGTATCATGGCTATGGGTTAAAAGAGATAGGTTAGAAAATTTTCAAGTATTCTTGATTTTGAAGGTTTTTTTCTTAATTGGGTTCCAGCTGTCGTAATACACTTCTTCCTTGGGGGGTTTTTACTGTACATGCTCCATGATTTTTCTATCTCTTTTCTTTTCTATTTTTTGTTCTTTTTCCTTATCCTCTTTTGGGATTTTGCTTTTCTAATTTTTCTAGATGTTGATGGTAACCCTTTTTCTTTTCTTTTTATTTGGTATATAGACTTTTTCTTTCTTCTTTTTTTGAGGAGGGGTTTATGAAAGAAAAATTATTGATTCAATGGGTGTAGCAAAGGGAATGAGCATTCAGGGACACTTTTTGGCATCCTGACTTTGAAATGATGGCCTCTTTTAAGGAGCCCTTAAGTAGTCATGTATCCAACTTATTAATACTTACCTTGCTACAGGAGACTAGGAGTAGAATCGTCATATGTATCCAGTGTTGATTGGCTCAGGAAAGTGATCTCCATCCATGGTGGCGAGATGAAGCACATATCCAAAGAGCACTTCTCTGATGATGTAAGGTCCTTCCCAGTTGGGCTTGAATTTTCCTCACGGATCGACGTGGAGAGATGGGAAGAGTTTATGGAGTACCGTGTCACCTATTTTTAAATCTTGAGTGCATACACACTTGCTGTAAGCACGTGCGATCCTCCTTTGATAGGCTTGGGTGTGACACAAGGCTAAGAGCCTCTTTTCATTGATCAGTTTTAGCTATTCGAAATGAGATCTCTCTTTCGGCTTTCAGTAAATCGAACTTGATGAGGATACGGAGTGAAGGTACCTCAACTTCAACTGATAGCACGACCTCAATTCCATTCACAAGGGAGAATAGTGTTGTCCCTATAGCGGTTCGGATCGACATTCGATAGTCCCATACTGTAAAAGGTAACTTTTCACTCTAATCTCGGTAAGTGACGACGATCTTCTAAAGGATGCAGGCAACTATCTTTTTGGTGGGTTCGACAACTCTATTGGTTTGCGGCCGATATGGTGACGAGCGATGATGTTTCATCTTGTATTGCTCACATCAGGCTCTAATGCGCTTGTTCGCAATGTTGGTATCATTATCTGTGATGATGTCATTGGGCATGCTAAATCGACATACGATGTTATTCTTGATAAACTTCTCGGCATGACTGGTCGTGATGTTAATATACGATGTTACCTCTTCCCATATGGTGAAGTACTTAATGGCAACGAGGATGAACTGATGTTCATTAGAAACTTTTGGATTGATCTTTTCGTCGACCTCGAGACCTCATGTGGTGAATGGCCATAGAGTGGTCATGCTATGTAGATCTATGGCTGGAGCATGTATTAGACTGGAGTGTTTTTTGCATTTGTAGAACTCTTGAACATGCTTGCAACAGTCAATTTTCATTATAGTCAAAAAATATCCTTACCGTAGGATCTTCATGGCAAGCATGTGCCCATTGACGTGAGCCCTACATACTCCTTCGTGAATCTCTTTCATGATGTTTGCTGCCTCACTTTTAGTTAGGCATCTGAGTAAGATATTGTTATATGATCGCTTGTAGAGGCACTTGTCACAGATGACGTAGTTCGCCGCTAAACGTTTGATGGTCCGATAGTCGGTCTTGGATGTGCCTTCAAGGAAAGTTGGAGTTCCGAGGAAATTCTTGATATCTGAGAACCATAGTGGCTCATCATCTGTATCTATGGATCCCTGGATTTCGAGGCAGAAGGTTGGCTCGTTTCTTTGCTAAATAATTATAGGCTTCATGTCGATGCCATATAAAATTTTGACCATTGATGCCAAGGTTGCGAGTGCGTCAGCAAACCTATTTCTTGCTCGCGGGACATAAGATAATGTAACGTTGTCAAAGCTGGCGATCAGATCTTCAAGATATTTATGCGATGGGATCAACTTCTCATCTTTCATCTTCCAATCTCTATTGGTCTGGCATATGATTAATTGCGAGTCACCAAACACCCTGAGATGAGTTACATTCATGTCGAGAGCTGCTTGTAATTCAGCTACGCAGGCTTCGCACTCAACCATGTTGTTTGTGCACGGGAAATTGAGTTTCTTGGAGACTGGTACGTGAGATCCTTTTGGTGAGATTAGAACAGTGTTAACTCCTTGACCTTCGGCATTCGATGCCCCGTCGAAAGTGTATTACCCAGGATTCCTCTATTACTTTTATGTCATCCTCTGTCGTGAACAAGATGTCCTCATCAGGAAATTCATTTCTTAGAGGTTCGTAGTCAGGTAAAGGACTTTCGGTAAGATAGTCAGCGAGTGCTTGCCCCTTGATTGACTTTTACGTGACAAATGTGATGTCGAACTCTGATAAGAGAAGTTGTCAGCGTGTAGTTAGGTCCGTGAGAGTCGACTTTTCAAACAAGTACTTCAAGGGATCCGTTCGAACCAGGAGGAGAATTGTCTGAGAGAGCAGGTAGTGACAAAGCCTCTGTGTAGCCCATACGAGAGCCAGACATGCTTTCTCCAGATGAGAATAACATGCCTAGTAATCCATGAATTTCTTGCTCAGGTACTAAATGGCACGTTCTCTTCTTTCGGTCTTATCATGCTACACTAGGACACATTACATCTAGAATTCAGTCATTGAGAGATACATTAGGAGTGACAGCCAGGATTTCCTTAACCAGAAATTCGTGCCGTCAGATCACCGTTTCCAATGATCCCCAAACTGAACACATAGGATGTCAGCTCACATAGTATAACTAAGTTGGCCTCTCTCGGAATAGGCAGATAGAGTCATCATATATATGGCAAAAGATAATTCAATTCTATTTACAAAGACCAAAAAGATAAAATGACGGTTTTGTCCTTATGAGAACCATAAGCTTGACAGAACCGAAATGAACCACCGGTGATAAACAATCATCACCCAAACAGTGGTTCAAATAACTATTTATGTTTATAATCTAAACTTAACAACATGGCTGGACATACCAAGCCTTACACAAAATACCCAAAAATCTCGTAGGTCCCCTAAGGGAAACAAGCCTCTTGAAGAAGATCAGATTCCTCCTCTGGAATATAATCTGGATCTTCCACATGACTAGAATCTTCAATGCCTAAATTCGTGCCTATACCTGTGACGTACAGTCAACAGGGTGAGCTAACGGTCTAAGCTCAATAGAGGAATATCACTAACATGCATATCATATTCAAAGCATAGATCTTATGACTAAGTTTAAAGCATATCTCATAAAACTGAACTTTTAGATACTTGAAAATAAATTCACAGAATTTAAAGTGCACACACACATGGTTTGCTTCTTAATTTTCACATTCTTGCATAACTTGGTTTCACACAATTCTCATGCCTTATTGACTTAAAAACTTAACTTAAATAATCTCCTAAACATACATAGCATTGGGAGCCACATAATTATCGATGGGAATCCCTGAACCACCATCGTTCAATGAATAATTTATATGATTCACAAGCCCCTGAGCTACATTAATAGGGGTCACTTGTGCCACATTGACAAGCCCATGAGCTAACTTAATAGGGTCACTTGTGCTTCACCTTGACCGTTGGCCGGTCCACACGTACGGATATCCCACCATACCGGATACACATTGGGAACTCAAACATGTGAACCTTAAATCATTGTGTAGATTCTAACTTATAGTTTATCACTGTGTATTTGATTAGTGTGATTAATTATAGCTAATTTTAGAGTTCCACATTTGTTTGTCATATTCACGTACACGCTTATCACATTCTAGCACACTTGCATATCACACTTATCACATTTTCGCACCTTGCTTATTGTATTAGCATGCTTATCATGTTCATATACATTATTTTCATATTCACACACACTTGTCATGTTCACACACAAACACATGCTTGTCACACTCACATTATCTATACAAATCATATCGAAAGTCCTGATATTGAATTTCCACTACCTCTAACGAAAATCATGCAAAGATGGAGTGCAGATCTTTATGCGCCATTTCTAATCATAACCTACATTTCAAGGTACTCAAAGGTCATTAACTAAGTCTTAAAGGATCACACACACAAAAGATTCGAAAGATTCTCAAAGAAAAATCCACATTTGCCCAAACTTGCTCAATCACGCGCGTAAGTTCCAAGGTCACGCAAGCGAGTCATGTGGCACCTCACAGTCACGCGGGCTCGCTCAAGAGACTGTGCTCTCTTATTTATCTTACTTTCACAGCCTGAGACAGTCACGCACGTGAGTTTCAATGTCATGCGAGCGACTTTATATACTTATTCTTAGTCACGCGAGTGATTGATCAAAATGGATTTCACGCCTAATCTGAAGCTCTTCCCACGCGAGCAAGTCTAAGTCGCGCGAGTGAGGCTCAAAATCATGCAAGCGACATTCGAGGTTTTGGAGTTTTTTTTCTAAAAATCATATTTCCTATCCATTCCCCCTTTCACCTAACTCTTATGTAGCATTAATACCACACATTTAGGGCATTTATTACCCCTATTCATGGCCATTATTTCACATACAAGTACTCAATCTCACAAGATCTTACCTCCTTAAATTTTCACGGACTTGAGATCAGTTGAACGCATCCCTTGATGCCAATGGAAGGTTTTGGAGTCCATGCTTCTGCAATCACTACCGTGATCCTCTCCTCGATTCTCTTGCGGTATTCAAAGCTTTAATAAAAAGATTGAGAGGGAGATCAACAATCTATCAAAGTGGAATACTCCTCTTCACCTCATGCACTCGATCTCTTCACAAATCAAAACAAACTCTTCCCTAGGTCTCCTCTTGGATCAAGAAGTAACATGTAGGAGTACCTCGCACATTATATAGTTACGATCTCGATCTCACGGATCCTACTTCCCCCAAGCTCGGTTCTTCCTTCTCTCCTCTTTCTGAAGCCCACTCTCTCTTTAGAATTTGCAAAAGCAGTAAACCTAAAAGGGTTTCCCTTCTCTTATACTTGGGTAGCTTCCTTGTGAGGCATAAACACCCTACTTGGGTGTTTCACACCTAACATAGTTCACTTGTAACCCACTCACACATAACTTAGGTCTTCGACTTTTCTCACTCAAACTAAGGCCAAATTCGGCACGGCACACTGTGCTGCTTCGACACACGTACTGAGTTGGTCGACACTGTTTCCTATGTTTTAGGGTTGTTACATTCTCTCCAACTCATAAAATTTTTGTCCTCGAAAATTTATCACGCACACACCATGTTACCTATACACCCACGTCCAATTAATTATATATTTACTTTGAAGAGACACCTGTTCATGTACTTGGACACCGCATTTTAGACAGAACACATACTTTTACTTATCCTGTCACATTCATGCAAACTATTCATATTTCCTGCAAGGACACATATAATCACGTACATATATACAGCTGAACACCCACAGCATCACACACATCCATCTCAACCATAAATCCATACACATATCTTTATCATTGACAATAAAACCATTTACAATAACACTCATTTACCATATAAGCCATACATGAATCATTCAACCATTCACACAATGATTCTAAATTATAAAAAAACCCATTCATAACTAAAAACAAGTTAAAATTTCACCATTCCATAGCATGGTACCCATGCTACAATCTACAAAATGATAATCGTTAAAAATTCACGATTCCATTAATTACAATTTCTCCAAAACACCATCAGCCACAGTTCAATTTTCCCAAAACATTTAAAAATTTCCTACATCCAAATTTTATCCACAGACAAAATGAATAAACCAACAACCATAGCCTCTCAGCTAATCCTCCTCACCACCCAGCTGGTCCTCATCGCCATCACGATCTGTTCCTCTGGCTCTGAAACTCAACACCTCAAGTATGTAAACTCGGGCAGTAGCCATGCACTAAAGGTAGTCTGATGGATAGGCGTACAACATCACATCATTGATCATCACCTCATGGTAGTAGAGCTGACGTGTGAGTAGCTTGTTTTGCTGTTGGATTTGTTGGAGCGCGATGTCTTGCAAATCCATCCGCTGAACCAACTTGACTGCAAAATCAGCACCACCATATTGAGGAATCGATGGAGGCACTGGGTTCTCAGCCGCTTGACCTGGCTTGACATTGGGTTGCTGAGGTGGTGGTTGTTGTTGCTGTTGCAGGATTTGCTAGGCGAGTTCTTCGGTCTAGCGGTGCTTGATGCTCTTTTCAAGACTCGTCAAGCTACCCTTCAAATCCTCATATTTATACACTTGGAGGTTGTCGGTCATGCGGGGTTCCATAGCCGAAATTGGGAATTTCTCCCCTTCCTCATTGACATAGGTCATATACATGATCAATCAGGCATAAGGTAGGCTTTTGGGGGGATTTTTCTGGGCACCCTCCCTGGTGTTGTTTCTGACATATACCATGCCATTAGCTACCACAGCTGGAGTAGAGAACCACTTCTCCTGATAGGCCGAGTACAAGGCCTGAAGAAGTGCATCCCGTCTCTCCTGCTCGTATCCCATGGGAAATAAATTCTTCCTAAAAATTATGTCCAGTGGCCCCATGTGGGCTGACAACTGAACCCTCTTAATAGACAGTCTGGATCCTATCTTTCCCTTGGTCATATCGGTGACTATTTCATAAAAAGGTACTTTGCTTGGATTTGGGGGTTGCAAAGGTCCACCCTCAACGTACGTCATAATCAAAATGTCATTGAAATCAAATTGAAATTTTTAGCCATCGACCTTGACCACAAATTCCATTTGATCCTCATTAATCCTCAACTTTTGGTAAAATCGATGTACAAGCCTAGGGCAGTAGTGGGTATGGGACGATTTCAAGAGTGATTTCAAATCGACAGCGGTTAAATATTCGAGGGTCCATTTAGTCAAATCGTGACCCTCAAACAAACTACCGTGAATTACCCACTCGGTTTGAAGCTTCCTAGAATCCCACCATTCCGTGGGTTGTTCCTGCCGATAGGTGGAGTACTCATTTTAGGTCACTTAGAGGGTGAGGGTTTCAAAGCGGAAACTTTCCTTGGTCCCATCCTAAAAGTTCTTAAACAATAATCGAAAGGAAATCAAATTAAATGGTAAATCTCACCTCTTATTGTGGAATAATACTCGAATAAACCCTTGGCGTTGAAGCTTTTGTGACTCCGAGGAGATTTTGAGCGAATTTGAAGTGAAATCAAAGCGAGAATGTCATTTGGAAGGTTGGGGAAACAAAACCCTAGCTTTCAAATCCCTCAGGCCTCTTATAGGTTGAGTCGCACAAGTGACATTCCAGAAATCTTGAGCCTTTAAACAGTCGCGCGAGTAACTGAGATGTCCAGTTCCCTTGCGTGAATTTTTGAAAGAGTCGCGCGAGTGACTTAAATCTCGCGCGTGCTAGTTCAGAAGTTCCTTCAGAATTGTGTTGTTTTCTATTCTGATTTGTTCTACTATAGTCTCGTAGACCTTTTTCTACCTCGTTTACACTCTTTAGTTAAGTCTATGGTGCACGTATGTATATTTCTTTAACATACTTCATCGCAACCATCCTTCAGTGAATTTATAGTAATATGTTTGAATTTAATAGTTCATACATGGACTTTTTCATCTTCATTAAAATTTACAATGTTAATTACATCATAATTATACAAAAAGCTATGGATGCGCGTCACGTATGTCCGATTTGTGTTCCCACGTAGCTTCCTCCCGTGCATGATTTTTCCATTTCACAAGGACTAATGGAATGCGTTTGGTACGCAATACTTATTCTTTCCTATCGAGAATTTGCACGGGGTCTTCCCTAACGGTCAGATCCTCATAGAGCTCAATTGGTTGCTCATCAATGATGTGAGTCGGGTCTCTAACGTACTTCGTCAACATGGATACGTGGAATACATCGTGTACTCTCTCCAATTGCGGAGGTAGCGCAATCCAATATATAGTTTCACCAACTCGACCTAAAATGTTGAATGGTCCAATGTAGCATGGGCTAAGTTTTCCACGCTTTCCGAAACACATCACACCCTTCATAGGTGAAATCTTTAGGAAAACATGGTCTCCAACTTCAAAGTCAACACTCGTTCGTTTCAAATCTGCATAACTCTTCTGTCTACCCTAAGTAATCTTTAACCTCTCACAAATCCATCTCATAGCTTCAGTAGCCTTTACAAGATTTTTCAGACCCAATACAAATTTTTCTCTAGTTTCTTCCCAATTTAGTGGAGATCTACATCTTCGCCCATATAACGCCTCATAGGGAGCCATACCAATGCTCGTCCGATAACTATTATTATAAGCAAACTCAATGAAAGGTAAATGCTGATCCCATCACCCCATAAAATCAAGCATGCATGCCTTGAGCATATCTTCTATAATCTGATTTACCCTTTCAATTTGTCCATCCGTCTGTGGGTGGAATGTTGAGCTGAAGTTCAACCTTGAAGCCATTCCCTCTTGGAATGTCTGCCAAAAATGTGATGTGTACAACGGATCACGATCTGATACTCTACTCACCGAAATACCATGTACTGTAACGATCTCCTTTAAATACATCTCGGCAAGTCTACTTGCGGTACATTGGGTAGTGTAAGGCAAGAAATGGGCTGACTTAGTCAGTCTGTTTACGACAGCCCATATTGCATTGTATCCCTTTGCTGATCCTGGTAATCCCACAATAAAATCCATGGAAATGAACTCCCATTTTCATTCTAGTATGGGTAGAGGTTGAAATAAACTTGATGGATGTCGGTGATCCACTTTCACCTGCTGACACACTAAGCACTTTGAAACATACTCGATGACATCCTTTTTCAAACCTCTCCACCATAAACTTTTCCTTAGATCTTAGTACATCTTAGTACCACCTGGATGAATCGCATACCTAGACTTGCGTGCTTCTTCAAGTATATTATGCCTCAGATCGGCAATGGTCAGTATACAAAGACGTCCATAGAATAACAATGATCCATCCTCACTAATGGAGAAATCTGGTCTAGTACCTTCCGTAACACCTTGTCTAATCTTCTTCACTACTTTGACATCTTTCATCTGTAGCTCGTAAACATCATCATAGATTGTCGATCGGATCACAATGTTTGATACTAGGGCTCCTGACTCTTGCACCTCGATCTTAGTGTCGCATAGCGAAATGTCTTCCAATAATTTCCATCGGTGAATTCCCATAACAAGACTTGCTAACTGAGCCGAACCTTTTCGACTCAATGCATCTACCATGACATTTCCTTTACTTGGGTGATATGAAATGGAGCAATCGTAATCCTTGAGAAACTCGATCCATCTTCACTGCCTCATATTCAAATCTTTTTGTGTGAACAAGTACTTGAGGCTCTTATGATCAGTGAAAATCTGAAAGGTCTCTCCATATAACTAATGTTTCCATATCTTTAATGCAAAAATCACCATGGTAAGTTCAAAAGCATGTGTGGGATAATTCTTCTCATGATCCTTAAGCTGTCTTGATCCATAGGCAATAACTTTTTAGTTCTGGTTCAGCACACAGCCTAACCCGCTTTGTGATGCATCGCTAAATACAACAAACTCTCCAGTGCCCGTTGGGATAGCAAGCACTGGTGCAAAAGTAAGCCTCCTCTTAAGTTCTTGAAAACTTTTCTCACACAACTTGGTCCATTCAAACTTCGCATTTTTCCTTGTGAGTTGTGTAAGCGGACCTGAAAGTTTTGAAAATTCATCTACGAAATATTTGTAGTAGCCAGCCAAACCTAGAAAACTTCTCACTTCTATGACCGTCTTTGGCTGTTCCCAGTGTACCACTGCCTCTATCTTAGCTGGATCTACCTTGACACCTGCATCAGAGAAAATGTGTCATAAGAAGCTCACTTGTTCTAATTAGAACTCGCATTTGCTGAGCTTTGTGTACAGTTAGTGTTCTCTTATGGTCTACAGAGCAATTTATAGATGTTGTCTGTGTTCTTCTTTTGTCTTTGAGTGGACAAGGATATCATCTAAAAATACTACTACACCTGTGTCCAGATGTGGTTTAAACACTCTATTCATGAGGTCCATGAAAGAAGCTTGCGCATTGGTTAAGCCAAAAGGCATCACTAAGAATTCGTAATGCCCGTATCTGATTCTGAACGCGGTCTTTTGAATATCTTCGGCCTTGACTTTCAACTGATGATAGCCGAATCTCAAGTCAATCTTTGAAAAAAAACTTGCTCCTTGTAATTGATCAAAAAGATCATCGATCCTTGGAAGCAGATAACGATTCTTGATTGTCAATTTGTTCAACTGATGATAGTTGATGCATAATCTCATTAACCCATCCTTCTTCTTAACAAATAAGAGTGGTGCTCCCCAAGGAGACACACTTGTCCTTATGAACCTTTTGTCCTAGAGTTCCTGTAGTTGTTCTTTCAACTCTTTTAATTACACAGGAGCCATTCTATACGATGCTTTTAACACTAGCTCCGTGCCTGGAGCTAAGTCAATTGTAAACTCCACTTCTCAATCTGGAGGCAATCCTGGTAATTCTTCAGGAAACACATCAGCAAACTCCAAACTATCGTAATCTTGGTGATGTCATTCTTCTCATCTTGGTGTTCTTTCAAAAACGCGAGATAGCCACTACAACAATTTCTCATCATACATTCAACTCGTATTGCGGAGATGAACGATGCAACATTAGCTCTGTCACCAATAAATTGAAATGATTTCTCCTTTAGAGGACAGAAAGTAACAACTTTTCGTAGGTAATCAATGCTTGCATGGTAAGTGGATAGCCAGCCAATGCCAAGGATTACATCGAATCCTTGCATATCCAATAAAATAAGATCTGCTACTGTCTCGCGATCTTCAACTCGTACAATGATCGATCTGCAGAACATATTCATGTTCACTGAACTTCCAGTAGGAACTAACACAACCAAAATAAAATCCAATGACTCAAGAATGACCTTCAATCTTCCTGCAAACTGAGGAGTCATAAACGAGTGAGTAGACCCTGGGTCTATCAAGATTCGTGCCTCATAACAACAATAATCTTTTTCTCTATATAGTTGTAAAGTACCTACATTATTACATATCCTACATGATCAGATGTGCATGATAGAGTTTAACATCCATCGTAAATAGGAATTTACAAGATCATTTATATTTATGCATCTTCTTCATAAAAAAATTCTTAATGAAATATATTATCAATTGATAGGAAATTATACCTTGGATTATCTCATTATTTGCTTGAGCATCCTGAGCATTGACCGCATATGCACATCCATGAACTGTAGGCCTCGTGGATCGTGTAGGTCTAGGTGTAGCAGCTGACGATACTCCTTCCTTTCTCAGTTCAGGTCAATCCCTGATTATGTGCCCCATCTTGCCACATTTGAAGCATGCCCATACCACGTCGACACTCTGAAGTCATATGCGATTTTCTACATCAAGTACATGTCTCTGCTGGTGTAGACGATGCCGCTCATGAAAATCCTTGAGTAAAGAAGCTCCTAACGTAAAGGTAGGACTAGGCGGACGATAAGATCTCATAGGTGGAGGCAAAGGCAGCCTAGGATAATTACTTTGACTCGGTTTTCTTGGTGTTGGTGCCGTGAACCTTGGTTTATTATTTGCGCGGGTGACATTTGATTTCTCACTACCTTAGGAAAATATTGTTTGTTGAACTCCTCAGCAAATTCTTCTCATGTCCACAATATGCCTGGAGCCTCTTACTCCCTTGCCCTCGACACAGACATCCACCATGGGTCTGCTTCTTCATCTAACTTGAACGCAGCCCATCTTACCCTTTCATCTTCAGTGCATGGAAGCACACTGAATATCTTTTTCATCTCACTGAGCCAGTTCTCAGCTTCCATTGGACCTGCTTGTCCTAAGAAGTTTGGAGGACACATTCTCTAAAATTCTATAAATGTTGAGGGTGTTGGTGGAGGATGATAATGATTAGCATTGTTAGCATCCATCACTTATGTCTGTTGTGCCATGGAATTTGGCACAATCTCCATGGCCTAGGCCATTCTCTCTCTTTCATTTCTTTCCTAATTTTCCTCCTCTGGAGGACCTCTCTCACCCATTGGGATCCGATTCAGACTGATGGTAATCCCTTCACCACTTCTAGAATTTCTAGTACGACTACCTCTTGGTCGACCCCTAGCTGACATCGCAATCTGTTAACATGAAACAATAGTCTCATTAACAGAAGACCCCTATACTCTGACAAAATCTTAAACTAGGAGTCTAAGTCTAGGTCTTATCAGAAATTTTTAAAGCCATAACTTTGATACCAATTGTGATAGTCTGAATTTCCTTAACCAGAAATCTGTGCCATTTGATCGCCGTTTTCGATGATCCCCAAACTGAACACATGGGATGTCAGCTCACATAGTATAACTAAGTTGGTCTCTCTTTGAATAGGTAGATAGAGTCATCATATATATGGAAAAAGATAATTCAATTCCATTTACGAAGACCAAAAGATAAAATGAGGGTTCTATTCTTATGAGAAACATAAGCGTAACAGAACCGAAACGAACCACTGGTGATAAACAATCATCACGCGAACAGTGGTTCAAATAACTATTTACGTTTATAATCTAAACTTAACAACATGGCTGGACATACCAAGCCTTACATAAAATCCTCAAAAATCTCACAGGTCCCCTAACGGAAACAATCCTCTGGCAGAAGATCAGATTCCTCCTCTAGAATATAATCTGAAACTTCCTCACGACAAGAATCTTCAATACCTAAATCCACGCCTGTACATGTCACGTATAGTCAAAAGGGTGAGCTAATATTCTAAGCTTAATAGGGGAATATCACTAGCATGCATATCACATTCAAAGCATAGATCTTATGACTGAGTTTAAAGCATATCTTATAAAACTAAACTTTTAGATACTAGAAAACAAATTCACGGAATTCAAAGTGCACACACACATGATTTGCTTCTTAGTTTTCACATTCTTGCATAACTTGGTTTCACACACTTCTTATGCCTTAATGACTTAAAAATTTAACTTAAATAATCTCCCAAGCATATATAGCATTGGGAGCCACATAATTACCGATGGAAATCCTCGAACCATCGCCGTTCAATAAATAATTTACATGATTGCCAAGCCCCTGAATTACATTAACATGCTACATTAACAGGGTCACTTGTGCCACATTGCCAACCCCCTGAGCTAATTTAACAGGGTCACTTGTGCTTCACATTGACCGTTGGTCGGTCCACACGTACGGATATCCCGCCGTACCTGATACACATTGGGGACTTAAACACATGAACCTTAAATTATTGTGCAAATTCTAACTTATAGTTTATCATAGTGTATTTGATCAGTGTGATTAATTATAGCTAGTTTTAGAGTTCCACCTTTTCTTGTCATTTTCACGTACACGCTTATCACATTCTAGCATGCTTGCTTATCACACTTATCACATTTTCGCACCTTGCTTATTATATTATCATGCTTATCACGTTCATACACATTATTTTCATATTCATGCACACTTGTCATGTTCACACACACATACACACATGCTTGTCACACTCACATTATCTATACAGATCATATCGAAAGTCATGATATTGAATTTCCCCTACCTCTTACGAAAATCACGCAAGGACAGAGTGAAGATCTTTATGTGCCATTCTGAATCATAACCTATATTTCAAGGTACTCAAACGTCATAAACTAAGGTTTAAAGGATCACACACACCAAAGATTCAAAAGAGTCTTGAAGAAAAATCTACATTTGTCCAAACTTGCTTAGTTGCATGCGCGAGTTCTAAGGTCACAAGAGCGAGTCATGTAGCACCTCACAGACACGCGAGCTCGCTCGAGCGACTGTGCTCTCTTATTTTACTTTCACAGTCTGAGACAGTCGCACGCGCAAGTTTCAATGTGACTCAAGTGACTTTATATATTTATTCTTAGTTGCACGAGCGACTGATCAAAATGGATTTCATGCGTAATCTGAAGCTCCTCTCACGCGGACAAGTCTAAGTCACGCTAGCGAGGCTCAAAGTCACCTGAGCGGCATTCACGTTTTGGAGGTTTTTTCCCAAAATTAGATTTCCTATCCATTCCTCCTTTCACCTAACTCTTATGTAACATTAATACAACACATTTAGAGCATTTATTGCCCCTATTCATGGCCATTAATTCACACACAAGTACTCAATCTCACAAGATCTTACCTCCTTAAATTTTTACAGACTTGAGATAAATTGAATGCATCCCTTGATGCCATAAAAGGTTTTGGAGTCTACGCTCCCACGATCACTACCGCGATCCTCTCCTCTATTCTCTTGTGGTATTCGAAGCTTTAATAATAAGATTGAGAGGGAGATCAACAATCTACCAAAGAGGAATACTCCTTTTCACCACATGCACTCAATCTCTTCACAAATCAAAACAAACGCTTCCCTAGGTCTCCTCTTGGATCCATAAGTAAGATGGATGAGTACCTCACATATTAGATTGTTTACGATCTCGATTTCACCACTCCTACTTCTCCTAAGCTCTATTCTTCCTTCTCTACTCTTTCTCAAGCCCACTCTCTCTCTCTCTCTTTAGAATTTGCAAAAGCAATAAACCTAAAAGGGTTTCCCTTCTCTTATACCTGGGTGACTTCCTTGTGAGACATAAACACCCTACTTTGGTGCTTCACACCTTACATAGTTCACTTGTCACCCACTCACACATAACTTAGGTGTTCGAATTTTCTCACTCACACTAAGGCCAAATCCGGCATGGCACACTGCGCCGCACTGACACACGTATTTAGTTGGTCGTCACAGTTTCCTATGTTTTGGGATTGTTACATTAGGAGTGGCCTCCCAGGTACTGGGGGTACCAAAACTGGAGGATTGAGAAGATAACCTTTAATCTTATCGAATGCTTCTTGACAATCCTCGTTCCATTTTATGGGAGAGTCTTTCCTTAGTAACTTGAAGATCGGAGTGCAGATAGGAGTTAGTTGTGTAATGAACCGACTAAAGTACTGTATTGTGCCCAAGATGCCTCTGACCTCTTTCTTGGTAGATGATGGTGGCATTTCGATGATAGCTTTTACTTTGATTGGGTCAACCTCGATGCCCCTTCTGCTGACGATGAAATCAAGTAGCTTTCCTGACATGGTGCCGAAAGCATATTTTTGAGGATTTAGATGTAGCCTGTATTTCCTCAGTCTTTCCAACAACTTTTGGAGGTTGACCAGATGACCACTCCTTTCTGGTGACTTGGCGATCATGTCATCGACGTACAATTCAATTTCTTGATGCATCATGTCAAGGAACAATGCGGTCATTGCTCTCTTATATGTTGCCCCTGTATTTTCTAACCCGAATGACATGAGTTGGTAGCAGAAAGTGCCCCATGGAGTGATGAATGCTGTCTTTTCTCGATCGGCCTCCACCATTTTTATTTGATTATAACCAAAAAACCTATCTAGGAATGAGAGGATTCCATGCCTTGCAGTGTTATTGACCAAGATGTTGATGTGTGGTAAAGGGAAGTCATTTTTCTAGATTGCCTTGTTGAGATTTCTGAAGTCGATGCACATTCGGACCTTTCCATCTTTCTTTGGTACCAGGATGATGTGGGTTAACCATTGTGGGTATTTTGAGACCATAAGTAACCCTGCATTGTACTACTTTATGACTTCATCCTTCACTTTTAGCATCCATTCTGGCCTGAGTTGCCTTAATTTCTGCTTGACCAGCTTAACATCTGGATATAACGGTAGTTCATGTTCAACCAAATCGGTGTCCAAACTAGGCATGTTCTCGTATGACCATGTGAAGACGTCTTCGTATGACCGAAGGAAATCAATCGTGCTTTCTCTTTTCCGGATAGACAACGACGTTCCGATCATAGTGATTCTAGGATCCTCCTCGGTACCCAGATTGACATCTTCAGTCTCTTCAACAATCAGGGTAGGGTCATGCTCAAAATCGGTATATTGTTCAAGGAGCTCATTAGGAAGCTCCTCGATTAAGTCCTCGCCATCCAAATTCATGACTCTTATCTCTCCTTGTATTCTATAGGAAAGAGATCGATTTCACGTCAGGCAGGTTTTTTAATTAAGGCATCATTTTCTTTGCTTTTCTCGAGAATTTTAAAAGATAATATTTTTAGAGTTTTTTGCATTTTCTCTATTTTTCTATGGTTTTCCTTTTCTTCGAAGATGGGCTCTCGACGAGGCGGGTTTCTATATACACATTGTATTACCTGCTAAGGGCTAATCTCATGTTTTATAGGTTATTTTTTTTAGGAAGCTGGTGTCATATTTATAGCCATTTGATGCTTCCAAAATTAGGGGCATTGACGCCCAATTTCTTACTTGAGGTGCCACACCTTTACCTGGTCTTGTGGAAGAAACTGATCGAGATGGCTTTTGAGGGTCAGCCTCCATCATATTTATCATTTGCTTGTCTGGGACCTGGTCCTCAAACGTTAACACATGCTTGGGGTGGTTTAGGACCGGCTGTGGTACAGGCAGGGGTACCTCCTCCTCAAAAAGGGATAGGGAGGATAGGTCTATTTCAATATCGGGGGTAATGATTTTGGGGTTAGTTTCATGGATAGCCACCATGTTTTATGCGGTCAACTTTGTTGCCCCATTTTGGTCAATTTTAACGAACCTCGAGCTCACGAATGTGCTTCGGATGTTAGGTCGCGATCGAGGTTCATCTCTAGGTCTATCCCCCTAGATTTGGCCATGGCAATGGTTCAGGTTTTTCTTTGGCTTCCTGGATCTCCTCTTCAGTAGGCTTGTAGCCTAAGCCGAATTTGACTCATTATCTGCCCATGGCTCCGACTGGGTCATTCCTGCATTGTAGGTGAGGGCCCAACCCTTTGCCTTTCTGATAGCCCCACTTTTGGAGCATTACCACTGCCGCAGCCATACTCCTCCAATTTTTTTGATGACCTTTCCGAGGTATTCTGGCACCACTGCCTCTGACATGTCTGGCACTACTCCCTTAGCAAGTAGCTCCCGAATAATGGAGTCCTCATGAATGTAATCCCTGACACACTCGCATGTTGTAGGACGGGGCTGACCAACCAAGGAGCCAATAGCCACCGACTCTGACTGGGAGAGATGATCGACCAAGGAGCAATTGGCACCGATCACGAGAACTCTTATTCAGTTCTTGTCCTTTGTTTTCTTCTCGCCACCTTTAACCCTTCCATCTCGTCCCCCAATAGGGTGGCACTTCGGGTCAGATTAACATCATCAACCCTAGCACCACCCCATATCTCAACAACCTCGATATCACAACGATCAAATCACCATGACAAATCCCTTTAGGATGCAATACTTAAGAAACACAATAAAAGGGAAGAAAAGACATTAAAGAAATTAAAATGTACCAAATTCCAAATATTAAAATTACAAGTCTACTAAAAGTAACAAAAGAATAAAATAAAAACCAACCCCTAAACACCTATTTATAACCTAAACCCCTCTTCACCACAAAATGACAAGTGCCTCACTCATAAACACCCTTCATCTAGTAAATCAAAACAAGACACATACACCCCTTTGGAAACACCAATCCACCACAAACTTTGATAAACCAAGGGGATGAAAACATCTATCACTCCATCTAGCACTAATCCAATTCACACATTTTTAACAGGTGTCACATCCATAAAACAAAAGACCAAAATAAAAACCAAACCTTAAACAAAACAAACACATGAGATTCCTTCATCATGATAAAATTAACGCCACCAACCCAAAACAATAAATCAACAAAACAATCAACAACAAATAATAGCCCGGAATAAGAATTTAAAATGAGAAAATAATCACTCACTTAAAATAAAATAAAATGCAAAACAAAATAAAAATAAAATAAGTAAATAAATAATAAAAGAGAATGAAACAAAAAGAAATATAACAAAAATAAAACAAAATCAAATGAAATCATACAAAATAAAAATAAAACCAAAAGGAAAACTGTTCTCCATAGTCCCATCGCAACTAAATCACTCCCTGACACCCGCCACTCACTTCGCTACGACAAATAATCCAACAAAAAAATATATAAAATCATCATAGACCCATCGCAATAACACAACCCAAAAATTTAGAACACCTCCCGATTCCCTATCACAATCAAACCACTAGAACCAAAAAATAATAACAATAAAAAATAAAAATCCCATCGTGACGCAAAAGCAAAAAATAATGACGAAGACACCTGAACGATGACAAAGTAGCCACAAGATAAATCATTCCATGCTACTCATCCCACCACGATCGGAATCACTCTCTTGTCCAATCGCGTAACCCCACACGCCGACCAGAGGGAAAGAGTCGCTAATACCCCATTACACATCCCCACAACAACACATCCCATCTCAACAGAATGAATATACCTAATGCTATCCCAACACCTAAGGTCATTGGCCTAAATCAACCAGGCACTCATGTCCCATCGTGACGCTAAAGCCCCACCACACCACCAAGGCCAAAGGCATGTCCCGTCGCAGTCTCCACCAACCATTCAAACTGACTCCAACCAGTCGCATAACCATGATCTTCCAAAGAAAGAAATACACCATCATTGTCCCATCACGATGTCAAAACAGACAAAAAGTCATCAAACCGAAATGCCCATCACATAACCATCATGTCTCGTTGCAACCAACCAATGCACACAACCAGAAGGGGAGACTCAACTAATGTCCCATTGCAAAAGCAAGGAACCGAACCCCCCAAATGTCCCATTGCGCAACAGTCGCCAGACTCCACCGCAACAAAAACATACAGTCACTGATAGAAGAAGAGAGGAATTTCTCCGACGTCCCATCGCACCCAACAAATATCAAGCCCCATCGCGAGCCTCTCATCATGCACCTCGATGTCCCACCGCACAACCACCACTAAGCAATAGTGCCCATCAATTATCAAGTCCCATCGCGAACATCTCATCAAGTGACTCGGACACCCAATTGCATAACAAATCAGGTAAGTATCACCCCTTTCTTTCTACTCGATATTCCTTGTAAAGTATAGTTTGCTAATATTAAGTCAAATATTTTCAAAACCCATCTCTCTCGACTCACAAATCACTGTAGTCCTCCCATAAGAATTAATCATCAATATCCGTGAGAAGAATAGATGGAGTATCCATCATACCAAGTGTCATCTTGACAACCATATAAACGGTCCATAAATCCTGTTCTGGTGGATCTGCTCAGTGACGTCTCGCTAGCCACGTTTTCTGTCGTTTTACCATCGAATTGATCTTAAGTTAAACATCTCAAAGTTTAAAAAAATAATTAAAATAAATTGACACTCTATCTATCAAAATTCTATCTCTCATTACTCCAATTAATTCCTTCCCCTGGGAAACTAAAGACTAAGTATACTCAACTCTGAGAAATCACAAATGTCCACTAGAAAGGGACACCTGACGTGCCACTGCTGTGAGAAATGATGTGCCCGGTCTCACAAGAATTGCAATAGCCTTCGCCATCAAATAACATCAAATTATTTGGTCACTTGACCTTGTCTCTTGACATTCGTATGACGCCTCTCGGCACTTCGATTGTGTCAATTTCCCTCTATTGGATTGTCCCTTGTAGTAGGTCGCGATATGCAGCGGGATGTCACTTGCACCCACGGATGAGGATATACCTCTCGACAGCTACCACTGGGCCCCCGAATGCTCCTCCTTAGCTTGTGCTGAACGATAAGAAAGCCAAGAATTTCATGTCAGCTCCCCGGTTCTCACTTGAGATCTCTCAAAGAAATGAGAAGACACCTTAGCAGACGGGTGTCTAGTTCTTTGATGCATCCTTACTCCGCAAGGATGCATTGAAGAGGGGCATCAGTAGACACCCTAATTTTATCCTCTTGGAGTATACAAACTTGTTTGGTCAACCTTTGACCTTACCCATGATCTCTGGAAAAGGACTAACCTTCTACAAAGACCTTAAAATCCTAAACACGGGGACCATTTGTGATAGCCTAGATTTTAGCACCCCGAAACTCGTGCCGTCAGTGGGTTGGTGCTAAGGCCGAACCCCGAACGGATACTTGACATATCATTCACAGAGTGGAAATAATGCAGAACCATAACTAACATAACAAAATAAGGAGAAGGTACTAATGCTATCCACCAAAAGCTCAAAACGACGGTTCTAATTCCATATTAATGCCTATGGAAAAAGAACCGACAAGAACCATCGGTAAGGACCCTTCCTTACCAAAACATGGTTCACCAAAAAAAATTTCTATCATCATTCAAAATTACACATATCCTTTACAATAATTCAACAATTCTAGTCTCTCAACCTAAGGCCAGACATGTCAGGTAAAGCGCACAGAAAACAATCCTTAGGGGAAATTTCGTCCAAATCCTCACCAGGTGAGTAATCAGGATCCTCCTGATCTGAAATCTCAGCTCCTACATCATTACCTGCACCTGTGACATTAAGTCGAGGAATGAGCTTCATCCAAGCTCAATAGGGAAAAACTCATAGCATTCATATTATAAACATCAAACGTATATCTTATAGCATAATGGAATAAAATTGATCAGAGCATATGCACAGGGTGATTGTCATGGCATGAAATACATATGTGATGCTTGTTTAGAATTTATAAAACATGTTCACATCTTTATCCCAACATATGAAAAGAAAACTTAAAAGTGTTTTACTTAATGTATTGCATGAGGAACTATAGCCTCGAGCTCCCGATGGAATATCCACCATCGTCGTTCACATGAACCATTTTCACATATATCCAAGGTCCCATAAAGTTGGACACTTGGCTAAACATAATTACCGCTATACAGTAGGAGTCACAAAGTTACACATAGCACAAAGGGTATAAGGATTGGCCGCTGTACCGATCATGGATATCCTGCTGCGTCAGTCACGGTTATACCTTCGCGTCGGTCGGGTATTCACATAGAACCTTAAGTCAAAGTGCATACATATAGCTTATCGCAGTGTAAAGTGATAATTATAGTTTAGCTCGAAAGTTGGAATAAAGTGTGAAGTTCATAGACACACATATATTGGATTGAATCTTGAAAGATTCCATACTTCGTACACAATTCGGAAACATACTGATACACATGACTTTTCAAATTGAAGTCATAAACAAAACTCACATGCCTTTTCAAATTGAAGTCATAAACAAAATTCACATGATTGAATCAAAGAGAGCATCATAACATAACACACATGCTGATGTAGTAAATGCACATGATATCAAGTGCTCCCTACCTCAAAATCTTAACCCGCACGAGTTCAATCCGCCGTTTGGCTTTGCTTCACATCACACAACACCAGGTCTCCTAATCTTGTCAAATTCATGGTTCACACATTATAACGATGCTAAACAAACCTAGGAAGATTTCCCTTAAATCTCTCAGTCAAAACACAATAAAATCTTGAATTTGGGAATTTCATCAATCGAATCCCTATTTCGATCGATCGAAACCCGGTGTCGATCGATCGAACTCATTTCAATTGGTCAAACTCCTTAAAACATATACAACACTTCTCAGTTCAATCGAAACGATTTCCCAGTTTGATCGGACGAATCACAAATTCGATCGATAAAAGATATTTTGATGGGTCGAATCCCACAGAAGCCAATTTGACTAAAACACAGTTTGATCGATTGAATCCTAATTTGGTCAATCGAACCATATAATTTGATCGATCAAAAACATCTCGATCGGTCGAACCCCTCAGAAGCTAATTAACAAACCACACAGTTCTATTAAACAAATTTTAATTTGATTGATCGAATCTCTAATTCGATTGGTCGAAGATATTTTGATCAGTCGAATCCTCAGCAAGCTTTTTCACAATCTCTGTTCTATACATTTCGATCAATTGAGTGAGAGCTTCGATCGATTGAACACATTTCGTTCGATCAAAATTTCTTTCGATCGAACGAATTTCTTCAGACGTCGAATTCTCCCTTCTTAAGTCCATTTCAATCGATTGAACCAAATTTCGATCGATCGAAATGAACAAATTTCATCAGTTCTTGGGTTTTCGCATTCGTCCTCTTTTCTTTCTCAAATCGAATCACTTTCTTATCATTTTCTGATCAAATCACCAAACAACATGCCTAATATAGATTTACATTTATGCATAAATTCCTTACCTTGGATTTATCGATTCCGGTGATCCATGAACACACACACAACAAGGGTTTCGTCAGTGAGCTGTGTTAGTTCTGATTCGATCAGACCTCTCACTTCATGCTACACGAATAAATCGTTCTCGCATTCCACCACAATCAACACCCTCGATTCACCTCTCTCCTCTTAACTCCAAATCATATCCAATAAAGGGTATTGAATGTAAGTAATTTGATGGTATTTATTTCTCCTATAACCAACCTTAGGCTTAGGTATGACACAACTACACCAAGGTTGGTGTACGATGGTTCACTAACCCATAACCTAGCCTACTTATTCAAAATCCTTTCTATCAGATTTGATCTATAGACATTACTTAGTCTATCGGTACGGTCTTCGACGTGTGAACTGTCGAGCACATGTACCGAGGCATACAGTTCATGGGTCAGAACTTGGAGACGTTACATTCTCCCCACCTTAGAAATTTTCATCCTCAAAAATTGATCTGACGTGCAGTTTGGCATAAGAAGGGTGACCTCGTAAGGCACCACACATGGCTAAACAATCCATTTCGTTATAAAATATCATCATACACACAGTCCATACACAATAAATTGTAGGAATTTTCATTCAGACGCATCATTGACCATAAAAATGGTTAGCATATTCATGAATAAAAGTAGATCATCGTGGCAACCATGCCACCATAGTTATAATGAGCGAAAGGTAAATGTGGCAACCATGCCACCATAGTTTAAAATTTATACATATCCCTCAAAAATTTTGAAATTTCTAAAAAGAAAACCCATAAGCTCACACAACTCCGGTAGCACATCACACATTAGCTCCGCCTTTCGCTCCAGAAGGATTCACCGTATCTGTAGGATCCGCTGCATCCTCCGTCTCCTCATAGGCTTGATCCCCACTGGCCACCTCATCAGGCTGTGGGTCCTCTGTAGCAGTGCCTGACGTAGAAGCGCCGTATACCTGGGCATGCATAACCGCATCCTCTGAAGGTAGTTGGTAGGGCACAAGGCGTGAAAAGTGTCTTCTACTAGCAGCTGGTAGTAATCAAGGCGCTGATTGAGCTAGCGATTACTCTCCTGGATGAGAGCAGCCAACTCCTCATGGTCATCAAAGCTGCTTGATGATCGGGTGGTATCGGTATGCCAGTTGGATGATGTACTGGAGGGATGACCCCAGGCTGCTCTTGAAGAGGAACTTCAGGAGCCGATTGGTCTGGCTGTGGTGCGTCTTGAGCAGGCGGTTGAGGAGGGATAGGAGGTACTTGAAGAGGTGGCTGAAGGTGTGGTTTCAGCTGATTGTAGGTTTTCCTCCATTATTTGAAAGTGTAAAACACCACATTGTCGGAGGATTTAGGCTCTCGTGTCGAAATCTTATGTGTGGTGGTCGCTGAATACTCATCAAACATGGCGGAAATAAAGCTCACATACAGGATGTATTCCTCGAGCTTTTCCACCCCTGTTAACAATTTCTTTCTCCCATGTCCTAACCCCTCAAAAACCACAGCAGCGACATCAAACCACTTGCCCTCAAAAGTAGCAAACAGTGCTTGCATCAGCAATCCCAACCTCTCGATCTTATGGCGAATTGGGTACAGGTTGCATTTAAATATAGTGTTGAGCATCCACATATAGCTCGGCAAGTGGGATCGTCTAATGGCTCTACCGGGTGGAACTTGCCCTTGAGTTATTCTCTCTACTACGTAAATGTGGGTCAGGTCTTGAGGGTTTGGGGGTAACAGATTAATTCCAGGGCCATAGTCTTCGAAACATTCCAAGGCCTTACAGGCCATAGGATGGGTAAAAACAAACGTCTTTTCGTTGATCTTGGTGCAAATGGTAGTTTTTGGGTTAGCACCATCAAACATGTTTTGGTAAAACAAGCGCACAAGGCACATGTAGTAGTATGGATGGATGGGTCTCAAGAGATTATCAAATCCAGCCTTGCGCAAATAGTTAAGTGCCCAAGCGTCAATCCTAGGTAAGTTTGGCGTCTTAAATAGGGCCGGATAGATGGTATATTCATAAGCAAACCCTTTCTCGGCCCACCATTAGTTTGGTTGGTCGTGTAGAGGTGCTTTTGAAGCGGCTAGTGGCTCAGCAATGGGTTGTAGTGGAGGGTTTGGTGGTGGTTGCGAAGGACCTGGTGTTCCTTTGGGTCGCTTCGAAGTCGTTGGTTTGTATGCCAAACACGTTTTGGGAGCCATAGGATTACTAAAATAAAAAGTAGGGTTTCTTTAGAATCGCTAGAAATTAGGCGGCTCGAATGCGTAATCGCAAAGGATGTTTAGGGCATTACCTCTTTGAAGAAGTTTGGATTCGATTTCGCAAAGGATTCGCGCGTAATTATCGGTCGTTTGATCGCCCAAAAGAAAATCCTCGAAAGCCCCTAGCGGAAACCCCTAATTTTTTTAAAAATTTTTAACTAAAAGAGTCACCGCTCATATATATATATATCGCAGTTCGATCGATCGAAAGTCAATAAAACAGAATGAAAATGCGATTTTGATCGATCAAATTTAATTTTGATCGGTCGAAAATGGCTTAAATGAGACTAGGCCCAACATTTCGATCGAATGAATTAAAGTTTCGATCGATTGAAATCCAAAATTCGATCGACCGAATAAATTTCGATCGATCGAACTTCCCAGGCCAACAAAATTTTTTGATCAAACGAAATAAATTTTGTTCGACCGAAAATAAAATTTGATCAATCAAAAATTAATTCGATCAAACGAATTTAATAATCCTTGGTTTAAATAGCATTCACTTTCTGCCAGGATATTTAGATCGGTCGATTTACACCTCGATCGAACGAAATCATATTCGATCGATCGAAACTAATTTCAATCAATCGAAATTGCAGAAAACACTCAGTTTTTATGTTTTTGTGTTTTCTTCAACAATTTCACACTTTAGACGTCAAAGTCACATCTCGTATTCATCATTTAACCTGTTTACATACATTGAAGTCCCAATTTTACTGTTATAAAATCCTTTCTCTCTCCAATCACTGAAATAAAGAAGGATACTGGGCGCGAATCTCGGCTTCGCGCTCCCACGTCACTTCCTCTCTAGAATGATTCTTCCATTGAACTAACACCGAAGGAATCCGTTTTGTGTGCAACACTTGTTCGATTCGGTCCAAAATTTGTGTTGGCTCTTCTATGACCGTTAGATCCCTGTAAACTTCAACTGGTGGCGCATTGAGGATATGAGTTGGGTCTTGCACGTACTTCCATAACATAGAAATGTGAAATACGTCGTGCACTCTTTCAAAATGCGAGGGTAATGCAACCCTATATGCAACTTCACCCACTCTTCCCAATACCTTGAACGGTCCAATATAGCGAGGACTCAACTTTCCACGCTTTCTGAAGCGCATCACACCCTTCATTGGAGATATCTTCACAATCATGTGATCTCCCACTTGAAAATCCATGGTTGATCGCTTGATATCCGCATAGCTCTTCTGCCGACTCTGTGCCGTCTTGATTCTTTCTCGTATAATACGAACGGTCTCGGCATTTTTCTTTATGACTTCTGGTCCCAATACACATTTGTCACCTGTTTCTTCTCAATTGATCAGAGACCTACACCTCCGTCCATATAATGCTTCATACGGAGCCATCCCAATGCTCTGCTGAAAGCTATTATTATATGCGAATTCTATCAACGGAAGATGATGATCCCACGATCCCTGAAAATCAATCATGCACGCTCGAAGTATATCTCCAATAATTTGATTGACTCCCTCTGTCTGACCATCAGTCTGTCGATGGAATGCAGAACTAAAGTCCAATCTCATGCTCATACCTTCTTAAAATCTTTGCCAGAATATCGACGTGTACAATGGGTCATGATCAAACACAATGCTTGTCAGAACACCATGCAGTTAGACAATTTCTTTCATATACAAATTCGCCAACTAGCTTGCAGTGTATGTTGTGTTATAGGGCAGGAAGTGAGCCGACTTCACCAGTCGATCCACTATTATCCATATGGCATTGTGGCGTCTCATCGTTCTCGGTAATCCCACAATGAAGTCCATGAAGATGGACTCCCATTTCCATTCCGGTATTGGCAGAGGTTGTAATAGACCTGATGGGTGTCTGTGATCCACCTTTACTTGTTGACACACTAGACATTTTGACACATATTCTGCAATGTCTTTCTTCAATCCTCTCCACCAATAACTCTTTCTCAAATCTTGGTACATCTTTGTACCACCAGGATGAATGGCATACTTGGACTTATGAGCTTCATCCAGTATAGTTTGCTGTAGGTTGGCATCAATTGGTCTCCACGGAATAGCAATGACCCATCCTCTTTGATGGAAAAGTCCCCACTTTCACCGGCAGTCACATCTTGTCTAATCTGTAAGAGCTCTGCATCATTCATCTGAAGTTCGTAGATGCGATCAAAAATAGTTGGTCTAATTGTGAGATTTTCCAACAACACCACAGTATCCATGACCTCTATATTCTTGTCGTACAAGGAGAGGTCTTCCAATAATTTCCATCTTCGAAGTCCTGTAATGACACTAGCTAACTGAGCCGCATTCTTCTTACTCAACGTGTCAGCCACGATGTTTACTTTACCTGGGTGATATTGTATAGTACAGTCGTAGTCCTTGAGAAATTCGATCCATCTTCGTTGCCTCATATTCAATTCCTTTTACGTAAACAAGTATTTGAGGCTCTTGTGATCCGTGAAAATCTCAAAGGTCTCACCATATAGGTAATGTCTCCAAATCTTAAGTGTGAAAATCACCGCGGCCAACTCTAGATCGTGTGTCGGGAAGTTCTTCTCATGCTCTTTCAACTATCTTGATCCATAAGCTATGACTTTGGCATTCTGATTCAAGACACTGCCCAACCCACCATACGACGCATCATTATAAACAACGAAACCCCCACTACCTGATGGAATAGCCAACACTGGAGCAGAGGTGAGCAATCTCTTGAGTTCTTAGAAGCTCTCTTCACATTCACTGGTTCACTCAAATTTCACATTCTTCCTTGTAAGTCGGGTGAGCAGTCCTAAAATCTTGAAGAATCCTTCCACAAATCGTCAATAATATCCAGCTAGACTGAGGAAACTGCGAATCTCAGTCACAGTCCTTGGTTGTTCCCAATCTAATACTACCTCAATCTTCGTCTGATCTATAGTCACACCTGCTTCGAATACTATGTGGCCGAGAAAACTTACTTGTTCCAGCCAAAACTCACAGTTGTTGAGTTTGGCATATAACTGATGCTCGCGTAGAGTTTACAAGGTGATGTGTAAATGATGCTCGTGTTCTTCTCTGGTCTTTGAATAAATAAGAATGTCGTCCATAAACACCACTATGTATCTATCCAGATGTTGCTTAAAGACCCTATTCATGAGCTCCATAAATGAAGTTGGTGCATTCATCAAGTCGAAAGGCATCACTAAGAACTCGTAATGCCCGTATCTAGTTCTGAATGTCGTCTTCTACACATCTTCAGCCTTCTCCTTTAGTTGATGGTACTCGGATCTCAAGTCGATCTTCGTAAAGAATTTTACCCCTTGCAACTGATTAAATAGATCACCGATCCTGGGTAAAGGGTACTTGTTCTTGATCGTAAGCTTGTTTAGCTGACGGTAGTCGATGCAAAGTCTTATCGACCTGTCCTTCTTAACAAACAAGGCCGGTGCTTCCCAAGGGGTCTTATGAAACCTTTATCCAACAATTCTTGTAATTGCTCCTTCAATTCCTTTAGTTCAGCGGGAGCCATTCTGTAAGGAGCTTTGGAGATTGGTTCCATGCTTGGAGCTAAGTCAATTACAAATTCGATCTCCTGATCAGGTGGCAATCTAGGTAATTCGTCAGGAAATACCTACTCAAACTCATATGTAATCAGAATATCGGTGATGACATTCTTTGTCTCCTGTTGTTCTTGTAGGAAAGCTAAATACCCTTCACACCCATTCTTCATCATCCGCTCAGCTCGTACCGCGGAGATGATCGACACTATCTTTCACTTCTCACAAATAAACCGAAAGGACTTTTGTTTCAGCAGATGAAAAGTGACTACTTTTCGTAGGCAATCAATGCTTGCATGATAAGCGGATAGCTAATTCATGCCAAGGAGTACATCAAGTCCTTGCATGTTCAACAAAATGAGGTTCCTTATGGTCTCTTGATCCTCCACTTTAACAATGACTGATCGGCAGCAGGTGTCTGCGGTTACTGCACTTCCCATAGGGATGAACACGTTCAAAATAAAATCTAACTCCTCGAGTACAATTTTCAATTTCCTCGTGAATTTCGAAGTTATATATGAGTGGGTAGACCCTGTGTCTATCAGAACTCGTGCAACACAATGATCGTCTTCATTTTCTCGATAGAGTTGTAGTGTACCTATATGATTTAATACATACACTAACATTCTGACATGCATATCATGACCGCGCAATTATCAAAATGTACCTAGATCTTTCCCTATCAATGCACTTTCTTCATCTAGAAAATAAGTAAATGCATTTAAGCATCAAAAAAATTATACCTTGAATCATGTCGTTACTCGTATGGGCGTCTTCAGCTGTTACTGTAAAAGCGCGGCCTTGGATAACAGGTTGAGTGGAATGTGTAGGCCTCTGCGCCGTAGTAGTAGAAACAGTGCCCTCCTTTCTCATCTCGGGGCAGTCTCGTATCTAGTGGCCCATTTTACCACATTTATAACATCCTCCCATGTTCCGTCTACAATCCGATGTTTTATGTGGTTTGTCACAATGGGCACATTTTACTTGTGGACTTAAAGATGCCGCTTTTGAAGATCCCTGTGTGACTGATGCCCCAAACCCCTGAGTCTGAGCAGGGCCCTCTCTGTAGAACGATCTCGTAGGAGTAAATGCATTAGAACTCTTATAACTCGTGTAGGTCGGTCTTGAAACTAGAGCAGGTGTTGACAACCTTGGCTTTTTATTCCCCGAGTCGTAGTCACTCGCTCCCCCCCGGACTTGCTCTATTCTTCAAATCACGCCACTTATTTATATCTCTCTCTGCAACGATGGCCTTTCCCATAACTGTTGCGTATGTTTCAAGTTCAAATATTGACACCCTTTCCTGAATGTTCAGTCTCAGGCCTTCCTCAAATCTACTGGCCTTCATTTCATCTGTAGCTACCAATTCTGGAACAAACCTTGATAATCACACAAACTCATTGCCATACTCCCTTACGGTCATGCTCCCTTGTACAAGATTGGCAAAATCCTTTTTCAACTAATTTCTAACTTGTTTCGAAAAGTACTCCCTATTAAATACCCTTACAAATTCAGCCCAGGTCCACGGGTCTTGTGGACCCTCAACTTCCCTCTTTCTTAACACTGACTGCCATCAAGCATCGGCATCGCCTTCAAGTTGGAAGGAAGCCCAACCAACTTTCTCATGTTCAGGGCTCTGGAGTCTTTCAAGTAACTTCTCCTTCTGTTTTAACCATTTTTCCGCTTCAAGCGAATCTGTCTGCCCCAGAAATACCAGAGGTCTCAGTCTCCTGAAATCCACAAAGGATGATGGCAGTAGTGCAGGAGGTGGTGGTGGTGGCGGCTGCTGCTGATGGTTGACATTATTGGCGGCCAACAATGTTGTTTACTCAACTAAAAGAGCAATTTGTTGGGTCTGCTGACTCATAGCAGCGGCAATGGCTTCCATGGCTCTAGCCATCCTATCCGTAGACTCATCCTGATGACCCCTCTCCGCCTCAGGAGGTGGTCTCTGCACTCCTTCGGAACCCGAAGGAATATCATCAACACCTCTCACACTTCTTTGGAGACCTCCTCTAGGCTAACCCCTACTTCTCTAGTCCATTAGAATATGTTACAATGGAACAAAAGTCTCATTAACAGACGGTCCCTAGTATCCAACAGAATCTCAAAATCTCAAAATGGTTTAAGACTTGTCAGACGTCTCTAAAGCCATTGCTCTGATACCAACTGTGACAGCCCGGATTTTAGCACCCCGAAACCCGTGTCGTAAGTGGGTTGTCACTAAGGCCGAACCTCGAATGGATACTTGACATATCATTCGCACATCAGAAAGAAAGCAGAACCATAACTAGCATAACAAAATAAGGAGACGGTATTAATGCTATCCACCAAAAGCTCAAAATGATGATTCTAATTCCATATTAATGCCTATGAAAAAAGAATTGACAAGAACCACCAGTGAGGACCCTTCCTTACCGAAACATGGTTCACCAAAAAAAATTTCTATCATCATTCAGAATTACACATATCCTTTACAATAATTCAACAATTCTAGTCTCTCAACCTAAGGCCAGACATATCAAGCAAAGCACATAGAAAACAACCCTCAGGGGGAATTTCATCCAAATGCTCACTAGGTGAGTAATCAGGATCCTCCTGCTCTGAAATCTCAGCTCCTATGTCTTCACCTGAACCTGTGACATTAAGTCGATGAATGAGCTTCATCAAAGCTCAGTAGGGAAAAACTCATAGCATGCATATTATAAACATTTTAACGTATATCTTATGGCATAATGGAATAAAATTGATCAGAACATATGTACAAGGTGATTGTCATGGCATGAAATACATATGCGACGCTTGTTTAGAATTTATAAAACATGTTCACATCTTTATCCCAACATATGAAAAGAAAACTTAAAAGTGCTTTACTTAATGTATTGCATGAGGAACTATAGCCTCGATCCCCCGATGGAATACCCAACATCATCGTTCACATGAACCATTTTCACATATATCCAAGGTCCCATAAAGTTGGACACTTGGCCAAACATAATTACCGTTGTACGGTAGGAGTCACAAAGGGTGTACGGATTGGCTGCCATACCGGTCATGGATATCTTGCCACGTCAGTCACGGTTATACCGCTGCGTTGGTCGGGTATTAACATAGAACCTTAAATCGAAGTACATACATATAGCTTATCACCGTGTAAAGTGATAATTATAGTTAAGCTCAAACATTAGAATAAAATGTGAAGTTCACACACACACACATATATTGGATTGAATCTTGAAAGATTCCATACTTCGTACACAGTTCAGAAACATACTGATACACATGCCTTTTCAAATTGAAGTCATAAACAAAATTCACATGATTGAATCAAAGAGAGCATCATAACATAACACACATGCTGATGTAGTAAATGCACATGATGTCAAGTTTTCCCTCCCTCAAATCTTAACCCGCAGGTGCTCAATCCGTTGTTTGGGTTTGCTTCGCATCACACAACACCAGGTCACCTAATCATGTCAAATTCATGGTTCACACATTAGAACGATGCTAAACAAACCTCGAAAGATTTCCCTTAAATCTCTCAGTCAAAACACAACAAAATCTCGAATCTGGGAATTTCAATCGATCGAATCCCTATTTCAATCGATCGAAACCCGGTTTCGATCAATTGAACTCATTTCGATCGGTCGAACTCCTTAAAACATATGCAACACTTATCAGTTCGATCAAACGATTTCCCAGTTCGATCAAATGAATCACAAATTCGATCGATTGAAGATATTTTGATTGGTCGAATCCCATAGAAGCCAATTTGACCAAAACACAGTTCGATCGAACGAATCCTAATTCGGTCGATCGAATCATATAATTCGATCGATTGAAAACATCTCGATCAGTCAAACCCCTCAGAAGCTAATTAACAAACCACACAGTTCAATCAAACTAATTTTAATTCGATCCATCGAATCTCTAATTCGATCGGTCGAAGATATTTTGATCGGTCGAATCCTCACAGCAAGCTTTTTCATAATCTCTGTTCTATACGTTTCGATCGATCGAGTGAGAGCTTCGATCGATCGAACACACTTCCTTCGATCAAAATTTCTTTCGATCGAACAAATTTCTTTAGACCTTGAATTCTCCCTTCTTAAGTCTATTTCGATCGATCGGACCAAATTTTGATTGGTCGAAATGAACAGATTTCATCAGTTCTTGGATTTTCGCATTCATCCTCTGTTCTTTCTCAAATGAAATCACTTTCTGATCGTTTTCTGATCAAATCACCAAACAACATGCCTAATATAGATTTACATTTATGCATAAATTCCTTACCTTGGATTTATTGATTCTAGTGATCCATGAACACACATAAAACAAGGGTTTCGTAAGTGAACTGCGTTAGTTCTGATTCGATCAGACCTCTCGCTTCATGCTACATGAACAAATCGTTCTCGCATTCCACCACAATCAACACCCTCGATTCACCCTCTCTCCTCTTAACTCCAAATCAAATGCAATAAAGGGTATTGAATGCAAGTAATTTGATGGTATTTATTTCTCCTCTAACCAGGCTTATGTATGACACAGCTACACCAAGGTTTGTGTACGAGGGTTCACTAACTCATAACCTACCCTACTTATTCAAAATCCTTTCCATCGGATTTGATCTATAGACATTACTTAGTCTATCAGTATGGTCTTCGACGTGTGAAATGTCGGGCACATGTATCAAGGCGTACAGTTCATGGGTCAGAACTTGGAGACGTTACACCATTACTGAAACAATAGTATATGGTTAAGACCTAGGTTGAAACAATAGCTCTGTGGTTCTGACCCAACTTGACACGAGAAAAATCTCAAATTTCGTGCAGATACACTTGCACAGAATCGATTCCATGTGTGGACATATGCGCGGAATTGGTCCCACTTGGACCAGGTTCACTATTCCCACGTACCGCTGAAGACCGGGATTCTGCACAGATACACTTGCGCGTAATCCAATTCTATGCAGACACACTTGCGCAGAATAAATCCCACTTAGACTAGGGCTGCCTTTCATACACAACCAAAAGACCCCGATCCCGTGCAGACACACTTGTACAAAATCGATTCCATGTGTGAGCTAGCACGCGAAATCAGTCCAGACATGGACTGGGACTCTAGTCCCCAAATTGCCCAGTGACTTGAATCTTGCGCATACACCACTACACGGAATTCAATTCCACGCGTCACAGGACGTGCGGACTTGGTTCCCAATCCAACCCAGCCTTTAATTCCTTAGACCGCCTGAACTCTAGAATCCGCACATATGCCATTGCGCGAAATTCAATCACACGCATACACCACTACGCAAAATTGGTTTCCCAGGCACACTAGGACAAGGAAGCCCGATTCACAGGCCAACTCAAATTGAATCAAACACATATGCCACTACGTGAAATTCAATTAAGCGCATCTTCACTTGCCTGGAATCAGCCAATTCCGCAAATGACCACATGCGCAGAATTAGCCTGCTACCTATAAAAAGACCCCCCACACCTTACCCAAACAGAGGGATTTTAAGGGAACTAACTTAATTTTAAACTCCCTCTTGAGCTCAGGCCTTTCCGAAGGTCGAGTTTCTTCTCTCTGCGGCATTAGAATGAGGAAGAAGCACTTGGCTTCAGGTAATCTCTTTCTAGTTTTTGATTTATGGTTTTAGATCTTAGGTTTTAATTTCTAGTTCATAATTTTTAGTTCTTAGTTCTTAATTTTATAAATTTTATATCATAGTCCTTATTTTTAGGTACTAGTTCTTAATATCTAGTTATAGTTCCTGAATTTCATACTTCTAGTTCATAGCTATCAGTCCTAATTTTAATTCTTAAACTTTAAACTCATAATTTCGATCTATAAATCCTTATTTCTTATACTCAAATTCAGTTTTCAATACATAATATTTTTTTAATAACCCTTAGCGAATTGATTTGCCCAAGGGAGCTTACGGAGGGTACTTGAAATGGGGCTGATCCTCCTTAGCATAACGGGCCACAACACTTTTATTTTTCCTAGTCAGAGTAGCATTAGGAAATCAATTTAATTAGAGTCAGAGTAGCATTAGGGGTCTGAATTAATTAGAGTTAGAGTACTATTAGGAGATTAACATTAGAGTAGAATTAGAAAACTAAACTAATTAGAATCAAAGTAGTAGTAGGACACTTAGCCAGTTAGAATTAGAATACTTCTAGGAAACCCATAATCCGTCAAACCCATGATAGAACAAGGAAATTGGACTTAAAGCAAAATTAGAAGTTAAACAAGACGAACTAACAACTATTGGAGTCGGCCGACCGACTTTCAACAAATGAGTTAGCCCACACCCCGTAAAGCGTGATCAATGATATGTTGCAGCGTTGATAAACATCTGTAGCTGGCGATCGCATCAACTCAAGTACTTCTCTGCTAGAATTTACCTTTTAATTTTAGCATCTAATATTTCTTAGTTCATTACTCTATCGCCCTTAGCTAGAGTCCACTCAGACCGAATTGGGCATGTTATTTTGAGACTTAAGGGACCCAGAAAAAGCACGCGCCAACAAGAGGTTAAGGCAATGTCGTTGTTTCAGAATCACGAGCTCTCTTTTTTTTATTTTTGATTTTCTTGATTTTTTTTTTGTTTTTGGATGATAAAAATTTGAACTTCCTTCTCTTGGATCTTTTTGGTGCTTTTCCGGGGGATCTCGATGCACTTGTGAGGAATCAAAGGTAACCCTTTGATTTATGTGAAGGCACAAAAATCCATGTGATGACCCAATCCCTCGGGAGAGTTAAAAAGAGGGCGACCTCTCTTGACCAGTGAGAGCGTTTTGGTTGTCAAAGGTGTAGGATTTATTGGGGGTATTGCAACCATTAAAGTGGGGGGTTCGGGAACTATGAAGAAAGGCCCCAAGTTCGGGCTGCTCAACCAGAATAGGCTATCGTATATATTATATATGCAAGGCTAAAATTTATGAATTTTGGTCTTGTGTATATATTATATACGCTAGGCAAAAACTGAAGATTTTTAGCTTAGCATATAGTTTATATATGCAAGGTTATTTCTGGGGATTTTGGTCTAGCGTATACTTTATATACGCAAGGCTAAAAATAATATATGTATATATTTTTTGATAGCAGAAGACCTAAGTTGGTCTCTTTTCTTCTGGTTTTCTTGAAGTGATTCTTCCAGGCCACTTTTGTTATTCTTTATTGGGTCTCTCCTTACCGCGCCTAAGGGAAACAAGGTCGATACGGTTCACTAACGAGCTCCCCAAGGGTGTTAAGGCTTTGAAAAGTTTGGTCACCCACCTGATATACCTCCGGCACAAATGCCTTCTCAGATACTAGATGGGGTGGTTCCTTCCGAGATCATCACCATTAGGGCTACCGCTCTACCAGGGATCGGGATGGGTGTATCGTAACCTATTTCCCCCCCCCCCTTTTGTAAAATCTGCCCGCGCAAAAAAAATTCAATTAAGTCCCCTTCTTGGTTCAATTTTTTGTTCAATTTTAGAGAGTTTGCTTAAGTTCAAAAATGGGTGGTGAGAATCCCGTGCCACCTCTACGGGCTGGCATCCACAGATGAAATGGGAGTCTAAACTATCAAGTAACCCACCAAATGGCTAAGGTGGTAAATGTAGAATCGTAAATGCTCAAGTAGGCCTGTCAAATGGCTAAGGCATGTAAATGACTAAATCGTAAGGACTCAAGTAGGCCCGCCAAACGGCTAAGGCGTGTAAATGATTAAATCATAGGGGTATGTATAAAAAGTGTCGAATCGTAGGGGTAAGAAAAATGACGGAATCGTAGGTGAGCAAATGGAAAAAAAATGGGTGTACCATAGAATTCGATGACGTTGAATCGAGATTGGGTGGGGGAATCGGAGATGGGTTCTCCTCCATATGGGAATGTGATGGGGAATTGGAGATGGGTTTTCCTCCATATGGGAATGTGATGGGGAATCGGGGATGGGTTCTCCTCCAAAGACCTTAAAACCCTAAACATAAGGACCATTACTGAAACAATAGTATATGGTAGAGATCCGGGCTGAAGCAATAGCTCTGTGGTTCGGACCCAACTTGACCCGAGAAAATTCCTAAATTTCACGCAGATACACTTGGCGGAATCGATTCCATGTGTGGACATATGCGCAGAATTGGTCCCACTTGGACTGGGTTCACTCTTCCCACGGACCTCTTAAGACCAAGATTCTGCGCAGATACACTTGCATGCAATCCAATTCCACGCAAACACACTTGCGCGAAATTTGTCCCACTTGGACTAGGTCTGCCTTTCATACACTGCAAAAAGACCCTGATCCCGCACAGATACACTCGTACGGAATTGATTCCACGTGTGAGCCGACATGCAAAATTAGTCCAGACATGGACTAGGACTCTACTCCCCAAATTGCCCAGGGACCTAAATCTTGTGCATATGCCACTGCACGGAATTCAATTCCACGCATCACTGGACGTGCGGAATTGGTTCCTAACCCAACCCGGCCCTTAATTCGTTAGACAACCTGAACTCTTGAATTCGCACATATGCCACTACGTGGAATTCAATCACGCGCATACACCATTGCGCGGAATTGGTTTCCCAAGCACACTAGGACAAGGAAGCTTGGTTCACAGGCTGACTCAAATTGAATCGAGTGCATATGCCACTGCACGAAATTCAATTAAGCGCATCTTCACGTGCCCGAAATCGACCAATTTTTCACATGACCACATGTGCAGAATTAGCCCGCTACCTATAAAAAGACCCCCCCATGCCTTACCCAAACGGAGGGATTTTAAGGGAACTCACTTTATTTTCAACTCTCTCGCGAGCTCAGGCCTTTCCGAAGGTCGAGTTTCTTCTCTCTGCGGCACTAGAAGGAGGAAGAAACACTTGGCTTCAGGTAATCTCTTTCTAGTTTTTAATTTCTAGTTCTAGATCTTAGGTTTTAATTTCTAATCCTTAATTTCTAGTTCTTAGTTCTTAATTTTTAGTTCTTAATTTTGTAAGTTCTATATCATGGTTCTTCTTTTTAGGTACTAGTTCTTAATTTCTAGTTATAGTTCTTGATTTTCATACTTCTAGTTCATAGCTATCAGTCCTAATTTTAATTCTTAACTTTTAAACTCATAATTTCGATCTATAAATCCTTAATTCTAAAACTCAAATTCAGCTTTCAATACATAATATTATTTAATAACCCATAGCCAACTAATTTGCCCAAGGGAGCTTACAGAGGGTACTCGGAGCGGGGCTGATCCTCCTTAGCATAACGAGCCACAACGCTTTTATTTTTCCTAGTTAGAGTGGCATTAGGAAATAAAATTAATTAGAGTGAGAGTAGCATTAGGAGTCTAAATTAATTAGAGTTAGAGTACTATTAGGAGATTAAAATTAGAGTAGAATTAGAAAACTAAACTAATTAGAATCAAAGTAGTAGTAGGACACTTAGCTAGTTTGAATTAGAATACTTCTAGGAAACCCATAATCAGTCAAACCCATGATAGAACAAGGAAATCAGACTTAAAGCAGAATTAGAAGTTAAACAAGATGAACTAACAACTGTTGGAGTCGAACGGCCGACTTTCAACAAAGGAGTTAACCCACACCCCGTTATGCGTGATCAATGACGTGTTGCAACATCGATAAACATCTGCAGCTAGCGATCGCATCAACTCAGATACTTCTCCGCTAGAATTTACCTTTTAATTCCAACATCTAATATTTCTTAGTTCATTGCTCCATCGCCCTTAACTTGAGTCCACTCAGACCGAATTGGGCCTGTTATTTCGGGACTTGAAAGGGACCCAGAAAAAGCACGTGCCAACAGGAGGGTAAGGCAATGCCGTTGTTTCGGCACCACAAGCTCTCTTTTTTGGATGATAAAAATTTGAACTTCCTTCTCTTGGATCTTTTCGGTGCTTTTTCCGGGCCTTGGAACTCCCTTTTCGGGCAGCGTTCACACCCCTAATGCCTCCCACGGTGGGATCTCGATGCACTTGTGACGAATCAAAGGGAACCCTTTGATTTATGTAAAGGCAAAGAAATCCACGTGACGACCCGATCCCTCGGAAGTGTTAATAAGAGGGCGACCTCTCTTGACTTATGAATGCGTTTTGGGTGTCAATGGTGTAGGATTTATTGGGGGTATTACAACCACTAAAGCGGGGGGTTCGAGAAATGCGAAGAAAGGCCCCAAGTTCAGGCTGCTCAACCAGAATAGGCCAGTGTATATATTATATACACAAAGCTAAAATTTCAGAATTTTGGTCTTGCGCATATATTATATACGCAAGGTAAAAACTGCAGATTTTTAGCTTAGCGTATAGTTTATATATGCAAGGCTATTTCTGAGGATTTTGGCCTAGCGTATACTTTCTATACCCAAGGCTAAAGATAATATATGTATATATTTTTTGACAGCAACATACCTAAGTTGGTCTCTTTTTTTCTGGTTTTTCTGGAAGCGATGCTTCTGGGCCACTTTTGTTATTCTTTATCGGGTCTCTTCTTACTGCGCCTAAGGAAAAGAAGGTCGATTTGGTGTCGCTAACGTGCTCCCCAAGGGTGTTAAGGCTTTGAAAATTTTGGTCACCCACCCGATATACCTCTGGCACTAATGCCTTCTCAAATACTGGATGGGGTGGTTCCTTTCGAGATCATTACGACTAGGGCTACCACTCTACCAGGGATTGAGACGGGTGTATCGTAACATATTTTCCCTCCCTTTTGTAAAATCTACCTGCACAAAAAAAATTCAATTAAGTCCCCTTCTTTGTTCAATTTTTAGTTCAATTTTACGGAGTTTGCTTAAGTTCAAAAACGGGCGGTGAGAATCTCGTGTTGCCTCTACGGGCTGGCGTCCACTGATGAAATAGGAGTCTAAACTATCAAGTAACCCGCCAAATGGCTAAGGTGGTAAATGCAGAATCGTAAATTCTCAAGTAGGCCCACCAAACGGCTAAGGCATGTAAATGACTGAATCGTAAGTGCTCAAGTAACCCTGCCAAATGGATAAGTGTTGCTTAGGCTACTTGGTGTGAAAGTATACTTATGTTATTGTGTGGTAGTCATCAATTGAAAACAAAGTAATATAAAAGAATGGATTCAGCACAACCAAAGTAATCCTAGACCTGCAAGATTCAAGGTCTATTGTAGTAAGTTTTGATAAGTAAGAGTTTGTCCTACAGAGAAAATAATCAAGAGCTCAAAGTGGGCACTAATAGTAGGCCTCCAGATCTGACTACAGAACTGACAATCCTAAGAGAAGGGAGTTGGGTGTCACGACTACACTAAATTTACATAAGAAAAGAAAATAAAGTGCAGGCCTATCCTAAAGAAAGGGTTGAGAAGAAGATGATGGTAGTGTGTGTCTAAATAAAATACAAAAATTATGAGAAGTAAGCAGGTTAAGCTAGAGTTAATGATATAGTAATGTAACTCAGATTTAGTCTGTCTCTGCAGTGCTCCTTGCTGAGACACTATTAAAAGCCTCAACAAGGTGTAAGCTCCCAGTTTAACCCATGTCATTTGGGGTGCTCTTAGGGCTATACTCTGTCCACTATAATGTTCACAGGGTATCCGATAGAGTCTGTCAAATCCCATTAATTAAACTAGAAATTTGCTAGTCTAATCCAGAAGAGTGGACTGATCATTTTCAAAGCCACTAGACCAGCTCTAGCCATGAATACTATTGCAACACTATGTAATGTCAGTGCTACAAGCTCCCCAGATCTGTGTACAAACCTAGCTAACATCCATAGGTATTTCAACCCACAAGATCCTAAGTGCTTTGCTAAGGCATACTGCTCACTAGTGCCCACAAAAAGGACATGCAACAGGTTGAATAAGGCCTTTAGCTCAGCTAGTCATTGCTACAAACATGACTCAGCCTCAAGCTGCAATTACTATAAGTGATCAGATCTAACATCTGATATCGATTAAATAGAACAAAGGAGAGCCAGCTACTGTACAAATCTCCTCACAAGGCTCTAGAAGCTCATGTGCGGGGGAGAAGAATCCTTCTCAAACATGTGGATAGACATAACCTTAGGGCTATACTCTGTCCACTTGAATGGTCACAGGGTATCCCATTGGTCTGTCCATCCCACAGGGGCCTGAGAAAGAACATGAAAACTGCTTCAACCACTTTGGTCTGCAAGCCTCCGAGCTCCCTGGATCTCACTACAAATCCATCATTGCTTTTCATGTGTCTATCAAACTAAGGAAAATCAGATGGTAAATAAAAGACCTACTAGAAACTAAATGGGCTAGTCCAAAATATATGGATCATATAGACATCTAAAGAAACCATAAGATCTATAGATTTTATTAAGCATTAAAACAACAATTCATTGATAACAACAAAACTTACAATGAACTGTCTCCTGGCTGCAGCCCATACACAACTGCTTGTCCAAGATCCAAGATCCCAATGTATACAAAAATCTATTATAAAATTGAAATAAAACTAAACCTAGCTGCTTACAGGGGGATTAGCCAGCAAGTGCTGAGCTGAGAGAGATGAAAAAATAGGAAAATAGAGGTGATCAAACCCTAACCCTAGCCTGCTAGAGCTCCCTATCGACAGAGGATGAAGGAAAGAGATAATAATAAGCTCTAAGTATAGCTTATATACTCTCTGAAAATGGCCTTGGCTCTTAAGAGATTAACCCTAATTTTTTCAACCCTTAAATGCCTCGAGACGTGTGCCTCGAAATCCATTCCTCAGGAAGTATGCCCTAGCCTTGGGAAATTCCCAAAAGGTTCTTGAATAAAATTGAGAAGTTGAGAGCTCGTGCTTCGTAAGGCTGGGATTTGCTTTTAGTTCATTTGCGCAACTGCTTTACCTTCATGGAGTTAGCTTTGGCTGATGGGAAGGGCTCATTCGCACAGTAGAACTTTTAGTGAATCGCACAGTTGCTTTGCATCGTAGTGCTGTCGCAGAGATAATCAGGAGCGCCAGGATTTCTCGCACAATAGAGCTTCAGAAGCTCTTTCTTGCTAAGTACTCGCGCAGGTGATCTCCTGCTCTCGCTTAGTAACTTGTAAGGCTCCAGGGTGCGCGAGATCTGTGCGAGAGGAATTCTGGGTGCCTCTCTCATCCAGGGCCACGCGAGAACTCTGCGAGGTGACTTTTGGTTCTTTGTGCATATGAGCTCGCAGTGTTCTGTGTGCAGCTGCTTTGGGGCTCGATCTTCGCGAGAGCTTTGTGAGGGCAGATTCTGAGAGTTTTAAGCTGCGAGATCTTCGCGATGGCTTTACAACTCGCCTCTTGATTGCGCGCCTTATCTCTATGAGGGCCTCTTCCACTGCATCTTTAGCTTCGCGAGGAAGCTCCTCAACTCTACGAAGTCCATCTTTTACTGCTCTAGTGCATTACACTTGTTGGTATCACAGTCTCCTCCCTTCTCAGCTAATCTTCATTCATCTGCTAGATTGGTCAATGATGATCAACAACAGTGAGTCACCATGGTGAGCACTACCAAGGTGTTCCATCAAGCTTTGGCTCAGCTGTTATCTTTGCTTGTATTCATTTTCTCTCTTTTGGGCCAAAAGGCAAGGATTTTGCATTAAGCTGCATATTTTATTACCAACTACAAAACACACTTAACAAATGGTTATTAGTCTGCTTCAAGGTCCATCAAAGGCTAGGTTAAGAGATGAAAAATGGTACTTTTCAGTGAATAACACACCCCCAAACCTAATCTTTGCTAATCCCTGAGCAAAGGGAAAATTAAAACAACTATTCTAAGAAATTAAAAAGCCACTTCCATAGGGAGCACAGATACATTTAGCATATGTACCAAGCCTTTTAAACCCCTAGGTGATCCCTAGTGGAGGAGTGAAGTCTCCTGAGGGCTTTTAGTGAAGATACCCACAAACTTCTCAATGAAACAGTTAACAAAGGTGGAATATTATCAGATTACCTCTCAAGAAACAAAGCATCAGTTCACCATTGATTCAAATAAAAATGTGAGGAATTTGGATATGAAAAGCATAGACATTTAATCATCACAAACTCTACCTGAGTGTAAAACATTTCCAATTAGCTCACAACAAGGGGGACAACACATGTATGTCAGCACTGAGCTCATCATTAATTCAAAAATTAGGTTGTAGGCTATGCCCAATACATTCAACATCAGACCCACTGCTCACCAAGGCATACTCTCACAAGGGACCTTAAGGGTTTCATTTTCTCTCAAGCTCAAGAGCAGTTACAGCCCCCAAATGGGTTTGTAAGCATGAGCATAGGCAAACCACTTAAGTCCTGGCATCATTGGCCTATCCTCACCATAGATTGGACAACTCCTTGTCTCTACATGACAGCTCATTCACTTTGGATCACAAGATCTTTTAACTGGGTTGTGATGTGGCTTATAAAATGGGTTATAAAGAATGTAAGATTGAAAAGGGGTTCAGAATTTGAGAAATCATTAGGTGAAGGAGGTGATTCATGACTTCACCCCTTTGTAGTTTAGTACCTTTCATTTTCTTTCAAATTTTTCAGCCTTGAAGTGGTCAGTTTCTCCTCTTCATTCTGATTTTTCCAATGAACTTATCCTCTTGATTCCACTCTCACTCCTCTTCATTATTATTTTTCTTTCTTTTCTTGTATTTTTCTTTCTGTTTTTGCTTTTGTTTTTATTTTTGTGACTTGCCACCTCTTCTCTCAGCTGCTACACTGCTCTACTTTAAGTATCTCTTTTCCATTCACCCAATGTTGACCCTATCTCGTCCATCTTCAGCTCCTTCTCCTTTACCTTCGGAATTCTCAGAGTGAGGGTAGGTTTGAATCAGGTCCATAGGTTCAGGTACAAGTACTTGGGTGTATTTTATAGAAAATTGGGAGTTAAGGCTCACCAGGTGTGTGCTCAAGGGCAGTTGAAGGATTTGGCCTGTTTAAGCTCAAATTGTCCAAGAGAAGGCCTTGATCCTTTCTTGGGTTTCATGACTGCTGTCAGTTGCTTCAACTTGGAGGTGCCTAACTTCTAGTGAGGGCATTGCCTCAGCTAGTCCTTAGAGCTAAAAAAATTACCTCAGTCACTCCTTAAAGGAAGGAAAAAAAATTTTGTAGGCTCAACGCTCATTGGTTATGGTCTTCCATTAAACTTTTAAGTATGTCTTTACCTTTTTCTCTCTTTAATGATTCACTCAGTACTGATACAGGTGAGTTTACTTGGTGTTCACATTAAGGAAAAGTTAAAACTTAAAAGATTGTAATGCCTAAAAGTCTGCAAAAGTTTTAAATTTCTCATTTTTCTAATGATTCTTAGGTGAACATGGTTCTATTTCTGTCTTGTTCACTTACATCTGCTGCACTTAGTTTAACTATTTCATTGGCAGAGCTTGCCACACCCCCAAACCTATGAGGAGCAGTGTCCTCACTGATTCAAAGGTGAGATATGCAGCAAGCATAAAACATAAAAATTAACAAAATAGAAACTACAAAAAGAGAAAAAGAACACACAAAAACGAATGAGGAATTACGCACACGTATAAGAAAAATAGTGACAAATTTTATTATAGAGCTAAAAGCAAACATATTACAAAAAGATAAAAAATTATAAACCTAAGAACAATCTAAGCAAAACTTCTTGTGAGATAAAATGGTTCTTCCTCCTGGCTCAGGGATATCCTCAACCTGCTGTGGAAGTGGAACTATAAGCCGGGAGGAGGGGGAAGATGAGGATCATGGAGATGGGTATTGAGCAGGTAGTGGGGGGTTTTCAGAAGATGGTAGGGGAGATACAGGTGGTTCAGTTTTTTGCTTCTTCTTCACTCTCTTCTCCTTTTTCTTCTCCTCCTTGGCTAGGATCCTCTGAACTTCTTCGTACTCATCCCAAAGAAATTGTAATGGGTCCGGCTCCTTAGGCGGTGGGGGGTCCAACCGCATAGGATAGAATTTGTTTGGAAACTCGGTGGGTTTGTCATCCGCCATGGTTGTGAGTAAAGGACTACTAAGGTTAGAGGAGAAAGGATGGGAAGAGGGCGAACTATCCCTGTATTTAAGGTACTTGGATGGTGGAATATGGATGGTCACATTAACTTTTTGTCTATTTCCAAGCATGGCAATAAATTGTGATTGTTTTGGGAATGATAAATCGCACAACTGATTATGGGGAAAGAGAGCTCACACTAATCAATGGTCTAATTTTAGCCTTGGTAATTAAGGTAATCCCGCGTTTTACGTACCTCCATACTAGTATTCACGGACCAATATTCTCGCACAGTATAACTATACATTTATGAGAAGGAAAAGTGCGCAGAAGAATCATAGCTCTACGAGTACAGAATCAAAACTATGTGTGGCTCGCGGAGGTACTTCGCAAAGTATACGTTGGGAATGAGCACGCAAAGTAGTTGTAAATTTCTCGCGCAGCTTAGCTAGTGATCTCCATGAAGAACAATCTCTTCGAGTTTTAAGGTGTCGTGCACTAAAATATGTGGAATACTACTTTGCACGCCCTCATGACTCTGCGAGCAAGCTCTGACACGGCCTTCGATTATGAAAATTAGGCCATTTAACCCTGTGATCGAGACCAACACTCGACCTCTTTGCACCATTTGTGCTCAGTCCTGTACTTGCACAATGTCATGCACCCACTCAGTTTCCATCAGCATCTACCCATCACATGTATTCCTTTTTCAAATGAGAATAGCCTCCCTAATACTAGTACATGCATAGTAAAAATTCCAAATGATAAAACACTTTGATGCAAACAGAGTCTAAACAGCTGCAGTGCTAGTACTTTGCTCAATATTCATCTCCCATATTACTAATAGAAATGAACAATATTAAGAATAAAACCTATACAACATTTGAAAATAAACAAGCACACAGAACAGAATAGAACAAATACACAAAACAGATATGGCACATATAATACAAGGCTGTGGATCACTGATCAGTGGGAGGTTCATGTAGGTGAATGGGCTAAGGAAGCTCCACTTGTTGTTCTACACAAATCTTGAGCCTCTGCCCATTTACTTTCATAATCTACCCTGACTTTGGGTCCAAGATCTCCACAGCACTAGATGGGGAGGCTTTGATGACAGTATAAGGTCCATCCCATCTGGATTTCAGCTTCCCTACAAAGAATTTAAGTGTGGAGTTAAAAAGCTAAACCTTGATGCCAGCAATGAAGTCCTTCCTTAACAACTTCTTGTCAAAGAATGCTTTTGATCTCTCTTTGTACATTCTGGAATTGGCATAGGCTTTTAGCCTCATCTCATCAAGTTCTGCCATTTGCAACTTCCTGCTTGAAAGTCTCCAGCATTTCCTCCGTTTGCGCATTCCCTTTATCAAGAGGGGGTGGGCTAGCTAGAGCTTGAGGAAATGGCAGCTGTGGCACTGCTAGTGCCACTGCTATGTGCCTACTGCCATCGTGGTCATATTTTTTTCTTTTTTTTTATCTTTATTTATTTCTTTATGTTAGGACTCAACATCAGCCCCATTATTTTTCCCTAGCTGCTCCACAGCAGGGGACACAAGCCTCGACTCCTTAACACTAAAATCCTTTCTTTGTCAGTTTCATTTTCTGTGACCTCCTCCAATTCACTGCCCACTAAATTGTCAACCACCCTGCCACTCCTAAGTGTAGTTATGGCATTGGCATCCTCACGGGTGAAGGGTGTTTCTCTAAGCAAGAGCTGCCCTTTTGAATTGTCTAAGCGCTGACTGAGCAATTTTTCTTCTTCTCTCATGTTCAGAGCATTATCGATCTGACCAAGCTGGTCCTCAATCTTTTTGATGCTCTGTCCATAAGAATTGATAGTCTGAACTAGGCTCCCCAGATTTTACATTGAAGCCATCATCTGCCCTTCAAATGAAGATGATCTGGGCTGTTGTGGGGGCAGAGCTAACTGGTTAGACTGTGGGGCAGGTAACAGGAAATTTTGCCTTAGTAAGTAACCTTGATTAAACTGCTGCTGGGGTCTTTAAGAAGCTATCAATTGCTGCTGCTCGGGTTTAGGATATGAGTCTTGTCTCCACCTCAGATTTGGGTGGTTCCTCCAAGAATACCCAGCAAGCTGCTGCCCAAAGGTTAGCGCAACATTGGCTTGCTCCATAACAAAATCTGGAAATTGATTGGTAGATGGACAATCATGAATATAATGTGTGGGAGAATAGCATATCAGACATGCCTCCTCCACCTGTGCGACCATTCGGGGCTGCATCACATTCATCAATTTGTCAAACTTCAAGCTCAGGTTGTCCACCTTTTTCTCCAAATCACCTTGCTCCTTTACTTCATATATTCCACCTCTAGGGGTGGCCTCTTTCACCATTTTAGCTGGAATCTGGCTGTCATTGCGTGACAGAGATTCCTATTGTATGGAATTTTCCCCTATTATGTCAAAAAGCTCCCAAGCTTCCTCAGCTCTCTTGTGGATGTAGCTACCACCACAGTAATCATCCACCATATCCCTGCTCTTGGTATTAATTTATTGATAAAACACTTGGACAAGCTGCCACATTGGGATTTGGTGGTGGGGTGTTTTAACATCTCCTGAAACCTTTCTCATGCTTCATTAAAGTTCTCAGTTGAGGACTGAGTGAATGACAGAATTTTTGTCCTCATCTAGCTTGTTTTGTTCATAGGAAAATTTTTTGCCAGGAACTTGATTTGAAGGTCACTCCATGACTGTATGCTGTTGGTAGGGAGCTTCAATAGCCATGTGTTGGCTTTGTCTTTTAGTGAAAAAGGAAAAAGCCTCAATTTAGTGGCCTCAGGCCCCAAGCCAGCAATGTTGAAGGTAGTGCAAAATGCTAAAAACTAGTCAATATGCTTGTAGGGATCTTCTTTACTCAGCCCATGAAATAAAGGCAGCATATTGATGGGGGAGGATTTAATTTCATAGTTCCCCTCAATAGAGGGAAACTGGATGCAGAAGGGAGAGGTGTACTCCCCAGGTGCATTGTATTCTTTTAATGTCCTTTGCCTCTCAGCATGGTGTCTGCTTCAGTCTCAACAACAGGGCTTAGTGTGGTGTGTCTACGTCTAAGGATCCTTTTCACCGCCGAATTTGGGGGTATCAAGTCAGGGTTTAAGGACCTTTTATCAAGCATACACTCACCAATAGTAATGAAAATGCTTACACGCACACAAAAAGAATTTCACACAACAAAAATAATAGCTACACGAATTTACACTAAACAAGATAACAGGGGATTTAACATAAATGGCATGAGATTTAGGCAAAAGAAAGTGCAAACAGAGCTAGATACTCTAAACTTGCAGCTCTAGCTTTTCCCTCCTTCTGCTATCCATTTCTGTAAAATTTCACAAAGAATCAGTAGTACTTTTATTCTAGATTAAACGCTGCTATAAAGAATTTGTTAGTCTAAATTACAGTACAACTCAGGTCTACTAAAGAGATCAAAATTCTTCGGCAGTGGTGCCAAAAACTTGTTGCTTAGGCTACTTGCTGTGAAAGTGTGCTTATGTTATTATGTGGTGAAAATTAATTGAAAACAAAGTAATATAAAAGAATGGATCCAGCACAACCAAAGAAATCTTAGACCGGCAAGATTCAGGGTCTATTATAGCAAGTTTTAATAAGTAAGAGTTTGTCCCACAGAGAAAATGATCAAGAGCCCAAAGTGGGCACTAATAGTAGGCCTCCAGATTTGACTACAGATCTGACAATCCTAAGAGAAGGAAGTTGGGTGTCACGACTACACTAAATTTACACAAAAAAAGGAAAATAAAGTGCAGGCCTATCCTAAAGAGAGGGGTGAGAAGAAGATGGTGGTAGTGTGTGTCTAAATAAAATACAAAAATTATGATAAGTAAGTAGGTTAAGCTAGAGTTAATGATACAGTAATGTAACTCAGATTTAGTCTATTTGTGTAGTGCTCCTTGCTCAGATGCTATTAAAAGCCTCAACAAGGTATAAGCTCCCAGTTTAACCCATGCCATTTGGGGCACTCTTAGGGCTATACTCTTTCCACTATAATAGTCACAGGGTATCCGATAGAGTCTGTCAAATCCCATTAGTTAAACCAAAAATTTGGTAGTCTAATCTAGAAGAGTGAACTGATCATTTCCACAGCCACTAGACCAGCTCTAGCCATGAATACTATTGCAGCACTATGTAATGCCAGTACTATAAGCTCCCTAGATCTGCGCACAGACATGGCTGACATCCATAGGTATTTCAACCAATAAAATCCTAAGTACTTTGCTAAGGCATACTGCTCACTAGTGCCCGCAAAAAGGTTGAACAAGGCCTTTAACTCAGCTGGTCATTGCTATAAATAGCCTATAATGACAGCCTCAAGCTGTAATTACAACAAGAGATCAGATCTAACATCTGATATCGATTAGGTAGAATAGAGGGGAACCAGCTACTGTACAAACCTCCTCACAAGTCTCTAGAAGCTCATGTGCAGGAGAGAAGAGTCCTTCTCAAACATGTGGATGGACACAACCTTAGGGCTATTCTTAGTCCACTTGAATGGTCATAGGGTATCCTATTGGTCTGTCCATCCCATAGAGGCCTGAGAAAGAACATAAACACTGCTGCAACCACCATGGTCTGCAGGCCCTGAATCCCACTACAGATCCAATATTGCTTTCCATGTGTCTAACAAACCAAGGGAAATCAGATGGTAAGCAAAAGACCTACTAGATACTAAATGGACTAGTCTCAAATACATGGATCTTATAGACATCTAAAGAAACCATAAGATCTATAGATTTTATTAAGCATTAAAACAACAGTTCATTAATAACAGTAAAACTTATAATGAACTATCTCCTGGCTACAGCCCATACACAACTGCTCATCCAAGATCCCAATGTATATAAAAATGTATTATAAAATTGAAACGAAACTAAACCTAGCTTCTTATAGGGGGATTAGCAAGCAAGTGCTGAGCTCAGAGAGAAGAAAAAATAGGAAAACAGAGGTGATCAAACCCTAACCCTAGCCTGCTAAAGCTCCCTACCGGCAGAGGATGAAGAAAAGATTAAAATAATAAACTCTATGTATAGCTTATATACTCTCTAAAAATGGCCTTGGCTCTTAAGAGGTTAACCCTAATTTTTTCAACAGACGTGGCACTGTTACAACCCTTGAATGCCTCGAGACATGTGCCTCAAAATTTGTGCCTCAGGAAGTGTGTCCTAGCCTTGGGAAATTCCCAAAAGATCCTTGAATAAAATTGAGAAGTTGAGAGCTCGTGCTTCACGAGGCTGGGATTTGCTTTTAGGTCATTCTCGCAGCTGCTTTGCCTTCGCGGAGTTGGCTTTGGCTGATGGGAAGGGCTCATTCACACAATAGAACTTTTAGTGAATTGCACAGTCGCTTCACATCGTAGTACTGTCGCAGAGATAATCTGGAGTGCCAGGATTTCTCGCGAAATAGAGCGTCAGAAGCTCTCTCTCTAAGTACTAGCACAGGTGTGCTCCTGCGCTCGTGTAGAAACTTGTAAGGCTCCAGGGTGTGCGAGATCTGCACAAAAGGAATTCTGGGCGTCTCTCTCATCTAGGGCTAAGTGAGAACTCCGCAAGGTGACTTTTAGTTCTTTGTGCATATGAGCTCGTAGTGTTCTGCGGGCAGCTGCTTTGGGGCTCGATCTTCGTGAGAGCTTCGCCAGGGCAGATTCTGAGAGTTTTAAGCCGTGAGATCTTTGCGATGGCTTTACAACTCACCTCTTGATTGCTCGCCTTATCTTCGTGAGGGCCTCTTCCACTGCATCTTTAGCTTCGTGAGGAAACTCCTCAACTCTGCGAAGTTCATCTTTTGCTGCTCTAGTGCATTGCACTTGTTGCTGTCACAGTCTCCTCCCTTCTCACCTAATCTTCATTCATCTGCTAGATTGGTCAATGATGATCAGCAACAGTGAGTTACCATGGTGAGCACTACCAAGGTGTTCCATCAGGCTTTGGCTCAGCTGTCATCTTTGCTTGTATTCTCTCTCTATCTTTTAGGCCAAAAAGCTAGGATTTTGCATTAAGCTGCATATTTTATTACCAACTATAAAACACACTTAACAAATGGTTATTAGTTTGCTTCAAGGTCTATCAAAGGCTAGGTTAAGAGGTGAAAAGTGGTACTTTTAAGAGAATAATACTAAGGCGTGTAACTGATAGAATCGTAGGGGTATGTATAAAAAGTGCCGAATCGTAGGGGCAAGAAAAATGACGGATAGGTGAGCAAATGGAAAAGAAATTTAGTAAACGAGAAAACACATGCAAAAAAGGTGGCCAAAACTTCAAGGAGAGGATATACAAGCTATCCCTAGCAGAGTCACCATCTGTGCAACTGTGGATTTTATCAATCCGTCGCGACGATGCACTCACTAAAAAAAATGGAATCACCACCCAAAGCTTTTGGTGACCCGAGATACCTCAAAATCGATATATGAGCACCATGGTGTAAAAATATGACTCCAATTTGTCAGTCTTTGCCAAAGGCTATTGGGTAGGGGCTTCGATTTTTTATTAGGAAGGTGTTAGGCACCCGATCAACCCGCTCATAAGCAGTTTCCACTTATGGCAAAAGTATATGGAAAAGGAAATAAAATGAATGGCACTCCTCCCTGCCCGAAGGCACTATGATCCTATTTGAGCCACCCGCAATCACAAGAATTTCGGCGGCATAACGGCTCAAATTCTAGGATAGAAGGGAAGCAAAAGAAGGTAGAGGAATAGAGGGGAGAGTCGGAGCTCTCGGGCCCTTGTAGCACCGCTGTGGACTTTCTCGGGGATGCACTTCCGATGAGCTTCTGATAACAAACGGGTTTGAGGAATGAATCTTGGATTCTAAGGCTTGAGAGCTAGAAGGTAGGAGAGGTAGGCTAAGGCCTAGTTCTTGCAAAAGCTAGGGTATTGATGATGGAAAACAAGGTGTGAAGGGTGAACCTAGGTTCTATAATTTTGGAGGATAAATGCTAGAAATGGGAGGAGAAAATCTCTAAAGATTTCTCTCTTTTGGAATTTTTTTCAAGGTTCTAATGAAGGGGGGGTGGCTCTCTATTTATAGAGTTGGAGTAGATTAGAGGGGTACTTAAAGGCTAATGGGTTTAACAATTAGGTAATTATAGACACTCCAATTTTGCCCTCACGGAGTGTATGAATTTGTTCGGTCAACCTTTGACCCTGCCCATGATTTTCAGAAAGGACTTACCTTCTCTGAAAGCTTTAAGACCCTAATACGAGGACCCTCTACTGAAACAATAGTATATGGCTGAACACAGACTGAAACAATAGTTCTGTGGCTCAGACCCCACGACCCTAATACAGGAACCACATAGTGCAACAATAGTATATGGCTTAATACAGGCTTAACAAAAGCCTTATGGTTCGGACCCGACTTAGCCCTGGGAGAATCTTGAATTTGCGCCCTATACAACGCGTGCAATTCAATTGAGTGTCACACAGCTAGCGCGCAATTGGTCCAACTCGAACTAGGCTTACCCTTCCCACGGACCGCCTTAGGAGTAGATTATGTGCCCTATACAGAGCGCACAATTTGATCGCATGTCCGATCACTGGTGCGCAATTTTTCTCGTTTTGACCTATCCTCTAATTCCTTAGACCATCTAAACTCCCCTATTGAGTGCCCTTTATAGAGATCTTAATCAGATTGCGCGCACCAAGAAGGGTGCCCAATTAGTTCTATTAGAATAGAACTAGGACACCAGGCTGAGCCTGTTAGTCGGTCACTCACTAAGTCGTGACCGACTCAAAGTGAATTAAGCGCCTGGAGTAAGGCACATAATTCAATTAAGCGACTCAGACAGGGCGTGTACATAAATTCCACCGACCAATTAAGTGCACCACATAGGGCACGCAATTGTCGGAATACCTATAAATAGACCCCCTTACCCCGAATACAAAAAAACAACAATTTGAGATCTGGCAATCCAGTTTTCAAGTTCCTTCCGAGCTTAAAAACCTTGAGATCTCCTTTCAGTGCCTAGGTAATTTCTCAGTTCTAGTTTGTTTAATTTCCTTTCTAGTTCTTGGTTCTAGTTCTTAAGTTCTAGCTTTTAGTTTTTAATTTCATATATCTTAGATTCTTTAGTCTTAGATTTTAGGTTTTAATTTTAGTTTCTAATTCTAGTTCTTAATCTCTGGTTCTTATCATCTAGAACCAGGTCTTAGCTTTCAGTCCTTCAATTTTTGTTCTAGATTTTATTTTTAGTTTTAAATTTTAGTTCTTTTCCTAGTTTCTAGTTTTTTTTTTTTTTTTTCTTCTCTTCTAGTCTTTAATTTTTCAATCTTTAGATCTTCAATTTTAACTCCTACTCTTCAAATTCAAATCCATAGATTTTCTCATCTCTAGTTCTAGATCTTAATTTCTAGAACCAATTCCTAATTTCAGTCTTTAAATTTATGGTCTTGATTCTTAATCTCTAGAGCCTGTTTTTAGTTTTATTTTTTTTAATTATTCTAGATCATAAAGTTTATTTTAATTCTTCTTTTAATTTCTCTTATTTTAGTTCTTTAGTTATAATCTTAATTTTAAAAATCCTTTAATTTTAATCATCAAAATCCTAACTTTTCAATACAAAAATCATTTTTTCATGACCCTTAGCCAGTAGAAATAGAATACTTAGATTAATTAGATTTTTAATAGACTTAGAAAATCTAAATTAATCAGATTTTTAATATAATTAGGACATTTAAATTAATTAGATTCTTAGTAAAATTAGAATACCTAAATTAACTAGAGTTCCAATAGCGTTAGAGTACTTAAATTAAATAGATTTCTAATAAAATTAGGATATTTAAATTGATTAGAGTTCTAACAAGAGTAGGATACCTAAATTAATTAGAATTCTGATAGAATTAGGATACTTGAGTCAATCAGGAAACTAATATTAATAAGACTTCTAATAAGATTAGGACTCTTTGGATAGTTAGAACTAGGAGACTAATTAAATCAAACTTTTAGAATAATTAAAACTCTTAGACTCTTAGTAGGAATAGGAAAGACTAAAAGATAATCAAACTGAGAGCAGAAAAAGGAAAATAAACTAAACATCTAGGTGACTCAGTGTTGCTGACATCGGCAAGCCAATGATTCAGTAAAGAAGTCGAACCCACACCTCGAAAAGGCGTGATCAGTGACGTGTTGCAGCGTCGATAAACATCTGCAGCTGACGATTGCAACGAACCAGGTATTTTCTTCAGAGAATTTACCCTTTTATTTTTCTTGCTTCTATACTTTCTACTCACCATCAATCGCCTTATGTCAGAGTCTACATAGACCAATTTGGGCCACTCTTTTCGGGAATCGAAAGGGACCCAGAAAAAGTGCGTACCAATAGACTGGCGATCGCGATGGGACTTCTTGTCGCCAAAGCCTCCTCTATTTAGTTTAAATTTTCTTTTATTCATTTTTTTTCTTTCCTATTTAATTTCTTCCCGCACCCACTCGACTATCGAGGATTTCTCGAAAGTGCATGAGCATTCGTGAAAGGCTCGAGATGGGAGGAATACGAAGAATAAATATCATTGATCACAACAATCCTCCATTATGGAATTACCATGGTAACCCCATATATAGCGAGGATCTCTCTAGCGAGTCTGCTTGGTACAACCCTGAGATTAACATGACAGGAGACCAGGAAAACCCCTTTACTCCTCCAAGCACTAGTAATAACCACGATGGAAGAGATGGGAGCACTAGACAAAATTTCACCGCTTGACAACTTATGCAGCTTAGCGTCTAGAAGTTACAAAAGGGAGGCGAAGACATCGAAGAACTACTCCGAGGCTTGGCAGCCGCATACGAAACCATCAAGGAGCGACAAGATAGACAAGAGCAAGACCTACTAAGGCAAGAAGGGTCACCACCCACACCAAGCACAGTCTCAGCCTATGTGTCGCCATTGATCGAGCTGCCCGTGCCCTCTTAACATCAATCATCAAGACCGAATTCACCCTCGGACTACCAAAAAGATGCCACAGTAAGAGTAGATGGTTTCCCCAAAATGCTTGACGAATGCATGGCTAAGAGAGAATGCCCGGGTTACTCATTCGGATTCGATAAGTTTTGTCAAGACCTAGAGTTCACCTTACTTGCAGGATTCAAGCCACCTAAGTTCAACAAATACAATGGTACAGGAAACCCGAACAACCATTTGGCGCTCGTTTGCAACAATCAAGGACTCTAGAAACACTACTTACAGAGATCGCTAGAAGGGAAAGCTCTCAACTCATTTGTCGGACTTCCGCTCTGCAAAATCAACACATTCGATGATCTAGCTAGACAATTCCTGGACCAGTATAAGCATCTGATGTAAGAAATAGTTAGTCTCAGTGATCTGATGATAACTAAGCAAGAATTTGAGGAAGACTTCGCGGATTTCATAGCATGCTAGAGGAAGTTGGCCGCCCGCACCGAAAGTCAAATGAAGGAGAAGGACACGATCGACATCATTATAAACAATGTTAGGGAACCTCTCCGAAGCGCTCTTGTCATAAGTGATTGTCCAGACTTCTCTACTCTTCACTCACGCGCCAACCGCATCCAACGACACATAAAGGGAGGAGATCTCGCCTTTTCAATAGTAACTTCGAAGACCACTACCTCCAACGATTCAAAGCATAAGAACAGTAAGAAAGCCTTTGACTCAGAGCAAGTCAATATTGTCGCCAATTAGGGCCAAAACTCTGGCTACGGAAACTACCAGGCAAGGATCTCGGTCAAAATCAGTATCAGAACTAAGGCCAGGAGCGATATTCGAATCAAAATCAAGGATAGAATCAGCAAAGGTATCCGAATCAGAATCAAAATCATGGCCAGTATCAAAATAGGAATCTATATCCTAATGCCCACCAGCACCAAAATCAAAACACGGTGCAAAACAGGCCAATCAACACCCAAAATTACAATAATGTGGTTCCATCGTAAAATTTTAATCAACAACTAGAGGGCCTTACCAGCCAAGAAGAGAGCACTGCCCTCCACTACCTGACACCATCCCAAATATCTTCTGCCTCCTTAGCAACCAAAGCCTTCTTAGATTCCCTTCAACCCCAATCACTCGGATCGCACCCCCAAGCCTGCCTCCCTACCCAAATTTCACCCGAATCTGAGTATAATCGTTTAGGGCATAGAAGCCGAACCTCCATCATCCTCTGCCTGAACCTCTCACTCCTCCAAGCCAACAACCAACTCCCTCACTGTCTGATTCTGAACTTTAATACGAAGATCATGTCCTCCAAACTATGGAGCAAATTATAGTATGGGAGGAAAGTGTCACCCGGAATACCTCTTGGCAGCGATATGAGGCTACAACAGAGTGTCGCCCCGATACCAAGATGAGTCAGTCGAGTGAAGGATCTGTCAAGGAAGAAGCCCTGATCTCTGCTTTTCTAGAAGAGGAAGATTACACTCAATATCTCCCACCGTGGAACGGCGTAGCCCTCTGCCCATTCCTTCCTCAAATTTTGCTCCATTCGTAAAAAATACTACAGTGAGTTCATTGACACCTCAACCAACGTGTCCGATCCTCAAATCTGTAACCCATTACCCACCACCGCTATTTCCCCTAGAAAAGTAAAATGACGGTGCTCAATCGTAGGAGAGGATATCAAGGGAACAAGTAGTAAACTTTCCTCCACCTCCTCATACGATCCCACCACCTCCGATTCCAAGATCAGTGCCTCCACCGCCTCAACCAAATGTTAGCAGAGCTCACCGCCTCGAAAAAGAGCCAGTTTTAGAGGCAGGGCAGGAATACGATCTTCTGTGGTACCTTGGGAAAATACCAGCGCAAATATCAATCCTTGAGCTAATAAAAAAATTTCCGAAACACCACAGACTATTGATAGATACTCTAGATGAGACGCATGTAAATGAAGATACCACCTTGGATGAGCTACATGAAATCGCTTTGGTCATGGCATAGCCTTCAGTACTCACTTTCACTGTGGCTGATATGCCCAAGGAATCTTTGCGCGGGAGCTCTGCCCCAATATACCTGACCCTTATGATTAGAGGCTTTTCAATACTGCATGCGTTGGTCGACACAGGAGCAGGACTTAATATATGTCCCATAACCACACTCAAGATGCTGGAATATACTAAGCAGGACATAAAGCCCTCATCTTTGTCCCTCATTGCGTATGACGATTCCCAATGTTTTGTTAAGGGAACCATCAAGCTGCAAGTCCGCCTTGGACCGGTCACTAAAGGCATTACGTTCCATGTCTCCGACTCGTCTAGTACCTACAATCTATTCCTAGGAAGGAAATGGCTGGAGTCCATGAAAGTTGTGGCATCTACGTATCATCAATGCATCCAGTTCCCCCACGAAGACTCTATTCGGGATATACGCCGATGCATCCCATAAAGAAGCAGATACTGATTACGTGGCAAGTATTCCAACGGCTCACGACTCCGTCCTATCCACTGGCCACATTAGGAAGGTACAATCTCCTGACGATACTGCAATAACAGAAGTCACTCACATTGGCTCGCCTCCACATCAATCAAGATTAACAAAGAGAGCAGTTGGACCTAACCTCACCCGGCTGTATCATATAAACCCTATCGTGGCAAAGGGATGGGACCTCATGTACTAGCTCAGATACATCCCACATATGAGACTCGGTAAGAATCAACAAGGACGAATAGGGCCAGTCGTTCCAAAGAAAGTTCGCAAGCACACAAGATAAGGTTACCAGTCAGACGGTAAACAAGTCGACCTCCTGCCAACCTCTCCTAAATGGTCACTATATGAGCATTTCATTTATGAAACTATCGAAAAGGCCAATGTGCTAAGATGAAAGGGAGCATCCCGCACCGAACCAAAGGCAACTGAAGTTGAACAGATTGTCAAAGGCTTCATGGACCTGACAAGCTTGAACCAAAATGACAACGACATCGACAAGCTGCTCGAGGGCGTCGGACCACTTTTTGACACTGAGGAACCCTGCACTACTGAGAGAAGGAAACTACCAGAATCTGAGCCGCACATAAAAGAATGGGAGTCAGTTGACGAGGAGGACTTCCATATCGCTACATTGGGAAATGAGGAAGAAACAGAGTCATCCAAGTCTCATGAAGAGAAGACTGGCTATCGATGTCGATTAAAGAAAAAGACTACTGGACTAGCCTTACAGAAATAGAACTTGGAGATCATTTTAGAGCGGAACGGCCGAAGCTCCTCGAGGAGGTCAATAACTCTTAAAGCGAAGAAACAGACTTTGAAGATGAACTTGGTCATCAATCCTTACTGGATAATTGGTGGTGTCCACACCACTGCCCTTACCCAGAATCACCGTATTGCAACCTGTGTGCATCTGTCTGAACATGGTGCGAAAGAGCTATCCTACGCAAGATACGACAAACAACAAGGGAAAAAAATCATCACATTGCCTTTATAGAATTCCAAGAAGAACTAGAGCTTGACACTCCCCAATCTCCGGACACACCATAACCTCAGATATTCTAAAACTCACTGGAAGAGGAATGACAACCACCACTGAGTGATGATGAGGGCTACTAGTTGGATCTCTCGGCTCTTGAGATGGAAGGACAGCTAGGTGAGGACCTCCAAAGATTATTCAAAGAAGAGGATGAACTCTGACATGAAAATTCAGACTTCGATAGCAACTCGAATGCCGAATCAATCCTCTCAAGATGGGAATGCCCTTGGGGATATCCCTACATCTCACAACCTTACCAACCTCACTGTCGAGTGTGCATATTCATCCTAGCATATTACGAGTTACAAAGCCGAGAGCTTACCAATCCAAGAAAATGCCTCGAACAACTTTAGCAGTAAGAATACCTCCAGACTTATTCCAAAGAAGATAGCTTTGACGACTATTGCCTCTCTGCCTTTTTTGAGGATGAAATGGTTCACATGATATAAGAAGGAAGCACATTAGCAGGACCATAGCCATCCTCACTCATCAGGAGGATCACCTCGGACAAGGACTCTAAAAAAAATGCCAAAGTTTGAATGGATCCACATCGTCCAAAGGATCGCAAGAATGGCTCTCGCAGCCGTCCAACTTCCCCAACTAGGAGAAGCCTCTCCGCCGATTCCTTTTTAGGCAACCGACCCTGTACCATATCTTTTATCAAAAACCAAAAAAATAGAAAATCGTAAAACCCAAAAAAATTTAAACATAGAAAATCCTAAAAAATTAGAAGACCACAGAAAAGGGAGGGAGCCCTTCATCCTAGACCCATTCAGCGACTAGCAAGGAGACTTTTCTCCTAAGGTTATAAGCTGTTGACATGCCAACAGAATCAAGGACGGAATAATCGACATGATCACACACGGTCATCGTCCTACCCTCAACATCGAAGAACCCTGCCTCAACTCAGTTCAAAGTTACCCTACTGCCTCTCCCTTGTGAAGCCGCCAAGCATCTTGACAAAATAACAAGCCCGTAATCATACCCGACGAGATACTCCATGACTTTGAGAGAAGGATGAATAGCCTCAACCTACACCTGACTAAAGATGTCGCAGTCATCAATTACACCGATGAAGGGATACCTCTCGCAAAACTAACCCCATAGTGTAGCCATTTTGCATTGTATGAGCTCACTGATGAAGATGAAGGAGCACCAACCACTAAGGAAACACAGGACTTCCAACGGGTCATCAAACGCTTCAACGAGCAAACTCAAGCAGCCATAGAACCTACTAAAGAAATCAATTTTGGCATCGAAGAGAAGCCCAAGAAGTTGTTAATCAATGCAACACTCAACCCCAAGGAGCGACAACAGATCATTCAAGTCCTTCAAGATCACCCCAACTCCTTCGCATGGTCCTATGAAGATATACCTGGTTTGAACCCGAACTTAGTAGAACATCGCTTGGTCTTAGAGCCCGATGCAAAACCCGTCAAGCAAAAACTTTGTAGAATGCACCCTCAAACAGCGCTACAAGTCAAAGAGGAAGTTGACAAGCTACATAAAGCCAAATTCATACGAGTCATCCTCTACCCCAAATGGGTCACAAACATAGTACATGTTGCCAAGAAAGATGACAGAGTAAGGGTATGTATCAAATTCCGGGACCTCAACCAGGCATGCCCGAAAGACGACTTCCCGCTCCCTCACATCGACACTCTGGTCGACAATACCGCTGAACATGAGATGTTATCCTTTATGGATGGCTTCTTCGAATACAATCAAATCAAACTAGAAGAGTCTGACCAAGAAAAAACTTCCTTCACTATGCCATGGGGAACGTACTGCTACATCATCATGCCTTTTGGGCTCAAGAATGCAAGAGCCACTTACCAATGCGCCATGATGGCCATCTTTCACGACATGATGCACAAGTTCGTGAAAGTCTATGTCGACGACATATTAGTGAAGTCCCAGACTCGGGCAAGACATGTTGAAGCATTACGACTGGTGTTACAGAGATCAGAAAAGTATCAGCTAAAGATGAATCCGAAGAAATGCGTGTTCAGGGTAACCTTAAGGAAATTACTAGGATTCATAGTTAGCAAGCAAGAAATCGAAGTTGATCTGATAAAGGTCAGAGCCATTCTCGAGATGCCACCTCCTAGCAACATCAAAGAACTATGAGGTTTGATAGGAAGACTGCAATTCATCAGGAGATTCATCTCCCAGCACTCAACTAGATGTGACCCTTTCTACAGACTACTTAAAGGAGGGGCCGAGTACGTATGGGATGACTACTGTCAGCAAGCCTTCGATAATATCAAGAAGTACCTCCTCAACCTGCCAATACTATCACTGCTTGTTCTTGGAAGACCCCTGATCCTCTACGTGTCAGCAAATGAAAAGGCTATGGGAGTAATCCTCAAATAATATGAAGAAGATGGTACGAGAGAGAAGGCCATTTACTACCTCAATAGAATGATGGTCGAGTACGAATAGAAATACATACCAATGGAGAAGCCATGCCTCGCACTAATATGGGCCTCAACAAAACTATGAAACTACTTTGGAGCACACAAGATACTAGTCCTAGCACATATGGACCCTCTAAAGTACATCTTTGAGAAGCCCGCTACATCCGAAAAGATCGTTCGATGGCTTATGCTCCTACAAGAGTTTGACATCACGTATGTCACATAGAAGTCCGTCAAAGGATAGGCGATCACCGACTACCTCGCGAGCCTTCCCCTCTCGAGAAATGAGCCTATACACGAAGACTTCCTCGACGAAGATCTCCTCTCAAGACACAATGAAGACCCCAACAAGACCTCATGGACCCTCTACTTCGACGGTGCCCTTAATCATAAGGGAAAAGGCATCTGGATAGTCCTAGTAAGCCTAGAATGAGTTGTCACACTGAAAGCATTTCAACTCGACTTCCCAGTCATCAACAACATCGTTGAATATGAAACATTCATTGTTGGACTACAGACAACGCTACAGTTAGGTGTCAAGCAGTTGAAGACAATAGGTAACTCCAAGTTTGTGATATCACAAGTCATCAGGGAATGGAAGACCAAAGAAAGAAGACTGATAGCATACTTAGAAATAGCTCAGTTCTTGATAAAGAAGTTCAAAAGAATCACTTTCACGCCTATCCCAAGACTGGAGAACGAGCTCGCAGACTCTCTCGCCACACTAGCCTCAGTCATTCATATACCAATCAGACATAACACCTAATCCTTCTTCATCGAGAGGTTAACGATGCCAGCACACAAAGTCGTCTGGAAAATAAAGTCAGAACTGCCAATTGGACCATAAACCATCATGAACAAGGAGTAACTTACCCCAAGCAATTCCATGAAGAAAGAAGTCAATGTCGTAACTTTCAGATTCGAGAAATCACCAACCGACGACAGACAACCATGGTACTTCAATATATGGAACTTCCTAAAGCATCGCCATGTCCCTCCTTATGCTATAAAAATTGAACAAAAGACGATCAGAAATTGATGCGCAAGGTTCTGTATCCTAGGCGAGACCCTATACAAAGAAGCCTTCACCAAAGTAGTACTACTGCGGTGCATCGCGACTGCTGAAGGATAATATATCATCTGGGAAGCACACTCTAGTGCATGTGGTGCTCACACCAATAGACAAAGACTCGTGGATCAGATCATACGGCAAGGCTATTTATGACCGACGATGACAAGTGATTGCCACCTCTATGTCCAATGCTGTAAGCAATGCCAAGAATACGCCGCATGTTATACACTGAAAAGTACCACTTTTCACCTCTTAACCTAGCCTTTGTTGGACCTTGAAGCCCACTAATAATTATTTGTTAACTATGTTTTACATTTAGTAATAAAATGTGCAGCTTAATACAAACTCCTTGCCTTTTGGCCCAAAAGAGAGAAAATACAAGCAAAGATGACAGTTGAGCCAAAGCCTAATGGAACACCTTGGTAGTGCTCACCATGGTGACTCATTGTTGTTGATCATCATTGACCTAAAGTCTAGCAGATGACTGAAGTCAACTAAGAAGGAGGATGCTGCAACAACAGCAAGTGTAGTGCAGCAGAGTGTTAAGAAACAGACCTCGCAGAGTTGAGAAGCCTCCTCGCAAAGCTAAAGATGCAGTGGAAGAAGCTCTCCCATAGATAGGCCGCACAGTCAAGAAGAGAGCTATACAGACATCGCGAAGATCTCACAGTGTAAAACCTTTAGAATTCATGGTCGCAAAGCTCTCGCGGGGATCAAGCCTCAAAGCAACTGCCGAAGAACCCAGTGAGTCCATATGCATAGAGAACAAAATGTCACCTCACGGAGTTCTCGCATGGCCCTGGAAGAGTGAGACGCCCAGAATTCCCCGCACGTAGATCTCATGCACTCTATAGCCTTACAAGTTACTACACGAGCGTAGGAGCCCACCTATGTGAGCACTTAGCGAGAGAGAGCTCCTAAAGCTCTACTGCATGAAACACCCTGGTTCTCCAGATTATCTCCTCGATAGCATTGCGACGCGAAGCAACTGCGCAATTCACTAAAGGTTTACTACATGAACGAGCCATTCCCATCAGCCAAAGGTAACTCTGCAAAAGCAAAGCAACTGCGTGTGTAAACTAAAACAACTGCCATCCCCGCAAAGCGCAGGCTCCCCACTTCTCAGTTTAACTTAGGGACCTTTTTAGAATTTCCCAAGGCTAGGGCACACATCCTAAGGTGTGGATTTTGAAGCACACATCTCGAGGCATTCAAGGGTGGTAACAGTACCACGTCTGCTGGAAAAATTAGGGGAGAGCCAAGGTCATTTTGACAGAGTATATAAGTTGTACTTAGAGCTTATTATTTTCATCTTTCCTTCTTCCTCTACCGGTTGAGAGCTCTAGCAGGCTAGGGTTAGGGTTTGATTACCTCTTTTTCCTCTTTCTCTTCTCTCTTAGCTCAGCACTTGCTGGCTAATCCCCCTGTAAGTAGATAGGTCTACCTTTGTTTCAGTCTTGTAATAGATTTTTGTATACATTGGGATCTTGGATGAGTAGTTGTGTATGGGCTGTAGCTAGGAGACAGTTCATTGTAAGTTTTACTGTTATCAATGAACTGCTGTTTTAATGCTTAATCAAATCTATAGATCTTATGGTTTCTTTAGATGTCTATAGGATCCATGTAATTGGGACTAGCCCATTCAGTTTCTAGTAGGACTATTGTTACCATCTGATTTCCCTCAGTTTGATAAACACATGGAAAGCAATGCTAGATCTGTAGTGAGGTTCAAGGAGCTCGGAGGCCTATAGACCATGGTGTTTGTAGCAGTTTTCATGTTCTTTCTCAGGCCTCTGTGGGATGGACAAACCAATGAGATACCTTGTGACCATTCAAGTGGACAGAGTATAGCCTTAAGGTTATGTCCATCCACATGTTTAAGAAGGATTCTTCTCCCCTGCACATGAGCTTCTAGAGTCTTGTGAGGAGGTTTGTACAGTAACTGGCTCCCCTCTATTCTACCTAATCGATATCAGATGTTAGATCTGATCTCTTGTAGTAATTGCAGCTTGAGCCTGAGTCATTGCAGGCTGTTTGTAGCAATGACCAGCTGAGAGAAAGGCCTTATTCAACCTATTTCATGGTCCTTTTTGCGTGCATTAGTAAGTAGTAAGCCTTAGCAAAACACTTAGGATCTTATGGGTTAGAATACTTATGGATGTCAGCCAAGTCTATGTGCAGATCTGGGGAGCTTGAAGTGTTGACATTTACATAGTGCTGCAATAGTATTCATGATTAGAGCTGGTCTAGTGGTTGTGAAAATGATCAGTCCACTCTTCTAGATTAGACTAGCAAATTTCTAGTTTAACTAATGGGATTTGACAGACTCTATCTGATACCCTGTGACCATTATAGTGGACAGAGTATAGCCCTAAGAGCGCCCCAAATGGCATGGGTTAAACTGGGAGCTTTTACCTTGTTGAGGCTATTAATAGCGTCTCAGCAAGGAGCACTGCAGAGATAAACTAAATCTGAGTTACACTACTGTATAATTAATTCTAGCTCAACCTGCTTACTTCTCATAATTTTTGTATTTTATTTTGGCACACACTATCACCATCTTCTTCTAAACCCTTTCTTTAGGATAGGGCTATATTCTATTTCTCTATTTTAAAATTTAATTTAGTGTAGTCGTGACTCCCAACTCCCTTTCTTTAGGATTGTCAGATCTGTAGCCAGATCTGGAGGCCTACTATTATATCCCATTTTGGGTTCTAGATCAATTTCTCTGTGGGACAAACTATTATTAAAACTCACTACAATGGACCCTGTATCTTACAGGATTGTATATTTTTTAGACTTGCTATTTTATGTTTTTCAATCCACCTTTGAATTATTTTTACTAATACATTCTTATCACTGTTTCCAAATAAAGTTAGCAGCAAACATCTAAAAAAAACCCCAACAAGTTTTTGGCGCCGTTGCCAGGGATATTGATCTTTTTAGTAGACCTGGGTTGTGCTATAACTTAGAATTTATTTTTAGTAGACTAACAAATTCTTTGTAGTTGTCTTTAATTTAGAAATAAAGTACTACTGATTCTTTATGGAATTTTACAGATATGGACAGCAGAAGAAGGGAAAATCTAGAGCTGCAAGTGGAGTGTAGCTAGCTCAGTTTGTACTTTCTTTCCCCTAAATCTCATGCCATTTATGTTGAATCCCCTATTATTTTATTTAGTGTAAATCTGTGTAGTTATTACTTTTTTTTGTTTGAAATTCTTTCTATGTGCTTGTAAGTATTTTCATTACTATTGGTGAGTGTATGCTCAGTAGAAGGTCCTTGAACCCTAACTTGGAACCCCAAATCCAGAGGTGGAAAAGATCCTTAGACCTAGACACACCACCCAGAACCCTACAATTGAGACTGAACCAGCTACCGTGGCTGAGAGGCAGAGGACATTCAAAGAATAAAATGCACCTGGGGAGTACACCTCTCCCTTCTGCATTCAGTTTCCCTCTGTTGAGGGGAACTATGAAATAATAGGGAAACTGGTCAACAGTTTCCCTTTGTTGACCAGTTTTTAGCACTTTACACTACCTTCAGCATTGCTGGCTTGGGGCCTGAAGCCACTAAATTGAAGCTTTTTTCTTTTTCATTAAAGGACAAAGCCAGCGTGTGGCTATCAAAGTTCCCAGTCAACAGCATACAGTCATGGAGTGACCTTCAAACCAAGTTCCTAGCAAATTTTTTCCTTATGAACAAAACAAGCCAGATGAGGATAAAAATTCTGTCACTCACTCAGTCTTCAACTGAGAATTTAATGAAGCTTGGGAAAGATTCCAAGAGATGTTAAAACAATGCCCCCACCATCCCAATGTGGTAGCTAGTTCAAGTTTTTTATCAAGATATTAATGCCAAGAGCAGGGATATGGTGGATGCTTCCTGTGGTGGTAGCTACCTCCATAAGACAACTGAGGAAGCATGGGAGCTGTTTGACATAATAGGGGAGAATTCCATGCAGCAGGAGTCTCTGTCACGCAATGACAATCAGATTCCAGCTAAGATGGTGAAAGAGGCCACCCCTAGAGGTGGAATATATGAAGTGAAGGTGCAAGGTGATCAGGAGAGGAAGGTGGAAAACCTGAGCTCGAAGTTTGACAAATTAATGAATGTGATGCAGCCTCGGATGGTTGCACCGGTGGAGGAGGCATGCCTGATATGCCAATTCCCCACACATTCTATTCATGATTGTCCATCTGTCAACCAATTTCTGGATTATGTTATGGAGAATGCTAATGCTACTCAAAACTTTGGGTAGCAGCATGCTGGGTATTCTTGGAGGAACCACCCAAATCTGAGGTGGAGACAAGACTTATATCCTCAACCCCAACAACAATAAATGATAGCTTGTTAAGACATGAAAAGTACCACTTTTCACCCTTAACTTAGCCTCTGTTAGACCCTCAGCCATCTAATAAATGCTTGTTAAGTCATTTCTGTAGGTAATAAATAGTAGCTGCAATAAGGCCTTAATCCTACTAAGGAGCCCACTTTTGCCCCAGAAGTCTGTCAGAAGAATGGAAGCTGGATCCAGATAAGAACTTGACTGCATGAAGACAAAGCACAGCAGTAACAGAGCAAGAAATGAGCCTCGCGCAGTTGCCGTAAGGTTCAAAGGATTCAGAAAGTAAGCCTCGCGCAGTCATCGCGAGTTTCCCAAGACTTCATACCAATTGTCCGTGCTGTTCTCACGCAGTTTAGTGATAGAAGGGCTTTAGATTCATGACTCATGCAGTCTCGCGTAGCTCAAGAAAGCAGCACTTAAAAGCTCACGCAGTTCACTCAGATCAGTTGAGGAGAGAGAGAGCTCCAGGTATTTCTCTGCGCAGCTGTCGCGCAGTGGCCGCTGGATGCAAAACTTCAGAAAAACTTCTCGCACAGTTTAGAGACCAATGCACATCACGCCCTCGCGAGGATCCTCGCGAAGATTCACTGAGAAACAAATTGCTCGTGCGATTCCCGCGCCATTCAGAAGGAAAGTGCAATCCCTTGAAGACTAGAGCAATCCATTGAGGATTCAATGCTCTATCGCACGACTGCTTAAGCTGCAAACTAAGACAACCCTGCGACAACTGGAGTTTCAAGTTAATCCAATCCCGCGAAGACCGTGCTACCACGCTACAGTCTTGGAAACCAGTGCTACCTAGCGAGGCTCTAGACTCTAACTCTCCCTCACTTCTGCAGAGGACATTCTGGGAACTTCCAACAATTAGGGCACGCACTCCAATGCTCCAATTTCCGTGCACCCACCCTGAGACATCTAAGGAACAGTATTAGGCCATGTAGCATCGTTAAAATTAGGGTTTCCTACCCCTAATACGCCGCCAAACTGACTGCTATATAAACTTAAGCCTGGTTTAGATTTAGGAGACCCCTCTTAGAATAGAATTTTGTCTATCTTCTTCTTGCAATAGCTATAGATCTCTAGTAACGTTTAGGTAGATTTCTTTTTACTTTTTCTTCTCTCCTTAGCCCAGCACTTGCTGGCTATGCCTTTGTATGCTTATTTGATTTAGATTTAATGGAATTTCATGATTAGGTGTTTTACATTTATGGGATTGAAGTTTGAGATTGAGTTGTTCTCTACAAGGCTGCTGCCTTGAGATCCTCCATTGAAAGGTTGTATTATAAGCAATGGAGGACTATTTTTAAAGATCTATTCAGATCCAAGTGACCTGTGTGTCTGGGCTAACATGCTCCTATACAAGCCTAGCCCCACCACAGGACCCACTAGATCTAAAATCCCCATGGGAGGAATGAGCTTTTGTAACCTTGTGAACATGGTGGTGACAGCAATGTTTCTTGTTCTGTTTTGGACCTCTGTGAGGAGGATAGCCTCTGGGATAATCTGTGACCATTTAAGTGGACAGGTTATAGCCTTAGGGTGAGGCCAATCCACAGATCCAAGACAGATTCTTCTTCTCTACACTTGTACTTCTAGCCCTGTGAGAGATTGTACAAAGACAGACTCCCCTATATTTGTATAGACCCGCCATCAGATGGTAGACCTGGTTTGGTTATAGAGAGTGTAGGCTTGTGACTAGATCACTGCAGTCTTTCTAAAGCAGTGGACAGCTGGACCTAAGGTTGTACTCAAAGTCTTGCTGGTTCTATGTGTCTGGGCTAACATGCTCCCATACAGGCCTAGCCCCACACATAACACTTTATAGGTTGAGGTTCCCTATGGATTCCTGAGCTTTTATAGCCTAGATGAGGTAGTGCCTACAGTGATAAACATGTTCTGACCCGTCTCTGGACTGTGGTTCCCCAATTGGATAGTCTGTGACCATTTAAGTGGACAAGTTATAGCCATAAAGGGATTGGATAATGGTACAGAGATGAGTTGGATTCTTTCTCCTCAGTGGCGATAATGTAGCCATTGGACAGGACTTCTATAGCAGCAGATCTGAATCTGAGTCATAAAACCCATCAGATCTGAACCTAATAGCATACTTCTCACCCTTTTTATATTTCTTTTCTCACATTCCATCATTCTTCTCAACCCTTTCTGTAGTTCAGGCATTAGGTTACCTTAGGATTTAGAGAATAGTGACCCTAAATTCCCTTCCATTTAGGAATGCCAGAGCTGTAGTCAGATTTGGAAGGCTTACTAAAGATGGCTCCCTTGGAGCTAAAGATCAATTTTCCCTGTGAGACAAACTCTTACTTATTAAAACTTGCTACAATAGGCCCTGTATCTTGCAGGACTGTGCATATTTTAGGCTTGGTGCTCTGTAATCATCACTCTACCTTTCATTCATTTTTCATTTACTCCATTCTCATCATTGTCTCTAATAAAGTCAGTAGAAAGCACTTAAAATAACTACAACAAGTTTTTGGCGCCGCTGCCGGGGATATTGATCATTTAGTAGACTCTAGATTTTTTATTCTTTATTTTTTTTTGGTAGCTGTACTTGTGAATAATTGATACTGCTGACTTACATTTGGAAATTTTCTTGCAGATCTGGACCGTAGCAGAGAAGGAGACTGGAACTGCATTGAGAGTGTAGCTACCTCTATTTGCACTTCTCTAACCTTCAAAATCTCAGTTTATTTCTCCTTTGAAGATTCCATAAGTAGTTGATTAGGATAGTTGTCATTTTTTAGTGCAATGTGCTTGCGAATAGTTTCCCTTACTGTTGGTGTGTGTGCATGTTAGGAAGGAGACCCCTCAGTCCTACTTTAGAGCCTGCTAACCTTGAGATTGAAAGGGGTAGAAGACCGAGAAGGCACAGACACACCACAGTCGAGCCACCTATTGAAATAGAGATAGCAATTATGAGTGAAGAGCAACCTAGAACATTGAAGGAATTGAATGCTCCGGATGATTACAATTCTCCATTCAGCATTCAATTCCCAGATGTTCAGGGTAATTACGAAATCAAAACTTCCATCATCCAAATGCTTCCCTCTTTCCATGGGCTTAGCAAGGAAGACCCTTACAAGCACATTGACCAGTTCTTGGCCCTGTGCACGACATTTTCCATTGCTGGTTTGGGACCAGAAGCCACTAGGCTAAGGCTCTTTCCTTTCTCCCTAAAGGACAGGGCCAACACCTGGTTGTCTAGTCTCCCAAACAACAGTATCACTACTTGGAAGGACCTCCAGACAAGATTTATGTCTAAATTTTTCCGAGAGAACAAAACCAGCCAATTGAGGAAGGGCATACTTTCTTTTGCCCAGTCCTCAACTAAAGATTTTAACCAATGATAGGACATATTTAAGGAGATGCTCAAACAATGTCCCCACCACAAGATCGCTGACTGACAGTTTGTCCAGAGCTTCTATAATGAAATAGATGAGAAGAGCAGAGACAAGGTAGATGCCTCTTGTGGTGGAACATACATGCATAAAATAGCTGATGAGGCATGGGACTTGTTCGAGGTCATAAGTGAAAATGCTTTCTAGAAGTTGTCCTCATCTAGAACTGTTCAAGAGCCTTCTCTTAAGATGGGGGTGGCTGAAACTTCTAAAGGAAAGATGTATGAAGTTAGAGGAAATGATGATCTGAGACTGCAGAGGGCCAATCTTACTGAAAGATTTGATAAACTTTTGACTGTGGTGTAGTCCAGAATGGCTGCACAAGTGATGGAGGCATGTCTGATATGCCAATCTCCACAGCACACAGTGGAAGAGTGCCCATCTGTAGGGAAATACCCTGAATTTGTAATGGAATAGGCTGTTGCTGCCCAATCTTTTGGACAACAATAATCTGGTGGCTACAATAAACAACCATATGGATACCAGCACCAGAATGCTTGTTACCAATGGAGAGACAACCCACATTTGAGGTGGAGACATGACAATTATGTTCAGCCACAACAGATGTTGGCCTTACCGCAAAGGCCGCAACAGCAGTTTAACCAGGGTTATGCCCAAAGGTCGAATTTCCAGCGGCAACAGCAACCCCAGCAACAAAATCAATTGGTAGTTCTCCCACCTCAGCTCCGAAGTGCTTCTTTCGAGGACCAAGTTTTGGCCCAATTGCAAAGCCTTGGACCCTTGAATCAGACTGTGACTTCACACAGTCAAAGCATTAAGAAAATAGAAGAGCAGCTTGGCCAAATAGCCAATGCTTTGGCTAAAAGAGAAGAGGGCAGGTTGCTAAGCTAGCCAATAGCCAACCTAAATGGCCAGTATTCTACAGGAGAAGGCTCCTCAATTTTTAAGGGGGCCAATGCCATCACAGCCTTAAGGTCTGGCAAGCTGGTAGACAACCAGGTGGGAAAAGAATAAGGAGAGGTCATCCCCAAGGAAATGTCAAGTGGAAGTGATAAAGACTTTGTTAGAACACAGAGTCAAGAACTGCCTGCTACCCTTCAACAAGAAAAAAATAAAGAGGTTGTAGTTGAGCCTCAGCAGGAGATAAAAATAGAAAAAAGAAAAAAACAAAAGTTCAGCCATAGGCTTGTATCTGAGGAACCAAACCTCAGCTGCCATTTCCTCACGCTTTGAGTGGCCCTACCCCTTTTGATAAGGGTCAAGCACAGATCGAGGAAATGATGGAGACCTTTAAGTAGGTCAAAATAAATTTACCCCTGCTTGATGCAATTCGACAGGTCCCAGCCTATGCAAAGTTTCTGAAAGACCTTTGTACTCAGAAAAGGAAGGCCAGAGGCCATTTGTCCAAAAAGGTCTTTGCAACTGATACAATTAATTCTGTATTAACCATGACAATACCTGAGAAGTTGCAAGACCCAGGGATACCCACTATTCCCTGTATTATTGGTGACCACATGATTGGAAGGGCCCTTTTGGACCTTGGAGCCAGTGTTAACCTGCTGGCATACATTGTATATTAGCAGTTAGGTTTGGGGGAGCTGAAGCCCACCCCCATTGTTCTATTGATGGCTGATAGGTCTGAGAGGAAACCCATGGGAGTGGTTGAGGATGTCCTAGTGGGGGTAGACAAGTTCTTCTACCCTGCAGACTTCATTGTTTTGGACATGGGTTGTAACAAGAGTACATCCACGATAGCACATTCAAGAGACCATTTTTGGCCACTGCCAATGCATGCATTCAATGCAAGTCTGGGATCATGGAGGTCACTTTCGGGCATATGAAAGTTGAGCTTAATGTGTACAACAGTGCAAAGTACCCTCAGCTGGACAATGAGGAATGCTTTGCAGTGGATGTACTAGAAGAAATTGTTGAAGAAGAACTGCCCACTCTGTTGGAGTGGATCAACATTGTCACTGATTTAATTGAAGTTTGGAACATGGTGGAGGAAGGAAGCCTAGCTTTAATGTCAGAAGACATACCCCTAGTGAGGTCTTCTATGGGCTTAGTGCAGCATTCCAATTGGAAACCTACATTGTTGTCCCTTCCTCCAACCAACAATACACTAATCCTGCCATCCATCCAATAAGCCCCTGATCTGGAGCTTAAGAAGCTACCTGAGACATTAAAATATGCTTTCCTCGAGAAAGAAGAGAAACTTCCTGTAATTATCTCCTCTTCTCTAACCAATGAGCAAGAGGAGAAATTGCTAACAGTTCTGAGGAAGCACAAGAAAGCAATTGGCTGGACCATTGCTGATCTGGGAAATATTGATGCATCAATCTGTATGCATAGGATTCATCTAGAGGAGGGCTCAACACCCTCCAGGGAAATGCAGAGGAAATTGAATCCTCACATGCAAGAAGTGGTTCTGAAAGAAATCATTAAGTTGTTGGATGCTGGGGTAATTTACCCCATCTCTGATTCTGAATGGGTGGCACCAATCCAGGTGGTACCCAAGAAGTCTGGCATCAGAGTGATCACAATCGACTCTAGAGAGTTGAGACCAGCTAGGGAGACCACTGGCTGAAGAGTTTGCATCGTTTATCGAAAACTCAACTCTAAGACTAGAAAAGACCACTTCCCTCTCCCTTTTATGGATCAATTTTGGATAAGCTGGCTGAGAAAGCTTTTTACTATTTTCTTAATGGGTACTCAGGGTACAACCAGATCCTTGTGCACCCTTTGGATCAAGAGAAAACTATTTTTACTTGTCCTTTTGGCACCTTTTCTTATAAAAGGATGCCTTTTGGACTGTGTAATGCCCCAGCCACCTTTAAGAGGTGTATGTATGCCATCTTTTCTGATATGATTGATAAATTCTTAGAAATTTTCATGGATGATTTCTCGGTTTATGGGGATAGCTTTGACCAATGTCTACAACACCTCCATCAATTCTTACAAAGATGTGAAGAGACTAATTTGGTCTTAAGTTGGGAAAAGAGCCACTTCATGGTAACACAAGGAATTGTGTTGGGTCATGTGGTACCTAAAGATGGAATTGAGGTAGATAAGGTCAAAGTTGACCTCATTATAAATTTGCCCCCTCCAAGAACAGTCATGCAAATCAGATCCTTCCTTGGGCATGCTGGATTCTACAGGAGGTTTATCAAAGACTTCAGCAAAACTGCTAAACCAATTTGCCACCTGCTCTGCTAGGATGTGCCCTTTGATTTTTCTGCTGAATGTCTTGAGGCATTTGAAAAGTTAAAAATCTGCCTCACCTCTACTCTTGTACTCCAAACACCTGACTATACCTTGCCCTTTGAGTTGATGTGTGATGCATCTGACTTGGCAATAGGTGTTATCCTGGGCCAGAGAAAAGATAAGCTGCCTATGGTCATTGCATATCTCAGCAAATCACTTGCTGAAGCTCAGCTGAACTACATAACCACTGAGAAAGAGCTTCTGAAACTGTCATCTTCACTGACCACTCATCATTAAAGTACCTACTATCCAAGAAGGATGCAAAGCCCAGATTGATTAGATGGATACTCCTGTTGCAGGAGTTTGACATCGAAATCAAGGACAAGAAGGGTGTAGAGAATGTGGTGGCTGACCACTTGTCCAGAATTATGTTGGAAAAAGGTGATGATGACCTTGCTACAAATGATGTCTTCCCGGATGAGCAACTGTTTGCCATCCACTCTTTAGTCCCCTGGCATGCACATATTGTCAATTATCTAGTTATAGGCAAGATCCCTTCCCATTGGACAAAAATGGATAAAGACCTATTTTTCTCATAGGTCAAATTCTTTTTCTGGGAAGAACCTTGCTTGTACAAGTATTGTGCAGACCAAATCATTCGAAAATGTGACCCCGAATGTGATGTCTCCAGTATTCTAGCCATGTGCCATGAAAATGCCTGTGGGGGTCACTTTAGTGGGAGAAAAATAGCTGACAAAGTACTACAGTGTGGGTTCTATTGGCCTTCTCTTTTTAGAGATGCCAATACACACTGCAAGACCTATGAAAGATGTCAGAAACTAGGAGGGCTGTCTAAACGAAATTCAATGCCTTTATAGCCCATCCTTATTGTAGAACTGTTTGATGTGCGGGGTATTGATTTTATGGGTCCCTTTCCTCCTTCAAATGGTTTTCATTTCATCTTAGTGGCAGTGGACTATGTTTCCAAATGGGTAGAAGCCATTGCCACAGGAACTAATGATAATCAGGTGGTCCTCAAGTTCATAAAGCAAAATATCTTCTCCAGATTTGGTACCCCTAGAGCCATTATCAGTGATGGGGGGAGCCATTTCTGTAATAGAAATTTTGAGAGCTTTCTCAAGAAATATTCTATCACCCATAGGATTGCTACTCCCTACCACCCACAAACCAGTGGGCAAGTTGAAATTTCAAATAGGGAGATCAAGCATATCCTTCAGAAGACTGTGAGGACTGATAGGAAGGATTGGGCTTACAAGCTTAATGATGCACTGTGGGCTTATAGGACTGCCTATAAGACCCCCATTGGTATGTCCCCATTCAAACTGGTCTATGGCAAGGCCTGTCATCTCCTAGTGGAGTTAGAACACAGGGCCTATTGGGCCATCAAACATTTAAATCTAGATCTAACTTCTGCTGGTCTTCACATGTCGCTGTAGCTGTCTGAATTGGAAGAACTAAGGATGGATGCATATGCAAATGCCAGGATCTACAAGGAAAGGTCCAAAACTTTCTTTGACAAAGGGCTGTTGAGAAAAAGTTTTATTGCTGGTGATAAGGTTTGGTTATTTAACTCCAAACTTAAGTTTTTTTCGGGCAAATTAAAATCCAGATGGGAAGGTCCTTATATTGTTATGCATGTTTTCCCATCAGTTGCTGTGGAAATCAAGGATCCCAAGTCTGGGAGAACCTTGAAAGTGAATGGTCAGAGGCTTAAGCCTTGTTTTGAAAAACCTGTTGAACCCATGGACACCATTCACCTTCAAGATGATCCTTATTCAAATTGATCCACAGGTGTGTTATTACTGTATCATATGTATGATGTTTTTGGTTGATTTATCTTACTTGTTTCTATTCTATAGGATTTGTTCATGGTCTTATCTGAATCTGGACCAATCTGTTTTAAGCTTTTGATGCATGGTTTAATTCTTACTATTTTTCAATAGATAGCTTCTGTTGCACGCCTAATATGGGAGGTCATTTTTGATTAAATGCTTGAGTTTCCATGTGTCTAGAGGTAGCCATAGGAGAGAGTCATGCCCCAGATCCAACCACAAGCAAACAAGAATTGGGACAGAACAGAGAGCACATGCTCTCTATTCTATCATTTACTGTCGCTAGGTACAAAATGAAAGTCTGGGAGACTATCGAGAGATTCAAAAGCTATCGCGAGGTTAAACAGGAAGCCTGGGAGCATGTCGCGCAGTTTGCATAGAAACATTCCATGCCTATCGTGAGTTTCATGTGTGCCTGACAACCTCTCGTGCGGTCCACATCATGCTATTCAGTAGTTCTCGTGAGATTATCAGGCTGTCGCGAGGTTCACAAGGTAAACTGGGAGACTCTCGGACAATTCAACAGAAATACGGCATTTCCTGTCGCGAGACTCTAAGTCTATCGCGAGATTCAAAAAAATGAACCTCAGAGCTTTTCGCGCAATCCAAAAGAAACCTAGGAGCTGCTCGTGCGATTCACATGAATTAATCTCACTCTGTAGCGCGCTCCAAGGATAACTTGAGAGATTGTCGTGCAATCCAGATTTAATCCACACCTTCGCTAGGTTCATTTCCAAACCTGCGACCAGATGTTCCAAAGCATGCCGAGCTTCGCGATAAGTATTTTAACCCGCGCTTTTTCCCTTCTTCATTATTTTCATCATTCTTCCCTCTGCGAAACCCTAGCTTCTGGAGCTCTCCCCTCTCCCCCTCCAGCATCGCTCCTACAGCTCATCATTTACTTCACAATTCTAAAGAGTTGTTCCTGACATCACCACCATCCATTTCCCTCTGCTCAGAAATCTTGAGGTGCCCTGTGCGTCAAATCAAACTAAACCCTAGATTTCAGCCTCCGTTTCTCATACTATAGGACAGAGTTAGATATGGCTCCAAAATCTGCACAGAAGAGAAAAGGAAAGGACAAGGACCCTACAGAGACCACCCCCAAAAAGGCCAAGACTTCAAAGTCCCCTAAAAAAGGAAAGGAAGTGGTTGAGGAGGCGGCGGTACCAACCACAAAGTTCTCTACTCCTTCTAAGCTCATGGAGTCAATTTTATTGGAGCCTGAAACAGCCTTTGATATACCATTTTTTGAGAAAGAACCTCTCTCTGCCCCTGCAGTACAATTTATGAGCAAAGCGGGCCTGCTGCCATTGATAAGAGGAATTCCAGCACTAGCCTACCCCAGGCTAGTGCAACTGTTTTATTAGCACATCAAGGTCAAGAGGGACAATGATGGACAAGGGTGCTTTCTGGTGCTGATTGACGACTTCGATATGTTGGTGGGCCCCAAGATGATCGCTGAAGTGTTGGGCATCCCAGCAGCATTCAATCCTAGTTGTGGATAAGGCACCCCTCTGAGGGCATCGATTGATACAATTGCACTGGCCCTAACTAGAGGATTAAAAGCCACCGAGGACTCAATCCGAAGGAGGGAACTAGAACTTGAACTGCTGTTCATTGACCAAGTCCTGCAGAAGAACATATATTACTCAGGACATCAGCAAGAGAGGAGAACCACCATTGCGGATGTTGTCTACTCCTACCACATGGGCCATGGATTCCATGCAGCCTGGCTGATTTTTGAGGCGATGAAGGATGTAGTGGAGAAGTTAGGGTCCAACAAGAAGCCTCACACTCTACCCTATGCAAGAATCATTACCTTGCTGCTGCTCAAAGGGGGCTACAAGATAGGAAGGACTGAGCAGACCACCACCCTTACCCTTACTATCTTTGCCAAAAGGCAATGGGGAATTAGCAGGAGCTTGATGGGTGGCTAGAAAAAGAAGAAAGCTGAGGCTTAGGCACTGCCAAAGCAACCAGAGGCAGCTGGATCAGGGTCTACCCCTACTACAAAGAAGGTCCCTCCAGAGATTATCACTTCCATCGTTGCAGCAGCCCCTGTTACCCCTGCATCCCTCACCCCTCTTGCATCCATCTCTCACCCCCCTCTATTTCCATCCTCCATGCCCACTCCCCCCTCACCTGTGCTTGGTTCATGGGAGGACTCACCATTCCCTACCTTACCTCAGTACACAGCCACCATTCCCCCCCTTACCTCCACCTAAGCCTACCATCCCACCACTCATCTCTTACAAAAAATGAAAAACAACTAAGACCATCCCAACCAACTCCCAAACACCACCCTCCATACCCTCTATCCCCATTGACACACCCCACCTTGAAGAAACTCCCACCCCAGCCATATCTACTACATCCCCTCTCCCAGACATTGACTTAACCCTTAACACACCCATAGGCTTTCAAGTCTTCATCTCTACATTCCTTGAAACAATGCATCTACAGACTCCCCAACTACCTCCCAGCACCACTCCCCAGAACCCCACTCTTCCCCTCCCTCCACTTTCCATCATGCTCCTTCCTCCCCTTTCCAACCAGTACCCTCTTCTTCCCAAACCCAACCTCCTAGCTTTCACACACTAACCCTCATCCTACCCCTTATCCAAGACATACAAGCCCAGTTATCCACCAATTCCCAAAAATAGGACCAGATGTAAGCTGAACTCACCTCCATCCAATCTACCCTACACACCTTAACCACTCCACCCATCCCTCCCCCATCCACTTCACCCCCCCTGGTCCTATCCACTGACAGACAGACACAAACAGACTTCCCTCCTGACTCATTTCCCCCCCACCTTCACCATTAACTCCTACCCACCCATTTCCTTTAATCCCTTTCACAATTCCCCCTTTCCATCCACCATCACCCCCAACTCCTCTCGAGCCTACACCCTTTTCTTTTCCCCCTATACCCACCACCCCCCCTCTTATCCTCCCCCCCCCCACCTTCTCTACCAAATCCACCCAAACAGACCCAGAGCCTAACCCCATTTCCCCACAACTTCATTTCCCTACTATCATCCCCCCTCTGCCCCCCAGGACCAAGCACAATCTGCTCCTTCCACCTCCTATCTTCCCATTGCCCCACAACATCATTTTTACAGCCTCCCCTACCTCACTATCCCTCACCATATGAGAGATAATGCATACCTGAGGAAGGATGTCCTGAGGGGCATGGCCAAGCTTCGCCAATCAATTGAGACCCCCCTGCTGGAGCAGATTGATAAAATAATGGAGGAACACAGACAGCAACTTCTGGGCATCTCATTGGGGTGGACAAACATTTTGGATGCCTACAAAAATGCCAAGGCTACAACTACTTATCATCAGATCAATTGAGAGTATGAGAAATCAAATGCTGCTGTAGCGAATGCCCAAGCGAGAATGCTTGAAAAATGACTTAACAATGCCCAAAAAATCTAAAAAATCTAAAAGGAGATCCACGAGACTGACGCCCTCAAATTTCAAATCAAGATAGCCTCATTGGAATCCGCATTGGCTGCTGCCCATAATGAACCTTACCATCCGACCCCCATCTCTGTTCACGTGCCTGCGCCTAAGCCAACTACTACTCTAGCTCCACCTGCCTAGTCTGAGGAGGCACCACCTCAGCCCCAGAAAGTTTTTCCTGCTTCACCTCCTAAGGAGCAGCCTCCATCTACAGAGTAACCTACCCCTACCATGGCCTCTGCTGTACCACAATAGAAGCAAACTTATCCTTAGAGGAGGAAAGTCATTGCCAAGAGGTCTGCTCCCAAACCTGTCCCTTTAAAAATTGGCAAAGAACCTGCTGCCCTGTCTGAAGAGGCACGGTCCCCTGTCAAACCTGAATCCACTGGCAAAGGGAAATCCCCAGTGGTCCCCACTGAGGAAGCCACAGCTAAAGGAAAAGGGAAGTCCCCAGTGGTCCCCACGGTCGAAGCAGAAGCCAAAGCCAAAGGCAAAGAAAAATCCCCTGCCACCCCCCCACTAAGCGAAAAGGAAAAGCCCCTCAAGAACCCAAGGAACCAAAGGCTCCCAAGACACCAAAAGTAAGGGTGAGGGCACCTAAAGCTCCAACTGCAAAGAAAACACCAGCTGAGAAGAAAATGGAGAGGGAGGAAAAGAAGAAACAAGACAGAGCTGCCCTTAAGGCACAAGCTAAAAAGATGGGCTGGGATTTCCTTACATATTCTGATTCAGATTAGATCTTAGCCTCTAGATTGTATCTTAGGTTTTTCTTCTTGTACTTCCACTTGTAACAATTTTTATTCCACTTAAATAGAATGTCTAGTTTTTGTCTATTGCTCTGTTATGTGTGTTTCGTTCTGATTGTTTGGTATTTTTTTTATTTTGTTCTTTTTGCCATTCATGGGAGAAGAGTTTTGGGAGGATATGTTTCTTTGACCCAGTAATCCATGTGGAGGATAGATGTCATTGGTGACTGCATAATTCTGTGCAAATACCTGCCTCAGGGATTTCAATGGCTCCTTCTTCAAATTGTCGTGCCATATTAAGTGTACCTCTGAAGATCCTCACCAAATTGGCGAGAAATGTCCTTTACTCCTATCTGATTGCTCTTCGCGAGGATCTCCACACGATACACTTACCTCTTTAAATACCATGCCTATCTTTGGACATTCATTTAATGCTCCTTCTCTTTTCCAAAGAGCCAGTGTATTTTTCTTCTTTCCCCACACAGCACGCATTTATTGCCAAGTTTGAAAATGGACGCTATCTCAATTCCGCCGATTCATGTTCCCTCGTCCCTCTCTTTTAAATCTGCCATCCATCCCTTTTCATCTCAACCCTCCTCTTCTAACCCTAGAAGTCCATACCTCCTCACACAAATGGCGGATGACACCCCCTTCGGGTTCCCAATCAAATTCTACCCCATCTGGGAAGATCCCCCACCGCCAAAGGAGCCGGACCCTTGGCAATTTCTCTGGGATGAATTTGACGAGGTCCAGCGGATCCTCGCCAAGGAGGAAAAGAAAAAGAGAAAAAGAGAGAAGAGAGAAAAGAAGAAGAAAAAAATGGCAACGCCTGCATCTCCCCCTCCATCTTCCTCAAACCCTCCCCCGGCTACACATTGACCCCCCCCCCCCATTTTGTCTTTTGCTTTTCAATCTTTTTGTTATATTTTCTTTTTATTTTAATGCAAGTTTCTTTTAGTTTCATATTGTTCCGTTTGCATTTTCTGTTTCTCTCTCTTCTTCTGTGTTTCTTTTTGTCTATCTGCTTGGATTCTACTGCTTTTTATCACCTCTGAACCAGTGAGGACACTGCTCCGAATGGTTTGGGGGTGTGGCAGTCTGCCAATAGAATAGTTAATTTTAGTGCAGTAATGATGGTTTAACTGGGATGAACAAAGTTATTTTTCACTTAACTTGATACAATGAGGAAACATTTAAATATTGTGGCAGACTTTTGGAAACAGATAAAAGTTGATCTTGACACCACTATGAAGCTAATATTAGAAAAAATTTCGAGGTAAGTACTCAGCGAGCTTAAGAGGAGAGAAATAGATGAAAATACACCCCATGAGTTAAAATTGAAGACCATACCTAGTGAGATTTGGGCCCATCATTTTCTTTTAAAGAGTGTTTTCAGCATTATTTCTGCTCTAAGGATTGAGTGAATCAAGACTTTTTCACTAGAAGTTGTGCAACTCCAAATCAAAACTAATTGACAGCACTCATGAGGCTAAGGAAATGATCTAAGGCCCTCATTTGGACAGTTTGAACCTAAAAATTCAACCTTTCAAAATCTGTCCTTTTGCATACACTAGTTGAGCCTTAAAATCATATTTTTTCTTTCACAAACACCAGAAAACTTGCACCTTAACCTCATTACCTGAGTCAACCTTACCCTCGCTCTGAGAATTCAGAAGGTAAAGGAGAAGGATGTAAAGATATTGAGAATGGTCCAATATTATGTGGAAGGTGAAGAAAAGCAACTTGTGAATAGTTGTGTATCAATGGCAGTTGTGTGGCATTTCATCAAAAGAATAAAAGAGAAAAAGAAAGAGAAGTCTAGAGAACATCTTCATCTGGAAATTGAAAAGAAAAGGAGAAGATGGCCACTTTGTCTTTCAAATAGAAGAGGAAGATAGAGTTTTTACTAGAATGAAGGTTGTGAGGTCATGAACCACTCCTTACCTTGCTGATTTCTCAATTTGGATTCCCTTTTTACCCCTTTTATTCTTTACACTCCTCAGCCATAAGCCACATTACAACCCATTCTCAAAGACCTTGTGGATCCAAAGTCAAATGAGTTGTCATGTGAAGATGAAGAGTTGCCCAATCTATGGTGAAAATCCTTGAAGATGCCAGAAATTAGAAGCTTGGCCTATGCTCATGCTTGCAAACCCATTTGGGGTCTGCTACTGCTCTTGAGCTGTGAGATTATGAACACCCTCAGCTTATTAATGTTGAGAGATAGCCCTAGTGAGAATTAGGTCTGAATTTTTACCTCTTTAGGGTGGTATCCACCCTGGATCTTGAATCAAAGGCAAGCTGGGTACTGATTTTCATACATTGAAATTCTAATGTTAAATAAATGATGGTCAGGCAAACACATGTTGAATTTTAAGTTCTCAATGGCCTGCAAACATTGCTTCAGTTTCCTCTAAGTATCAAATGGATGTGGAATGAAACTTTAAACATTTTAATCTGTGTTGTCATTATCTGCACTATATTTAACTGATTTTAATGCTGAAGTTTGTGGATGTCTTCACTAAAAACCCTCAGGAGACTTCACTCCTCCACTAGGGATCACCTAGGGGTTTAAAAGGCTTGGTACATATGCTAAATGTATCCGTGCTCCCTACGAAAGTGGCATTTAATTAAACTGCAGATGTTTAGTGTAGCTTTGCTAAGGGACTAGCAAAGATTAGGTTTAGGGGTGTGTTAAAACATGAAAAGGACCACTTTTCACCCTTAACTTAGCCTCTGTTAGACCCTCAGCCATCTAATAAATGCTTGTTAAGTCATTTCTGTAGGTAATAAATAGCAGCTGCGATAAGGCCTTAATCCTGCTAAGGAGCCCACTTTTGCCCCAGAAGTTTCTCAGAAGAATGGAAGTTGGATCCAGACAAGAACTTGATTACATGAAGGCGAAGCATAGCAGCAACAGAGCAACAAATGAGCCTCACGTAGTTGCCGTAAGGTTCAAAGGATTCAAAAAGTAAGCCTCGTGCAGTCCTCGCAAGTTTCCCAAGACTTCATACCAATTGTCTGCACTGTTCTCGCGCAGTTTAGTGACAGAAGGGCTTCAAAATCATGACTCACACAGTCTCGCATAGGTCAAGAAAGCAGCACTCAAAACCTCATGCAGTTCACTCAGATCAGCTGAGGAGAGAGAGAGAGAGCTCCAGGTATTTCTGCGCATAGCTGTCGCGTAGTGGCCACAGGCTGCAAAACATCAAAAAAACTTCTCGCACAGTTTAGAGACCAATGCACATCACGCCCTCGCGAGGATCCTCACGAAGATCCACTGAGAAACAAACTTCTCGCGCAATTCTCGCGCCATTCAGAAGGAAAGTGCAATCCCACGAAGACCAGAGCAATCCAGCGAGGATTCAATGCTCTATCGCATGACTGCTTAAGCTACAAACTAAGACAACCCCGTGACGGCTGCAGTTTCAAGTTAATCCAATCCCGTGAAGACCGTGCTACCACGTGACAATCTTGGAAACCAGTGCTACCTGGCGAGGCTCTGGACTCTAACTCTCCCTCACTTCTGTAGAGGACATTTTGAGAACTTCCAGCAATTAGGGCACGACTCTAACGCTCTAATTTCCGTGCACGTGCCTCGAGGCATCCAAGGAACAATATTAGGCCATGTGGCATCGTTAAATTAGGGTTTCCTAACCCTAATGCACCGCCAAACTGGCTGCTACATAAACCTAAGCCTGGTTTAGGTTTAGGAGACCCCTCTTAGAATAGAATTTTGTCTATCTTCTTCTTGCAGTAGCTGTAGATCTCTAGTAACGTTTAGGTAGATTTCTTTTTACTTTTTCTTCTCTCCTTAGCCCAGCACTTGCTGGTTATGCCTTTGTATGCTTATTTGGTTTAGATTTAATGGAATTTCATGATTAGGTGTTTTACATTTATGGGATTGAAGTTTGAGATTGAGTTGTTCTGTACAAGGCTGCTGCCTGGAGATCCTCCATTGAAAGGTTGTATTATAAGCAATGGAGGACTATTTTTAAAGATCTATCCAGATCCAAGTGACCTGTGTGCCTAGGCTAACATGCTCCTATACAAGCCTAGCCCCACCACAGGACCCACTAGATCTGAAATCCCCATGGGAGGAATGAGCTTTTGTAGCCTTGTGAACATGGTGGTGACAACAATGTTTCTTGTTCTGTTTTGGACCTCTGTGAGGAGGATAGCCTCTGGGATAATCTGTGACCATTTAAGTGGATAGGTTATAGCCTTAGGGTGAGGCCAATCCACAGATCCAAGACAGATTCTTCTTCTCTACACTTGCACTTCTAGCCCTGTGAGAGATTGTACAGAGACAGACTCCCATGTATTTGTATAGACCCGCCATCAGATGGCAGACCTGGTTTGGTTATAGAGAGTGTAGGCTTGTGACTGGATCACTGCAGTCTTTCTAAAGCAATGGACTGCTGGACCTAAGGTTGTACTCAAACTCTTGTTGGTTTTATGTATCTTGGCTAACATGCTCCCATACAGGCCTAGCCCCACACATAACACTTTAGAGGTTGAGGTTCCCTATGGATTCCTGAGCTTTTGTAGCCTGGATGAAGTAGTGCCTATAGTGATAAAAATGGTCTGACCCATCTCTGGATTGTGGTTCCCCAATTGGATAGTTTGTGACCATTTAAGTGGACAGGTTATAGCCATTAAGGGATTGGATCATGGTACAGAGATGAGTTGGATTCTTTCTCCTTAGTGGCGATAATGTAGCCATTGGACAGGACTTCTATAGCAGCAGATCTGAATCTGAGTCATAAAACCCATCAGATTTGAACCTAATAGCATACTTCTCACTCTTTTTATATTTCTTTTCTCACATTCCATCATTCTTCTCAACCCTTTCTGTAGTTTAGGCATTAGGTTACCTTAGGATTTAGAGAATAGTGACCCTAAATTCCCTTCCATTTAGGAATGCCAGATCTGTAGTCAGATCTGGAGGGCCTACTAAAGATGGCTCCCCTGGAGCTAAAGATCAATTTTCCCTGTGGGACAAACTCTTACTTATTAAAACTTGCTACAATAGGCCCTGTATCTTGTAGGATTGTGCATATTTTAGGCTTGCTGCTCCGTAATCATCACTCTACCTTTCACTCATTTTTCATTTACCCCATTCTTATCACTGTCTCCAATAAAGTCAGTAGCAAGCACTTAAAATAACTACAACATAGCTCCCTACAGACCCCAACACCAGTTTACTCAAGGTTATCCACCAAGGCAAAATTTCCTCTTACCTGCCCCACAGTCTAACCAGTTAGCTCTGCCCCCACAACAACCTAGGTCCTCTTCATTTGAAGAGCAGATGATGGCTTCAATGCAGAATCTGGGGAGCTTGGTGCAGACTGTTAATTCTCATGGACAGAGCATTAAAAAGATTGAGGACCAGCGTGGTCAGATCTGTAATACCCTGAACAGGAGGGAGGAAGGAAAATTATCTAGACTGCCCCTCAGAAACTTGAAAGGTCAGTTTATGATTGGTGATGCATCCTCTATTCAGGAGGAAGCTAGTGCCCAGTGAGCTAAATACTGGTAATAATTGTATCATATGTATGAAAACTTTTGTGTTGAATTATGTTCTTTAGAATTCTGTCATTTGTGTTTTGTGTGTTATGTTGGTTTGATTGTTTTGCTTTATCTGTGTTTTAATTATTTGTGACTGAAAACATGTGCCTCTGTATCATCTGAATCGGCTGTGTGTTTGTTGATGAATGGTTGAGATACCCTGTTCCTGATTTGCATGAAAAGGAACTGAAAAACTACTTTTACAATTCTGCAATGTCAATGAACAGCTGATTAACAATGGATATAAACTTATCATGAGGTAAATGAAGCACCTGTCTAAGGCTTGGTGCTCATGCACAGTGGTTGGGTGCACAACAGCATGAGGCACCAACCAATGTGCTACACTGAGATTAAAAGAGTGAAGGTTGTGCAAGAAATACTATCTCGCTGAGTTGGAAGGCTTGAATTTGTTGTGCGAGCCATCTTTTGGCTTCCTCGCACGCTAGAACAACTAAGCCTTGACTGTGAAAGTGTCTCGCAGAGTTGCTTTCTACTTCGCGAGCTAAATTTGTGTGAAAATGATGCCTTCTGGGTGTTCTATGCGAGTATTGCATGAGGAAATTTCCTAAAGCATACCAAGGTCTCTCCAGCCAAGGTCTCAGCTCCGCGAAAGGACTGTGAGGTAGTTTGTTCTGTTGTGCAATAGACCCTTTTACGAACTTAAAAGCCATCTGTGCGACAATCCTACTCCATGAACCGCGGGATTTACTCTATAAACTCAGTGAATTAACTCATTTGCTTCATTTTCTCTCTCTACCCTAGCTCCCTTTGCCCAAAAGAGAGCCCCTCTTTCTCTGCTTTCCTCTCCACAACTTGAGCCACTTCATCTGAAGGTTTTTCCTCTCACCATTTTGCTCCCCAGCTATTCCTGGTTACTTTGAGCATGGTTTGGGAGGACTTAAGCCACTGTGCACATTTCTACGTGGAACCCTAGCTCGCCTTGGGTAAGCTCTGCAACTCTCCCTCTGTGCTTTGATTGGTTTAGTAAATTAGAGAGAGAGAAGATGAATTATGATATTTTTAGTGCCTACTTAGAGTAATCTACATTCTCTGAGATCTGTGAGCCCTGTTTTAGATTTGGAGCACCTATGGCCAAAAGTTTAAAATTCATTGATACATTGGCGGCTATGTTATACCCTGCTCCTAGTGGCAGCCCTGTGGCCACTAGGAAATCCACAAGGATTGAAGAGGCCTTCACATTGGAGACATTTGAGGTGGCCTCCCCTGGTATTGAACCCACAATCTCAAAGGAAAAGAAGAAATTTGCCCCAAAGAATAGGGCCAGAGAGCACCCACCTGTTGAGGGCCCTGAAAAATCAAACAAGAAGTAAGAAAAAGGCAAGGTTGTGACCCCTGTGGCCCCTGAGGTTGCAGAGGAAGAGACTACTGAATACCTCAGGGTCCCTTCTGAGTTTGTGTTGGAAATTCCACTGGAGGCAGAAAATATTTTTGATAAAGACTACTTTGAGGAGCTACCAGGGACCTCTGCCTCCATTGAATATCTTAGTAAGGAAACTCTGCTGCCACTGTCGAGACCCTTAATGCAGTTGGTGTTCTCAAGATTAGTCAGATTGTTTTATCAGAATATGAGGTTGAGGATTGGTGATGATGGGAACCCAACATTGCTGGTACTGATTGATAATTTGAAATGTTATTTAACCAATCTGGCATTGCAAGGGTACTCGGGATACCAACTGGATATGACCTTAAGTTTGGCTTGGGACCTCCCCTGACTGCCACCATTAGAGGGATAGCCAGAGAACTAACTGGAGGAATCATGGCTTCAGGGGTCTCAATCAAGAAAAGAGATCTGCACCCCAACCTCAGATTCATGGATGGGGTGCTGAGGAAAAATGTGTTTTGCTTGAGTCATGAGCAAGAGAGGAGGTCCCCCATAGCTGATGCCCCTCTCTCATTTCACAGAAGCCACTACTTTGATGCAGCCAAGTTAGTGTTTGAAGGGATTAGGGACTTGTGTGAGAAAGTGAAGGTTAACAAGAAACCACAGGTTGATTAATCCATCTGACCGAAGATAAAATACCCTTCAAAAGGGAGGAGGAGATAAAAGTGGGCCTAAACCCCAAAAAAAAATAGTGGAAAGAACAATGGTATCAAAGGGTGGCACAATGATGAGAAAGAGGGAGAAGAGGAATGAATTGAGAGAAGCTACTTCACCATTCAATTATTAAGAGATGCATTTCCCCACCATTAGGAAGTGGGTCACTCACGCTCACTTGATGAGGTAGCGGCCTCTGTTGGGACAGCCAGGCCACCAACCTCTACACCCATTACCCCACCACCTCCATCCTCATCCCAGTCCTCACAGCCACACACAAGTCCAATATCCTTACCTCAGCCACTCTAGCCCACACCCCCCATGGCCACCTTACCCATACCCACACCCTTACCTCTTTTTTCAGCCTATACCAGCCCACCCATAAAGTTGCCTACACTAAGAAAAGAAAACTCACAAAAGGCACAACCCCATAGCACCCCATCCCACCTACATTTCCCAAACCAGTCCAATTCCTGATACCACCTTCATTCCAGACCCAATACCCACAACCTATGCACCACAACCCCATACCTTTGACACCCCCCAGCAGCCCAGTGAGACTTCCCAACCTTTTATACCTATCCCTAGTGAGCCTGTAGACCAATCCATTGCCTTATCCCATGATAGCGAGCCTTTTTCAGGAGAGGAATTTTTCACTATGATGTTTACTATCCTAAGAGATATCAACCTTGAGTATACACCTCTCCCCTACTCACCCCCCCTCCACACTTTACCCCACCACACTTTACACCACCACAGGCCACTACCTTCACTCATAGACCCACATCCCCCTTCCAGCCAGTTTCACCCATCCAACCCACACCCAATACCATACCAGACCTCTTACCCCAAATCCTACACCTCTTACTGTCCCTCCAATCACAAATGTTGTCCAATACCCAAACCCAATCAACCCTCGAAGCCTACCTTCACTCTATTCATTCCACCCTACCAAACCGTACCTCCATCCCCACCATTTTACATTCCATCCACACAAATCTATCCACTCTAACCCAAACTTCCGAACAGTCACCTATTTCCCCATCAATCTGTTATCCTTCCTCTACTCCCACACCCATTGTCCCTATCCTGGAAGCTTCTCCCATTCCCTCTAGAGATGCTTTCACCCAAACTGACCCCGAACTTCAATCACATCCTGAACCTACCCTTGCCATACATCAAACTATCTCATCTTCCCCACCTTGGTCTACACTCACCCCCTCTACTTCTATGGTTGGGCCTTTCATTACTGATCTGACCTTATTTCCTGATTCTTCTACTCCCATGCCACCCTATCCCAACCTATTGTGAGCCATGCAAGCAAATGCCTACATAAAAAAGGGATGTAATTCAAGGCATGACCGACTTGAAAGCAGTAGTGCGGCAACCCCTCCTGGATAAAATTAAACTCCTGATGCTTGCCCATAAGATTGAGAAAAAGGAAATCAAGGATGGATGGAGAGAGATTATGGTCCAATACAACCAGGAGAAGAAAAGGGTGGAGAGTCAAGAAGATGTTATCAAAGAACTAAAAGAGAGACTCTAGCTGACTGAGGAGAGAGCTTATGATTACAGGGTGACTATTGCAGCCTTGGAGAAAAGGACAAATGCCCAAACTGACTGGGAGTTGGCAGAAGCTCTTTTTAAAGAACTCAACCCTGATGTACCTCTTCAACAATCAAGCCTGGTTGCCACTAGTCCGAGCCCTATCAAACCTAGACCCAAAATCAAGGACCCTACTCCAAAGCAATCACTCACTTCTAAGAGCAAATGCACAACCAAGACTAGGAAAACCACTTCAAAAAGACCATTGTCTAAGGCTGCTGCTTTAAAGATAGCAAAGGGTAAAGAGATCCAGGAACCACCTACTGAACACAAGGACTCAAATGATTGATATTTTCACATGTTTTGAGTTAGGAGTAGTGTGTTGTAAATACATTTTCTAATATAATGAATTTTCTTTTTGTTACTTCTGTGAACCTATTATTTTGTTTCATCTTTGTTTGTCTATTTTTGTGCCTTCTTTTTCTTTTGTAGTTTCTGTTTTGTTAATTTTTAGGTTTTATACCTACTTCATACCCATTGCCCTTTGAATCAGTGAGGACACTGCTCCTCATAGGTTTGGGGGTGTGGCAGGTTCTGCCAATGAAATAGGTAACCTAAGTGCAGCAGATTCAAGTGAGTAAGACAGAAACAGAACCATGTTCACCTAAGGATTATTAGATAAATGAGAAATTTAAAATTTTATGGACCTTTAGGCATTACAAGCTTTTAAATTTTAACTTTTCCATGATGTAAACACCAAGTAAACTCACTTGTATCAGTACTGAATGAGTCATCAAAAAGAGAAAAAGGTAAGGACATACTTAAAAGTTCAATGAAAGACCATAACCAATGAGAGTTGGGCCTATAAAAAAAAAAATTCCTTCCTTTAAGGAGTGACTGAGGCAATTCTTCTAGCTCTAAGAACTGGCTGAGGCAATGCCCTCACTAGAAGTTAGGCACCTCCAAGTTAAAACAACTGACAGCACTCATGAAACCTAGGAAAGGATCAAGGCCTTCTCTTGGACAGTTTGAGCTTAAATAGACCAAATCCTAATCAACTGCCCTTGCGCACACACCTGTTGAGCCCTAATTTCTAATTTTCTTTAAAATACACCCGAGTACTTGCACTAGAACCTATGGACCTGACTCAAACCTATCCTCACTCTGAGAATTCAGAAGGTAAAGGAGAAGGATTTGAAGATGGACAAGATAGGGTCAACATTGGGTGAATGGAGAAGAGATACCTAAAGTTGAGCCGTATAGCAACTAAGGAAAGAGGTGGCAAGTCACAAACACAAAAATAAAAAATAAAATAGAAGGAAAAATGAAAGAAAAGAAAGAAAAATAATAATGAAGAGGAGTGAGAGAGGAGTCAAGAGGAACAGTTCATTGGAAAAATCAAAATGAAGAGGAGAAGCTAGCCACTTCAAGCCTGAAAATTTTGAAAGAAAATGAAAGGGGTTGAACTACAAATGGGTGAAGTCATGAATCACCTCCTTCACTTACTAATTTCTCAATTTTGAAGCCCTTTTCAACCTTCCATTCTTTATAAACCACTTCATAAGCCACATCACAACCCAGCTAAAGACCTTGTGATCTAAAGTTAAATGAGCTGTCATGATAAGACAAGGAGTTGTCCAATCTATGGTGACGATATGCCAATGATGCCAGGACTTAGGTGCTTTACCTATGCTCATGCTTACAGACCCATTTAGGGGCTGTAACTGCTCTTGAGCTTGAGATAAAATGAAACCCTCAAGGTCTCTTATGAGAGTATGCCCTAGTGAGCATTGGGTCTGATGTTGAATATATTAGGCATGACCTATAACCTGATTTTTGAATTAATGATGAGCTCAGTGCTGATATACATGTGTTGTCCCCCTTATTGTGAGCTAATTGGAAATGTTATGCACTCAGGTAGAGTTTGTGATGATTAGATGTATGTGCTTTTCATGTCCAAATTCCTCACATTTTTATTGAATCAAAGGTGAACTGATGCTCTGTTTCTTGACAGCTAACCTGAGAATGTTGCAACTTTGTTAACTGTTTCATTGAGAAGTTTGTGGGTATCTTCACTGAAAACCCTCAGGAGATTTCACTTCTCCACTAGGGATCACCTAGGGGTTTAAAAGGCTTAGTACATATGCTAAATGTATCTGTGCTCCCTATGAAAGTGGCATTTCAATTCTTAGAGTAGTTGTTTTAATTTTTCCTTTGCTCAAGGACTAGCCAAGATTAGGTTTCGGGGTGTGTTATGCACTGAAAAGTACCACTTTTCACCTCTTAACCTAGCCTTTGATGAACCTTGAAGCCTACTAATAATCATTTGTTAAGTATGTTTTGCAGTTAGTAATAAAATGTACAGCTTAATACAAACTCCTTGCCTTTTGGCCCAAAAGAGAGAGGGAGAATATAAGCAAAGATGACAACTGAGCCAAAGCCTAATGGTGACTCACTATTGCTGATTATCATTGACCTAAAGTTTAGCAGATGACTGAAGTCAGCTGAGAAGGAGGATGCTACAACAGTAGCAAGTGTAGTGCAGCAAAGTACCAAAAAATAGACCTCGCAGAGTTGAGAAGCCTCCTCGCGAAGCTAAAGATGCAGTGGAAGAAGCTCTCGCGCAGATAGGCCACGCCGTCAAGAGGAGAGTTGTATAGACATTGCAAAAATCTCGTGACGTAAAACCTTTAGAATTCGTGGTCGCGAAGCTCTCGTGGAGATCAAGCCTCAAAGCAACTGCACGAAGAACCCAGTGAGTCCATATGCATAGAGAACAAAAAGTCACCTCGCAGAGTTCTCGCATAGCCCTGAAAGAGAGAGACGCCCAGAATTCCCCTCGCACAGATCTCGCACACTCTGGAGCCTTATAAGTTACTACACGAGCGCAGGAGCCCACTTGCGCGAGTACTTAGTGAGAGAGAGCTCCTGAAGCTCTATTGCGCGAAACACCCTGACTCTCAAGATTATCTCCGTGACAGTACTGCGATGCAAAGCAACTGTGTGATTCACTAAAGGTTTATTGCGTGAATGAGCCATTCCCATCAGCCAAAGGCAACTCTGTGAAAGCAAAGCAACTACGTGAGTAAACCAAAACAACTGTCAGTGCCACGAAGTGCGGGCTCTCCACTTCTCAGTTTAACTCAGGGACCTTTTAGGAGTTTCCCAAGGGTAGGGCACACTTCCCGAGGCATGGATTTTGAAGTGCACATCTTGAGGCATTGAAGGGTTATAATAGTGCCACGTCTGCTGGAAAAATTAGGGTTAATCTCTTTAGAGCCAAGGCTATTTTGACAGAGTATATAAGTTGTACTTAAAGCTTATTATTTTCATCTTTCCTTCTTCCTCTGTCGGCTGAGAGCTCTAGCAGGCTAGGGTTAGGGTTTGATCACCACTTTTTCCTATTTCTCTTCTCTCTTAGTTCAGCACTTGCTGGCTAATCCCCTTGTAAGCTACTAGATCTAGCTTTGTTTTAGTCTTATAATAGGTTTTGGTATACATTGGAATCTTAGATGAGCAATTGTGTATGGGCTATAGCCAGGAGACAATTCATTATAAGTTTTGTTGTTATCAATGAACTTCTATTTTAATGCTTAATCAAATCTATAGATCTTATGGTTACTTTAGATGTCTATAGGATCCATGTATTTGGGACTAGCCCATTCAGTTTCTAGTAGGTCTATTGTTTACCATCTGATTTCCCTTGGTTTGATAGACGCATGAAAAGCAATACTGGACCTGTAGTGAGGTCCAGGGAGCTCGGAGGCCTGCAGACCATGGTGGTTGCAGCAGTTTTCATGTTTTTTCTCAGGCCTTTGTGGGAGGGAAAGACCAATGGGATACCCTGTGACCATTCAAGTGGACAAAGTATAGCCCTAAGGTTGTGTCCATCCACATGTTTGACAAGGATTCTTCTCCCCTGCACATGAGCTTCTAGAGCTTTGTGAGGAGGTTTGTACAGGAACTAGCTCCCCTCTATTCTATCTAATCGATATCAGATGTTAAATCTGATCTCTTGTAGTAACTGTAGTTTGAGGCTGAGTCATTGCAGGTTGTTTATAATAATTACCAATTGAGCTAAAGGCCTTATTCAACCTGTTGCATGGTCCTTTTTGCAGGCACTAGTGAGCAGTAAGCCTTAGTAAAGCACTTAGGATCTTATGGGTTGGAATACCTATAGATGTCAGCCAGGTCTATGTGCAGATCTGGGGAGATTGTAGCACTGGCATTACATAATGCTGCAATAGTATTCATGGCTAGAGCTAGTCTAGTGGCTGTGGAAATGATCAGTCCACTCTTCTGGATTAGACTAGCAAATTTCTGGTTTAAATAATGGGATTTGACAGACTCTATCGGATACCCTGTGACCGTTTTAGTGGATAGAGTATAGCCCTAAGAGCGCCCCAAATGGCATGGGTTGAACTGGGAGCTTTTACCTTGTTGAGGCTATTAATAGCGTCTCATCAAGGAGCACTATAGAGATAGACTAAATCTGAGTTACATTATTGTATCATTAACTCTAGCTTAACCTGCATACTTCTCATAATTTTTGTATTTTATTTTGGCACACACTACCACCAACTTCTTCTAAACCCTTTCTTTAGGATTGGGCTATATTCTATTTCTCTATTTTTAGGATTAATTTAGTGTAGTCGTGACACCCAACTCCCTTTCTTTAGGATTGTCAGATCTGTAGCCAGATCTGGGGGCCTACTATTATAGCACATTTTGGGTTCTAGATGAATTTCTCTATGGGACAAACTCTTATCAAAACTTGCTACACTGGACCCTGTATCTTGCAGGACTGTATATTTTTTAGACTTGTTTTGTTTTTTTCAATCCACTTTTGAATTATTTTTACTAACATATTCTTATCACTGTTTTCAAATAAAGTTAGAATCAAGCATCGAAAAAAAAAACCCCAACACCGCACTCATCAAAGCTCCATCAGTTGCATTGAATCCTATAACGTCACCATGGCCATTCTCGATGTGGGCCTTCGACGTCATCGGACCCTTCACGGACATGGTCGAGAATACACAGAAGCATGCATTCATACGCACAACATCGAATATTACACTAAATGGGCGGACGCCGAGTCATATATCAGAATCACTACTTCTACGCTCGTGAAGTTTATCATTCAAAACATCATCACCCGCTTGGGAGTACCCAAGATGTTTGTCACCGACAATGGACCGAAGTTCATCGCAGAAAAGACGAAGAGATTATGCAAAATATTCGGCATCGCCCTACATCACTCGTCGCCATTCTACCCTTAAGGAAATGGGCAAGCAGAGGCCACAAATAAAACTCTAATCTGGATTCTAAAATGAATAGTGGAAACAAGCAGTGGAGCCGACTGGCCTGAAGGAGTGCCCAAAGCACTCTGAGCCAATAGAACTTCTATTTGCATGGCCGCTGGCCAAACTCCCTAACTCCTTACGTACGGAATAGAAGTAGTCCTGCCTTTTGAAATACAAGTACCATCCCTACATATCCTACTTGACGATGAGCTATCATTAGACGAAAGGAGGATTGCTCTACTCGCCGAGCTAGAAAAACTCGATGAGACACATCTAAGGGCAGCTGATCATGCTCAGTATACCAGAGGAGGATGGCCAGAACCTATGATAAGAAAGTCCTCGAGCGAACTTTCGAACTGGAGAATTAGTCTTGAAGAAAATCATGCCTTCCAAATACACCCATCCAAAGGGAAAACTAAAACCAAACTGGGAAGACCCGTACATCATAGCAGCCACATACCCAGGAAACGAATACAAATTGGTGAAACAGGATGGGGAAGAGCTCCCTAACCCCTGGAATGCCATGTACCTCGGGAAGTACTACCCCTAACATCATGATCATCATAGCCCATAGCCAGATACCTATATCTCGTAGTCATTGAGACTTATTCATTGGTCGTACTCCTTCATTTCCCAGGATATCCTTAAAGGCTTTTGACCCACTGTCCACCTTCTTGTTTGGGCAATCTGATCGAAAGGACTAGTGGAATACCTGACCTCTTCCAAAAGTATAAGTAACACCCGATTCTCACCCCTTTTCCTCTGCCATTGGAGGAGATGTTAGAGCATAAAAAATGAAGATGTTAGGTTCAATCAAAACTCATCATTCTTGCATCAGTAGGTTGCTTTCAAACTATATATACATACATAATTGAGCGAGAGTAATATGACGGGTGACAAGTCAATGAGCCTAGGGAAGCATAAGCAAATCGTGAGGACATTCTTGGCAACCTTACTAGGAAAGTTTAAGTAAGCTACGAGAGCATCCCTGGTGTCCCAATACTACTAGATATCGTCGTAAGGTTGTGGGAGGAGGATAAACTCTTGCTAACCATAGAGTATGAGACTTTGATGGTACCGAAACATGATGGAGAACTCAATCATGGCACCCCCCATTCCCCCTGAGGAAGAGATTATTATTTATCTCTTTTCAAAATTGTCAAATACGAACTAATCCCTCACATCATTGAGCCTTACCCCCTCTTTCACCCTTAATTTCTATTTTCGGACAGTGAGTCAGAACCCTTCTAAGATATCCCCAGATATGAAACTAAAAACTCGTGAATGACGACTGATGCAACCACTTACTATCTACCACTCACCCTCTACTACTGACTATGGGACAGGATGATTACTTTCGAAGGTAGAACCCTAGTATATGACTGATATGAACAATCTCCCCCGATTCGGTGACAGTCTCAACTTTCCTAGTAAGGTTACTTAAACTTTCCTCGACTAATTCATCAAGGCGTATGTCGCCCCTCATAGACCCAAGCACTCACAAAGATCAGAAACGCTCCATTGCACCTTAACATGGAGGCATTTTTATTTGGAAAAGGAGTCAGCTTAAGACCCTTGCTTGTAGAAAATTGAAGTCGTCACCTCAGGAAGACCGATGAAGATACTACATTGCCTATTCCATCACGCTCCTAAACTGGGGCATTTTTTTATTTAGTTCTAGATTTTTTCTTTCAGTTATTTTCTTTCCCTGTTGCATTATTTTTCCTTTCTTAAAAATAATATAGTAGTATAGAAAAAAAAGAAAGAAAAAAAAAAGAAGAAGAAAAGAAAAAAGAGAGAAAAAATACAATAATCTATCTTTAATACCAGGCCTTGGTCTGAGACACCTCCCCCCTTGACAATCAGCAAGGGGGAAAATAAAATTACTAATAATTTTATCCTCATGTGCAGATATAGAGTGACCCTCAACTATTACTCGGCCAACTCAAGGAGCATCCAACTCCCAATAATAGATGACGACACAAAGAGCGAGCGGCTAAAGCATGAGCGGTAACAAGTAAAAGCGAAAGTAGGTACATCTAAACCAAAAAAACCTTCTTTTATATATATCAATTTTTTTTACATCTGACACCAGGGGCATACCCCCTGTATATACAGTAAACAAAATGATATAAGTATACACCCTACTCCCTATGCTGCCTCTGGGAGGGCCGATCACTATCCCTGGTATCATTGACCCTCGAATCAAGAGTTTGTACCTCCGAAGTCCCCATCCAAGCTCCTGGAGTAGGTGGGCACTTCCTGGGAAAGAAAGGTCCAACAACTGAACTCCCCTCGCTCGCCTTACTAGCAATTCGTCTAGACCGTGAGTGCGAAGGGCCCTCAGTAAGTAACTCCCGAATAATGGAGTCCTCATGAGCGTAGTCCCTAGCATGCTCATGCATCGTACGACGAGGCTGGCCAGCAAGAGAACCAGTGCCCATCGACTCCGATTGAGTAAGACGATCGACCATCCCACGCACTCCTCGCTCACTCCTCGCCAGTCGGTACTACAGTCGATCTATCGTAGCCTACTAAAGAGAGGCCTCTATCACCTCAGTCTGAGTCCCCTATGTGGTGATCATGTCTACCAGTAAGTCCTCATGACTGTGTGTGTGTCCTAAAACCCGCCTCACTCTCGGAGTAGCACGCGCTCGCACCTCCTCTAGACGAAACTCCTTTACTTGACGAGGCTGCATGATAACACAAAATCAAGAACCGAACACACTCGCAAAAGTAGAAAAAGTAGAAGAAAGAATGAGAAGTAAATCAGATATGCCCTCTCCCGGAGAAGGCACTGGATAGTCGCCGTGGTGACTGGATCGGCAGGGGTTGGAGGAGGAGCCTTGGATGTAGATGGCTGCAACACAAGCCAGAAAGGAAAGACACATCAGATAGTATTATGATTGAAGAATCAAAAATTAAATGTAACTACGCCAACTATAGTATACCTAAGTAGGGATAGTAGTAGACTTTTGAGGAGGAGCCTCGGGAGCAGAGTCGGGGATGACCTGTACAAGAACCAAAAAGCCAGCCAGCATGTCAGATAAAACCAAATCAACATAAACAAAAACAACTTATACACACCCATACCTAACTCTCCGGATGCAAAGAAGCAGCCGCTACCTCCCAAGTCTAGAAGTCCTCAGCAACCTAACGCTGAAAATATACAACACATTATTAACAAATGATGCTACGTAACACAAGGCAAAACAAGTTAGAAAACCGAAGAAACTCACCCAGTGCTCCAACTCAGCCTGAAGCTGAGCTATCATGGGATCCTCCCGACTCGACGACGCAGTCGAAGAAGGATCAAATGCTAGAGTGGATCCCCAGCACTCGCTAACTTTGACCTCTGTTACGCACATGACAAACGCATCAGAAGAAGTGATAAAACAAACAATGGTAATGATTAATAAAACTCAAAATTAAGATAAAACACTTACCAATCGGTCATTCTCTGAACGTAGGCTGGCCTCCACCTCTCGGCCAGCCTGCTATCACCCTGAGCAGCTCGAGCAGCACCGTCTGGCGGGGGACCTCACCCTCCTTCTTAGTCTAACATAGATTCATAAAATCAAACAAAGCAATGACATTAAACTAATGTGAAACCAAACAAATATGTGTTAAACAACCACAACAAGTAAAACAACTCACTAGAGATCGTCGGGTCTCCGCCAGCTGAGCCCTTAACTCGTCCTCCACCCACCTGGCTGGAAGACAGAATCTGTCAAAGAGCGCAACATCTCCTCATCAGGTCGAGAAGCACGTCCCTTCTGCTCCATCACCTTGTGAAGGGCGTCTAACGCTCCGTGAACACCCGCACCGAGGTGGCCGTCCTCCAGTGCGACAAACCTCTCCCTCAATGCCGAGGTGGACTCCGGACCACCAACAGTAAAAGAACCACTCCCGTGGAAGGGACGTGTGAAGAGTCGACCACTATCGAGCTCCTGAAACCACCTCGCAAACTCTCGGGCATCCACCTCATCGCGTGCCCTGGTAACCCTGGTCCCCCCATCTCTAAAATCTGCAATCTGAGCCTCCATTCGCGATGTAAAGTTTCAGCCAGGAGGACCGGCCATCCTCCTCGCCACCTTATGGTGAATCTCCGAAGAGACTCCCTGAGGGAGCCCTAACTGTCTAGCTACTCGAGAAAGGTGGATACGCTCCACCTTCTCAAAGCAATGGACCCAGATGTCCATGTTAAAGAAGGGTCGGCCAGACTATATCACTGGCTGTTTGGCTTCCTCCTCGACTGCATAGGATCTCCAACTCACTTGTAGTCAGAAACCAAGCGGCCATCAGTAAATTCAAAACATGAAAAGCTAAGACATTGACAATGTAAATGACACATACCTACCCCACATGCATATCCTTGGTGATGGCGTCCCAACGCCCAATGCCCTCTGCCACACGTGCATTCGCGAGAATGTAATAGTGATCTCCGCTGGGATCCGCGGGCATAAGAAGGCAAAGTGGTCATATGCCTAGAACTGGAAGAATACCAAAACCGTCACTAAAACAAGAAACTAAACAACTAAGACGACACAAAAATCAACAGTTAATAATACTCACCTGAAGAAAGGGGAGGAAACCACCGATAGTGGCTACACCTCTCCCCCTATGATTCAACTACTCATAGAGGTGCGTCAACGCCACCACGCATAAGTGGGGACTCAGTTCAGATCCCTGAGTAATGTAAAAAACAACCCGATAATGCATCCCCAGGTGGAAGAAGAAAAAAATACTGCTCTAAGGAAGTGCATCAAGAATGCACGGAGAGGCAGTCCGCCGCCACTCCCGGCTCCACGACAGCCTGTCAATGCGCCATCGCCTCACGACGCGCCTCGAATAACACTCTTAGCTCTGAGTGGCGTCTCAGAGGAACGTAGGCACTAACAAATGTGTCAAAGAACTAGGTGACACGGACCTGCCCTGAGCCAGACCCACTATGACAATATGCAACCCTAAGAAACTCCTCGCATTCCACTAGATAGTCCCCCTCCATTTGGCCGGTCACCGGCTCCCCCTCGAATCTGAGTCCAGTAATGCAGACCCAGTCCTCTGGGGTCGATAGCATCAGCCCAACTAGGAAGAGCAATACCTGTTGCTCATCTCTCCACCTCTCTAAGATTGCCCCGATCAGACCTTAGTCGACCTGGAAGGGCTCTAACTCTAGAATCGGCCCGAAGCCGAAAGCCACAAACTGTGCTAGCTGAAACTTAGGCAGCGCATGATACCAGTCATGAGACTCCGACCATGCGGTGCTGATATCTAGCATGAGGGCTCCTAATAGGTGATAAACAAAACAAAAAAAAAAATCGAACAAGATAAGACTGATCACTACACTAAAACTAATAAGAATTATGAGCAATGAATAAACCTAAGTGTAATAAAATAAAACAGTGAACAAAAACACATCCAATAATCACAAACTACGATGATAATCTGCAAGGAACATGCAAAACATGATAAAAGACAGAATAATAAAGTAAACATGACTTAAAACTAGATACAAAGATGATGCATAAATGCACATGCACACTACACTAGATGTGAGTTCAGCATAAATTAAAAGGGTTTCCAGATCCTAGATGTCTGCGTTTTACCTAAATGCGTAAGTAACAAAAGAAGACTCTTGCTTACGGGTACCTACCTGGTCTTGTGCGAAGAACTCTAGCAGAATCCGTATCACACCCTCACCCTGAGGTGGGGCAACATCATCCTGATCATCCTCCTCCGCATCACCACCCTCCAGTGCGACCTACCTCACCAGCATCTCACTATTGCCCTCCACCACGGCCTCAGTGCTAGTGCGAACCTCTAAAGTCTTGCCAACTTCCCCCAGCATCATCCCCTCCAACTTGGAAGCGGTAAAGTCAAGTCTACCACTGCCCTCAGACTCCATCTCAGAATAAAAAGATTGAAAAACTAAGAAGAATGGAAGAAACCGCGCTCGAAATGGATGAACAGATCCCGAGATATCGCGAAAGCACAAAAATCCGGACACTAGGAAACAAGGAAAAGCATAGACTTGAGAAGAAAACAGATAGCGTAGGTAAAGTGAGGATTTATGAAGCTTATATAGCACACAGCCTAATTGAGGGCCATGAAACATGCTCTTAATTTGATCGAGCACATGAAGAAGGGCGTGCAATCCTAATTGCACGACTGTATAATGGCGTGCAACTGATTTGTCGCCCGCCCAAAAGTCAATCATGCACCCAAATTCCTATGCGCAATTCAAAAGTCACCTGCATAGTGACCGGCTGACTGGCCTATTACGCGTGCCCGGAGGAGCGCGTAATCAGAATAAACGCTCGTCCGAATGCGCTCAATTGACCTGATTATGCGCATCTGTCTGGGCGCGCAATTCAATTAAACTCTCTGGCCGATGCGCGTAATTGCCCAAGAATAGTAAAATATACTTGGCTGCAACAGCCAAGGGTGAACTTCTACACTTAGATACGTCTAGGACTATACCTATAGTCCAAAGACAACATGCATATGTCTAAGCACTCCAAAAGTAAACAAAAATGCCCCTACACACTTGAAAATTCAAAACCTCACCGCCACCTAAAACATTTAAACACGTCAAAGTCCCTCAAAACTCGAACCAAGTTGACACTATATTAAGTCAAACTAAAAGAAACCCAAACACTTTAGATCCGAAAAGTTTTTCAACCCAACCTAAAATGCACTTGATTAAACCAAACTAAATTAACTAAGCCAAATCAAAATTAACCAAACTCAAAATTTTCTTCTTATAAATGTCTAAATTATTACAAATTACACCGAGGGCATCCTCCTGAATACACCATTTCAAACAAATTTGAATTTACGACAAACACTCAAAGACACCCATACCCATAAACATAAAGAAGAGACATCCCTAAAATAAACGCCCAAAATAATGGAAGATGATGAAGAAATCCGGGGAGGAAGCACATCCTGAATGAATTCTAACAAAAATCCTCTCTTCACTCGGTAATTCCCCTGAGATACCACTTATGATGCAATCTTTCAAGTTACACGACCAAGCGTCGGCATCGCAGAGCCTCGAGTTGGCAGAAAAGAAAGGGTGACTCATAGAAAGACACCCAGGAGTCGATGCAAACGCCCAAGAAGAGTCATCACGAAAACCCCCCAATGGAAGGTTTCAAAAGATTAATCCTCAGAGCCTACCAAGGAGCCATTGGCGTCGATCACAAGAACTCTGGCATAGTTCTTTCCTTTTCTTTCGCCAACCTTTGGCTCTTCCATCCCTTCCTCTAGCAGGGTAGCAATTCGACTGCTACCCCACATTCCCAATACCGCTCATCCTTAACAAAAAAAAACACAAAGTATAATAATGATACCAATAATAATTACAAACCAACCTCAAGGGGTAAGGTTAGCTGGCAAGGTACCTGCTTCCAAAAGCAGCAAACCTGAGTTCGAATCCCGTCCCCCCCTTGAGGCCAGCCTAGGGATTTATATCCTGTGCTGACCCGGCATGTGATGAATTTGGGGTGCGCATGTGCCCCTGGGATTAAGCGGGTGCTCTAAGAGGCCCGGATAGCCAGGTTATCCAAAAAAAAAAAAATATTACAAACCTCTTAAAGCATAACATCCAAAAATATAATGATAATAAAATGCCCCAAATTTAAAGTTACAAATAAAGTTCAAAATAAAACCAAGGCCTTAGCCGCTATTTATAAACCATGTCCCTTCACCACAATGTGACAAGTGCCACACCCTTCATCTAATTGAATCTAAACCAGACACATGCTCCCCCAAACACCATAATCCATGGCAAAGTTGGATTAACCAATAAATACACAACACTTACCCCTCAAAGAAGCACAAATCCTCCACAAAGAAGATAAGCCAATAGGATTGAAACATCTAACACCCATTTAGATTTTAGGAATTAAACTCACCTTTGACAAGTGTCACCTCAAACTAAACTTGAAATTAAAAACAAACAAAACTCATACCTTAAACAAAACAAATGCTAAAAACTCCTTAAAAACTCCTAGAGGTAAAACTCTAACCCATCTGATCCACAAGATAACCCCCCAGAAAACCTTAAACCCTCTAAATAAAGTCAAATCAAATCAAACAAAATCTTAAATAAATCCTAGATCAACCAGATAAATCCTAAATAAATCCTAAATAAATCCTAAAGTAAATCCTGAATTAAATTCCAAATAAATCCTAAATAAATCCTAAAATAAATCCGAAATTAAATCAAATAAATCATAAAAACCAAAATAAATCCTAAGAAAAATAGATAAAATCAAATCCTAAAATTCTTAAATAAATCCTCAGTAAATCCTAAAATAAACCTAAATAAGTCCTAAATAAATTCCAGATAAGTCAAATAAATTAAATCCTAATAAAGCCGAATAAAGTTGAATAAATCCCGGTAAATCATAGAGCAAAACAGATGCCCAAATAGGTCTAATTGGATCTAATTGACGCTCAAAAGAAGATAAGCAATAAACAAATAAACAAACAAAATAAACAAAACCACTCTTTAATTAATATAATAAAATTTTACATCTGTCACCGGAGGCATACCTCATGATCATTCAATCCAAAACAAAAGCCTAGAACCTAACCTACAACCTAGAACCTAACCCGAAATCCAAAATGGGGATAAAATCAAAACTTGATGCACGGAGCATCCAATCAAAAGAAATAGAAAAGCGAGGGGAGAGGATTGGTTGGGGGAACACCCTTTCCATCCATTTGGAGGACTTCCCTCCCACCATCTTCACCTCGTAACATTAATGAAGGATGTATAGCATCCCTCGATTTTCGATACCTCCCAGGCCACAACCGCATCTCCGTTTGAAGACAATTTTAGGACGAAAAGCTCGTGAAATGACAAAGATCAGAAGAAATGACATCAAAATCACCCAATAAAAATACCCTATACTCGTTCGCCCAGATAAAAAGAGAGAATGAAGAAAAACAGAGCAAATTCGGACATATATAGGCACTTGCCTGATTAAGCGCCAGAAACATAGTGCGCAGTCCGATTAAGCGCATTAAAATTTGCCCGTAAGCCAAATCACACACGCTAGATCGAACACACAAGTAAACTGCTGTATGCCCTAAAGACCCGACGAGTCGATCCCACAGTGGGAACATGGCGTGCAATCAAATTACACGTGCATATGAATACGCAAAATTTGAAAGGTCACTTGCACTGTGGCCGGGTGATGCTCCAATCACGCGCACAAAATCTGGCGCATAATAGGATTACATGCAGACACCCAAACGCGTAATGGACTCCCTGAACCTCTCAATCACGCACACTCAACTCGGTGCGCAATTGAATTAAACACCCATATTTACGTGTGAAATTTCCAGCTATAACACACACCACAAACAAAATACACACCCTAACCAAAATAAACATATGCCCCAAATAAAAACACTAACGAAACAAGCACACAACACGTCCTAACGCAATAAGACACACATAATCACCTTGACCATTCACAAACCGATTAGGGATGGGGACATTTCCCCATAGTTCCATCGCAACCAAATCACCCTCACGACTTACTGCGAATTAACGTCCCACCTCGATCAAAATTATTCCCTGGAGTCTCATTGTGTACTCACAAGTACATGCGACCACCCCCAACACATGTAGCATAAAATAAGTTGTCAAAACAAAATCAAACAAAATCATCACTCACGGCTCCATCGCCCCCCTCACGACAAAAAGTGAAAAGTAACTACAACGAAGTAGCCAATCACGCTACTTGTCCCATCATGATCAAAATCACTCTCCTTTGTCCCATCGCTTAATCTTACACGTCGATCAGGGAGAGAGAACCGCTGATGGCCCCATCACACGTCCTCATGATAAATTTTCCCATCGTGACAGAACACACCTAACCAGCACTATCCCAACACCTAAGCTCATTGGCCTAAATCAGCCACGCCCATGTGTCCCATCGTGATGCTAAAACCTCACCACGTGACCTCACACTCCATGTGACCAAAGGTAGGCTCGACTCACGTCTCATCGTGAAAAGCAAAGAATGATCCTCCCAAAATCCCATCACAAAGGCCAAAGGCTAAATCCTGTCGCGATCTCAAAACACCATTCAAACCGACTTTGACCCATCATACAACCAAGATTTTCCAAGAAGAAACATCATCATCATCCCATCATGATGTTAAAACAGTCAAAAGTCATCAGACGAACCCCCCATCACACTCATGTCCCGTCATGATGTGGCCATAATATGATCTCATCATATAACCCAAGATTTAGCAAAGAAAGAAATAAACATAGCTTTCCTCATCACATTACGCCAAATGTCCCGTCGCCGACTACACTTCCCTGAAATTTTATCATAACTTGCTACGACACTTGACCAGAAGGGAAGGCTCATCCAACATCCAATTGCAAAGAGCCAAACCTCCCTCCGAACTCCTTACCACGACAATCATCACGTCTCATCTCGACAACTCTTGAATACTCAATCACGCATCAATCACAAACTCCACCATAACCGCAACACACACTCATTGATAGTAGAGGAAGATAAAACCTCCACCGTCCCATCGCGCCCATAACCAGTGAGCCCCCTACCATTACAAAAATCAAAAGAAGAAGGGAAGACCTCTGACATCCCATCGTACCCAACACATATCAAGACCCATCACCAACATCTCAGCAGGTGACTCGAACATCCCATCAAGCAATTCAGACATCTCGTTACATTGGCAACCATCAACTAAAACTACAATAATCAGGGGAGGGGGAGAACAGACCTTCTGATGTATCATCGCATGACCCTGCACAACTGACAGAATAAAAGGGGAGGGCAAACTAATGTCCCATCGCAAACCACACCACTCCAAAAATGTCCCATCATGACACTCCCACCAGGATATAAAGCAGCGCAGGAAGTCACCTTGACAATACATAAATACCAACAAGAAGGCTTTGAGTTCATGTGGAAAAATTCACACGAAAGGTCAACAGCCTGAAGATGACAATGCTCGATGATACTAATTATGTGGGTGCTTGTGTAATTTCTCATGCTTCCATAGAGAGCTCAAATCTCTTCAACGACTTCACCTTCAGATGCTTTTGTCCCATCGCATCATCTCACACGCCAGGCAAGGGCGACTCAAACCAAAAGGAGGAGCCGCTTGTAGCCATCGTGATAAATCCACGGGAACAACAACCAGCCAATCCCATTGCAAGCAAAAGCCCACCATCGTGGTAAAATAGGTAAGTAAACACCCTTTCTTTTACTCGATATTCCTTATAAAATATAATTAGCTAAGATTAAGTCAAATATTTTCAAAACCCACCTCTCTTGACTCACGAATCACTGTAGTCCTCACATAAGAGACAATCATCAGTATTTGTCGAGAAGGTCAGACGGAGCATTGGCATACCAAGTGTTGTCTAGACAATGATGCAAACGGTCGGGTCCACAAATCCCGTACCGGTGGATCTACTCAACGACATCTCGGAAGCCATGTTTTCACAGATTTACCATTGAATTAATCTTAAGTTAAAATCTGTAAATTTCAAAAACATATATATATACTTTCAAAAAGATAATAAGCAATAAACTCTCTTAGCTATCAAAATTCACTTCTCATCACTCCAATCCATTCTTTCCCCTGGGAAATCGAACGCTAAATATACTCAACTTTGAGAAATCACAAATGTCCACTAGAAAGGGACGCCTGACACGCCATTGGTGTGAGTAATGATGCGTTCGGTCTGACATGACTAGCGAAAGCCTTCGCCATTACATAATATTACATCTTATTATCCTCTCTTTGAACCTTGTCTCTGGACATTCGTATGACACCCCCGGTACCTCAACTACGTCCTTTTCCCATTGTTTGACTACCCCTTATAGCAAGTCACGACATGTGATGGATGCCCCTTGCACCCGCAGATGAGGATATGATGATTCTCCTACCATTTGATTACACCTTGCAATAGGTCACGAGACGTGACGGGATGCTCCTTGCACCCACTGATTAGGATACACTGACTTCCCCTGTTGACTGCTAGTCACAGTAGGTCGTGATATGTGACGGGGCCCCTCGCATCCACGGCATGGAATACGCCTTTCGACAGCTACCACTGGGCCCCCAAATGCTCCATTTTAGCTTACCCTGATAGATAAGAAAGTCAAGCATTTCATGTCAGCATCCTCAGTTCACCTTTGTGATTTCCCAAAAGAAACGAGAAGGCACCCTCGGGAGAGGGGTGTTTACTTCTTCGACGCATTCTTACTTTGCAAGAGCGCGCCGAAGAGGGGCATCTGTAGACACTCCAATTTTTGCCCTCTCAGAGTGTATAAAATTGTTCGATTAACCTTTGACCATGCTCATGATTTTCAGAAAGGACTTACCTTCTCTGAAAGCTTTAAGACCCTAATCCGGGGACCATATACTGAAACAATAGTATATGGCTGAACACAGACTGAAATAAAAGTTCTGTGGTTCAGACCCCACAACCCTAATATGGGAACCATATGCTGAAATAATAGTATATGGCTGAACACAGGATGAAACAATAGCATTATGGTCCAGACCCGACTTAGCCCGGGGAGAATCTCGAATTTCGTGCCCTATACAGCGCTCACAATTCAATTGAGAGCCACATAGCTGGAGTGCAATTGGTCCAACTCGGACCAGGCTTACCCTTCCCACAGACTGCCTTAGGAGTAGATTACACACCCTATACAGAGTGCACAATCCGATTGCACATCCGATCAATGGCGGGCAATTTATCCCCTTTTGACTAGTCCTCTAATTCCTTGGATAGCCTAAACTCCCCTAATTAGCGCCCTGTATAGAGCACTTAATCAGATTGCATAGACCAAGAAGGGCACATAATTAGTTCTATTGGAATAGAACTAGGACACCCGGCTGTGCCAGTTAGCCGGTCACTCAGTGAGTCATGACCGACTCAAAGTGTATTAAGCGCCTGGAGCAAGGCGCGTAATTCAATTAAGCGACCCAGACAGGGCACGTAATTGTATTCCACCGACCAATTAAATGCACCCCGCAAGGCGCACAATTGTCGAAATACCTATAAATAGACCCCCTTACTCCGAATACAAAAAAACAACATTTCGAGATCCGGCAATCCAGTTTTCGAGTTCCTTCCTTCCGAGCTTAGGAACCTCAAGAGCTCCTTTCGGCGCCATGGTAATTTCTCAAGTCTAGTTTGTTTAATTTCCTTTGTAGTTCTAGGTTCTAGTTCTTAAGTTCTGGCTTTTAGTTCTTAATTTCATAGTTCTTAGATTCTTTAGTCTTAGATTTTAGGTTTTAATTTTAGTTTCTAATTCTAGTTCTTAGCTTCTAGAACCAAGTCTTAGCTTTCAGTCCTTAAATTTTCGTTCTAGATTTTAGTTTTAGTTTTAGATTTTAGTTCTTTTCCTAGTTTCTAGCTTTTTTTTCTCTTCTAGTCTATTATTTTTCAATCTTTAGATCTTAAATTTTAACTCCTACTCTTCAAATTCAAATCCGTAGATTTTCTCATCTCTGGTTCTAGATCTTAATTTCTAGAACCAATTCCTAATTTCAGCCTTTAAATTTATGGTCCTGATTCTTAATCTCTAGAACCTGTTTTTATGTTTGTTTTTTTTTTTTTTTCTAGATCATAAAGTTTATTTTAATTCTAGTTTTGATTTCTCTTATTTTAGTTCTTTAGTTATAATCTTAATCTTAAAAATTCTTTAATTTTAATATTAAAAATCCTAACTTTCCAATACAAAAATCTATTTTTCATGACCCTTAGCCAACCGATTTGCCCAAGGGAGCTTACGGAGGGTACCCGGGAACGGGGCCGATCCTCCTTAGCATAGTGGGCCCAAACCCCTTTTGTTTAGATTCCTAGTAGAAATAGGAAACATAAGATAATTAGATTTCTAGTAGAAATAGAATACTTAGAATAATTAGATTTTTAATAGACTTAGAAAATCTAAGTAATCATATTTTTAATATAATTAAGACATTTAAATTAATTAGATTCTTAGTAAAATTAGAATACCTAAATTAATTAGAGTTACAGTTCCAATAGCGTTAGAGTACTTAAATTAAATAGATTTCTAATAAAATTGGGATATTTAAATTGATTAGAGTTCTAACAGGAGTAGGATAGCTAAATTAATTAGAATTCTGATAGAATTAGGATACATGAGTCAATCAAGAAACTAATATTAATAAGACTTCTAATAAGATTAGGACTCTTTGGATAGTTAGAACTAGGAGACTAATTCAATCGAACTTTTAGAATAATTAAAACTCTTAGACTCTCAGTAGGAATATGAAAGACTAAAAGACAATCAAACTTAGAGCAGAAAAAGGAAAATAAACTAAACATCCAGGTGACCCAGTGCTGTTGACATCGGTTGGCCGTTGATTCAGTAAAGAAGTTGAACCCACAGCCCGGAAAGGCGTGATCTGTGATATGTTGCAGCGTCGATAAATATCTACAGCTTGTGATCACAACAAACCAGGTATTTTCTTCAGAGAATTTACCCTTTTCTTTTTCTTACTCTATACTTTCCACTCACCATCAATTGCCTTACGTCAGAGTCCACATAGACCAATTTGGGCCACTCTTTTCGGGAATCGAAAAGGACCCAGAAAAATCATGTACCAATAGCAATCTCTAATCTATGGTTTTTTTATTTTTTAAGGGTTCGGATAGGTGGGAACTTGGGTCTAATGGTAGATGATAGGGTAGCCTTCTAATTGGAAAAAGGGTTAAAGAGAGCTAGTGGGGGTGCAACATTCCTAAAGGAACCTACCCCAAACATTGGGGTGGTTAAAAGGCCAAACCCCAAATTCGAAATCTGACATTTTTCAAAAAAGATAAAATTTTTAAGACTTGCTTATATAAAGTAAATGCTAGGCTTAGAAACATTGTCTCTCTGGAAAACTGAGAAGTTTAGAGCCCATTTTGAAGTAGTTCTAAAGCAAAAAAAAATGTCAATTTTGCCTTGCATAAATAATATATACGCAAGTGTAAATTCGTGCATCTTTTCACATTTTTCAAAGCACCATAACTTTTTATCTATAGATCGGAATGAGGTGATTCTTGACTTGTTGGAAAGATGAAAACCTCTAATTTCCAATGGTATAGGTCCCAAACTCAGAAAATGTTTGTGTAAGCTTTGGCATCCCTCTCTCCATCAACTGTTCAGGAGGGTCCTTCTAAAGGTCCGGGAAGGGTTTTAAGGGTTCGGGTTGATTCCTAAGGGTTTGAGATAATCCCTAAGGGTTTTGGGATGATTCCTAAGGGCTCAGGGAATGCTTTGAGAAGTTTGGGGGTATGCCTTGCTGAAGTAATGAGCCTTGGGACTTGGGCCAAATTTGGGTGTGTGCAACCGAGGACCTTACGGGTCCGTCACGACGATGTCCACTCTCTAAAAAATGGAGTCACCACCCGAGCTTTTGGTGACCTGGGATACCTCAAAATCAACTCGTAAGCACCAAAGTGTAAAAATATGACTCCGATTTACCGGTCTGGGCCTAAGGCTCTTGGGTAGGGGCTTCGTTTATTGATCGGGAAGGTGTTAGGCAGCTAATCAACCCACTTGCAAGCGGTCTTTACTATTCGTCAAATGATGAAAAAAAAAGTGAACATCACTACTCCTTGCCCGAAGGCACTACGATCCTATTTGAGCCCCTCGCAATCAACAAAATTTTGACGGCGTAACGGCTCAAATTCTAGGATGGAAGGAAAGCTAAAGAAGGTAGAGGAATTTAGGGGAGAGTCGGAGCTCCTGGGCCCGTGTAGCACCGCTGTGGACCTTTGCGTTGTGTGCTTTCGGTAAGATTTCAATAGCAAATGGGTTGAGGAATGGGTTTTAACCTCCAAGGCTTGGAAGCAAGAAGGTAGGAGAAGAAAACTAAGGCCTAGTTCTAGCCAAATCTAAGGGTTTGTTAATGGTAAATGGGATCTAGACAAGTGAACTCAGTTTAAGAATTTTGGAGATTTAGTGCTTAAAAGGGAAGAGGGAACCCTCTAGGATTTTCTCTCTTTTGGAAATTTTTTGTAACATCCCAAAAAATTAGTGTTAAGTAGTGCACCTCGAGAAGTGGGCCGACTGGTCACAACTTTGATCGGGTCAACGTTGACTTGGTTGACTTAGTAGATCATATGTGAGATGAGGTGTATGATAAAAACCATTAAGTTAGACTATGCATTCATATGTATACACGCACACACATTAGTTAGATATATGGGTTTAACACCTAATGTAAAATTTAGGTTATAAAGAAAAAGGAGAAGAGAATTTATTTCTCTTTGATAGGGTTGTTGAGAAGAATAAAGAGAGAGAGAGTGACTGAGAGAGGGAATTGTTGTGAAATCTAGGATGGGTATATTAAATGTGAGGGATTGCGGATCGAGCTCGGTATCGAGGTGAGATTAGAGATTTGGGGGTTTGTGAAACCCTAGTGAGTTAAAGCTTGGGATCAAGGGATCCAACCGGTAGAAATGGTAAGCCCTACTATTTTAAACTAATTTTAGTTGCTAAGTGATAAAATCTAAGAGATTAGTAGTGGGAAATAGATGGTGAATGGTATGGATGATGTGGAGATGGGTTCTAGATGATAGAACACGATTGGATCCGAAAATGGGCAAAATCAATCGAACAAAATTAAAACTCGTTCAATCAATTTTGACCAATAAAGAGACAGGTGAAATAGGGGATCTGAGAAAATTGTTTGATCGATTTGTGAACCTGTGTGAACGATTTAAAATCGTTCAATAGGTTAACTAGGGGACTAAAATAAGATAAAATAGATTTCTGAGGAAATCAATTGAACGAAATGAAACCGTTCAACCGATTTTGGATTTCGTTCGATCGATTTAAAATCGTTTGATCGATTTTCCAAATCGTTCTATCGATTTAAAATCATTCAATCGATTTGGATAAATTCAGGCTTTTGCGGGATTTTTCATTCGAGCTATTTATGTGTTGGGGTTAGGCTTCTAACCCAATGTTTTTACATAAAAAGTGATATGTTAATTGTGTTTGGCTGGGCCTAGTTTAAGCCAAACCTAGAGATGGTTGAGCACTAGCTAGGATTGGAGAATCCTTGGAATTGCGTTGCGTGGGAAGTAGAGAAATGTCTAAACTTGTACCCTTAATTATGAGAACATGTACGTAGTGATAGGGTATGAATGTATGTTTCTTAAAAGCTGAGTCGAGATTAAAGCATGTTTTTCCTTAAAAGCTAAGTAGCATGTTTTTCTTTAAAGCTAAGTTGAAAGTGTAAAATGCTAAGAGTAGCATTTGGAAGAAATGGTGTATAGGCATACACAGATAAATGAGAAAAAGTAACAAGTAAAAGAGTTAAACAATCCTAGGGATGCATGTGTTATGGGCATCTAAATGATGCATCAGAAGGTGTGACATCCCAGGGATATATGGTGGATGTAAAGATCCATGAAATGGAAGGTCCATGAATGGGATAGAATAGGTTGAGAAATTATTATGTATGTAGCACAATTTACATGGTGAATAACTATATGTAGTGCACAATTGATTTAAGGTTTGCAGAATACCCCACCGACATGGCGGTATACCCGTGACTGACTCGGCAGGATATCCATGACCGGTACGGCGGCCAATCTATACACCAGTAGACAGCCCAGGGATGTATAGTAGTTATGTGTCCGTCGCTTATGAGAAAGGGACGTGGGTCAGTTTACATGAAAAATAGTCTGATTAGACAACGATGAAGGGTATTCCATCGGGGCTTGATGCTATATTGCTCAGAGATTATTTAAGTTAATCATTTAAGTAATGAGACCAACCTGGTTATAATCATAAGAATTAACGAACATCAAATGTCAGGAGTAGAGTAACAAATGCAATCAGTTTATTTTCTTGCATCTCAACTATTTAAAATAAATTTACATTGATGAATTCATTCTTTGTTCCTTTCATGATATATATGTGAGTAAGAAAGATGCACTTATTCTAACATTGTCCCTATTTAGCTAAGATGTATCTCACCCTTCGACTATACGTCACAGGTATAGAGTTACGAGCGGCTTTTGGAGAGGTTGATCCCGAGGACTCAGAGTATATTCCAGGAGAGGAGTCTGAGCCCCCTCCTGAGAGGTTCTTTTAGAAGACCCTCTGCATACTTTGATATTTTGAGAGAGATATTTACGGCTTGGTACGTCTAGTCATGTTTTATAAGGATAAGGTTATATGTAATATTCTTTTGTCGAACCATCTAGAGTGATCGTAGTTACGACACTGATGGTTCGGGGTGGTTTTTTTGCCCATGTAGAAGCATGGGATTAGAACGATCTTTTGAGTACTTATTTTTTGTGTTAAATAGTAGAACTGGAGATTTGTTCTGTTTAGTTTTGTCTATGTTTTTACTATGGTTGTGGGATTATACCAAGTGTTCCACCTATGAATCTGGGACACGGCCTCGAGGGTCAGGTTGATGGCATGAGTTTTGAGGTGTCAATATATGGGCTGTCATAGTTGGTATCAAAGTTGTTTCTTTAGAATTCTGACAAGTCATGGATTTTATCAGAGCGAAGGGATTTTCTGCTAATGAAACTTTGGTTTCATGTGTAGAGTGTGATGTCTTCTGGGAGAAGGGGTCGAACTAGAGGTAGCCAGAATAGGAACCAGGGAGGTGAAGAGAAGTTACGAACAGGTTCTATTAGAGACCAAAGAGATCCTCATGAAGGGGAAGATCAGAGGGGTGATGTGACTGATCGTATCGCGTTAGCCACGGTGGCTATGGCCGCTTCGATGGCCCAACAGACGTAGCAGACTACATTACTGACCGAGCAGACGACACTGTTGGTGGCTAATAACGTCACTAATCATCAGCCACCACCACCACCTCCTCCAACGTTGTTGCTCTCTTCATTCATAGATTTTAGAAGATTGAGACCTCCTAGCTTCTACGGGCAGACGAACCCATTGGAAGCTAAAAAATGGTTGAACTAGATGGAAAAGATTCTGGATAGGTTGCAGAGTACAGAGAATGAGAAGGTATGCTGGGCCTCCTTCCATCTTGAGGGAGATGTCTATCCCTGATGAAAATCGATATTAAGAAAGAGAGATTGAGAGCCCTCATTGCCTATGGACTTTGGCAGAGTTTGTCAGAGAGTTTAATCGGGAATACTATCTCAAATAGGTGAGAGTTTAAATGAGAAGAGAGTTTGCAAATCTTCAGTAAGGGAGCCTGACTATGCGAGAATATGGTGTGGAGTTTACACGTTTATCACGATTCGTGGTTGAGTTAGTATCCACAGAAATCATGAAGGCCGCCAAGTTTGAGGAAGGTTTGAGACCAAATGTCTGTGAGCGAGTATCAATCTTTGAGCTTGAAAGCTATGTAGATGTGATGGGAAAAGCGATAGTGGCTGAGAGGGATATTAGTAATATGTATAAGCGGAGAGCACAACAAGATAAAGGTAGAACCTTTGAAGGGAGAGCGGGTGAGTATGACTCGGGGAATAAAAAGTTGAGGTTTACGGCACCAACTCTGATCCCTAGGCAGATTGATTACCCCAGTTATTCGAAGCCACCTATATCCACATTGGCTAGACCGATCCGATATGAGAGTCCTACTTCCACCATAGGAATGTCCGCTACTCAAGGCTTCTCACGAGCAGCCTCTTCTACACCAAATGAGACTTGTGCTAAGTGTGGAAAGTCTCACAGAATAGTTAACTGTAGATGAGGAATGAGGGGATGCTACAAATGTGGAAAGATCGGCCATATGATATGGGAGTGTCCGAAGCTAAATAAGGGAAGAACGGCTTCTGTTTCTGCACCAAGACCAATCCAAGTGAAGAAGCCAGTCGTACAAGGAAGGGCCTATGCAGTTACGGCTCAGGATGGTCAAAATTCAAATGATATCATACAAGGTGAGCTTTATTTGGATAAATTTAAACATTGTGTTAAGTGTATTAAAAATTTTGTTTTAAGTAGAGAAGGTGCTTCTATCTAGGTTGTATTGTGAGAGTAATTGATCTTACATATTATATTTTGTTGTGCTACATGAGTGAAATACTGAAAGGTGTATGCTTTACAGGTACTTTAAAAGTATATGGGAAGGAGAGTTATGTAGCGTACGTGGCTAGAGCGTTGATAGACCCAAGGTTTACTCATTCTTTTGTCACTCCTCGATTAGCAAGGAAGATGAAAGTTAAGCCGGTGACTTTAGATTTTGTCTTCACAGTGTCTATCCCAACTGGAAAATCGGTTGATACAGACTTAGTCTGCAAGTCGATGATAGTAGCCATTAGAGATGGGGACGTCTTTGAGCTACCAGCAAATTTAACTCTGTTGGACATGCAGGGATTCGACGTGATCCTTGGCATGGGCTAGTTGAAACAACATTGTGCAACGGTCGATTGTAAGAACAAGGTTGTCATTTTTAGGCTGAATACGAGATCATTTCGATTCAGAGGGGTGAGAACAAAGTTTATGCCACTTGTGTCCGCCATCAAAGCTGAACGTCTGATTAGAAATGGATGCAGTGGGTACTTAGCCTTTTTAAAAGATGACAAAGAAGGGAAGAACGTTATTTCAGAGATTTCAGTGGTATGCGAGTTCAACGACGTCTTTCCAGAAGAGTTATTAGGACTACCTCAGAATAGAGAGGTGGAGTTTGCTATCTATTTGGCACTTGGAATGGAGCCGGTTTCCAGGGTACCATATAGAATGGATCCGACCGAGTTGAAGGAATTGAAAGAGAAATTGCAAGAGCTCTTAGACAAGGGCTTTGTAAGATCGAGTGTGTCTCCTTGGGGAGTACCGGTCTTGTTTGTAAAGAAGAAGGACGGGTCAATGAGGTTGTGCATTGACTATCATCAAAAAATAGGTATCTATTGCCAAGGATACATGACTTGTTTGACCAGCTACAAGGGGCAAGATATTTTTCTAAGATCGACTACGATCTGGATATCATCAACTCAAGGTCAAGGCAGAGGACGTCCAAAAGACTGCTTTTAGGATGAGATACGGGCACTACGAATTCTTAGTGATGCCATTTGGTTTGACGAATGCACCGACGTCGGTTATGGATTTGATGAATCGGGTGTTTAAACCGAAGGAACATGATCTACTCTAAATCAAAGAAGGAATAAGAAGAACACTTGAGAACCACTCTACAAACCTTGTGTGAACACCAACTGTACGCCAAACTTAGTAAGTGCGAGTTTTGTTTAGAGAAAGTTAGCTTTTTGGGACATGTCGTCTCAAAGGAGGGTGTCACAGTGGATCCAACTAAGATCGAGGCCATAGTGCAATGGGAACAACCCACGACAGTGACCGATATCCACAGTTTTCTTGGTTTAGCTGGGTATTATAGGCATTTTGTGGAGGGATTTTCCAAGATATCGGAACCACTGACAAGGCTCACACGGAAGAAAGTGAGGTTCGAGTGAACCGACACGTGCGAAGCAAGCTTCCAAGAACTTAAGAAGCGACTTACTTCAGCTCCAGTACTTGCCATTCCATCAGGTAGTGGAGGTTTTGCAGTTTATAAATGCTTCTCATCACAGTTTAGGTTGTGTACTCAACCAGCACAAGAAAGTAATCGCTTATGGGTCGAGGTAGTTAAAAGACCACAAGAGAAATTACCCGATACATGACCTCGAGCTGGCAGCGGTCATTTTCTCGTTGAAGATCTGGAGACACTATTTATATGGGGAGACCTTTGAGATCTTCGCTGACCATAAGAGCCTCCGACACTTATTCACACAGAAAGAGCTAAATATGAGGCAGCGAAGGTGGGTGGAGTTTCTCAAAGATTATAATTGCTCCATTCAATATCATCCAGGCAAGGCTAATGTCGTAGCTGATGCTTTGAGTCGTAAGGGTTTGGCTCACTTAGCTAGCCTTGTGATGGGAATGTACAGGTGGAAATTGTTTGAAGACCTATCATTGTTTGATGCGAGCATTGAGGTACAAGCTTCAGGGGCCCTATTAGCTAACATTTCTATAAGACCGACAATTTTTGAACACATTACCGAGCTACAGATGAAAGACTCCGAGTTAGTTAAGATTCGACAAGAGGTGAATGAAGGCACCAGGCCAGATTTTTCTATAAGGAAGATGGTTCCTTGTTATTTAGGGGATGCCTCTGTATCCCAGTCAATGCCGGTTTGGGACAAACTATTTTAGATGAAGCTCACAAGTCTAAATACACGATCCATCCTGGTAGCACCAAGATGTATCAAGATATGTGAAAGAGCTATTGGTGGAGAGGTCTGAAACGAGATGTAGCCAAGTACGTGTCAAGATGTTTGACATGTCAGCAGGTGAAGGTTGATCATAGACACCTTGCTGGGTTATTACAACCTCTACCAATAACGGAATGGAAATGGGAGTCAATCTCCATGGATTTCATTGTTAGATTGTCGCGAACAGCAGAAAGGTATAACGCTATATGGGTTGTCATAGATAGACTGACAAAGTCAACTCACTTTTTACCCTTCAACACGATGTATCCGATAGGAAGACTCGCGAAACTATATGAAGGAGATAGTACTGTTGCATGACATTCCAAGTAGTATTGTATCTGATCGTGACCAATTGTATACTTCCAAGTTTTTGCAGAAGTTTCAGAAAGGTATGGGCACTCGATTGGATTTTAGTTCGGCATTCCATCCGCAGACCGATGGACAAACAGAGCGAGTAAATCAAGTGATAGAGGATATACTCAGGGTGTGTATGCTAGAGTTGCAAGGATCATGGGATCAACATCTACCGTTGATCGAATTTGCATATAACAACAATTTTTAAGCGAGCATAGGAATGGCGCCGTATGATGCTCTCTATGGAAGGCGATGCAGATCGCCTATCAACTGGGAAGAAACCAGAGAGAAGTTTGATTGGGTCTAGAAATTCTTGAAGATAACGCCATGGTCATACGTATGATAAGAGAGAGGCTTAAATTGGCTCAGAGCAGGCAGAAGAGCTATGCAGATGTCAAAAGAACGAGCCTAGACTTTACCATTGGTGATTATATTTTTGTGAAAATATCGCCCATGAGGGGTGTGATGAGGTTCGGAAAGAAGGGAAAGCTGAGTCCCTATTACATAGGACCCTTTAAAGTTTTGGGTAGAGTCGGTGAAGTAGCCTATCGCATCGGATTCCCTTCGTTGTTTGATAGAGTGCACAATGTTTTTCATGTCTCTATGCTCTAGAAGTACGTAAAGGATCCTACACACATCTTAGGAGATCAGCCAATTGAGCTGCATGAAGACATGATTAAGGTTGAAGAAACCCAAATTTTGGATCGAAAAGAATGGGCTTTACGCACTAAAATCATTCCTTTAGTGCTTGTCAAGTGGGGAAATCATCCGTTCGAGGAAGCGACTTGGAAAAGAGAGGCTGAAATTAGGGAACTGTATCCCCATTTATTTAAACAATAGTACATGAGAACAAGTCTGAACTTTGTTTTGTAATTATAAGTTGGGATTTAAAATGTGTTAATGAATATGTGTGACACTGGTTTGAGAAGTGTTTTGTAATTATAATTGTGTAGAAATTATAAGTTGATCTCTAAAAAAAAAATTTCATATTGTGTGTCGGACTAGGCGTGGTTTAATAGTAACACCTGTGAGTGATCTATGATTTACATGATCAATCACACTGTGATGAATTATTTTTGGGGGGACTAGAAGCTAGTTCATTGAAAAATTTGAGGGACATGTAGAAACAACCTCAATTCAATTTTTGAGAATCTCCTTCGATCGAAATTGGATTTTGTTCGATCGAATTTCTAAAGGATTAAGGCTGCAGTGTTGCCAGAAAAATTTCTTCGATCAATTTTCAAATCATTCGAACGAAATGCAAGGGCCAGTGGGAGTTTCAGCTGTTGCTAGAAATTGTTCGATCAATTTTCCAAATCGTTTGAACAAAATAGATTGGCCAGTGGAGTGAAAAAATGACCCAAAAATGAGGTTTATCAAATCGTTCGATCGAAATTAAAAATTGATCAAACAAAATTTTATGGCCCACTTTAACTAATGGAATTCGTTCAATCAAAATTAACATCCGTTCGAACGAATTTTGGGGCTAGCATTAATGTGTGAAAACCGATCAAACGAAATGGAAAATTGTTCGATCGATTTCGAACATTATCTATATTTGGATTCGATTTTTGCCATTCATTTGAAATCCAACAAACCTCTTTTGTTTTCTTTCTTCTAGGGAGAGTTCTAGGGTTTGTAAGAGTCATCGGGTTTCGTCGATTCCGGCCATCTTCAAGCTCGGATCTGCACGAAAACACCTCCTCATAACGCAAAGAGGTAACCACTAACCTCTCTTGACTCCTTAAGGTTTCAATTTTCTTCATACCCTAGGATTTTGAGAAGTTATGGCTAAACCCTTTCCCATAAACCCTAGTTTTGTAGTTGCTCTTCAATGCCACCCAAGACTCACCAAGCCACGGCGGGTGCGGCACCGAAGAAACCCACTCTGGGTTCATCTTCACAACAACCACCGAAGAAACCACCTATGGGTTCTTCATTTGCACCACCTATGCAAGCACCACCCCCACCACTCCCACGTGAGTGACCAAATGAATGGTGGTCTGACAAGGACTTTGAGCCCGAGTGGATCATCGATCCTAAAATTTTTGCCAAACAAGATGAGACTGGGCTTTCAACTACATTTCCACAGCAGGCTTGGCCGAAATACTTCGCTCGTGTAAGGATAATTATTACCCTAGAATAGTGAGACTATTCTATCAAAATATTGAAGTGATTAAGGACCCGACCATCCTAAAGACCAAAATCGATAATAGGCCTTATATGTTCACATTTGATGACGTGACCGATGCTTTGGAGTGTTTCCACACTTTTAATCACGAAGATATTGCCTTAGAAGAACCTTTCCCGGCCACTCTAGATTACAAATATGTCGCGACTGAGATGACCCATGACCGGACAGGTTCGGGTCACTCTATTAAACATGTCAACTTACCGCGCAAGCTTTGGATGCTCGATTCAATAATTCACTGCAATTTGTACCATTTACACCATCGAATTGAAAGGGTGGGTGAAGCCTAAATGCCTCTCTTTGCGGCCTTCAGTGGTCGATGGTTTAACGCGCCCAAAATGGTCATTGAAGGGCTAAAAAATGCTCGTGAAAAGATGCTAGAAGGCACTAAGAAATCCATAGACGACATGCCTTATGCCCGATTAATTTCCCTGATGGTTGAGGATTATGCGGGAGGCAATATGTACACCCTCTTTAAGAATGAACCAAGCTAACGGGTAATGTTCAACCATATACTATTGTTGATTGGAATCGGACCTACGTGAAGTTAGTTAAGAAGCCACTAGTCGAAGAACCACCATAGCCGGAACCACAAGCTCCAAACAAGCCAGCACATGACACCCCTATTCATGATGAGCCTGTTGCTACTTTTCCATTGCAGCAGCCTACTCGACACTGTGCTCAGACGCACACACCACCACCACCTAAGGGAGCTCCTACAGCAACTGTCGCTGATCTTTATGCCTTGTTGGAGGCAAACACTCGACAAATGGCGGAGAATAACCGCCTTCTCAACCGTCGATTGGATTACTACGACGCACTGCATGCTGAGTAGATGCAATTTATGTACCCCGCTGACTATCTCCAGCGTATGGCGACAGTGCAGGCCTGGGTCCCGGATGCATCGACTTCGGGTGCGGGAGAGCATGGTGATGGCGGCGATCCACCAGGCGGCGGGGTGTCTTGAGGGCTGTTTGGTTGGAGTGCTATAGTGAGGTTTAATTTTTGTGATAATTAACATTGTTTTTGGAAAATTTGTAAATTATAAACAGGTACCCGGGGACATGGGTCCTCTTGAACAATTGTGGCATGGTTGCCACCCAAACATCTGTGCATAACTTTTGGGTGATGTTTTATATATATATATATATATATATATATATATATATATATATATATATATGTTCTTGTTTTACTGTGGGCCCTGTTTGGTAGTTTAAATCGATGGGTGTGCTCTTTGGTATTTTTTATTGCTGTTTTTCATCATGGATACTGGTGCCCTCATTGGTATTTTTATTGCAGGATGTGTGGTTACACAGCCCATTGGTGTGGCTCTTTTTGAATGGACTGTTTGTGTGCCTGTTATGGCACATCAGTGTTTTTACTCTACATGTTGTATTCTTCTTGTACATGTCATGCAATATGTGTAGTGGTATTTTTCTTTTTGATTCCCTATGCCGTGTGTGTGGGCTCCCATGTTGGGGTGTGGGGGGGCCCACAAGTGTAATTTTCACGGACGAAAATTCCCAAGGAGGGGTGGATGTAACGTCCCGAAAAATTAGTGTTAAATAGAGCACCTCGGGAAGATGACCGACTGGTCACATCTTTGACCGGGTCAACATTGACTTGGTTGACTTAGTAGATCATATGTGTGAGATGAGGTGTATGATAGAAACCATTAATTTGGACTATGTATCCATAAGTATACACGCACACACATTAGTTAGCTATATGGGTTTAACACGTAATGTAAAATTTATGTTATAAAGAAGGAGAAGAGAATTTATTTCTCTTTGATAGGGTTGTTGAGAAGAGTAAAGAGAGAGTGAATGAGAGAGGGAATTGTTGTGAAATCTAGGATGGGTATATTAAATGTGAGGGATTGATTTATGATCGGAAGGCTAGTGGATCGAGCTTAGTATCAAGGTGAGATTAGAGATTTGGGGGTTTGTGAAACCCTAGTGAGCTAAGGCTTGGGATCAAGGGATCCAACCGGTAGAAATGGTAAGCCCTACTATTTTAAATTAATTTTAGTTGCTAAGTGATAAAATCTAAGAGATTAGCAGTTGGAAATAGATGGTGAATGGTATGGATGATGTGGAGATGGGTTCTAGAGGATAGAACACGATTGGATCTGGAAATGGGCAAAATCGATCGAACGAAATTAGAATTTATTCAATCGATTTTGACCAATGAAGAGAGAGGTGAAATAGGGGATCTGAGGAAATCGTTCGATCAATTTAAAATCATTCGATCGATTTTCCAAATCGTTCGATCAATTTGGACAAATTCAGGTTTTTGTGGGGTTTTTCATTCGAGCTGTTCATGTGTTGGGGTTAGACTTCTAACCCAATGTTTTTACATAAAAAGTGATATGTTAATTGTGTTTGGCTAGGCGTAGTTTAAGCCAAACCTAGAGATAGTTGAGCACTAGCTAGGATTGGAGAATCCTTGGAATTGCATTGCGTGTGAGGTAGGGGAATGTCTAAACTTGTACCCTTAATTACGAAAATATGTACGTAGTGATAGGGTATGAATGTATGTTTCTTAAAAGCTGAGTCGAGATTAAAGCATGTTTTTCCTTAAAAGCTAAGTAGCATGTTTTTCTTTAAAGCTAAGTTGAAAATGTAAAATGCTAAGAGTAGCGTTTGGAAGAAATGGTGTATACGCATACACAAATAAATAAGAAAAATTGACAAGTAAAAGAGTTACACCATCCCAGAGATGCATATGTGTTATGGGCATCTAAATGATGCATCAGAAGGTGTGACATCCTAGGGATGTATGGTGGATGTAAAGATCCATGAAATGGAAGGTCCATGAATGGGATAGAACAGGCTGAGAAATTACTATGTATGTAGCACAATTTATACGGTGAATAACTATATGTAGTGCACAATTGATTTAAGGTTTGTAGAATACTAACGACACGGACTAAGGCGAGGATATCCGTGATCGATCTGATGGCCAATTAAGACACCGATGGGCATCGAGGATGTATAGTAGTTATGTGCCCGTCGCCTATGAGAAAGGGATGTGGGTTGATTTATATGAAAAATAGTCTGATTAGACAATGATGGAGGGTATTCCATCAGGGCTCGACGCTATATTGTTCGGGGATTATTTCAGTTAATCATTTAAGTCATGAGACCAGCCTGGTTACAATCATAAGAATTAACGAACTTCAAATGTCATGAGTAGAGTAACAAATGCAGTCTGTTTATTTTCTTGCATCTCAACTGTTTTAAATAAATTTACATTGATGAATTCATTCTTTTTTCTTGTCATGATATATATGTGAGTAAGAAAGGTGCACTTGTTCAGACAGTGTCCCTATTGAGCTAGGATGCAGCTCACCCTTTGACTATACGTCACAGGTGCAAAGTTAGGAGTGGCTTCTGGAGAGGTTGATCCCAAGGACTCAGAGTATATTCCAGGAGGAGTCTGAGCCCCCTCCTGAGAGGTTCTTTTAGAAGACCCTCTGCGTACTTTGATATTTTGAGAGAGATATTTATGGCTTGGTACGCCTAGTCATGTTTTGTAAGGATAAGGTTATATGTAATATTCTTTTATCGAACCATCTAGAGTGACCGTAGTTACGGCACTGATGGTTCGGGTTGGTTCTTTTGACCATGTAGAAGCATGGGATTAGAATGATCTTTTGAGTACTTATTTTTTGTGTTAAATAGTAGAACTGGAGATTTGTTCTGCTTTAGTTTTGTCTACGTTTTTACTATGGTTGTGGGATTATACCAAGTGTTTCGCCTTTGTATTTGAGACACGGCCTCGAGCGTTGTGTTGATGGCACGGGTTTTGGGGTGCCGAAATCTGGGCTATCACATTTTTCATGCCCTTAATCAAGGGGGGGTGGCTCTCTATTTGTAGAGTTGGATGGGATTAGTGAATGATTAAAGAGCTAATTGGGTTAGCAATTAGGTAATAGGGATCTAAGGTTTTCTAGGTTTTGGAGCTTGGATTGGTGGGAAATGGGTTTAATGGTAGATGATAGGGTGGGACTTTAAATGGCTAAAGGGTTGCAAATAAAACTAATGGGGGTGCAATAGTCCTAAAGAAACCCATCTTGAACTTTTGGGGTGGTCAACAAGTCAAACCCAAAATTTGAAATCTAGACATTTTCCCAAAAAACACTATTCCTAAGCTTAACGTGTATATTATACACGCTAGGCTTGGGAACAGTGTTCCCTGAGAAAATAGGGAAGTCTGGGGCCCGCTCTAGAGATTAATTCTGGTGGAAGAAGCCAATTTTTCCTAGCGTGTATAATATGCACGCTAGGCCAATTTCAGTCAAAAAGTGGCCTAGCGTGTATAATATATATGCTAGTGTAATTTCTTACATTTCTGCACTATTTTCAAATTGCCATAACTTTTGATATACGACTCATATGGAGGTAATTCTGGGCTTGTTGGAAAGCTGGGAACATCCTCTTTCTAATGGCATAGGCTTGAGCTCTAGAAAAGGTCTATGAAAACTTTGGTACTCCTCTTTCTATCCACTACTCATTAGGGTTCGAACGTGCCTGGGAAGGTTTCTAATGGGTCGAGGAAGGCTAGGGTTGATTCCTAAGGGTTTGGGAAGATTCCTAAGTATTTTGGGATGATTTTTAAAGGTTTGGGAGATGCTTTCGAAAGCTCGGGGTATGCCTTGCTCGAAGTATGTGTCAATCGAGCCTTAGCCCAAATTTTGGTGTTTATAGATGCCCCTCTTTGGTATCCGCTCACTAGTGATCGCATGCCAAAGAAAAAGACATCCGAAGAGAACCAAGGCAACACTCACGGGACCACTGTGTTCAAAGTGAACCTTAAACATCAAGAAAGTAACAAAAAAATAACTAAATGGAGAATGACATAAGCCCAACAGTTGAGAAAATGTGCGTCACTCAACAGTAGCGGAAGCCCAACACTTGGGAAAACGTCCATTCCTCAAGGCTACCGGTCCCCATGCGCTTAGAGAATTACTAGAAAAAATTATGATGGTGTATTTGAAAATGCACGATGTTTGAGATTCATTTTGAACAAGACTGGCTCGTGAGTGGGAAGGATATTGACCCATACTTAAAGATTAGCGTAAAGCAATGACGCGAAGATCCACAGTTTGTGCCCAATGTCATGAGGCATTGATTGCTCCATTTGATCAACCACGGGTGCCCCTAGGCGAAGTAGGGATCATTGAGTGAACTCATCAATACCCAAAGATAATTTAGCACAACTACACGAGCAGAGCGAATATTGATGTTGCAATGCTTTTTGGGTGTGTGTGCCATTTTTGTGACAACGACTTGTCACCATTCTTTCTTTCTTTTTTCTTCTTCTTTTTTTTATTTTTTTTTATTTTTTGTTATATATTTTTACATTTTTAGTTTTTTTTGGTTTATATATTATTATATATATATATATATGAGAGTCCGGTGTCTCTCGTCCACCACATGCCTGCCAGGCTTAACCTGAGTAAAAAAAACAAAAGATTGGAGGAAAGAGTAAGCCTTCTTATATATCATACATGATAGGCTAATTCCTAAGAAAAATATCCTTAGCATTTATATTATACATGCTAGGCCAAATCTGAGAAAAATAAGCCTAGCGTGTATATTATACACATTAGGCCACTTTATGGTTTAAAATGGCCGAGTATGAACTAGCCCGAAAAAAGGTTGTTTTTCAAAATTCTTCCTCCTCCCTCTCCAAACTGAAACTGGAGTGCCCTTCCTTGTGCTCCATCGTTTTGCTTCAAGTCCAACTTCTTCTCATCTGCTGGACTTCCTAGGTCCACTTAGGCATGCAATATGGTCACCATGGTGTGCGCCACCAAGGTGTATTCTCTGTTCTTGCTCAGCAGTCACCCTTGGCTTGAATTCTTTCTCTTTTTGGCTTCAAAAGCATGGACTTTGTACTAAGATGCAACTATTATTACTAACTACAAAACATACTAATAGAGGATTATTAGATAGCTCCAAGGTGTAGTAAAGGCTAGGTTAAGAGGTTAAAAGTGATACTTTTTAGTGAATAACACTCCTCTTTTCTAGTGACTACACATACCCCTTGATGAGTTACTGACATAAGGATCATCGCCGACACCTGGGGATGAAGCATTTTGAACAGGATCTAAGGTTCCAATTTGATTTGATGATTCTGGGGAAGGTTCGACACCCTCCTCCCTTCATTGGTTTTTTGAGTTTTTGATGGTATGGCTTGACTAATGGGATTCTCCTTTCTTGGGCAGATTATATTTAATCCTTATGTCAGCTGCCCCTTCTTAGACCGCGCCGTAGTTGGCTAGTCATGACTATTTGTTGATTGTCGCGTCGTCTTCTTCTACGATTCTTGGGTCTGAGCCTACTATTTGGGGGAGAGTGTAGTGCATCAGTACCGGGATTACATAGCCATGTCGTTGGGTCCTCCAAAGGAAGTTATGGAACCAAAGGGTATGGTCGAGGAGCTTACAGGGAGGCTCCTCCGACATGGGATTCCTACTGATGGCCTTTTTGAGCATGGGGGGTATCAGTTGTGGTATGAGTCTCTCCCCTATCAGTCCTTCCTCTCACATTTTATTCCTGGTGCCAACTTTTTGGCGTTCGAGGGTCCACGATCCCAGGTACCTTCTTCTTTCTTTCCCTTGCTTGTGGGTTTCTTTTTCGACTACCATGTTTTTGCTTTATTGGCCGAATTTCTTCCTCTCCTTAGTTCGTGGTGAGAGAGGATCCTGACGTGGGAGTAGACGTGGGCCCTTCAAAGGTGCCAGGTGCCGAACCCTCGGGGACTTTTAGTGCGGGACCATCAAGGACATCTACTGTAGGGACTTGGGGGACTTTTAGGCATCTTGATGATAGGTTCCTCTCGGATTTGTGTACCGATGTGACAGAGCATGCTCACCTCTCTACTGGGGTGGTTAGAATACCTACCCTTAAGCTGATCCCAAGGGTGAGTTCTTTTCCCAATTTTGTTTTAGGGACATGCTTGCTCTTATCTATTTTTCTGCGTTGCTGACCCTCCCTTCCCCCTCGCAGGTTTACGAGTCAACTATTCAGCAGGCGGAGTATTACCGTTGTATTGATTACCTTCGAGGAGCTGAAGTGGCAAGCATGACGTTGGTTTCCCCGTCTATTTCTTTATTTCCATATGCTTTCCCTTAACTGATCTTTCTAGTGTGATGCTTTCAGCGCGCTCGTGAGGAGTCTCGTTCACTACTTAGCCAGCTGTCTCAAGCATGGTCACGAGTGGGGGATGTCCAGGCGTATCAGAGGACTTCACGCCGACAGAGGAGGGACTCTTGAGGACCTGGAGCGGCTTTCATTTTTCCCTTTATGAACATTCGAACTGGAGTATTTTTGGAAGCAATGTAATAACAATGATTGATAGGTGTCTTGGGATAATTCGTGGAACGGATGTATTTAATTTTCCTTTCTATTTGTTCTCTCCAACTTTGAATGTGATATGTTTATCTTGAAAAATAGGCTAGATGGGTGTAAAGCCGTAATCATGATATGTACTCTTTTGCAGGAGGGGCTATGAGTTTCGAAAATGGAGAACTGACCCCCCAGGTTGTTCATTGGCTGAAATGGCCAAGGTTCATGTATTCCTCCATTTGTTGTGAGTATGGTACCTGTAAAAAAAAAGAAAGTATAACACAAGTTAAGTGGTGAACTTAGGTTTCCCAGCTCACGGTCTGGGGGTGCCATCTGTAAAGAAAAATGAATGTTTATAGTGTGAAGCTGGACTGGTTCAAAGGATGGGGAAAAACAACTTTCATTTCTCTCTCGATGTTCTCTCTTCATTTTTTTTTTATTTTTTGGTCCAACGTGTATATTAGACACGTTAGGCATTTTCTGGGCATTTTTTGGTCTAGCGTGTATATTATACACGCTCTGCATTTTTGAGACATTTTTGGTCTAGCGTGTATAATATACATGTTGAGAACTGAAAAATACCATTTTTCACCGCTTAACTTGAGTCTTGATAGACCTTTGAGAGAACTAAATAAGTGTTTTAAGTGCTTGTGTTGCAGCTAAGAATAAAGACAGGCTTAACCATAAAAGCAGCTTAAAAGTGCCAAAAAGATGACAATCCATGTCAATCCAAAGGAAGAAAGAGAAGAGACAACCTCACTAGCTGTTAAAAGGTCTGAATTGAAGAGGCAAAGACCTGGTCTCAACCCAGAAAAGAAGTATGGAGCAATTCGAACAGAAAAATGCACTACAGAGTACTTTTCGCAAAGAACCTTAACTGTTCGCAAAGAACCTGAACTCTGTGAAAAGAACTAAAACTCCAGGCATAGCTTTCGAAGAGCACCTGAACTCTTCGAAGAGATGATTGAACTTTTCGAAAAGAAGAAAACTCAATTCGAACAGAACTAGAACATTGCGAAAAGAGCTTCAGGAGTTACAACACCTTGCGAAAAGTCCCCTAAGCTATGCGAAAAGGTATTTTGGAGATTCCCAGCTTTTGCAAGGGCAATTCAGTAATCTGTTTCACGTGTCCCAATGCATTTAAAACCTAGGGACATTTCAGAGGATTCTAAGCATGAAGCGAAGGCATATTCCACCCCATGTGAGCACCCAGAGATGAAATAACTTGGCGGGAACTTCTAGAAACTCTAACAGACTTTCAAAATGCATAACAGAATTGATGTTTTTTTCACTTGATTGGCTGAACTAGATCGAGGAATTCTGATTGGCCAAAAGAGATCTGGATCCTCGTGCTCGACTACCATTGGTCAATACAGATCTGAGCACTTCTGATTGGTTGATACACATCTGAGCTGGACTTAGGGAAAACTATAAATAGACGAACCATTCGCCCAATTTGGGCATCCAGATTTTGAGTTTCATTCCTATTCCCCCATTTCCAAACCAAATAGTTTGTCTAAAATCCCTGTAATAGCTTCACTTTTACTTGCAATTGAGAGCTGTGAGATATTTCTGTAATTCAAAAGAGAGTTGTATTCAAGACTACAAATCTGAGAGCTGTTTAAGCTGTGCTCTGTAATTGTAATGGTGGATTTGAAAAGGTTGCTGTAAACCGTACATTCTCAATTGGACTCATGTTAAGGGTTCCCTCTGATCTCCTTATTGCATTAGACTCCTTTAGATTTACTATTTTTCATGCAATTTCCCTTGATTCATTAATCCTGTGAGAATTAGTGTTTGTAACCTAATCTCTCACGGCATTTGTAGTGATGCTTCTTGTTCTAAACTAAGGCTTTGGATTAAAGACTATTGGATGGTCTGTGGCCATTAAAGTGGACAGACCATAGCCATAAGCCTAAGTCTAATCCTTGAGTTAGATTTATTTCTCTTACATCTGTGCTTGTAGCCAGATGAAGATTGAATCATTTCTCTGTTGATCGGCAGTCATTCTCATTGTGTTTCAAGGACCAAATCAAAGTTAGATATTACTTCTCCAATTTTTTTACAAGTTTACCTCAAACGTTCCCCCAACTCGGATTTGGATCATTTAGTTTAACTTTTACTTTTATCATTTAGTTAATGTGACAAATTCAACCTCCCATCTTATGTGCTTTCTAGATAGGATAAGAGGCCAGATCTGGTAGCTCAGATCTGGAGGTTTATCTTGCATTTTAGACAAATTCTCTGTGGACGATCTTTTACTCACTTACATTTAAAACTTGCTACAATTGGCCCTGATCTTGCAGGCTAATTCACTTCTATCTGTGCTGATATTTCTTTACTCTTTTTAATATTTTAAATTCATTATAACTTAGCAGTTGCAAACCTGTTTTCAAAACACAAATAAATCAAGCACACACAGAAGCAACAACAAGTTTTTGGCGCCGTTGCCGGGGAATTTGTTCTAAAATAGGTAGACCTAAGTTTTTACTTTTATTTTTTATATCATTACTAAACTATTCTATTGTTTATACCTGTGCAGTTATTCATGTCCAATTTTTGAAGAAGGGAAACTACTTAAAAAGGAATTCTGAAGGTTTGCTGTGAATAATCAGATTTTTTGTTCTGAGTTGTATGTTTGGTAGGAGGACTCTCACTCGAGATTGTCCCAATCGAATTTAGAAGTTGAAAGGCTACTACGAACCAAACAAACAACACAAAATTCTGCTACTATGGGTGAAGAACCTCGACTTTTGAGGGATTACTTTGCACCTGGTGCTTATAATTCTCCCTTTTGCATTCAATTTCCTACTGTTGAAGGAAATTATGAGATCAAATCATCGACTATCCAAATGCTTCCTTCCTTCCATGGGTTGAGTAAGGAAGATCCATACAAACATGTGGATGAATTCTTCGCTCTTTGCACCACATTCAACATAGCTGGACTTGGTCCCGAAGCAACCAAGCTTAGGCTCTTTCCTTTTTCATTAAAGGATAAAGCTAGAGCATGGTTATCTATGTTAGCACCAAATAGTATCACTTCTTGGAATGATTTGCAGTGTCAATTTTTAGCCAAATATTTCCCAATGTCTAAAACAAGTCAATTGAGACAAAGTATCATTTCTTTCTCACAAAACTCAACTGAAACTTTCCATGAAGCATGGGAACGATTTAAGGAACTTTTAAGGCAATGTCCTCATCATCAAATTCCCAGATGGCAGCTGGTTCAAAGCTTCTATCAAGGAATTGATCAAAAAGGCAAAAACATGGTGGATGCCTCCTGTGGAGGCACTTACTTGCAAAAAACAGTTGAGGAGGTTTGGGACTTATTTGAAGTAATTGGTGAAAACTCAACTCAACAAGAATCTCTGTCAAGAGATATTGAAAATCCTGCTAGGTTGAACAATCAACAACCCGCCAAAGGGAAGATTTATGAGGTGAATGAGTTGGAAAGAAAGATGGACAATTTAACCACAAAGTTTGATAGATTGATGGACTCACTTAAAAATCCAAATGTTGCAAGAGTAGAGGAGGCATGTCTGATATGCCAGTCCCCTACTCATTCAATTGACCAATGTCTCTGCTACAGTTCCCAGTTTAATGGTGGAACAAGCTCATGTTTGCTCAATCATTTGTCAGATCTGATCAAATGAATATCCATGGAGAGGACACCCCAATTTGAGGTGGAACCAAGGGAATTATCAATCACAACAGCAGCAACAACCAAAGAACCAAATGCCTTTCAAAACTGCACAGCCTTATCAGCAGAATTTTTATGCCAAACAAAATTTTCAGCAGCCCATTCCACACAACAACATGCGAATAGCTCAAATTCAAACCTTCCAGGTCCCCTTCTTTTAAAGATCAAGTCCTAAATTCACTCCAGAATTTAGGATCTTTAACTCAGACTGTGAATTTTCAGCCAGAGCATAAAGAAGATTGAAGAAACATTGGGACAGCTTTCAAATACTTTGGCCAAAAGAGAGGAAGGAAAGTTACCCAGTCAACCTTTGAACAATCCCAAAGGACAGTTCATGGTTGGAGAAGCTTCTAATTCACATGAAGAAGTAAAGCATCACCGCTTTGAGAAGTTGAGGAATTATAAATAACAAAGTGGGTACTGAAGAAGAAAAAAATGAGGAAAATGATAAAGATATGCAGCAAGAGCAGCATAATGATAGCAGTGGGGGTGCTGATGGACCTCAGAAAAATCAAACAAATGAAAAACAAAAAATCCAAAAAGTTTCTGAAAATGCTTCCAAAGCTGTAGATGAAGGACTAGTTCCTCATTTACCATTTCCTCATGCAATGAAATCAGATCCCTTTGATAAAGGGAACACAAAAATAGATGAAATGATGGAGACTTTCAAGCAAGTCAAGATAAATCTACCTTTGCTTGAGGCAATCAAACAAATTCCAGCATATGCAAAATTTTTGAAAGATGTTTGCACTCACAAAAGACAGTCTAGGATACAGTTATCCAAGAAGGTCTTTGCTGTGGAAAGAATTAATCAGGTGTTATCCATTGCCACACCTCCTAAACTTCAAGATCCTGGAATCCCCACAATCCCTTGCATTATTGGGGAACATACCATTGAAAAGGCTTTATTAGATTTGGGTGCTAATGTCAACCTACTTCCATATTCTGTATATGAGAAACTAGGTTTGGGAGAATTAAAACTCACTCATGTAGTGTTACAACTAGCAGACATATCTGAAAGGAAGCCAGTTGGGATGATTGAAGATGTATTGGTGGGAGTAGATAAATTTTTCTATCCTGCTGATTTTCTAGTTTTGGACATGGAACCTACCAAAAGCAAAACTTCCATCCCTGTCATTTTGGGAAGACCATTCCTGGCTACAGTAAATGCTTGCATTCAATGCAGGTCTGGTAATCTTGCTACACTTTTCTTCACCTTTGTTCGATCATTTGAGTTTTCAGAGAAGGATTTTAGCTTCTAGTCTAGGGGATTTCTGCAAGCAAACAACACGTTCAATCAAAAACCCTAGATCTCGGTATTTCTCTACGCATTCTCTCTGTTTATCATTTGGAAAATTTGATTTTGTGTCAGCATCTGTTGTGGGCATTTTCATACATCAATTTAGAATGGGAAAAGCGGAGAAATCGTTGGCTGCCATGTTCCCAAAATCCTCTGCTAAGAAAGTTAGCAAACCTACCCCAAAAGGAAAAACCAAAACTTCAGCCAAAAGAAAACTATCTATGGATAAAGCGGATAGGGTGGAGAAAGGGAAGAAAGTGAGACATGAGGAACCCATCCTTGCTGCTGCTAGTCCTGAGCCTGAGCTTCCTCCTCTGCCTATACAATTGGTACTGCCAAATCCATTCATTGAAGCTCGAATTCTCGAATGATTGTGGATTTAAACTTTTTTCGACACCAAACCGAATTGCCTGTTATCTTTAAGATACATAAGAGATGCCTCACTAAGCAATATCCTTACCCCCTTGCCAGAAAAAATTTACCCACGAATGGTGAAGTTATGGTACCAAAACCTAGTCAAGGTCACTGAAAGAGATGCTGATGTCCCTACCCTGGTTATCTTTATTGATGATTGCGATCTCTCACATTTGAAGACATAGGGAATGCTTTGGGGATACCCTTCCAATTTGATCCTTCGTCCATTGGTCGCTCCGTAAATGCCTCCTTTAGAGAAATGGTACATTTAACCCAAGGAATTGTGGGCACTGGATACCCATCATGAGGAGAGACCTAGCCCCCAATTTCTATTGATGGATTCCATTTTAAAGGGAAGTTTTATGTCACCGGGCACACCAAGAGAGGAGAACACCAATTCGAGGCTCTCTTTCATTTTCTAAGGCGGGTTTTTCAATGCCCTATGTTAATTTTTGAAGCCATGGTCGATATTAGTGCCAAGTTGAAAAGGAGCGTAAATTAGTCGGCCTCCCATTTGGTAGATTGATCTGACCCTCCTCGAGCCAAGTTTGACATTGATAACGAGGAGCCATTTGAAGTCATTGCTCCTCACAATTTTGGGAAAAAGGCTTGGACTACAAGCCAAGCCATGCTAAGAAGAATGAGAGAGGAAGGTGAACTCACACTGCAGCACCTACAGTTAATGAACTCCGCCTCAGCCCTTAGAATCGGTTTTGCTGTAACCTGGTGACCAACTCAGCACACCACTTCTTGAAGCAGCTCTGCCAGACCCTGTGGTGACCAGCTCTTTAGCTGCACCCATTTTTGAAGAAACTATCCTTCCCATGGTGACCAGCTCTTCAGCTGCACCAATTCTTGAGGAAGTTGGCCTTTCACCCTCCTCCCCTAGTCCAGCCCCTGCCACTTCACCTATCCCAGCTGTCCCATCTCCCATATGCTCCATTATTCCAATTATAGATTCCCCCTCTACACCAACCACCCCAACCATACTCACACCACCAATTTCTCCCACCAATGCCCATGTTTTGGCTGCAGACTTTATTGCCCAATCTCCTTGCACTCCTTTGCTCCAAAGCCCCTCAAATTCACCTGCTCAGTCAGCCCACACACCTGAAGTATCCCATACACCTGAACCTGAGCCTTTCACTACAAAGGCTTATTCCTCCTTAATGGGCTCTATTTTTGAAACCGTGGGGCTTGAACCTATCCCTATACCTGACCCTCATCATTTCACTCACTTACCTACTTCTCCCTTTACAGCCATTGCACCTCCACCCTCCACTTCAGTTGTACCAGTCCCTGCTATGCCCACCTCTCCCGCACCTGCATCTATTAACCAAATACTTTCCTACCTCCAATCCATCCAAGCCCAACTACAACTCAACACAGAAAACTAGTCTGTGACCAATGACCTTCTCCAAACCTTAGCCTCCACATCCCACGCAACCACCATTACCCCTGTACCTACTGTTGATTCCCATGCTACCCAAACTGAACCAGAGGTTGTATTGGTTGATCTGCCCACCCCCACCACTCATCGCCCATGCTTACCCAACCCGAACCAGAGGTCCCTCCGGTTGCATCCCTTCACCACTCCTCACTTTCTCTCGAAAGCAAGCCACTCATCGACCTCAAGTCCTCCTTCTGGACACTTCTCCTCCCCCACCCACAGCTGGGACACCTTTGGTCCCCTACCATTCCATTCCCCTTCCCAGATTTGCCACCCTCAGAAGAGCCATGGAAGAAAATCCTTATATCTGTAGAGATGTTCTTAAGGGGTTAGCTGATTTACAAGCCTACATTCGAACCCCTTATGAAAATCAGATTCGGAAATTAGAGTTATTTATGAAATTTGAGAGAGAGAAAATGAAGGACTTGCTGGGTCAAACCTTTCAGATGGTTCGGAGTGAGCAGCACAAGGTGACCATGTTGCAAGCACAACTTGACCAGGAAAAACTGAAGACCACTAGACTTGGCAAGTACATTGGCCTCACCAAAAGATCAAATCAGAGGAATACACCGAAATGCAAAAACACAATCCAGAGAAAGCTCAATCAAGTTCGGGACTCAATCATCGATTCTAGTTCGATTACGGTGACTCGATTTCGAGCCAATTGAACCAACTTATGACATGATTTTGACCCCGATTATTAAAACACTTTGTACTTATCTGTGGTATAAGTTTGTAATATAAATTCTGGTTTTTCCTGTGAAATTAATGTGCATTTCTGTCTGTCCTCTTGTCGTAATGATTTTTTTCTTGCTTATATCTCTTCTCTGCTTTGGACCGGTGTGGACCTGCTCCCTTTGGTTTGGGGTGTGATGAAATGTCAATAATCAATAATTGAGTTAACATCAAGACTTATGATGGGTGGAATTTTGAAAATAAAGTAATTTCACATTTGTTTTGAAAAAAAAAAAAAAAATATGAAGAAGTTAAAAACCTTTTGAAATTAATTTCTAGTGTAATTCTAATACTTTCATGAAGTGAATGTCAGGAAATTTCCAAAAGAAAATTGATGTTTTAGTAAACCTAAAAAGAAGGAAAACAGTGAGGATACACCTCAGGAATTTGATAAAAAAACCACACCCAGTGAGGTTTGGGCCTGAAATGTATTCTTTGGAGGTATGAATTGGCAATTTTTTCTGCTTTTGGGACTGATTGAATCTGCTTAATTGCACTAGAAGTTACACATATCCAAATTGAAATAATTTGATAGCACTCGTGATATTAAAGACATGATGTAAGGCCTCCTTTTGGACAGTTCGAACCTTACAAAGCCCCACATTGAAACGCGCCTTGATACACACCATTTGAGCTGTACAAATCTAAGATTCCTTTGAAACCTCATCCAATAACCTCATCAACTTCATTTAGCCTAACCCTCACTCCGAGAAGTCAGAAGATAAAGGGAAGGAAGTTGAAGAAAGGAGAATTGAGTAACAATTTGATAACAAAAGAAGGGTACAAGTTGAAGGCAATGATGTAACAGTAGAGGAAATGTGGCATTCCAGTCAATGCTAATTTGAAAAAAAAAAATATTTGAGCAAAACAAAAAGAGAGAAGCCATTTCATTGGAAGTTTGAAAAAGAAAGAGAAAAAGATGGCCACTTTGGCTCTGGAAATTCAAAGAAGAAAATGAAAATATGCTGAAGTAAAGAAGGTTTGTATATCACCTCCTTACCTTGACTGACTTCTCAAATTTGAACACCATTCCACCCCTTTATTCTTGAGAAATTTCACCCATAAGCCACATTACAACCCCAGTAAAGTCCTTACTGATCAATGATGGATTGAGCTATCACATGGAGATAAGAATTTGTGTAATCTATGGTGAAAAGAGCAGTGAATTCTGAACTAAAAGCAATGCCTATGCTCATGCTTACAGTCCTATTTGAGGGCTGTAACTGCTCTTGAGCCGTGTGAAATAGTACAACCCTCTTCCTTGCATATGAGTGAAAATCCTGGTGAGAGTTGGGTTTGAAATCAACTCATTGGGGTAACATCGAAGCTGGATTCCTAAATAGAAGGCAAGCTGTTCATTAATTTTTCTTGTAAATAACCTTTGACATAAATTGACTAAGTAGTACAAGAATTACAGCAGAATTTTAGTTTTGAACTGATGTTTTTCTTGAAAATCTTCTTACAACATGACTGATGCAGGTGTGAATAATCAGATTGGAGGAAAGTTTGCTGTAACAAAGCTGCAGTGATCTTAACTGATTTATTGAAGAAGTTTGTGGGTACCTTCACTGAAAACCCTCAGGAGACTTCACTCCTCCACTAGGGATCACCTAGGGGTTTAAAAGGCTTGTTGCATATGCTAAATGCAATTGTGCTCCCTACAAAAGTGGCTTCTTACTTTGTTTTTAATTTTGTCTTTGCTCAGGGACTAGCAAAGCTTAGGTTTGGGGGTGTGTTGAGAACTGAAAAATACCATTTTTCACCCCTTAACTTGAGTCTTGATAGACCTTTGAGAGAACTAAATAAGTGTTTTAAGTGCTTGTGTTGCAGCTAACTATAAAGACAGGCTTAACCATAAAAGCAGCTTAAAAGTGCCAAAAAGATGACAATCCATGTCAATCCAAAGGAAGAAAGAGAAGAGACAACCTCACTCGCTGTTAAAAGGTCTGAATTGAAGAGGCAAAGACCTGGTCTCAACCCAGAAAAGAAGTATGGAGCAATTCAAACAGAAAAATGCACTACAGAGTACTTTTCGCAAAGAACCTGAACTGTTCGCAAAGAACCTGAACTCTGCGAAAGGAACTAAAACTCCAGGCTTAGCTTTCGAAGAGCACCTGAACTTTTCGAAGAGATGATTGACCTTTTCGAAAAGAAGAAAACTCCATTCGAACAAAACCAGAACATTGTGAAAAGAGCTTCAGGAGTTACAACACCTTGCGAGAAGTCCCCTAAGCTATGCGAAAAGGTATTCTGGAGATTCCCAGCTTTTACAAGGGCAA